>CM051529.1:46761443-49161443 GCA_028017165.1 Herpetospermum pedunculosum
AGCGCAGCAACGAACTTGAAGATGCAGCGCAGCAACGAATTTGGAGATGCAGCGCAGCAACGTAGATGAGTAAATTTTTTTTTTACTTGGGTCGTTCACCTTTTAAGCTCGTGCGGGCCAGGAGCAACATGTGGTTTATACTCTTACGTTAAGGAGTATTACATTTCAAAAGATCTTATCTTCATCGGTCTTGATCAGATCCTTCGTTTGTAGGATTGGTTAGAATGAGGATATTTTTCTTCACCTTCAAGGAGCCTTCTGTATTTATGAGAACAGAAAATTTCCTCTTCATGCGTGAAGGAACGCGACTGTGAATCTTCTTGTCGCTACTTTCTTCATCGAAGAGTCTTGCCCCTACAGTCTTCATCTTTCCTTGTTGTTGATCACTTGTAACTTTGAGGCGATCAAAAACAGATGTTGAAGGTCCGTCTTTCTTTGATGTAGAAACACTTAACCTTTGGAAAGCTGAAGTTCGAGTGGAGGTAGAAGTTAGACAGAGATTTTCTTCTTTTGTCGCGGTCATACTCATCCTTTGGAAGACCGAAGTTCGAGTAATGGAAGGCTTGATGCGATTGAAGACAGAAGTTCTTTGGTCGACTTCTTTTGAGTCGTCAACTTCTTCTGCGTTGATGTAGCATGAAGTTGCAAAGATTTCTTCCTCTTTTTTGATGGGAAGGAAACTTCTTGAGAAGAATTCTTTTAAGGTCACCCGTCGTCGAGGTTGAGAAAAATATTTGTTTTCTCTTCTCTCGTGTTTAGGTTTTCTCGAATTGATTCTTCCTTTCTTCTTCGAAAGCTTATTGTTTCGTTTATCATCTCGAAACATGCAATCTTGTTTTTGGACGGGAATTTGTCGTCGTATTTTCTGACGAGCTACGACGGTCCAACATTTATCCTCATTTCCGACGACCTCATGTTTTACCTGAGAAATTTGTTTTGGGGTTTCATGTCCGAACCGAACAATTATTGGTTCGAAGGTCCCAAACTGGATCAGGCTTTCCTTTTGCTTATCAAATGAGGCTTAACATAATTGAGTGCCGGAGTTCATTGTTACTGCAACGTGGTTTGATTGAGCTATTTCATCTAAGTCTAGCTCAATTTTTCCTTCTTTAGCTAACCTTAGAATTAGCTCCTTTAGGACGAAACATTTATCCACTAGATGACTGATAACTCGATGATACTTACAATAGTTGGGATCATCGACTTTGTTCATTTCTTTCGGGCGTCTACACTCGGGAAACTCAATCAGTCGTGTTTTCAGTAGTTGCTCTAACATGTCAGGAATGTCAGAGTCTGGGAACGGATAGACTTTTTCTTGTCTTTCTTTTAAAGTTAGGCGATGTTTCTCGCCTCCGTCATTTCTTTTTTCTGTCCTGTTTTCCTTTCCTTTTGAGGAAAACCTTACAGGGGTCGTGCTCACGACCATGGATTCTTCCACGACACTCTTCGTAATTTTTTCGGTGTCGTTTACTTCTTTCTTTATTTTCTTTATATCTGGGATTAGGAGGTCCTTGTTCCCTCTGTTGGCGATACTCAACTCCATATCGTGGGCGCGAGTCGCTAACTCTTCAAATGTGTGGGGCTTTATCCCTTGCAGGATGTAATGAAGTCCCCAATGCATGCCGCCGATGCACATTTCGACGGCGGACACCTCGGTGAGTCGATCCTTGCAGTCGAGACTCAACGATCTCCAACGGTTGATGAAATCGATGACTGGCTCGCCCATCCTTTGGTTAGCGTGCGAGAGTTCGGTCATGCTGACTGTTCGCCTCGTGCTGTAGAAGCGATTCAAGAAGTCTCTTTCGAACTGTTCCCAACTATCAATTGTCTCGGGCTCCAAATCAGTGTACCAATCAAAGGCATTTCCTTTCAGAGTCCGGACGAATTGCCTAACCAGCAAGTCTCCGCGAGTTCCAGCATTCTCGCACGTTTCGACGAAGTGGGCGATGTGTTGTTTAGGATTGCCCTTCCCATCGAACTGTTGAAATTTTGGCGGCTGGTACCCAATAGGCATTCTCAAGTTGTCGATCCTCTTGGTATACGGTTTAGTATACAAGAGGGAGCTTTGGGTGGGCCCACCGTACTGAGCTTTGATGGTGTTGGTAATCATGTCCTGCAGCTGTTGGACAGATAAGGAAGCAACCGACGTTGAGTGTTGCGCTTGGTCTTCCTGGATGACAATTTTTCCTTTGTCATTTCCTCTTGCTGCAGGAGTTTGACTTGACTCCGCGACCTCACGACTTTGCATCTGATTTCTCAAGTTTGCAATCTCGAGGTCTCGTTCTTCAACTACTTTCATCAGAAAGTTTAGTTTCTTTTCCATTTCAGCGATCGCTTCGTCGCTTATGCGTGCGTCTGCCATCATTACAGACATCACATTTGGATCAGACCCCTTATTTGGTTGATCAGATGAGGGAACAAATTCATCATACAAGAAATTTTCCTGAATGATTATCCCCTCACGCGTAGACTCTGTCATTCGTTCCTCCATAACATTTATTTCAGTCATCATGGAGGATGCTACGTCAGAATCGAACTCAAATAGAGAGTTACACCTGACAGCAAATTCGTCACTTGTAGATGCCCTCGCCAATGTCATTCTTTCTTCCATAGTATTTGTTTCAGTCGTTATGACGGATGCTACGTCAGAATCGAGCTCGAACAAAGGGTTACACCTAACAAGAAATTTGTCACTCGTAGATGCCCCTGACGATGTCATTACTCTGCTCACAATTGTGACAAAATCATGTGGACAATCGTGGGGAGTAGAACTCGTGTAGCGGTTGTTCATGACTACAGTTGTTGAAGGAGTTCTGAACGACATAACTTCACTTGTCTTTGAGATGAGGGAAAGAGATGAGAGGTAGAGTTGTCCCACTGGGCGTGCCAATCTGTTCACACGAGAATTCGAACGACGAATGGAAATTCGACACGTGTAAATGAATTTGAATTTGATTGATGTATTGTGTTTGTATGTATCAGTGCGTAGTGGATTACAATCTCTAGTGTTTATCCTCTGATTCTTTCTCTCTCAAATGTAAATGTTTCTCGAGGGCTTCGCAGCTTGTTCTCGATGTTGAATTTGGATCGAGGGCTTCGCAGCTTGTTCTCGATGTTGGATTTGTTTCGAGGGCTTTGCAGCTTGTTCTCGTTGTTGGATTTGGATCGAGGGCTTCGCAGCTTGTTCTCGATGTTGAATCTTCAGCTTCACGTAGCGGTGAAGTCTTCAGATGTTTGATTTTCAAGAAGTGTTCCGTCTTCAGGATTCACAGAGTCTTTCGTTGTTTGAGAATTCTCTCTGAGTTCTTAGGAGAAGAAATTTTCTGAACCTTGAAAATGAAGAATGAGCTCTCTATTTATAGAGTTCTCATGGGCCTGGTGGGCTTGGGCCTGGATCCAATGGGCTTGGGCTTGGGCTTGGGCTTGGGTCCAATGACATTTTGGGTTCAATGGGCTTTTGGGTTTTGGGCCAAATTGCCGTTTAAATAGCTTTCTGGCCCGATTCGATTTCGAGCCCAATTGAGCTATGACCGAATTTGCTCGGCTAAGTTTATTCGATCCGCCGACCATGATGAAGACACGTGGCGACCGCTGATTGGCCAAAATTTCTCGGTCAACAACAATAATTACCTTCCGCTCTAGTTATAAACCACTAATCACTCTTTTCTCTCTCCAATTCTTTTAATCAATTGTCACTTTTTTTTTTAATAAATAATTTCATTTTTTTTTGTTTTAGTTGTAGAAATAACTATTGAGTGTAACTCAAGATTCAATTTATTTCAATTTATTTGTGTTAACTAGTTTTAGTTGTTTGAAGAACTAGAAGAATAAAAATGTTTCAATTTTTTTTTTTTTTTTTTTTTTTTTTTATTTTTATTTTATGAAGTGAATAATGTATGCTTATTTTGTTTATCACTTTTATTTGGTTTTATTGAATAAAAAATGTTATATAAATTTAAATTATATTAAATTAAGGTGTAAATTACATGAATAGTCGTAACTCGTAAGGGACATTCTAGGAACATTATGTAAATTTAAGAAATTCTCAAGTACACGTCCCTACGAAACAAACACATCCATCTTTATATTCTCGGACTTCTTTCAAAATTTTCCTACAAAATAATCATTACTGAAAATGACTGACATCTATAATTTCAGATATTTGTAATTCTAATTATATTAAAATATAATATATTTTTTCACATAAGTATTTTAATTAATGTGGTGATTGAACCTATGACCTCTTAGTCAAGAGGTCAATCTTATGCCAATTGAGCTAGGTTCGATTTGACATTAAAATATAATATTTGATGTTATGATTATCAACTCAGTTCATTTTTATTAAATTAAAATATACATAATATACTATATTATAAATCATATGATATTATAAAATAATATTTATACAAAATTTAGAATACAAAATATGTTTATAAATTAATCCGTGATAGTTTATATTTAATCCAATATTTAATTGAGAATACAACTAATTTTATACTTTATAAATATCTTATCAAAGACAATTATTTAAGTTGGGATCCATAATTCAATTTATTTATTTATTATTATTATTATTATTATTTTTTATAATTATGGGGGAGAGAAATCGAATCTCTCATCTCGAAATTGATAGTAGGGACTTTATATGCTAATTGAATCATGCTTAATTTTGCGATTGGAATCTAATTTTTAAATTAGCAATTATTTTTTCTTAAATCATTGATGATTTTTATTTTATTTTAGTCTTTATCAAATTAGTAAAAAGAAAAATAGAAAAAGCAATTTTGAGATAGGCTTTAAGAAAATACAGTCGGACTCGCAGGGGCACTTTGCCCCATCCCCAAGAAATAACATAAACGAACCCTATTCTTTAACTTTGGTCCCTTTTTTCATTTCACCAATTTCTGATTTTCCCTTCCGGATCTCGATCCTGCGTCTTCAATTCTCTCTGGGGTTTCACCATTTCTGCTTCCTACCACACTCCAGGTTTGCTTTCCTCTCCTCTTTGCGCTTTAATCTCTACATTTATCGTTTTCGATTTGCTCTCTCCTCTTCTACGGAACTTACTTCGCCCATACTTCTTCATTTTCTTTCTGAACTGCGATTTCCACCCATATTTTGGTTGTTTGAGCTTTGAATTCGATATTTACAAATCTTCCACCATACATGAATTTCTTTTTGTCACGACGCTTCGTATTAGTGTACATAAAGATGAAAAACCTGTATTTCAGCTTACAGCTTTCAGAAATTGATGCTATCTGGAGTTCTTAAAACCTTTTTCTGGGGTTCAAATCGGTTTCAGAAGCATTATTGTTCTGTTGGGTAGCTTAGTCTCAAGTTAGTTTGTTCAGTTTTAGTTATATTTTACCCTATTTCTTTATTTTGCGCTGCTTTTAGTTGAGATTTTCCAAATTGTGGTTCTTATCTATTTAATCGCTGCTTTTGGCCACTGGGTCTCTTTCAAAATATCATTAGAGTATATTGGGAAGTGGATAGAGATAGGGAACCAATGTGGTGGTAGTCGAATGCTGGACTTCACAGTTATTTGACAAGGGGGGACTTTCGTTCGTTTTGTGTTTGCTGTATAAATACAATTTTCACTTTGTTCAACGACTTGCTTTTGCAGAACTTGGTTTCGACTCTATAACTATGTCGACATCTTACCTGCCTGCCACTACTGATTCAATTGCTGAGGCTTTAGAAGCTAAGAATTCATCAGAGTCTATCTCAATCCTTTACCGTGTTCTTGAAAATCCTTCTTCTTCCCCTGAGGCTCTACGTATTAAAGAACAGGCCATAACGAATCTCTCTGATCTTCTCCGACAAGAGAATCGTGCAGAGGATCTTCGGAACCTTTTGACTCAACTTAGGCCTTTCTTTAACTTAATACCAAAAGCAAAAACAGCAAAAATTGTCCGAGGAATCATTGATGCTGTGGCTAAAATCCCAGATACATCTGATCTGCAGATTTCCCTATGTAAGGAAATGGTGCAGTGGACACGTGCTGAGAAGCGAACTTTCCTTCGGCAACGGGTTGAGGCCAGGCTTGCAGCTCTTTTGATGGAAAATAAGGAGTACCCTGAAGCCTTAAATCTCCTGGCTGGATTAATCAAGGAAGTAAGAAGACTGGATGATAAGCTCCTCCTTGTAGACATAGATCTATTGGAGAGCAAGCTCCATTTTTCTCTGAGGAACCTCCCTAAAGCGAAGGCTGCACTTACTGCTGCAAGAACAGCTGCGAATGCCATATACGTGCCTCCAGCACAACAGGGTACTATTGACTTGCAGAGTGGCATCCTTCATGCGGAAGAGAAGGATTACAAAACTGCTTACAGTTATTTCTTTGAAGCTTTTGAAGCCTTCAATGCTCTTGAAGATCCCCGTGCTGTATTTAGCCTCAAATATATGTTGCTGTGCAAAATAATGGTTAACCAGGCTGATGACGTCGCAGGAATAATATCATCAAAAGCAGGTCTACAGTATGTGGGGATTGAGCTGGATGCCATGAAAGCTGTAGCTGATGCACATTCCAAGCGTTCGTTAAAGCTTTTCGAGACAGCACTTAGAGATTTCAAGGCTCAACTAGAGGAAGACCCTATTGTCCACAGGCATCTCTCTTCTCTCTATGACACTCTATTGGAGCAAAATCTCTGCAGGTTGATTGAACCATTCTCAAGAGTTGAGATTGCTCATATTGCCGAGCTGATTGAACTGCCTGTGGATCATGTGGAAAAGAAGTTGTCCCAGATGATTCTGGACAAGAAGTTTGCAGGGACTTTAGACCAAGGTGCTGGATGCCTAATCATTTTTGACGACCCAAAGACCGATGCCATATATCCCGCCACACTGGAAACCATTTCCAACATTGGCAAGGTTGTGGACAGCCTCTATGTTAGGTCAGCAAAGATAATGGCGTAAGGTTATTGGCGTCGGTCTGACCCGCTTTGAGCAAGCACTGTTGTTTTGCACTTTGCTTCCCTTGGTATGGGAGTGCCTTGTTTTCATGGTTCATTTGCTTGACTCTTGAATGATTCCTAATGAACTTTTATGTTGTGATTTAAAAGAACTTTAGTTTGAAGTTTTAGCAGCAGGTCTGTTTGGAGAAAGACGGTTCAGGCTCATTATTAAAAGTTGAAATGAATTTAGACCAGTGTGTGTACCTTGTCTCTTTTCCCATTCTTTCGGATATAGGTAGAGATTTTATCTTCATGTTACTTGCTGATCTGCCAGTGGTTTCTTCCGAGTTCAAACTTGAAAGGACCAACTAATCGAATTCTAGTTATTTGATGAAAAGGGAATGTCTGTACTCTGAATTGGAACTATGATTCAACCGCCTGCCGTATGGACTTGGGCGTCATGATATTTCCCTTCATTTTTTAGCCAGAGATGAAATTAGTCGAGACTTTTCTTTTTCCTCCAAAGAAATTTACTCGAGACTAGTCAGATAATAAATTAATCATCATGTTTGGTACTTAAATTTTAGTTTTAGGGTGTGTTTGGCTTGCCAACTAAAAAAACGATTTTGAAAGAATGCATTTTCTTTTAAACATTTTTTTTAGAAATGTTTCTATGTGTTTGATTACGGGTGTGTTTGGTTTAGATTCCTAAGTGTTTAATTTTTGCAAAAAGTCATTTTGGAATAAATTGAAGTGTTTGACAACCATCCAAAATGAATTTTTGGAGAATGAGTTTTTGAAATAATGCATTTTGGATGAATCAGTTGATATTAACTTTTGAAAAAAATGTTTTTGGGTGTTTATTTGAAAAACCTACTTAACTCTCATATTGTATTAAAATTACCAAAATATCTTCACACTCCTCTTTTAAATTTTCTCTACCAACCAACTTCCTTCGACCACCGCCGCCCCTCACCGACCATCTCCGATCGTCGCCTCCAAACTCCAACCACCACCGCCCAACTCCGGCCACTGCCTCGCCACTCCGGCCATCTGTCGCCCCACTCAGACCGCCCGATCCCGACCACCGCCGCCGCCACCCGACCCCGACCACCGCTGCCGCCACCCGACCCCGACCACCGCCGCCACCTGACCCCAACCCCAACCTTAACCCGACCCCAGCCACACGACCACCGACCACCGCCGACCCGACCTGGACCCCGACCCTGACCTGACCCCGGCCACCGCCGCCCCAGCCAGGCCACACGACCCCGACCCTACCACCGTCGGCCCGTACCTGGCCACCCGACCTGGACCCCGACCTGGACCCCGACCGCCCGACCCTGGCCACCACCGCCACCTGACCCTGACCCGACCCCAGCCACACGACCACACGACCACACGACCACCGACCACCGCCGACCCGACCCCGGCCACCGCCGCCCCAGCCCGGCCACACGACCCCGACCCTACCACTGTCGGCCCGTACCTGGCCACCCGACCCGGACCCCAACCGCCTGACCCCGACCCCGACCCTGACACTGACCCCGGCCACCCGACCCCGATCACCGCCGGGCCCCGACCCGACCTCGACCCCGACCCCGACCGCCCGACCTCGACCCCGACCCCGACCGCCCGAACCCGACCCCGACCGCCCGAACCCGACCCCTACCCCAGCCCCGACCCCGACCTTGGCCACGACACCGACCCCGACCCTAACCCTGGTTGCTCGACCCCGACCTTGACTCCGACTGCCCGAACTCAACCCCGACCCCGACCCTGACCCCGACTGCCTGACCCAGACCCCGACCACCCGATCCTAACCGCCAGACCCCTACCCCTGCCCCGACCCCGACCATCAACAATAGTAAACCCTAAACTTTAAACGACAAATATAAATTTAAACTTATTAATTCATATTGTTTATTAATAATTGTCCTTATAGTAATTTGACATTAAGAGAAATACTGTTAGTGTAGAACAAACCAAACACACTTGTAGATAAAAACACTTTTGAGAAAATGCAACCAAACACATAAGTGTTTTAATTATAAACATTTCTAGAAAAAATGTTTTTAAAAAAATGCATTCTTTGAAAAACATTTTTTTAGTAGTCAATCCAAACACACCCATTTTCTCAAAAGTGTTTTTATCTACAAATGTGTTTGGTTTGTTCTACTAGAAGTGTAGTATTTCTCTTAATGTAAAATTACTATAAAGTTCAATTATTAATAAACAATATGAATTAATAACTTTAAATATATATTTTTCAATTGAATGAACAAATTAAGTTTAGGTCAATTGGCATAAGATTTAAATATTTTTCTAAAAAAAATAAATAAATTGTATTTTAAAAATTACGACCGTTTATTATTGTTGATGGTCGGGGTCGGGTGGTCGGGGTCGGGCAGCGGAGATGGTCGGTGATCGAAGGAGGTTAGTGGGTAGAAAAATTTTTAAAGGGTATTTTGATAATTTTAATACAATATGAGAATTAAATAGGTTTTTCAATTAAACACCAAAAACATTTCTTAGTGTTTCATCATTTCAAAAACTCATTCTCCAAAAATTCATTTTGAATGGTTGCCAAACACCTCAATTTATTCAAAAATGACTTTTTTCAAAAATTAAACACTTAGGAATCTAAACCAAACACACCCTTAGACTGGTACGGTTACTTTGGTCTCATTTCATTTTAGTTTCTATACTTTTAAATGTTGGAACTTTTCTTCACTCTCAATAAATCTTAAATTTAGTTCATAGATCTCTAATCTCTATTAGCATTCTTTCGGTAAGTTTTGGAAACATATTCACGTTAATGCGATTTTTACCTTTTATTTTATGTATCCTTCACATTCACAAATTTCTTTGAAGATAATAAAAATAATTTTGACCATTAATACTTTACATATTTGGATAGTTTTGAAACAAAAATAATTTTGACCATAATACTTTACATTTATTCATTTTATTTAGATAGTTTTGAAATAAAAGAGAGTCGTACTCAAACAGATCTAAATAAAATGATGTTTTTATTTCTCTCCCGTGTCAGACTACTACCTTTTGAATTTGGTTTAAGTACTAATTTTGATTGAACAAGATACTATACCAATTTTGATTGAACAACTTAATTTATATTTAAAAAAATAAAAATAGGTTGAATTATATTTTTAGTTCTTTTACACATTTTGTTTAAATTGTGTTTTTTTTTTTTAATTAATTAAAAATATCGTAGGAGAGGAAAATAAGAGAAAAAAAATGTGTTGGCTTGAAAAATGAGACATATTGAATAGTAACTCTTCTTAAAGTCTAAAGAGTTCAATATAATTACTAGTAATTCAATAGTAATTATTGTTGGTGTCTGAGGAGTTAATATTTTTTATCCGAGTTCAACATGGGCCAAATGGGGAGTTAACTTCTTAACTTCTTAACTTTAAGTTTGGGGAGTTGATACTTTTGTTGTACTCTAGCTAAAAAATACCCGCGACCACTATTTTCTCTCTATCACTTCATATCTCAAGTAAGGAAGAAAGCATCATTTAAATAGGAGAGTTAAGTTTGCTGGCGGTGCGAACTAGGGCTATGACTCTATTATGGAGTGCCATGCACTCTGATTTAGGCCCTAACACCATGGTGTTTTAGAATAGTGTTATATATAGTGCTTCGAGAAGTAATCTCTGCGTCGTAGCGCTCTGTGTCCTAGGCGCCTAAGTCTAGCTTCAAGAAGTAATCTCCGCGTCGTGGCGCTATGTGGCCGAGACACCTAAGTGTAGCGCCTAGCAACTATTTTCTACCCTTTTTGCTCTACCTCATGCCATAACACTCATTTAGCCACTTTTTCCATTTTTTTTTCAATTTAGTCTTTCAAATAGCCCTCCAATGAGTCTTGTTGATTATTTGGGCAAGCTGAAAACCATATAGATTTTTTTTTTATTTCAAAATCACATAACAACTTATTAATCCATGATGATTTGAGCATATTATCTCGAATAATCTCTTGCAAAGACGACCTTGGTTAAATTTTCAAATTACATTATTTATCAAAATTTTCATTAAAATATAGTAATAATTCTAGAAAATAATATCGAACAACCACTTGGTGTAGTGGGTGAGCGCTCCGCCTAAGATAGTAGAGGTTCGATTCTGCCCTAAGGCAAATTTTCATAAAAATTATCAAACAACCACTTGGTGCAACGGGTGAGTGAGCGCATCACCTAGATAGTCCAGAGTGGGGGTTGATTGATCTGCACCGTGCAGACGGGGCATGAACTGCATTATATACCGGGTCGGTGGCTAAGTTGAGTTATTATAATAATTTTTTTTTTTTTTTTTTTTTTTTTAGTACGAGTTATTATAACTAAGTCCACGCATCTAGTTAGACCCAATAAGGTTGGCGTGGGAGCGCGTGGTTAGGACCCAATTCACATTCTGCAGGTCCCACCACAGCCACCGTTTTGAAAAATATCTTGGCCATTTTCATGAACTTCACAAACCAACTTTTACTTTTCTTCTTCTTCTTCCTCTCTCCGTTCTCCAGTTGGACAGCCTTCCACGCACAGAGACTCCTTCAATCACGCCACCAACTCTCCGATTTATATCTCTCTTTCAGGTTCCATTTTCACCTAATTTACAGAAATCACACTCGGAGTCCTCCAATGGATTCCCTCTCATCCGTCTCACCTTCCTTCGTTCTCCCTTCCAGAAACCCTCTCTGCACCCGCCGCCGCCGAATCTCCCTCTCTTTTCTGGACCTCCGCTACCCTCTTCCTCGTGTGCGCCCCTTGTTTGGTCCTCGATCGAGGAGGTTGCCACAAATTTCCTGCAGACTGGGCGCTAACAAAGGCGACGCCGATGCTGAAGATGATATGGAGAGGGCAATTAGCTTAGATGGAAGTATTCCTGGTACTTCTGATGAGTTCGTCAAGCGTGTTTCTTCCCGTGCTTATGATATGAGGAGGCATCTCCATCAGACGCTTGATAGCAGCAGTTATGACGGTATTTTATACAAATTCAAATTCAACTTCATTATACTCCCTTGATTTGCTCTTCTGCTGATTTTCGATGTGAATTTGTTAGATACCTGCTTTTAGCTTTAGCTGGAGTTTACTCTGTTTCCTTATTTCAGTTTGGAGAAGATTTCTGTTTCTTTCAATATGAAATCAGATAGTTTATAATCCAACTGCATGGTCTGCTCTCTACAATTTAGTAATGAAGTTTAGAAAGGTTTGATAATGTTTTTGGATTTTCAATTTGACTAACCGTTGATAGTGTTCTTGGATTTTCAATTCTCAATACGGAAGAAAGGAAACTTCGTGTGCATCACAAGATAGAAACAGCTTGAGGTTCAATTACAAATTGAAAGAGTTATTAGACACCAAATTGAAAGTTTGAGGGATTATATTCCATACAAAATTGAAAGTTTCGGAACTTATTAGACAAAAAATTGAAAGTTCGTGGTGCTCTTCATGTATGTTCCTCTATGATTTAATCTTACCATCCTTCCATCATTTCACTCAGTGTTGGAAGCCAATCCGTGGAGAGAAAGTTCAAAACCTGTATACGTACTAACACACAATGAGAACCAAATATGCACAATGAAAACTCGGAGAAATAGGAGGTATATAAACTGTCTTTGTTTTTCTGGTTTTCTTAGCATTTAGTACTTACTACCAAACTCACGGTTTTGTTTGCTCATCAGTGAAGTGGAAAATGAGCTTGGATTATTGTTTTCTAAAGGTGGAAAATGGAGGTCTGAAAACCAGAAAAAACAGTCCAAAACAGGAATCAAATTTCAGATGCTTGTGGAAGATATTAGGGAGGGAGTACTTGTAAGTGCCCATTTGTTCCCATTAATATTGTAGTCAGCTACATGGATTTTTGTTATATACTATTCAGTAATACAGAGTCTCTAAGAAGCATATATATGGATACGAGACACGGATAACAAAGACAGAGTGACACGTCATTTTTAAAAAAAAAAATCTAGGACATGGACATGGCCATGACCCGTTTGTAATATACATTTTATAAAAACAATCTTTTTATGGAGGTTCTTCCTTCTAATGACCGGCATATCAATGATTCTTTTCTCCAAGATGAAGTATCATTTTTATACAAGATGGAAATTCGAAATCGAGAAGTTTATGCATTTATTTGCTTAAAAAAATGAGTTTGATGTATTTTGCTCTCAAAATTTATTATTTTTGTCATATATTATTAGGTGTCTATTTAATATGCTTAACAAGTGTTCAATACTACGCGTCTAACAAATATTAGACCTATATTGACTTTGCACAACTAGTGTGTAACGCATATTTATTGTGCCAACAACTGTCTGAAACATGTCCAACAAGTGTCGGAGTGTCCAAATGTCCGACATGTGTCTTTGTCGGCATGTTAACCAAACTAAAGTGTCTGTGCTTCTTAGCTAGTCCCAAAATGTAAACTTTAGTCAGTATTGTTAAATAACGATTGATTAGCAAAAAAAACTTTGTTTCTTTTACAGGTGTTTGAAGATGAGAATGAAGCTGCAAGATATTGTGACTTGTTGCAAGGTGGAGGCAAAGGTTGTGAAGGTGTATTTGAGATTGAAGCCTCATCGGTAAGAGATATGATCACTCCTGAATTAGTCTAACACGATTCTTTTTGGCAAATTCGTATAGCTACCGACTCTTATTATTACTATACTATCGGAATTCGATATATGTATGTCCATATGTTCAGGTGTTTGATCTCTGCAAGAAGATGAGGGCTCTTGCTGTCCTGTTCCGAAGAGGGAGGACACCTCCTCTGCCTCAGAGCCTTGAGCTTAACCTCAAGGCTCGTAAACGATCCCTCGAAGACCAGGACGAGTTGATATGACCATCAAATTTTCACTGGAAACATGGAACAATTGTGACATGCAATGCTAGTGGAAAGTATACAGAAACAGAAAATGGTATACATATTCTCTTGGTGTAATATAAATTGATTCTCTAATGATCTAGTCCCAAACAGTGTATACAAGATAAATTAGAAAGATTTAGAGTGAGGAAGACTATTTTCTTCCTTGATATTTGTGTTGTATAAGATGAAGTTCTCAAATAATACCAAATTACAAAAGATGTCCAATTAGAATGATTTAGATGTACCTATTTCTTAAATTTAGGAGAATAATAATCTCTTATTAGACATGTAAAATCCTAGGTCTTCTTATATAGGAGAAAAACTTAATACAATAAGGAAAGTAAAAGACCTAATACAATAAGGAAAGTACAAGACCTAATACAATAAGAAAAAATAAAATAAAGTCAATAAAGACTAAATATTAATAATTAATATCTACATAATTATAAATATTAGAAATTCTAACACTCCCCCTCAAGCTGACTATGGAATTGCTAGAAATTCTAACATCTTTAGCGCTGGTTTAAAGATGTCTTCCATAGCCAGTTTGTCAATCAATTTATCGAATTGCTTCTTCGGAAGCCCCTTAGTTAGTACATCAACAATTTGCTCTGTCGTCGGAAGATAAAGATTACATATTGCACCTGTATTAATCTTTTCTTTAATATAATGTTTGTCAACCTCAATATGTTTAGTTCTATCATGTAGAACTGGATTATACGCTATAGATATGACAACCTTATATCGCAATAAATCTGTATAGGTTTAGTTTGAGAAAACTTCAGTTCTTCTAGTACCCTTTTGATCCATATGCCTTCACAAATTCCATGCGCTAAAGCTCTAAACTCTGCTTCAGCACTACTCCTGGCCACTAGATTTTGTTTTTTACTTCTACAAGTAACCAGGTTCCCACCAACAAAGGAACCATAACCAGAGGTAGATCTTCTATCTGTAATACTTCCTGCCCAATCTGCACCAGTATAAACTTCTACTTGGGAGGGATTATGTTTTTGGAATAAAATACCTTTTCCAGGAGTCCTTTTTAGATACCTCAAAATTCTGTAAACAACATCAAAATGAGTTGGTCGTGGCGTATGCATAAACTGACTTACCATGCTTACGACATATGCAATATCAGGGTGCTTATGAGATAGATAAATTAATCTTCCAACAAGTCTCTGGTACCGTTCATTGTTCTTTATTTCTTCTACTTTTGCTACTTGTAGCTTTAGATTAGGTTCAACAGGAGTTTCTGCTACCTTGCAGCCAAGTAATCCGGTATCCTTGAGTAAGTCGAGGACATACTTTCTTTGATTAACAAAGATACCTTTCATCGATTTTGCAAATTCCATCCCTAAAAAATATTTCAACGGTCCCAGGTCCTTGATCTGAAACTCACTTGCAAGATTTTTCTTGAGATCAACTAGACCAACTTCATCATCACCTGTGAGAATAATATCATCTACATAGACAATCAAAATTGAGATTTTATTATTCTCAGAGTGTTTATAAAATATAGTATGATCTGCTTGACTCTGAAGAAATCCATAGCTAGACACAACTTTTCCAAAACGCTCAAACCAAGCTCTCGGAGACTATTTAAGACCATAAATGGATTTTTTTTAATTTGCAAATTTTACTCCACCCGAGTTCTTTTTCAAAAACTGGTGGTAAGCTCATAAAAACCCGCTCCATAAGATCGCCATTCAGAAAGGCATTTTTCACGTCTAGTTGATAAAGAGGCCAATCTGAATTTAGTGCAAGAGACAAAAGAACTCTAATAGAGTTGATTTTAGCAACGGGGGCAAACGTTTCCTCATAATCAATCCCATATGTTTGAGTGAAACCTTTAGCTACCAATCTGGCCTTATATCTCTCAATACTACCATATGCATTACATTTTATGGTGAACACCCATTTACAGCCTACTGATTTCTTATTTTTTGGCAATTCTATTATTTCCCAAGTCCCATTTTGTTTTAGAGCATTCATCTCCTCCATAACTCATAATTTTCAATTTGGATCTTCTAAGGCCTCATGTATATTCCTTGGAACAAACAAGTCATCTATCCTAGAAGTGAAAACTTTATGACTATTTGACAAATTTTGATATGACATGTAATTTGCAATAGGATATTTGGTACAAGTTCGAGTACCTTTTCTAATGGCTATGGGAACATCAAGATCAGACACAACTGACAAAGTATTTTGAATAATTGAAGAAGTAGGAACGAAGGAAGGATTACCAAGATTTTCAATTCATTCGTCGGAGTCTCAGATTGGCTCTGCGAAGGATCAAATATATGGTCTTTGGTTCCTCTGATTGAATTTTATTCTAGTATAAAACTATAACTCGGGAACTTGATCAATTGGATCATTTTGTAGTATTTCTCCCCCTGATTAATAAGTTTCTATACTTGGCATCGAAGGACTAGTAACATCAGTAAAAATAAGACTAGCAAGACAAGTAGAAACATCCCAGAAGTTATCTTCCAAAATTGGTTTCTCCCCCTAAAGAGAACTTTGGGTAAAATATGGTTGATTTTCTAAAAAAGACACATCCATGCTAAAAAAAAAGTTTTTTTTTTGTCTGAGGATCAAAACACTTATAATCTTTTTGACTTGAAGAGTAACCCAAGAAAATACATTTAACAGCTCTATGATCAAGTTTTGACATAAAGTGACTAGGTATATGAACATAAGTAATACACCCAAAAACTTTGAGAGGTAAATCAGAATATATGCGAGATGTTGGAAAAATATGTTTAAAGTAGTCAATTGGAGTTTTAAAATTCAAGATCTTACTAGGCATCCTATTTATTAGATAAGTAGCCGTGAGAACTGCTTCACCCAATAAATATTTTGGAACATGCATGGAACACATTATATCCTGAGCTACTTCAAGTAAATGCATATTTTTTCTTTCAGCAATCCCATTCTGCTGAGGAGTATTCCGACAAGTAGATTGATGAACAATACCTTTATCTTTAAAAAAATTACCAAAAACTTCATGAAAGTAGTCAGTTCCATTATAGAGTGTAAAATACAAATTTTGGTTTGAAATTGGGTTTCAATCATATTATCAAAACTTTTAAAAATATCTTTCACCTCATATTTTTTTTCCATTAAAAAAATCCAAGATAGACGAGTATGATCTTCAATAAAAGTCACAAACCACCTTTTTCCACTAGGAGTCCTAATTTTAGAAGCACCTCAAACATTATGAATTAAATAAAAAGGTTTGGAAGCTTTGTAAGGTTTTGGTAAATATGTGGAACGGTGATTTTTTGCAAAAATGCAACTTTCACAATTAAAAGAGGAACATTCAATTCCCTTAAATAAGTTTGGAAATAAATGTTTGAGGTAAGGAAAACTTGGATGTCCTAGTCTAAGATGCCAAAACATAATTTGTTCATTAACAGGAAGAGAACTAATACTACTGAGGTCCTGAGTTATTTTATTGCTAAAAGAACCTTCATCAAAGTAGTAGAGACCATCAAACATCCTAGCACTGTCAATCATCTTCTCCGATTCCTGATCCTGAAAAACACAGTGAGATTCAAAGAATATAACACGACAGTTAGAGTCTCTAGGCTAATTTTGGAACATGAGGTCAGTAGGAGATATTTTTAGTCAATTTAATAGTTTCTTTTCATGCAATAGAAGAAAAACTGACATCGACAATTCGAATCTTTTCATTAGAATACGTGGTGGTGCGGATTTTTGAATATCCTTTAATTCACAGGCTGTCGAAACCTGACCAAAATGAATTTATAAGCCTATTGACCTTAGCTTTGCAGCTAGTGGCAACAGGGTCGAACCACAGAGAAGGACTAATCAGATTGAAATTAAAGTTCGAGATGCAAATTAATTGATTAATTGGATTTTGTAACAAGAGGGGGATTTTAACATGCAAAGTGAGAAATAGATCGCAAACGGAGAAATTGAAGAGAAAGAGATTAAAAAGTGTTTGATTCGGGGGATTTCGGGATTTCGCTAGGCATTCCAACATTCATCATTTAATTCAAGACTAAGGCTAATAATTTGACATGCACGCGGTCGGTTACCCGGGAACCCTAAAGTAACCGACTCCATATTAATTAACTAGAACTAACAGTCCTAATTAAACATTATTCACAGTCTCGTTAGAGTGATCAGCCCCAATTTGACTCTGGATAGTTACTAGCTAACCACGACGAGCATTCGAATATGCATTCCCATTGCTAATTGGCTACCCGACAACCCTAAAGTACCCAACAATCAGCATACATAAATCGATACTCCGATTAGTTTTGTTGTCCTGCGTTACTAAGGCGAAAAGGAGAGGCAAGGCATCGCTATTCTATAACATTAACACATGCTAGAAAACCCAATTGTCCGTCGTTGAAATCTAACATACGCATGAGTTTAAGCAAGAACAACAAATGCAATCAATAATTAAAGCCTAATCAGAACCATATGCATAGATTATCAAAATGTAAAAGGCCTAACGAAAAATCCCTAAATCATCCCGAATCTAACACGAGTACCTTAGCCAACCATGGAGAAAGTTGCCAAAACCGCTCCAACGGAAGCCATGGCCATAATCCCTAGCTCCAATACAAAAGAAGGCTCCAAAAACTTGCCAACAATGGCGGAGCAAAAGGAAATAATGAAGAAAAGCCGAGAGGAAGAAGAAGATACAAAAGATGGCTGCAAAAATCGTCATTTACAGCTTTTAAATTCGTCGGAGCGTCGAGACGCTGCGACCTAAATAATCAGCGCGCGCCTCGCGATGGCGTCTCGACGCTGCCCCGATGATTTCCAGCGCGCGCGCCCCTCAGAGCGTCTCGACGTCAGGCAGCGTTGAGCAAGCGTCTCGACGCTGTCTGCTCGACGCTTGCTCTCGGGTTTGGGGCTGGAAAATTGCCTTTCCTTGGCAATTTCGTCCGGTTCTTCTTGGGTGATCTTGCCCTTTTCCCGATGCACTCCCGGGGCGTTAAAACACCGCTCTTAGCCACGAAACACGTCCAATGGACACCATGAGCTCTTCGCCGCAATTCTCCTACAAACGAGACATATTAACTAATTAACTACGACTTTTAGCTAGAATTAGGGAGTGATAATTAGCTCCAAAATGGAGTTATCAATACGAAGGAGAGTATGAGTAAAAAAAAATGAGAAGAACTAGTCATATGATTCGAAGCTCCGAAATCAATAATCCATGGAGAAGAAGTGTGACTAGAGAAGACTTGAGGATAACTTCCTGTTTGTGCCAATGAAACACAATAATTATTAGATGCTAAATTGGTTGGTAGCAATTTAAAGATTTGATGAATTTGCTCATTTGCCAGGGTATGAAATCGTGAGTTAATGGAAAATAATAAATATAAACCAAAATTGAACCAAACCAAGCAAATAACCACTGAACCTGACCGAATATTGCAGTAAACCAAACCAAATCGGATCGGTTCACAAACCCAACTTCATCTTCATCGCGTGAACAAAAAATAGGCTGTAGAAGTGTGCTTGCGACAACGAAGGCTAGGGTTCCGACCGTGGTGAAAGTGACGGCTAGAATTTTAAAGAGCTGGGGTTTCCTGCTCTGATACCATCTTAAATTTAGGAGAATAATAATCTCTTATTATACATGTGCAATCCCAGGTCTTCTTATATAGGAGAAATAACTAATACAATAAGGAAAGTAAAAAACCTAATACAATTTAGAAAATAAAATAAAGTCAATAAAGACTAAATATTAATAATTAATATCTACATAATTATAAATACTAGAAGTTCTAACACTATTATTCAATGGATTAACCCTCATTTAAAAAGAAGGGGTATGGACATGGATGGGCCAATATATGAGATACCATTTTTCAAGATGGTAATATAACTTTAATTTACAATCATATAGGGTGGGTTCCATGTCATAATGACACATTCTGTCTAAATTATCTAAAATACACTTCTTCTGTTGTACGCCACTTTTTAAATTTAAAAAAAAAAAACGAAAAAACGAAAAAATGACACCATGACATTTAGTTTCAAATTGGTTATGTCATTTAATTTCAACTCAAATCGTATGACAATCAAATCCAAAATTGGTTATTTCATTTATCACAATTTTTTTTTTGTTTCCTTAATTTTCATTTTTATTTTCGTCGGAAACCATCTCAATTTTTCGTTTCTTCCCTTGTCGTCGGGCTTCACCATTTTTTTTTCTCCATATATACTACGTTTATATATTATAATTCAACATATATACACAATTTATATATATTAATCTAAACCTTAATTTTTCGTGCTTAGAGAATTTATATCATTTAAGGTCTTAAACGTGCAAAACTAAAAGCAAATACTCAAGTGAAGGACTAAATCTATCTCAAAATGACCATAAATAACTCTCATTTGGAGAGGTATTTATGCTTCCAAAAGAAAAAAAGGTTTTAGCTTAGCTTTTTAGATAAAAATGATACTCTAGACTACGTGACTAAGAGTTAGAAACTTTTAAACAAGTAAGAGATTGACTTTAAGGGGTTGTTTGGGGGCGCTGAGTGAGTTATAATAGTCTGTGAATAGTAAACACTGTTGAAGTCAATATAGTTACTTTATTGACTATGAGTTATAATAGTTGGTAGGCCAAACATTAGACTGTGTTATAATAATTTAGTCCACCAGACCTCAAGTTGGTGCCCCAAACACCCCATAAGATGTTTTGTCTTGAAAAAGAAAACTAGAAGTTTTATGCTGGAGCAAATGTTTGATGTTTTGTTAAAGTAGCATGAGCATGAGAACTCTTCTCAAAGTCATTTACTTTAAAAGATTCTTGTGAAACTTTAGTTTCAAAAACTTGCTTGTTTATCATATTTATTTGAGAGTAATTTTTTTGCTTAACATTGTCTGAGGATAAGCAATAAACTAAGTTTAAAGGTATGATGGTTTATGTGAGTTATTTAGTCTCTAAAACTATACCTATATTGCTTAGAAAAGTGTATGTCCAATATAGCTTTATATCATGTCAAAGTAAGCAAATTTAGGTAAAAACAAGGCAAGAGCCAATTTCAGGCCATATTTTGGTAAGTATAAATTTTTAAGCATATTAGAGTCATGTTTTGTTAGTTTTTATCTGTTTTCTAGTGTTTTTGTGAAAGTCATTTTAGGCCTAAAAAACATCACGAAATGCACCCACATAATGGCATGCTGAAAGAAGATTGTAGAAGAGTCCAGAAGCAGAAGACTATCTCAGACCTGAGGAACACGCTCAACATTGTCTCAGACCTGAGGAACGCACATAAGGGTTTTTTGACAGAATCGCAGGAAATCACAGACGATCTTGTATTTCTTTGAAGATTCGATTTTATCTTCCCCAAATCGTGGTGCTGATTATGGGGTCTTTTTGAGGAGTTGTTTAACCCTGTAATATACTGCCTCAGAACTACTACAAGTACATAACTACTCACACTAATCTTGGCAGGAAACCTTAGATCTTGAGGTCTATATAAAAACGACCAAGACAAGAAAAAAGAGAAAAATTTCTTAGGCAAGAGTGACACTTGTTCATGAACCTTCTACACAAATCGTCCTGAAACATGTCTTTTACTGTTTTCTTTTAGTTTTGTAACGCTACATTGAGGTTTTACTCTTTGTTTTGACTTATCTCGGACACTTGCATCGAAAGAGGAATGTAAAGACTCTTAGACGTTGGAGATAAATGATCAAAGGGAGGCCAAAGTTGTCTTTTTATTGCTTTCATTTATTTTCCCGCACATTATAATTTTTTCTTTTAAGCTTTCTGTCATTTATTTTACAAATTCAGATTGTATTGATTCAATTTATTTTAATATGAAGTTCTTTTTTCAATCATTGTCTTTTACTTTACTTTCTATCACGAACTAAACTTCTTTAGGGGTTCAAAGTATGTGGTTCTTTAAAGAAGGAGAGAAAACTTCACTATATGTCTTAGAAGTAGCTTATTTGACACTTAACTTGGTTTACTTCTGTTGAGTATAAAGTTTATCATTTTTTTTTGTTGATCACCTAGAAGAGCATATAGGTCAAAACTCAATACTGAAAAGGTTGGATGATAAAGTTGATTTTCATAGACTTAATATAGGAGAAAGTACCTACACACCATAAGACTAGTTTGCACCTAAACACCATAGGGCATGACATATTTTACTTTAACTTTTCGAATATATAAGAAAAACACCTAAACACCACAGGGTTTTGTCTTGAGCCTAAACACCATAGAGCAAGCTTATAGGGTCTTGGGTATTGAGTCGAGTCACCTTGCTAAGAGGTTAGGATGCAGGTGCAAATTTGTATTCTGTATGGCCTACGTGGAGGCCTGAAGGGGTGCAAATTTGTATTCTGTATGGCCTACGTGGAGGCCTGAAGGGGTTAACTGCAAATGCATCATGGCAGTAGTGCTGAGTTGTGTTCCTCCCATTGAGTAAGTTAATTTGCGGGCGCATATTAAAGGTACCTCGACTAATGCACTTGCAGTCAAGCTTGGTTGTAGTTCTGAATTTCCATGTGAAGATATAGTAGTAGCTGACATTTATCTCACTACAATGGAAGTGAAGCCCCTATTTCATTTTAGTGTTCAAATGTGAAGCCCATTCCACCTTGCTCCAAGTGCTTCCCCACTTGCCAATACGAGAATAACTCAACTGACATAAAGTATGTACTCTTGACCAACAGGTCAGAGGTTTGAATCTCCCACCTCACATATTGTAAAAAAAAAAAAAGTACTTCCTTAAGATAGTTTTGCTAATCCTAATTAAATGTGAAGCCCATCTATTGGTGTTGAAAATTGATGAAGATAGTCCATATAACGTACAAATTATGTTAGTCTCGATGAGACCATAAATTTGTTATTGTGGAACATTGTAACGCTAATGGTGAGTAACGGTTTTTTTTTTTTTTTTTTTTTTTAACCAATCTCAATTTTAATTTATTGTCTCATATGGACGGTTTTAATATATCACTTTTGGTATAGAATCTTGGTTGTAGTTTGAGCATATAAAGTATTGTTTAATATGTTAGGAGTGAACGATTCACTATGCACCGAAATTTTGATCTATCAGTCTGTTTGGATTGACTACAAATAAAAAAAATATTTTTCAAGAACATTTTTTTTTAGAAATGTTTATAATTAAAACATCACTATGTTTGGTTACATTTTCTGAAGAATGTTTTTATCCACAAAATTGTTTGGTTAACTCTAGACTAATGTTTCTAGTGATGTCAAATTACTATAAAGGACGACTATTAATAAAAAAATATGAATTAATAAGTTTAAATTTGTATTTTTAAAATTATGATCAACGTTGAATATTGCCGATAGTTGGCGATGGAGTAAGAGTGGTGGTGGTCGGCGGTAGTTGACGGAGGTCGACGACGATGCTCGTCGCCGGAAGTGGTCACTAGAGATCAACGTGGTTGCCAGAGGTGGTCCCCGAAGTTGCCGACGGTGGTCGCCGAAGATCGAGAGGTGGTCATCGGAAGTTGCCGGATATGGTCCGGTAGAACAACAACCTCGAACTACTCGGATCTGGCAGAACTCTTGAATACACGCTCTCAACAAAAAAACCAAAACCAAGAAAATCAAAGGAAGAAGGAAACTCGAAAAATGGACTGAAGCTCAGATTTATGATGCCTTCAAAGGACAAATTGTGCTACTATTTATAGTAGTACAAATCGTAACTCTCCCAAAATGAAACGATCAACAATAAGTACACTGTACTTACGACAATTACAATGTATTTGTAAAAAAATACATCAATTGTAGAAAACTGATAACCAACTGGTTATACTGTATTTGTGAATAAATACATCAGATGTAGAAAACTAATAGCCAACCGGCTACACTGTATTTACAACAGTTACATTGTATTTGTGAATAAATACGTCAGTTGTAGAAAACTGATAGCCAACCAGTTACACTGTATTTATGAATAAATACATCAGTTGTAGAAAATTGACCGCCAACCGGTTCCACTGTATTTGTGAATAAGTACATCCGTTATAGAAAACTAACAGACAAACATGCAGATACACTGTATTTATCAACAGTTACGAATGTTACAAATTCAATTTCTAGAATTTAATTCGTTAGTTACACCAAATATTAGAAACCCTTGGTATTCTAACCTTCACTTTCTTTCACAAATTACAACAAGTTTCAACAATCCCCCACATGAAAGAAAGTAAGGAAAAACTAAACAAAACAAAGTCGTTGAGAGCAAACAAACAAGCTATGCATCAAGAGAGGTGTCTTCTGAATTTGAACCTTCCTTAGTGAATATTCATCAAACTTACTGAAGAAATAATGAGACCAACACTTGAACTATCCTTCTTATTGGTAAATTGAAACAACATACATCACACATAACTCATTTTGTATCCTTGAATTCTATACGTTTGTGTCCATTTTGGTCATGGAAAAAATCCTGAATTCATGAGAGCTTTAGAGAACATAAGCCATTTAAAAAATCCTCATCATAGAATCGACCCACTTCTACTCTCACATAAGTGATATTTATTAAGAGTATTCTGTCATTACTCTTTTGTAAACAAGATATCAATACAACCTTAACATCGACATGTCACACACTCTACAACATCATAGAAATGGGAAGAAACTGTAAGTTTCTTAGTGTGTCAACTATGAATTAACCAACCAGTTTTCCTATTGAACCCATATCTTGGCATCTTCGGACAACTAGGTTAGGTTACCACCAGATATATATAATTCACCTTATAGGCTTTAGCCCCAATTTCCTTGATTTATATGTCATTTGCTCTCTATACAATCATTTTGTAAAATGATATACAACATTCTCTTTTGATTTTGGATATCATTCCATTAGATAGAATTTGTTTTATCAACTATGCCTGCATTTTATATGTCTTAACTTTCCATTAAAGATATTTTTCTTAGCCTTCATGGAGGCTGTTGGTGAACGGGTTGCCAAGACCCACCAAACTAATATTTATAAACTGATTTTTACTCTAACTTGTGGAATAGCGGTAACCAGGCCGATCTCAGGGAACCGAAAATTAACTTCTCCTAATTAAATTCTAATTGCGATGATAAAAGTAATATAAAAACATGGGGGATTTGATTGGTAAAAATTATAAACATGTAGACTAATGAAAATTAAGCTAACGAAAAATTAAAGGCATAAATTAAACTGGAGGGAAAACAACAATTTAAATGGAGCGTCCAATTTAAGGAACGAAACTGCTCTTGATGAAATTTTAGATCACTAGAATTTCTAAAGGAATTTAGCTAATCACGCTAGCACTGAACATGTTTGCTCGAACCCGTGACAAACAACCCGAAATAAAATATTAATTGTGACTAAAAGCCACAATTAAACTTAGTGTCTAATTAACTGGGCACGACCGTTCCATATTAATTAGACACTAGCAATGCAGGAAATGCTAAGACGAACAACCAATTTGGATAGCCTAAATTGATTACCCAATTTTTCTTTTATCCTAAAGTCGATCATACAAACTATGTGATCATGGATAGCTGAAGAAACACATACGCACAATTCGACTCTTGCTACTTGGCGATTGAAAGATGACAATTACGAATCATGCAATCAATCTATAGCGATTTCGACACGCGAGAACAATTAAAGCGTCAATTTAATCAAAACCACATGTTGATGGGATACAAACATAGGAAAAAGATACTAACGGTAATAACTAAAGGAAATTAAGCTCAATTCCTCACATTATGCATCAAAAAATAATCCCGACCTCTAAATTAGAGCACTTACCTTAGTTG
Source organism: Herpetospermum pedunculosum (assembly GCA_028017165.1). Taxonomy (NCBI): domain Eukaryota; kingdom Viridiplantae; phylum Streptophyta; class Magnoliopsida; order Cucurbitales; family Cucurbitaceae; genus Herpetospermum; species Herpetospermum pedunculosum. The sequence continues at coordinate 46,787,016 of CM051529.1, forward strand.
ACCGTATTGATAATCTATCCAAAAATCTAAAAGTTTGGCTCCAAATACTAAGAAATTGACAAAACTTAAAAGACTAGAGAGAATTTGAGGCAAAGTTTACAAAAATAGGACTTGGGATGCTGGGAATGACCTAAAATGAGAAATTTTAGCATTTATAGGGACAGGACAACGTCGAGACGCTATAAGCAATGTCTTGACACTTAAGATGGAAATTGAGGCGCGCGCGGGTTGTGATGACAACAACTGCAGAGCTTCAAATCGTAGCATCGAGACGCTACAAACCAGCGTCGCAACAATCCAATCCAACGTCGTGACACTAGCTCTCAAGTTTTATTGGCCGATTTTGGCTCCCTCTTATCACTTGATGTCTTAACTTGAGTTTTTTTTCTTCCTAATTTTCCACCATTTGATGCAATGAACTCTAAAATACTCCATTTCACTCACATCCTATAAAATACACAATTAAACACGGGTAAGCAAGGGAAATGACGAGAATTGGGGCGAATAAGATAACACTTTCAGAGTGCTATGAGCTGTTAAGTTGTCACAATAAATACACAATGACACTTTGATAACTCCATTTAGGAGCTATTAAATATTTCCTTATTATGGCTTAAGTCCGCTTTTAATTGGTTAATATATCTCGTTTCTAGGAGAAATGCGGCAAAGAGCTCGTGCGTCCGTTGGACCCGTTCGAGAGCTAAAAGTGGAGTTTTAACGCCCCGAGAGTGCATCGGGAAAGGGGAAGTTGATCCGTGAAGAAACGGGCCAAAACTGCCTAGGAGAGGCAAATTTCCAGCCCCAAACCCGAGAGCCAGCGTCGAGACGCTGGCTCGACGCTGCAAAAACCCAAGAGCTAACGTCGACTGATAGCGTCGAGACTCTGCTTGGCGTCGAGACGCTCCGGAGGAGGCGCGCGCAGGAAAATCATCGGGGCAGCGTCGAGACGCTGCCCAGCGTCGCGACGCCATCGCGAGGCGCGCGCGAAAAACTTAGGGCACATCGTCGAGACGCTGGCCTAGCGTCTCGACGCTACGACGACAGCAGCTTCTGTATAAGACGATTTTCTGCGCAGATTTTGGGGATCTTCTTCATTTTTTGAGCGTTTCTTCTTCTTCTTCCTCTAGTTTTCTTCTAGTTTTCCTTTAGCTCAGCCATTGTTGGCATGTTTAAGAGCTTTTCCATTATTGTATTGCGTTGATGACGCCTTCCATGGCCTTCGTTGGAGCGGAATTGACAACCCGTTCCATGGACGGCTAAGGTAAGGGTGAACGGTTTGGGGATTGTTTAAGGGATTTTTGTTAGACATTTTAGTTTTGATAATCTAAGCTTTGAATGCATATTGGTGGCTGTTTATATACATTTATCTTTCTTGCTTAATCCAACGCGCATGTTAGATTTCGACGATTGACACTCGAGTCATCTTGCATGTTGTGTATGTTAAAGAGTAGCGATGCCGCGCCTCTCACTGCTCGACTAAGTAACACAGATAGATAAAACTAAATCGGAGTATCGAGTCGTGTATGATAGTTGTTGATTGCATACAGCGTTTGCGGGCAATCTACTAGCAATTAGACTACATGCTTGAATGTTCGTCGCGGTTAGCTAGTGACTGTCTAGAATAAATTTAGGGCTGATCACCTTAATGCAATTTTGGATAACGTATAATCGGAACTGTGTGGTCTGATTAATATCTATGGAGCCGGCTACCTTGGGGATTCTCGGGTAGTCGTCCGTGTGTATCATGAACCGTACACCATGAATTTTGTATTAAATGATGAACTGAAATTGTCTAGCAATTTAATCCCGAAACTCCCAAACCGTGCACGCGTCTCTTTATTTCTATTTTTCCGTTAGCGTTTACTTGCTTTCTTGCATGCTGAAAAATCCCCCCGTTACAAACCAATCAATTACTAAATTTCAATTTTAATTATTAATTTTAGTCATACCTTCTCCTTGGATCGACCCTGTTACCACTGGCTGCAAAGCCTTGGTTATAGGCTTATAAATCGTATTTTGGCAAGCCTCGACAGCTTGAGATTAAGAGGATATTCAAAAATCCGCACACCAAAATTGGCGCCGTTGCCGGGGAGAAGGCAAATTTGATTAAAATTATGATTGATTTTTGAAATTGATTGATTGATGGGTTGCTGAAATTTTTTTCTGTTTGTATATTGTATGTTTGAATTTTTGTTTGTGTATGACCCGTTCCTCTGAGATTAGTGGATTGCAGTTTATCCCGAAAATCGAAAGAGAGGAGCGACGGTTAAGGAAAGAAGCCCGGGAGGGGCGGAGACTGTTTGGAGAAGAAGAAGGCAATCCCTACTTGTTTGAGGAGATGGCGCAAGGTGATGCGCCGCGGACGTTGAAGCAGCTGGCAGCGCCAGATCTGAACCTGCAGCCCTTGTGCATAAACTACCCCGTGGTAGCAGGTAACTTTGAGTTAAAGTCAGGTTTAATTCATCAGTTACCTTCTGATGAACGTCATTTATGTCATGTTTTTACCCTTTAAAGCATACTCATTAATTGACTTTTTGAGTTAAATTGAAGATAATTGTGCATGTAATTGATAAGAAAAGAATAAAAATAGGAAAGTCGCATGCTCAAGGTCGTTTTGTCATTATGAAGCAATTAAGAGGGTAAAAGAGTCATTTTTGATAAGAATTAATGTTGTTTTAATTATTTTCAGGAAAACTGTATTCTGCTTCAGCTTGTGGCCACAGAGATTCAGCTTGTGGCCACAAAGGAGTCACAGAGTGCCGAATCCAGCTTGTGGCCACATACGAGGCCACAGAGTGCAAAACCCAGCTTGTGGCCACAGAGTGCAGTTGACTGGTCAAACGAATTTGTTGAGATATTTGTCAAAGATCTTCCAAAGATTCAGCCAACCAACTCCCTATTTGACCTAACAACTCTTCCCAAAGATCTCTCCCTCATTATAGCAACCTCCAAACAAACCCTAAGGCCTATAAAAGGAACCTCAATCCTTCATTCAAATCATCGATCATTTCTTTACAACAATCAATTTCCACATAGTCGATCAACCTCCTTTCTCTCTCGAAGAACTCACCCAAATTCCCGAAATTCCAAACAAGAGCGGACCACTCCTCTGTAATAGTTCTACTTCAGCCAGCTCCGAAAGGAAGGTGCTGCGAGGATTCGATTTGCATTGACGACGTGAATCGAGCGAGTAGAGACCCTTCATCCATTGTCCACGAGTTCGAGAGAGAGAAAGTTGGAAAATTTCCATATTTACTTTCTATTTAATTCTGCACATTTTCTATTTACATTCTATTTTTATTTCGCATTTATTTTCGTTCTTAACTTTACATGCAAAATTACCATTTTACCCTTTTAGCAACTTTTGCATTTATAATTTAATTTTCATTTCAAAACCTTTGTTATTCCAATTCTGTCCTTTAATTATTATTTACATTCTGTTTTTATTCCATTTTCATTTTATCTTTAATTTTCGAGTAAAATTACCATTTTACCCTTCTAGCAATTTTTGTACTTATGCATTATTTTTCAATTAAGTATTTTAGTCTAGTTCTCATTATGAGCTAAGTTTTCCTAAGGGATTCAAATATGTGAATGCCCGTTAAGAAATGAGCTAGCTTGACAGCTGTAAATTACGGTTTTACCCCTTATGCCTTATGTGGTTCGTCCTTTACTGAATATATGCAAAAATGTTATATTAATTTGATCACTTAATTAGCATGAAATGTTAATGTCGATACTGGACAGGTCGGGCAATTAACGGCTCTCGTAAAGGTGATATAGCAGAAAAACCTAGGAATAGGATTTCGTCGATTGTCCTTGATGATTGGGGCAAAAGACTATAGGATCAATAGGATTGCATACTTAACCATCTAAGATCACATTATCCACTGGACCGTGAGTATAATGGCTTAGACTCCTAAAGGTACTTGCAAAGAGGCTGAATAGGAGACGAATCCGATCCAAAAGCATAAGGTACTATGTGGTGACTCTGTGGTCACAGGCTGTCAAGTAAACTCAACTTAGGGCTGAAACATGATTGGATCCCTGTTTTTAATTATTATTTTCAACCCAAAATCAACCAACATTATCAACTTATCTTTGTTACTTTTCATTACATTCGAAAAACAAATTCTTTCTAAAACTAAATTCTTCAACAGTCTCTTGGGATACGATACTTGGAATACTTTCCATTTTATTACTTGATTGACAGTGTATACTTGCACTTGACCATATATCTATTGCAGGTTATTGAACCAAATTAAACACACACGTTTTGGTCCATCAAGTTTTTGGCGCCGTTGCCGGGGACTGTTAACGGAATTTTATTTTATTTAGATATTGTTATTCGGTTGCGGTTAGGAAAAATAGGAGTTGAGCGCACGAGAAATCTATAAGAAGTTTTGTTTACTCAAAAACTTCCAAATCATCCCCTTGAGTCGATCCTCCTATCAACCTACAAAATAAAAATATCTCTTTCTCAAAGAATCTGATTTTTGTTTTGTTTTCTTTTGCAGGTTTATTTATTTAAGAAACAAAGAGCATAACACTTTCGAGTTACAAAATGGAAGTAAACGTCACAACAAAGATAACCAACATGTTGAGAAAATCAATCATGAGAAATGATACCTACATTTCTGTTGTGTACAAACTTTCTGATATCTTTTGTGTTAATTGTGGGGATGAGCATTTCTCCCAACATTGTCCATTTAATCGTTATTTGTCTATTTCTTGTGTTTATTGTAGAGGAAGTCATGAATTTGATAATTGTCCTTATAACCCAGACTCTATATTTTTTATAGGAAAACCAGGCAGTGAAAGTATGTTAATTCCTTACCACACTGCTTGCGACTCAAGATGGAGACATTACTCCAACTTTCTATGGGGAGATCAAGAAAAGGTGAAAGAACAAACGATCCCACAAGTGTCAACCGAGGACAAGAGCATCGAAGAACTTATAAAAGAATATAGAGCGAAAACCGATGCTGAGATGCAAAGCCAAGGAACATCTATTCAGGATTATGAGATCCAGATAGAAGAGAGTGTGGACGATTTGAAGATCAACCTACAAGAAACCTTGCTTAAAGGCAGAGAGACTTTTGAATATGAAGAAATAGAACAATGTGAGGCAATGACACTCGAAAGTGACTTTGAAGATAGAGAACCTTTGTTCCTAGAAAAAGCAATGAGCACTCCGGCAATTGAAAGCATTAAAGAGCCAAAATGGAGAGAAGAGATTAAAGAAAATCCATTTGAAGAAAACAAAAAAGAGAAGGAACCAGAAAATGAAGTTGTATTGAGCCGTGAGGCAACAACTTCACAAAAAGAAACATTCAATGTTCTCCAAGCATTGAATTTCCCTGATAAAATCCAAGAATTTCCTGCTATTAGTTTAATTGATATTTCTACTTGTTGTAACTTGCAGGAAACACTAAAAGAAAAAGAATTCAGGGATGAAGTAGAAGAGGAGATCATGGAGGAGGATAATGCACCGGAAATTGAGACCCCAATTTCTGCATACAAAAGCATACATAGATCTCTTCTGCTGATCAAAGACGACCGTAAGTCAACAAAGCCGAACATGATTAAAGCACCTCAACTAAGGCTTAAATCTCGTCCATTATCAAGACCTAGGTGCAAGATGAAAGTTGACGGTCCAAAGAGAATGAATAAGACATTAATCTCCCTTTTGGAGATTAGATAAGTATTCTTTTAACATGTTTTTATTTCATTATTTAAAAAAATAAAAATACTATAAGTTTTGTAGAGTAGTTTCAAGCAAAATTATCTCTGGCGTAGACTGGTCCTGCCAAGGAAAAGGTATTTAAGTTGACCGTAGGGAACACCTTTTCCTGGGGACCTAACTGGGAGATGATTTGAATGAAACTGCTCCATAGAAACTTATAAGGAATATTAAAAAATATGTTTTTTTTTTAAATAAAAAAAATAATAATAAAAAAATAGTGTTTTCAAAATAATTCAGCTTGTTATTTTTTGTTTATGAACTTTTTGATGTTTTTCTTAGTATTTCAGGAATGATTCTCGTGGATGAGAGATTGACTAGGAAATTCAAAAACATAGATTTGTAGAACTATGTGGCCACAAACCAGACTAGCACAAAAAAAACTATGTGGCCACATAGTGCACTAGTGAAGGGCAATGACGTCATTTAAAAAAGTCATAGGGGTTGACCTATTTTGGAAACATATATAAGTCAAGAGACCCTTTCATTTTTCAACATGCAAGTCATTCCAAGAGTTTCCAGGTTGAAAAGTCCCTTCACGAAAATTCTTCCCTCTCTCACGCACGCTAGAACCCGTCGGAGCCCATGGCTGGAAAATCCACTCTGATTACCGATGAGGCCGCCGCTGATTAAACTTCCTTGCGTTCTGGACGCCGGAGGAAGTTCGAAGATGTTCGACCTAAGCCCATACAAGTGGAGCCCTTGGCCAATTTACCTTCATCATCCTCGAAGAAGGTTGAACCCAATAAACCTATAAAATCGGCCATTGTTATGCGTGAAGATGAAGAGAAGGAAAATCCAGCAACTGAAAGCCATAAGTTGAATTCAAGCTCCCTAAATGTTCAAACCCAAGAATCGATGATAGGGAAAAAGCCCATGAAAACTCGAACTATCGGTTGGCGTAAATGATCAAAAAGATGGGAGAACATAGGCTACGAGCCCTAACTGAATCTGCTGAAAATTCATTAAGTGAAGATGAAGAAGTTCAGCCAGAAGCTGGGGCGACCTCAACGAAATCGCGTTCTGTGCGCGAAGATCCACCTCTGGTTTCAAAAGTAAGTATTCCTCCACCAATTCTTGAACGTTCTGATATAAAATCTTTAGTGTACAGGCACACCAAGAAGCAAGTCGAGACTCCAATCGACCACCAATTTGAATTAAGAAGAAGAGATACGGTTGGGAGTTCGATGCAAGAATCAATTCTTTTCCCAATCATGGTGGAGAGGATGATTAAAGAAGCCGTGGCCTTACTAGCAGCAAAATATCAAGTAAAGAAGAGTTGCCAAGAGGTAGAGCAAGCTTTGCAGCAAGCTATCGAAAGAGATATCGCTGAACAAACAAGGAAAGAAGATGAGAGAATACGAGAAGAGAAAAGTTTGATACTAAGCTGAGGAAAAAAAAAAGTAAAAAAAAAATGGAGAGAGCTGAAGAAAGATTGAAAAAAAAATTGATTAGAGAAAGAAAAAAAAAAGAAAAGGAAAAGAGATAGCAACTGAGGAATAATTCGACCGATTATTTGAGAATTAGACGGAAGGAAAGAAATTTGAGTCAAACACTTCTTCAACTGTGAAGAAGGTTGAAGAAAATACTGAAGAAGTTAAGGAAGAGAATCCTACAAATGACACAACCATTTCCTTGGAATGAGGGATGCTGCTGCATTGCATCCTAAAACGGTCTTGATCTCAATATTGAGAGGTTGCTAAGAGAAGAGTTGATTGCTTATGGCAAGAAGGTGGCTGAAAAATTATTCTTTGGGTCACTTGTCACTAAACTTTGCCTCAAAGTAGGACTTAAGCCTCGGTAAGGTGAGGAGACAAGTTTGCCAAAGTCAGCCATCACTGCGCAGCTTGTTCACAAGTTACAGCTTTTCAGTAACCAAAAGACCGAGAAAGCATCAATGTCGTGTGCGTCTAAGCCAAAAGGTTGTTCCACCTCTGTGGCCACAGAGCAGCCACAACCTACCACCAGTTCAGAAAATATTCCAAGCATCACCCCTTCTCAATGGCAGCATATGATCCAACAGAATATGGCCTACTGGACATATGCCAAAGAGAGAGATGAACTCATTCAAGGGTTCTTTAATGCCTTGGCGCCGACCTTGATGCCTGCTTTCCCAACGTTTCCTCCCGTTTGCCTGAATCTTCCTTCGAACATTGATTCCGAAGACGATACCGCGTCTGAAGATTAGGGGAGTACCGTTCTTTCTTACTCTCTGTTTCTTTCCTTCATTTTCTGCATATTTTGTTATTTGTTAAGATTCTGTTTTTAGTTGTTTGTTTTTCTGGTAGGGTAGAAGTTGCATTTTGTTATTTCATTATTTCATTGTTTTTCTGGTAGGGTAGAAGTTGCATTTTGTTATTTCATTATTTCGTTGTTTTGTTAGGGTAGTAGTTGTAGTTGTTCCTGCTAGGATAGACGTTTTGTGGAATGTGCCTAATTGAACTTAATGACTTGATTGCACAAGTATGAGAATGTTTTTAGCATGCTATCTTTCTTTTGTTTTCTTTAAAGTAACCTTTATGATGATAACTACAGTTTATCTCTGCTCAAATAGTGCCACATGTCATAGCTTGTAAGTTTTTTTCAAAAGCATAGGGTTCCATTAGTACTTTTCTATGCAAAACTTTTTCACAAGTCTAAACTTCCTTTTGTTTAACCCGTTTAACATGTTTAGGAGAGTTTAGCCTTGACGTTTTTTTGTAGACTAATGCTCACACCATCCCTTTTGAAAACATCTCTTGAATAGTCAATGAGGACATTGCCTCCTTTAAGTTTGGGGGGGTGAAGTATATTTGTAATGTGTTGACTGCTAGGTCTTGATGGTTATGCCTCTTTCAAAGGAAGAAGAGTTGGAAAAAAAAAAAAAAAAAAAAAAACCTTATTTCCAGAGGTACTCCTCCTTCTTAAGTTAGCTGAGTAACCAGGGGCGATCATGGGCCCCATGGTTGTCACTGCATGAAAGGGTAACTAGGAAGTGAGTATTTATCTTAGTTTGTGAGGCCTGCTCGTAGCTAGATGCACTGTGCAATGAAATTGCAGGCAAGCTGGAACGAAGGTGAGTCTAACAATAAAGATTCTCTAGAGAATGATAAAGAAAAAAAAAATGAGAAGCTTAGCAGCAACACAAGTTTGGGGGAGAAAGTGTTAAGAAGTTCACACAAGGAAGGAAAAGTCTAAGCTTAGTTTATTTCACGAAAGGGATTATCCTAGACTCAGTGACTAAAGGTTAGATAGATTAAGCATATGGTTAGGATAGACTAGAAAAAGCTTTGTTTACAAAATGAAAGTAGAAACTTGTGTGAGAAATTACTTATGGGATTATGACTGGCACTAGAGTATGAGACCTCTCCTGAAAGGTTGTTTATAAGCGAACTTTGTTTGAAAGCATGTTAAACATTTGCGTAATTGTACATTCTTGTTATTATTATGTGTTGAATTGCTTGAGGACAAGCAATAAGCTAAGTTTGGGGGTGTGATGAACGTCATTTATGTCATGTTTTTACCCTTTAAAGCATACTCATTAATTGACTTTTTGAGTTAAATTGAAGATAATTGTGCATGTAATTGATAAGAAAAGAATAAAAATAGGAAAGTCGCATGCTCAAGGTCGTTTTGTCATTATGAAGCAATTAAGAGGGTAAAAGAGTCATTTTTGATAAGAATTAATGTTGTTTTAATTATTTTCAGAAAACTGTATTCTGCTTCAGCTTGTGGCCACAGAGATTCAGCTTGTGGCCACAAAGGAGTCACAGAGTGCCGAATCCAGCTTGTGGCCACATACGAGGCCACAGAGTGCAAAACCCAGCTTGTGGCCACAGAGTGCAGTTGACTGGTCAAACGAATTTGTTGAGATATTTGTCAAAGATCTTCCAAAGATTCAGCCAACCAACTCCCTATTTGACCTAACAACTCTTCCCAAAGATCTCTCCCTCATTATAGCAACCTCCAAACAAACCCTAAGGCCTATAAAAGGCACCTCAATCCTTCATTCAAATCATCGATCATTTCTTTACAACAATCAATTTCCACATAGTCGATCAACCTCCTTTCTCTCTCGAAGAACTCACCCAAATTCCCGAAATTCCAAACAAGAGCGGACCACTCCTCTGTAATAGTTCTACTTCAGCCAGCTCCGAAAGGAAGGTGCTGCGAGGATTCGATTTGCATTGACGACGTGAATCGAGCGAGTAGAGACCCTTCATCCATTGTCCACGAGTTCGAGAGAGAGAAAGTTGGAAAATTTCCATATTTACTTTCTATTTAATTCTGCACATTTTCTATTTACATTCTATTTTTATTTCGCATTTATTTTCGTTCTTAACTTTACATGCAAAATTACCATTTTACCCTTTTAGCAACTTTTGCATTTATAATTTAATTTTCATTTCAAAACCTTTGTTATTCCAATTCTGTCATTTAATTATTATTTACATTCTGTTTTTATTCCATTTTCATTTTATCTTTAATTTTCGAGTAAAATTACCATTTTACCCTTCTAGCAATTTTTGTACTTATGCATTATTTTTCAATTAAGTATTTTAGTCTAGTTCTCATTATGAGCTAAGTTTTCCTAAGGGATTCAAATATGTGAATGCCCGTTAAGAAATGAGCTAGCTTGACAGCTGTAAATTACGGTTTTACCCCTTATGCCTTATGTGGTTCGTCCTTTACTGAATATATGCAAAAATGTTATATTAATTTGATCACTTAATTAGCATGAAATGTTAATGTCGATACTGGACAGGTCGGGCAATTAACGGCTCTCGTAAAGGTGATATAGCAGAAAAACCTAGGAATAGGATTTCGTCGATTGTCCTTGATGATTGGGGCAAAAGACTATAGGATCAATAGGATTGCATACTTAACCATCTAAGATCACATTATCCACTGGACCGTGAGTATAATGGCTTAGACTCCTAAAGGTACTTGCAAAGAGGCTGAATAGGAGACGAATCCGATCCAAAAGCATAAGGTACTATGTGGTGACTCTGTGGTCACAGGCTGTCAAGTAAACTCAACTTAGGGCTGAAACATGATTGGATCCCTGTTTTTAATTATTATTTTCAACCCAAAATCAACCAACATTATCAACTTATCTTTGTTACTTTTCATTACATTCGAAAAACAAATTCTTTCTAAAACTAAATTCTTCAACAGTCTCTTGGGATACGATACTTGGAATACTTTCCATTTTATTACTTGATTGACAGTGTATACTTGCACTTGACCATATATCTATTGCAGGTTATTGAACCAAATTAAACACACACGTTTTGGTCCATCAAGTTTTTGGCTTTTCATGGTAATGCAGGGGAGGACGCGGACAAACATTTGATGGAATTTCACTGCGTCTGCGCGGGGATGAAGCCCGCTGGAGTCACAGAGAAGCAGCTGAACATGAGGGCATTCCCCTTCACGCTCAAGGACAAAGCCAAGGATTGGCTATATTATCTGCCCTCCGGATCGATCACCACGTGGCAGGACATGAAGCGGGTATTTCTGGAAAAATATTTCCCCGCATCCTTGGCCACGACACTGCGGAAGAGGATTTATGGGATCACCCAGGACGTGGGTGAGTCTTTGCACGAGTACTGGGAGCGTTTTGGGCGCCTGTGCGCAAGCTTCCCACACCATCAGATTGTCGACCAACTGCTTATCCAGTATTTCTATAAGGGGATGACGCCCCACGATCGACAAATGATTGATGCAGCGAGCGGCGGGGCCTTGATCGACAAGACCCCGGTTGAGGCCAAGCAGCTGATAGCGAATATGGCAACCAACTCGCAGCAGTTTGGTATTCGGGGGCAAGGACAAGTCCACAGCGTGGCTCAGAGCCATGAAATGACTGAAATGAGAGCCCAAGTGGCCGAGATAGGAAATATGCTGAAAAAGATTGTTGGAGGAACCCGCGAGGCGGAGGAGGTCAATGCAATCGGGGGGTACGCTTCCAACCCGAGGAAGTATGACCCATATTCAAACACGTATAACCCCGGTTGGCGCGACCACCCCAACTTTAGCTATGGGAACAGGGAAGGACAATCTCGCTTCCAAGGCCAGTCTAACGACAGGCCTAACTCTTCCACCCAGGCTCAAGCCTCGAGCTCCTCCAGCTCACTAGAAGAAATGGTAAGGACCATTGTCACGAGCACCAGCCAATTCCAAAAAGAAGCTCGAGAAGAGCTTAATTCTCACAAGGTCGAGCTGCAGAATTTGAACAAGCAGCTGACACAAATGGCGGTGTCTATTAGTAAGATCGAGAGCAAGAGCTCAGGGAAGCTTCCTTCCCAAACCACGGTCAACTCATGTGAAAACGTGAGTGCTATTCAGCTGAGGAGTGGAAAGTCACTTTCCACCAGAGCCGTGAAGGAAGTTAAGGACAGCCTGAACAAGTCCGCCCCGCCTGCTCCAGAGATTCAGAATGAGAAAAAAGAAGAAAATGTCAGTGTACCAGAGGAAGTTGCCAGAGCACCCTTCCCGAGTAGGCTTGCGAAGCCTACTTTGGAATCCGATGATGAGGAGGTCCTTCGTACCTTCCAGAAGGTGATGGTCAATATTCCACTCCTAGAGGCAGTCAGCCAAGTGCCTAAGTACGCCAAATTTTTAAGGAGCTGGTGCACGAAGAAAAGGAAGTCCAGAGGGACTGAGATGAGAAAAGAGAACGTTTCTGCGATCCTCCCAGGTACGTTGCCCGCCAAGTGCAACGATCCAGGTACCTTTACTATTCCTTGTATGATAGGTAGTAAGGTAGTTAGAAATGCTATGCTAGACTTAGGAGCTTCTGTGAACGTTATGTCTTATGCGCTATTCCTTGAACTGAATTTAAATGAATTGCATGAGTGTAACGTGACTGTCCAGTTAGCTAATGGGTCGAGCGTCTGTCCTAGAGGGAAAGTGGAGGATGTTCTTGTTAGAGTAGGTGATATGATGTTCCCCGCTGATTTCCTTATACTTGATATGAATGAAAAGTCGTTGCATGCTTCGTCCTCTATGCTGTTAGGACGCCCTTTTCTTAAGACCGCTAGGGTCAAAATCGATGTGTTTAAGGGCGTCGTCTCTTTAGAGTTTGATGATATTTTGCATGAGTTTTCATTATTTGAAAGGAAGTCTGCTGAGAACGTGTCTGTGATTGAGTATGACGAGAATGGGAGTCTACCCTCGCGCTTGAGGGATGGTTCCCATGTCTCAGTAAAAAAAATCTGACTTAAATTTGATTGATGATACTGCTGTTTTTTGCACTAATGACTGTGATATTCACGTGCTCGAGGCACGAAGAGTGCAAAAGTTTTATAATGTTGATTGCAGGAAAAGTGTGGATGCGGACAAGTTTGGATCGTCCCCCGCACTTACAGACTATGGTTGAGTCAGTGGAGAGAATACAGTCGAGCAAACGACTTTAAAAATTCTGCGCTTCTCGGAGGCACCCGAGCGATGAACTGTTTTTTCTGATTTAGTTTAGTTGCTGTTTTTTTTATTGTTTTTTAGATTAATTTAGTCTTACGTTGCTTGCTGTTGTTTTTTAGGAATCGAGGAAGAGAAGACAATTTTGGGCTTCGATGTATTTGTGCGCCGCTTCCTCACCCTCGCCAGCTTCACAAAGAGTCAGGGAAGTGCAGTTTCTTCTTCCCTTTTACTTTGTATATCTGACTGTATGGCATTGAGGACAATGCCAAATTTTGAAGTTGGGGGTGGAGTTGGACTGATGGATATGCATGTGTAGTCTGTTGAGAAGTGCTATATTGATATTGAAGTGCTTGGGACTCTGTTTACTGTTTTCTGACAATGATAGCCTAGGAAATGCATGTTGGAAATCTGAGCATGTACATAATCGAGTTTTTGCATGAGTTTTGCGTTTATTAGGTTCATGTCAAAAATTTTAAAAATTTTCTGTTGCTCCCTTGCATCTATAGCACACTTAGCAACCTCGTCTTAGATTCCGTAAGCTTTGTGAATCGCATGTTGCACTAATTCTCGTTGTCACCCCGAAAGGCACTCTTAGGTAGCTTGTTGCATGAGAGTTAGTGGTTGGTTAATTGAGATAGCGTATGCTAAGCCTAATAAAAAAAATAATAGAAAAGCATGTTGGTTAGAAAAATCCTCTCGAGGCGCTCCTCCTTCTTATAACGCTTAAGAAGTGAGCGTCAGTCCTTAAAAACGTGAAGCTTTGGCCAAAGTTTGACATGTTAGGCAGCTCGAGGTGGAAAGAAAAAGTGCATAAAATGTTGGTTCAAAGAACCTTAATAAAAGAGTACAAAGTACTTGTGAAAAGAAAAAGAATGAGAAAAATAATTAGGTCTCTTAATTTGCTTCTCTCTCTCTCGTGTAAGTCAAGTTTAGACTGTTCTTAAACGCTAGAAGTAGGGGGAAAACGGGATGTCGTGTTGCATGTAGGTTTTCCGGGTTTACGTGAGTTTAGGAGTGGTTGGCTAGCACACACACACGTTAGGGGGCAATAGTTGATTTTTGATATGTTCATAGTAAATGCATGCAAGAAATGCTTTCATGATTATGTTGTGTTTAAATTTTCAAAATGCATGGAGGTTTGAGTTAGTTGCATGTAGGCGCGTCCTTAGAGTCAAATTCTTTGTAGCACTTGCTCGAGGACTAGCAATGTTTAAGTTGGGGGTGTTTGATAACTCCATTTTGGAGCTATTAAATACTTCCTTATTATGGCTTAAGTCCGCTTTTAATTGGTTAATATATCTCGTTTGTAGGAGAAATGCGGCAAAGAGCTCGTGCGTCCGTTGGACCCGTTCGAGAGCTAAAAGTGGAGTTTTAACGCCCCGGGAGTGCATCGGGAAAGGGGAAGTTGATCCGTGAAGAAACAGGCCAAAACTGCCTAGGAGAGGCAAATTTCCAGCCCCAAACCCGAGAGCCAGCGTCGAGACGCTGGCTCGACGCTGCAAAAACCCGAGAGCTAGCGTCGACTGATAGCGTCGAGACTCTGCTTGGCGTCGAGACGCTCCGGAGGAGGCGCGCGCAGGAAAATCATCGGGGCAGCGTCGAGACGCTGCCCAGCGTCGCGACGCCATCGCGAGGCGCGCGCGAAAAACTTAGGGCACAGCGTCTCGACGCTGGCCTAGCGTCTCGACGCTACGACGACAGCAGCTTCTGTATAAGACGATTTTCTGCGCAGATTTTGGGGATCTTCTTCATTTTTTGAGCGTTTCTTCTTCTTCTTCCTCTAGTTTTCTTCTAGTTTTCCTTTAGCTCAGCCATTGTTGGCATGTTTAAGAGCTTTTCCATTATTGTATTGCGTTGATGACGCCTTCCATGGCCTTCGTTGGAGCGGAATTGACAACCCGTTCCATGGACGGCTAAGGTAAGGGTGAACGGTTTGGGGATTGTTTAAGGGATTTTTGTTAGACATTTTAGTTTTGATAATCTAAGCTTTGAATGCATATTGGTGGCTGTTTATATACATTTATCTTTCTTGCTTAATCCAACGCGCATGTTAGATTTCGACGATTGACACTCGAGTCATCTTGCATGTTGTGTATGTTAAAGAGTAGCGATGCCGCGCCTCTCACTGCTCGACTAAGTAACACAGATAGATAAAACTAAATCGGAGTATCGAGTCGTGTATGATAGTTGTTGATTGCATACAGCGTTTGCGGGCAATCTACTAGCAATTAGACTACATGCTTGAATGTTCGTCGCGGTTAGCTAGTGACTGTCTAGAATAAATTTAGGGTTGATCACCTTAATGCAATTTTGGATAACGTATAATCGGAACTGTGTGGTCTGATTAATATCTATGGAGCCGGCTACCTTGGGGCTTCTCGGGTAGTCGTCCGTGTGTATCATGAACCGTACACCATGAATTTTGTATTAAATGATGAACTGAAATTGTCTAGCAATTAATCCCGAAACTCCCCAACCGTGCACGCGTCTCTTTATTTCTATTTTTCCGTTAGCGTTTACTTGCTTTCTTGCATGCTGAAAAATCCCCCCGTTACAAACCAATCAATTAGTAAATTTCAATTTTAATTATTAATTTTAGTCATACCTTCTCCTTGGTTATAGGCTTATAAATCGTATTTTGGCAAGCCTCTTGAGATTAAGAGGATATTCAAAAATCCGCACACCACACTTACAAGCTTTAATTTTGGCCTCAATGGAATTTCTTCAAGAAATCTAAAAAACCATTATGCTTCTTCTTCAACTTTATCAATTTGAACTCATATAATACCATCCATAGTATAGAGTGTACTTCCAGTACCTAAACTCTAACTAAAGCACTTTCATGATCATGCGTAGGATTTCTAGTGTATCTCATCGACCTTCCTACTGAATATGTAATATTAGGGCTTGTATAAAATTATGTACATTAAACTACCGACAACTCTAGAGAAGATACACCTTCATCATTATTATTCTCCAACTTACAATTTGGATCAAATGGAGTAACTACCAACTTTTTATAATTAAGAATTTGAGAAAGAATTAGATTAAGAAAAAGAAAAATGTGTATGGGAAACCCTTAGCTTCCATATATTTGATTGAGAATTTATCAACCATATATATAGAGGCTTGGGAAGAAAACTCCACAGTAAACACATCCACACTGATAATTCTAGAAGAATATGTAAAAAAAAACCTAACATACCATACATTAGAAACATGCTAACTAGACTATAATTCTATTGAACAATGAACTGTATTTTATAATAAACATAACTAATGGGCTATCTTAACACCCCACAAGCAAATGATAGTGACATCACGAACATTGAACTTAGGGGTGGCCAAATGAAACCCGAAACCTGACCTGACCGACTGAACCGACGTTGGTTGGTCGGTTTTGAAGGAAAGTCGGTCGGGGTCGGTTTTTCACAATGAAAAATCGACCGGTCGGAGTGAAAAAATTGAAAATCTCGACCGACCGACCGAGTTAATCATAAGTTATCTAAGAAAAAATATTTTTTGTCATTATTGTGGCTAAAAATGAGATGGTTTTGAGAAAGCTATTGGCGAAAACCATGACATCGATGGTTTTCTCAAAATCACTCCTAACTTTTTTTTTTTTTTTAAAAAAAAATTCCCTCTCCCTCTCTTAGTCTTTTCCCACATTTCCCTCCTCCTCGATGGCGGGAAGATGTTGAACAACAATTTTCTTTTGAATAACTAGATCTCGTACAAAATAGGCGTTGAGTTCCACATGTTTGGTCTTGGAATGGAGAACAGGATTAACACTCAGGTGAACTGAACTTAAATTATTATCACACCACAAAATCGAAGGTTTAGGCAGAGTAATATGTAGATAAAAAAATAGAGAACAAAACCATACCAGTTCAGCCGCAACCATAGCAAGACACCTATATTTTGCCTCTGTAATGGAGCGAGAAATAATAGATTGCTTCTTGGATCCCCATGTAATGAGATTACCACCAAAATAGACACAAAAGCCCGAAGTGGACTAACGATCATCAGGATCTGATGCCCAATCAGCATCGACAAACCCATACAAATTTAATTCACGGGGACCAGTAAGGAGCAAACCATGATCAATAGAACCCTTAAGATATCGCAAATTATTGCATCATACCCAGTTTGAAATCTGGGTGATCAATGCACTTTTATACCATACTTTATAGATTCTACCATTTATCTCTCTTCCACGTACCCCTTTTTCACCCAAGATTAATAATACGATTTATTATCCGATCTGTTACTAGATCCACATTCTCTATTACTAGACTAATGATCTGGATCCACGCGAGATGCCAAACGAGTGATCTCACCAGACTATAAACTCGATTAACTACTCGAATAGTTACATGAACGTGTTTTTCATGCATGTAGGGATTGATGTATGCACCTAGTTGTTAATATTGGACATCGTTTCAAAATGTTATAAACACACAAACGACAGTATTTAACGAAAGAAATGGGTCTTTCCATACACAAATCCTTCGCACCGTGACCCATTGCTTACAAAATATTACGAAAAAAGAAATAAAAAAAACCTATCGATGATTGAAAAAACAAAAAAAATGGGAGACTTTAACCCTACTCGCTATCGAAACCAGATAGTATGATTGTCAATGGCGTACCACTTCCTTTCGTCCACTTCCTCTTCTTTACTCCATTTGGCTCGCCCATATATCTACTTTACCTCTACAACATTCATTTTCTCCAACATATGTCGCTGAGGCAGTCAGGACGACCTTCCTCTTCTCCTTGTCTTCAGTGACTTCAACAGGGGGTGGAAGTGGCTGGTTGACACTAGAGAACGACTCCTCTTGTTACTGGATGGGAGCATAAACAAGAGAAACCTCGTACATCATCATACATGAGTAATAAAGAATTTTTTCTTCCAATATTTTGATCACTTCCCAATACTAATTATGTTACTAGATATATTTGAAGATCGCGTTAACATGCCACTTGTCCATTCAGGTGTCATTTACACTACAATTTTGAAATCTGCTACGCGAACACCTGCTAGATTCGCTTCAAGATGTGCAAAGATTAAATCCCAAATTTGTTTTAAATATAATCTCCATTAATGTTTGCACTACTCGGAGACTAAGGAGGAAAACAAAGAGGTTTGCTCTATTTGAAAATGGGATGGAGAGAGAGGGTCGTCGATAAATTAATTTGGGTGCGATTTCCTAGTTTGGTAGAATGTTTAATATTAAAAAAATGCATTATCATAAACAACCAGTGTTGGTTATAACTGATTACAGATAAGTAAACACAATCAATGGATATCTGATGAAAAGGTTATTGTTGGTTGTTGAGAAGGTAATTGTTTTGGGGTTGGATGAAAGTGGGAAGTTGAATAGGCTCGTTGTTAATAGAGGTCCGGTGGCGGCCGAAGTTTTGGCATCCATGGTAGATAAAAATTTGCAGGAGGAGCCATTGAGGAATATGGGGAAGGCAAAAAAAACGAGTTTAATGGTCTATTGGGTTTTATGCCCTAAAACTCGTGGTTTGTAAACTGAATGTATATTCTATTTTGCAATAAAGTTGTTATTGAGATTTATTCAATAAAGTTGTTATTGAATAAAGTGAATTGTGTTTACTTCTAACCTAACTCTAATAAACAAAGAACCCATGACTATAGGTTGTATACTTGAACTTCATGTGTGACATGATTGTGGATCAAGTTCAAGTAATAGCTAGAACGGTCTATAGTATAGGGATAAGACTGGGTACCTTATCTTGGGGACACTATTGGACGCGGCCCGCTTTGCATAGTACAAACGATGTGATCCGAAATCGTTCATGTGGAGACATACGAATGGGGGCGTCCTGTGCAATAAGTTTGCATAAGACTGAACCGCGAAACAAGTCGCTCTTTCTTTATAACTTTGTTTACTGTAAAGACCGACTTTTCCATATGATGACCTAGGTAACTCGATCTGAATCCTGAGCACACTATGAACTCCTGCTTATTCGAGATTATTCTTTGATTTGTATGGGTGAGAATGACCCGAGTTCGCCGACTCAATATACCTACCACTTTGGGGATAATACCCAATAGGGACCTGAGAACATAGTCCTGCGAGATGGAATTGACTCCTACTCGCGTTTAGGGATAGTAGAGAGGTTGTTCCCTTAAGTACTGTCTCCGGGTCTTGAACTAGGGATCCCACCCTCTCATTGGCTCGAGAGGGACTTGGTATAGTGATGAGATCACATACCAATCGGTTTGGTGGTTGGACCACAAACCTCTAGTTCATTAGAGAATCAGTGGGACTTAAGGAACAAAATGTAATTACGAGGGTAAAACAGTTATTTTGACCCAGCTGTAATTACGAACGACCTGTGAAGGATCGAATTACTAATGATGGTTATATCAAGAGTTCAAAAATATATCTACGGTGAGGAGAGTGCAACCCTTGGACTTTAGTGGAGTCTCCGAGGGTTAACGAATGTTGGTTAGCTTGGCTAAAGAGTTTGACCAATTAATCTTGTATCGTTGGAGCTCATGATCTGTAGGTCATTTAGGTTCTCCTGGCTAGCTCGGATTAAGCCGTGTAACAATATGAGAGAAAAAAGAATTTTAATTCAATTCAAATTCATTTTTTGGAAGAATGATGGACATATTTAAATATGATTTAAATATGAGATCGGTCTAAAACATGAATAGGGATTCATGTGTGATGATTCAGTTTAAGAAATCGAGATTAGTCTTATTATTTAATTAATATTTGATATTGAATTAAATAATAATATTAATTAATTAAAATTTATTTTGTTTATTAAAATTAATTATGAATTAATTTTAAAATGACAAAATAATACCGGTGGGATTATCCAAGTTGAGTGGGTTTATCCAAGTTTAGTAAGTGGATTGTGAATCACTAACTACATGCATAAACTCATCAATTGTTGAACACTTGTGTGAAGACTAATTCATCCATTTTTGAGGTGTCATGCTAAGCAAAGATTTTGTTGCATGTGAATGGCCTATAAATTGGATGGAGTTCAAATGACTTGGGTTTGATGATGCTTGAGTTTTGTTGGAAATTTTTGGATGTGTGACATTCTCCTTCAAAACTCTCATCACAAAGATATCTTCTCTTTTCATCTTCATCTTCCAAAGTTTTTCTCTTGTAAAGGAGTCCCACCACTCTGTTGCTCGGCCCGAGGATAGCGGGACTACCGGAGGTGGTTCTCGAAGAGTTCGAGAGAAGCTTCGAAGGGTTCGTGAGGAGATTCGAGCATTGGAATAGAAGAATTTCGAACTACAAGAGGTTTGTTTTCTTATTCTTTTATTTCAAAGTTTTGAGCATGTTTCTTATTTAGCTAAATTGATTAAATTAGAGTGCCAATTGATTTGACTCGCTTCCGCTGCGCTACATGCGCTCCATCATGGTCGAGGTTAGTGGTTTGTCCCTACTGGGTGAAGGTTCGATCTGTCTTGGCAAATGGTTCTTGAAATTGAAGGGGTTAAAGAGCTCGTCTTCTTCACCATGGAATCAACTTGGTCGAGTTTTTATCCACTGGCCTTCACCTGCGCATCCTCCATGGTCAATTTAACTAAGGGCGCGTTTACTTGCACGTAATGAAAAAATCCCAACAATCGTAATGAATTCAACCATAATGAAAATCTTGTAATCGTAATCAGATTTTGTTTGATGGTGTTTACTCCTTCCCTCGTCTAATCGCAATCAGATATCCATTGATTCTGTTTACTTATCTGTAATCAGTTATAACCAACATTGGTTGTTTATGATAATGCCCTTTTTTAATATTAAACAATCTACCAAACTGGGAAACCGCACCCAAATTAATTTCTCGACGACCCTCTCTCTCCATCCCATTTTCAAACAGAGCAAACCTCTTCGTCTTCCTCCTTAGTCTTCGGGTAGTGCAAACGTTATTGAAGATTAGATTTTAAACAAATTTGAGATCTAATCTTTGCAAATCTTGAAGAGAATCTAGTAGGTGTTCGTGTAGCAGATTTCAAAATTGTAGTGTAAATGACACCTGAATGGACAAGTGGCGTGTTAACGCGATCTTCAAATATATCTAGTAACATAATTAGTATTGGGAAGTGTTCAAAATATTAGAAGAAAAATTTCTCTATTACTCATGTCTGATGATGTACGAGGCTCCTCCTGTTCATGCTCCCATCTAGGAACAAGAGGAGTCGTTCTCTAGTGTCAACCAACCACTTCCACCCCCTGTTGAAGTCACTGAAGACAAGGAGAAGGAGAAGAGGAAGGTCGTCTTAATTGCCCCAAGGACATATATTGGAGAAAATGAATGTCGTAGAGGTAAATTAGATATGAGCGAGACGAACGGAGTGAAGAAGAGGAAGTGGACGGAAGGAAGTGGTACGCCATTGGCAATCCTACTATCTGGTTTCGATAGCGAGTAGGGTTAAAGTCTCCCATTTTTTGTTTTTTCATTCATCGATAGGTTTTTTTTTAATTCCTTTTTTCGTAATATTTTGTAAGCAATGTGTCACAGTGCGAAGAATTTGTATATGGAAAGACTCATTTCTTTCGTTAAATACTGTCGTTTGTGTGTTTATAACATTTTGAAACGATGTCCAATATTAACAACTAGGTGCATGCATCAATCCCTGCATGAAAAACATGTTCATGTAACTATTCGAGTAGTTAATCGAGTTTGTAGTCTGGTGAGATCACTCGTCTGACATCTTGCGTGAATCCAGATCATTAGTCTAGTAATAGAGAATGTGGATCTAGTAACGGATCTGAGAATAAATCGTATTATTAATCTAGGTGAAAAAGGGAATGTGGGAGAGAGATAAATAGTAGAATCTAGAAAGTATGGTATACAAATGCATTGATGAGTGAGATTTCAGAGTGGGTCAGACGCAGATTTTCAGTGAGATATCAGAGTGGGTTAGACGCAGATTTCAAAATGGGTCAGATAGGTCTCACGTAATAATCCATCGCAATGCGATTGATCACCTATTTTGAGATCAATCAAAATTCGTAATCTGATTGTTTGATTACGAGTGAGAGCCACGTAATAATCCATCGCAATGCGATTGATCACCTATTTTGAGATCAATCAAAATTCGTAATCTGATTGTTTGATTACGAGTGAGAGCCACAGCTGATTACGATTATGTAATTTGGTAAATGACTTCAAACATGTTGCTTTATGTCACGTCAGGAGCATTAAGGGCTCCAAATTGCGATTGTGTGCAAGCATCCTAATTGAATTATCAATATTTCATTTAAAACATGGAGTTAAAAGGAGAAATAAAAGGATTTTGGAGAGGAAGCCATGAAATTGAAAATTATCAATATTTCATTTAAAACATGGAGTTAAAAGGAGAAATAAAAGAATTTTGGAGAGGAAGCCATGAAATTGAAGGTTGAAGATCTTAAGTTTGGAGTTTGATGTGATGAAATTAAAAGTTTAAGGTCAAAATTGTAACACTTGTGTAAGTTTGAGATTCAATATGATGAAACTGAAAATTTAAGATTTAAATTGTTTTTTTCTTCTAATTATTTATTATTATTTAATCAATTATAATTATTTTAAAAAAAAATCAACTCCAAATGACTAAATTTAAATTTAAACTAAAATGAGATGAAAAAAAAAAAATTCAAAGATGAAAACGATATTTTAACCTAGTTAACACTAATATACTAATTAATAAATTAGTATAAATTTTTTTTCTGCTGTTTTCATGATTGTTGGCGTGCTCTAAAAATATTGCACATTGATAGGTGAATGTCAGTACTTTGAAAAAGATGAGCAAAATTCAGAAAAAATTAAAAGAAACTGAAATCTGTAAAATTACTGGCTCTAAAAGAGACTCGACTGTAAGTTGATTTAGAGCAGACTATAGTTCTTATACCGACAGATAGAAAGCTGATTTTATCTCACAATGCAAACCAATAACTAATCTACACTGAAGAAGTGGCTAATTTCGTTATGATAGTTTACAAGAAAAACGAGACTGAGTTTGAATAAAGAAAAATCAAATGAGCTTCTTTTTCTCGAAAAAGGTCTTCAGGTGCCATAGTTGCAATCCCGCCACCGATAAGCAAACGAAAAGTGAAAGCAAACTCAACCATGCCATCTTTGTGTTTGTACTTTTGTTCAGATCTTGCATCTCTTCCTCCCTGTCATTACACATTGTTCGAAATTTCAGACCAACAGAGAGAACCATGTCAAGGCTCGCAAAAAATCCAATAGGGTCGAGGTCGGGGCAGGAAATTCTCGTAAAGAGTGGGTGTAGACCACATTTCTATATAGGGGATGATATAGGGGGATCGAGAGTGGGAGAGCATTATTCTGTTTTAACTTTTACCTTTCACGGAGATAATACATCTCTTCTTGAATAGAATGGGCAGCTTCAAACAACTTCTGCAGCTCCAATTCCATAACCTGGCAATGTAAGAGAA
The DNA here is from genome assembly GCA_028017165.1 of Herpetospermum pedunculosum. Taxonomy (NCBI): domain Eukaryota; kingdom Viridiplantae; phylum Streptophyta; class Magnoliopsida; order Cucurbitales; family Cucurbitaceae; genus Herpetospermum; species Herpetospermum pedunculosum. The sequence continues at coordinate 46,810,608 of CM051529.1, forward strand.
ACATTAATGCCGTAACCACATGAGATTGAGAGAAGAACTCGGAGAAGCTATTACAGAATTCGGTACAATTTATTATAAAGAACTTGAGAAAAAAATGAAAGAATACAAGGGCATCCAAAAAAAAGAACCAAACCCACAAAAGGGAACCCCATTAGAAGAAGGGGTTTCGATCAAGCAAAATAAGACCTATAGGATAATTACAACATAACCGCGTTACCAACGTCTACAAAGAAACGTAAAACCTACAGAATTCGGTACAATTGAAATGCAACATGCGTTCAGTCTCAAATTAGCTTGTTTGTATTCCAGTGAGTCCAAAACTTGATAAAATGCAGACATGTAGCAGATCATCAGTGTCATGAAGCGAAATCATGCAAGCAGTCAAGTCAAGAAATAGTTAGTCATTATAATTCATTTTCTCCCCCTTTTTATTTTTGTTTCGAATAGTGAATTCATTTGGCCCCTTAATAGTTAATAATATTCACAACTCTGAAAAATCACCCGAGCCAATTCAAATGGTAATAAATCTCCTGCACCAAGTCAGATGTCATGCCATAAAGAAACAGTAGCGGTATTTTTCTTTGTTAATTAGGGAGTCTATCCCCAGAATAAATAATGATTTGGTCATAACCAAATCTGATACAAATGAAGAACAGTGCTCAGGCACCATCAGTTTGTTCATTGTTAACAATCAACTACTATCCCATCCATACTCCACATCAATATGATGTAGTCTTTGTTTATAAACTCAAGATCTACTCACATCAGTTTGTTCATTGTTAACAATCAACTACTATCCCATCCATACTCCACATCAATATGATGTAGTCTTTGTTTATAAACTCAAGATCTACTCAGATCTAACGACATGGGACTTTGGTCATAACTTTAATAATCCCATCCTCAAGATGAGTCTCCCTTCTGACAACCATCCACCCATCCACTATCAACCACAATAAAAGTTTACTCTTATTAAAGGTCAAGTCTTCTCTAAAGTACGTTGCATGTCCAATAAAATTCAACAATAGTTTACATTGTAAAATAACTAAGGTTCACAGCTTTCATTTGGGGATCAAAAGATTCCACTCAAATAGTAAAATCTAGAGCACAAGTTTGATCGGACTTTTTAGGACACAATGATTACCCATGTCTCTAGATTGGTATGGTAATTCACTCTAAACTTTCGGACTCTACTCAATTTGTGTATTGAATAGAGATATAGCCTCTAACCTTTTTTGAACAAGAGAGATATAGCTCTTACTTACAACCCATAATCTTCTAAATAATGTAGGACTGGGGTTGCAGAAGTAATGGTGCAAGGGCTCCTTGTCAAGTGAGCTGTTAAAATTGGTTCAGAGAAAGCATTTGTTTTTAAGAGAGAATCTGAAAATGAGATTCTTGGCACCATTAGAAGAAAGAATACTGACAAAACTTGGCGAGCGATAACTTTTGTTCGGGAGATTGTTTCATGCTCTCCAGTCTCCACTACAGTTTTTTTCTAATTTACCTAACCTAATTATACGAATTCTTTCAAACTACGAAGAAAAGTGGCTCTAAATTTAGAGAGAAAAGTACAAACCTTGAGTGGCAAAATGGAAAGAAAAAATTGAGTCACCCTAATAATTTAAAGTTCTCCTCTTATTCTAGAAAGAGGAGGATAAGTCATAAGACAACCCAAACAAAATCTTGTTGGCAAAATAACCTCTTTTTTTTTATTATTTTTTATTTTTTTATGTTTGCGAGTGTCTGGGCCAGCTTACGCGCACCTAGACTAATCTCACGGGACAACTGCCTGACCCTACAACATTTGGTTGCCAAGGAAACCTGAAACCCGTAAGAAATTAATTCCTAGGTAGGTGGCCACTATGGATTGAACCCATTTCTTCTAAAGCACTTGATGGTGTTGGCAAAATGACCACTAGGTCAACCCATGTTGGTGTTGGCAAAATGACCTTGAAGGTACAAAGGGAATCAAAGAAAGAAGCTTCTTAGTAAGACAATCACAAACATCCATGGGAAGTACTTCATTTTTTTTTTTTTACCAAAGAGAGGAAATCTAGAATTGACCACGATCCCCGATCAAATGTTACTAAGCCCAAACCTCTTTTTGAGGTGCCAACAATCCTAAGGGTGGGAATGAAGCCTCGGACATTATGTTGGAAAGATAAGGTGCCTAGCTGGACGGGTTCCTAATCTCCAATGAACTATTCCCTGCCTCTTTTGCCGTCTCTCGAATCAAATTGAAAGAAGCTAGGGTTGAGACAACTAGATTTACAAGATGGTAGCAAGGAGGAACTTAATAGAGAAGGAAAGTCAAATCCAGGCCTGCTTCTGGGACACACAGTAGATGATTCTTTTTAGATAAGGTACCAAACTTTCATTGAAAAAAAATGAAAGAATACAAGGACATCCATAAAAAGATAAGCAAGAAAGAAGGCCCCTTAAAGAAAAGAAGTCCAATCAAGTAATAAAAGACCTATAGGGTAATTACAAATTAAACACGTCACCGACGCCCACAAAGAAACTTGAAACCTAATAAAGGATCAAATAGCACCAGGCTCCCTCTCAGATCCTCTAAAGGCCCTATTGTTTCTTTCACCCCATAACCCGGTAAAACTGCACAGATCCCAGCCTGTCACAAAAACTTCCCTTTCTCCTGAAAAGACGGATGGAGAAATAACAACCCGATCATCTCTCTAAGGCGTATGTGCCTAGCAAACCGGAAGCCGAACACCTCAAATAAGAGGTGCCATACATCCAGAGCAAACTCGCAGCTCCCCAACACTTGAGCCCTTGCCACTCAAGACACACAGTAGAGAGGATAATAGAAAGAAGACTGTGGGAGCACTAATCCTTGGACTTTTTCTTTATTAAAACCATCTTTATTCAGTTTAATTGGAAAAACAGTTTGTTTGGGAAAATAAATTTCCACTTCTGCTGGGAGGGGATCTAAGAAAGTAAAAAGAAAAGAAAAAAAATCCGAGACTGTGTTTCATAAGGGAATTAATACTGCTGAATGCTGATAGAATTAAAAAAAGGATGTCTAAACTCGATTCTAAGTGTAGTTTATGAAAGAAAGCAGTTCTAGACAAGGCTATTTGCTTTATATTTGCTCCTACAGTTTGAATTGCTGGAATTCCCTACTATAGTGCTTCAACTGTTCTTGGATATTTGCTAATTCCACAGGAGAAACATAATTCGATTACATTCTGGGCATAGATTTAGAAGGATAACAAAAACTATGTGGTAGAACGGAGTCAACGATTGAATGGAGTTTGCAACTTGAAAGGAACTCAAGGTTTTTCAATGCAAAGGAATACCTACAGGTAGGCAGATACAAGTAATGCAAGCAAATAATGGTAAATTCTGAAGATCATGGATCTATTGAAACGAAGCCTCACAAAGAATGCCAAATTCGGATAAACACGCCAATAAGAATCCTCCTAAAATGAGTTCACAAAGTAATAGCACTTACTTCGACAGAGCCTTTCTTGGCAACATTGGACCAATCCTTGGCAGCCACACCCGTCCTCCAATCGAAATCGATCGACAATGTGACTTGAGGCTGGTGATCGGGGGCCCAAAAGCAGGCCATGAAATCGCCCGCCTCGGCAGCAACGAAGCCGAATTGACCCGATTCCACCTTGTCGGAGTAGTGATAGGTATTCCCAGTAGCCGAAGTAACCTACAGATTCCAAAACCCTAAATCAAGCATCGGTCATCGATGAAAACCCCGAAAGAAAAAAAATGAAGAGATCCCCCTCAAAAAAAAATACCCGAACAATGAGCTTGCGTTCATCAGTCAAGGGCTGGCCTTCGTTGGGATTGACAACATGATACTTGCCGACGGTCATGGCGTTCTGTTTGAGGTCCTCGGAGATGCATTTGGTGTGGCCGGACTGCAAGTCGAATCGGAGAGATTCCGATCCAGAAGAGAGAAATCCGATGAGTAGTAGGAGCTGAAAAGCGACGAAGAATCGCACCATTTTTGAAAAATGGAAGAAAGTTTAGAATGGATAGAGAAAAAGAGAGAGAGAGATTCGGGATTGTGTGTTTTGAAGGAGAAAGAAGAAAAACGGAGAGAGATTTCAATGGCGGCCAATGAAAATCTAAAACGCTAAATCAAATAATTATTACAAACAAATAAAAAAGGTCAAATTAATTTGATGGCAGTTGCTCCATTCCCATTGGCTAAGACACGTACTATGGCTTACACGTGTTTAATCAAACAATTGCACAATACTATTCTATGCATAAGATTAGACTAATTGAATGACAAACCAGTTCTATTGAGCATCAACGTCGATTGAATCTCATTATGAAAGGGAGTCATCTATTCAATATAATGCATCCCAAAGAGGCGAGGAATGACGATTATATCGAATAGCAAGAATGAGTTCATTCCTACATGCACGATAATCAGATGGCGCATATGTATGGATTACCGCAATTTCAATGCGACAACTAAGAAGAATCACTTTCCACTATCATTCATTGATAAAATGCTAGATAGATTATTTGGGAAGGCATATTATTGATTTCTTGATGGATACTCAGGCTACAACCAGATAATCATTGCGCCAGAAGATCAAGAGAAGACAACATTCACATGTCTTTATAGAACATTTGCATTCAGGTGTATGCCCTTTGGATTGTGCAATGCACCTGGTACCTTTCAACGATGTACGATGACTATATTTTCAGACTTCCTAGAGAAATTCATGGAAGTATTCATGATGATTTCTCAATTTTTGGAAAATCTTATGCAAAATTTCTACAACATTTAGATGAAATCTTACTTTGATGCGAAGAAACCAACCTTGTTGTAAATTGGAAAATATGTCATTTCATAGTAAAAGAATGTATAGTTTTGGGGCACCAAATCTCAAGCGCAGGATTGGAAGTAGATAGAGAAAAGATTGAAGTAATAGAAAAGTTACCTCCACCTACAAATATCAAAGGAGTAAGAAGCTTCCTAGGTCACACAGGATTCTACCGAAGATTTATCAAAAGATTTTTGCAAATCACTTGTGCGGATTTCGAACAAGCAATTCGATTTCTATCAAGATACTTTTAATCATTTGAAGAAATCATTGATATCTTTAATTTTATTTATGAAATTAATTTCTATCAAGGAAAAGTTTTTACTTCCATCATTATACTAGTATTAGTTGAAAGTTTAGTCTTTTAATTCAATAAAGAGATGAATAACATAAAGAACTTAGGATAGAGTCTTGATTCAGAGCATGAAAAAACTCTATACAAATCTGCATACGTGAGCTATGAATAGAGCACAAGCACTTAGCCCAACAATTGCAAATGATGACACTTTTACCCACTCAAGTGCAACCTTTGAAATTCGCAGCTATTTAAAGGACAAAACGCCCAAATTTTCATTCAAGCTCTCAATCCTCTCAACCCAAATTTCTTTCATCTTTGGTTACCAAACTCATTACCATTCCTAAAATGTCTCAGCAATCAAACACGCATTTCACCTATGTGGTTGAGAAAAAATTTAGAACTTCCAAGGAGCAGCGCTGAAGAAGTTCTAAACTTTCAACCCCTCGCTTCATCTGTTCACCCCGCGACCTTCGAATACCGCTGAGATGGAGACAAAGGCAAAACGGAAGACTACTCTACCTCACCCTTCATCTCCATCTCAATTCATCAACTCGTAGCTTAGTCCTCTTGTTTTAGGAATTTTTTATTCAACTGTCATTGTAGTTGTTTCCGAATTCAGTTTTCAATTCAGCACGTTTCCAATTCGGTTTTACCATTTCTTCAGTATTTAATGAATTCTAATTTTGCAATATACTTTGTTTTATTTCTCATTATGAGCTAAGTTTTCAAATGGATTCGATAGAGTGAATGTCATGATGATTGAAGTTGCTTAATAAGATGTGACCGATGATCGTTTGAATGCATACTTGTTAATTCTCTCCTTGATTTAATTTTTGTCTTGTTAGTTTAACCTGATCAATTAAAATAACATGCAAGTTGAGTCTGAGCACTGAGAAGACTTAGGCAATATATGAATTTCATGAGGGGATATGGGACAAATGACCTAAGAATAGAACGTCACATGCACTTAGGAAGGCACACTGTGTTGGGTTTTATGTCCTAAACCTCGTGGTTTGTAAACTGAATGTATATTCTATTTTGTAATAAAGTTGTTATTGTGTTCTTTTAAACCTAATCCAATAAATTAAGAACCCTTGACTATAGGATGTATACTTGAACTTCATGTGGAGACATGAATGTGAATCAAGTTCGAGTAATAGCCAAAACGGTCTATAGTAAAGGGATAGGGCTGGGTACCTTATCCTGTGGACACTATGGACGCAACCCACTTTGTATAGGTCAAACGATGTGATCCGAGATCGTTCATGTAGAGACATGCGAGCGGGGGAGTCCTGTGCAATGAGTTTGTATAAGACCGAGCCGCGAAATTAAGTCACTCTTTCTTTACAACTTCGTTTACTGTAAAGACTGAGTTTTTCATATGATGACCTAGGTAACTCGATCTGATCCTGAGCACGCTATGAACTCCTGTTTATTTGGACTTATCCTTTGACTTGCATGGGTGAGAGTGGTCTGAGATCGCCGACTCAATAAGCCTACCATCTTGGGGATAAGACCTGGTAGGAAGCTGGGAACATAGTCTTGCGAGATGATATTCACTCCTACCCGCTTTTAGGGTTTAGTAGAGAGATTGTTCCCTTAAGTGCTGACTCTAGGTCTTGAACAATTGGCCCACTCTCTCATTGGCCCGAGAGGGGTCTGGTTTGGTGGTTGGACCACAAACCAATTGTTCATTAGATGATCAATGGGGACTTAAGAAACAAGATGTAATTACGGGGGTAAAACAGTATATTTGACCAAACTGTAATTACGAACGACCTGTGAAGGATCGACTTAGTAATGACGGTTATATCAAGAGGACAAAAATATATCTACGGTGAGGAGAGTGCAACCCTTAGGCTTTAGTGGAGTGACCCGGGGGTTAACGAATGTTGATTAGCTGGGCTAAAGAGTTTGGCCGGTTAATCTCGTATCGTTGGAGCTCATGATCTGTAGGTTCTTTAGGTTCTCCTGGCTAGCTCGGTTAAACTTTGTAACAATACGAGAGAAAAGAATTTGAAGTGATTCAAATTCGGTTTTGAAAGATAGTTGGACATATTTAAATATGATTTAAATATGTGATCGGTCTAAACATGAATAGAGATTCATGTGCGAGAAGACGGTTTTAGAAATTGGGATTAGTCTTATTATTTAATTAATATTTGATATTGAATTAAATAATATTAATTAATTAAAAAGTTTAGTTAATTAAAATATTATTTTATTTATTTAAAATTAATTATGAATTAATTTTAATTAATAAAATAAAAGTTAGTGGGAATTGCCAAGTTTTTTAGTTTGAAAGTGGTTAATGTGTAACCTACTTAAAACTTTCATACTTTGGACACGTATCCCATGACTAATCCTAAACTCCTTGTGGTGTCTTAGCTTGAAAGCTTTGGATGCCTTTATAAGGGATGAAACTCACGAGTTTGAGTTTGATGCTAATTGAAGAAGTTTGAAGCTCAATGAAAGTTAGACTTTCTCTTCAAACCTCCCTCATCACATAGACTTTCCTCCCTCATCTTCTTCCAAAATTTTCTTCATAAAAAGGTCCCACAACCTTGTTGCTAGGCCTGAGGATAGTCGGGACTACACTAGAGGTGGTCGACGAAGCGTTCGTGAGGAGAAACAAGCAACGGATTTGGAGAATTTAGAACAACAAAGGTATGTGTTCATACTTTGTAATTTTCCAGTTTTAAGCATGTTTTTTGTTTGGCTAAATTGATGAAATTAGAGTGTCATTGATCCAAATCGCTTTCGCATGATATGCGCTCCTTCACACCGCAGGGTTAAAGAATTGTATGCTTTAATTATCTGAGTTTGCATTAACCCTAGAAATAAAGGTTTAATGGCTATGGACTCCTAAAGGTATACTGACGGAGGCCGAATAGGAGGTGAATTCACAACCCTTAACAAGTATTGCAAGAGAATGAGCATTGCGTCCGCATCGAGTTAACATCTCGCACCAGTGGATGAAACTCGATTGAATCCCCTTTTTTTATTCATTATTTCAAAAATCAAATCACCAACTCAAAACCATTGATCATTTGTTACTTGTTACCACTTACTTGAACTCAATTTTTCGGAGCAACACTTATATTAAAAATTGGATTGTAAACACAGACTTTTGGGATTCAATATCTTGGAGTACTTCCATATTATTACTGATAACTCTCCAAATAAGAGTTATTTAGAAGTATTTTAGAGTAGTTGCTTGTAGAAATGCTTGGTTACGAGCTGTTTGTGTCAAATTACCTTGAGAACCAACTTTGAACTTTTTTTTCTTATTATGTAAATATTGGAGCTTGAATTGTGAGTAAATAACACTTGTGTGGCTATTCAAGAGGTCGCGGTCAAAGCGTGCCAGCAAAAGGAAAGCAAAGCTAGGATCTTTGATTGGAATTGCAGAACACATTTTGGGAGAGCAAAACCTACGCAAAAGTTGTACTTTGTCACGTGCTTAGACAATTTTTGTCCCCTTCCGTACAAACAGAAAAGTAAAATGTTTTTCTATCATCCAATAGGAATGGATTGTCCATTTTAGGGCAATTCCTTGGGAAACCCTAATGATATATAAAGAAAAAGATGAAAGAGAGGAAGAAGATAATCATTATTGAAAGAAGAGTATTCTTAGAAGGTTTTTACGAATTTGGAAGAGAAACATTCTCTTGGAGAAGAAGACCTCAAAAGGCCAGCTGTGAGCTTCAATTTTCAGAGTCATTCAAGGTGTTGAGCAAAGTTATCGATCGCCGGAGGAAGGAAGCAAAAAAAGCATTGTGGTTGAAGACACCCTCCCGACGACATTTGAAGTTTTTCCTCATTTCTTCTTCTTCATCTGTGTTGTTTAACTCTTGTGTATCACTTTCAGTAGAGTTGTAATGAGTAGCTTAGTTGTTATCATTCTTCATTTTAGTATTATGAACTAACTTCTTAAGGGAAGGGCTAGAAATATGAAATAGTTTATGGAAGAAATGTTTTAGCATTATTCTCGCAACAACTATCAAAGCATATTTGGTTTACTTCTAATATTGCATTTTCGACCGACCATCCGTTATGTGTTACTGATTTCTTGATCTTCGAAATGAGTAGAGATGTTTGAATATTCATGTTTTTGCTAGCCTTTCATGGTAATCAGTGAAGAGTCTAGACATAGTCACTCACCTAGCACACTAAGATAGCATGCTTGTATGAATAGAAGTAGAACGAAAGTTATCTTCTTCTAATGTTTGAACACCAAAAGGGTTCTTATGGTTAGGCTATGTGGTTAGCCTATGCATTAATTTTGCTAATACATTCATTTCTCATTCTGAATCATAGATACTTCTAGCCTGACCCTGTTTGTTTTTGTTGTTATTTCGTGTTTTTGCCTTTGCGATTATTTTGTTGCTGCAAAAGTTGTTATACTTTGCATATTGTTAACTGTTATGTTTTTTCGCTACCATTTTAAGCACGCATTCTTTTAGCATTACTATTCTTCGTCAGTATAGTTGTTTTCACGTTATTCTAGTTTCTATTTTATTTACGCAAAGAAACCTCCCTCATACATATTTGGTTACCAGTTATATTCTTCTTAAGTCGATTTACTCTAGCAATACATACACCAAATCTCTGTGGATACGATATAAATATATTTATTACTTGCTGCACAAGACCATGTTCTCTTGCATGATTTGAGTGTTTTGCGATAATATTGACCCCGCGATAACATGCAACAAGTTTGTGGCGCCATTGTCGGGGATGATGGAGCACATGTAGCGCAACGGAAGCGAGTCGGATCATTGGCACTCTAATTTCATCAATTTAGCTAAACTAGAAACATGCTCAAAACTAGAAATAAAAGAAATTAGAACACTTACCTCTTGTAGTTCTAAAAACTTCTATTCCAATGCTCGAATCTCCTCACGAACCCTTTGAAGCTTCCCTCGAACTCCTCGAAAACCACCTCCGGTAGTCCCGCTATCCTCGGACCAAGCAACGGAGTGGTGAAACTTCTTTATGAAAGAAAAAGTTTGGAAGAAGAAGATGGGAAGATGAAAGTGATGAGGATTTTGTGAGAAATATCTAACACTTAACTTTATAATTTCTCAAGTAACATGAATTCTTCGTGCTCATCCAAAAATTCAAACTCTTTGAAAATTCATCAACCTCAAACCATTTGAACTTCAATCAATTTATAGGCAATTCACATGCAACAAACTCTTTGCTTAGCATGACACCTCAAATTGGATGGATTAGTCTTCAACCAAGTGTTCCAAAATTGATGAGTTTATGCATGTTGTTGGTGATTCACAATCCACTTCACAACTTGGATAAATCCACTCAACTTGGATCATCCCACTCGTAATATTTTGTCATTTTAAAATTAATTTTAATAAATAAAATAAATTTTAATTAATTAATATTATTATTTAATTCAATATAAAATATGAATTAAATAATAAGACTAATCTAGGTTTCTTAAACTGAATCATCAGACATGAATCCCTATTCATGTTTTAGACCGATCCCATATTTAAATCATATTTAAATATGTCCATCATTCTTCCAAAAATTAATTTGAATAAATTCAAATTCTTTTTCTCTCATATTGTTACACGGCTTAATCCGAGCTAGCCAGGAGAACCTAAAGGACCTACAGATCATGAGCTCCAACGATACGAGATTAACCGGCCAAACTCTTTAGCCAAGTTAACCAACATTCGTTAACCCCCGGAGACTCCACTAAAGTCCAAGGGTTGCACTCTCCTCACCGTAGATATATTTCTGTTCTCTTGATATAACCATCATCAGTAAGTCGATCATTCACAGGTCGTTCGTAATTACAGTTGGGTCAAAATAACCGTTTTACCCCCGTAATTACAGCTGGGTCAAAATAACCGTTTTACCCCCGTAATTACATCTTGTTCCTTAAGTCCCACTGATCCTCTAATGAACTATTGGTTTGTGGTCCAACCACCAAACCGATTGGTATGTGATCTCATCACTATACCAAGTCCCTCTTGGGCCAATGAGAAGGTGAGATCCCTAGTTCAAGACCCGGAGTCAGCACTTAAGGGAACAACCTCTCTACTAATCCCTCAAGGCGAGTAGGTGTGAATTCCATCTCGCAGGACTATGTTCCCAGCTACCTACCTGGTCTTATCCCCAAGATGGTAGGCTTATTGAGTCGGCGATCTCGGGCCACTCTCACCCATATAAGTCAAAGGATAAGCCCGAATAAACAGGAGTTCATAGCGTGCTCAGGATTCAGATCGAGTTACCTAGGTCATCATATGAAAAAGTTGGTCTTTACAGTAAACGGAGTTATAAAGAAAGAGTGACTTGTTTCGCAGTTCAGTCTTATGTAAACTCATTGCACAGGACGCCCCCACTCGCATGTCTCCACATGAACGATTTCGGATCACATCGTTTGTACTATACAAAGTGGGCCGCGTCCAATAGTGTCCCCAGGATAAGGTACCCAACCTTATCCTTATACTATAGACTATTCTGGCTATCACTCGAACTTGATCCACAATCATGTCACCACATGAAGTTCAAGTATACATCCTATAGCCATGGGTTCTTAGTTTATTGGAGTTAGGTTAAAAGTAAACACAATTCACTTTATTCAATAACAACTTAACTGAATAAAACTCAATAACAACTTTATTGCAAAATAGAATATACATTCAGTTTACAAACCACGAGTTTTAGGACATAAAACCCAACAAATTCTCACTTGGACTAAAACGTCATTGGAGTATTACATGCTGGATGAGAAAAACTGGAATATCAAATACATCCATGGATTTTCTCGCACTGTCGTACTATACAACTCGTAGTCCTAGACTCACTAGGTGCCCCTCAAACACTTTAGCCGTGAGAGACTTTGTAAACGGATCAACAATATTGTGCTCTGAGGCGATCTGCATAACGATCACGTCTCCTCGATGCACTATCTCCCTGATGAGATGATATTTCCGCTCAATGTGCTTTCCACGCTTATGGCTTCTTGGTTCTCTGGAATTTGCCACAACACCAGTATTATCACAATAAAGTGTGATAGGCAAATTCATATTTGGAACAACTTCCAAATCCGTCAAGAACTTCTTAAGCCATACAGCCTCTTTCGCAGCTTCGCAAGCCGCAACATACTCAACTTCCATGGTGGAGTCAGCAATACAACCTTGCTTTATACTCCTTCATACTATTGCCCCTCCGTTAAGAGTGAACACTGATCCCGATGTGAATTTCCTCGAATCCTTATTAGTTTGAAAATCAGAATCAGTGTATCCTGTAAGGATCAAATCCTTCGCGCCATACACAAGCACATAGTCCCTCGTTCTCCGAATATACTTGAGGATGTGTTTAACGGCAGTCCAATGATCATATCCCGGATTGGACTGGTACCTACTAACAATTCCTACTGCATAGCATATGTCTGGTCTTGTACATAACATGGGGTACATTAGACTACCGACTGCTGATGCATAGGGAATTCGTCTCATATCCTCAACTTCTTGAGGTGTCTTAGGACACTCTTCCTTTGACAATTGAATTCCAAGCCTGAAAGGTAAAGAACCCTTCTTGGAATTCTGCATCGAATATCGTATCAACACCTTGTCGATATAAGATGCTTGAGACAGCGCTAGCGTTTTGTTCTTACGATTCCTTATGATTTGAATCCCTAGAACAAACTAAGCCTCTCCCAAATCTTTCATTTGAAATTGGGTCGCTAGCCATTGTTTAATGTTAGTCAGGAACCCTACATCATTCCCAATGAGTAAGATATCGTCTACGTATAAGACTAAGAAAGCTACAACAGAATTGACTATTTTCTTGTAAACACAAGGTTCGTCAATATTTTGTTCAAATCCATAAGATTTAATCGCAGTATGAAACCTTATATTCCAGGATCTAGACGCTTGCTTCAACCCATAAATTGATCGATTAAGCTTGCAAACCTTTTGCTCTTGACCCTGAACTATGAACCCCTCTGGTTGAGCCATATAAATACTCTCTTCAAGATTGCCATTCAGAAAGGCTATCTTGACATCCATTTGCCAAATTTCATAATCATAAAACATGGAAATGGATAAGAGTATTCTAATCGACTTTAACATGGCAACATGGGAGAAGGTTTCTTCATAGTCCACCCCTTCCCTCTGGGAATAACCCTTTGCCACAAGTCGAGCCTGAAAGGTTTGCACCTTACCGGCTTGGTCTCGTTTCCTCTTGTAGATCCACTTGCAACCGATAAGTCTTTCACCATCAGGTTGCTCTACAAGATCCCAGACCGAATTGAAGTACATCGACTCCATTTCGAGGTCCATGGCTTTAAGCCACTGGTCCTTGTCTATGTCATTCATTGTCTGTTTAAAGGTCAATGGATCCTCAACGTCGTCATCAGGTATGACGACTTGGATTTCCGTTAAACCCATGTAACGGTCGGGTTGTCTCACATCCCTCCCACTACGTCGAGCTATTCTCAACTCTTGAGAAGGACCAGCCTGATCAACAACTCTTGTTGACCCATCTGTAGCTTTCCTGGAAAGTTCAGTCAAAACAATTTTGCTCGAAGGTTGATGATCTCTCATGTGGTCTTCCTCTAAGAACGTGGTGTTTGTCGATACAAGCACCTTGTCTTGTTGAGGATCATAAAATAGACCACCTTTCGTTTCCTTGGGGTAGCCTACGAATAGGCATAATTTTGAACGATGTTCCACTTTCTTTGGATTGGGGACCAACACATGTGCCGGACACCCCCAAATTCTGAAGTGACGTAAACTCACTTTACGCCCTCTCCATAACTCATAAGGTTTTTCTTAAACACTCTTAGAGGGAGCTACGTTCAAAATATATACAGCAGCCTCTACTGCATATCCCCAAAACGAACTAGGCAGTTGAGTATAGCTCATCATAGATCGAACCATGTCTAACAGGGTTCTATTTCTCCTTTCGAACACACCGTTCTGCTGCGGTGTTCCGGGTGCTAAGAGTTGGGATACCATTCCATGTTCTATCATATAGTCCTGGAATCTTAAATTCATATACTCTCCACCTCGATCTGATCGGAGTGTTTTAATCGTTTTACCTAATGTGTTCTCAACCTCTGCCTTATACTCCTTGAACTTTTCAAGATCTTCGGACTTATGATGCATTAGGTAAAGATAGTCGTACCTAGAATAATCATCAATAAAGCTGATGAAATATTCATACCCTCCCCGTGCTTTAACATTCATCGGACCACAAAGGTCTGAATGTACAAGCTCTAGAGTTTCTTTGGACCTATGACATTTTTCAGAAAAAGATCGTTTGGTCATCTTGCCCTCAAGACAAGACTCACATGGTGGTAAAGAGTTGTCCTCTAACCGATTTGGGAGACCACTCTTAACCAATCTCCCAATCCTATTGAGATTAATGTGGCCTAGTCTTAAGTGCCAAAGATAGGTACTTGGAGAAAGTTTCTGCCTTTTAGTTTGAGTCTGAGCTGTTTTAAACATCTCGGTGTTCAAAATAGCTTTTGCCTCTGTTGGTCTTAACACATACAAGTTGTTTTCAAGTTTCGCAGAACACATATGTACACCTCTTTTGCTAATGAACGCTTCATTAAAATCAAAAGATACTTTATACAAATGTTTAAGTAAACAAGAGATAGATACAAGGTTCCTTTTAAAGCTAGGAACCAACAACACATTTTCAAGTAAAATGAAACTATCTCTATATAACAACTTGACAGCTCCCACTGCCTTGGCTGAGACAACCTCTCATGTTCCAACCCTGAGAGTTATCTCGCCTTCAGCAAGCAGCTACCAGGAACTAGTTTCCTGGAAAGAAGAACAAACATGGTTAGTGGCTCATGAATCCAGTATCCAGGCAGAACTATCATGTTCCACTAAACATGTTTCAACAACGAGTAAAACATATTTACTTAGTTGTTTCTTCTCAGCTTTCCTCGCCATGAGGGTATCATGATAGACCGATGAGGACGGTTGTCCAAACATCGTCTGTAATGAATCCATGATCTCCTTAGCAGAGACCATTACCATGCTTCTTAGCTAACACATCAGATGTGCTGGCCAAGATGTAGACTCGGGCTTTATCATTAGCCCTAGTCCACCTGTCAAATGCATCTTGAACAGTTCGAGTTACAGACGAGCTAGGAGGGGGAGGACATTCCTCTGTTAAGACAAACCTAAGATCATCGATAACAAGAATCATATTCAAGTTCGATTTCCAGGTCGTGTAGTTATCGCCGTTTAGTTTATCAGAAGCTAGTAATTGGATAAATGAACTAGAGCTAGACATGCTGAAAAGAATGAATTCTATTAGTGAATTGAACTTAACCTATTTTTAACAACCAATCAAGAATTTAGCAAAAAGTAATAATGTACCCATAAACTCATTATTAATTTGCAACGATACTTCAGTGAGTCAGAATAATTGCTACCGTGGGGCAGTCAACCACTCCTTCACTGAACCAAGACAATCTTGACTAAATGCTAATACCAGAATAACTCATATTCCTATAGCATCTTAGTTATCGTTGTTTGGTCAAGAATTTACTAACTCCTTAGCAAATCTTGTAAGTGTGACCCGCCATTTTTAGATTTCTTAGGGCGGCCCCAACAGTGCAACCGTATGGAATGTCAGTGTTGGGAATGGCTCTAAGTAATCTTTATCCATTTTTGGTGACTGAGATGTTCCGACTCCCATGGAACGGCCCTCCGTATGGACGGTGCCTCTAAGAGCAACCAGCAGGCGAAACATGGGAATCTCATGGTTCAATCCAATGGAGGAGACCGCAGGATGTATTGGCATACTTCCTTCTCCCACTTACTATAAATACTTTCTCGATTCACCTTGCTATTGATTTATGCAAACACCACCCGTCTGGAGATGCCCTATTGACATCATGAGGCCGAGCATAAATCTCACGGTGTGAACTTCACAGAGAGCGTAGGAGGAGATTGATATTGCTGGAACCCCCACTCAACCAACTGCGAGGGTCCCGACCCTCGACCAGAGGCGCAGCGGAAGAAAAACTTAAACAAATGCCTAAAACTGGTTGAGGACCATAAACAATCAACAAGGAACGAACTAAGAATTGAAGATAGATTTCTAACACTTAGAAAAATTCTTGAATTTGAGTTCACCGGTAAAACCCCTCTCCACCGGTAAACTGACCGGTAAAAGTCAACCGAAAAAGTTGACCGGTATATGCCACCGGTATAAATCACCGGTATATATCATATATGCACCGGTATATATTATACCAAGGAAATACTGACCGGTATATACCACCGGTATATATATATCACGGGTAAATAATATATATACCACCGATATATACCACCGGTATATATCACCGGTAAATACAATATATAGGTATATATATCACCGGTAAATACCATATATACCACCGATAAATATTATATATACCACCGGTAAATATTATATACCACCGGTATATTTTCCAGCGAAGAGAACTATATGAAAAAGTACCGGTATATATCATATATACACCGATATATATTGACAAAAATACCTTATTTTGACGTTCGTCTTCTCGTCTACCTCAGCACCTCTACTGCCCCCTCGATCTCTACGTCTCCTCCGGTCACGAACTCAGCACGGGCACCAACGAGGACCACCCTTAGAGTAGTCCCAACTATTCTCGGGCTTAATAGCGGAGTAGTGGGACTCCTTGAGCTAAGGGAGTTTGTTGAGAGGGAGGAAGAAGGTGATGAAGCTTGGATGAGTTTTGATATGAGTTTATCAAGAACTTGATGAACAAATCATCAAGAACATGAAGAACTCAAACAACAAACTCATAAATTTCAACAATTGAAATTCAAAATTAGAGAAATAAGTATAAACAACTTTACACTTACTTGGAGTTCTTCCAAAGAACTAACCTCTAATCTTCAAAAGTCCAAAGCTTCAAGACTTCATCAAACTCAAGCAACAGCCAAGAACTTCTTCTTCAACCCTTGAAGATGGATGTTCGGTTGAGAGAAAAAACCATGAGAGAGGAAGAGTTTGAGCATGAAGTCAAAACCAACTCAATTAACTTGAAAAAACTCCAAATCCTCCAAAGATGGAGTATGGAAGTGGATAAAATGGAATCCACATGGAGCCCATGCACAATGCATGGCTCCATGGTGGATTCTTAATAATAATAATAATAATAATAATAATTATTATTATAATTATAAATAATTATTAATATTATTAATATTATAAATTATTAATTATAATTAAAACAATTTTAATTATAATATTTATTATTAATATTAATATCAAATATTAATATTATAATAAATTATCCACTAAGCCCAGTTTCCAAAAACCGACTATTCCAATATATGAATCAAAATTCATATTTTCCACCGGTCGATATTTAAATCATATTTAAATATGACTTCTTCCGATTATATATTTAAATCATATTTAAATACACAAACCCTCGAACAACAAACCCGAATTCAGATTTCTCCGAGTTCTACCCTATAGCCCTGCTATACCGCTTTATCCGAGCTAGCCAGGAGAACCTAAAGGACCTACAGATCATGAGCTCCAACGATACAAGATCATTCGGTCAAAACTCTTTTAACCCGAATCGATCAACATTCGTTAACTCCCGGAGACTCCACTATAGTCCGAGAGTTGCACTCTCCTCACTGTAGATATATTATGTCCTCTTGATATAACCGTCATGGGCAAGTCGACCCTTTACAGGTTGTCCGTAATCACAGCTGGGTCATAAAAACCGCTTAACCCTTGTGTTACATCTTCGTTCCTTAAATTCCACTGACACCTCTAATGAACAATTGATCAGCGGTCCAACCGACAGATCAGATCCTCTCTTAGACTTGGAGAGAGTGTGCACAGATTGTTCAAGACTAGATGTCAGCTATTAAGGGAACAACCTATCTACTAACCCTGAAGAGCGGGTTA
This sequence comes from Herpetospermum pedunculosum, assembly GCA_028017165.1. Classification (NCBI taxonomy): domain Eukaryota; kingdom Viridiplantae; phylum Streptophyta; class Magnoliopsida; order Cucurbitales; family Cucurbitaceae; genus Herpetospermum; species Herpetospermum pedunculosum. The sequence goes on from CM051529.1 coordinate 46,828,674, forward strand.
GGAGTAAACTCCTTCTTGCCACACTATGTCCCCAACTACCTATTCGAGTTTATCCCCAAGTTGGTAGGCTTATTGAGCGGGTGTTCCGCCACTCTCACCCATACAAGTCTAAGGATACTCTCGAATAAGCAGGAGTTCATAGCAAGCTCAGGATTCAGATCGAGTTACCTAGGCCATCATAAAGTGAAATAGTCGGTCTCTTCAGTAAACGGTGTTATAAAGAGAGAACGACTTTTTCGTGGTTCAGTCTTACGCAAACTCATCGCGTAGAACGCCCCTGCCCGCACATCTCGATGTGAAACGATTCAGATCACATCGTTCTGTGTAACACATAGCAGGCCGCATTCAATAGTGTTACCAGGAATAGGTACCCAGCCTAATCCATATACTATAGACCATTTTTGACTATAAATGCTAGAGCTTGATCCATAATCATGTCATACATGAAGCTCCAGTATTTGGCATATGTCAAGGATTTTGTGTATTGGTATAGATTAATGCAAAACACGTTTCACTTTATTCCGGTAAACGCATTTACCGAATAAAACTAATAACTGATTATTCTAAATAGCATATTTACAAACATAGTTTACAAATCACGAGTTTAAGGACATTAAACCCAACAGATATATCATATATACCTTCTCAACACCACTACTAAGTATTTTAGAACGGTTTAGGTATACTTTTGTTGGGTTTTATGTCCTAAAACTCGTGGTTTGTAAACTGAATATATATTCTATTTTGCAATAAAGATGTTATTGAGATTTATTCAGTAAAGTTGTTATTGAATAAAATGAATTGTTTTTACTTTTAACCTAACTCCAATAAACAAAGAACCCATGGCTATAGGTTGTATACTTGAACTTCATGTATGACATGATTGTGGATCAAGTTCAAGTAATAGCCAGAACGGTCTATAGTATAGGGATAAGGTTGGGTACCTTATCCTGGGGACACTATTGGACGCGGCCCACTTTGTATAGTACAAACGATGTGATCCGAAATCGTTCATGTGGAGACATGTGAGTGGGGGCGTCCTATGCAATGAGTTTGCATAAGACTGAACCGCGAAACAAGTCGCTCTTTCTTTATAACTCCGTTTACTGTAAAGACCGACTTTTTCATATGATGACCTAGGTAACTCGATCTGAATCCTGAGCACGCTATGAACTCCTGTTTATTCGGGCTTATCCTTTGACTTGTATGGGTGAGAGTGGCCCGAGATCGCCGACTCAATAAGCCTACCATCTTGGGGATAAGACCGGGTAGGTAGCTGGGAACATAGTCCTGCGAGATGGAATTCACTCCTACCCGCCTTTAGGGATTAGTAGAGAGGTTGTTCCCTTAAGTGCTGACTCCGGGTCTTGAACTAGGGATCCCACCCTCTCATTGGCCCGAGAGGGACTTGGTATAGTGATGAGATCACTTACCAATCGGTTTGGTGGTTGGACCACAAACCAATAGTTCATTAGAGGATCAGTGGGACTTAAGGAACAAGATGTAATTACGGGGGTAAAACGGTTATTTTGACCCAGCTGTAATTACGAACGACCTGTGAAGGATCGACTTACTAATGATGGTTATATCAAGAGGACAGAAATATATCTACGGTGAGGAGAGTGCAACCCTTGGACTTTAGTGGAGTCTCCGGGGGTTAACGAATGTTGGTTAGCTTGGTTAAAGAGTTTGACCGGTTAATCTCGTATCGTTGGAGCTCATGATCTGTAGGTCCTTTAGGTTCTCCTGGCTAGCTCGGATTAAGCCGTGTAACAATATGAGAGAAAAAGAATTTTAATTTATTGAAATTCGGTTTTGGAAGAATGATGGCCATATTTAAATATGATTTAAATATGGGATCGGTGTAAAACATGAATAGGGATTCATGTGTGATGATTCGGTTTAAGAAACCGGGATTAGTCTTATTATTTAATTAATATTTGATATTGAATTAAATAATAATATTAATTAATTAAAAAGTTTAATTAATTATAATTTATTTTGCTTATTAAAATTAATTATGAATTAATTTTAAAATGACAAAATATTACAAGTGTGATTATAAGTCAAAGTGGAATTATCCATGTTGAGTGGATTTATCCAAGTTGAGTGGGTTTATCCAAGTTGTGAAGTGGATTGTGAATCACCAACAACATGCATATAAACTCATCAATTTTGGAACACTTGGTGGAAGACTAATCCATCCAATTTGAGGTGTCATGCTAAGCAAAGACTTTGTTGCATGTGAATTGCCTATAAATTGGATGAAGTTCAAATGGTTTGAAGTTGATGAATTTTCAAAGAGTTTGAATGTTTGGATGAGCATGAAGAGTTCATGGTACTTGAGAAATTAGAAAGCTAAGTGTTAGACTTCTTCTCACAAAAACCTCATCACTTTCATCTTCCCATCTTCTTCTTCCAAACTTTTTCTTTCATAAAGGAGTCCCACCACTCCGTTGCTCGGCCCGAGGATAGCGGGACTACCGGAGGTGGTTCTCGAGGGGTTCGAGGGAAGCTTCGAAGGGTTCGTGAGGAGATTCGAGCATTGGAAGAGAAGTCTTTAGAACTACAAGAGGTATATGTTCTAATTCCTTTTGTTTCAAAGCTTTGTGCATGCTTCTTATTTAGCTAAATTGATGAAATTAGAGTGCCAATGATCCGTCTCGCTTCCGCTGCGCTACATGCGCTCCATCAATTGGTATCAGAGCGTTTTTTGGTCACTCAATTTGCATCAATTTAAGCTCGGTGGGTATTTGTTTTAGAAATTATTTTTCTGGGCGTCTAAAGTGTGATTCCGGTTTTGGCATTTTTTTTGAGCTTTTATTTGTACTTTGTTTTGTAATTGCCCGGGCGTGTATGGGCTTTAATGTGTGAAGAAGAGTCTGTAAAAAATTCGGAGTCATTAGAGTCCATATAGGCTTTCAATTCAAAGACAGAAGCTCGGGTGTCGAAAAAAACAGCATGCTGTTTTTTTGCTGTTTTTTTTTCTGCAAAATTCCAGCACTAAACCGGTTCAGCGCAAGGTGGAAGAAACGGTCCGGTTCGGTCCTCGTGCGGTCCGGTTCACTGAAAGTCAGACCGGTTCCTTGTTCTTCACCCTCTGGAGGTCCGGTTCAGCGTTCGTTTGGTCCAGTTCGGGTCGGTATTGGTCCAGTTACGGGCTGTTGAAGTCGGGACAGCTGTTATGGACCGGTTCAGTTTTTTTTTGAAGTTTTGAAGTTGCTGTTTTTTTTTGGTCGGTTCAAGCAAATTCAAGCTGGTTCGTGGCGGTTCGAAGGGTTCGGAAGCGTCTCAACTTAGTTGATGAATTATTATTGTAATAATTTAGTTGCTTGCTTGTCCGTGATGCCAAAACCGGTCCACTTTAGTGTGTTTAATTAATTATGCATTGTGAATGTATGTTTTAATTAAAGTATCTTGTATGTGCATAAAGTATGCCATATAGATTTCAAATCCCACCATAGGAAGCATGTTGCATGCATTGAAAGTATAATATAAGTGTTATGTTGTATAGTATGCATGCTTAATTCATGAGAATTAATATAAGTGTTATATTAATTTATGAATTGGATGTTGCTTGTTTAAAAGTAAAATTAATATAAGTGTTATATTAATTGTGAAATTAAACATACAACATAGTTGCCTTAGTTGAATATAATTGTTATATTCTTGCTTGGGAAGCATGTTATAAATTGAATGTAATGGTTATATTCTAGCTTAGGAAGCATGTTATAGAATGTCTTTGTTTTATAAAGCGTTGTAAAATGAGATAGACATTTAAAATCTATAACAAAGATAAATGCATGCTCACTAAGGGTTAAAGAATTCCAATGCGATTAGGAATTTAGTATCGATTCGTTTTAATAGTTAAAATAGGTCGATATCTTGTAAAGCTAAGGTTACGAGAGAACTCACCCGGTTTGATCCTGCACTAAGGTTGGAGGTATTTAAGATGACGGTTTACGGAACACCTCCTACCTGGGGATCGATCCGGTACTTGAGTTAAGTTAACCCGGCTTTATGAGCATGCACGTGAGAGGTGTAAGGTTATAAAACGTTTATCACCTAGACATCTTAGGTAAAAGTATGTTCTACCTAGACTTAGGTTTTATTGTCTTAGCCGGATAATGCCTAAGTAAAACTTTACCCAAACCATTCTAAAATACTTAGTAGTGGTGTTGAGAAGGTATATATGATATATCAATCTCCTCCTACGTTCTCCGCAAAGTTCACACCGTGAGATTTATGCTCGGCCTCGTGATGTCAATAGGGCATCCCCATTCGGATGGTGTTTGCATAAATCAAGAGCAAGGTGAATGGAGAAAGTATTTATAGTAAGTGGGAGAAGGAAGTATGTCAATACATCCTGCGGTCTCCTCCATTAGGTTGAACCGTGAGATTCCCATGTTCCGCCTGCTGGTTGCCCATAGTAGCACCGTCCATTCGGAGGGCCGTTTCATGGGAGTCGGAACAACTCAATCTCCAGAAATGGATAGGGTCTCTTAGGTCCATTCCCAACTCTGACATTTCCATTCGGTTGCACTGTTGGGGCCGACCTCTGAGTTCTGAAAATGGCGGGTCACACTTACAAGGATTACTAAGTTGTTAGTAGATTCTTGACCGAAGTAGCGATAACTAAGGTGCTATAGGAATATGAGTTATTCTGGTATTAGCATTTAGTCAAGAATGTCTTGGTTCAGTGAAGGAGTGATTGACTGCCCCTCGGTAGCGGTTGCTCTGACTCACTGAAGTATCGTTGCAAATTAATAATGATTTTTTGGGTACATTATTACTTTTGCTAAAGTTCTTGATTGGTTGTTAAAAATAGGTTAAGTTCAATTCACTAATAGAATTCATTCTTTTCAGCATGTCTAGCTCGTTTATCCAATTACTAGCTTCTGATAAACTAAACGGCGATAACTACACGACCTGGAAATCGAACTTGAATACGATTCTTGTTATCGATGATCTTAGGTTTGTCTTAACAGAGGAATGTCCTCCCCCTCCTAGCTCATCTGCAACTCGAACTGTTCGAGATGCATTTGAAAGGTGGACTAGGGCTAATGATAAAGCCCGAGTCTACATCTTGGCCAGCACATCCGATGTGTTAGCTAAGAAGCATGAGGTAATGGTCTCCGCTAAGGAGATCATGGATTCATTACAGATGATGTTTGGACAACCGTCCTCATCGGTCTATCATGATACCCTCATGGCGAGCAAAGCTGAGAAGAAACAACTAAGTAAATATGATTTACTCGTTGTTGAAACATGTTTAGTGGAACATGATAGTTCTGCCTGGATACTGGATTCAGGAGCCACTAACCATGTTTGTTCTTCTTTCCAGGAAACTAGTTCCTGGCAGCTGCTTGCTGAAGGTGAGATAACTCTCAGGGTTGGAACAGGAGAGGTTGTCTCAGCCAAGGCAGTGGGAACTGTCAAGTTGTTATATAGAGATAGTTTCATTTTACTTGAAAATGTACTGTTGGTTCCTAGCTTTAAAAGGAACCTTGTATCTATCTCTTGTTTACTTGAACATTTGTATAAAGTATCTTTTGATTTTAATGAAGCGTTCATTAGCAAAAGAGGTGTACATATATGTTCTGCGAAACTTGAACACAACTTGTATGTGTTAAGACCAACAAAGGCAAAAGCTATTTTGAACACCGAGATGTTTAAAACAGCTCAAACTCAAACTAAAAGGCAGAAACTTTCTCCAAGTACCTATCTTTGGCACTTGAGACTAGGCCACATTAATCTCAATAGGATTGGGAGATTGGTTAAGAGTGGTCTCCTAAATCAGTTAGAGGACAACTCTTTACCACCATGTGAGTCTTGTCTTGAGGGCAAGATGACCAAACGATCTTTTTCTGAAAAAGGTCATAGGTCCAAAGAAACTCTAGAGCTTGTACATTCAGATCTTTGTGGTCCGATGAATGTTAAAGCACGGGGAGGGTATGAATATTTCATCAGCTTCATTGATGATTATTCTAGGTACGGCTATCTTTACCTAATGCATCATAAGTCCGAAGCTCTTGAAAAGTTCAAGGAGTATAAGGCAGAGGTTGAGAACACATTAGGTAAAACGATTAAAATACTCCGATCAGATCGAGGTGGAGAGTATATGGATTTAAGATTCCAGGACTATATGATAGAACATGGAATACTATCCCAACTCTCAGCGCCCGGAACACCGCAGCAGAACGGTGTGTCCGAAAGGAGAAATAGAACCCTGTTAGACATGGTTCGATCTATGATGAGCTATGCTCAACTGCCTAGTTCGTTTTGGGGATATGCAGTAGAGGCTGCTGTATATATTTTGAACATGGTTCCCTCTAAGAGTGTTTCAGAAACACCTTATGAGTTATGGAGAGGGCGTAAAGGTAGTTTACGTCACTTCAGAATTTGGGGGTGTCCGGCACATGTGTTGGTGCCCAATCCAAAGAAATTGGAACATCGTTCAAAATTATGCCTATTCGTAGGCTACCCCAAGGAAACGAAAGGTGGTCTATTTTACGATCCTCAACAAGATAAGGTGCTTGTATCGACAAACACCACATTCTTAGAGGAAGACCACATGAGAGATCATCAACCTTCGAGCAAAATTGTTTTGACCGAACTTTCCAGGAAAGCTACAGATGGGTCAACAAGAGTTGTTGATCAGGCTGGTCCTTCTCAAGAGTTGAGAATACCTCGACGTAGTGGGAGGGATGTGAGACAACCCGACTGCTACATGGGTTTAACGGAAACCCAGGTCGTCATACCTGATGACGGCGTTGAGGATCCATTGACCTTTAAACAGGCAATGAATGACATAGACAAGGACCAGTGGCTTAAAGCCATGGACCTCGAAATGGAGTCGATGTACTTCAATTCAGTCTGGGATCTTGTAGTGCAACCTGATGGTGAAAGACCTATCGGTTGCAAGTGGATCTACAAGAGGAAACGAGACCAAGCCGGTAAGGTGCAAACCTTTAAGGCTCGACTTGTGGCAAAGGGTTATTCCCAGAGGGAAGGGGTGGACTATGAAGAAACCTTCTCCCCTGTTGCCATGTTAAAGTCGATTAGAATACTCTTGTCCATTGCCACGTTTTATAATTATGAAATTTGGCAAATGGATGTCAAGACAACCTTTCTGAATGGCAATCTTGAAGAGAGTATCTATATGGCTCAACCAGAGGGGTTCATAATTCAGGGTCAAGAGCAAAAAGTTTGCAAGCTTAATCGATCCATTTATGGGTTGAAGCAAGCGTCTAGATCTTGGAATATAAGGTTTGATACTGCGATCAAATCTTATGGCTTTGAACAGAATGTTGACGAACCTTGTGTCTACAAGAAAATAGTCAATTCTGTTGTAGCTTTCTTAGTCTTATATGTAGATGATATCCTACTCATTGGGAATGATGTAGGGTTCCTGACTGACGTTAAGCAATGGTTAGCAACCCAATTCCAAATGAAAGATTTGGGAGAGGCTCAGTTTGTTCTAGGGATTCAAATCGTAAGGAATCGTAAGAACAAAACGCTAGCGCTGTCTCAAGCATCTTATATCGACAAGGTGTTGATACGATATTCGATGCAGAATTCCAAGAAGGGTTCTTTACCTTTCAGGCATGGAATTCAATTGTCAAAGGAAGAGTGTCCTAAGACACCTCAAGAAGTTGAGGATATGAGACGAATTCCCTATGCATCAGCAGTCGGTAGTTTGATGTACGCCATGTTATGTACACGACCCGACATATGCTATGCAGTGGGAATTGTCAGTAGGTACCAGTCCAATCCAGGATATGATCATTGGACTGCCGTTAAACACATCCTCAAGTATCTTCGGAGAACGAGAGACTATGTGCTCGTGTATGGCGCGAAGGATTTGATCCTTACAGGATACACTGACTCTGATTTTCAAACCGATAAGGATTCGAGGAAATCCACATCGGGATCAGTGTTCACTCTTAACGGAGGGGCAATAGTATGGAGGAGTATAAAGCAAGGTTGTATTGCTGACTCCACCATGGAAGCTGAGTATGTCGCGGCTTGCGAAGCTGCGAAAGAGGCTGTATGGCTTAGAAAGTTCTTGACGGATTTGGAAGTTGTTCCAAATATGAATTTGCCTATCACACTTTATTGTGATAATACTGGTGCTGTGGCAAATTCGAGAGAACCACGAAGCCATAAGCGTGGAAAGCACATTGAGCGGAAATATCATCTCATCAGGGAGATAGTGCATCGAGGAGACGTGATCGTCATGCAGATCGCCTCAGAGCACAATATTGCTGATCCGTTTACAAAGTCCCTCACGGCTAAAGTGTTCGAGGGGCACCTAGTGAGTCTAGGACTACGAGTTGTACAGTAGGATAGTGGGAGAAAAGCCTAGGAAATATTTTATATTCCAGTTTTTCTCATCCAGCATGTAATACTCCACTGACGTTTTAGTCCAAGTGGGAGTTTGTTGGGTTTTATGTCCTAAAACTCGTGGTTTGTAAACTGAATATATATTCTATTTTGCAATAAAGATGTTATTGAGATTTATTCAGTAAAGTTGTTATTGAATAAAATGAATTGTTTTTACTTTTAACCTAACTCCAATAAACAAAGAACCCATGGCTATAGGTTGTATACTTGAACTTCATGTATGACATGATTGTGGATCAAGTTCAAGTAATAGCCAGAACGGTCTATAGTATAGGGATAAGGTTGGGTACCTTATCCTGGGGACACTATTGGACGCGGCCCACTTTGTATAGTACAAACGATGTGATCCGAAATCGTTCATGTGGAGACATGTGAGTGGGGGCGTCCTATGCAATGAGTTTGCATAAGACTGAACCGCGAAACAAGTCGCTCTTTCTTTATAACTCCGTTTACTGTAAAGACCGACTTTTTCATATGATGACCTAGGTAACTCGATCTGAATCCTGAGCACGCTATGAACTCCTGTTTATTCGGGCTTATCCTTTGACTTGTATGGGTGAGAGTGGCCCGAGATCGCCGACTCAATAAGCCTACCATCTTGGGGATAAGACCGGGTAGGTAGCTGGGAACATAGTCCTGCGAGATGGAATTCACTCCTACCCGCCTTTAGGGATTAGTAGAGAGGTTGTTCCCTTAAGTGCTGACTCCGGGTCTTGAACTAGGGATCCCACCCTCTCATTGGCCCGAGAGGGACTTGGTATAGTGATGAGATCACTTACCAATCGGTTTGGTGGTTGGACCACAAACCAATAGTTCATTAGAGGATCAGTGGGACTTAAGGAACAAGATGTAATTACGGGGGTAAAACGGTTATTTTGACCCAGCTGTAATTACGAACGACCTGTGAAGGATCGACTTACTAATGATGGTTATATCAAGAGGACAGAAATATATCTACGGTGAGGAGAGTGCAACCCTTGGACTTTAGTGGAGTCTCCGGGGGTTAACGAATGTTGGTTAGCTTGGTTAAAGAGTTTGACCGGTTAATCTCGTATCGTTGGAGCTCATGATCTGTAGGTCCTTTAGGTTCTCCTGGCTAGCTCGGATTAAGCCGTGTAACAATATGAGAGAAAAAGAATTTTAATTTATTGAAATTCGGTTTTGGAAGAATGATGGCCATATTTAAATATGATTTAAATATGGGATCGGTGTAAAACATGAATAGGGATTCATGTGTGATGATTCGGTTTAAGAAACCGGGATTAGTCTTATTATTTAATTAATATTTGATATTGAATTAAATAATAATATTAATTAATTAAAAAGTTTAATTAATTATAATTTATTTTGCTTATTAAAATTAATTATGAATTAATTTTAAAATGACAAAATATTACAAGTGTGATTATAAGTCAAAGTGGAATTATCCATGTTGAGTGGATTTATCCAAGTTGAGTGGGTTTATCCAAGTTGTGAAGTGGATTGTGAATCACCAACAACATGCATATAAACTCATCAATTTTGGAACACTTGGTGGAAGACTAATCCATCCAATTTGAGGTGTCATGCTAAGCAAAGACTTTGTTGCATGTGAATTGCCTATAAATTGGATGAAGTTCAAATGGTTTGAAGTTGATGAATTTTCAAAGAGTTTGAATGTTTGGATGAGCATGAAGAGTTCATGGTACTTGAGAAATTAGAAAGCTAAGTGTTAGACTTCTTCTCACAAAAACCTCATCACTTTCATCTTCCCATCTTCTTCTTCCAAACTTTTTCTTTCATAAAGGAGTCCCACCACTCCGTTGCTCGGCCCGAGGATAGCGGGACTACCGGAGGTGGTTCTCGAGGGGTTCGAGGGAAGCTTCGAAGGGTTCGTGAGGAGATTCGAGCATTGGAAGAGAAGTCTTTAGAACTACAAGAGGTATATGTTCTAATTCCTTTTGTTTCAAAGCTTTGTGCATGCTTCTTATTTAGCTAAATTGATGAAATTAGAGTGCCAATGATCCGTCTCGCTTCCGCTGCGCTACATGCGCTCCATCAACTTTTACTTAGGTATTATCCGGCTAAGACAATAAAACCTAAGTCTAGGTAAAATTGGATTTTTACCTAAGATGTCTAGGTGATAAACGCTTTAAAACCTTACACCTCTCACGTGCATGCTCATAAAGTCGGGTTAACCTAACTCAAGTACCGGGTCGATCCCCAGGTAGGAGGTGTTCCTTAAACCGTCATCTTAAATACCTCCAACCTTAGTACAGGATCTCACCGGGTGAGTTCTCTTGTAACCTTAGCTTTACAAGATATCGACCTATTTTAACTATTAAAACGAATCGATACTAAATTCCTAATCGCATTGGAATTCTTTAACCCTTAGTGAGCATGCATTTATCTGTGTTATAGATTTTAAATGTCTATCTCATTTTACAACGCTTTATAAAACAAAGACATTCTATAACATGCTTCCTAAGCTAGAATATAACCATTACATTCATTTTATAACATGCTTCCCAAGCAAGAATATAACAATTATATTCAACTAATGCAACTAAGTTGTATGTTTAATTTCACAATTAATATAACACTTATATCAATTACACTTTTAAACAAGCAACATCCAATTCATAAATTAATATAACACTTATATTAATTCTCATGAATTAAGCATGCATACTATACAACATAACACTTATATTATACTTTCAATGCATGCAACATGCTTTCTATGGTGGGATTTGAAATCTATATGGCATACTTTATGCACATACAAGAGACTTTAATTAAAACATACATTCACAATGCATAATTAATTAAACACACTAAAGTAGACCGGTTTTGGCATCACGGGCAAACAAGCAACTAAATTATTACAATAATAATTCATAAACTAGGTTGATACGCTTCCGAACCCTTCGAACCGCCACGAACCAACTTGAATTGCTTCAACCGGCAAAAAAAAAAAACAACAAAAATTGAACCGGTTCAAAACAGCAAAACCGTCTTCAACAGCTCGAAAACGGACCAAAACCAAGCCGAACTGGACCAAACGAGAGCTGAACTGAACCGTCATAGGGTGAAGAACAAGGAACCGGTCTGACTTTCAGTGAACCGGATCGCCCGAAGACCGAACTGGACCGTTTCTTCCACCTTGCGTTGAACCGGTTTTGTGCTGGAATTTTGCAGAAAAAAAACAGCATGCTGTTTTTTTCGACACCCGAGCTTCTGTCTTCGAATTGAAAGCCTATATGGGCTCTAATGACTCCAAATTTTTTACAGACTCTTCTGCACACATTAAAGCCCATACACGCTTGGGCATTTACAAAACGAAGTACAAATCGAAGCTCAAAAAAATATGCCAAAACCGGGAAACACTTTAGACGCCCAGAAAAATTAATTTCTAAAATAAATACCCACCGAGCTCAAATTGATGCAAATTAAGTGACCATAAAACGCTCTGATACCAATTGATGGAGCGCATGTAGCGCAGCGGAAACGAGTCGGATCATTGACACTCTAATTTCATCAATTTAGCTAAACTAGAAACATGCTCAAAACTAGAAATAAAAGAAATTAGAACACTTACCTCTTGTAGTTCTAAAAACTTCTATTCCGATGCTCGAATCTCCTCACGAACCCTCCGAAGCTTCCCTCGAACTCCTCGAGAACCACCTCCGGTAGTCCCGCTATCCTCGGGCCGAGCAACGGAGTGGTGGGACTCCTTTATGAAAGAAAAAAATTGGAAGAAGAAGATAGGAAGATGAAAGTGATGAGGATTTTGTGAGAAATATCTAACACTTAGCTTTCTAATTTCTCAAGTAACATGAACTCTTCATGCTCATCCAAAAATTAAAACTCTTTGAAAATTCATCAACCTCAAACCATTTGAACTTGAAACAATTTATAGGCAATTCACATGCAAAAAACTCTTTGCTTAGCATGACACCTCAAATTGGATGGATTAGTCTTCAACCAAGTGTTCCAAAATTGATGAGTTTATGCATGTTGTTGGTGATTCACAATCCACTTCACAACTTGGATAAATCCACTCAACTCGGATAAATCCACTTAACTTGGATAAATCCACTCAACTTGGATAATCTCACTTGTAATATTTTGTCATTTTAAAACTAATTCATAATTAATTTTAATAAACAAAATAAATTTTAATTAATTAAAAAAATTAATTAATTAATATTATTATTTAATTCAATATCAAATATTAATTAAATAATAAGACTAATCTCAGTTTCTTAAACCGAATCATCAGACATGAATCCCTATTCATGTTTTAGACCGATCCCATATTTAAATCATATTTAAATATGTCCATCATTCTTCCAAAAATTAATTTGAATAAATTCAAATTCTTTTTCTCTCATATTGTTACACAGCTTAATTTGAGTTAGCCAGGAGAACCTAAAGGACCTACAGATCATGAGCTCCAACGATACGAGATTAACCGACCAAACTCTTTAGCCAAGTTAACAAACATTCGTTAACCCCCGGAGACTCCACTAAAGTCCAAGGGTTGCACTCTCCTCACCGTAGATATATTTTTGTCCTCTTGATATAACCATCATCAGTAAGTCGATCCTTCACAGCTCGTTCGTAATTACAGCTGGGTCAAAATAACCGTTTTACCCCCGTAATTACAGTTGGGTCAAAATAACCGTTTTACCCCCGTAATTACATCTTGTTCCTTAAGTCCCACTGATCCTCTAATGAACTATTGGTTTGTGGTCCAACCACCAAACCGATTGGTATGTGATCTCATCACTGTACCAAGTCCCTCTCGGGCCAATGAGAAGGTGAGATCCCTAGTTCAAGACCCGGAGTCAACATTTAAGGGAATGACCTCTCTACTAATCCCTCAAGGCGGGTAGGAGTGAATTCCATCTCGCAGGACTATGTTCCCAGCTACCTACCCAGTCTTATCCCCAAGATGGTAGGCTTATTGAGTCGGCGATCTCGGGCCACTCTCACCCATATAAGTCAAAGGATAAGCCCGAATAAATAGGAGTTCATAACATGCTCAGGATTCAGATCGAGTTATCTAGGTTATCATATGAAAAAGTCGGTCTTTACAATAAACGAAGTTATAAAGAAAGAGCGACTTGTTTCGCGGTTCAGTCTTATGCAAACTCATTGCACATGACGCCCCCACTCGCATGTCTCCACATGAACGATTTCAGATCACATCATTTGTACTATACAAAGTGGGTCTCATCCAATTGTGTCCCCAGGATAAGGTACCCAACCTTATCCCTATACTATAGACTATTCTGGTTATCACTCGAACTTGATCCACAATCATGTCACCACATGAAGTTCAAGTATACATCCTATAGCCATGAGTTCTTAGTTTATTGGAGTTAGGTTAAAAGTAAACACAATTCACTTTATTCAATAACAACTTTACTGAATAAAACTCAATAACAACTTTATTGCAAAATAGAATATACATTCAGTTTACAAATCACGAGTTTTAGGACATAAAACCCAACAGGGGATTTGTTTGTTTGTATTCTAGATTGTTTTGATTTAAGATTTGCGCTGAACGAGAAGAGCTTATACTTTTGCTTCTATTTTGCAGGTACTAACGGTGTTGGTTTATGATTGAGTTCCCCGAGTACGAATTCGTATTTGAATTAGATCCAGAGCCGGAGAGAGCTTTTAGAAGAAGGTTGCGAGAGCAAAGGGAAATCGCAGAACCAATGGAAAACCAAAATAGGAACCCTGTGCCATTAGCACCTAGGAACTCACCACACCTTAACCAACTTGTGAACCCTGTGAATGTGCAAGTAATGGAAGAGCCAATTAGGGCAGGAGTCGTTAGAAATCCCATCGATATAGCTAATGATAAAGACAATGTCATTTTGAATTATTTAGTGCATATGCCTGAGGAGTTAAAACCTAGCATTATTAGACATGAAATCACAGCTCACTCTTTCGAGCTAAAGCCTATGATGTTTCAAATGATTTCAACAGTAGGGCAATTCTATGGAATAGAAAATGAAACCCGCACAATCACTTGCGAAACGTCCTAGGAGTTAGCGATACTTTCGTTATTCCAAGAGTAACGCAAGAGACATTGCGTCTTTATTTGTTTTCATACTTTCTTAGGGATAAAGCGAAAACCTGGCTAAACTCTTTACCTTCCAGATCAATCGTCAATTGGATTGACTTAGCTGAAAAATTCTTAGTGAAGTATTTCCCACCCGATAGGAATTCCAACTTTAGAGATGACATTATCAAATTTAAACAAAGCGAGAATGAATCTGTGCACGAGGCATGGATACGATACAATGACTTATTGAGTAAGTGTCCCCATCATGGTATCCCATGGTGCATTCAAATTGAGGTTTTCTTTAAGGGATGTAATCCAAGTACTAGGCAAGTACTTAATTCATCTGCAGGTGGATCAATGTTATCTAAGAGTTACAATGAGGCTTATGAGATCTTAGAGAAAATTTCAGCCACAAATTGTCGATGGTCTGATGACCTAGTAGAGCCTAATAGGAGAAAAGGATCCTATGATGTGGATGCCTTGAATGTAATGAATAATCAAATTACAGCCCTAACCAAACACGATGAAGCAGATGACACAAGCAAATCTTCAGCAGAATGCTAGTGCCAATGCAAATGCTTCAGCATTGCCTGCTGTGGTAAATCAAGTAGATGCTTTGGTGTGTGTCTACTGTGATAAAGGGCATGTATACGATTATTGTCCAGCTAATCTACATTCGTCTGTTATATTAGAAATCAACCCAATCAGAGAAACAACCCCTATTCAAATACCTTAATCCAGGTGGAGGAACCATCCTAACTTTTCGTGGACCGGGTAAAATCACAACAATACCTTACCCAATATACAACCCAATGAGTGTTTGTAAAAGGTGCTTACAACATAGATATCTTACAACTCATCCTCACACTTCCTCAATGTTTTTCACACATCGAGCTCTTTTCAGAGATCTAGGATGCTACTCCCTCACCCGTTAGCTACTCAGATGAAATAAATAAAAGAGATAATCGCTTGAGAAGAAGATATGCAGAGAAATGTTTAATTCATTCACACCAGAACAATAAACAAGCTACAACATTAAAGGCCTTAAATCATGCCTCGAAGAAGAGAGTTAGCTACTCATTCTTGAAATCGAAAACAAAAGCTAGTAGATTTTCATGAAAGTATAGGAAATACAGTTAATCAAATCGATAAAGAAAGCTTGTAAAAAAGTTATAAATGAAAGCAATAGACGAAAGCAGTAAAGGCGTTGGAGCTCATGAAGGAGGTGGTATTTTCTCAATGACAACGAAGGCGGGTTGTAACTTCCACCTTCGTACTCTTAAGGAGTCCAACAATCTACCTCTTCACTCACTCCTTGGAACATGGTTGAACTTCTCAGAAAATAATACTCATACATCCAAGCTCACTTTTCTTCAGGACAATGGGGGTTTAAATAGGCAGAATTCGCCCAAACAGTGGTTTTCACGCACTCTAGACAAAGTTGCTTTTTGGGCAAAGGTGTCAAGCGCATCGGCATCGTCGCTTGCTTTTTGGTCGGCTCTGAACTGTACAACGTCTGCTCCACGTTTTCTACACCACGATCATCTGATGTGGGAAAGTGACATTTGCTTGTACGAATATTCTCTAGCGGCGTGGTAGACTCTTACGGTAGTCATTTCCTGAGAAAATGAACTTTAATTAATTCTAGTGCAGAAGTATGTGTTTTAAACAAATTTTCAATGAAAATACTCTAAAGCATGGTCTGCAGCTAAGACATGTAATTTAATAGAATAAAGGCTATGGATGATCAATTGATGGCGCTCTTATCACCCTTTAAGGATAGAATAACCCAATTTCATACGCTAAATAACGGTCAAACCCTCAAACTTGAATTGTTGCTTGTCCTCCAACAATGCACATTGCTTTTTCTTAGATTGAACCTTCTTAAACCTAGCACATTGTATCAATCTTTGCCATGTCTTTGCTTATTTTGTTTCAACAACGCTTATTTTTTTTTTTAAAAGAGAACCATACTCCCTCAGAAATTTCTTTCCCTTATAACCTGACATCTACCTAGTTCTTCTTTTCTTAGAGCATACCTAAAAAAAAAAACAACTTCCACTTGGCTTCATCTTATTTCTAATTTCTTAGTGCTTTTTACAAGAGTCTTTTTAGCGCTAAAAATAATATCATCAACACTACTTTGCCATTTTTTTCAAAGGCAGATATTTTCAGATGCACCAACTTCGTTCCAGCTTACCCGCATATCTAGTGCATGATCTCTAGCTACGACTAGTGCGTCCTCTCAAGGACAACGAACATTTTAACAACGTTAGCTTCATTTCTATAGATTTTTTATGAATGATATGACAATCAATCAAATTCAAAATTGGTTATTTCATTTATGACATTTAATTCTTTGCATATATATTTTTTTTTGTGTTCTTATTTTTCATTTTTCTTTCCGCCGAAACCACCTCAATTTTCGTTTCTTCCCTTGTCGTCGGGCTTCATCATTTTTTCTTCATATATACTACGTTTATATGTTATAATTCAACATATATACCCCGTATATATATATATATATTATATCAAACCTCAATTTTCGTTTCTTCCCTTATCATCAGGCTTCACCGTTTTTTCTTCATATATTCTACGTTTATATATTAGGTCCAATTGGTGCTCACCTCACAAAGTCTCCAGCTTTAATCGTTTATATTAAACATACCATTGAATATTTCTTCTACGCTTATATATTAAAATTCAACATATATACCCCGTTTATACTAAGTTTTATTCCATTTGAGTTATGTACCACATTTATAAAATATAAACACTAAATAAAAGAATAATATATACCTCATATTATTAAACATACCTCGTATTTATGAAACATAAACCGTGGAATGAAGACATAGAAAAAAATTAAAAAATAAAATAAGGAAAAAGACAAAATTGGGTCAACCCCTAGGTTTCATCTTCAACCTCATGACAATTGTTCCCCTTTGTATGTTCAACAGTAATCCGCGGCGGCCTACCGATGGCATCTGGTGGTTTCGATGTCGAACTCATAACTGCAACATCCAGAGAATCTCCATCGTATGTACCCTTGCCACCAAACCCTAACCGTTAGAGATACATACGCTTAAAAACCCTCGCCGCTGTTGGAACCCTCACTATATCGTCGCGACCGCACAATCGTTTGAACTCTTGTCGCCGAACCCGAACCTTCACTGTATTGTGAACACCCTCATTGCCGAACCCTCACACTATCGCAAAAACTATTAAAAAAAAAAACGACGCTTGAAAGCCTTGTCGTCGCACAATTGACACTGAAGAATCTGAATCGTCCGAAAACAAACATCGACAAACCATCGCCGCCACAAAATGGACGCCAAAGAATCTTAAACTCTTGAACCCTCACCGTCGAATACAGACCATCGACTTTCAATGTATCGTGAAAAAAAAAACATAAAACGACGCTTGAAACTTCTGGTTGCTTGGAACCTCTAGTCTACGTGAAGAAAAAAAAAGGTGAAAATCATGAATATTTTATGTTTCTTTAGGAATAAATTTCATTAATAGTGTCTTTCAATCAACGTTTTTGTTTCTAAATTTTAAATTTATTGGTATTTTAAAAAAAATATAAAGATCTCATTAATAGGGTCATTTTAGTAATTGAGCTAGTACGAATAGATGGGCGGTGGGTCCAAGGTATACATGAATGGGAATATAATTTTTATTGACAATTTTGAAATGATGGGGTTCTTTTTGGATCATTTATGTTCTTCTTCCTTAAAACAACTAAGGTTCCGTTTGATAACGTTTCTCGTTTCTTGTTTCATATTCCCTATATACATAATATAAAAAAAGATATAACATGCATTAAAACATATAAAAAAAATAATTATCCAAAATTTACATAATCTAATACAAATAAATCTTGATGCAAAATTGAAAACAACGATAAAATTGTATCTACCCTTCAAATGTTGTCCAAATTTGATATTGCAATATCATCTCTCACTCGATCCCCTTAAATTATGTTGACTCATATCTAACTCAATTATAGCCTTAAATTATGTTGATTCACATCTAACCCAATTATATTGGTGTGTAAATTGTCTCTATCTTCAACAATGATTTATTCATAGCTAATGTCATTGAAAAAGTCATCTTTACCATCATTCAATCTTATGTAATTGTGAATAATACAACATGTTTAAGAATAGGGAATCAGTCTCCAACTCCCCGAAACAACGTTCAGTAACATTTCGAAGTGAAAATATTGATAGTTAAACACTTATTCCCTATCTCGAGGATGATGTCTTTCTTGCCCCGTGTTTTAATTTTTTGTTGACGTGTAGACATTTTCATTGACATTTCCACGTGTCAATGAACTCAATATCGACATGAGAGGTCAACATGAGGGGTGAATCGACATGAGAAGTCGACATGAGGGGGGATTCGACATTTCAATTATATTATAGATAAATTTATGTTATATAACTAAAATATTACTATTTGTGAACCTAATATTTAATAGTGAGAAATTTAAACTAATTTAAAAATCTTGAAATGCTCATTTGCAAAGTTTAAAATGTCAATGCCTCAATTTTATGGGAAGTCGAGATTTCAATTTTATGAAAATGTTGATAAAAATATCTATAAAATGTCGATGTCAATAGATATTTATGAAAAAAAAACATAAAAATTAATAATTTTTTTTTTTTTACATGAATAAATAATTTTTTTAATGTATTTAAATAAGATAAAAGACTGATTACTAATATTAGTAATGTATCCTAAAAAAACACAGTAGCAAAATTTAAAATTAAAATAATATATAAAAAATACTGCACGATGAAGGAAAAAGAAAGTACAGTATTCGAAGCCAAGACCTAAAAAGAGAAGTGCCCACAATGAACCAACACCACTTTATTGTTGTTTTAGGAACATATTAATATAAAGAGAAACAGAACTCAGAGAAATACCTTTTTGTAGTTTCTCAAATTTTACTTCATTTTTAGAAACGTTTCTCAAAATTTAGAAACAAGAAAGGAAAAATAGTTATCAAACAAGCCCATTTCTTAAAAAATGAGAAACAGGAACGAGAATATTATCAAATAGACCCTAATAAACCCAAAAGCCCACAAGCACATAATACGAAGGAAATTTGTTTACGTCTGACACAAATATGTTAGAGGTTAAATTATAAGTATAATCCCTAAACTTTAAAAAGTTTCAAATAGATCCTTGAACTTTCAATTTTGTATCTAATAAGCCTGGAGTGTAATAGATCTCCGAACTTTTAATTTAGTGGAAGTCTTTGAAGTTTCAATTTTGCCTAATAGGTCCATGACCTATTCGACGTTTTTTAAAATCCACAAATCTCCTGCATACAAAATTGAAAGTTTAGAGTTCCATCCGACACAAAATTCAATTAGATCCATTAATTTTAAAAAATATCGAATATATATATATCAATGACCTACTAGACACAATAAAGAACTAAACTCGTAATTTAACCTATATTAACTAATCCATAGACTTTAAGCACGAAGCTTTATACCAATTTCATCAACCATAAAAGGAACGCAAGCCCCATAACAATTTCCTATGTAATGTTAAATAAAACTACGAACCTACCTCTCATAAAAAAAAAAAAATGGAAAATTATAACAGATGTCAATTTAGAGTAAAATAATAAAAAATATAGCACTTTTTTAAAAAAATTGCAAATATGGAAATTTTCGATCACTAGTTGATAGGGAGAATTTCTAGTACATCCGTGGTATGGAAAAACTCCCACTTTATTGTGACGACATAATTGACACGTGACGACATAATTGTTTAACGGGGACCCACACTATTAAATATATTATTTTTTTAAAACCATTTTGCCAAGTGTCATTTTTTGAAAGGCAGTGGTATGGAATACGAATGTACTAGAAATTCTCCCCTAGTTGATAGTAGTCTATCACCTCAATTTTTTATAGAGTTTTGTCAGTGACTATCACTCAGTGATAGTCATATATATCACTGATTTTTTGTTATATTTACAAAATATTTTAAATTTTGCTATATTTGCCATTATTTTGGGTCTAATTGTTGTTTATGCAACCAGCCCCAAAAAAAAAAAAAAAAAAAAAAAAAAACTACAAAAATTAAGATACACATCTTGATACCCATTCCAAATGACAACATTCATTATAACTTATAATGTCCATTGAATTGCCTTGGCAGAAGCAAAGTGCAATGCAGTTAGCGGAGACATGGCTTACTTCAGTTTTGGTTCCGTGGAGAAATAAGTGTACAACATTTAAGAAGCAACAAAGAAATACCAGTTTGCATCAAAGTAGGTGAGTCCCAATTTCAGAGACTGACTGGCACAAGTGAATTCCAATAACCGTTTTGCAACAATCAGAAGGTTGATACTTGGATCACCTGCAATGTCAATAAATTTACCTGGACATAATGAGGTTCCATACTACGAGTCGTTAATTATAATCTAAAGACTTCGAGTTTAGTCATCTCGTACCGAAATCTTCCACAGTAATTTCGGGAGTAGATCATAATTCGTATCTAATTGAGGTCTATCCTGAAAACCGAATGACCGTCCCAAGCCAGTCATTGGGTATTTTGCCTCGGATTTCCCCACTTAGAGCTCTCAAGGAATGGACTGTTGCTGCCTGCAGCAAGCCGCACATAAATACTATATAACATTGAATGGAATTCGTCCAAGGACAAAATACAAAAGAATCACCTTTACAATGTAGACTTCAATACCAAGCTTTGCAATCATTGCCGCCTCTGATATCTTAGTCGCCATTCCCCCAGTTGTATCATGAGCGGCTACACTTATCTCAACTGGTAATCACAAATAAAGCCAAAAAAAAAAAATTATCATGTTGTTCCAGTCCCAAATGTCATTCGTTCTGGTTATACACTTATATTAGTTCTTTAGAACTGCCAAGTATTGAAACTTCTCATTTTGGAGAGAGTATTAGAAAATGATTCTATAAAATGAAATACTAAGTTCAAAATTTATACAAGGACAGTCAACTAAAGAAACTAAGACCAGATAATGATACTTCACGAAACTGATCTGAAACTACAGGAATCACAATGAAATTTATGGTTATTAACAGATTCCTGAAAATCTTGGCAATCCTTATTCTAGTCCCCATTTCATTCCTTATCTATCATCTATGATGAATGATATAGATGTCCTATGGCTATTAAAAAGGTACTCAGGGTTGAACCAAATCTCCAAATGCGAACTGTCTCTCATAAGCTTTCGGATTGAAATCAAGCGCCTGGCTTTGTACTCAACTACATACGTGACCAGTTCAAGAAATGTGGTAGGTATTCACTTCCCTTCTTCTAAAGATAATGAATACTAAACCAAACACAAAGAAATATAGAGAAATATACCACTGATATATTGATAGTTCTTCAATATACAGGGGTTATACCATATAGACATAGCAAACGGTAACAAGATAACTAGGGTTTCCCCTCTAGCAATTCGAGAAGCTGGTCACTCTCCCAAAAGACCCAAATGTCTTACCAAATGAAATCCTCCTCTTCTACCGCCCCTATCTACTCTATTTATAACCAAGGGCTCCCTTAACTAATTACTAAATTACCCTTTACTCATAACATACCAATATTATCCATATATCCCTAACTAGGACTCTCACAAAATTCTACCATGGTCGACTGCTAATCAAATGCAGGAGGCATCGTTGTGCAATCACGGAAGGGTGGTGTGAGAGGGCGAGAGAGAGAGAGATGAGCTTCATCGAGAGAGTTAAACTATTTTGAAATTGTCAAATAGTCGTAGAGCATTACTAAAGAAATATCAGATTTATTAGGAGAAAAAAAGTACAGTGGATGGGTGGGTCCGATTAGTAGCTAAAGGCTTTACCCAAACTTATGAGATTGATTATCAAAAAGATTTTGCTCCAAATGCTAAAATTAGCTTTTTCATAATAGTTTTCTCCCATTATTAATTTAAATGGACCATTTAATCAACTTGATGCCAAAAAAAAAAAAAAAAAAAAAAAAAAAATCCATAATGGTCATTTGGAAGAAGCTTCTATGAATTTATCATCAGGATTCAAAATGGAACTCAGAGGAACAACAAAGTCTACATAAGAAATCTCAATATGGTCTCAGATAGCCTCCAATATGATCTCAATATGGCTATGGATTCATTCAGAGCCAAGCAGACCATATCATTTTTATAAACACTGTAAGAATAATAGAACAACAATTTAATGTGTTTGTCTAGAAGATATTATTCTTCCAAGTGATGAGGAAGCAGGATTGGTTGATCTAGAAAAACCTTGAAGTGAGTTTCAAATTAAGGACTATGGAACATTAAAGTCTTCACTGGGATGAAGTTGATAAATCTAAGGTATTTTTGTTTATCAAAGGAAATATATTATTGACTTGCTTCAAGGAGAATTTAATTGGCTACAGAACGATAGAAACTGCTATTTGAACCTAACAAGAAATTGCAAGGGCACAAATAAAAGAAGTAAAGAACAGAGATCAATACAAGAGGCTTGTGGGAAGACCAATTTATTTATTTCACACACCGAAATATTGCACTTGAAGTATGGTAAATCAATTTATGCATGTACATGGTTCAACTCATTTGGAAGTTGTATATAGAACCTTGAGATATTTGAAAGAAACCTCATGCAAAAGCATATGATTCATAAAGCACAACTATCTTCAAGTGGAAGTTTATATTGATACAGATTGGGAAAGAAGTATAATAAATAGAAAATCTACTTCTGATTATTGTTTGTTTGTTGGAGGAAATCTAGTACTAGTTACATGGCAAAATAAAGAAAATAAAATATAGTAGCTAGAAGGAGAGCTAAAGCAGAATTTAGAGCCTCAACCAATAGAATTTGTGGAAGTATATGGATTTAAAGGATACTCGAAAAATTAAAGTTCTCTCAAAAGACATTTGTACAAATATTCTTTGACAATAAGAAGAATAAGTTTGCCTTCTTCATAGCCATGATGATGGATCATTACATGATAGGACAAAACATATTGATGTTGATGAGCATTGCATAAAATGGAGACCAATGTAGTTGTATGTTTTCCTTGTCTTCCAACAAGCTAATGTACAACTAAAGGACTCCTGAGGGGACAAATTTGACAAACTGATTGACAAGTAGCTATGAAAGACTTCTTTAAACCAGGTTAAGAGAGTGTTGGATTTAGTTATATTTTATGTAGATATCAGTTCTGCATTAGTTACTCTGCTCATATTCAATTCTAATAAAAGTATATAGTATTTTTTTTTTAACAAGAAACAAATACTTATTTTTTAGATTTTCAGATGGTCTTTCTCCTATACAAAGGATCTTGGATTTTCTTTTAGATTAAAAGAAATGATATAATTTCCTCCACTTCTCAGAACCTAGAGGACACCCTTACAAATATTATATATATAACTCAAGTGAATGGAAAAAGTTCATGACATTTTTCTCCTAAACCTACATTGAATACAAGTCTGATAAATAAGCAATATTGAGGTCAAATGTATCCCCGTGTCTTCAGGTAAGTCATTCTGGTATGTGTAGTGTGGCATTACCATTTTTTTTTGTACTTGCCTCTTTTTTGTTGAAAATATTCCTTACTCAAAAAAAGTTGTCTCATAACTATGCAGTGAAGAAAGAAACAATGTTCTAACCTTCTGTGTTAGTGTTATGCAGTATAGGTTGTATAACAGACCAACGACCATCTTCACCCACAGCTGCAGTATTAAAGAATGAGTCAGTTCCCAAACTACTGCAATTTAAAATTACGACAAGAGGATGTTTTATTATCTTACCAATCTCTCTTAAAAGGACTGCATTAGGTTCTGTTGGAGGACGATCGTATACACCCAAAACATCCGTCTTCAATCTCTAAGTTAAGTTGAACACTTACAAAAGAAATATTTCTACATGTAGGATTAGAAAGATGGAACAATTCCTAAAGTACTTTTGAGTTTGTGGATTTACTATGGAACAATTCCGAACTCTCATTGAGAAAAATTAAATAAAAGAAGGGCATACAAAAAAAATAAGTCCAACAAAGGGAGTCCCAGAACTGTTGACATATAGATGGTATGGCACCATCATCCACCACACCACACTAGTTAGGATTGGGAGAGTTCTATCCCTAACAAATTATGTAAAATTATGGTATTGTTTTGACTAAAAGAAAATGAATACCATGTCTTTCCTGAAAATATGATTAACAATTACATCTATTTAAATAATTGAATGTTTGTTACAATAATAAGTTATCAGCTTCCAACTCCATAAATAATCTTGCCTGTCAAGTCAACTGTTTAATGAGTATGCGCTACCAGCAACAAAATTCAGATTAGTTAATTTAGGGCTCATTTGTAACGTTTCTGTTTTCCATTTCTTATTTTTCGTTTCTATTTCTTTAAGAACTAGAAACATAAATATTTTTAGTAATCATTTTTTTAATTGTTTTTTATAAAGAACTGAGTTTTCATTGGGAGTAAAAATGAAAGAATACAAGGGCATCCAAAAAAGAGAACCAAGCCCACAAAAGGAAGCCCTACTAAAGAAAAAGGGACTTCAACCAAGCAAAATAAGGCCTACTACAGGATCATTACAAAACAGTTGTGTCACCGACGCCCACAAAGAAACAAAGAATGTAGTCAGTGACCAAATAGCACAAGGCTCCCTTTCAGTTTCAGTCCCTCTAAAAGTCCTATTATTTATTTTCTCATAAACCCCAAAGAACCGCACAAACCCCAACTTGCCACAAAAACTTCTCTTTTCTCCCGAAATGCGGATGGAGAAGGAATTTTTCAATCATCTCTCTAAGGCCTCTATGTTTAGCCAACTGGAAACCAAACTCCTCAAAAAAGATCCAGGCCTTCCTCTGCCCCCCGACAAAGAATGCAACAAAAAGGGTCAATCAAAATAGATCTCTTTCTCGGCAGACGATTTAAAGTGTTAACTCATCGTGGATGATCTGCATCGTGGACGATCTGCCAAACAAAGAACTGAACCTTCTTTGGGATTTTCACCTTCCACGGAGTAGAAAAACTGACTCGCCGACCAGGGAGGGATTAAATAAGCTCTGAAAGAACGAGCTACACGAAAACCCACCAGTAAGATTGGGGCCCCACCACCGAATATCATTTCTCTCCAGTCTAAGAACACACTCGCCAATTAAAGAAAGGAGAGTCAAGATGTCTGTCGTTTTCCTATTGGATAAGGACCAACAAAAACCCAAAGAATAAGATGGAGAGCTCTCACCTCTCAGTCATCAGCCACATAATGATTTTTCAAGGAAGACAGAGGATAAAGACGAGGAAATGTAGAGCAGAGGGGGCTATCCCCAACCCACTTATCCTCCCTAAATACATTTTCTTCCCATCCCCCACAGGTAAATGAACCAGGTTAGAAAAGCACGAAAACTCACTCGAAATATTTTTCCATGAATTTCTGAAAGTGCCTTTGACCCCTCCCAACACCCACTCAAATAGATAAGGACAATATTTACTCATGATAATCTTATGCCAAAGGGTGTTGGTCTCAAGGGGAAAACGTCACAACCATGTCGCTAATAAGGATTGGTTCCGGACCCTTAAATTTTCAAGCTCAACCGGCTTCCCCACCACCTCCCAATTAACCAAATGCGCCCCCCTTTCACCTCCTTAACCCCCCTCCCATAGAATATCTCACATGAGCTTTTCAAGCGCCTTATACACTGAAACGGGGGCTCTAAAAAGGGCAAAGAAATAAACAGGATACCACTCAACACGACCCGAATGAGAGTCAGCCTACCTCTCTTAGAGAAGAGACTTCTCTTTAAGGTAGCCAGCCACTTACAAACCTTTTCCACTACTGGATCCCAAAACACAATAGACTTCGGATTATGGCCCAAAGGGAGACCTAAGTAAGACGAAAGAAAAGATCTAATTTCACACCCCCACCAAGCCAGCCCAACTAGCCAGCTTATTAAGATTACAATTAAGATCCAAGAGCTGACACTTTTCCCTATTAATCTTCGACCCAACATGGCTTCCAAAAAAGGCAAGGATATGGTTCAGAACGAGGAATAATCCTCTCTTCCAGAACAGAAGAAAAGAGTATCATCCGTAAACTGAAGAGGTGGGGCAGAATAGGGTACCTCTATCTTCAGTATGTTTAGTAATCATTTATGTTTCTTGTTTCTTAAAAAAAAAAAAAACATAAATGCATTTGATAATTGTTTCCATTATTTTTTTTTCAGTTAGATATAATATAAAAAACTATATAATATTCATTAAAACAAATAAAATACAATTATAACAAGTTTATAATACGCCTTAGGGCAAGTTTCTTATTATTCTTAGTAAATAGTAAGGAGGTACCTTACAATATGTTTCTCATTAACCAACTCACCCAAAGTATTAATTTTTTGTCGACATGTCGATATTTCCATTGAAATAACGGGTGAATCGATATTTCCACTATGTTGTACAAAAATCAAATAAATCTTAAAAAAAAAAATATTAACAAAATATCATTAATTGGGAATACAACATATTTTTTTTTATATCCGTGAGTGTCCAGGCCAGCTTACGCGCACCTAGACTAATCTCACGGGACAACTGTCTGACCCTACAATATTTGGTAGCCAAGGAAACTCGTAGAAAATTAATTCCTAGGTAGGTGGCCACCAAAGATTGAACGCATTTCCTCCAGGTAGGTTTTAATCTAAGAAGCACCGACACTTTAAAAATGGTAAACTGTCGGTGTCAGACACGCCCCCGACACGTGTCCGACACGCCAGCTGGCGTGTCTATTTTTAAATTATTATTTTTTATTTTCCGACACTTCTAAGACACGTTTGTGACACTCCTGGGACACGGCTGGCTGATTTTTTTTTGGTCTTTAAAAACATAACCCACCCAAGCAAGTCAAGGCCCATACTTTTAAGCCCATTTATTTTTAATGAAAGTATTAGGGCAGGGGCAAAACTCACGATTTTTTCTCCAACTCCAAGTTCTTACTATTTCCCTCTCCCACCCAAACTTTCTTACGATTTCCCTCCCACCCAAACTCAATCGGCAAAGGACTCCTATATGAATTGTATGGAATGTATGTTGTTTTGATGTTTAAAGGTAGAAAAAAATTATATTAAAAGTATTAAATATTAACCATATGTCAAATCAAAATATGCATACACATATATATATATTAAAAAATTAACGTGTCCCCAACGTGCCGTTTCCTACTTTTTTGGAAGTTGGCGTGTCACCGTGTCGTATTGTGTCGTGTCGCGTGTCAGTGCTTCTTAGGTTTTAATTAGTCTCAAGACCTTCATGACCACTAGGTCAACCCTTGATGGTTATTAATGGAAATATAACATTTATAATAAGAATTTTTAAACTTGTTTTAAAATGTGACATGCTTATTTATTAATTTAAATATTTTTTATGAATTTCTCGATTTTTATATTTCTTCAGCAATATTAACTTAAATTTAGAGACGGAAGAATTTTTTTCTATTCAAAATAGTAAAGTCATATTAATTAATAGAATAATTATTTGCTTGATATGAAAAAAACATGAGTATTTAAAAAAAAAAAATAATGCAAAGAAAAGAAGAAAAAGGAGTTCAAAAGGCCCATCATGAGAGAGAAATCCAATTTAAATAAATGAGAGAGAAAAAAAATGCATAGAGAGAGTGAGAGAGTATCACATAAAAGAGAGAGGGGGAGAGACTAAAGCATAAAAGAGAGAGAGCAGATCAAATTAGAGGGAGAGGGAGAGAGTAAAGCATAAAAGAGAGAGAGAGCAGATCAAATTAGACGCCTCGGGGAGCATGCAGAAACTGAAACCTTCTCAAATTTTGCACCACTTTCAGAACCAAGAAACGAGATGGATTATCAAACAAGTTTGTTTCTTAAAAACTGAGAAACGGGAACAGGAAATATGAAATGGGAACGTTATCAAATAGCCCTTTATATGTTGTAGCTGTGTCCAAGGTATCAGTGCATGAATTAGATCTTTTTGGAAGTCGTAAGGATACAAGGAAAACAACATAATCAGGCTTTAGATGCTGTGCAAGATGTCGTATTATTACATCTCCACTTAATATGGTGCACCCCTAATTAACAAGTGGAAAAGTCAGTCAAATAAACTAATAGTTAACCAAATGATGAAATTTTGAAAGAAAAGAGAGCAAACCAGGGAATCATCAAAAACAGCATCTCCATGCAGAACCTGGGCAAAAGGTTATAGTTGTGACGTTATTATCCAGGTTAAGAGTAAAACAATATGCTATGGTGGGAGTGGCCCAACAAACCAGAGACAAAGTAGAACAATAGTGGCAGAAGCACAATATCTGTGTCTTTAGGGCATGAGATATTATACAGGTTCTGTAGTGCGCTGGGCAACGTTCAATTTTTGTATGGAAGTTATACTCTGTTGGAGGATACTAGCCTACACCTTAGAGTGGGTTAGGCCAGCTATTCAAGGCCCTTATTGACCACTAGGCCAACCCATGATGGTTGAAAATCTTCTATTATTAGTAATAAGGATCGAGGAAGCTCCAAATGAATTTTTATATATCATTGAAGATCTTTCGAATTTTTTCAAGCTTGCATCAGTCCCCTTGTCTGAGAAGGGATTTGATTTCAATACTCCTTGAGGTGTTCAGCAGCTTTGTAGGGAGTTGAAGTAGCCACTTTTGCTGAAATCTTCATGGATTTGTGGTTTTGCTTATGGGATAATTTTGTTATTTACCTCTTCTTTCGGTGCCTTGTTCATCAATAAGTTTAAAGGCATTTTACCAACATTGGAGAACCGGAATTAAGGGTTGGTGCCCTTAGCTTTATCTATCGGTTTCTTTCAATAAGAATGATCTTGCATTCTGAAGCTGGATATCTTCGACTTTTGACTCTCAATCAAAAGCTTCTAGATGTTCTTTTCTTCTGACAGTAGCTTGGTGCAGCTATTGCAGCTTGAAGGGAGTGGTTTTGGGTTCTTTGGCTCGTTGGCTCATTGGCTCGCTTTTTTGTCAAGATGTTTGGCGTTTTGTTCTTCCATGTTTTATTTTAGGCTCTTGTAATATTTGGAGAATTGTTCTTTATTTGGCTGTTTAATCTCCTTTTCACCCCATTTTGGAATTTGTATCCCTAGAACATTTTGTTTCTTGTTTCTTCTTTGTTTCTTGTTAAAAAAAAAAACATTTTGTTTCTTCTTGAGAAAAAAAAGTTGATAAATCATGAATAGTACCAGTTGGTATTTCTACATGTTATCAAAGCAATCGTGAAATATAACCATCAAGGTGAATTCAGAGGATCAAATGTGAGGTGATTGAAATTTCAAGTGGTTTAGAGGAATCCACGGATTGGGATGAAACCATTGATTCATGCCTAGCTGGTAAGACGGATGCTGGCTTTGTGGAGTATTTCACATCTTAGAAGTTTGCCCCAAGAGAGCAAGGGCAGCAGCCGCAGCACAAAGGAACCTAGGGGTTCATTTGATCCTTGTTCAGGTGGAGGACCAAGAAAAATCATTGTCAGGGCAGTAGGAGATTCACCACCTAACCAAAATAAGGGAATAAATGGAGGGTGTAATTAATGTCCAAGGGAGGGAATCGTTATTTGTGATTTGCTATTTCTTTTTTCTTATTGTAATAATGGCTTCAGAGAGCGAAAGTTTCTTAACTTTTTTTTGATATCCGTGAGTGTCCGGGCCAGCTTACGCGCACCTCGACTATTCTCACGGGACAAACCGCCTGACCCTACAACATTTGGCTGCCAAGGAAACCCGTAGAAAATTAATTCCTAGGTAGGTGGCCACCAAAGATTGAACCCATTCCCTCTTAGAGGGCATTGAAGTCCCAAGGCCCTTTATGACCACCAGGCCAACCCTTGATGGTTGAAAGTTTCTTAACTTAACTACCAATAAATGTGTTTTTGTATGTTTTGGTTCGTCTATGGACTGAAAATCCAAAAGTATACTTGAACTATGTGTAGGCAAAGTTTTAAGGGGGAAGAGACATCTAAATCCAAAAAAGTTGGATTAGGACATATCTGATGAGGGCATCGGATAGTATTATGGGGTTGAATCATGAACACCCCACTAAGAGTGTATGTGAAATAATGTGAGTACAAAAACTCTCCACTAAGTTAGGTTTCAATGTCACAGTTCCGATCAAGTTGTGTTGTGAAACTAAGTTACCCTCCATATTGCATCTAACCCAATATTTCATGAGCGGACGAAGTATATTTAAGTTGATTTTACATTTTGTTCATCAAAAAATATAATAAAGTGCTAGGTATCCAAATCTATTTCACCTGTAGAAGCACTCAGAAAGATACACAAACACAGAATAGAGGAATCAGAGGAATCCAAACACTGATATATTGATAGTTCTTCAATAAACAGCGGTAATATGCAGAAAACAAAGCTAAACAAGCTTAACAAGGAAATAACAAGATAATGTAACCCAAAACCCCCAGCACATTCGGGAGAGCTGGAATCCTCTCCTTAAAAGCAAATTCTACCCAAAAACAACATAATCACTCTCCACCTTTCCCTCAGGCTTAAAACCCTTGCGTAACAAACTCCGTACAGCTCCCCCTCCCACTAACTAACTGTCTCCCCTGAAATTACTCTCTTACCCTTCCTCTTATATGTATGCACAATTGGGGGTCTCAACATAAGGTTTGGTGTCTACCGTATATCTAAAGACTAGATTGCAATTAGAAAATACTTTTATGAAAGCTTTAACAGATCCAGGTTAGAGCAAAGAAGTCTCTAGCAATTAAGAATATAATCTGTTTTGAAGTCATCAAGTTGAATCAAATAAAAAATACTTGAAATGATGAGAAAAAAATGGCATTACACATTGTTTCTTATCCTAAAAAAAAAATGAGAGAAATAATTATACGAAACAATCAACAAAGGAAATCTATCATCAATTATGAAACACCAATGCTAAAATATGAACCTTACAGGAACAAAACCGGAGTTAATAGCTTTAGAAACCCCATGCAAATCAACTGCATCCATCTGGAGAAAGAAAAAAAACATTCAACAATAAATTTAGTGATAGAAAAAGAATAATTAAAAGAAGGAAAAAATATTGAAAAGTTAAATTTCAAGAGTACAATCTTCTAAAATGGCTCTCTAACATTTCTTTCACAAGTGGACCATCCACATGAAAATGGAGACATTCCAACAGATGGAATACCCTCTGCAAAGAAAACCCAAACAAAGTTCACTAAAATAATTGACTTAATTTCCATGTATGGCGTTGACGTTAAGCATTCAGTTGAACAAGTAACTTAAAACAATCTAATCAAACTTATTTTGTTTAATGGGAATTGATTTCCTTAGAAAATAATAAACACACACATATATGTACATACACGTGTATGTGTGTGTTTGTTGATCTACGTCCAATGAACCCACAAAGCCTGTCAAATTTTTATCTGATTAAATCATTGCTTCTGCGTTTGTTAGGTTTCCTCCTGTTGAGTCCTGCCTCACATCTACCATCCAGCCCATTGGGTTTTAGTCGAAAACATCTTTAAGAAAAAAGAGGAGGAAGCGGTGGCGTGCAGCACAAGGATAAAAGAAAAAAGTGCCTTAATGCCGAGAGAAAACAATAAGAAGCTATTAGTGGAGTGGCTGAAAGAGAGAAAAGGAAAGGAAACCATTAGCTTAAACTTTTGAATTTAGTTGTTATTTACATGGTATCAGAGTAAAACATCTTGAGTTCAAACTCCTATAATACCATTTCTCTCTAATTGATATTTTTTTTTTATAAGGTACCAAGCTTTTCATTGAGAAAAAATGAAAGAATACAAGGCATACAAAAAAAGAACCAAGCCCACAAAAAGAAATCCCACTAAAAGAAGGGACTCCAATCAAGCAAAATAATGTCTAAAGAGTAATTACAAAATAATCGCGTCACGACGCCCACAAGGGACCAAATAATATCAATTTCTCCCTAATTGATATTAATAATGTACTTATTGGGCCTCAACCATAATCTATTAGCTTATGCTTTTAGGCAATGTTAATACCTCCCCATTTCATATTATCATCCACGTGGAGAGCTTTGTGCTAATATCCAGCTTACACATAACTCATAAGGAGGATTGTTGAACATATTGAAATATCAAATCTATTATATCCTATTAGCTTGAACTTTTCAGTCTAGTGATGATTCAATATTAATGTGCCCACTTTTTGTTTTTAAAATATTTTGCAAATCATTCTTCAAGTAGTAGATCATGTCATCATGATTGACTTCTATAGTTCTCGATAGTTTTCGCATGAGCAATAGATTTAAATTATTAAGCAAGGAGAGGTTGAGCCCTTTATTCTGAGTAGTTCTCAATCTGGTACATAAATTGCATATTCATTTGGACATTGGTTTCATTAAAAATAAAGAATATTTTCTTTTGCTTCTGTAGAATTGTTTCTTGATAGTAATTGTCAACAAAGTTGGGTTGTTACATAAGATGCCCAAATGATATGATTATAGATAGCATATATGAACCTTGTACAGCAAAAACCAAAATGAAGTAGAATTGTGCATGAATGATGAGATGAACATAGAGACATACACAGAAAGATTAAAATAAGGGGAGCAGCATTGACCAAAAAATACCTCTCGCTAGTGCTCTAACAATTTGGAGATTGAGCGAAGTAACCTGGCATATAAGAAACAAGAAAAGTATCAGTTCATTATAAATTAGAACGTAAAGAATAATATTAAAAATTCAGCCTTATACCCAAAAAAAAATAGAGTTCACAATGTTTGATTTTATAACAAATTTCATGAAGATAAACGGTGTGCAAACGACCACAAAGTTAAACAAAGGATCTACAATTGATCAACAAAATTACAAGCGAGTAAGTACAAAAGTATTGGACTTTAAAGCCCAAAAAGATATGAAAAATATATATATCATCCCACAATTGATCCCTCGATTTCTCCTCATCCTATTTGCTTAAAGCACTTGCAACAACTTGTTTTGGCCAACTTTTCCCTTTCTTTTCACTTTTCCTTTTTTCTTTTTCTTTCCTTTCTTGTTGCATGGTCTCTTCTCAGCTTGAAAACATTTGACTAGGAATGAATTTTCATTCGTCCTGAGTAGGACTAAGCCAGCAAGGAAACCCAGTTGACTCCAATTAAGACTTAGGATATCATCATTCAAAAATAGAATTTCAAGACATTAGAGGATGCCTCTCAATCAACTTATTCGACTTTATCCTAAAACCTTAAATAGACTAGCGTTTCTTTTGTTCTTGCATCACCAAGTTAACAGTCTTGGCTTTTCAAGTTGTCTGTCCCCTCTCCTTCTTTCCTTCTTCCATCCCAAGGTGGCTGTGGGGGAGTTTACAACCAAGATTTTAAATAGGGAAATATAAGGAAACAATATATGCAGTTGGAACAAGAAGACTACCAAACTGTACATAATTTCTTCATCATGATATATAGTTTCAACCCGCAGAACTGATGCCTGAACTGTTATAGGTTCAAGTACTCAAATGCCGGAGTGAATTACATACTCTACTTTGTTGGGACTGCACTACTATATGAAATGAGCACATTTGATTGACAACCCAATAATAAGAAAGTAGAAACACCAATTAAAGAAATGCAAGACATGTTAACTTACAGATATACGTGTGGCAACAAATCCAGCCTTGACCAAGGATCTATCAAGTCCTCCTTTATGAACCCCCGATTTACTTGCCTGAAAATGCCCAAAAGAACCTGAAACAACCATACAGAACTATACCATCACCATTGTGTTTGTAGCAGAACTCTACAGTAATCATCTTTAAGGCTTCATGCTTTTATTTCTTGATCATTACTGCTTCAGTTCTCATCATTAAAAGCTAGTTCCATACAAAAATTATTGCGTGAATTTACTAGAATATCATTATCCGTTTTTGCCTTAAACTTCCATTTTCCAATTTCATCACATTGGGTATTGGGAGAGATATTTAATAGTTGATTTGTACATTGATGGTGCATCATTTATGCAAAAAAAATGATTTTGGAAGATTTTGACATAAAATTGCAACAATTTACAAGTGAAGATTGATAAAATTGATATTCATTTTTTTCTAAAAAGAAGTATCTCGTGGATGGTCAAGCATTGATATGATGCTCTCTCCTCCCCCCCCCCCCCCCCCCCCCCCCCCCTCTCCCTCGCATACCTGAATCGCCCCTCCCATCTCCGGTGACCATGCCCACCACCAATCCTGCAACAAATTCGTGGAACTATTCCACCCGCTCCGTCTCCATAGACCGGAAAAGTTTTGCTATTGCATTTGATGATCATTATAGAGGAAGTAGAGCTAAGATCACCGAAAAGGGCACCTCCTCCACCCACTTTGTCTCACTCACTTGGCTCTCATTATCTTGGCTTTCAGCATCTTTCAAGACTTTAGCTACTGAGCCAACTCAATATAAGTTTTTTCAGAAACTTAGGGCTGATGAATATGATCTTTGGCTTCAAAAACACAACAACAAAAATGGTTACTATGTGGAATTGAACCAACTCCACAACTCTGGCTCTCGGAACCGATTGATCATACCATTGGAGATTAATAAACAAGGATGGTTTTCCTTTTTTTTCCCTAGTTTCAGATTATCCTGTTGAGGCCCACAAAGCTCCACCCCCACGAGCGTCCTCTTCCAAGGAAGTCTTACAGCCGCCAGCCGAATCCTACTGCATCCAAAGCTCCTATCTTACAAAATCCAAGCAAACATCCGGTTGAACTTGCCTCTTCTTTGACAATCAATAAGTCAACAGAGGATGGGATCGTTATCCTTCAACGAAGCACAATCATGATGAATGGCCTAACATCCAAAGAGCCCTACAAGACTCTTCTTTACCTCGATGCACCATCAACCCTTATACGGCCAATAAGGCATTGCTACTTGTCTACGATAAACGGATTGCCTCTTCCCTATGTAACAATTATGATTGGGTCTTCGCTGGTAAGTACCGGGTTCGGTTTTCTCACTATTCTTTGATATCTTTTCAGCAGGATTCTATGACTGCCTCTTATGGCAGATGGATTGGAGTGCATCACCTTCCTCCCATCCTCTGGACAGAACAAATCTTCCGCTACATTGGTGATTGTTGTGGTGGTTATCTTGAAACATCAAGTATCACCTCTCGCATGCTCATTCTCACAGAAGCTAGATTGAAGATTCGTCAAAATCAAACTGGTTTCATCCCATCAGAGATATCCATACCGGCTTCCATTGTCGGCGCTGAGTTCATGGTCAAACTCACGAGCATCTCCGGCAGCAGCAATCGAAACGGAAAATCAGAGCCCATAGTATCAGCCGCTTTAGATACGCAATTAAGGAAGAAGGAAAGGATTGCGGAAACCATTAATGATGAGAATATCTTGCCAACCGATTTTCCTCTTTTGCATTCAACTTCTCATCATACGGAAGATATTGCCCCAGCTCCTTAATCTATCCCGATATCAGCTCCATCGAATTTACTCCCTCGAAGTCAACACCATTCATCTGAGCCCCTCACCAATCCCCTTTCCTCGGCCCAACCCGTTTTTTATACCCCAGAGCAAGGCCCACAATCCGAACATTTTTATCCAGCGTCGGCCCACCAAGCCCTTGATCTTCCCATCATCATCCCAAAAGCCAACTACTCAATTGTTGCCCTGCCCAAGCCCACGACCCTAAAACCTGGTTTCATTGGATCCACCTCATCTAATCAATCGTTCTCTTTACCATCGGATACTGAGGGTTACATCTCGAGTCCTCACTCCATCACCTCACCTCGCCACACAGTCGAAGATTACCCCTCCCCTCTTCCCCTCGACATGGTCCTTTTTTACGAAACTTTAGCCAACAAATCGGCCTCTTTACCCCTCGCCATTATACCTCAATTGTCGATGGATTTTGAGTCGCCACCATCTCCCCACCTTTCCCCCTGAGACCAATCCTCCCCGCCCTCTCCTATCCCAGTCAACCCTCCTTCACAACATCCTCCCATCTTAACCCCACCCGTTTATCGCCCATCTCTATCCTCTGCCTTACGTGACATAGCCCCTTTGCTTCATGACCATGGGCTCTGCATTATGGCTATACCGTTGGCTCCTCTGCCACTAAAAAAAAAAAGGGGAATGCCATTACGGCAAAAAAGCCAAAACTTCAGAGGGAGCTAAAAAACCTCAAGTCCACAGTGCACTACGACAAGTCAGCTGTAAAGGACATTATGGAGGGTGAAACAGTTGATCAATGAAATTCCTCACTAGGAATGTAAGGGGACTAGGCTGCTGGAAAAAATGGGCTCTGATTCAACAGACTATCTTGCAGCAAAATCCGAATTTTGTTCTACTCCAGGAAACCAAATTACCATCTATGGATTTTGTTACTGTTCAGTCTCTTTGGAGCTCTATCTCTATTGGATGGGCAGCCCATGATTTTGGTAGATCAAAAGGGAGCATCCTTATTATGCAGAATGAACTTGATTTTACAATCATCGACACAATTCAAGGTCTGTACATTGTCTCTATTCAGATTTCATTGGCTTATGGTTTCTCCTTCCTGCTATCGGTTGTCTATGGTCCATCCAAACGGAAATATCGGGATAAATATTGGAATGAATTACATGGCTTGGCGGGTTTAAGAGGCAATCGTTGGATTATTGGCGGTGACTTCAATGTCACCCGTTGGTCATGGGAAAAGTCTTGCAATCGAACTATAACTAGAAGCATGCGCCTTTTTAACGGCTGGATTCTAGATCACCATCTCTTGGATATTCCATTACAAAATGGATGCTATACATGGTCAACCTCAGACGGTAAATATCTTTCACGCATTGATCGTTTCCTTTTGACTAACGATTGCATCTCAAAATTTGGTTCACCTTACTTTCGAAGACTTGATAGAGTCACATCAGACCACTATCCCCTGACACTCAATTTCGGTGATTTGTCTTGGGGACCTTGTCCCTTTCGATTTGAGAACTCATGGCTGCAAATCGATTCCTTTCGGCCTCGTTTGAAGGACTAGTGGATACAAAATGATACTCAGGGCATGCCAGGACATGGTCTTATGATGAAGCTTAAAGCTCTAAAAATAGAGTTGCGCAAACGGAAGAGTTGGGTTCTTTAAC
Organism: Herpetospermum pedunculosum; assembly: GCA_028017165.1. Classification (NCBI taxonomy): domain Eukaryota; kingdom Viridiplantae; phylum Streptophyta; class Magnoliopsida; order Cucurbitales; family Cucurbitaceae; genus Herpetospermum; species Herpetospermum pedunculosum. Next base: position 46,866,271 of record CM051529.1, read on the forward strand.
TGTGGATCAACAGGTTGAGAGGCGTTTAATTCGCAGTAATATTGAGGAAATAACAGCTCGTGAGGATGTCCACTGGCGTCAGCGTTGTAAGTTAAATTGGCTTAAAGAGGGGGATGAAAACACTAAGTTCTTTCATCGTATTATGGCTGCCAGAAAAAGGAGGAACTCTGTATTAGAAATTATTTCTCGAGATGGGAACAACCTTCTTACTGCAAATGAGATTGAATCAGAATTTCTTGATTATTATCGGACTCTGTTCACTAAAGACAGTCATCCCCGCTTCTTACCTACTAATGTGGACTGGTCACCAATTAGTAGGAATCAGTCAGAAGATTTAGAAAGAATGTTTACGGAAGAGGAGGTTTATAGTGTTGTCTCCTCCTTGGGTTCTAGCAAATCTTCTAGTCCTGATGGGTTCACAGGAGAGTTCTTCAAATTTTCTTGGCCCTTTATCAAAGAGGATATTATGGTAATGATTTGCGATTTTTTCTCCACCTGCATTATTAATGTCTCTTTAAATAAGACCTACATTTGTCTGATACCAAAGAAGATAGACTCCAAATATATCTCTGATTATCGTCCTATCAGCCTCATCCTTTGTGCCTACAAAATTATTGCTCGGATTTTATCTAACCGTTGGAAGGTAGTTCTATCATCTACTATTGCTGAAAATGAAATGGCTTTTGGGGCTGACAGACAGATCATAGATGCTTCTTTGATAGAAAATGAATTAATTGATGATTGGCAATCTTCGGGCAAGAAAGGCATGGTTATTAAACTGGACCTTGAAAAAACCTTCGATAAGGTTGACTGGGACTTTCCAGATGTTGTATTAGAAGCAAAAGGTTTTGGTGATATTTGGAGGAAATGGATTCGGGGTTGTATCTCTAGTGTCAACTATTCGATTATTATTAATGGTCGTCCTAGAGGTAAAATCATTCCAAGTCGTGGTATTCGTCAAGGTGACCCTCTCTCACCCTTCCTCTTTATCATAGTAGCCGATTGCCTTAGCAGAATCCTTAACCATGGAGCTAATATGAGGAAAATTATCTCGCATCCAGTTGGTAACTCTCCGGTCATTGTAAATCATCTGCAATTTGCTGATGACACATTGTTATTCTCCATCTATGATACTACTGCTTTGGCTAATCTCTTTGATCTCATCCACATTTTTTAGTTGGCTTTTGGGCTGAATGTTAATCTAGCTAAGAGTGAATTGTTGGGCATCCATTTGAATTTTGTGGATATGAACTTTTTATTGTCTTTTTTCAGATGCAAGCAAGGTTCATGACCATCAACTTATTTGGGTCTTCTTTTGGGGGTAACCCGAAAACAACCCATTTCTGGACTCCAGTTATTGAAAGGAGCCAACAAAAGCTACACAATTGGAAGTATGCATATATCTCGAAAGGGGGTCGTCATACTCTTATACAGTCAGTGCTTTCAAGTATGCCTACTTATTTTCTATCCCTCTTCCAACTACCCTCGATGGTCGCTAAATCTCTTGATAAGATCATTCGTAACTTTTTTTTGGGAAGGTTCTCGAGGAGATGGTGGTATTCACAACGTTAATTGGAAGCAATCTCAACTCCCACAGATTACGGGCAGCCTCGACATTGGCAACTTCCAACAGCGTAATCAGGCTCTATTGGCCAAATGGATTTGGCGTTTCTTACAGGAACCTACTGCACTTTGGCGTCAGGTTATAATGGCCAAATATTATGACTCTGAACTTATATGTTGGCCTCGTTATATACCGCAAGCTTCTCACAAATTCCCTTGGCGGTTTATTTGTTCTACTACAAATCTTATATCCAGCAGAGCACAAAGATGTTTCGGTAATGGATTATCAAATTCATTTTGGCATGATTCATGGCTTAGTTGTGGGCCTCTTAATCTTGCTTGCTCCAGCCTCTATCGGCTTGCAGTCTGGCCCCTATGACTGTTAGTGAAGCTTGGGTGGTCATCACTCTTGCTTGGAACTTGCACCTGCGTTGTCACCTTAATGACTTGGAAACAGAGGAATGGTCGCCCTATCCTTTCTGTTAACATCAGTAAATATTTGGACTTGCAATGATTCATAGATTTGGTCATTGGAAGCTTCTAAATCTTTTTCGGTCAAGTCTCTTATTGAAAGTTTGATGGCCATTCATATATCCAGGAGGAATGACTTTTACAAAGTTCTTTGGTCTGACCGCTACCCAAAGAAGATCAAGGTTTTCCTATGGGAGCTCAGTCTTGGGGCAGTGAATACAGCCGATAGATTATAGCGTCGCACTTATATGCACCTCTCTCCTTCATGTTGCCTAATGTGCAAATCCAATTCTGAATATCCAGCTCATCTCTTTCTTCATTGCTCTTATGCTTCCAAATATTGCGTCATGCTTCTTAAAGATTTCAATTGGTCCTTGGTGTTGCCTAATTGCATCAACATGACTACAATCTTTGTGCACCATCCTTTCTATGATGAAAAAAAGGTTTTATGGTTGGCTTTCAATAGAGTTTTCTTTGGGTCCATTTGGGGGGAGAGGAACGCTCGAATCTTCAAGGAATTCTCCTCTACTATTGATCGGTTGTTGGATGTAATCATTTTCAATGCTTTATATTGGTGTAACTGTACACATCCTTCTTCCAATTAAAGTCTTTCTTATTTGATTGTTAATTGGACAGCTTTTTTGTAACTCACCAATTGGTGCTCGAGCTCTTGCTCCCAATTTTCATTCATCAATGAATTTGTTTCTTTCTCAAAAAAATAAGTATCTCGTGAATGAGCATAAAACTTACCAGCTCCATGAACAACTATAAAGGGGCTGGCAAGGCCAACTTCATGTTCTCCGAAATCATCTGCAGTACATGCAATGTCGGATTTCCCAGGCTGCTTGCTCCAATCCATTCCAATAGTATTTTCAAAAGAAGATCCACTAACCATAGTTTTCCTCAGATGTGACGAAACCGTCGCCAAATTTTCTTCATGTATCGTCTCCAATTCATTTTTGCAAGTAATAGCCGCACCTCCTGGATTTCCATGAAAAGTATTAATGCGATGCACATTACTACAGACACAGACCAAGAACTAGAATGCTAATAAGAGAAAAATCAATGAAAAATCGAAGTTCTTGAGCTACAAATGATTGCATTCAGACCTAGTTTTACGATGCAGCGGAGTGGTTTGGTTAGATCCATAACGTTGATGCAGTCGTCGGAAACTTGGTACGATTGCTTGAACGAGTGTCTTCGATGAGTGAATCAATGGCGAATCAAAGTCGAAGCTACGCTGACTTCTTCTAGAAATTCGCAGGTTTTTTCTGGTTTTTTTTTTTTTAATATTGTAATTTTTAAAACTTTTTATAAAAATAGTGTAGTTTTGAAAGGATTTTAAAAAAGAATGTTGTTTAAAGTGAGGTTGTCTTTTCATCGCCAGCAAGCTACGATGACTTCTTCCAGAAATTCGCGGATTTTTCTGGTTGTTTTTTTTAATATTGTAATTTTTATAATTTTTTATAAAAATAGTGTAGTTGTGAAAGTATTTTAAAAAAGAATGTTGTTTAAAGTGAGGTCGTCTTTTCATCGCCAGGAAAGTTCGTCTTTTGAAGAGACGATCTTGCTCCTGAAGATAGTCTTTTCAAAAATGATTTACTTCTACAGCTATGAAAAAGTTCTTTTGGATTAAAAAATTGATATATTTCTATCCAGATATTCAAAATTTTCAAAAGATCGATGGTTGGAAAGCTAACAGGGAGCTTCAATTTATACCTAGTTTCAATAATTTTGTAGTTGTATATTAAAAGTCATCGAAGTTGGACTATAGTTCTGCAAATTTCAAAACTGGAGATTCTTTTGAGCAGTGTGTATTAACAAAATTGATATTTTTTTATCTAGATATTCAAAAATTTTGAAAAAGATATGGTTGAAAAGCTAACACAAAGAGATTCAATTTGATACATAGTTTCACTATTTTTGAAGTTATGTATCAAAAGATAAAGATCGTCGAAGTTGAGCCATATCTTCAGTTTTGGGTTCAGTGAAGTTTTTAGAATTGTAGCTCAACTTCGATGATCTGTATTTTTTGATACACAACTCAAAAAATAGTGAAACCATGTATCAAATTGAAGCTCCCTGTGTTAGCTTTCCAATCGTACTTTTCTCACAAAATTTGAATATCTAGGTAAAAAGATATCAATTTTTTAATGCACTGCTCAAAAGAATCTTCAGTTTTGAAATTTGCTGAGCTATAGTCCAACTTCGCTCCAAAAATATTGAAATCAGGTATCAAATTAACTATCTGTTAGCTTTCCAACCATACATTTTTTAAAATATTTGAATATCTAGGTAAAAAAATATCAATTTTTTAATCTATTTTTTAATCAATAGAATTTTTTCATAATTGCGGAAGGAGATAGACGATCTTCATCCATCTGGAGCAAGATCTTCTTTTCAAAAGACGACTGGTGTGTAGAGGTCGTCTTTTCAGAAGACGAGCTCACTTTAAAACACAACATTATTTTTTAAAATACTTTCAAACTGCACTATTTTTATAAAAATATTTAAAAATTACAATATTAATAAAAAATCGGAGTTTTTCTCCCAACAAAAACTATTTATTTATTAAAAGAAAATCACTCCCAAACAAATTTCTCCCTTGTTTTCCTCTTCAAAAAAAAAGTGTTAAAAAAAAAAAACTGAATTGTACACAATATCTTTAAACTTTCACCATTGTTTCAAAAAAATTCCTATCCTATGGATAAAAAAATAACTCCTATTTGATTGCTATCCTACATAATTATATAATAGTATGTTTAAAATCATATCTACACTCTCTCTATATATATGTCGTGTGTTAGGCATATATATTCATTCCTATCTTATATATTTATATATGACCAATTTTTTTTTTTTGTAGAAATGACCTGATATATATACATATAACTATCAGCCAAATCGAGCAGAGCTCAATTGACATAAGGTTCTCTTAACTAAGAGGTCACGAGTTCAATCCCCGCATAAATTTAAAATAACTTTGCAAAAAAAAAAACTATCATAATTATATTAGATAGTCTAATTCATGCTTATATATATGCTTATATTATATATTTATTAATAAAAAAAAAATTTAGTATATATAAGGGTGGACTTATGTGGAGACTAGGAGGGTCATGTCCCCTCCCAAAAGAAAATTGATTTTTTTTTTAAAAATTCTTGTGCAAAAATAATGCCTTAAAATGTATAGTAATAACATATTATATATAATGGTCCCCAAAACACATTGTTGACCGAGAAATTTCGGCCAATCAGCGGTCACTACGTGTCTTCATCATGGCCGACGGATCAAATAAACTTAACCGAGCAAATTCGGTCATAGCTCAATTGGGCTCGAAATCGAATCGGGCCAAAAAGCTATTTAAATGGCAATTTGGCCCAAAGCCAAAAAGCTCATTGGACCCAAGCTCATTAGGCCCATGAGAACTCTATAAATAGAGAGCTCATTCTTCATTTTCAAGGTTTAGAAAATTTCTTCTCATAAGAGCTCAGAGAGAATTCTCAAACAACGAAAACTCCCTGAATCCTTGGAAGACTGAACAATCCTTCAACATCGAGAACAAGCTGCGAAGCCCTCGATCCAAATTCAACGCTTCGAAGCCCTCGATCCAAATTCAACGCTTCGAAGCCCTCGATCCAAATTCAACATCGAGAACAAGGTGCGAAGCCCTCGATCCAAATTCAACATTGAGAACAAGGTGCGAAGCCCTCGATCCAAATTCAACATCGAGAACAAGCTGCGAAGCCCTCAATCCAAATTCAACATCGAGAACAAGCTGCAAATCCCTCGATCCAAATTCAACATCGAGAATAAGCTGTGAAGCCCTCGATCCAAATTCAACATCCAGAACAAGCTGCAAAAGCCCTCAAAATAAATCCAACATCGAGAACAAGCTGCAAAAGCCCTTGAAACAAATCCAACATCGAGAACAAGTTGTAAAGCCCTCGAAACAAATCCAACATCGAGAACAAGCTGTAAAGCCCTCGAGACACATTTACATTTTATAGAGAAAGAATCAGAGGATAAACATTAGAGATTGTAATCCACTACGCACAAATACAATACAAATACAAATACAAATTCAAATTTCATTTACACGTGTCAAATTTCCATCCTTCGTCGAATTCTCATGTGAACAGATTGGCATGCCCAGTGGGACAACTCTACCTCTCATCTCTCCCTCTCTCAACTAAAGTTAACAATGACATTTAAGAAAACAACATCCAGGTCTCTCATTTCCAACAACCCTTACAAGGGACTTGTCACCCGCAGCCGCTTCATCAAAGAAGTCTCGCAGACGGACGAACACACTCCTGTCATCGTGAGCAAAATTTACAAACGAATGACAGAGTCTGCGCAGGGTGGGATAATCATCAAGGAAAATCCCTTGTACGATGAATATGTTCCTTCCTCTGATCAGTCAGAGAAGGTGTCTGATTCCAACGTAATGTCTGTAATGATGGCAGACGCACGCACTAACGATGAAGCAATGGCTGAAATGGAAAAGAAATTAAATTTTCTGATGAAAACAGTTGAAGAACGAGACCTCGAGATTGCCCACTTGCGAAATCAGCTGCAAAGCCGAGAGGCTGCAGAGTCAAGTCTAACTCCTGCAGCAAAGAGGAATGACAAAGAAAAAATTTTCATCCAAGAAGACCAACCGCAACACTCAACGTCGATCGCTTCGTTGTCTGTCCAACAACTGTAGGACATGATCACGAACACTATCAGAGCTCAATACGGTGGACCCACCCAAAGCTCCCTCTTGTATACCAAACCGTATACAAAGAGGATCGACAACTTGAGAATGCCCATCGGGTATCGGCCGCCAAAGTTTCAACAATTTGACGGCAAGAGAAATCCTAAACAACACATTGCCCACTTTGTTGAGACGTGCGAGAACGCTGGAACTCGCGGAGACCTGCTGGTTAGGCAGTTTGTCCGGACTCTGAAAGGAAATGCCTTCAATTGGTGTACTGACTTGGAGCCCGAGACAATTGATAGTTGGGAACAATTCGAAAGAGACTTCCTGAATCGCTTTTATAGCACGAGGCAAACAATCAACATAACCGAACTCTCGACCGCGAAACAAAGGATGGACGAGTCGGTCATAGATTTCATCAACCGTTGGAGATCACTGAGTCTTGACTGCAAAGACCGACTCACTGAAGTGTCTGCCGTCGAAATGTGCATCAGCGTCATGCATTGGGGATTACATTATATCTTGCAAGGGATAAAGCCTCATACCTTTGAAGAGTTAGCAACTCGCGCTCATGACATGGAGGTGAGCATCGCTAACAGAGGGAGCAGGGACCTCTTAATCCCAGATATAAACAAAATGAATAAAGAAACGAAGAACATTGAGAAAATCACGAAAAATGTGGTGAAAGAATCCATGGTCGTCAGCATGACCCCTGTAAGGTTTTCCTCAAAAGGAAAAGGAAAACAAGACAGAAAGAAGAAATGACGGAGGCGAGAGACGTCGACTTACTTTAAAAGAAAGACAAGAAAAAGTCTACCCATTTCCAGACTCTGACGTCCCTGACATGTTAGAGCAACTACTGACAACACGACTGATTCAGTTTCCTGAGTGTAGGCGCCCGGAAGAGATGGACAAAGTCGATGATCCCAACTATTGTAAGTATCATCGAGTTATCAGTCACCCAGTGAAAAAATGTTTCGTCTTAAAAGAGCTCATTCTAAGCTTAGCTAAAGAAGGAAAAATTGAGCTAGACCTTGATGAAATAGCTCAATCAAACCACGTCGTGGTGACAACAAGTATGCGCAGCCAAATGCACTTCAGTCATCTCCATGATCAAGGAGTGCGCCTAGTCCAATTTGGAACCTTGGAACCTGTGTCTATGTGGTTTCAACATGATGTACCAGGAAATGAAGCTCTAGACGAAGTCAAACCTATCAATGATGAAGATAAAGGATGAACTGTTATGACCCGTCGGAAGAAACAGAAACAACATCTTGTCCTGAAACATGAAAGAAAGGAGAGCCCAAAGGAGCCTAAACACGAGAGAAGAGAAAACAAATATTTTTCTCAACCTCGACAACGGGTGATTTAAAAGAATTCTTCTCAAAAAGTTTCCTTCCCATCAAGAAAGATGAAGAAAATTGTGCAACTTCATGCTACATCAACACAGAAGAAGTCGACCAAAAAACTTTTGTCTTCAATCGCATCAAGCCTTCAACTACTCGAACTTCGGTCTTCCAAATGACGAGTATGGCCGCGACAAAAGAAGAAAATTCATGTCTAACTTCTACCTCCACTCGAACTTCAGCTTTTCAAATTTTAAGTGTCTCCACATCAAAGAAAGACCGACCTTCAACATCTGTTTTTGATCGCCTCAAAGAGACAAGTGATCAACAGGGAGGAAAGATGAAGACCGTAGGGCCAAGACTCTTCGATGAAGTAAATAGCGACAAGAAGATTCATAGTCGTGTTCTTTCGTGCATGAAGAGGAAATTATTTGTTCTCATAAATACAGAAGGCTCCTTGAAGGTGAAGAAAAATATCATCATTCTAACCAATCCTACAAACGAAGGATCTGATCAAGACCGTGATGAAGATAAGATCTTTCGAAATGTAATACTCCTTAACGTAAGAGTATAAACTACATGTTGCTCCTGACCCACACGAGCTTAAAAGGTGAAAGACCCAAAAAAAAAAAAAAAAAAAATCAAATTTTGTACTACGTTATGACTTAATCCCTTCCATTAAAGGGTACGTAGGAAACTTAAAGAAAAAAAAACACTTTAAGTTCAGTCACAACAATAAAAAATCATCATGTATTGAACTAAAAAAAACGATGTTTGACTATTTTGTGCTTAGTAAAACAAACAAATAAATAAATTAAACTTTGGGATAAGGTTTGAAAGCATGTTTCAAACTCGAACACACATGTACAAAAAAAAAAAAATAGGAAGTTTGGATTTGCAACCAATTCGTCAAGCATTGCTACATTGGAAATCAAGCATACATTCAACAATCTACCATCCAAATTACCATCCAAATTTACATTCAAATTTCAAGTTCCAAATTTACATCACAAATTGCAAGTTCCAAATTACATTCCCCAAGTTACCATCCAAATTACATTCCCCAAAGTACAATAAGTTCAAAGTACAGAAAGTCTAAAGTACAACAAAATCCAAATCACGTCCAAATCACACTAAATTCCAAGTCACAACAAATTATAGCAAATTCCAAATTACAGCAAATTTCAAATCACAGCAAATTCCAAAAAAAAATTACAGCAACAGTCCAAAACAATATACATGTAATCTCCAAATCGATAAAAGACCCGTGACTGATTGAGAATGACTGTAAAAATCGATCGATGTTGTCGTCGCTGCATCTCTCGATGTCGTCGTCGCTGCATCTCTCGATGTCGTCGTCGCTGCTGCATCTCTATGTGAAGTTACTGAAATGCCCTTCACTTAAGAGTTTTTTTTTTTTTTTGCAAAATATGTATGAAGTTGGATTCAAACTCAAGATCAAGAAAAACAATGGTTATACCAGTTCCATTTCGCCAAACAAGCTTCATTGTTACCATTTGACTTCAGATTGTAATATTTCATTCGGCTTGTTATTAGGCCAAATACAATTTCCATCCCTGCGCATTTTATCTCCAAGTTCTGCGTTGCGCTTCTCATCTCTAAGTTATATGTTGCGCATCTCATCTTCAAGTTCTGCACTGCGCATCTCCAAGTTCTGCGCTGCACATCTCCAAGTTCTGCGTTGCGCATCTCATCTCCAAGTTCAGTTGCGCATCTCTAGTATTCAGTTGCGCATCTCTAGTGTTCTGCTGCGCATCTCTAGTGTTCTGCTGCGCATCTCCAAGTTCCATCTTCAAGTTCTGCGTTGCGCATCTCATCTCCAAGTTCAGCTGCGCATCTCATCTCCAAGTTCAGCTGCGCATCTCTAAGTTCAGCTGCTCCAAGTTCAGCTGCGCATCTCCAAGTTCAGCTGCACATCTCCAAGTTCTGCGCTGCGCATCTCATCTCCAAGTTCAGCTGTGCATCTCCAAGTTCCATCTCCAATTTCTGCGCTGCGCATCTCCAAGTTCCATCTTCAATTTCTATTCTGCGCATCTCCAAGTTCAGCTGCACATCTCCAAGTTCTGCGCTGCGCATCTCATCTCCAAGTTCAGCTGTGCATCTCCAAGTTCAGTTGCGCATCTCCTCCAAGTAGGGGTGCAAGCAAAACTCGACTAAACCGCTCGAACCGCTCAAACCGACCGAAACCGACGTCGGTTCGGTTGCGGTTCGGTCAAAACGGTCGGTTGCGGTTTGATGGATGGAGAAACCGAAGACAGTCGGTCGGGTTCGGTTTCCCATATAGGCCAGCAGATAAGAAACCGAGCCGACCGAATGTTCATTAAGTAGATGCGAAATCACGACAAAAAAAAAAAATCGTCAATAACTCCTTTGGCACTTGGCGGTTCGATTCGTCTTCCTCTTTTCAAACTTTCGACGGTTTTATTTCAGATCTGCAACTCTTCCTCTTCATTTCAAACATTTCGTAATTTGGATCGTACATTGTATCTCTTCTCCGTTTCGTTTTCGAATCGATTGAGTTTCTCATTTATTCTTCAACTTCAACTTCAAGTATAAAAACTCACTGCACTGTGTATTCACAAATTAAAAATTTAAAATCGAGAGAGAGAAAGACTAGAGACTAGAGAGAGATAAGGAGTTAGAGAGAGAGAAAGACTAGAGAGAGATAAGGAGTTAGAGAGTGAGAGAAAACAAAAGAGACTAGAGAGATAAAGAGTTTTTTTTATCTTACTTTGGGATTTCATTATCGGTTTTCTTCATTTCTTGTGAGTACAGAATTGTCAACTCAAAGGAAAGTAAGGATAGTTGTCTACCACTCTACCTATTTCTCTAGTCAAATCAATTCATTTCTCCAAGTAAACTATTACAAAACCAACACTCTATCATCCACTACGTCTCGTTACTGGTTAGTTTATTTTAGTTTGATATTTTGAAATTATGAGTATTGATTTGAGTGGTTTGTCTTTATTTTTTTTTAGTTTAATATTGTTTTAATAAACAGGTAAATTTGTCTTTTTTTTAGTTTAGTTTTAATATTTTAAAACTGTTGGTTTGTTTATTTATTTTTTATTATTTTATTTTAAAGTAAATGTTGGTTTCGGTTTCTTTCTTCTTTTTTTTTTGTTGGAATTTTGTTTTTAATCATTTTATTTCTCTTCATTAATAAACATAATCACAATTTAAAAAACTTTCATTTTCTATTTTTCAATACAAAATTATAATTTATGTATTTGATATGATATCATAGTTAGTTTAATATATTAAAAGTCATGCATATATGTATGTAGCATTAATGTTTTATTAAGTATTAGATTAGCATTGAGTTTTCTTTTGAGTACAATTAATTAATAACTTATTGTTATTAAAAAAAAATAATAACTTATTGATATATTTAGTGGCATTAGTTAAATTATTTAATATTATTTACTGGTATTTTTTTAAATAAAATTGTAGGTGACGTGATATCAAATTAGCAATTATCAAACCATGACAAATTCAACAAGAAATGAGAGTGAGATTGATTGCGAGGAGAATGACAATATGGATGAACTTAGTGAGATGCTGCCACCACCACCACCTATGGATGAAAGAAAGAGAAGAAGAACTTCTATGGTATGGGATCACTTTACTAAATTACCTGATTGTACTGAAGATAAACCTCAAGCCAAATGTAATTATTGTGGCACAATATATGCATGTCATGCAAAAAGGAATGGGACAGGGACAATGAGAATGCATATGGAGAGTTATTGCAAAAAAAGTCCTTTTGCAAAGACAAAAGATGCATCTCAGCAAAAATTGGTATTTAAAAATAATGATGGTGTCGGACTAGGAGATAATACAACAAATACTTCTCTTAGGTGTGCAGTTTTTAGTGTAGAGAATGCTAGGAGACTTCTTGCTGAAATGATCATAATTGATGAGTTATCCTTTAGATTTGTGGAGAGTGAAGGATTTAGAAGGTTTGTGGAGGGTACCATCACTTTATTGGAACCTCAATTTGTTCTCCCTTGTCGAACTACAATTGCTAAGGATATTTTAGCTATATATGCCACTAAAAAACAAGATTTGAAAGAACTTTTTGTTCATCAAGGGTATAGAATTTCACTTACAACTGATACATGGACATATTGTCAAAATATTAACTATATGGTCTTCACTGCACATTTTATTGATAGCAGTTGGAAATTACATAAGAGGATTATCAATTTCTCTCAAATAGATGATCATAAAGGTGAGACCATAGGAAGAGAAGTTGAACGATGTTTGAAACATTGGGGGATTGAAAAGGTGTTGACATTGACTATTGATAACGCTTCATCCAATGACAATGCTATTGCTTATCTAGTTGAGCCATTTAAACATGGATTGGTGTTGGATGGTGAGTTTTTGCATGTTAGGTGTTGTGCACATATTCTTAATTTGATCGTAAATGATGGCTTGAAAGATGTGCATGAGTCGGTGACCCGAATTCGAAATTCTGTTAGATTTGTTAGATCTTCTCCGGCTCGATTTGCTAAATTTAAGAAGTGTATTGAAGATGAGAATATATCTAGCAAGAGTCTTCTATGTCTTGACGTTCCAACTAGGTGGAACTCTACATATTTGATGCTTGAGGCAGCTGAAAAATTTGAGAAGGCATTTGATAGATTAGATTATTACGATCTAGCATACTTGAAAATGAAAGAGGAGAAGCAGAATCCAAATAGTAAAGATTGGGAGATCGCTCGCATATTTACTAAGTTCTTATCTGTATTTTATGAGGTGACTATTAGAATTTCTGGTTCTCTTTATATTACTTCTAATATGGTCTTTGATGAAATTGCAATTATCCAGAATTGTATACGAAAATATTCTTCGGGTACTGGTAGTCCAATTATTACCGACGTTGTGACCAAGATGCAATTGAAGTATGATAAGTATTGGGGGAATAGTGAAAAGGCGAATTACTTATTATATGTTGCATTTATTCTCGATCCTCGTCACAAGATGAAGTTTTTTATGTACTGTTTGAATCAGTTATTTGAGGATAAAGTGTCAAAGGAAATTGGAAAAAAAGTGGAAAACGTGTTGAGACGATTATTCAACGAGTATAATTTGTTAGAGTCTAAGAATACTTCTACTTCATGTTCAAGTTCATCATCTTCTACGTCAAAAAGTCAAATGAGTCAATCTACTTCTACTGATTCTACGATTATAACAAGTAATCCTTTTCGCTTTCAACATGCTGATATGGAAGATGACGAGGATGAATTTGATGTGGACACAGAGGTGGATGTTTACTTATTGGAACGTCGTGCAAAAATGGATGATAATTTTGACATCTTAGAATGGTGGAAAGTGAACTCTTCTAGGTACAGGGTTCTAAGTAAGGTTGCACGAGATGTTTTGGCATTTCCAGTGTCTACGGTTGCTTCTGAGTCTGCAGTCAGTACCGGTGGGAGAGTGATTGATCCTTTTCGCTCTACTTTGGCTCCATCCACAGTCGAGGCACTTATTTGTGCACAAAATTGGCTACGCTCTAATGCTATAAATTTTGATCTCTAATCACATTTGGAAGAAGTTTCTCTTGTTGAAGAAGGTTTGAAACTTTTTGATATATGAAACTTAATTTCAAAATTACATTAATTTTTCTTTAATTATTATTTTTGTTGTAGATTTCAAATCTTGCATAGTGGAAGCCGCTAAAAGACAAAGTTTGAAGGAGAATACTTCATGAAGAAAAAAGATTGAAGATTGAACTACTTAATACTTATTTTTGTTTTTAAAGCTTAATTTCTGAATTACATTAATGTCTATCCTACTATTGTTTAGAATTCAATTTGATTTGTAATTTTGAAACTTTATTATGAAATTCATATTTTTGTTATTTCATGAATTATTTGTTAGATTAAAGTTACCGTTACAATTAATTTTTTAATTTTTATTTTTAACTAAATTATAAATTGTAAAAATAAAATAGATAATGAAAAGAAAAATAACTATTAAATATTTATAGGCTAACTTAAGAAACCGACCTTTCTCTCGATAAATAATAAAAGAAAAAAATGAGGAGGGAAATGTAAATAAAATTATAAAAAATAGGGGAAGAAAAAAAAAAGATTATGTAGTTGTAGATGACTAGATGCTTTGAAATTATAAACATTGCATTTGAAACATACATAAGATATGATAACTCCATTTTGGAGCTATTGTTCACTTCCTAATTCTAGCTAAATTCCGCATTTAATTAGTTAATTTGTCTCATTTATAGGAGATTTGCGGTGAAGAGCTCATGCGTCCATTGGACTCGTTTTGAAGCTAAAAGCGGTGTTTTAACGCCCCGAGAATGCATCGGGAAAAGGGCAAGCTGATCCAAGAAGAACCGGACCAAAATTGCCTAGGAGAGGCAATTTTCCAGCCCAAAGAGCAAGCGTCGAGCAGACAGCGTCGAGACGCTTGCTCAACGCTGCCTGGCGTCGATACCCTACTGAAGCGTCGAGACGCTCCGAGGGGCGCGCTCGCAGGAAATTATCGGGCCAGCGTCGAGACGCTCGCCTAGCGTCTCGACGCCATCGCGAGGCGCGCGCGTTTTCATTAGGTCGCAGCGTCTCGACGCTCCGACGGATTTAAAGGCTGTAAGGACGATTTTGCAGCCAACTTTTTTGGCTTCATCTTCTACCTCTCGGGTTTCTTTTAGTTTTTCTTCTTGCTCCGCCATTTGTGGCCTTTTCTTGGAGCTTTTCATTGTATATAAGTTGGAGATTATGTCTAAGGCGTCCGTTGGAGCGTTTGTGACGATCCGCCCCATGGTCGGCTAAGGTACTGTGAACGGTTTGGGGTAATTTAGGGATTATTTGTTAGACTTCTTCATTTTGATAATACATGCTTTAAATTCTGATTTAGTTTCTGATTTGTATGCATTTGTTGTTCTTCCTTAATCACATGCATGTGTTAGATTTCGCCGACGGACAATCGAGTTTTCTAGCATGTGTTAGAGTTAAAGAATAGCGATGCCGTGCCTCTCACTATTCGCCTAGTAACACAGAACAATGAAATAAATCGGAGTATTGATTTATGCATGATAAATGTTGGGTACTTCAGCGTTGGCGGGTAGCCAGTTAGCATTAGGATTGCATGGTCGAATGTTCGTCGCGGTTAGCTAGTAACTGTTTATAGTAAATTTAGAGCTGATCACTCTAGGAATGCTTTGAACAATGTTTAGTTAGGACTTTAGTTCTAATTAATTATATGAAGTCGGTTACCAAAAGGAGGTTCCCAGGTAACCGACCGCGTGCATGACAATTGGATAACCATAGATTTGAATTAGATGATAAATGGTAGAATGTCTAGCAAAGAAATCCCGAAAATCCCCAAACCGTACACTCGTTAATCTTTTTCTCTTTAAATTCCTTTCGTTAGCGTTTTAATTATTCTCATTGCATGATAAAAAACCCCGTTTACCAAAACTCAATCAATCAACCAATTAAATTCTCGAACCTTAATTTCAATCATACTGAGACCTTCTCTGTGGATCGACCCTGTTACCACTAGCTGCAAAGCTAAGGTTAATAGGTATATAAATTTATTTTTGGCAAGCCTCGACAGCTTGAAATTTATAGAGGATATTCCCAAAATCCTCTCACCAAAAATTGGCGCCGTTGCTGGGGAGGGCATGATTTGATTGAAGTTATGTTTGATTTTGATTTTGGTTGATTTGTTGTGTGCTGAAAATTTTTTGCATGTTTAAAATTTTTGTTGTTGTATGACCCGTTCTTCTGAGTTTAGTGGATTACAGTTTATACCTGAGATTGAAAGAGAAGAGCGGCGGTTGAAAAAGGAAGCCCGGGAGGGGCGAAGATTGTTTGAGGAAGAAGGCAATCCCTTCTTTAGCGAGGAGATGGCACAAGGAGAAGTGCCAAGGACGTTGAAGCAGCTGGCAGCGCCAGATCTGAACTTGCAGCCTCTGTGCATTAACTACCCCGTGGTAGCAGGTAATTTTGAGTTGAAATCTGGATTAATTCACCAATTACCTTCTTTTCATGGCAATGCAGGTGAGGATGTGAACAAGCACCTGATGGAATTTCACTGTGTATGTTCGGGGATGAAGCCCCCAGGTGTAACGGAGGAGCAGCTGAATTTAAGGGCATTCCCCTTCACGCTTAAGGACAAAGCCAAGGACTGGCTTTATTATTTGCCCTCCGGTTCGATAACGACGTGGCAGGACATGAAGAGGGTTTTCTTGGAGAAATATTTCCCTGCGTCCCTTGCCACGACTCTGAGGAAGAGAATTTATGGGATCACCCAGGATGTGGGTGAGTCCCTGCATGAATATTGGGAACGCTTTGGGCGCCTGTGCGCAAGCTTCCCGCATCATCAAATTGCCGATCAGCTCCTGATTCAGTATTTTTATGAGGGTATGACGCCTCACGATCGGCAGATGATCGATGCCGCGAGTGGTGGGGCGTTGATTGATAAGACCCCGATTGAGGCCAAACAGTTAATTGCAAACATGGCGGCCAACTCGCAGCAGTTCGGTATTCGCGGGCAGGGGCAAGTTCACAGCGTGGCCCAGAGTCATGAGATGTCTGAAATGAAGGCCCAGGTGGCCGAGATTGGAAATTTACTGAAGAAATTTGTCGGAGGTAGCCGAGAGGAGGAGGTCAACGCAATCGGGGGGTACGCTTCCAACCCAAGGAAGTATGATCCTTACTCAAACACATACAACCCCGGTTGGCGTGACCATACCAATTTGAGTTATGGGAATAGAGAGGGACAACAACGCTTCCAAGGCCAGTCTTATGATAGGCCTACCAATTCTACCCAAGCCCAAGCCTCGAGCTCCTCCAGCTCATTGGAAGAGATGGTTCAGACCATCGTGACATCGACAAACCAATTCCAAAAAGAAGCTCGAGAAGAGCTAAACTCACACAAAGCAGAGCTGCAAAATCTGAACAAGCAGCTGACACAAATGGCGGTGTCGATAAGCAAGATTGAGAGCAAGAGCTCTGGGAAGCTTCCTACCCAAACCACTGTGAACTCATGTGAGAACGTGAGCTCGATTCAGCTAAGGAGTGGGAAATCAGTTCCCTCGAGAGCCGCGAAGGAAGCAGAGGACAGTTTGAATGAGTCCTCCCCGATTGCTCTTCAGAATCTGAATGATGAGAAAAAAAAGAAGAATGTGCAAGAGAATGTTCCCAAAACACCTTTCCCCAGTAGGCTTGCGAAGCCTGCTCTGATAAACGAAGACGAGGAGGTCCTGAGAACCTTCCAGAAGGTGATGGTGAACATACTGCTTCTTGAGGCAGTGAGTCAAGTGCCTAAATATGCTAAATTCCTCAAAACTTGGTGCACAAGCAAGAGAATGTCGAGAAAGAGTGATGAGAAGAAGAAAGAAATTGTCTCTGCAATTTTCCAAGGTACACTTCCACCAAAGTGCGTCGATCCTGGTATGTTTACTATCCCATGCACTATTGGTACTAAACTTATTGAAAATTCCATGTTAGATCTCGGTGCCTCAATTAATGTCATGTCTTTTGATGTGTTTAAAGAGCTTGAATTGTGCAATTTAATTGAGTCTAATATAGTTGTCCAACTAGCCGATCGATCTTCTGTGCATCCGTTAGGGAAAATTGAGGACATTTTAGTCAAAGTGAAAGATTTGTTGTTTCCATGCGATTTCTATGTGCTGAATATGAACAAAAACTCTTCGCATGTTTCCTCTTCTATCTTACTAGGACGCCCATTTATGAAGACCGCTAAGGTCAAAATTGATGTTGATAGGGGTGCTTTGTCTGTAGAATTTGATGGAATTGTGAATGAGTTTTCTATGAATGCATCAGAATCTTTTGTGTATAATGAGATTGAAAATGCAAAGTCTGTTGATTGTGTGGAGGAAGAGAATTTGACCTCGCGCTTGAGGGACAATTCTTTTACCTCTGTTAAGAAAAAAGATTTAAATTCGATTGAAGTGGATGCTGTTTTTTGTACTAATCAAAGTGATATTCACGTGCTTGAGGCACGAAGAGAAAAGAAAATTTTGAATGGTGTTTGCAGGTACAGTGTGGAAGAGGACATGTCGGGAACGTCCCCCGCACTATCGGATTATGGATGAGTCCGAAGGGAGAATTCAGTCGAGCAAACGACTTTAAAAATTCTGCACTTCTCGGAGGCACCCGAGCGTTGAACTGTTCTTTCTGTTTTTAATTTCATTGCTGTTTTTTGTTCTTAGTTTAGTTTAATTTAGCTAATGTAGCTTGTTGTTTTTTTTCGGAATTGAGGAGGAGTGAGGAAATTTTGGGCTCCGATGTGGAATGCGCCGCGTCCCTTCCTTCGCCGGCTTCGCAAAGAATCAGGGGAGTATTGTTTTTCATTCCCTTTTTCTTCTGTTGTGTATCTGATTAAGTAGCATTGAGGACAATGCTAACTTTAGAAGTTGGGGGTGGATGTTATGGACGAGCATGTGTAGTTTGTTGAGCAGTGCTGGTTTTGAAATTGAAGTGCTTGGGACTCTGTTTACTGCTTTCTAATTATGATAATCTAGGAAGTGCATTTTGGAAATCTGAGCATTTGCATAATCTAGTTTTTGCATGAAGTCGTTTTGCATTTATTAGGTTCATGTCGAAAATTTTTAAAAAAATTTATGTTGCTCCCTTGCATCTATCGAGCACTTAGCAACCTCGCTCTAAACTCCGTAGGCTTAGTTGATCGCATGTAGCATAAATTCTCGTTGTCACCCCGAAAGGCACCCATAGGTAGCTTGTTGCATGAGAGTTATGTGGTCAAATTAATCGAGTTAGCTTACGCTAAGCCTAAAATAAAAAAATAGAAAAGCATGTTAGTTAGAAAAATCTCTCGAGGCGCTCCTCCTTCTTATCGGTGCACCTAAGAAGTGAGCGTTAGTCCTTAAAAACGTGAAGTTTATGCATGAATTTGACGTGTTAGGCAACTCGAGGTTGGAAAGAAAAAGAGAATAAAGAGTTGGGTTCAAAGAACCTTAATGAAGGGTACAAAGTACTCGTGAAAAGAAAAAGAATGAGAAAATATTTAGGTCTCTTAGTTTGCTACTCTCTCTCGTGTAAGTCAAGTGTAGATTGTTCTTAAACGCTAGAAGTAGGGGGAAAACGGGATGATATGTGCATGTGGTTTTTCCGGGCTTATGTGGGTTTAGGATAGGTTGGCTAGCACACACACACGTTAGGGAGCGATAGTTGATTTTTGATGTGATCGTAGTAAATGCATGCACGGATTGCTTTCATGAATATGTTGTGTTTGAATTTGTAAAATGCATTGAGATTTGAGTTAGTAGCACGTAAGCATGTCCTTAGAGTCAATTTCTTTATTAGCCTTGCTCGAGGACTAGCAAGATTTAAGTTGGGGGTGTTTGATAACTCTATTTTGGAGCTATTATTCACTTCCTAATCCTAGCTAAATTCCGTATTTAATTAGTTAATTTGTCTCATTTATAGGAGATTTGCGGTGAAGAGCTCATGCGTCCATTGGACTCGTTTTGAAGCTAAAAGCGGTGTTTTAACGCCCCGAGAATGCATCGGGAAAAGGGCAAGCTGATCCAAGAAGAACCGGACCAAAATTGCCTCGTTCCAGCCCAAACCCGAGAGCAAGCGTCGAGACGCTTGCTCAACGCTGCCTGACGTCGAGACCCTGCCGAAGCGTCGAGACGCTTCGAGGGGCGCGCGCGCAGGAAATTATCGGGCCAGCGTCAAGACGCTCGCCTAGCGTCTCGACGCCATCGCGAGGCGCGTGCGTTTTCATTTGGTCGCAGCGTCGAGACCCCTCGCCCAGCGTCTCGACTCTCCGACGGATTTAAAGGCTGTAAGGACGATTTTGCAGCCAACTTTTTTGGCTTCATCTTCTACCTCTCGGGTTTCTTTTAGTTTTTCTTCTTGCTCCGCCATTTGTGGCCTTTTCTTGAAGCTTTTCTTTGTATATAAGTTGGAGATTATGTCTAAGGCGTCCGTTGGAGCATTTGTGACGATCCGCCCCATGGTCGGCTAAGGTACTGTGAACGGTTTGGGGTAATTTAGGGATTATTTGTTAGACTTCTTCATTTTGATAATACATGCTTTAAATTCTGATTTGGTTTCTGATTTATATGCATTTGTTGTTCTTCCTTAATCCCATGCATGTGTTAGATTTCGCCGACGGACAATCAAGTTTTCTAGCATGTGTTAGAGTTAAAGAATAGCGATGCCGTGCCTCTCACTATTCGCCTAGTAACACAGAACAATGAAATAAA
Organism: Herpetospermum pedunculosum; assembly: GCA_028017165.1. Lineage (NCBI taxonomy): Eukaryota > Viridiplantae > Streptophyta > Magnoliopsida > Cucurbitales > Cucurbitaceae > Herpetospermum > Herpetospermum pedunculosum. The sequence goes on from CM051529.1 coordinate 46,886,613, forward strand.
TCGGAGTATTGATTTATGCATGATAAATGTTGGGTACTTCAGCGTTGGCGGGTAGCCAGTTAGCATTAGGATTGCATGGTCGAATGTTCGTCGCGGTTAGCTAGTAACTGTTTAGAGTAAATTTAGAGCTGATCACTCTAGGAATGCTTTGAACAATGTTTAGTTAGGACTTTAGTTCTAATTAATTATATGAAGCCGGTTACCAAAAGGGGGTTCCCAGGTAACCGACCGTGTGCATGACAATTGGATAACCATAGATTTGAATTAGATGATAAATGGTAGAATGTCTAGCAAAAAAATCCCGAAAATCCCCGAACCGTACACTCGTTAATCTTTTTCTCTTTAAATTCCTTCCGTTAGCGTTTTAATTATTCGCATTGCATGATAAAAACTCTCGTTTACCAAAACTCAATCAATCAACCAATTAAATTCTCGAACCTTAATTTCAATCATACTGAGACATTCTCTGTGGATCGACCATGTTACCACTAGCTGCAAAGCTAAGGTTAATAGGTATATAAATTTATTTTTGGCAAGCCTCGACAGCTTGAAATTTATAGAGGATATTCCCAAAATCCTCTCACCAAGATACAATAGAAATAAAAATCATTTATTTCTCAAAATCCATTACTAGTTTAGTGGTTTAGTACTTGCTGGCATTCTTTAGGTTATGAGTTCGAGTCCCAACTTCATATTATTTTTCTGTACATGCAATCGGCGAACCGATTAAACTGTTAATCGGTTCGGTTATGTATCAAAGGACAGTTCGGTTCGGTTTATCATATTCCTTTATATTTCTAGCGGTTCGGTTTCGGTTTGACAAACAAACCGAGCCGAACCGAACCGATTACACCCCTACCTCCAAGTTTCATCACCAATTTCTACGCATCTCCACCAATTTCTACGCTGCGCATCTCCAAGTTCCATCTCTAATTTCTGGGCTGCGCATCTCCAAGTCTCTAAGTTCAGCTGCGCATCACCTCCAAATTCCATCTCCAATTTCTACGCTGCGCATCTCCAAGTTCCATCTTCAATTTCTGCGCTACACATCTCCAAGTTCCATCTTCAATTTCTGCGCTGCGCATCTCCAAGTTCCATCTCCAATTTCTGCGCTGCGCATCTCCAAGTTTCATCTCCAATTTTTGCGTTGCGCATCTCCAAGTTTCATCTCCAATCTCCAATTTCTGCTCTGCGCATCTCCAAGTTCCATCTCCAATTTCTGCGCTGCGCATCTCCAAGTTCCATCTCCAATTTCTGCGCTGCGCATCTCCAAGTTCCATCTCCAATCTCCAATTTAAGCCCTGCGCATCTCCAAGTTCCATCTCCAATTTCTGCGTTGCGCATCTCCAAGTTCCATCTCCAATTTCCGCGCTGCGCATCTCCAAGTTCCATCGCCAATTTTTGCGCGCATCTCCAAGTTCCATCTCCAATTTCTGCGCTACGCATCTCCAAGTTCCATCGCATCTCTAAGTTCCATCTCCAATTTCTGCGCTGCGCATCTCCAAGTTCCATCTCTAATTTCTACGCTGCGCATCTCCAAGTTCCATCTCCAGTTTCTGCGCTGCGCATCTCCAAGTTTCATCGCATCTCCAAGTTCCATCTCCAATTTCTGCGCTGCGCATCTCCAAGTTCCATCGCATCTCTAAGTTCCATATGCAATTTCTACGCTGCGCATCTCCAAGTTCCATTTCCAATTTCTGCGCTGCGCATCTCCAAGTTCCATCTCCATCTCCAATTTCTGCGCTGCGCATCTCCAAGTTCCATCTCTAGCGCATCTCCAAGTTCCATCTCCAAGTTCCATATCTCCAATTTCTGCTTCCATCTCTAGCGCATCTCCAAGTTCCATCTCCAAGTTCCATCTCCATCTCCAATTTTTGCGCTGCGCATCTCCAAGTTCCATCTCCATCTCCAATTTATGCGCTGCGCATCTCCAATTTCTGCGCATCTCCAAGTTCCATCTCCAGCGCATCTCCAAGTTCCATCTCCAACGCATCCCCAAGTTCCATCTCCAGCGCATCTCTAATTTCTGCATCTCCAAGTTCCATCTCCAATTTCTGCGCTGCGCATCTCCTCCAATTTCTGCATCTCCAAGTTTCATCTCCAATTTCGTCGTTGCGCATCTCTAAGTTCAGCTGCGCATCTCCTCCAATTCTCCTCAAATTTCTGCATCTCTAAGTTCAGCTGCGCATTTCCTCCAATTCTCCTCCAATTTCTGCATCTCCAAGTTCCGTCTCCAATTTCTGCACTACGCATCTCTAAGTTCAGCTGCGCATCTCCTCATCTCCAATTCTCCTCCAATTTCTGCATCTCTAAGTTCAGCTGCGCATCTCCTCCAATTCTCCTCCAATTTCTGCATCTCCAAGTTCCATCTCCAATTTCTGCATCTCCAAGTTTCATTTCTGCATCTCCAAGTTTCATTTCCAACTTCTGCGCTGCGCATCTCCTCCAATTCTCCTCCAATTTCTGCGCTGCGCATCTCCTCATCTCCAATTTTTTCATCTCAATTTCCGCGTTGCGCATCTCCTCATTTTCTGCATCTCAATTTCTGCGTTGCGCATCTCCTCATCTCCAATTTCTGCATCTCTCCTCCAATTCTCCTCCATCTCCAATTTCTGCATCTCCAAGTTCCATCTCCAATTTCTGCGCTGCGCATCTCCTCCAATTCTCCTCCAAGCGCATCCCCAAACTAAAGGAAACAAAGGTTGTACATGTTCCATTTTGCCAAACAAGCTTTGTTGTTACCATTTGTCTTCAGATTGTAATACTTCATTCAACTTGAAATTTAGGCGGGTTCTAAATTTCCTTCCATAATCATGAGCTTAAGTTCAAATTTTCGAACTTCATGTCAAAATTGATTGGAATCCCAAAATTATACCAAGTCAAATTTTCATCACTTCTACTCCGAGTTCAAGCTAAATTTCGAGCAAAATCCAAAAATTTTCTAGAATTAAAATTTGGGCATGTTCCTAATTTTATTCCCGACAAGATGTAGATTCATAAATTATCCAAATCTAAGTCTCAAATCGAAATTGGTGGTTTGGATATACTCCAAATTTTATCCCACCTCGAAATTGGAGTAAAAAAATTCAAAGTCAAACCCTTTTTCAAAATTCAATTGGGCCGACGCAAAACTCTACTCTACATCCAAAATAGAATTAAAGTAGAACACAAAAATCTACGAAAGTTCAAGTCAAGCTTCTGCCAAATAAGAAAGATAAAAATTGTGAGCCCAATTCATATTTTTTGGTCAATTGACATAGAAAGATGTATCAATCAAAATAATTGATTTATGAATCAAATTTCATATTTCGATAAAATTGATATGTCGAGGCGAATTCGAAATTAGGGGTGTCCTACATTTCGATTTCAAAATTTAACTTTTCCGAGACTCACCCACACGTACATGTGCATAACTCTCGAAAAACGGGGGCATTTATTGACCGAGAAATTTCGGCCAATCAGCGGTCGCCACGTGTCTTCATCATGGTCGGCGGATCGAATAAACTTAACCGAGCAAATTCGGTCATAGCTCAATTGGGCTCGAAATCGAATCGGGCCAGAAAGCGACAATTTGGTCCAAAGCCCAAAAGCCCATTGGACCCAGGCCCAAGCCCATTAGGCCCATGAGAACTCTATAAATAGAGAGCTCATTATCAATTTTCGAGGTTCAGAAAATTTCTTCTCCTAAGAGCTCAGAGAGAATTCTCAAACAACGAAGACTTGGAAGACTGGACAATCCTTCAACATCGAGAACAAGCTGCAAAGCCCTCGATCCAAATTCAACGTCGAGAGCAAGCTGTGAAACCCTCGATCCAAATTCAACATCGAGAACAAGGTGTGAAGCCCTCGATCCAAATTCAACATCGAGAACAAGCTACAAAGCCCTCAACAACATCGAAAACAAGTTGGGAAGCCCTCGATCCAAATTCAACATCGAGAACAAGCTGCGAAGCCCTCGATCCAAATTCAACATCGAGAACAAGCTGCAAAGCCTTCGATCCAAATTCAACATCGAGAACAAGCTGCAAAAGCCCTCGAAACAAATCCAACATCGAGAACAAGCTGCAAAAGCCCTCAAAACAAATCCAACATCGAGAACAAATTGTAAAGCCCTCGAAACAAATCCAACATCGAGAACAAGCTGTAAAGCCCTCGAGACACATTTACAGTTGAGAGAGAAAGAATCAGAGGATAAACATTAGAGATTGTAATCCACTACGCACAAATACAATACAAATATAAATTCAAATTTCATTTACACGTGTCGAATTTTCATCCTTCGTCGAATTCTCATGTGAACACACATGAAAGTCCATATTTCGACTAAGCGATGCTTGTCATTGCCAAACATTCGTGTGATGATGGTTCTTTTATTTTAATATATTATTTTTTATTTATAAAAGTAACTATTTTTATTGATTTAAAAATATATGAAAATTCATTTTTAGAAATAATTTATACCTATATTTTTTTATATTATAAATATAAATGATAAACCATTTTTTCATATTTTATTTTTTAAAAGATAATTTTAATATTTAATTCTTTAAAAAAAAAATTATTATTTCAAGTTTTAAATTCATTAAAAAAATTGTTGAAATGTTATTTTAGTCTCTATATTTTGAGAATTGTTTTAGTTTAGTCATTGTAATTTTAAGTCTAAATTTAGTCTTCATATTTTGAATTAATTTTAAAATTAATTTTTACTATTAATTTATTTGTTAACTTTTCCAAATGTAATTTAGTCTATATTAACGTCTCCTCTATAAATTTTGGAAACATTATTCATATTATATTGTGTTTTTTCTCGAATAATTTTTTTTTTTTCAAAGCGTTTAATAAGTCTTTGAACTTTCAATTTTGTGTTTAATAGATTCACGAACCTTAAAAAGTGTTCAATATATTTTTCAACTTTCAATTTTGTATTTAATAGATATTCGAATTTTCAAGTTTAAGTCTAATAGATCTTTGAACTTGCAATTTTTTTTTATATTTATATAACATAATATTTTGGTGCCCCCAAACATTAATGTTTGGATTCGCCCCTGATGTATATATACATACTACTAATATTGGCATATTAGATAGTATATATTCATTCTTATCCTACTTAAATATACAAAGAAGATTTAAAATGCTAACATGTATATACGTATATCAAACACATGAGACAAATATACTAGCATATGTTATGAATATAGGTACTCAATTCCTATCTTATACAATTATATATGGTATATTTTGTATAAATGAAGATGCAAAAGCGACCGAATATATGAGCTAGTATATATGAAAGGGAATTGTTGTTGTAGCCACGTATTTTTGCTCCGATCTTTTTAAATTAATTTGCTAGGTTAATAATGTGTGCATAATTTATGTTTTATGTCTGTTTTAATTTGATTGATCTTAATCTCCCAATACATAATTATTTGTCAAATCGAGCATGACTTAATTGTCATAAAGTTGTATCATTAACTAAGAGGTTAGAGGTTCAATCTTCTCTCGCATTAATTAAATATCTTTGCAAAAAAAAAAAAAATACAAAGGAAAAATCCCAAAGAACACTCTGGATCCGCACCTCAAGCACTAAAGAGAATTTAGTGTTCTTGATCCTATCTTTTAAACCTCTTTTAAACTTCTCACTTCTTTCTTAAATCGCCTGAAAAAGATACAAAGTGAAGGAATTAAAGATTTGCTTGTATTATTTCATAATACATTGTTGAGTAGTTTGTTATTACTGTTTTTTTTATTGTTCATCCTCTATTTATTTACTTTTTATTACTCTTATTAATTTTTTTTTAATTAAAAAAAGAGAAAAAAAAAATGTAATGAAAGAAGCCAAATGCGAGGTTGTAAAAATAAGAAATGTAACATACCTTAAAGTCTTAATCGCTTTGATTGTGGGAAAAACAAAGTATGGGTGAAGGAGATGAAAAAAAAAAAAAAAATAAATAAATGATGAAATTGAGGGAAAATAAATAATTAGGTTCCTTAAAAAAAATCAGTAAAAAACTGTTATTTTTAATTTATTTTTATTTCTTCTGATTTTTGGATCTGCTTTAATTCAAAAAATGGTGCAGTAGTTTTTTTTTTTTATTATTATTATTATTATATCGTGTTCTTGTTTTATTTACTTTGCATTTTATTTAATTATTTGTTATGTTTCCTTTTATTTTCTGCATATCTTATTGTATTGGAATAAATGTCTATTTTGTATTTTATTTATCTACCTTAGGTTAAATATTGGATATAATATTTTTTTTAGTGTGTAATTTATTATTATTGTGTTAATCTTTTAACCTATACTAACTGCTTGATAAAATATCCAAAGACGGAATCTATAAATATTTGAAAGTCCGATTTTCTAAATTTTTTTAGGTGAGAAGTCGATTTTTTAGAAGTCCGAAATCGATTCCAATAGGTTTTATTAAAATTCTAATACAATTATTTATGAAAAATTGTAACAGATGTCAATTTAGAATAAGATAATTAAAAATATAGCATGTTTTAAAAAAAATTGCGTATATGACAATTTCTATCGCTGATATCTTAGGGCTGATAGAAGTCTATCGCTGATCACCTCAGTTTTTTATAATTTTTTGTCAGTGATAATAGTCTATCACTAATAATAGTCTGATAAAAGTCTATCAGTGATAGAAACAATTTTTTTTTGCTATATTTACAAAACATTTTAAAATTTGCTAAATTTGCAATTAATTTGGACTTGATTGCTATTTGTGCAACCAACCCATTATTTATTATATTTACATGTTCATTTGTTATATTTTGATTAATATTTTGATTAATATTGCTATCATGAGCTTATTGCCTTTTTTACGTTTTTGTTGGCTCCTTATTTGTTGTTTTTTTCTTTAACCTATCTTTTTATCATGTTTTCAATTCTTTTTTTAAACTGTTTTGTTAAATTTATTTCAAATCTTTAAAATTGCTCTTTTTCGAGTTTATAAAGGTTTTATAACCTAAAGTCCTGTTTTTAAAAGTTTTCTAATCAGTTTTCTCAAAAAGTTTTTTTTTTTTTTTTTTTTTTTCAAAATCGTTTTCTAAAATTTCCATGAAATCTAAAAATATTTGGGAGTCCGATTTTTTATAATTCTTAAGGTGATGGACCATAATCTTTGGGAGTCCGAGATTTTGATCCCAAGAAAGATAAATTAAATTTAAACAAAAAAAAGATGTTTTGTTTTTTTTAAAAACTTACCAATGATATCCTATAATGAAGTTTGAAAAATTGTAATATTCTCTCATATTCTTGAGGTGAAGTATATTGCTAAATATCAAGAATATTTCTAATATAGTCAAAATCGATGGATAATTTCCACTTATTTTATGGGGTCATGACTTCAAATACTGAAGAAATGCAAGCTAAAATAAGACATTATTTTAAAAAAAAAAATTCTCGAGCAAACTTTTCTTGAAAGAACCTTTTATAATTCAAGATAAAATTTGGCCACCGATTTTAATAGATGTTGTGGGGTGCTAATACCTCCCCCGCATTCAAATGACCCCTGAACCCAAACTCTGTTTTCGTATACTTTTTTGTTACTTTTTTTTTAATTTTTTAATTTTTTTATTTTAATTTTGGTGTCCAATTACACCTTAAAAAAAGATTGGTGACGACTCCCTTTTTTATTTTTAAAATATTTATCTTTTTTTTTAAAAAAATATTTTTCTTTTTTCGAGGACATCGGCTGGTCCACATCGCACGAACGTGGCGACAACTTGGCGACTCTGCTGGGGACACGAGGTTCCACCTCGAGAGTTTGGTTTTTTTTATTATCTTGAATTAGTTTGTTCTTTACATTTATTTTATTGTATTCGTTGCGTGGGTTCTTTAATTATTTCACACACTATCACAAGCCTCCTACCCGAGCTTTTCCTAATATGATTAGATTAGAGAATATAGTAGTGTCGACCTTTGAGAAGTTTATGTTTCCGTGCAGGCACACGAAAAATTCTCACACAACTTGGTCATTTCGTTATGTATGACTATTTAACCAATTTGGGGGCCTTTGTCTTTAGGTCCCTAGATTAACCTCACTTGTTTACAGCCTTTATGTTATGTATCTTGTTGATTAGATTATTTTGCTTTATTTTGTCATCTTATGTTTTATGTGGTCTTTTTACCTTGTGTCTCATCAACATACCATCTCATTTGCATTTACATGGCCTAACATTGAGAGTCATTTCATTATCATGCACAATCCTACATTTATAAGCATCCATTTGCCTATTGTGTTACCACTAGGCTTCATAGTCGTTAATCAATACGTGTTTAACTTTTTCCTCTTAAAGTGTCTTTAAGTACTCACACTAGGCTCTCATCAAGTTTGCATTATTGTGATATAACCATTTGGTTTCGAAACTTTGCATTGCATTTCATGCTAGTAATAAGAAACTTGGATTAATTTAATCTTTCTCTTTTTTAAAAAAGATTAAAAAAGTCAAAGTTTTGCAAAATAGCTCAAAAAATAATTTCTACACCGTCATCATTATTGGACTAGAAGAAAATTCAAGTTAGTGACCAAGTACAAGCAGTCTGACATGTTGTGGAAGTGTTAAAAGAACAAATGGAAAAAATTCTAGAATTACTCACTTAAAAAAAAGAAAATGAAGTGGCAAGGGCATTGCTATAAGCAGAAATGATACATAACCAAGTGTCGACTTTAGATGACACCTATCCCTACTCTCATAGGTTTACAATTCAAATGGAGTCAAGTTCACAATGGATAAGAATGACGACATATCCAACGTCGTTTCGATTGGAGGATTATAGATGCACATGTAATCTTTTAGAGTATTTAGAAAAGAAAATTTGAAAAATGACTACATTGTGTAAAAGTTAGTCATATCAAAGGAGTTTTACTTGAGCTACTTCATGAAAGTTCGTCGTCATCGCTTACAAGAAGGAGATTTAATATTGAAGAGGGTATTCCCCATCTAATAAGAATCATCAAGGGAAGTTATGAAGGAGCCTACATATTAAAAATGTCATCTCTAGTGAAATATTCAAGAGGTTGAATTACCAAACTTGACAAATGCAGATCTCGTCAAGAAGCTATTATGCATAAGAATAAAGTTAATTGTTGGTCATTTCCAAATTACCAACGACTCTTTGCATAGTCGTATGTCATAAATTACTGGATCAATTGGTTTTTCATTGCATCCATCATTTCACCGTCAGTTCCAGTGTCTTGGGATGACGTTTATTTGGTAGTCATGTCTTAAAGCTTAAGCCAAGACAAAAGTCCAATTACAGATTAAGATCATGATACTTAACAAAGTTATCAGGAGAAGTATAAGTGAGTTATTTTGTACAACTTAACTTTTTTATTCTTTTCAAAAGAAATGAGAAAGTGATAAAATTTGGTTTTAAAATGAGCACATCAATAACAAAACATATACATGCATGCACGCACGCATTCGTGAATGACATTCATCTCTATGCCTTTTGTTGTGATGACGCTTGTCTATCCCTGACCTCCAGTTATTTTACCATTGTCATGAGGCGTTTTCATGACCAAAATGTGGGTGTGTAGTTTGGTTCAATAATCTGCAATGAAAGATATGGTCAAGTGCAAGTATACACTGTCAATCAAGTAATAATTTGGAAAGTATTCCAAGTATCAAATCCCAAGAGACTGTTGTGGAATTTAGTTTTAGAAAGAATTATTTTTCGAACGCAATGAAAGCAAAACTAAGTTGATAATGATTGGTTGATTTGAGTTTAAAAATAATCATAAAAGCGGGGATTCAATCATGCTTCAGCCCCAAGTAGAGTTGACAGTCTGTGACCATAGAGTCACCACATAGTACCTTGTGCTTTTGGACCGAGTTTATCTCTTATTCAGCCTCTTTGCAAGTACTTTAAGAAGTCTAAGCCATTAAACCTACATTCTTGTGGATAATGTGATCTTAGATGGTTAAACATGCAATCCTATTGATCCTATAGTCTTTTGCCTCATTCATCAAAGACAATCGACGGAATCCTATTCCTAGGCTTTTCTGCTACATCCCCTTTACGAGAGTCGTTAATTGCCCGACCGGTCAAGTATCGACATTAACATTTCATGCTAAACTAAATGACCAATTCAATCTAACATTTTTGCATATAATCAGTAAAAGACGAACCGCACAAGGCATATGGATAAAACCGTAATTTACAGCTGTCAAGCTAGCTCATTTCTGAATATTCACATAATTTAATACCTTAGAAAAATTAGCTCATAATGAAAAATAAACTAAAATACTTCATTGATAAATAATTCATAAGTACAAAAACTGGCTAAAGGGTAAAATGGTAATTTTACTCAAAAATTAAGAACAAAACGGAAATAAAATAAAAACAGAATGTAAATGATAAATAAAGGACATAATTGAAATAACAAAGGTTCAGAACTGAAAATTAAATTAGAAGTGCAAAAACTGGCTAAAGGGTAAAATAGTAATTTCACTTGAAAATTAAGAACAAAATGAAAATGGAATAAAAACAGAATGTAAATAACAAAGGTTCAAAATAAAACAGAAAATAAATCTGAAAATTTTCAACTTTCTCTGTCTCGAACTCGTGGACAATGAATGAAGAGTCTCTACTCGCTCGATTCACGTCGTCAATGTGAATCGAATCCTCGTAGCACCTTCCTTCTGGAGATGGCTGAAGTAGAACGTTTTACAGAGGAAGGGTCAACTCTTGTTGGAGTTTCGGGATTGGAGGAGTTCTTCGAGAGAGAAAAGAGAGTGATCGATGATGTGAAGATCGGTTGTGTAAAGATCGATGATGAAAGTGAAGACTTGGGGTGCCTTTTACAACCTATAGGGTTTGTTGGAGGTTGCTATACATGGGGGAAAGATCTTTGACAAAGGTTGTTAGGTCAAATGTGGAGATTGTTGCTGATTTTCGGAGAGACCTTTGACCAAAATATCCCAACAAATTCGTTTTGACACAGTCAACTGCACTCCGTGACCTCTCTGTGGCCACAAATTGGAGCAAAAATACAGATTTCCTGAAAATGAGTAAAACAACGTTAATTCTTATAAAATCTTTTATCCTCCAAATTGCTTCATATTGAGAAAACCATCTTGAGCATGTGACTTTCCTATTATTATTTTTTTTTAATCAATTACATGCACAATTATTTTAAATTTAATAAAAAAGTCATCTAATGAGAAAGATTAAAAGGTAAAAAATACGACATAAATGACATTCATCACACCCTCGAACTTAGCTTAATGTTTGTCCTCAAGCAATTCCACACATAATAACAACACAGATGAACAATTATGCAAATGTTTAACATGCTTTAAAAAAAGTTTTCTTATTAACAACCTTTCAGGAGATGTCTCATACTCTAGTGCGAGTTATAATCTCATTGTAGTTTTGATAGCACTCTAAAAGTGCTAATATTTAGCTCCTAAGTCTTGTAAATTAGAATAATTATTTGGGCTTAATTGATATATTTTGTATAATTTAATTGTTAAGGGGTAAATCGGGCATTTGCGTAAATTAAGAGCTTAAATGAATATTTTAGAGCATTTTATTAATTAACGGTTTTGAGTGATTATACTACATTAATTTATTAATCTAATTATAAATTCAAAATCAATTAATGGCTTAATGGTGCAGGGCTTGCCAAGACAATCGGGGTGCCCAGGTTTAAATTTTGGTGGATGCAAGATTTTCCTTCATTTTGTAAAAGTCAACAACACCAGTCAACGGTCAACACCTCATGCCCAGAGCGCGCCCGAGCGCCCGTCATCAAAAGTCCCGCGCAATCTTGGTGGATGCAAGATTTTCCTTCATTTTGTAAAAGTCAACAACACCAGTCAACGGTCAACACCTCATGCCCAGAGCGCGCCCGAGCGCCCGTCATCAAAAGTCCCGCGCCCTCCCTCATTTTGTAAAAGTCAACAACACCAGTCAACGGTCAACACCTCATGCCCAGACGAGCGCCCGTCATCAAAAGTCCCGCGCGCCCTCCCTAGCCTCGCGCCCGCGCGTTCTATCCTTGACTGTAAATGCCCGTCATTAAAGGTAAAAAATGCCCGTCATAAAAGTCAATGAAAAATGCCCGATTTGTAAATTTTCCAGAGAGGTTAGCGCCTAGGCGCTGACTTATGGCGCCTAGGCGCTGGCCCGGCGGAAAAATTGGTATAAATACCCATTTTTCTTAATTTAGGGCATTCTCTTTTGGCTCTTCTCCTACCTCTTTCGAAATTTGGGCATTCTTAGCCATTTCTGGCTCTCTTCTTCACCTCCATGGATAGCTAAACAAGTAAGTGTTTGATTTCTAGTTTGGGATTGTAATCAATTTGGATTAAGGGGAGATTTGCCCTAATTTGTGTATGAATTAGATTGTCTTCCTTATGCATCTTCTTCCTTGTTCTTCATCTAAATAGCTTGGGTAACTGATTAAGAGTGACGCCCGAGTCCTTATGCATGTTTTACCGTTAGAGATTAGGACGTATAATTGCCTCAATCGCTAGGTAACACAAATATGAATATGGGTATTTAGTTTGATCCCAAGTGACAGTTGGGGGTAGAAATTATATAACCTTCATGTTAGATTTTGGGTAAAGAGGAAAAATCGATTTAGTCTCCGGGTTAATTCGTCGCAATGTTCCCGTCTCTGTCCGTTAATCATTTTAGGATTGATCACCTTATTTTGAGTAACTGTCAAGAACAATTAGACTTGCACTTTTCTAATTGTATCTTTGGGTCGTTTGAGTTAGAAATAACCAAACGAATTGCGTGCTTTAAGCGTTGTGTCTATGTATTTAGTTATCGATGATCCGAACACAAATTGTGATCAATCTCATTCTTTGAAGTCAAACATGCCATTATAATTTGTTACTTCACAGTTTTTAGGGAAAAAATCAATTTATACCCCTAAACTTTGAGGGTTGTATCAATTAAAACCCTAAACTAACAATTGTATAAATTTAAACCCTAAACTTTCATAAGTGTATCAATTTACACCCTCTAGTATAAAAATGTAAGCTTTTACTTATGTGGAGACTTGTAATTTATTAATTAAACTCTTAAACTTTCATAGAATTGATTCATTTATGAAAGTTTATGGGTTTAATTGTTAAAATCATAAGTGTCCATCCGTTTAAATTAATTTTTTTCAAATAAAATCTAACAGAAGGTGTAAATTGATACACTTATGATAGTTCAGGGTTTAAATTGATACAATTGTTAGTTTAGGGTTTTAATTGATACAACCCTCAAAGTTTAGGGGTATAAATTGATTTTTTCCCCAGTTTTTATTGTTTTAATTTTCCGTTAGCTACAATAGTTAGAGCTCCCTTTTTAAAATCCAATTTCCCATATTTTTACCGTTAGCAATTTGGAATTAATTAAGTTTGAATTAAGCTAATTCCCTGTGGTTCGACCCGGTTATCACTAACTATAATTTAGTCGGTATAATCGGCTTATAAACATTATTTTGGCAAGCCTCGACAGCTTGAAATTTGTGAACGTACAAAAGTTTACTACCAAAATTGGCACCGTTGCCGGGGAATTAAATTTAATTCAACTTGGTTGATTTTAATTTGTTTGTTTTAAATTTTTTCCTTTTGTTTGTACAGTTTTATTCATTTATTTTTAATTTTTTCTTGTATTATTTTACCCGTTCCTTTTTGAGTTTTTGAGCGCAGTTATTCTTTGAAAATTCAAAAGAAGCGCTGAAATGGAGGTCGGGGGTAATTATGAGCAACAAAGGACCTTGAGGCAACTTGCGTCATCTGAGGTAGGCCGAAACTCATCGAGTATATTGTATCCGGTAGCTTCAGGTAATTTTGAACTTAAAGCTGGTCTGATTAACTTATTACCTTCTTTTTGTGGTAATACAGATGAAAATCCGGCCAGACACCTCAAGGCATTTCGGATGGTGTGTTCGTCATTTAGGACCGACGACATCACTGAAGATCAACTCCATCTCAGGGCCTTTCCCATCACCTTAAAGGAGAAAGCGAAGGATTGAATGTATTACCTACCGACTGGGTCCATCATGACTTGGAGTGAGCTAAATGGGGCGTTTCTGGAGAAGTATTTTCCTGCTTCCAAGGTCGTCGCCCTCAGAAGGGAGATACACAAAATTGAGCAAGGAAATGAGGAAACCGTCCTTGAGTGCTGGGAGAGGTTTGGCGGTTATGCGAGGATTGTCCCAATCATCAAATAACCGAGCAGTCCCTCATTCAGAGTTTCTACTACGGTTTGCTTCCCCAAGGACAACAGATGATAGACGCCGCCAGTGGAGGTTCGCTCATGGATAAGACACCCGCCGAAGCTAGAACCTTGATTTCTAACATAGCTAGAAGCTTGGAGCGGAGTGGAGATGGAGACAAGGAGAAAGCTCACCTGAAGAAGGATGTGGATGAGCTTAAGGCTCAGCTTTTTGAGGTAAGTAATGTTGTTCTTGCCTTAAAGGATGATTTTCTGAAAGTCCAATCTTCTATTTCAGGTAGAACTGTTGAGGAAATGTTTCAAGCTCTCCTCACAATAACCTCGGACAAGCTCGATAACGTTGGAACTCAGATGCAAGGATTTAGGGAAGAAATGTCTCAGATGACTTGTAAAATCAATAGGATAGAAAATCTGAAAGCAGAAAGCGCTAGAGCCATCACTCTGAGAAGTGGGAAAGAGCTTCCCACGAGTACCCCACCAGTGGAAGTCGATCATGGCCACATCGAGCCACAAATAGGAAACCCCGAACCACGGTGGAAAGGGGTAAACTTCGATCCTACATGTACGAGAGTGTATGTGCCTAAGGCCCCTTTTCCTAGCAGGTTAGCAAGACCACCTAAGAAATCCTATGAGGAGGTAGTTTCTCTTTGTCAGGTAGACACGATTGATACACTAGCACATAACGTATGCATGACTGTTGAGGATGGGGATGACCCATTATTTTTAATTGAACTTTTTGATGAACATGAGTTGCATGAACCACCCTTGACTGAATTTTGTGATTCAACTGTTTCTGCCTTGACAATTGTTGAGAATCCTGCTAAGATACCCCCTTCTACTTTGCCTTGCACTATATGAGATAAAATAATCAATCATGTCATGCTAGATTTAGGAGCATCGACTAATGTAATGTCACATGTTGTTTTTAAAGAGCTTAAACTTAATGACTTGCATGAAACCGGTGTTAATGTGCAATTGGCTGATAAATCATATGCGCATCCCTTGGAAAATGTGGAGGACGTTTTGGGCAGGGTAATTGATTTGCACTTTCCTGCGGATTCTTATGTTCTTGAAATGAATATTAAATCCTCTCATGTTTCTGCATCAATTCTATTGGGACGTTCTTTTATGAAAATTGTAAAAGTTAAAATCAATGTTGATAAAGGTGTCATGTGTGTTGAGTCTGATGGAGATGTGAGTGAGTTTATAATTGATGGGTTAAAATCGCAGGAGTCTGTTGGGAATGTCGAAGTTGTTTATGTTTTATTTGAAATTGATGTTGTATGTGTGCAGAAGGCACAAGAGAGAAAATTGTTTGTTTGTTTTTGCAGGAATGATGAAATTGAGAAGATGGATGGGGCATCTTCCAAGTACGATTATGGACGAGTCGTGTGCGAGAATACAGTCGAGCAATCGAGTCTAAAAATTTGCGCTTCTCGGAGGCACCCGAGCTTGGACTGTATTTTCTGTTTGTTATTCGTTTACAGTTTTTTTTTTTTTTTTTTTTCTTCTAGTTGTTTAAGTTTGTTGTCTTGTTTTCTTAGGTGAGAGAAGAGAAGTGACCACCATTGCAGATCCATTTCGAAAAAAAAATGAGGACACGCATCCCTTTCCACCGATCCCGTTAAAATTCAGGGGAGGTTCCTGTTCCCTTAATAATTTTATCGCTCTCACTGTTTTATCTGTTGGATTAGTTGCATTGGGGACAATGCAATGTTTTAGGTGGGGGGGGGGGGGGGGGGGGGTGGGTTTAGTTTTGGACTTCTTTATAGTTTTTGTGCATGGATGCTCTGATTTTGAGATGTATGAGAATCTGAATGCATGTTGTCCGATGAGGACTGTCTGTGATTTACTCGTGAATACTCCATATTTGTGCATTTCGAATAAACCATGAGTTGTATGCATATTTTGAGCTTATTTTAAAAAATTTCCGAATACTCTCTACATTCATCGAGCACATAGCCCTCTTACTCTTGGTTCTGATAGGCTTAGAGTTATTTTATTTTATCTGAAAATTTGTTGTCACCTCGAAAGGCATATATAGGGAGGCTTGATGTGTTAGAATTTGTAATAACTCATTTGATTTAAGCAAAGCTTTATGCCTAAAAAAATTCAATTTTCTGTGAGTAAAAAGCATGAAAAATGTTCTTTCTTGAGGTGTTCCTCCTTCTTGTGTTGCCAGTGTAATCAGGGGCGATCGTGTAACCCACGGTTGCCACTGCATGAAAGGGTGACTAATTGAAGTGAACACTTGTCCTTAAAAACGTGAAGCGAATTAAGCTTGACGTGTTAGGCTCTCTCGAAAGAAGAAAAATAAAAATAAAAAGGGTACAAAGTACCAAAGAAAAGAAGAAAAGAATTGGGTCAATTGTTTTGTTGCTTTTTCCGACCCGTTAAGCCATTAGACTGTTTTCAACGCTAGAAGTAGGGGGAAAACGAGTCTTAGGATCGATTAAAGGAATTCAGGGTCTATAAGATCTAGAGTAAGAGAAGCTAAGCACACACACACACACGTGAGAGTAGGATTTAAAATTTTGAAATGTTCTTAACTTATGCATACACTTGTTTGTTTTTCCGTTAGCATTAATATCTTGTGTTCACGAGTTTTGAGATTTGAGTCGTCAGCATGCAAGTGGTTTCTTATAAGATAAATCAAAGTACACCTTGCTCGAGGACTAGCAAGGTTTAGGTTGGGGTATTTTGATAGCACTCTAAAAGTGCTAATATTTAGCTCATAAGTCTTGTAAATTAGAATAATTATTTGGGCTTAATTGATATATTTTGTATAATTTAATTGTTGAGGGGTAAATCGGGCATTTGCGTAAATTAAGAGCTTAAATGAATATTTTAGAGCATTTTATTAATTAACGGTTTTGAGTGATTATACTACATTAATTTATTAATCTAATTATAAACTCAAAATTGATTAATGGTATAATGGTGCAGGGCTTGCCAAGTTAATGGGGTGCCCAAGTTCAAATCTTGGTGGATGCAAGATTTTCCTTTATTTTGTGGTCAACACCTCATGCCCAAACGCACACCCGAGCCCCGTCCCGCCCGCGCGCCCTATCCTTGACTGTAAACGCCCGTCAATAAAAAATGCCCGATTCGTAAATTTTCCGAGAGGTTAGCGCCTAGGCGCTGGCCCGACGGAAAAATTGGTATAAATACCCATTTTTCTTAATTTAGGGCATTCTCTTTTGGCTCTTCTCCTACCTCTTTCAAAATTTGGGCATTCTTAGCCATTTGTGGCTCTCTTCTTCACCTCCATAGATAGCTAAACAAGTAAGTGTTTGATTTCTAGTTTGGGATTGTAATCAATTTGGATTAAGGGGAGATTTGCCCTAATTTGTGTATGAATTAGATTGTCTTCCTTATGCATCTTCTTCCTTGTTCTTCATCTAAATAGCTTGGGTAACTGATTAGGAGTGACGCCCGAGTCCTTATGCATGCTTTACCGTTAGAGATTAGGACGTATAATTGCCTCAATCGCTAGGTAACACAAATCTGAATATGGGTATTTAGTTTGATCCCAAGTGACAGTTGGGGGTAGAAATTAGATAACCTTCATGTTAGATTTTGGGTAAAGAGGAAAAATCGATTTAGTCTCTAGGTTAATTCGTCGCAATGTTCCCGTCTCTGTCCGTTAATCATTTTAGGATTGATCACCTTATTTTGAGTAACTGTCAAGAACAATTAGACTTGCACTTTTCTAATTGTATCTTTGGGTCGTTTGAGTTAGAAATAACCAAACGAATTGCGTGCTTTAAGCGTTGTGTCTATGTATTTAGTTATCGATGATCCGAACACAAATTGTGATCAATCTCATTCTTTGAAGTCAAACATGCCATTTAAATTTGTTACTTCACAGTTTTTATTGTTTTAATTTTCCGTTAGCTACAATAGTTAGAGCTCCCTTTTTAAAATCCAATTTCCCCTATTTTTACCGTTAGCAATTTGGAATTAATTAAGTTTGAATTAAGCTAATTCCCTGTGGTTCGACCCGGTTATCACTAACTATAAATTAGTCGGTATAATCGGCTTATAAATATTATTTTGGCAAGCCTCGACAACTTGAAATTTGTGAACGTACAAAAGTTTACTACCAAGTTTCTTACATAAGTTTCTACTTTCGTTTTATACACAAAGCTTTCTCTAGTCTATCCTAACCTTATGCTTAATCTATCTAACCTTTAGTCATTGAGTCTAGGATAGTCCTTTTCGTGAAATAAACTAGGCTTAGACTTTTCCTTTTTGTGTGAACTTTTAGCACTTTCTCCCCAAATTTGTGTTGCTGCTAAGATTCTCATTTTTTCTTTTTTCTTTATTACTCTCTAGAGAATCTTTGTTTCTAGACTCGCCTTTGTTCCAGCTTGCCTGCAATTTCATTGCACAATGCATCTAGCTACGAGCAAACCTCACATATTAAGATAAATACTCACTTCCTAGTTACCCTTTCATGCAGTGACAACCATGGGTCACATGATCGCCCCTGGTTACTCGACTAACTTAAGAAGGAGGAGTACCTCTTGAAATAGATTTTTTTTAGCTATTCTTCCTTTGGAAGAGACATAGCAACAAGACCTAGCAGTCAACACATTACATATATACTTCACCCCCCAAACTTAAATGAGGCAATGTCCTCATTGACTATATAAGAGATTTTTCAAAAGGCATGGTGTGTGAGCATTAGTCTACAAAAAAAGTCAAGGCTAAACTCTCATAAACATGTTAAACAAGTTAAACAAAAGGAAGTTTAGACTTGTGAAAACGTTTTGCATAGAAAAGTACTAATGAAACCCTATATTTTTTTAAAAACTTACAAGCTATGACATTTGACACTTATTTGAGTAGAGAACTCTAGTTATCATCATGAAGGTTATTATAAAGAAAAACATATGAAAGACAACATGCTAAAAACATCATCATACTTGTGCAATCAAGTTATTACATCGAACCAGGCGCATTCCACATAACATTTATCCTAGCAGAACAACAAAACGACTACAACTTCTATCATAACAAAACAACTAAGAACTGAAATTTAACTAACAAGATATTCAGAAAATGGAGTAAATGAGTAGAGGGTAAGGAAGAACGGTACGCCTCTAATCTTCAAACGAAGCGTCACCTTCAGAATCAGGTATTCGAAAGGAATATTCAGGCAAACAGGTGGAAACGTCGGGAATGCAGGCATTAAGGTCGGGGCCAAGACATTAAAGAACCCTTGAATGAGCTCATCCCTCTCTTTGGTATAGGCCCAATAGGACATATTTTGTTCAATCATACGCTCCTGATAACTCTAATTTAGAGTTATGATTAACTCCTTAACAACAGCTAAAATCGTGCTTAAATATTGCTAATTTGCCTTTGTTATAGGTGTTTATCGGTGAAGAGCTCATGAAGTCCAAAAGATGTCATTCGGGGCTAAGAATGCCATCTTAAGGCCTCAGGATTGCATCGAGAGAAGAAGAGTAGCCAAAGTGAAGAAATTGTCTAAGGGGACAGCGTCGAGACGCTGCTAGAGCGTTGAAACGCTGCCCAAGACAATTTACATTATCAAAACCCGAGAGCAAGCATCTCGATGCTGCCTCGCGTCTCGACGCTCCCGAAGGCGAGCGCTGCAGATTTCCGTCTGTAGCATCTCGACGCTACGACGACTATTTAAAGTCATCTTCTCCGATTTTAGGTCATTCCTTCTTCGATTTCCTGATTTATTCTGCCATTGGAGCTCGGTTTGGAGCTCTCTCTTCTACTTTTTCTCCTTGTATGAACGAAATGGATTCCATGGAAGACTAAGGTTAGTGTAGGATTTGAGGATTAAATGTAAGGATTTTGTGGATTTTGTAATTGCTTGAGGATCGTGCTTTGATTTTCTGCCTTGGTTTGAATTTATATTGATATTTTTCTTCTTCTATGCTTATTTTATGAACTATGCTTTCATGATAGCTTGACAACCTTGATTGTTTGCATATTCTATAGTTAATTAGAGTAGTGATGCTCTTGCCCCTCCTATTCGCCTAAAGTAACAAATGTTGAGCGAGCCCGTAGGTAGTACATAAGTATGCTGCCTTAGTTAGTGTTAGTGAACCCCGTTAAAGAAGATAAATCAGATTATCACCTTTGTTGATAACTCGTCACAATGCACCCGTCGCTGTTTTTAATAAGTCTAGGATTGACAACCTTAGATGAGTTAATTGCGTGATTCATTGTTTTTAATAAGTCTAGAATTGACAACCTTAGATGAGTTAAATGCATGTTTAATTGGAATTGACAACTCTAGCTATTTTCTTTGGGTCAATTATCGCGGGGGTTTCCGGGTAATTGTTTGTGCATATCGATTGGTTCTGATTAAGCATGTATGAGTTCAATTATAGTAATTACAGAACTTCGCAAATCCTGAGTTTCCCCAAAATCCAACACGTTCGTACTATTGTGTTAATTTTCTCCGTTAGTTCTTTATTTCTCAATTTGCATGATTAAAAACTTCCCATGTTTTGTTACCATAATTAAACAAGCTCAATTCAATTCAATCTCTGATTTTCATTGACTGCTCCCTGTGGATCGACCTGGTTACCACTGTCTACTAGTTAGATTAGTGTAATCGGTTTACAAATTTCATTTTTGGCAAGTCTCAACAACTTTGAAATTTGGAGCACACCATCGTGTGTGACTCTCACCAAAAATTGGCGTCGTTGCCGGGGAGCAACTTAAATGAAAATCCGTTTTGTTTGGATTTTTTCTGTTTGATTGTTTTTGAATTTTTTTGATTTGATTCTGTTTACTTTTAAATTTTCTTGTGTTGTATGACCCGTTCCTCTGAGGTTAGTGGTTTACAGTTCATACTGGAGATCGATAGAGAAGAACGAAGGTTAAGGAGAGAAGGACGTGAAGGAAGAAGACTGTTCGAGGAAGAAGGACTCAGTCATTTTGTGAGAGAAGAAATGGCGCAGGAGGAAGCGCCTCGAACACTGAAACAACTGGCAGCTCCCGATCTGAACCATCAACCCCTTTGCATCACATACCCGATAGTGGCATGTAATTTTGAATTGAACTCTGGTTTAATTCACCAATTACCCTCTTTTCATGGTAATGTAGGGGAAAATGCGAATAAACACTTGATGGAATTCCATTGTGTCTGCGCGGGGATGAAGCCCCCAGGTGTGACGGAGAACCAACTTAATTTGAAGGCATTCTCCTTTACATTGAAGGACAAGGCCAAAGATTGGCTATATTATCTACCTTCAGGCTCCATCACCACCTGACATGAGATGAAAAGGCTCTTCTTAGAGAAGTACTTCACAGCATCCCTCGCAACGACACTAAGGAAGAGAATTTATGACATCACCCAAGATGTTGGTGAGTCGTTGCACGAGTATTGGGAGAGGTTTGGTCGGTTGTGCGCAAGTTTTCCACACCATCAGATTGCCGATCAGCTTCTCATCCAGTACTTCTATGAAGGTATGACACCTCACGATCGACATATGGTCGACGCGGCTACCGGTGGAGCGCTGATTGACAAGACTCTCGCGGAAGCCAAACAATTGATTGCAAATATGGCAGCTAATTCCCAGCAGTTCGGAGTTAGGGGAGGAATTGACCAAGTGCATCAGATCAATCAGTCGAGCGAGGTGAATGACATAAAAGCCCAGGCGACTGAAATGAGTAATCTACTGAAGAAATTTGTTGGAGGAAGTATTCGAGACTTAGAAGAAGTCAATGCCATCGGTGGTTATGCTTCCAACCCAAGGAAGTACGACCCGTATTCGAATACTTATAATCCTGGGTGGAGAGATCACCCAAACCTGAGCTACAGAAATAGGGAAGGACAACAGAGGTATCCAAATCAATCTTATGAGAGATCTCCCAACACCTCCCACGCCCAGTCCTCCACTTCAGGAAACTCGATGGAAGAGATGGTAAGGACCATCGTGAACACGATCGGCCAGTTCCAAAAGAAAGCTCGCGAGGAGCTCAATAGTCACAAAACTGAGTTGCAAAACTTGAACAAGCAACTGACACAGATGGTCGTGTCAATAAGCAAATTGGAAAGTAAGAGTTCAAAGAAACTTCCTTCTCAAACGACCATAAAATCATGTGAAAATGTGAGTGCGATCAACCTGAGAAGCGGGAAATCGATTCCCACTAATGTTGGTGTTAAGAAGGAAGAGAAGAAGGGGGAAAAGAATGGCAAACCCATTGCATCCTTCCCGAACTACCTTGTGAATGATGAATCAGAAAAGAGAAAAAAGTTGAATGAAGAAGTACCCTTGCTAGTAACATACGATATTCCCTTAGCACCTTTCCCTAGTAGGCTCGTGAAGCATAAGGAAGTGAATGAAGATGAGGAAGTCTTGAAGACTTTCCAGAAGATGACAGTGAATATTCCTCTTCTAGAGGCCATGGAGCAAATTCCCAAATATGCAAAATTCTTGAAGAGCTGGTGTACTGGTAAGAAAAAATTGAGAATGAATGATGAGAAGAAAAAGGAGAGTGTCTCAGCGATATTCCCAGGTTCGTTACCGATCAAATGTGAAGATCCAGGTATGTTTACTCTACCTTGCATGATAGGGAATATAATGATTAAAAATGCCATGTTAGATCTAGGCGCATCTATTAATGTCATGTCTTATGCTCTGTTTAAAGAACTTAACTTAAATGAAATGCATGTGACTAGTATTGTGGTGCAATTAGCTGATAGATCTTACAATCATCCAATAGGGAAGGCTGAGGACATTCTTGTAAGGGTTAGTGATGATGGAGCGTATCACGTTGCGGAAGCGATTTTGGATCGTTGATACTCTAATTTCATCAATTTAACAAATAGAAAACATGCTCAACGGAAATAAGAAATTTAGAATACATACCCTTGTAGTTCAAATTTCTTCAAAATCCGTCGACCGTTCCTCATCACGAACTCTTCGGTCCTCTTCTCACGAACGCCCTGAGGACCACCCCAGGTAGTCCCGCTATCCTCGGCGCCGTGCAACGGAGTTGTGGGACTCCGAAAATAAAAGAAAAGAGAGGAAGAAGAAGAAGAAGAGATGAAGGAACGTTGGTTTGAGAAATGAAGTACGAACACAGAGACTCATTTTTTCAAAAACACAAAATGAAAGATGAGTACCCATTTATGCACTCAAAAACAAATTTAGCCATTTTTTAACGTATATATCTTTTATATATATATATATATATAAAATCAAATGTCTTACATGCATTACTTATATAATTTTTAAAAATTAATACATTATTAATTTTAAATAATAATAAATATTTTATTTATTAAACAATTTAATAAATAATATATATATATATTATTAATTAATTAATATTATTTAATTCAATATCAAATATTAATTAAATAATATGGCAACACCCGATTTTCCGAAAATCGACTATTTGCACATGAATCGTATTCATGTTTTAGACCATTCCCATATTTAAATCATATTTAAATATGTCCATCATTCTTCCACAAACCGAATTTGAACAATTCAAATTATTTTCCATTTTCTCTTACACTGTTGCACGACGTTATCCAAGCTAGCGAGGAGAACCTAAAGGACCTACAGATCATGAGCTCCAACGATACGAGATTATCCGGTCAAAACTCTTTTAACGGAACTAACCAACATTCGTCAAACCCCCGGAGACTCCACTATAGTCTGAGGGTTGCACTCTCCTCACTGTAGATATATTATGTCCTCTAATATAACCGTCACTGGCAAGTCGACCCTTCACAGGTTGTTCGTAATCACAACTGGGTCATTTATACCGTTTAACCCTTGCATTACGTCTTGTTCCTTACGTACCACTAACACCTCTAATGAACAATAGATTTGTGTGCAACCAATAGATCAATTAACCCTCTCATCACATGAGAGTGTGAGCGCTCATTGTTCAAGCCCAGAGTCAGCTATTAAGGGAACAACCTATCTACTAACCCTGAAGAGCGGGTTAGGAGTGAACTCCAATCTTGCTTTACTATGTCCCCAGCTACCTATTCGACTTTATCCCCAAAATGGTAGGCTTATTGAGAGCCACTCTCACCCGTGCAAGTCAAAGGATACTTTCGAATAAGTAGGAGTTCATAGCGAGCTCAGGATTAAGATCGAGTTACCTAGGCCATCAAATGAAAATGTCGGTCTCATCAGTAAATGGTGTTATAAAGAGAGAACGACATATTTCGCGGTTCGGTCTTATGCAAACTCTTTGCACAGGACGTCCTCACTCGCACATCTCCATGTGAAACGATTCAGATCATATCGTTTTGTACAATACAATGTGAGCCGCATCCAATAGTGTTACCAGGATAAGGTACCCAGCCTTATCTGTATACTATAGACCGTTTTGACTGACTACTTGAGCCTGATCCACAATCATGTCATACATGAGGCTCAAGTACTCATATTCAGCCATGGGTGTTGGTCATTCGTATAGGTTAACCTAAACACGTTTCACTTTATTCCAGTAAACTCCTTTACTGAATAAAACTAATAACTCTTTATTCTAAATAGATTATTTACAAACATAACAGTTTACAAACCACGAGTTTTAGGACATAAAACCCAACAAGTGATATGTTTTTTTCGCAGATTTCTATATTTTCGATATGAATGAAAAATCTTCGAATGTTTCTTCTTCTATTTTGTTAGGACGACCCTTTATGAAGACCTCTAGGGTCAAAATTGATGTGGATAGAGGCGTCATATCTGTGAAATTTGACGAAATTGTGAATGAATTTTCTATGTATGATCTGGAATCTGCTTTGTTTGAGAAGAATGATGGTTTGAAAATGAATGTCATTGATGTTGGTTCTGTATGTTTTCTGTCTGGTGATGATGTGTTTGTGCAAGAGGCACAAAAAGAAATTTTTTGTTTGTTTGATTGTAGGTTCAATAAGGAAGACGGGAGAATGATTGGTGAATCTCCCGCATTGATGGACAATGGTTGATTGGATCGCGAGAATACAGTCGAGCAACCGACTTTAAAAATTCTGCGCTTCTCGGAGGCACCCAAGTGTTGAACTATTTTTCAATTATTTTTTAGTTTATTGCTTTAGTTGTTAAGTTGCTTAAGTTAGTTTGTTTGCTTTTGTCTTTGCTTTTTAGGAGAATAAGAGAAGTGCTTGACATGGTTACCTTTGATTGGAAGAAGATCGCGCCTCATCTTCCACCCACCTTGATAGCTATAAAATAGAGCTATTATTATGTCCCTGATATTAGCTAAAAACCGTGCTTAACGTTGGTTAAATGGCCTTATTGTAGGTGATTCGCGGTGGAGAGCTCGAGAAGTTCAATGACGTGTTTTGATGCTAAAAAGAGCGTTTTAAGGCTTCGAGATGAACCTGGCAAAGAAGAGGGCAAAAAGAATGAATATGTGGCAATCAAGTAAAGAGAAGGTGCAAAAATTGGCAAAAAACCCGAGAGCAAACAGTGCAAACTGATGCACAACACCATGTCCGACATTAAAAGCAGAAGGCAAAAATATCCGACATTAAAAGTCAGAAATGCCCGACATTAAAAGAAGCAGGCAAAAAGGTCCGACATTAAAAGTCAGGAATGTCCAACATTAAAGGCAAGATGCCAAATGCCCGTCATTAAAAGTCTAAAAAAGCGTTGTTTTTCCATTTTTTTTTCCGTCCGTAGCGTCGAGACTCTATGACAGCGTCTCGACGCTACTCTGAAGTATAAAAAGCACATTTTCGCGATTTTAGGGCAATCCACCTCCGTTTTGGGCTCGAGATTGACGATTTTTCACCATTTTTGGGCTCTTTCTCCACCATTGTTGTATGCTACCAAACTCTTCCATGGAGTTTTGGAGAAGTTCATCCTCCATGGAAGGCTAAGTAAGGTTAGTGCTTGATTTTGAGTTTGGGATTGTAAACTATGGATTGAAGGGGAGATTTGCCCATTTGTGTATGTTTAGCTACTTTGAACTTCTTGCATCTTCTTCCTTTGGCTGTCTTCAAATTAGCATGTGTAGCTTAGTTAGGAGTGACATTCTATTTCCTATGCATGCTAGAATGTTAAAGATTAGGACGTATAATTGCCTCACTCGCTAAGTAACAACGGTCTAATCATGGCTAATTAACTCGAGCCAAAGTGACAGTTGGGGGTAGGAGTTAATTATTGTTTTCATGATAGGCTTTGGGTAAGGGGTAAATCGAATTAATCTCCAGATTAATTTGTCGCAGTGTTCCTGTCACTGGTCTTTAATTAATTTGGGATTGATCACCTCGAATTGATTGTTGGCCAAGTATAATTAGAATTGCACTTGTCTAATTATATCATTGGGTTGTTTGAGCTAGAGTATGTGGTAGAGAATATTTTGAATATATTCTATTAATTTTCAGGCTGTCGAAGCCTGACCAAAATGAATTTATAAAGCCTATTGACCTTTAGCTTTGCAGCTAGTGGCAACAGGGTCGAACCACAGAGAAGGACTAACGATTGAGATTAATATTTGAGATGCAAGTGAATTGATTGGATGGTTTTTGTAACGAAAAGGGAGTTTTAACATGCAAGGTAGTAAAAATAGCTAACGGAGAAATAAAGAGAATGAGATTAAAAAGTGTTGGATTTGAGGGATTTCGAGATTTTGCTAAGCGTTTTAACATTCATCATTTAATTCTAAAGTAAGGCTAACAATTTGACATGCACGCGGTCGGTTACCCGGGAACCCTAAAGTAACCGGCTCCATATTAATTAATTAGAATTAACAATCCTAACTAAACATTATTCGCAATCTCGTTAGAGTGATCAACCCCAATTTGACTCCGAACAGTTACTAGCTAACCACGACGAACATTCGATTACACATACCAATTGCTAATTGACTACCCGACAACCCTAAAGTACTCAACAATCAGCATGCATAAAACGATACTTCGATTAATTTTATTGTCGTGTGTTACTATGGCGACAATGAGAGGCAAGGCATCGCTAGTCTATAACATTAACACATGCTAGAAAACCCGATTGTCCGTCGTTGAAATCTAACATATGCATGGATTAAGCAAGAACAACAAATACATTTAAGAATTGAAGCCTAATCAGAACCAATATGCATCGATTATCAAAACGCTAAAAGCTTAACAAAAATCTCTAATCATCCCGAATCCTACACAAGTACCTTAGCCGGCCATGGAGAAAATCGTCCCAATAGCTCCCATGGAAGCCTTGGCCATAATCCCAAGCTTAATACAAGTTAAAAGCTCCAAAAACCAGCCAACAATGGCGGAGCAAAAGGAAAATAAAGGAGAAAATCGGGAGGAAGAAGAAAATGGCAAAAACTTGGCTGCAAAAATCGTCTTTACAACTTTAATATCCGTCGGAGCGTCGAGACCTTAGGACAGCGTCGAGACGTTGCGACCTAAATGATCAGCGCACGCCTCGCGATGGCATCAAGACGCTAGGAGAGCGTCTCAACGCTGCCCCGATAATTTCTAGCGCGCGCGCCTCTTTGGAGCGTCTCGACGCCATGGCAGGGTCTCGACGCCAGGCAGCGTTGAGCAAGCGTCTCGACGCTGTCTGCTCGAAGCTTGCTCTCGGGTTGGGGGCTGGAAAATTGCCTTCTTCTTCGCAATTTTTCTCGATTCTTCTTGGATGAGCTTCCCCTTTTCCCGAAGCACTCCCGGGGCACTAAAACGCCTTCCTTAGCCACGAAACGCGTCCAATGGACACCATGAGCTCTATGCCGCAAAACTCCTATAAACGAGACATATTAAACAATTAATTACGGCTTTTAGCTAGAATTAGGGAGTGATAATTAGCCCCAAAATGGAGTTATCAAACACCCCCAACTTAAATCTTGCTAGTCCTCGAGCAAGGCAAATAAAGAATCTGACTCTAAAGGACCATGCATACATGCTTCTAATTCAAACCTCAATGCTTTTTACAAATCTAAACAATACATAATCACGAAAGCAATCGGCGCATGCATTTAATCAAGAACACATCAAAAATTAACTATCGTTCCCTAACATGTGTGTGTGTGCTAGCCAACCTATCCTAAACCTACGTAAGCCCGGAAAAATCACATGCAACATATCATCCCGTTTTCCCCCTACTTCTAGCATTTAAGAACAGTCTAAACTTGACTACACAAGAGAGAGTAATAAATTAAGAGACCTAAAATTCTTTTTCTTTTCGAGTACTTTGTACTCTTTGTTAAGGTTCTTTGAACCCAACATTTATTTTCTTTTTCTTTCCAATCTCGAGTTGCCTAACACGTCAAATTCATGCATTAAACTTCACGTTTTTAAGGACTAACGCTCACTTCTTAGGTACCAATAAGAAGGAGGAGCGCCTCGAGAGATTTTTCTAACAGTCATGCTTTTCTATTTTTTTTTATTTAGGCTTAGCTCATGCTAACTCGATTAATTGACCACTAACTCTCATGCAACAAGCTACCCTAGGGGTGCCTTTTGGGGTGACAACAAGAATCATGCAACATGCAATCAAACTAAGCCTACGGAGTTTAAGATGAGGTTGCTAAGTGCTTGATAGATGCAAGGGAGCAACAAAAAAAAAATTATTTTTTTACATGAACCTAATAAATGCAAAGCTACATCATGCAAAAACTAGATTATGCAAATGCTCAGATTCCAAAAAGACACATCCTAGATCATCATAATTAGAAAGCAGTAAACAGAGTCCCAAGTACTTCAAATTCAAAATAAGCACTGCTCAACAAACTACACATGAAAATCCACAACATCCACCCCCAACTTCAGAAGATAGCATTGTCCTCAATGCTACTTAATCAGATACACAAAAGTAAAGGGAAAAGAAAAACAACACTTCCCTGATCTTTGTGAAGCTGGCGAGGGATAAGAGGCGGCGCTTTCCTTATCGGAGCCCAAAAATTCTTCAACTCCTCCTCAATTCCTAAAAAAAATAGCAAGCTAAATTAAGCTAAATTACTTAAACTAAAACTAAAACAATCAATAAACTAAATGACATAAAAATAGTTCAACACTCGGGTGCCACCGAGAAGCGCATAATTTTTAAAGTCGTTTGCTCGACTGAATTCTCCCCGTGAACTCATCCATATTCCGATAGCGCGGGGGACGTTCCAAACATGTCCTCATCCACGCCATTCCTGCAAACAACATTCAAACATTTCTTCTCTATTCGTGCCTCAAGCACGTGAATATCATCATGATTAGTATCAGAAAAAACAGCACCCTCTTCAATCAAATTTAAATCAATTTTTTTAACAGAGACATAAGAGCTATCCCTCAAGCTCGAGGTCAAACTCTCATTCTCAACAGACTCCAAACAACAAACAGATTCCACAGACTTTTTATCAAATAAGGAAAACTCATGCATAGTTTCATCAAACTCCAACGAAATTACGCCCTTAAACACATCAATTTTGACCCTCGCGGTCTTTAAAAAAGGACGTCCTAACAACATGGAGGACGATACATTCAGAGATTTCCTACTCATGTCTAATACCAAAAAGTCCGCAGGAAACATCATATCTCCTACTCTAACCAGAACATCTTCGACCTTCCCCCTAGGACATATGCATGACCCATTAGCTAACTGAACAACAACATCAGACTCATGCAATTCATTTAAATTTAATTCCAGAAACAAGGCATAAGACATGACATTAACAGAAGCATCAAGATCAAGCATGGCATTTTTAATAGTTTTACTACCTATCATGCACGAGATAGTAAACGTACCTGGGTCGTTACACTTGGTAGGTAACTGTTGCGTGCGCAGTGTGTATGTAAATGAGATGTAAAGTGCACTCAGATCATGCAAGTATACATGGTCTGCAGCAAGTGATAAGTATAATTTATATCGTTTTCCCACAGAGACTAAGTTGAGTGACTAGCGATTTGGTGTGTGTTAAATTAGATAAAGTAACTTGAATTGAATGGATTTTGGGCTGAGGCACGGAATTATAAAAGGTGCAAGGAGAGTGCAAGGTTAACACAGAGCAAAATAAGCTAAAGGATACTATGATGTTGAAAGAATAGTATTGCGGGATTCGCAATACTTTCGCAATGGATTCGCAATGGGTTAAATTGTAAATAAAAGACTAAGGTAAAGGCAGGAAGTGTTGTTGCGGTTCTCGCAATGTGCTCGCAATAAACTTGCAACGATTAAAATCTAAAATGAAGACAACAAGGTTGGCTTAAGAGTCCTCTATAGGCATTTAACTATGATCATTCAGCAGTAAATTAACATCTCATGCATCGTCTTAGCTAGATCTCGTACATCTTCCGATTATATGCATTAGATTCTTAGATTACTCCTGTCCAAGTAAGGCTAAAAACCTATTCATAAACACATGCTAACAAACGTGCTAGGAGAATGCCTATTCCTAGGCCACTCTCTGTTTACCATGAAAGGCTAACATGAATGAACGACTCTGAATTCTTACTCCTTCCAGAGGTTAGGAATTCTTTAAACAAAATGGATGGCCGGTCGAAATTGCCCATGGGGTGAAGATCACATTCATTCAATGCATTCATGCTACTTTACATGTTGATTTCACATAATCCTATCCTATAGATTCATCTTCAGCAAACCTCTATTAAGTTAGCTACTCATGGTTTTAGAACTTAACAAAATTGATTACTCATGAAATGAAGAACTCAACAAAACTTATTGATTGAAAGACAAAATGAAGAACTCAACAAAACTAATTGATTACTCTTTAAAGGCAAATCAAATAACAATTCATAGACGACATACTACGATCCAAAAGCAATAATTAAAGGAGAAAATAGTAGATGATTCGATACAATACTTTAAACAAACGCAGTAGCTAATATGGAAAGCATTTAAATGAAAGCAGTAAGTTGATTGAAGATCTTTCGAAGCCACGAAACGCCTCGGATGAAGGGGAAGATTAGCTGATCTTGGGGATGAATTCAATCAGAAGAGAAGATGGATCTTCTCTTCTTCCTTTTGAATTATCGACGCCAAGGGCTTTGTTTCTTCGATCCAACAAACGGGGAAAGGATTTCGTCTTCGGGTGTTGGCTTCTGCCGATTTCCTTCACTTTCGAGTTGTTGTGTGGAGTGAATTGAAGGGGATTCAATTCAATATTTTGATCCTCCATCTAGCTCTCTTTATATAGCCTTCAAAGGTTGCTCCCTAATCATGGATCACCATCCAATTTTTGAGGTAACAATCCTCACACGTGGCAGCAGCAGGGAGAGTGGACGGCTGGAAAAACGCAACAACGAAGACTGACGGCTGGAAAAACGTAGCAGAAACGACTAATATTGCGATTGCGTTGCGAGGGTCGCAATGCTCTGTTCCCAACTTCTCTTCGTCTGATCCATTGCGTGCTTTGCAAAACTTCAGCAATACATCTGCAGGGTATAAATTAGCCATTTTTTCACCAATTTGCATACTTTTTCGTAGCTTTTCCAAATAAGCCTTAAATTAGCATCATTTCACAAAATGTCACTTTTAAACACATATTATGCTAACTTCTAATAAAAATGCTCAAGAGATGTCATGAATATCAAGTAATTAAATTCCTAAATAACGCTCATTTGTAGAGGTAACACACCCCCAAACTTGAGTTATTGCTAGTCCTCGAGCAATACAAAGACTTACTTTTTCTTCTTTGCCTAACTGCTACCTCTTGTCCTTATTTCTACCTAACTACTTCCTTATTCTCTCGGCTTACTGTCAAAGGCATTGTTGTCCTGTGACACCCTTCAAGCTAAAACTAACTTCATGTTTTCTCATTCTGAATTCTCTTGCCTTTAAAACCTTCAGTTTTTACTAACTCCCTATCTTTTGGTTTATCTGCCTATATCATCAAGCACATTGTGCAGTCATCCCTAAGGTTTAAAATCTCCCTAGTTTTAACTCAAACTCAGTACATGCTTCTAAATTTTTTTATTCTTTTATTACCTAGGAATCCTTAGAGTCATGCCATGCTTAGAACAACACAAGTATCAGAGTACAAAATCCATAGAACAGACTAAGCCATGGCATCACCTCTATTTTTAGGACAGACACTCATCTCCCTTTTCAAGCCTTCTAGTTACAGCCCTGTGCTTAGCTAACTTAGGATCAGAGTTCATTACATAGGACATCTAAGCACCTAAGGCTGCACCCTTTTGGCATACATCATTCTTCTTTGTTTTCTATTTTTCTTTTTTTCTTTCTTGCACTTCTTTCTTTCCCTTAAGTATGCATTTTGATGCAGTGCCCCTTGTGGGTTACACAAGTGGCCCTGATTACTCAGCAATCCTAAAGAAAAGCCAATGCTCTTTGTTTTTTTATTATTTTTTTTTTCCTTTTTTTTTCTTCAAAGAAGACAATGCATATTTTACTAAGGGAGAGAGGAGTGTTCCTAGGACTAGAGGCTGCCTCCCCCAAACTTGGACTTCTCATTGTCCCCAATGAGAGTATGAGGTGGCACACCCCCAAACTTGTTTTAGAAGCATCTAGTCTAAGTTAAAAACATACAGAAGTTAAATATCCAAGGGATGAAATGGCTCTCGTAGTCCAGATAACACATCAGCAGAGATTTATTAAAAACAAATGGTAAGGTCTAACAGGGTCACATGCTTATCAACTTATGAAGCTACTTCAATTTTAAAGAGTGTACTCGACACTCATCCAGCAACCTCAATAAACAGACCACAAAGAGATATCACAAATGCAGTCAAGTATTTAGAGTCAAGGACAGAACATACTAGCAGAGAGACATTACTCAATAACAACATGCTTGAAAGAAACTTTGTGAAGCACGCAATAGAATCGAAATGAAATTAACAGAGCAGATTTAACAGTGATTAAAGCTCCTACTATGCAAATTCTATTGTGGCCCATGGGTCTTGTGGAAATTTAAAACCATCATCACAGATTAATTATCCTAAACTAATTCTAAACTAATATATGCTACTCTAACTAAGCTATTCTACTGAAATTGAAAACAAACAGCAATTGATATTTTTTTTTTTTTTTTTGGGGGGGGGGGGGGGTAACCAGTGTTACAGAAAAGCAGGGTTGAGGGAGATAAGAATTACTCCCTCGAATGTCGTCAGTCTATGACATTCATTCATTTTCTTCTTCTTCTTCATTCATGTACTGAGTTTTAAGTTAAAGCTAGGTAGATTTTAAAGCTAAGGGATGACTGCACAATGTGCTTGATGATATAGGCGGATAAACCAGAAGGTAAGGAGTTATTTAAAGCTGAAGGTTTTAAAGGCAAAGGAATTCAGAATGTCAAAACATGAAGTTGGTTTTAACTTGAAGTGTGTCACAGGACAGCAATACCTTCGACAGTAGGCCAAGAGATTAAGCAATTTGGTTAGTTAGAGATAAAGACAAGAGTTAGCAGTTAGATAGTAGAAAAAGAGAGGGAAAGTGAGTCTTTGTATTGCTCGAGGACTAGCAATAACTCAAGTTTGGGGGTGTGTTACCTCTCCAAAAGAGAGTTATTTAGGGCTATAATTACTTGATATTCATGAAGTCTTTCGGGAATTTTAACTATTAATGAGCATAATATGTGTTTTATCGTGACATTTTGTGAAATGAGGTTAATTTAAGGTTTATATGAAAAAGTTGTGCATAAGTGTATAAATTGATGAAAAAATGTCTAATTAATGCCTTGCAGATGTATTGTTGAAGTTTTGCGAGGAACGCAATGGGATCAGAAGAAGGGAAGCTGGAAACAGAGCATTGTTATCGCAACGCAATCGCAATACTGGTCTTTGCTGCTGCGTTTTTCCAGCTTCCAACCCTTCCTATAGCTGCCACGTGTGAGGTTGTTACCTTGAATTAGATGGAGATCCGCAGCCCATGGAACCTCTGAAGGCTATATAAGAGAGATAGATGAAGGATCAAAGCATTGAATTGAAGGGACTTCAATCCAAAACACTATTCGACGGTGAAGAGAATCAAAAGCCAAATATCGCAGAAACAAATTACCCTCTCCCGATTGTTGGATCGAAGAACCAACGATCCCTTGGCGTCGATAATTCAAAAGGAGGAAGAGAAGATCCATCTCTCTTCTGATTGAATTCCTTCCCGGGATCGGCCATTCTTCTCCTTCATCCGAGGCGAATCGTGGTCAAGAGGATCTTCATCTGATCTACTGCTTTCTTTAATTGCTTTTCGAATTAGCTACTGTTCCTCTTAGTTCTTGTTCGGTTCATCTACTGTTTTCCTTTAGTATCGCTTTCGGATTGAGTTGTTTTTGCTTTATGAATTATTATTGGATTTGCTTTTATAAGTAATCAATTAGTTTTGTTGAGTTCTTCATTTCATGAGTAATCAATTAGTTTTGTTGAGTTATTCGAAAGCCATTAGTAGCTAATTTTATAGAGGTTAGCTGAGATGAATCTGTAGGATATATTTATGAGAAATCAACATGTAAATGAGCATAAATGCATTGAATGAATGTGAGCTTCATCCCATGGGCAATTTCGACCGGCCATCCATTTTGTTCTAAAGAATTCCTAACGTCTGGAAGGAGTAAGAATTCAGAGTCATTCATTCATGTTAGCCTTTCGTGGTAACCAGAGACTGATCTAGGAATAGGTGTTCTCCTAGCACGTTTAATCGCATGCAGTCATAAATAGGTTCTTAACCTTACTTGGATATGAGTAACTTATGAATCTAATGCATATAATCGAAAGATATATGAGATCTAGCTGAATACGATGCATGTAATGTTTGTTCTCTGCTGATTGATCATAGTTTATGCCTATGGAGGATTCTTAGCCAACCTTGTTGTTCTACCTTAAGACTTTACTCCTTCTGCCTTATTTTAGATTTACTTGTCTTTTAAGCTATTGCTAGTTCATTGCGATAGTATTGCGAGACCTGCAATACTATTCTTCTATTCTGTGAGTTAGTTAATTTATTTTCTTGGATTTACGTAAATGTTATTAGTCGGTTAAACTATTGCTAGCCTATTGCGAAGGTATTGCGAGTCCCGCAATACCAGTTTTACATATATCGTAGTCTCTGTAGTTCTTTTGCATTACTATATCTTTGTGTTTTCTTTGTGTCCTTGCAATTTCGTGTCTCAAACCAAAATCCATTCATTCCTGGTGACCTTAACTAATTTAACACGCATAAAATCGACATTTACTCAACTTAGGGGGCGTTTGGGGCGCAGAGTGGGTTATTATAGTTGGTGGGTTATTATAGTTGGTTGGTTATAATAATCTGTGGGTTATAATAGTCTGTGTTTGGGGTGCAGAGTTGTATAGTCTGGGTTTAGTAAGTCTGTGTTTGGGGTGCAGAGTTGTATAGTGTGGGTTTAAAATACAGTTTTCTTTAACATGAAATTTGAAATATGTGTTTATGTTAGTTTATTTTTTTCTACAACTTTTTGTTGTATTTATATAGTTAAATGTATATTACATATTAATTTTTTAAAAATTAAAAAAATAAATATTATTTAGGAAATCACAAATAATCGACAACAAGAGGCTCGGTGGAGAGAGAAATAATACAGTTTTCTTTAACATGGAGTTTGAAATATGTGTTTATCTTAGTTTATTTTTTTTCTACAACATTTTGTTATATTTGTATAGTTAAATGTATATTACATATTAATTTTTTAAAAGTTAAAAAAATAAATATTATTTAAGAAATCACAAACAATCGACAAGTTCGGTGAAGAGAGAAATTTGGAATGAAATGGAAGATAAAAAATCGTGAGGTGAGGAAGACAAAGAGAGAAAAAAAATCGGTAAATTGAGTGAAAAAAATAGAAAAAAAAAAAACAAAGAGAGAAGAAAACTCGAAAAAAAACAAAGAGAGAAGAAAAGTCGAAAAATTTAATGAAAAAAAAAAAAAAAAAAAAAACTGTAGAACTGCTACAGTGTTACTGTAGCAAACCGGGGGTTATAATAACCCCCAGCCCCAACTTATATAGTTGGGGCTCCAAACATGGGGTGGGCTATTTAAGCCCACCCCACCCTACCCAACTCGGGTGGCCAAACAGCCCCTTAGTCTCTGTGGGAAAACGATTTAAAACATACTTATCACTTGCTGCAAACCATGTATACTTGCATGATCTGAGTGCTCTTCTCACCTAATTTACATACACACTGAGCACGCAACAGTAACTATTAGTCTCAATCATAATAGATTCATAATTCGAGGACAAAGAGCAAATGGTTTGTGAGCCTATTCGATTCATTTATGAATTGGAATAAGCATCTTTATCCTGAATTGTAAGGTTTGATATGCTGATCAAATCTTATGGTTTTGAATAACAGTTTGAACAAAAGTTTGATGAACCTTGTTTGACAAGGGTTTAATCAAAGTCGTAGCTTCCTTAATTTGTTTCCGTAATTGATGTCCTAATCATTGAGAATGATGTAGGATTAACTTCTGACATTTAAGCATAAACTAGTGACCCACTCCCAAATAGTTGATCTAGAGGTAGGCTTAGTTTGTTCTAAGGATTCAGGTTGATCTGAGTCGTAAGAACAAATTGCTAGTGTTTTCTCTAAAATCTTTTATTGACAAGTTGTTGTCAATATTCGATGGTCTATGGAAATGGTTTCCAGAGACACCTCAAGTGTTGAGGATGTGACAAGTGCATTTACATATTGGAGGTCAGATGTATCTTTTGAGATACTTGACCCGATATGTGCTATGCAGTGGGAGCTGTCAGTAGATGTTAGTCCAATTGGATTGGATGCCGGTTAAAGTTTTGTCCTTGTACTTAGAGGAGTAGAATACAAGAGTTGTATTACTGATTCCTCAATGGTAGCTAAATCTTGTTGCAGCTTGTGAAGCAGCAAAAGGTTCATAAGTTGAGCTCGCAGTTAGTGTTATGAGGAGATGTGATAGTCACATAGAAAGTCTCGCAGCACTTCATGTTGTTTTGTTTACTAAGTCTCTCATGGCTAAAGTGTTTGAGAGACACCTAGAAGGGTCTAGGGCTCCGAGTTTATGGAGAGGACAGTGGGAGAAAACTTCTGATATATGATATATTAGTTTTCTCCACCTAACATGTACACCACGGACGTTTAAGTACAAGTGGGAGTTTGTTGGGTTTTATGTCCTAAAACTCGTGATTTGTAAACTGTTATGTTTGTAAATATTCTATTTAGAATAAAGAGTTATTAGTTTTATTCAGTAAAAGAGTTTATTGAAATAAAGTGAAACGTGTTTAGGTTAACATATACCAATGACCAACACCCATGGCTGAATATGAGTACTTGAGCCTCATGTATGACATGATTGTGGATCAGGCTCAAGTAGCCAGTCAAAATGGTCTTTAGTATACGGATAAGGCTGGGTACCTTATCCTGGTAACACTATTGGATGCGGCTCACTTTGTATTGTACAAAACGATGTGATCTGAATCGTTTCACATGGAGATGTGCGAGTGAGGGCGTCATGTGCAAAGAGTTTGCTTAAGACCGAACCGCGAAATATGTCGCTCTCTCTTTATAACACCGTTTACTGATGAGACCGACCTTTTCATTTGATGGCCTAGGTAACTCGATCTCAATCTTGAGCTCGCTATGAACTCCTGCTTATTCGAAAGTATCCTTTGACTTGCACGGGTGAGAGTGGCCCATAAGCGCCGACTCAATAAGCCTACCATCTTGGGGATAAAGTCGAATAGGTAGCTGGGGACATTGTACAGCAAGATTGGCGTTCACTCCTAACCCGCTCTTCAGGGTTAGTAGATAGGTTGTTCTCTTAATAGCTGACTCCGGGGCTTGAACAATGAGCGCTCACACTCTCATGAGATGAGAGGGTTAATTGATTTGTTGGTTGGACCACAGATCTATTGTTCATTAGAGGTGTCAGTGGTACTTAAGGAACAAGACGTAATGCAGGGGTTAAACGGTTTTAAATGACCCAACTGTGATTACGAACAACCAATTAAGGGTCGACTTGCCCATGACAGTTATATCAGAGGATATAATATATCTACAGTGAGGAGAGTGCAGCCCTCGGACTATAGTGGAGTCTCCGGGGGTTAACGAATGTTGATTAGTTCGGTTAAAATAGTTTTGACCGGATAATCTCGTATCGTTGAAGCTTATGATCTGTAAGTCGTTTAGGTTATTCTGGCTAGCTCGGACAACGTCGTGCAACAGTATGAGAGAAAAGAAAAAGAAAAAGAATTTGAATTGTTCAAGTTCGGTTTATGGAAGGAAGATGGACATACTTAAATATGATTTAAATATGGGAATGGTCTAAAACATGAATAGGATTTATGTGCAAAAAAGTCAGTTTTCGGAAAATCGCGTTTAGCCATATTATTTAATTAATATTTGATATTGAATTAAATAATAATTATTAATTAAAAAGTTTAATTAATAATTATATATACATATTTTATTTATTAAAATGTTTAATAAATAATTTGTTTATTATTATTTTTAATAATAATAATAATTATATATATATTACATGCATTTAGCATGTAAGACACATATGTGTTTATATATTATATATATGTATATAAAGTTTGGCTTTGAAAAAGGATGGCTAATGGAAAAGGCAGGGATATACGAATTGGAGTTTTTCTTTAGAAAAACTTGTTTTTGAAGTTCTTAAAAGAGTTTTAAGTTCTCTGCCTCTGTCTTCTCTCCATTCTTCTTCTTCTTCACCTCTTTTCTTTTCTTTTCTTCTTTGTTCGGAGTCCCACCACTCTGTTGCACGATACTGAGGATAGCGGGACTACCTGGGGTGGTCATCGGGGCGTTTGTGAGAAGAGGCCGGAAGAGTTCGTGACGAGGAACTTGCAGCGGAGCTTGAAGAAATTAGAACTACAAGGGTATGTATTCTAAATTTCTTATTTCCGTTGTTTGAGCATGTTTTCTATTTGTTAAATTGATGAAATTAGAGTATCATAGATCCAAAATCGCTTCCGCAACGTAATACGCTCCATCACACTCTATGTCCCCAAACTATCTATTCGGTCTTACCCCTGAAATGGGAGGCTTATTGAGTCGGCGCTGTTGAGCCACTCTCACCCATGCAAATCTAAGGATAATCCTGAATAAACAGGAGTTCATAGTTAGCTTAGGATTAAGGTCAAGTTACCTAGGTCATCGTTTTGAAATAGTCAGTCTTTAAAACAGTAAACAACGTTATAAAGCAAGAGTGACTATAATTTCGCGGTCCGGTTTTATGCAAACTCATTGCACAGGACGCCCCCACTCGCATGTCTTGACCGATTTTGGATCACATCGTTTGTCCTATACAAAGTGGGTCGCGTCCATAGTGTCCCCAGGATAAGGTACCCAGCCCTATCTCTATACTATAGACCATTTTGGTTATTATTCGAACTTGATCCACATTTATGTCTCCACATAAAGTTCAAGTACTCATGCTATAGTCATGGATCTTAGTTTATTGGATTTAGGGTTTTCTAAAATGAAATAAGCAATTCACATATTCAATAACAACTTTATTGAATAAACCTCAATAACACTTTATTAGTAATAAAATATGTGTATCGTTTACAAACCACGAGTTTTAGGACATAAAACCCAACAGTAAGCATACTACCATTTTTTAAACTAAAAATATGGTCAATTTCTTACATTTCCATCGAGTAAGGCATGTTTGGAAAAATTAAGGGCCTATTTGGTATGCAATTTAAATTTTATTTTATGTTTTCAAACTCATCGAGTTCAACAAATATAGTATTTTATGTTATAAACTCAATTCATTCCCGTTAAATATTACAAATTATACATGATATTGTAAAATAATAATTATACAAAATTTATAACCTAAAATAAGTTCATAAATTAATTAATAATAGTTTATATTCAACATAATATTTAGTTGGTAATTACAAGTTTTATGGTAATCAATATTTTATCAAACACATTTCGAGCAATTAGTTATATTGAGATCCTAGTCATGAATTAAATATGCCTCATCGTAGTGGGAGAGTTATGAGATGACCCGACCGTTACAAGAGCTTATATGAATGAAGTCTAGGTTATCGTATTATATGACAAAATGTAGGGATTGTTGACCTCAAAGTAGAAATGAGGGTCAATCACAAAGACCTAGTAGATCAAAGTCATAAATCTCGAGAATAGAGTATATGTATTCATCTTTATCTAGAACTTATAGATATTCGTGATGGGGTAAAATCCATAGGTTTTGAATATATCTACAAAACTAAAAGATTTGTAAATAAGAAGGTGCAAACCTTTCAAATAAGACTAATGACAAATATAGTGGGAGAAAGTAAACCATGAGTAATCTTTTTTGTTGTCATACTAGAGTTTATAAGCATTCCGTGATTCATAGTTGCATATGAGATATGTCAAGTGAAGGTTTAAGAAATCATTTCTGAAAATAAATCTTAAAGAATGTATTTACAAATCAATTACATGAGTTCATTTTCAAAAATCAAAAGCAAAAGGTTTGCAAGTAGTAAAGATTCATTTATGAAATGAATTTGATGACTAAATTTTTTAATGTAAGGTTTGATAAAAATATAAAAAACTATGACTTTGAATAAATATTAATGATATTGTATATACAAGAAAATCATTAATTACTTAGTGGAGTTTTCTTATATTTTTTGTGGATGACTTATTACTCGTTATGAATGATGTAAGATTTCAATCCAACATAAAATGTTGACTACCTAACCAATTCCAAATGAATGATTTAAATTACTCGGTATGTCCTATAAATAGAGATTTCAAGTAAAAAATGTTGTCTATATCTCACACATCTAATATTGACAAAATTATTGTCAAGTATATGATGTAGTACTTCAAAAATGATAATGTATCATTCTTAGGTGAAGTTTATCTTGTCTAAGGAATAATATCCTTAGACATCTCAAAATGTTGAGAACATAAGATTGACTATCTACGTTTGAGTGGGAGAAAATTTAATGTACACATGAGACATAACATTTGACAGTAAAATTGGTTAGCATATATTAGTTAACCCAATGGTATGACCATTGCGTGGAAAATTAAAAACTTTTTCTCAAAATATCTATGGATAAAATGAGAAATTATATTTTTGTGTATGGGGTTAAAGATTTGATATTTACTGGATGCACTGGTTTTAACAAAGATTTATGGAAATTTATATTTACCCTAGATGGTGGAGCATGGTATGCAAGTTAAATTTCTTACTTATTAAGAAAAGAACTTGTATAGTGATAGCACACAAAATGAGTTATCTTTATTACTTATTTTAGGCTAGTTTAGAGAATTAAATGTGTACCTTCACAATTATATTTGTTTATTTTATAGATATCGAGCATTTTGGAGCAAACCGGAGAATTTAGGAGCAAACCGAAGAATTTAGGAGATTTGTGATGAA
Source organism: Herpetospermum pedunculosum (assembly GCA_028017165.1). Taxonomy (NCBI): domain Eukaryota; kingdom Viridiplantae; phylum Streptophyta; class Magnoliopsida; order Cucurbitales; family Cucurbitaceae; genus Herpetospermum; species Herpetospermum pedunculosum. Next base: position 46,928,115 of record CM051529.1, read on the forward strand.
AACTAAGCTATTTGGATGCAATTTGAAGTCCCCAAGGAGAAGAAAAAAAATTGGTCAAAAACCCGAGAGCATAGCCCCTAGGCGCTACAAAATGATGAAAAAAAAATAATAATGTAAAAGTGTTACTAGTCTGGGCTTGAACTCATACCCTTAGTGCACACCACAACCCAAACAAGCTTTCAACTAGGGGTGGCCAAGATCAAACCGAAAACCGATCCGACCGACCGAGCCGACAACAATCGGTCGGTTTTTTGCCATTATCGGTCGGAGTCGGTTTTATTAATTTCAAAACCGATTTTCGGTCGGTCGGTTTAAACAAGCTAGTCAAAAACCGACCGACCGACCGAGATCTAGTTATTCAAATCTTTTTTTTTTCCTCTAAAGTTTCCAAACTAAGTTTATTAAGTTGAGACTTGGAAGTCTCTTCGTCTTCCCAAGTCAAGCCAGTCACTTCGTCTTCCCATCAATCACTTCATCATTAATAAAGCATTTAATTTTAAAACAAATTTAAAGTTTTTCTCCTCTCTCTCCTCTATGCACCTTAAGTTTCCACTTCTCCACCACATTTTTTTAATCATTTCATTTCTTTTCACTTTTCCTACTATTCCACTTCACAATACTCCATTAATATCTTTTCATTTCTCTCTCTATTATTCTCTCTCTTCTCTCCTCTTTTCCCCACTCTTTCTTCTCTTTTTTTTTTCAATCTCCTCTCTTCATTCTTCCTTCCATCGTCCACCGCCCACCGCCCACTGCCCATGGTCCACCACCGTTCTCTCTTCCTATTTTCACCGTCCGGCGTCCATCATCAACCACCTTCCATCGTCCACCATCGTCTTTTCTCTTCTCATCTACTTCTTCTCTCTTCATCATTTCTCACCTCTTCCATTCTTTCTTCTTTTGCTTCGTTTTTCTCCACATCTCTATCTCCAATTTTTGAACATGAAAAAAAAAGACAAAAAATGACATCATTTTCCCTCTTCCTTTTGTCTCTCTTCTCACATGAACCGACCGAAACCGACCCACTGTTACTATGATCGGTCGATCGGTGCCACAAGCCTTCCAAAAATCGACTAGCGCTGACCGACATAAACCGACTTGTCGGTTTTTGGGGCTGGTTTTCTCCCAAAACTCATCCCGACCGACCGATGGCCACCCCTACTTTCAACCAACACAACCAACTCCTAAACATGTTAATTTTTACCATCAATTATAATCTTATTCGTTACGTCTGAACAGTCCACCAGCATGCACCTGCATCAAGCTCCATTGCACGCACGCCGCACCTGATCGTTGCCCGCGCCCAGACCTGTTATAATACGATTTTTACCTAAATTATCATATAAATAGATATTTTTTAGCCTTTCTTCTAGAGCCGATTTGGAGAGTCAATCCCAATTTTGAAATTACATACTTTTTAGAGTTAGAAGAGATTTTTGGGAGCACAAAGTACAGATTTACATGCTCGGGATCGTGGAGATTGCAGCGGAAACGTGGAATCGACACGAGTTTTATTTCTTCTTTCCCTTTTAATTTATATTTTTGTTATGGGTTTATTTTTTAGTTTATATTTTGAACTATTGAACCTGATGAGCTAAACTCTATTGACTTTGAGCCTTGATGTAATCGTTCATTGAACCTTACTCTTTTTAATTAATAGTTGGTATTTCAATTTCATATTGGTTGTTCATATTGGTTGTGAGAACTTTTCTAAGCTTAATGCATGTTAGGATTTGGCCATTCTTCGCATGAATTTTATATCAATGATTTGAGGTTGAGAGACAATTATTATTGATGATTCTGAATTGTTTTCCCTGGTTTATACATGAGATAGACATATCCTTGTAGATTTTGTGACAGTTATAGTTTTACGTTCTTCATATTTGGATTGTCTTAATTGTCATAGAAATATAGGTAATTTTTTTTTTCAAAGAATATTGTTATTACTCGAGAGAGAATACCAAGTCTATAGGTATAACTTGTCGACAATCTAGAAATTAAATAATTTCAACTTTTAATGAACGGAGAATAAGAGGAGATAACGGTGAAATCATTACTCAAGTCAATTCCCTAGGACATATCTCTCCTTATTGTTCACAATATTTTATTTTATGTTTTATTTTGTTTTAATCATATTCTTATATTTTCTTTCTCTAAATAAAATTGAATGATAGTATTCGTGATAAGTAGGTGAACTAGAAAACCAATCATGAGGACGATATCCGTATTTTCAATACACTATATTAAAACTTGACCCGTACACTTGCGGTATTTTATTGCACTAAAATTGCACAACATATAGCTAAAATTATTTCTTATTGGTCTGAAAGATGTTTCAGATATAGTTAAGCCTATCACATTTTATGCAATGGCTAAACTTAAGGAACTTAGATAACATAAATATATAGGGTATCCTACTGAGAGAGAAAGCATCGTGGTAGGACCAAGATGATTTTTAATTGACAGTCGTTTTTATCTATATAAAAAGACTTTTCAAGCTAAAGTGTTTGAGAGTCACTTAGAATGTCTAGGATTACGAGACGTGTCTCATCTTCAATAGGGCAAGTGGGAGAACATGTTGGGTGTAGAGTATGCCCTAGGATACATGTCTCACCAGCTTTAGTGCAAGTGGGATATTGTTGGGATTTATGCTCTAAAGTCTCGTAATTAATTAATAATTGTTTTATAATTATTTTATTATTATTATTTACAATTTATAATATTCATTATATATAAAAATTTAAGATTATTAGTGTAATCTTGAACAGTATGTAGTTGACATACGGGAGGATCATGTTCAAGAAATAACCTAAAGAGTCTATAGTATATGGATAAGGTTGGGTGCCTTATCCTGGTAACATTATTGATACGACCCACTTTGTAATTGTTACAAATGATTTTATCCAAATCAAACATGTAGAGACATGTGAGTGGGGGTATCATATACAATGAGTTTGTATAAAACTGAACCACGAAATATATAATCTCTCTTTATAAATTCGTTATTTTAGAAGATTATTACTTCACAGGATGATCATATATGACTCGATCTTAATCCTGAGTGAGTTATAAACTCCTTCCTGTGAGGGCTCGTTCTTTGATTTGTATGTGTGAAAATGGCCTTTATAGCAATTCAATAAGCCTACCATTTTGGGGACTTGACCAAATAGGGAGCTGAGAACATAAGTTTCACAAGATGAAATTCATTCATTCTCAAATAGGGAAAGTAGATGAGTAGTTCCCTTAAGTGCTGATTTCGGGACTTGAACAATGGGGTCTCACCCTCTCACTGGCCCGAGGGAGACTTGGTTTATGGTTGGATCATAAACATTGTTGTTTATTAGAGAATCAGTGGTACTTAAGGTGTAAGATGTAATTATAGGGGTAAAATGGACTTTTGACCTAGTTGTAATTACGAACAACTCGTGAAGGATCGACTTGCATGTAATGGTTATATCCATGAACACAACTTGTCCTACACTGCATAAGAGTGCAACTCTAGGCCTATAGCGGAGTGACCTAGAGTTAATGAATTAAAGTTAATTAATTAAAAAGTTTAATTAATTAAATTTGTATCATTGGAGCTTATAAATCTGTAGGTCCATGAGGTCCCCTTGCTAGCTCATAGTAACACTAAAATGATTAATTTAGTTGAAAGAAAAATTTAAAATTTGATATATTTGATATATTAAATGTAGAAGAGAAAAATATATTTATTGTATTTGATACATTAAATATTAGAGGAAATAATTTATGTATTAGATACATTAATATTGAAAACTATATATATATATATATATATATAAAATTTGAATGAGATTCAAATTGGTTAAATGTATATTATAAAAGATTAATTTTATGATATTTGAATGAGATTCAAATAAATATTAAATACATATTTTAATATAATAGATATTAAAATGTATTTTATTAAATCAAATTGATTATTAAAGGCCCTATAAATAGGACATTTAGGTTAGCCAAAAGATTGGTCAAACACACTACTTAGTTTCCCTAGGAGAATAGTTCTCTCAAAACTACTACTTCTTTCAAGGAGGCTCCCACAAGCTTTGGTCCCGTGTTTGAGTCATAGCAAGGAAGATCTCGTGGAAAAAGGAACACAAGAAGTTCATAGTTCTTCAAAGGTAATATTTGTTTAACTTCCATTTTAATTTAATTCTAAATAAACGCAAAGAACGATTCCAACGCTTCCGCTGCGGGGTTTGAAGTGTTCATTCCCTTTAGAAAACACGTGACATTTTCTTGAGAATCGTCAATTTTGTCTTCAACACATATGTTAATTTAAGATTCGTCTTAAGTTTGTTGTCAAGGGCAGACCTATGTGGAGATTAGAGAGGTCATGCCCCACCCCCCACCCCTCCAAAAAAAAAAAAAAATTAATTAATATGAGTAGGCAAAAATTATGCTTTAAAAGATATAGTTGTAATCCTTTATAAAGGGGTATTTGGCCCAAGGAGTGGTTGGAGAAGGAGTTGGGAGCCGAAGTTAACTTCTCGACCAACAGACTTGTTGAACTTGGATAAAAAATATCGAACTCCTCAGACTTCAACAGTAATTACTATTGAACTCCCCAGACTTCTACAGTAATTACTATTCAAGTATGTCTCTCTCTCCCTCTCTCCCACAATATTTTTAATTGTTTTTTAAAAAAAAAAACATAATCTAAACAAAATGTGTAAAAGGACTAAAAATGCAATTAAACCTATTTTTATTATTTTAAATATAAATTAGGTTGTTGAATCAAAATTGGCACTTGAACCATATTAAAAATGTAGTATTCTTACCATAGGAGAAATAAAAACATCAGCTTATTTGGTTCCGTTTAAATTAATGGATTAAAATCTTTTAAATTCACGTGTAATATTTAACATAATATTTTACGGCTCTCTTTTATTTCAAAATTATCCAAATAAAATGAATAATTAATGTGAGTGATATTGAAAAAAAAATGTGAATTGTGGTCAAAATTATTTTTGTTATCTTCAAAGAAGTTTGAAGAATACATAAAATAAAAAGCAAAAATCGCATTCTTAAAATTTATTGGAAGAAGTTCTTAACAATGAAAATATGGAAAATTATAGAAAAAAAAATTGTACAAAAAAATAGCTAATATAAACTGTCATTGCTCAGATTCGGGTGTAGTGGATTTAGATGAAATGACAAGTTTAAGAGGGTGGAGGCAGAAAAAGATGTGTTTGACACATGGGTCGATGTAAGACTATACTTATGTGTTGTTTTTTTCTTTAAAGAAGTTGGTAAAATATACCTACATTATAAAAAAAACAAAAAATCTCAATTTTAGAATTCATAAAATTAAGATGAATCCTAACAAAAATGGATATATATTTAATAATAATGTGAAAAAATAATGTGAGTTTTGATAATCTGTGAAAAATAATGTAAAATATTTTGCTCAAAATTATTTTTGTTGTTTTCAAATAAATTTGTAAAAGATAGATAAACTAAAATTCATTTTTAGAATTTATTTGAATTGGAGGAAGTCTTTAATAATGAAATTTTGAAAGTTTGTAAAAAAAAATTGTGTAGAAGAAAACAGCTAAAATAAACTCAGACTTCAGAACTTCAGGTTCAACAACTCTTTGTCCCAAACACACCACAGACTTCAGAACTTGAGACTAAACAACTCCCTCGCCCAAACACACATACTTTAGAACTCCCCAGACTAAACAACTTCAACTCCCCCAACTCCTTGGGCCAAACGCCCCCTAAATGTTGCCCCCCACCCCACCCACCCACCCACCCACCCAAAGTATTGAAAATGTGGACTGCAAGTGGCGCCCAAGCACGCCTCTTATTTTCATGCGGTCTTGAGTTCGAAACCCAACAAAGGTTTTTTATTTGTTACTCTTTTATTTCATTATTTTGTTGTTTTTTTTTTTTTTTTTTGAACAGCCAAACTCGATACAAACGCTAAACCACAATCAAATCCTTCAAATAAAAAGATTCAAACTCTGGAGGAAGTTCCTCCAGTTAAACCACTTGTTGTCGAAAACCCAAGGCCATCTGCGCTAACTCGTGTGCCACCACATTCTCTTCTCTCTATATGAAGCTACAACGCTCCATGAAAGATCGAGGCAATCGTAAACACACATCCTCAATCAAAGTTCCAACTTTCGTCACATTCTCATCAACACCCTCAAACAATCTACACAACCGTAAGGAGTCTGTTTCTAAGATCACCGGACTCAACCCTGCATCCCACGCTAATAGGAGACCCTCAGATGTCGCCATGCTCTCAGCCATCAAAACACTTCGAACATTAGGCACCCATGACATTGTCGTCAACATAACACAACCCCGAAAATCCCGCACTACGACCCCCACACCTGCCATATGGTCCGTAGTCACAAAACCGGCATCCACATTTACCTTATACATTCTCCACGGAGGGGCCGACCACCTCACATTCTCACGATCCACCATCTTCGAAACTCCCTCCAAAGCCCCCTTCCTATTAGCCTCCCGAAAAGAGTTCAGGCAATCCAACCCCCAATATTAGTCGAAGGTTTACGCCCTGAGTTTCGAACCTGATTACGACTAGTCCATACTCCCCACCACAGCACACATAGCTCCTCGAACTCACACCACCCTACTGTCTACTGTAGAAACCATAACAAACAAGTTATGTCCCCTTCGGGTCGGAATTGCAATAAATACTCAAATTTAGAGGCCATCAACACACTTCGAAAGAATTTGCAATGCCAAAACACATGGAGACTAGACTCTCCTCCCTTCCCACACAAAACACATATATTAGGAATATTGAGTCCTCGTCGACCCAAATTATTCAAGGTAGGGAGCCGATCGAGACAAAATCGCCACAAAAATATCCGGATCTTACTTGGGATACCCATCTTCCATACCCCTTCCACCACCGCATCAATAACTCCATTATTTTGTTGTTTAGCACTCACCTACCTGTTTTCTACATTGATTTAATATTTTTTCTATGATTTTAATTTTGGTCATGAACAGACACCTTTATTTTCTGTTTCTTTTAATATTTCTTTTATGTTTATATATATTTTTATAAAAGATAATTGTTTTTATTGATTTAAAAATGTATAGAAAATTATTTTTAAATTGTCTATTTTTTTTTTTCTTAAATGCATACCTTTTTCTTCCTATTTTAATATTTTTTTCATATATATTTATAAAAAATTATTATTTTTTATTAATTTAAAAATATAGAAATTTATTCTTAAAAAAAAAAAAAGTTTGAAATTTCATTTTAGTCTACTTTAAAAATAGTTTTATTTTAGTTCTTGTAATTTCAAATGTACAAGTTTAGTTTTCGTATTTTCAACAAATCTTAAAATTAATCCTTACCATTCGTTTGTTAACTTTTTCAAAAGTAATTTAGTCACTCCTCAATAAACTTTGAAAACATATTCACCTTATATTGTGTTTTTTCTTGAATATTTTTTTTTCTTCAAAATGTCTAAATAATCTTTGAACTTTCAATTTTGTGTTTAATAAGTTCAAGAACTTTAAAAAGTGTTTAATATATCTTCAACTTTTAATTTTGTATCTAATAAGTTTTCGAATTTTAAATTTTAAGTCTAATGTAGATCTTTGTCCTATTCGACATTTTTTTAAATTCAGGGACTCGTTATAAACAAAATTGAAAGTTTAAGGACATATTTGACAGGTTTAAAGTTTAAAAATTTATAAGATAATAGTTTGAGAGTTTATAGACCAATGGAGATTTTTTAAAGTCTAGGAATTTAATAGACTCGAGCTTTAAAGTTTATGGACTAAAGTCGTAATTTAACTTATTTTTTCTTCTTCTATTTGATAACACATGGAGACGAGCTAAATTAGATGATGATACTAAGTGTATTTGAACTTAGTTAGGAAGCTTTTGGTTCACTTACTTATTCTTAACACCTATAAAAAAAATTGTAAGGTCAACATAACATCATTCCCCCCCAAACATTATTGGCTTGGTCCGTCCCTATTTGTCGTGGCACCTGTTGTTTGACCGAAATTTCTCAGTCAACACCGTTGTTATGTAACTTATTTAAACAATAAAAATGTTCCTTCATATTTTCAACACTTTTTAAAAATAGTTTGAAGATGTCACTAGATTGTGTGAAGGCTTTTGAAATTTAATTAGTATTTTTTTAATTAAAATAATAATAATAATTATTATTATTATTATTACAAAATTCTATTAAAAAAAAAAACCTGAGGTAATAGAGTACTTACTATTAGTGATGGAAATTGTCATATTTATAATTTTTAAAAAAAGTGTTATATTTTTAATTAATTTACTCTAAATTGACATTCAGTACAATGTTTCTTTTATATATATATTAATGAATGGTATTGTTCTTTTCAAATAAAAAAAAATGAAAGTTGTTAGCTATTATGACTAAACAAATGCAATTAAAAAAAAGGAAAAGAAAATGTGGGTGTCGATGTGTGGCCTTTTTTTGAATTAATATTTTTAATAATAAAAAGTTAGGACAATTTAAGTATTATTTAAAAAATAAAAAATAATTTCGTCTAAAAAAGTTTCTCACCTTCGTATTTTTTATATAGAATAGACATGCGATAAATAAAAAGAAATTTGAAATTTAAAAATTAAAATTAAACATTAGAAATCAAGACAAAATAAATTGAAAAGTTTGTAAGCATACCATTTTTTAAACTAAAAATATGGTCAATTTCTTACATTTCCACGGAGTAAGGCATGTTTGGAAAAATTTAGAGCCTATGGTATGCAATTTAAATTTTATTTAATGTTTTCAAATTCATCGAGTTCAACAAATATAGTATTTTATGTTATAAACTTCATTCATTCCCGATAAATATTACAAATTATACATGATATTGTAAAATAATAATTATACCAACCAAACTCGCCCTAACTTATCCAGTGGTAGAGGCAGATGCAGATTTGAGATTGTTATCCTCCATGACATGTAAGAATACTTGAGGGGGATCTTCTCTGTTGTATAAATGTGAGATGAGAACACAAAATTAACACCAAAATAATAAAATATAGGGCAAGAATATGTAACAGATCATGATTTGGAAGATAACAAAAAAAATTATAATCATTACAACCCCATTTGATAACCATTTTGTTTTTTATTTTTGAAAATCAACCTTATACATACTTTTATTTCTTTGTTTTGATATCTACTTTTTAATAAAAATTTCAAAATCGAAGTGAAACTTAAAAAACTAAAAGTTTTTAAAATTTGACTAAGAAGTGAAAAATATACCATAAAAATGGTGAGAAATGAAGAACAACTCTTTGAAAAATCAATATCAAACACAGCCTTATTAAGTTTTCACATTTAACTTATAACTTAATCCCACAGTTTTCCACAACAGTTCTATTTGGTCCTGACACTACTTTTTTCATCATTGGCCACTAGACATTGTTTTCATTAATTTTAGTGCTCAGTTCCAAAATATGGACAAAATAGTAAAATATAAAATATTTTGCAAATATACCAAAAAAATTAGAGATAGTCAATCATAGTCATTGATAAAATGGCTATCACTAGCTATCACTCATAGTCATTGATCTGCTATTAGTGACTATCACTTATAAAAATTGTTATATTTGCAAAAAAGAAATTAAAAATGCTATATTTGTAAATATTTTATCCTAAATTGACACCCGGTGTAATTTCCCTTAATTTTATAATGCAAGCAGAAAAATGTTTTAGTGCAAGAAGAAATGGACAAGTATAAGAGAAGAAAGGTTATGAATAGAAAATGAACCTTTCTTTAGCTTGTTGGAACGTACAACTTGAAGCAACAGCCAAAAGTTCCCCTCCGCAGTTGTAAGACAAAGAAGCCACACTATTTGGAAATCTAGGCAACTAAAAGCAAATGAAAGAAAGTCAAACATTGCACCTCAGATTTTGGTTCAACAGACAAACTAATATGCTCTTTCCAACATACTACTTTGTATGCATTGTAAGAAGAATTTCCAAAACATTACCACTCCTAAAATTACTCTAGGATATCAGATATGCATACTAAACATAGGGATTGTAGTACAAAAATGTACTAAATTGGGTAGATGATACCTCAAGTATGCTTATCATGCTTTGGAAATCCCATATGCTAACAAAGCCTGCATTATCACCCGTCGCAAAGGCACCGTGGCGTCTAAATAAAAGTAGAAAATGAGAAAAATGTGACAAAAAATGTTGCCCAGCTGAACGTTAAAGAAATTATAATGCATACATTGGATTAAACACAATATCATTCACCGACTCCACATGCTTTCTTCTGGCCTTTGACTTTGGGTGACACCAGAATATATATCTGCTTCAGAAAATAAAAGGAATAATTGGAAAAATAATAAAGAAAGGAATAGTTACAACTTTTGGTAACAAAAAACAAAAGATAATTACAAAATAAGTTAGAATTGAGAGCCTATAGTGAAGCATTAAAGTGCTTTGAATTCCAAATGTTCTCCCACAAACACTCTTTCCCGAGAAAAAAACTCTTCAATTCCTTTTTAGCCAAAGAATTTGACCCTGCCCAGTCCCCTGATAGGGGGTCCAAAATGGCCTCCTCCAACATCTCACAATATTCAATCTTTGAACAAAGGCTAAACTAAAATACTGCCACAAACATCTCGAAACTCTGGTGGAAGGACATGATTTATATCCTCGACTTCATTCCTACACAATACACACCAATTTGGGCCTAAGACATGAGAGGAGGCTTTTTGCAAAACATTGAAGGTATTAATCCTTCCCAAAGCAACCAACCAAGCAAAGAACATAATTTACTCTGAGATATTTAGTTTCCACAAGGAGATGAAGAAATAACGGGAGAGGATAGAGCCAAAGAGGAGACCAAACGAATAAAGAGGGACTTACAAAAGAACTCAAATGGTTCGTGGGACTATCAAAGTTGAACTCTAAGATTAAGGGAAAGAACAAATGGTTGCAGGCTTGCAGCAAAGAACTGTTCTATCTAAATTCTAAACAGTTGTTTGACAGGTATGTTTTTACCGGCTCTGATGAATTATTCAATTTTTTTTTGTTAAAGAAAAGGAACGGTGCCCTAATTTGGCAATTTTCAATATTTTCTAAAGTAAGAACTCAAATACAATAGCGTCTTCCATACCAAAACAAACAGGAATAAAAGAAAAGAAATATAAGTGGAAGATGGGATCAGCCTTATCCACAAAAATGATCAGGTGCCCTCACAAAACACAAGAAATGGACAGTAGAACTTGGGATCTAAACAAGTCTGGAACTTTTTCATGAAAATCTTAAGCCTTCCGAAACTACAAACTTCAAAAGGATCTAACTAATTTCACCTGGAAAGGAAATACTCCTAACAGATAAAATTTTGTTTGGTAGTCCCCACCTGTGAAAAGTCTAAACACTCTAGAAAGATGGCACTGGCAGGAAATGAATCTTTTCACTAGTTTCTTTCTCCTCAAGAGCCTAAAGAGTAACTAGATGGAAAGGCCTTAATCATTAATTCATCTACTCTAATGCCCTAGGGATTCATAATCTGAATTTGGCACCTGATGGCCCCAAGCCAAGCACGCTTAATTTTAGAGTTTCTATGATTGAGACACTGAAAGGAAGGTGCACCTTATTGATATAGATAGTAACTATCATTTCTTTCAAGCCTATGTTAACTATGTTTTCCTAGCCTCAGGATCCTCTCTCATTTGGATGTGGTGTTAGTTCATTCATGCAACCCTCCTCTACCCGGGAGTCACACCTTAATCATTTATTCGTCTGCTGTCATTTTACTTTAGGGTGCTAGAATCATCTCCTCAATTTGATAAATTTTGCTTGATGCTCTCCTGATAATACCTCTATCTTTCTAACTAGGATTATGGCAGGATGGGAGCTGTGCTGTAAGGCTTGAGTTTTTTCTTATAGAGGAATGCACCAAGAGCAATCTTTTGGATGGTCTGGAACCGGAGAGAAATTGAAGATTTGGGAAGATAAACATAGGGAGACATAATTTTTTTGGATTTTATAGTATATGGTCTCTAATTGGAGTGCTTACAGGGGATCTCAGACAATTACTTTATATTTTTAATCAGTAAATTGGAGGGTCCTTGGGCAGAGGTTGGGGCAATTCCTTATTCCCCACATCTTTTGTACTCTGTCTCATCTTTTGGTAATTACAAGATCCATAAAACAGTTTCTTATTAAAAGCAATGAAAATTCATATTCGAATTATAGGTTCAGAGGTTCCTTAAATACTACTAACATATGAATTTCTGACGTCATTGGAGTACCGTCAAGTGGTGCTCCAATGACATTACACGAATTGCATATAAAGTCAACATATTTTAAAACATTCAAATAGTTATCAGGGGAACAAAAATCAGTGACAATACTTCAAAGTTCAAATAGGTGTTCAAAGAAGTTCTTGAAAGCAGTCTTTTGTAAACAATTCCCAGAAAATACCTCCAAACAAGTTCTAAGTTTCAGTGTTCACATAATTGACTAAAAGTAACTGAACCGGATGCCAGAATATTATTGTAGTACCCCAGAAGGATAAGATAGAGATTTTAAGTTATATACTAACTTGACCTAGTTTAATATATAATTTAAGTAATTAGCATCCACATTCCAAAGGTAAGGGAAAGCAAAAGCTTATGAGTTCTGAGTACTATGATAAAAACCTAATGTCATCTGTTTGGTCCAGACGAGCAATCTCCAAAGCTACACGTCCATCTACTGATCCAATCGCTAATCCTGCAAAGAAAGTATTTGAAGGTGGTCAACACAATTCAAGCAAAACTTGACCTGATGTTAGATAGTTTTAACCTAAGAAGCATGGATATATGAGACACGGATACGACACAATATGGACACGGTGACACCACATTTTTTATAAATCTTGAACACGGACACCGCAAGGGCACATGCACATTTATTAAAATATGCATTTTCAAAAATATATATCATTTTTATACAAGATGAAAATTCAAAGTCAACAAGTTTATGCATTTATATGCTTAAAAAAATGAGTTTGATGTATTTCGCACTCAAAATTTATTATTTTTGTCCTATATTATTATGTGTCTATTTAGCATGCATAATAAGTATTCAATGTGTGTCTAACAAATGTTGAACTCATATTGACTTTGTACAACTAGTGTCTAACAAGTATCCAATACGTATCCAGCAAGTGTCGGAGTGTCCAAGTGTCGGACACGGATACGTTAGCCAAATTGAAAGTGTCCATGCTTCTTAGGTTTTAACAAAAAGTACAAATATGTTTGGAAGAAACTGCATTAAGCTAAAAATGTCCTGATTAATTTTTTATAACAAAAAGTACATTAAGGGGGGGAAAAGAAAAAAAAAAGGAATCTTCCAACAATCAAAATATTAGCCAAGAACTATTTGGAAGAAGCTGCAAATATGTTTATCTGAAAAAAGTGAAATAAGACAAATAACATAACAAAAAAAGGATCAGCGATGTCTTTATAACATGCCAAGTAACAACCTACCTTCCCTATAGGGAACTGAGCTAACACAAGCTACTGGAACATTCATGTAAGAATCTTTCGGTTGAATTGGTTTCTCTAGGTTGCGTAAGTCCAGTGAATATATACATACTCCAGAAGCCACAATTAAATTAAATCCAGAGAGAGACATGGACACCACATCTGAACCCATATTTCTCACAAATGACACAGATTTTTCTCTACGCGTGTCCCACAACAGTATCTTTCCATCCAAACCCGCTGTTACTATTTGGCCTACAAAAATAAAGGGAGTAGATTCTTTTGTTCAATACCAAATTTACCAAAGGTCTAAAAACTTTTCTAAACAACACAGAATTTATATGCCCAACCATCGTAAACATATTGCAGGAAAAGGACGGTTTGAAAGCCTATGTATATAAAGATCCTATATGTTTGTTTCTACATGGCTATAACATTCTTTTCAAGTAAAAGAAGACAACAAGCTGTATGATAGCCAATAAACTTGCGGTTGAAATACAGTCTGCTATTGTCTTTAAAATATTTGGGACTTTTTTATGTTGCAGTATCTGTTCTCTAAAACTTTTATGTAAAATTAATCTAGCAAAATCTGCCAACATGAGCATAGCTCAACCGGCATACTGTATGACCTAGTGTTTGTTTCTGTATGGTCTAAAAACTTTTCTAAACAACACAGAATTTATATGCCCAACCATCGTAAACATATTGCAGGAAAAGGACGGTTTGAAAGCCTATGTATATAAAGATCCTATATGTTTGTTTCTACATGGCTATAACATTCTTTTCAAGTAAAAGAAGACAACAAGCTGTATGATAGCCAATAAACTTGCGGTTGAAATACAGTCTGCTATTGTCTTTAAAATATTTGGGACTTTTTTATGTTGCAGTATCTGTTCTCTAAAACTTTTATGTAAAATTAATCTAGCAAAATCTGCCAACATGAGCATAGCTCAACCGGCATACTGTATGACCTAGTGACCAAGAGGTCCAAAGTTCGAATCCCCCCACCCCATATGTTGTGGAAAAAAAAATCTAACAAAATCAACCAGCACCAATACCCATTGGCTTCATAATAATAAAGAAAAAGGATATCTGACTAAACAAATTTAAAGCTCAGCATATGCCTTGCCTTAACCAACTTGAAGTCAAAACACTATAGTCTGTGATTACATTTTAAAGAAAAGGAACGAATCAAATAAGGATAATTAACTAAATACTAATAATACTACAGTATAGCTAATTCTTGAGAGAATAGTGGTCAATGAGAATCAAGGTTCAGCAAGTTCGAAAGGAAAATATAATCCAGTCATTAACGTGCATACTATAAAGAAAAAAATATAATTTCAAAGATTTTCAATAATTTTTCCAAAAAGCAACTGATATGTGTAGGAATCACGCAAGTTATATCAAGTGGTAAAGTAGCTTACATGTTCGATCAGAATATCTGATATGGGTTGCAATATCATCATGCTTACCAATGGTTTCAAAAAATCCCGATTGCAAGTCATACCTAGAAAGTTTTACTGAAAGCCATTAGCAACCTATGCTCAACATATCCAACCATCACAATGCTGCTAACATAATATAGAACTTTTAGCCGCAGAGGAAGGTAAAGAAAAGAACAAGGAAAGTTTTTTAAGTTAAAACTCAGGCAGATTTTTGTTTTTTTTTTTTTTATATCCGTGAGTGTCCGGACCAGCTTACGCGCATCTCGACAAACCGCCTGACCCAATTATTCCTAGGTAGGTGGCCACCAAGGATTCAACCCATTCCATCTAAGAGGGCATTAATAGTCCAAAGCCCTTCATGACTACTAGACCAACACTCGATGGTAATAACTTTTTTCAAGTTAAAACTCAGGCAGATTATGAACAACGATAGTAATAACTTTTTTAGAAACTGTTACAAGATAAAGTAACAGAGGCTACAATACTAGTAATTATTCTGTTTTTGTTGTAGACTCATAATATAATACATATATTTATATTCGTTTCCTGTTTCTCATAAAAATAAAATGATAGATACAATATTACAAATGGATAAAGCATCCTCTTAGGAAATGAACTGACGAAAAAATTGATCCTCTGTTTCTCAGAGGAGTTCATTTCATAACATTAACCTAACCCAGAGGATTTTAAAATTCAAATTATTCAAACCTCCTTATGAAGCCATCAGAAGCAGCGCTGAAAGCCAGTGACTCGTCCTGGAAGCAACAATCCAGCAGTGCAGCTTCGGAGGGAGCTTCAAGTCTGAGT
The DNA here is from genome assembly GCA_028017165.1 of Herpetospermum pedunculosum. Taxonomy (NCBI): domain Eukaryota; kingdom Viridiplantae; phylum Streptophyta; class Magnoliopsida; order Cucurbitales; family Cucurbitaceae; genus Herpetospermum; species Herpetospermum pedunculosum. The sequence continues at coordinate 46,943,880 of CM051529.1, forward strand.
GCAGAATTATCCACATCGTACAAGCGAAGACTCTGTCCAAAAACAAAACCCAGAAGTTCATTCAAGAAATGTCACCAGTTTTCAACAAATTTCCAACACCAAAATCAACGCTTACAGAGTCCCAGGAAGAAACAAGGAGATTGTTCGAATGTGGGGCAAATTGAATTCTGGAAATCGCATCTTGGATCGGATTTTGAAAATCGAGTAAAACCCTCTTGGATTCCATACCCAGAGATCGAGCTTAGCCCTTCAAAAGAGCGCGGGAACTTAAGGAATTGAACAAAATTTGAGTTGTAAGAGAGGATCATCTAAGCCCTAATTTATTTGCTTGTATTCTTTTGTATGTTACAAATATTACAATTAGGATCTGTGGCGCAATGGTAGCGCGTCTGACTCCAGATCAGAAGGTTGCGTGTTCGATTCACGTCAGGTTCATTATTTAAAAAAAAAAAATCTTTTTTTTTTTAAAATTTAGTACAAAAACTCATCACAACATGTCATGCACACGACACAAGAAGTTACAATTAAGGAACATCGATCCACATAATACAATGTTAGGAAAACACATATCAAATCACGCAATTCAGCTCTAGCTTCATTCGACTCCACTGAGTCCACATAATCCACATTCGGGCTCCACTGAGCTCCCTCAATTTCATCTCTAGCTTCACAAGCTTCCCTCAGACTCTACTGAGTTTTCTAAGCCCACTCTCGGACTTCACTGAGTTATCCCAACTCAACTCTCATGGCCCGCACAAGCCCTCTGAGACTAACTCCTTCGAATCACATCGACCCCCGACCATTTATACCCAGGGCCTCGACACTTCTCTATGGCACTCAGCGTTCGACCCTTGACCATTTGTACCCAAGGCCTCGAACTGTTGCATCGCCCCTTAACCATTTGTACCCAAGGCGCACATATGACTTACAACATACACAATCCACTTGTGGCCCTCACCAGCCCTCTGAGACTAACTCCTTCGAGTCACATCGACCCCTGACCATTTGTACCCAGGGCATCGACACTTCTCTATGGCGCTCAGCGTTCGACCCTTGACCATTTATACCCAAGGCCTCGAACTGTTGCATCGCCCCTTGGCCATTTGTACCCAAGGTGCACCGATGACTTTGCAACGTGTCGGCCCTCCCGTGGCGCCCAACACTTGCTTAAACCATGGTGACATATCACCCCTCGACCATTTGTACCCGAGGTGCACTGATATTCACCCTACTTTCCTTAACACAAACCAATCGACAGTGACATACTACCCCTCGACCATTTGTACCCGAGGCGCACTAGTATTCACTCATCGTTCCCTGTAACAACAAGTTACACTCTTTTCCGTAACACTTACCAACCGACGGTGACATACTACCCCTCAGCCATTTGAACCCGAGGCGCACTAGTATTCACTCAACATTCCCTGTAACCACGAGTTACACCATTTTCTCACAATATCGCTAGAGCACATGAATCCCACATCATGCATCTAGACCCCGTTCACACCTCAGATACACAACCACGCATCGCCCTTTCACAACGTACATCACATATTCAATTTACACATGTCATGCATCAAATCATCCACACACATGGCCACATCATGCATCTAGACCATGTTCACACCTCAGATACACAACCACGCATCGCCCTTTCACAACGTACATCACATATTCAATTTACACAACATGTCATGCATCAAATCATCGACACACGTGGTTAGACTAAAACATCATAGTTGCTACCACAACATCCACAACATGCTCATCATACAATTCCACAATACTAAGCACTCAATAGTGCTACACCCTATCAGAGAAACCATATTCAGCAATACATAAATATTGCTAAGCACTCAGATGTGCTTAGTCTTAACAAGGAACATGCATCCAACATAGCACATACATCCATAACCTCATCACCAGATCAATCTATTCAGAATATAACTCAAACACATCATGCTAAGCACTCAGGTGTGCTTAGTCTTATCAGAGAATTCATAACGACCAAGTATAGATTGCTAAGCACTCATATGTGCTTAGTCTTATCAGAAACAATATAATAACATAATGCAATCCATACAACTCGTAACATATATATACTAGTATTTAAACATACCGCATGCTACATACAATCAAACAGACTCAACAGGTAGAAGCCACTTACAACACATCCTACAACGCTTTCATGGCTATTCGAGAGGTTCCGCTTGAGATTCACCCAAGATGATCCAATTCCTAGCTGGTGGGTAATCAAGGGTGTTTGGAATGATTCAGAGCTGCGAACAACAAGTTTCTGCTCATTAGGATTGAAAACACAACACTCATTAGGATTGAAAACACAACACTTATAGGACACGTATTACCTACTGTCTTACCTAAAGAGGTCTCAAATGGTGCTGGTTGGTGTCTGACCAAGCCTGAACTTGCAGATTTGAAGTCGTTAGGGGATGGATAAACCAAATATGAGGTCGATTAAACTTGGATCATTGGCGAAACTTACCAAAGAGACTCGACACCTTGCTGGTTGGTGTTCGAAGGTGTCCAAAACTACATATGGAAAGTGTTCACATGTTAGAAACTAAGCTACACTAATTTTAAAGAGTTGGAAATACAATTATAGAGATCGTTACCCACTGATTCTTACCCAAAGGGTTCGACTCCTTGCTGGACAATGCTCAACGAGTTTCAAATTAGCAGATTTGAACCTTACAGATTAAGGGTAATCAGAACTGAGGCTAACCAGAGCGTGGATTGCACAAGCAAGATAGATCGAGCCCAAGGGTGTTGCTGCCACAACGTGGAACTCACACTGCCGAAGCTTCATGGCCCAGTCGTCGGTCGGTGAGTGTCGCACACGCCGTCTAGAGGAGAAGTCGCGTGGGAGCTCGCCACTTGTGGGCTGTCCGTCGCCGTCGACGCCGAAGGTCAACGCCGTATGGAATGCGGAGGGGCTCGCGATTCGTCGAGAGGAGGAGCGCAACTGATGTTCTTCGAAAACGCGTAGCAGATCTGACGTGGGGTCGGAATCGCAACGTCGTCTGCTTGCGGGTGATCGCCGATGGGTCGCGAAGCAGAGGGTCGTTGCACCTGAAATTGGCCGACGCGTAGCTTGTCGTCGTCGATCTGCTACCGAAGAGGCCGGCCGAAAATGGAGCGAACGAGAGGGAGAGGTGCGGCTGGGATTTTCACGAGAGGGAGAGAGGGAGATGAGGGATGGAGATGGGCAGCTGCGGAATGATTTAGGGGGTTTGGCATGATTTAGGGGGTTTGGCAAAGGATTTGGGGTAGTTAGAGTTATTTTGTCTGGGAAGTTCTGCAAGGAGTTTTAGTCTATAGTTTGGAGTATGAAGTTGTTTAGTTGGAGTTGTTTAGTGGAGTTGTGAAGTGTGTTTAAAGCATGAAGTTGTTTAGTGGAGTTGTGAAGTGTGTTTAAAACATGAAGTTGTTTAATAAAGTTGTGAAATCTAAGTTTATTTTAGTTGTTTTGCACAATTTTTTTCTAAAAACTTTCAAAATTTTCTACTTCTTCCAATTTTTTTTAATAAATTCTAAAAATGAAATATTTTATTTATTTTATCTATCATTGACAAATTTTTTTGAAGACAACAAAAATAATTTTGACCACAATACTTTACATTATTTTTTCACATCGATTATCAAAATATATATATATAGATATTGTTGAATAATAAATTTCGGTCAATCACAAATTGACACATCATTAATTTGAGTTAATTCAAGTTAATGATAAAAATATATATTTATAAATTTAGGACCAATTACAAAGTTACACCTGTCCTCAATTTAAATTAAGAGACATATAAAATCGGCAAATCAAATTATGCCACATGTCCCTCAGACGAGTCCAATCAAACATTGCCACATGGCGGTTGGACAAGCTATTTAATAGCTAAAAATAATTTTGGGCTAAGTTTAAATAATCCAAGTTATTGAAAAATAAATAATTTAAACTCAAATAAATAAAAGCCCAAAGGTTGGGCCAAAAGTCAATCAGGCCCAAGCCCATACTAGGTCCATCAAACTCTATAAATAGAGGAGACCACCATTCATTCTGGACATTCAGCCTTGAGCCAGAATCCAAAGAAGTCAGAAGCTCCAGCAATCAGAGTCCAGAGAATTCAGAGGCATCAAAGACTCAGAGTTCAGAAGATTCAAAGACTAAAGTCTTCAACAACAAATCAACAGGCCGCTCCAAATATCAACAACATCAAGATCAACAAGTCAGCAGGCCTCTTCAAAAGATCAACAAGTCAACAAGCCGCTCCAAACAAGTCAACAAACTGCTCCAAAGATCAATAAGCCGACAGGCCGATCCAGAAAATCAACCAGCCTCCAAATATCAACGGGCCGCTCCAAAGATCAATAAGCCGACAGGCCGATCCAGAAAATCAACCAGCCTCCAAATATCAACGGGCCGCTCCAAAGATCAATAAGCTGACAGGCCGATCCAGGAAATCAATCAGCCCAAAGCAAACGTCTACATTGGAGAGAAAGCATCAGAGGATAAAGATTAGAGACTGTAACACTTATAAAAATCAATAAAAATCAAGTTCATTTCCACGTATCAAATTTCTCCTATATTGAAATCTCGTGTGAACAAATTGGCACGCCCGGTGGGACCGTTTCTACCTCTCATCTCTTTCTCTCTCCAAAAAGTGATGGCATTCAAAGAAGCTACTTCAAAGACTGCTGCGTCAAATGACTCCTATGGAGGGCCAGTTACGCGCAGTCGCTCTAAAGAAATCCAGGATGAAGAAAGTCAAACACCCGTCATCGCGAACAAAATGTTGAGACGCATGACAGAATCTGCTCAAGCTGATATCCTCCTTGCAGAAAATCTTGTGTTTGACCAACTTGTTTTTCCTTCTCTTCAACCAAAAGAAGCATCAAATTTGGATGTGATGTCCGTCATGATGACTGATGCAGGCACTAGTGAAGAAAGAATGGCTGAAGTGGAAAAGAAGATTAGCATGTTACTGAAGGCGGTAGAAGAAAAAGACTATGAAATAGCTTCTCTGAAGAATCAAATTGAAAGTCGAGACGCCGTGGAATCAAGTCAGACCCCTGCCGTAAAAAATAAAGGAAAGAACGTTGCACAAGAAGGTCAGTCGCAACATTCTACTTCAATCGCTTCTTTGTCTGTCCAGCAGCTCCAAGATATGATTATGAACTCCATCAGAGCTCAATATGGTGGACCTGCTCAAAGTTCCATCTTTTATTCTAAGCCTTATACCAAGAGCATTGACAACCTGAAGATGCCTAGTGGATATCAACCACCAAAGTTTCAACAGTTCGATGGGAAGGGCAATCCCAAGCAACATATTGCTCACTTTATCGAAACATGTGAAAATGCCGGTACACAAGGAGATCTACTAGTCAAACAATTTGTCCGGACACTGAAGGGAAACGCTTTTGACTGGTATACTGATCTTGAATCTGAGACTATTGAAAGTTGGGAGCAGCTTGAAAAGGAGTTCCTCAACCGCTTTTATAGCACAAGGCGAACTGTCAGCATGTTGGAGCTCACAAATACCCAACAGCGAAAAGGCGAACCAGTTGTTGACTACATCAACCGCTGGAGAACTTTAAGTCTCGACTGCAAAGATCGGCTCACCGAAATATCTGCAATTGGAATGTGTATTCAAGGCATGCATTGGGGACTCCATTATATTTTGCAGGGAATTATGCCTCACACGTTCGAAGAACTAGCAACTCGTGCTCATGACATGGAGTTGAGCATCGCCAACAGAGGAAATAAAGATCTTCTTGCTCTAGACATCAAGAAAGAAAAGAAAGAAGCGGCGACTACTGAAAAGTTTTCTAAAGGCCCTACCAAAGAATCAATGGTCGTTAATGCAACTCCATTCAATTTTTTTGCAAGAGGAAAAGACAAGAAGACAGAGAAGCAACAAGAATTAGAGGCGTTGGATGAAAAAAGACTAGACGCGCAACAAACATTAGAATGTTATCAAGCACGCATGTGTAAAGCTTTCGACAAAAAGATACGACCTCGCTCATTCCAAGTTGGGGAGCTCGTGCTAGCAGTTCGAAGACCTATTATAACAACTCGACATACAGGGAATAAGATCACTCCTAAATGGGACGGACCCTACGTTGTGAAAGAAGTCTACACAAATGGAGCATACAAGATAGTTGACAAAGACGGACTCAGAATTGGTCCGATCAACGGAAAGTTTCTGAAGAAATACTATGCGTAAAATGTAACGCTCCTTATCGCAAGAGCCTAAACTGCATGGTACTCCTAGCCCGCATGAGTTAAAATTGCGAACGGCCTCCAAAAAAATTAATGAAAAAAGAAAAAAAAAATGTATGTGTAATGAACTACGTTATGACTTGATCCCTTTTGTTAAAGGGTACGTAGGCAACTTGAAGGAAACTTTAAGCTCAGTCCAGAATAAAAAAAAAAAATCATCATCATCATCTCACATCATGAACAAAATAAAAAAATGTGTGGCGCGACATCACTGTTTGATTTGGTGGACACTCCTGTCAGGTTACAACAATCACCAAAGGTGAAGTGTCTAGACAGAAGTGATATCACTGCAGGCGGAGCTGGCGAGCACTCCTGTCAGGTTACAACAATCACCAAAGGTGAAGTGTCTAGACAGAAGTGAGACATCAATGTAGGTGGAGCTGGCGAGCACTCCTGTCAGGTTACAACAATCACCAAAGGTGAAGTGTCTAGACAGAAGTGAGACATCAATGTAGGTGGAGCTGGCGAGCACTCCTGTCAGGTTACAACAATCACCAAAGGTGAAGTGTCTAGACAGAAGTGATATCACTGTAGGCGGAGCTGGCGAGCACTCCTGTCAGGTTACAACAATCACCAAAGGTGAAGTGTCTAGACAGAAGTGACATCAATGTAGGTGGAGCTGGCGAACACTCCTGTCAGGTTACAACAATCACCAAAGGTGAAGTGTCTAGACAGAAGTGAGACATCAATGTAGGTGGAGCTGGCGAGCACTCCTGTCAGGTTACAACAATCACCAAAGGTGAAGTGTCTAGACAGAAGTCACATCAATGTAGGTGGAGCTGGCGAGCACTCCTGTCAGGTTACAACAATCACCAAAGGTGAAGTGTCTAGACAGAAGCGACATCAATGTAGGTGGAGATGGCGAACACTCCTGTCAGGCTACAACAATCACCAAAGGTGAAGTGTCTAGACATAAGTGGCATCACTGTTGAAGTTGGTGAGCACTAAGTAGAAGACATTTTACTAGCAAATCAAGATCAATAATGACAAGACAAAGTGATGCACACAAGATCTAAACAGTTTACCATAGCAATGGACAAAAGTTCTACGGAGAAATCAAAACAATTTGCAAATGCATATTCAATAGGAGCATCATCAAACAAAAATGCATACTTTAACTTGTTAAAAAAAAAAAAAAAAAAAAAAAAAAAGTTGAGTATGAAATTGGTACCTTTTCAGATGGAGAGCACAGGCCACTGGTACAGCTATGAAATAGTTGGAAAACAAAAATGTTCAAAAAAAAAAAAAAAAAAAAAAATTGAAAAAAAAAGATTTAAAAACAGCTTTAAAAAAATAATAAAAAAAAAACAGTTTTAGAAAAGAAAAAAAAAACAAATTTAAAAAAGAGAAAAAAAAAAAATTTAAAAACAGCTTTAAAAAAAATAATAAAAAAAAAAAAAACAGTTTTAGAAAAGAAAAAAAAAAAACAGTTTTAAAAAAAGAAAAAAAAAGATTTAATAACAACTTTAAAAAAAAAAAAAAATACCAGTTTTAAAAAAAAGAATAAAAAAAATTTAATAACAGCTTTTAAAAAAAAAATAAAAAATAAAAAAATAAAAACAGTTTTAGAAAGGAAAAAAAAATAGTTTTAAAAAAGAAAAAAAAAAAGATTTAAAAACAGCTTTAAAAAAATAATTAAAAAAAACAGTTTTAGAAAAGAAAAAAAAAAACAGTTTTAAAAAAAGAGAATTTTTTTTTTTTTTTAAAAACAGCTTTAAAAAAAACAGTTTGTTTTAAAACAGAAAAAAAAAACAGTTTTATAAAAAAAAAAAAAAAAAAAAAAAAAACAGTTTTATAAAAGAAAGAAAAAAAAAAAAACAGATTTAAAAAAGAAAAACCGCATAAAAAAAAAAAGAAGTTTATTTTAAAACAGAAAAAGAAAAAGAAACAGTTTAAAAAAAAACAACAAAAACAAAAACAAAAAAAATACCAAAAACATTAAAAAAAAAAATACCAAAAATCAAAACAAATGGGTTGAAATTTGCAACAGTTAAAGGTAAGAAATAGAGTTTCAAACAATTCTTTTCGCTTACGGATAACGCAAATAAAATGGCTTGAAGAACGCTTATTGCTACGAGCAAAAGAGGAATCCAAGACCTACAAAAAGAAGAAGAAAATATGAAGATTAGAAGTCAAGTTAAAAAAATAAAAATAAAAAAGGTGTTGGAAAAATAAAAGGTTTTGGGGCATACCAAAAGCTGTTTCTATGGACTGAATTGTGTATGAGTTCATGCAATTGCCTTCAATTTATAAGAGAAGATTTAGGTCACAACAAGGAATTTCTTTGTTTTTGGTGAAAATTTTGGCCTAATCAAATAAGGATGTTTCCTACTCTTTGATTAAGGTAAAATATCTTACTCTCATTCATTGTCCAAAATAATAAAATTTGACATAAAAAAAAATCCCTACTTTTTCATTAAGGAAAAATCTAATTCCTAATCCATATTTCAATTAGGAGAGAATTTTTCTTAAATGCAAAAAGTCAAAATTTTGGGTTAATCAAAAGGTTTCCTACTTTTTGATTAAGGTAAAATATTTTACCTCATTCATGTGTCCAAAATAATAAAATTTGACATAAAAAAAAAATCTACTTTTTCATTAAGGAAAAATCTAATTCTTAATCCATATTTCAATTAGGAGAGAATTTTTCTTAAATGCAAAAAGTCAAAATTTTGGGTTAATCAAATAAGGAGGTTTCCTACTTTTTGATTAAGAAAAATATCCTACCCCATTCATGTGTCCAAAATAATAAAATTTGACATAAAAAAAAATCTATTTTTTCGTTAAGGAAAAATCTAATTCTTAATCCATATTTGAATTAGGAGAGAATTTTTCTTAAATGCAAAAAGTCAAAATTTTGGGTTAATCAAATAAGGAGGTTTCCTACTTTTTGATTAAGAAAAATATCCTACCCCATTCATTGTCCAAAATAATAAAATTTGACATAAAAAAAAAATCCCTACTTTTTCATTAAAGAAAAATCTAATTCCTAATCCATATTTGAGAGAATTTTTCTTAAATGCAAAAAGTCAAAATTTTGGGTTAATCAAAAGGTTTCTACTTTTTTTTATTAAGGTAAAATATTTTACCTCATTCATGTGTCCAAAATAATAAAATTTGACATAAAAAAAAATCTACTTTTTCTTTAAAAAAAAATCTAATTCTTAATCCATATTTCAATTAGGAGAGAATTTTTCTTAAATGCAAAAAGTCAAAATTTTGGGTTAATCAAATAAGGAGGTTTCCTACTTTTTTATTAAGAAAAATATCCTACCCCATTCATGTGTCCAAAATAATAAAATTTGACATAAAAAAAATTTATTAAGGAAATATCTAATTCCTAATCCATGTTTCAATTAGGAGGAAAATTTTCTTAAATGCAAAAGTCAAAATTTTGGTCTAAAAAAAAAATCTTAAGGAAAAATCTAATTCCTAATCTATATTTCAATTAGGAGGAAATTTTTTCCTAAATGCAAATGTCAAAACTTTGGCCAATTAAATTTGTTTGATTCATTATTTTGATTACTAAATATTGATGAAAGCTAAATTTTGGATACTTTGTTTCAATATATTTGACATTAAGAAAAAAAAAAAAAAAAAAAAAAAAAAAAAGTCAAAAGTTGAAACGTCAAAACATTTAGTGTTGACTTTGAAAATAAAATATTTCGAAGTCGTGTATCAAATTCATGTTGCCCATCAAAATCAATAAATTAAAATTTTGTTTATATATCATATCATATATTTCAAATGACATTATTTCTTTCTTTCCGAAATTCACGCACGCATATAGGTGCATAAATTTTTCTTTTCTAAAACTGGTAATTGCATTTTTCGAAATTTCGAAATTTCTTTAGTTGGAGTTGTTTAGTGGAGTTGTGAAGTGTGTTTAAAGCATGAAGTTGTTTAGTGGAGTTGTGAAGTGTGTTTAAAGCATGAAGTTGTTTAATAAAGTTGTGAAATCTAAGTTTATTTTAGTTGTTTTGCACAATTTTTTTCTAAAAACTTTCAAAATTTTCTACTTCTTCCAATTTTTTTTAATAAATTCTAAAAATGAAATATTTTATTTATTTTATCTATCATTGACAAATTTTTTTGAAGACAACAAAAATAATTTTGACCACAATACTTTACATTATTTTTTCACATCGATTATCAAAATATATATATATAGATATATTTTGTTATAACTCATCTTTAATTTTATGATTTATAAGATTGTCTGTATAGTCTATCCATGTGTCAAACACATTTTTCTCCGCCTCCACCATCTTAAACTTGTTATTCCATCTGAATCCACTCCACCCACCCGTAAATCAGTATCTCAACAATGATGGTTTATTTTAGCTTTTTTTTTTACAATTTTTTTCTATAATTTTCCATATTTTCATTGTTAAAGACTTCTTTCAATAAATTTTAAGAATGCGATTTTTGCTTTTTATTTTATGTATCCTTCACAATTTTTTTTTAATATAACAAAAATAATTTTGACCATAATACTTCACATTCTTTTTTCAATATCACTCTCATTAATTATTCATTTTATTTGGATAGTTTTGAAATAAAATAAATTCGTACAATATTGTGTTAAATATTACATGTGAATTTGAAATTTGAAAGATTTTAAACTATTAATTTAAACGGGTCCAAATAAGCTGATGTTTTTATTTATCTTCATGGTAAGAAATACTACATTTTGAATTTGGTTGAAGTATCAATTTTGATTGAACAACCTAATTTATATTTAAGATAATAAAAATAGGTTTAATTGTATTTTTAGTCATTTTACACATTTCGTTTAAATTACGTTTTTTTTTAAATAATTAAAAATATTGTGGGAGGGAGAGAGAGAAATGTGTTGCCTCGAAAAATGGAACAGACTTGAATAGTAATTACTGTAGAAGTGTGGGGAGTTCAATACTAAATACGGTAGAAGTATGGGGAGTTGATATTTTTTATCACAGTTCAACAAGTTTGTGGGCCAAACGGGGAGTTAACTTCTCCTCCCAACTCCGTGTCAAACAACTCTTTGGGCCAAACATGCCCTCAGTGGTTTTTTTTTTTCTTTTGTTTGTATTTTTCTTCCTTCCTTTCCTAACCCCTCAACCACATAAGAAAAGCTCTTCAGTTTTCATTAAATTAACCCAACTAAAACTTAAATTTCTAAACTCAATCAACCCATTTAATAACAAATTTCTCAAATGGAACCAAGTGACAATTTTAATTAAAAATACATACAAATTGTCTAATTTCGAAACGCGGGGCGTTACAGACTTCCCCCTTTAAAAACTTTCATCCTCGAAAGTAAGCTACTCGTAAGTAACCTATATTTCCCAAGTTGCTTGCTCAAACCTATGGTTCCTCCTTCAAACCTTTACTTTCACGCTCCACGTGAAAATGACCTTGTCCAACCTCTACTCGCTTAAAAACTTGGAATGCAGTTTCACTACTTCTCAAAGCCATCAAACTTGCACGAGGTGTTCTCGTGATGCTTTTTAGTTTTAGTCTTGGATAAACAAATATGTCGTCGATAACTACTTCCATGAAAGCTGTCGGAACATTAGTGAATTCAAAAGACAACGCAGTCTTTGGATTGTCAACATCCCTAATCCTTAATTAGCGGTACCTTGAACACGAACTTATCTTTGAAAGTACTTGGCTCCTTAAAACTGGTCCAAAGTTAATTGACGAGAGAGAGAATACTTGTTCTTCACTATTACCTTACTCAACTCCCAAACAAAAACAAGACAAGGCACTTCGAGGGATCACCAAAGGGCGAACAAACCCCTTGTCCAAAACTTCTCTCGATTACAACTCAAGTTCCCCCAATCATATTGGTGACATTCAATAAGGTGTCTTGGATAACGGGAAAAATTCCAAAGTTTTCAAATCCATCAAGGAAAACGTGACCACTGGTCTACTAAAACCACTTAGAAAACATGAAACTCACTTATGAAAGAAGAGAAACAACTATTTAACGAGCTTCCAAAAACGTTTCCACTTCTAACCAAGTCTAACAACTTGCAGACTTGACCTTGTTGCCTTCCTTTCTTATCCATAACTCTTTCTTAATGGTTGCTACCCTCTAAAACCTTTGACAAGGAAAATTCTTGGTTATTTAGGGTCTTGGTTTCAATTACTAGAAACTTGAAGCCAACCTATGGCTCCATGGCGCAGAGGATCTACCCCTAACTCGAAAGCACAACTTACACCTACTAACACAACAACACAAAACCAAAGTGCAAACTATCTAGTGAACTATGGGAGCATCCTACGCCTACTAACAAACAACAAACATAAAACAAGCACACCACTAACTAACAACCTATGTCTAACTACTCATAATTCAAGATAACATGCAAAACACAACATAATTCAATAAAGCAAGAAAGTCAAGCAATGATCATTCAAGGCAATAAGTTAGGTAAATCAAATAATACAACAATCATATATCAAGATGAGTATACATACCTGGTGATGGAGAGAAGACTGAGAAGGACCATTAACTTTAACTACTTAACAAACTACACAACAACCTAGGATCTAGGTTAGTCTACAGGAACAACTCCGCTCTGATACCAACTGTAACGACCCCGAATTTTAAACTAAACTCGAGAACGTTAATAACTCTAACTTTTAAATTTCATTGAAACTAAATGCAATTCTCCGAAAATTTCGACAGCATAACAACGTATTTACAAAAACTACCCAAATAGCGAACACTTGTTAAAGCTGCACAATTCACATCTCGGATAGTTTAAGGTTCATTACAACCATTTAATAAAGAATAAATGAAAAATTAAGAAAGATTATTTGACATTTATGGCTTTTCTCGATCGTTGCCCTTTTAATTTTATTTTCTTTAAAATAAAAATTACCCTTTTGATTTTCGTACTTATTTCAATTGGGTAATTAATAGATTTGAAGTAACTATACATTTTAGGACCTATACCATTTATAGTTTCTAGCACCTAATGCTTGTAAATTGTAATTAATTTTATTGTTTTTTTTTTAATATTTTTTAAATAACAAATTTACTCCATCTTCAATAAGCCATAATTTATTTTTAGTACAATGCCGTTAATCATAAGTGACCCAGACAACGTAGCTCAACGGCATGATATATCGCATAGTGACCATAAGGTTCTAGGTTCAATCCCCACCCTACCCAAATAGCAAACACCTGTTAAAGCCTATGTATATAAAGATCCTATATGTTTGTTTCTACATGCTATAACATTCTTTTCAAGTAAAAGAAGACAACAAGCTGTATGATAGCCAATAAACTTGCGGTTGAAATACATTCTGCTATTGTCTTTAAAATATTTGGGACTTTTTTATGTTGTAGTATTTGTTCTCTAGAACTTTTATGTAAAATTAGTCTAGCAAAATCTGCCAACATTAGCATAGCTCAACCGACATACTGTAGGTCGACCAAGAGGTCCAAAGTTCGAATCCCCCGACCCCATATGTTGTGGAAAAAAAATCTAGCAAAATCAACCGGCACCAATACAGCAGAAAAGAATAGAAACAATTTAAAAGAAAACCATTGGCTTCATAATAATAAAGAAAAAGGATATCTGACAAACAAATTTAAAGCTCGGCATATGCCTTGCCTTAACCAACTTGAAGTCAAAACACTATAGTCTGTGATTACATTCAAGTTCGAAAGGAAAATATAATCCAGTCATTAACGTGCATACTATAAAGAAAAAAATATAATTTCAAAGTGTTATAAAAGGTGAATTAACATTTACCTTGTTCTTTTCAAAAAAAAAAAAAAAACATTTACCTTGTTGATTAGTTAAAAAGAAGTTAAGCTTGCTCTTTACATTGACTCACCTCAACAAATTAAAACAGATTAGAAAAGTTTGTTAGACTTTCTGTTTTAATAAATACTACTTTTACAAATGTGAGGCTTCCTATGATTGTAATACAGTGAGTAAAAAGTTAGAGAAAAATCTAGAGAGAGAGAGTTTCTTTGTAGCTTTACTTTGTATTATCTTTCTTGAAGATCTTGAATAAAGACTCCCATGGCTGCTCTTGTGAAGTGGATGTAGGCTTCTTGCTGAACCACTATAATCGTTGTTTCATCTTCTCATCTCTTCTCTGTTGCTCGGTTTGCAGATTGAGGTAAGTGTTCATCTTCTTCTCCATTGTTAGTCTTCTACGAATTGCTTGATAAATCTGAAGGAGAGAGAAGATAAAGACATTAAACTTACTTTTTCTTGTACTTGTGAAAAGAGTAAAGTAAGAAAGAGAAAGTTAAATGTAAGAGAAGTGTTTTGTCTATTAAAGAGTGATAGTACATGTGTAAGAGAAGTGATTTGACAACACATTAGAAATTTCAAATCTCACACAAAGATTTTCAATAATTTTTCAAAAAAGCAACTGATATGTGTAGGAATCACGTAAGTTATATCAAGTGGTAAAGTAGCTTACATGTTCGATCAGAATATCTGATATGGGTTGCAATATCATCATGCTTACCAATGGTTTCAAAAAATCCCGATTGCAAGTCATACTTAGAAAGTTTTACTGAAAGCCATTAGCAACCTATGCTCAACATATCCAACCATCACAATGCTGCTAACATAATATAGAACTTTTAGTTCTATTTTTTTTTTTATATCCTTGAGTGTCCGGACCAGCTTACGCGCACCTGTCTGACCCAATTATTCCTAGGTAGGTGGCCACCAAGGATTCAACCCATTCCATCTAAGAGGGCATTAATAGTCTAAAGTCCTTCATGACCACTAGACCAACCCTCGATAGTAATAACTTTTTTCAAGTTAAAACTCCATCAGATTATGAACAACGATAGTAATAACTTTTTTAGAAGCTGTTACAAGATAAAGTAACACAGGCTACAATACTAGTAATTATTCTGTTTTTGTTGTAGACTCATAATATAATACATATATTTATATTCGTTTCCTATTTCTCATAAAAATAAAATGATAGATACAGTATTACAAATGGATAAAGCATCCTCTTAGGAAATGAATTGACGAAAAAATTGATCCTCTGTTTCTCAGAGGAGTTCATTTCATAACATTAACCTAACCCAGAGGATTTTAAAATTCAAATTATTCAAACCTCCTTATGAAGCCATCAGAAGCAGGGCTGAAAGCCAGTGACTCGTCCTGGAAGCAACAATCCAGCAGCGCAGCTTCGGAGGGAGCTTCAAGTCTGAGTGCAGAATTATCCACATCGTACAAGAGAAGACTCTGTCCAAAAAAAAAAAAACAAAAACAAAAACAAAACCCAGAAGTTCATTCAAGAAATGTCACAAGTTTTCAACAAATTTCCAACACCAAAATGAACACTTACAGAGTCCCAGGAAGAAACAAGGAGATTATTCGAATGTGGGGCAAATTGAATTCTGGAAATCGCATCTTGGATCGGATTTTGGAAAATCGAGTAAAACCCTCTTGGATTCCATACCCAGGGATCGAGCTTAGCCCATCAAAAGAGCGCGGGAACTTAAGGAATTGAACAAAATTTGAGTTGAATTTATTTGCTTGTATTACTTTCTATGTTACAAATATCATAAGAAGGATCCGTGGCGCAATGGTAGCGCGTCTGACTCCAGATCAGAAGGTTGCGTGTTCGATTCACGTCGGGTTCATTATTAAATTTTATTTATTTTTTTAAGTGAACATTCATTCATTATTAAATTTTATTTATTTTTTTAAGTGAACATTCATTTTCTTTAGTACAAAAACTACGGGTGGGAGATCAATTTATATTTTATCCACTAAACTATGTTTGAATTGGTTGTAAAATTGACATTGACATTATTTTTCTACTGGATCATAAAAATTTGATGAAATTTGTATATACAACAACAAAATATTACTAATGTGGAAATAAATATTAATAATAATATTTGTTTAATTCAATTATTTGTAGGGTAAAGAATTCGAACATATGATGGATATGTCTTAATTAGTTGAGTTATTTTTATGTTATTTATTAATAAATATTAATAATAAGAACTTTTAATCTATCTATGCTATTAGATACTTTTGATTTTTGATTTCTATCAATGTTTAATTAATGTTGTTTTAATTTTCAATAATTAATTAATTTTTTTTTTTATTACAATTAATGAGATGTAATTTCTCAAGCAATTTAAAAAAAATATTGAAGTACATTTCCAATGTCAACAACTATTTAAAATTATAATTTAAATAAAAAATGTATTCTAAATTAATCGATGTAATTTCCAAAATAATTTGGAAAAACACAAAAGATCATAAGGATCCGTGGCGCAATGGTAGTGCGTTTGACTCAAGATCATTGCGTGTTTGATTCACGTTGGGTTCATTATTAAATTTTTTTTTTTTTTTTTTAAACGAACATTAATTTTTTTTAGTACAAAAACTACGGTTGGGAGATCAATTTATATTTTATCCACTAAACTATGTTTGAATTGGTTGTAAAATTGACGTTGACATCATTTTTCTACTCGATCATAAAAATTTGATGAAATTTGTATATACAACAACAAAATATCACTAATGTGGAAATAAATATTAATAATAATATTTGTTTAAATCAATTGTTTGTGGGGTAAAGAATTCGAACTTCATATGGTGAATATGTCTTAATCAGTTGAGTTATTTTTATATTATTTATTAATAAATATTAATAATAAGAACTTTTAATCTATCTATACTATTAGATACTTTTGATTTTTGATTTTTACCAAATTTTAATTAATGTTGTTTTAATTTTCAATAATTAATTTATATATTTTTTTTATTACCATTAATGAGATGTAATTTCCCAAGCAATTTGAAAAAAAATATTGAAGTACATTTCGAATGTCAACAACTATTTAAAATTGTAATTTAAATAAAAAAATGTATTCTAAATTAATCGATGTAATTTCCAAAATAATTTGGAAAAACACAAAAGATAAGAAGGATTTGTGGCGTAATGGTAGCACATCTAACTTCAAATCAGAAGGTTGCGTGTTCGATTCACGTCGGGTTCAAATTAAATATTTTTTTTCCGAAAACGAACATTAATTTTCTTTTAGTACAAAAACTACGGGTGGAGATCAATTTATATTTTATCAACTAAACTATGTTTGAATTGGTTGTAAAATTGACATTGACATCATTTTTGGATCATAAAAATTTGATAAAAATTGTATATACAACAACAAAATATCACTAATATGGAAATAAATATTAATAATAATATTTGTCTAATTCAATTGTTTGTGGGGTGAAAAATTCGAACTTCATATGATCGATATGTCTTAATCAGTTGAGTTATTTTTATGTTATTTATTAATAAATATTAATAATAAGAAATTTTAATCTATCTATCAGAGACTTCAAGGGACAAGCTTTTGATTTTTGATTTTTATCAAATTTTAATTAATGTTGTTTTAATTTTCAATAATTAATTCATAATTTTTTGTATTACAATTAATGAGATGTAATTTCCCAAGCAATTTGAAAAAAATATTGAAGTACATTTCGAATGTCAACAACTATTTAAAAGTGTAATTTAAATAAAAAAATGTATTATAAACTAATCGATGCAATTTTTAAAATAATTTGGAAAAACACAAAAGAGCATTATGCACTTGTTCCTCATCACACGTAATTGGTTGTAGAGGCAAACTGGTTGGAATGACGTCGGCTTTTGACCTTTTTGTCTCATGTAGAAAGTTGAGATAATGTAACCTCGCTACTTTTAATGTTGTATTTTTAAGTGATATTTTTACAATACATCATTTTTTAATCTATATTTCTATAAATGTCTATTATAATTTATTTATTTTTTTATCATTTTTATATTTTTTTTTGAGTATTTATGGTGTCATTTAATTAATTTATTTTAATTTGATCTTACCATTTTACTCTTTATTTAAAATTAAAAAATAAATATATTTTTTATTTTTTATTTTTACAACATTAATTATGTGAGTTTGTTTATGATAATTATCAATTAATAATTAGATATTTTTTATTAATATGATTTTAATTATTTATTTGATTATTTTTTAATTTTATAACCATTATTAAGTGATTTTTTTTTTTTTTTTTTTTTTTTTTTTTTTTTTTTTTTTTTTTTTTTTAGAGAAATTATCAATTATCCTTAATTAGATTTTGTGATTAATATGGTTTTATTTTGTATGTCATTTTTTACCAAAATTAATTTTCTCCTTCAATTTCTTTTTTTTCTCTGTAACCACCATTTTTCATTTCTTACCAAAAAACGTTTCCGACGCACCATTTTTGTCGTCGCTGGTCGTTCTCCGTCGAACGATTTCCGTCGTCGTCGTTATCTTTGCCTATCCTTTAACGTCGCCGCCCCATTAACGAAGCCATTCATTTATCTCTGCCATTTCGTTCTCATATCATACCATGTTATATCAAAATTTATATATAGTATACCTTGATATAAACCCTCAATATATCTGAAACAAATATATACATTGTTATATATACCCCTAATTTACGACCATTAATATTACCTTGATATATACCCCTAACAAATATATACACCCTCATTTTTTATATATACAAAAATTAATAATACACTGATATAAACGATATAAACCATAGTATATGCACCATAATACATATATATACCCTGTTTATATCAGAAAACACTAACCATTAAAAAATTACATGATATATAACCGGTGTATATAGGTCATGCTATATAAAAATAGAACTCCCCAACAACTAAATAGTGCGGTAAAGCAACAACGAGATGCCGGTAGCGGCAACGACGTTGGTGGTTTACCGGATTCGACGACGGTGTAGATGAAATTGGAGAGTCGGCGATGAAAAATGTGTTAAAATTTGAAACGGGGAATATATACCCTAAATATATATTTGAAACGGCGGCGAATGGCGTGTTGTACCGACGATGAAATTGCAACTTTATCGATGGCGAAACCTTAGAAGGTACCGACGAATATATACCCTCAATGTATCTGAAACAATGGTGAATGATATGGTTTACCGGTGGTGAATGGCGTGAAGCTTTCAACCAGCGATAGTGAATGAATATTGAAAGGGCGGCGACTAGAACTGGTTTTGAAAATAGGGTTTCAAAACTAATTTTGAAAATCTTTAAAACTGATTTTGAAAATAAAAAATGAAATATATGAGTTTTGTTTTAGAAAAAAATATATTGATATTTACTATTACTCATTATTACTAATTTCATTTTAATCAAATGAGTCATAATTATTACTTATTTGAAGTCAAATCAGTCATAACTATTACTCATCTTTTACGTTTTTTTTTTTCTTTTTTAATTTCGTGTGATTTGTTTTATTTATTTATTTATTTTAATTTAAATATAATAAATTGTATAGGGATAAAAAAAATAAAACTACAAATATATTTTTTATTAGTTTTGTACTCAATAAACATGAATGTAATAAAAAATTATATTAGACATTTTTGTAATATCTTATATCTTAATGACCCATTTATGTTTAAACCCCTATTTTTAGAAAAGGTTTGTTGATTTGAGTGTTTGACTCAAGTCATATCTAACAGATTTTTATTAGAAGTTATGGGTTGAAGTTATTGTTTGTACAAAACCCAAATAGATGGGTATCAAAGCCCATGTGAAAGGCTCCACCTCACCATCGAATTGTCGTGAAATTAGAAACTGTATGGTTGCTTCAATCGTGGAAAAATCATATGCAATACAAAGGGTCTTGGAGCCATCTTCGAAAAGTGTTGATTTGAAGAAGTTCATGAGAAATTAGTTTTCTCTTTCGTTTTGTATTATTCTTCTACGATGGTGTATGGTGATTGTTTGTGAGAGATAGAGAGTTTAGAGCTTGTTGGAATTTATCCCTCTTCCGTATTTCGATTTCGATTCTGATCGTTTGTATGTTCTTGACATTGAAGCAATAAAAATCGATCTCGCCTTGCACAGTGGATGTAGACCTCCTTGGTTGAACCACTATAAATTCTAGTGTCTTATTCTCTATTTTTCTATAATTGTTTAGTGTGTTTTATCCTAATTGGTTTGCTGTGATTTCGTTAAAGCAGTGGGTTTTTGGGCGATATTTCACAAAAAAATGGTATCAGAGTCCGGACAAATTGATTAGTAGCAATGATTTTCCATTTTTTAATCTGTAAGTCTTTCGTCTCTGTTTCTTCTGACTTGGTTGATTAGTCTGAAATTTTATCGGTTGGCATATTCGCATTTCTGGTTGGGCTGATCTGAAATTTTGTTTGTCTGGTTTGAAACTGTTGATTGGGTTAATCTAAAGTTTTTGTGAGGTTGATCAATATTTTTAGTTGGCTATTAAATTCCCAAATATGTCTGCAAAATTCGAAATAAATATGTTTGATGGAAAAAAGGGATTTTAGTATTTGGAGAAAAAAGTTGAAAGTTCTTTTGGTACAACAGAAACTGGGTAAGTATTAGATAAACCAGAAGTATGGCCTGCAGAAATAACCAAAGAAAAACAACTTGAAATGGAGGAAATAACTTATAGCACAATGATTCTTCATCTTTCAGATAATGTGATTCGACAAGTTAATGATGTTGATAAACTAGTAGAATTGTGGACCAAATTGGAATCACTTTATTTAAGTAAATCTCTGCCAAATAAGATTTACTTGAATGAAAGGTTTTTTGGATTTAGAATGCAATCGTCAAAATCCTTAGAAGAAAACTTAGATAATTTCAACAAGATTTGTGTGGATTTATCAAATACAGGAGAAAAATTAAATGATGAAGATCAAGTTGTTATACTCCTAAATTCATTACCTGAAAGCTATAAGGAAGTTAATGCTACAATAAAATATGGTAGAGATTCGTTGACTTTGGTTACCGTTTTAGATGCTTTGAGATCCAAAGATTTTGAAATTAAAACTAAGAAAAATGATGATGAAGCACTAATGATCCGAGGAAGATCTGAATCTAAAGAAAAATCACAGGTGAAGAACACTAAGCATAGATCTAAATCAAGAGGGAAAGATAAGAGAAAATGTTATTATTGTCGGAAGGAAGGGCATTTGATTAAAAATTGCTTTCTGTTAAAAAACAAGAACAAGAGGGAGGATAAAAATAATGAACAAACCGCTGCAAATGTAATTGAAGGTTATGAATCAGCAAGAGTATTAACTGTTTATGAAAATACAGTTCATGAGTGGATACTTGATTCTAGAGGTTCCTATCAAACTATTTTTATCCTCACACTTTGAAATGAAAGATTTAGGTGAAGTCGATGTGATACTTGGTGTCAAAATAAAGAAAACCAAAAATGAGTTTTCATTATGTCAATCACACTACATTGAAAAATTGTTAAAGAGATTTGATTGCTTCGATGATATTCATGTACGAACATCTTATGATGCTAGTATGAGTCTTAAGAAAAATAAAGGGGATAGTGTTTCTTAATCTGAATATGCAAAAGTTATAAGTAGTGTTATGTTTTTGATGAATTATACCAAACTTGATATTGCATATGTTGTAAGTAGATTAAGTAGATGTACACATAATCCTGATAAAGATCATTGGATTGCCCTTCGTCGTTTATTGCGGTATCTTAAGGGTACAATGAATCTTTGTTTGCACTTTAACAATTTTCCTGTAGTGTTAGAAGGTTGTTGTGATGCAAACTGGGTAACAAATAACGATGAGGTGAGCTCTACTAGTGGATATGTGTTCCTATTAGGTGGAGGAGTTATTTCATGGAAATCAGTAAAACAGACGTGCATAACACGATCCACCATGAAATCTGAGTTCATAGCTCTTGAGCTGGCAAGGCAGGAAGCATAATGGTTAAAAAGCTTACTGGAAGACGTACCATTGTGGGGGGCGTCAGTTCCAATATCTTTGCATTGTGATTCACAAGCTGCCATAGGAATTGCCAAAAATAATGTGTATAACGGCAAGAGAAGGCATATACGCCTAAGACATGGAGCTGTGAAACAACTATTGAAGAGTGAAATTATCTCTTTGGAGTACGTGAGGTTCGAGAGGAACTTGGCGGATCCACTCACCAAAGGCTTAACAAGGAGAGTAATTCTTGAGTCTTCAACATGTATGAGACTCAAACCCTTAAGGTAAATATAATACTTTGGATTCTACTCGTGATGTTTTATATGATTTCATAGTCCTGTATTTGGATGATCTATGTATAGACTTGATGGATAAATTGTAAAAATCACCATGACATAGTTATGTTTCTAGTGTATTATATGAATCCATAACCCTTTATTTTGGTGGTCTATGTATAGACTTGATGAATAACTGTGAAGTCTTCATAGTTCAGTTTTGAGGGGTCTATCTCGGATAGACTTGATGAGTCAGTTAACGTGACTGTGAAGGTGTGATTGCCTTCTATGAAAGATTTTAAAGGGTATCTTTCTAGAGCTTTTACGATGACCCGAGGTTTTATGTGCATGGTCTTTAATAGCACATGAGCTATTTCTATATTGCGGAATCAAAAAAACCACAAGGATTGAAACGTGTTGTGGGGCATCAACCATAACCACTGAAAGTTCAAGAGGCAACTCACTTTCTTTAACATTGGTTGTTGTCTTATTTCACTATGCATTAATTCAAATCGAAAGATATTAATGCTTAAGTTTCGTTTCCTTCCACTATTCATAATTTTATTTTATTTTATTTTTTCTTTATTAGTTTATGTTCTTTTTCACAGCCATTCGTGGGAGATTGTTGGGAATGACTTGGATGAATGAATCATTCCTCCTAAGTTTTGGATCATGGAATGAGTTTGTGGCATGAACTATTCCTCCCAAATTTGTGGATCATGGAATGAGTTTGTGACATGAACTTTTCCTCCCAAATTTGTGGATCCATGGAATGAGTTTGTGGCATGAGCTTTTCATGTTTACTCTATAAATATGAAATTCATTTGTTGTATTTTCACACTGAGCATAAGAGTTTTACATCGATTTCATCCCTTCTTCATCAAGTGCATGATTAAGTTGGGAGTTGTGTTAACCTTAGGGAGAAATCGACTTATCAACGATTAAGCACCACGGTCATGTCAAATTTTCTTTCAAGGCGGTGGCATTTTCCTCCCAAATTTGTGGATCCATGGAATCGTGGGGGATTGTTGGGAATAACTTGGATGAATGAATCATTCCTCCTAAGTTTTGGATCATGGAATGAGTTTGTGACATGAACTTTTCCTCCCAAATTTGTGGATCCATGGAATGAGTTTGTGGCATGAACTTTTCATGTTTACTTTATAAATATGAAGTTCATTTGTTGTATTTTCACACTGAGCATAAAAGTTTTACATCGATTTCATCCCTTCTTCATCAAATGCATGATTAAGTTGGGAGTTGTGTTAACCTTGGGGAGTAATCTTTGCCCCGTCTTCAGGCGTTCTGGTAAATTTACCGGTCGGTATACCGGTCAGGATATACCGATAGAAAATTTACTGGTCGTGGGCTAAACGT
Organism: Herpetospermum pedunculosum; assembly: GCA_028017165.1. Classification (NCBI taxonomy): domain Eukaryota; kingdom Viridiplantae; phylum Streptophyta; class Magnoliopsida; order Cucurbitales; family Cucurbitaceae; genus Herpetospermum; species Herpetospermum pedunculosum. The sequence goes on from CM051529.1 coordinate 46,967,619, forward strand.
TGTTTTTCAAGCGTTTAACGTTAGTTTCTTCGGTCGAAACTTACCAGTCCAGCTTATCGGTGAGAATTTACCGAAAGAACTGACCGGTAAGTGTTACCGATCGAGTTTTACCAGTTCATCAATTTACCGGTGTAAACTTTCGAAGCTTACCGATATCGATTTACCGGTTCAAGGCTTATCGATAAGGATTTATCGGTTGGTGTTTACCGGTCCAATCCTTACCGGTGTAAGTTTCTCGATTTACCAGTGTGAGTATGTGATACTTACCGAACCGGTTTACCGGTGGTAAAGTTACTGGTCCGGTCTTTACTGGTGTGAATTTACCGGTGCTGATTTATTCACACGGTATTATCGGTCGAGGCTTACCGGTTGAATGCTTGTGAAGCATTTACCGATCAGATCTCGTGATCTTTACAGGTGGCACACCGAGGTGCCTTACTAGTTGGTCTTTACCGGTCAACCTTTATTGGTTGACTTTTATCGGTCGGTAAGGATTTTTATCGGTGGTACTCGGGAGGCTGAAAAATGCTAAGTGTTGGTGTTTTTTCTCTCTCTCAGGTTGTTGCTTATTGATTGCTGAAGATCCTCAGCCAGTTTAGGCTTTTTCCGCTGCGGCTCTGGTTGTGTCGGGACCTCAGTTCCATCAGAACATACCTAGGGAAACTAGGTCTGAAATTTACTGGGTTAGTTCTAAGGATTTCCTCAGGTTTCTCCTCTATGGCCTCAAGCCTCGTCTTTTGCTGAACTGTTGCGTTAGTATTGCCAAGATTTTGCTGTTTTCCCGGTAGAGCAATAGGCTATTGGTCCTCTACTCTCTTTGGGACAACTTTGGCTATACTAACCAAAGGTTGACCACTTCTCAACTCGATAGCCTAGACCTATCATTTCCTTCCCTTCTCGGATTTTTCGTATCCGAAGGTAATCTTCCTTGTGGTCTATTCTTCAACTCAGTAGGCAATTGCCCTATTTGGTTTTCCAAGTTCCTCAGAGAAACCTGTTGACTCTGGATAGTTGCATCATTTTTGGCTATGTAATCTTTTATCAGGCTCTCTAACGACGGACTTATAGGTTGATTAACTATAGGTGGCTTATGGAACTGTGCTGGATTAAATTGGTTGTTCTGATTGAATCCTGGAGGTCCATTGGGTCTAAGTTGCATGTTTGGCATTGCATTGTTGCTTCCTTGCCCATTCCATGAGAAATTTGGATGGTTCCTCCATCCAAGATTGTAAGTATTGGAGTAAGGGTTGTTCTTTTGTTGAGGTTGACTTCCTAAGTAACATACCGAAGCATGGTTGGCTGGACAATAATCATAAACGTGGCCTTCTCCACAGTAGACACACACCAAAGCATCTACTTGATTTGTTATTGCTGACATTGTTGAAGCATTAACACTTGCATTAGCAGACTGTTGAAGACTTGCTTGTGTTAATTGCTTCATCATGTTGGTCAGGGTTGTGATTTGATTATTCATCGCACTCAACGCATTTACATCGTATGCTCCATTTCTCCTACTTGGCTCTATTGGATCATCTGACCATCGACAGTTTGTAGCTGATCCAAAATTTCATATGCTTCATTATAGCTCTTGGAAAGCATGGATCCTCTTGCTGAGGAGTTTAGCACTTGCCTCGTGCTAGGATTGCATCCTTTAAAGAAGACCTCAATCTGTATACACCAAGGTATGTCGTGGTGTGGACATTTACTCAATAAATCCTTGTAATGTGTCCATGCCTCGTGCACAAACTCGTTCTCCATTTGTTTGAATTTTATGATGTCATCTCTAAAGTTGGAATTTCTATCGGGTGGAAAATACTTAACCAAGAATTTTTCAGCTAAGTCTGTCAAGTTTGCTATAGATCCTGAGGGTAAAGAGTTTAGCCAAGTTTTTGCCTTATCCCGCAGAGAATATGGGAACAAGTACAATTGCAACGCCTCTTGTGTAACTCCTGGTATAACGAAAGTATCACTAACACCAAGGAAATTTCGCAAGTGGTTATGCGGGTCCTTGGTAGTAGCATTTTTGGTTATTATCTACTATGTTTGGGGCGTTGAATCCCGCCAAAATGATAATTATAAAGCCGACCATACTGAGCTAATTTGTAGCTAATAGTAACCAGGTCGGTCCACAGGGAATTAAACTAATTGCTAACTTGATCAATTTAATTTGTAAATTAAGAAACAAAACAATTGGGGGAATTTGAATTTCAAAACATTTAAATAAAATTGCTAACGGAAAAATAACAATCTAACAAATGTATCCAATTTGAGGCATCGAGATTGGTAATTAGAGTGCGTCAGATCATCGATTAACAAGGTAATTAGCTAAAACCCAACAAACTCACGAAATGCTCAATCGAAACATCGACATAAACATACCCAAGGATAATTAATTAGAAGGGTGCAATTGTAATTAGACTTGGCAATTGATCAATTGGGGGCGATCGCTCCATAAGAATCAATTGCCAGTGACGGGAAAATCGCGACGATTATTTAATTCGGGTAGCCAAAATTAATCTATCGATTTGATTCCTCCTCCAAGAATAGCTAAAAACAACATCAAACATGGATAGCCAATGCAGAAAATTGCCTAACTAAACTTGCGTTACTTGGGCGATTAGGAGAGGCAATCGCTTCACTAATCTAATTACGGAATAATACACAAACAATCAAAATTGTCAGCCCATCATGCTCATGTATTACTAAGAAGAAGCTTAGGAGAAGAAAAAGCTTGAAAGTTAAGCTAATCATTACAATTTGGCACTAATCTCCCTTAAACACAGTAATTAACCAATCCTTACAACCTCTAATTGGATACTAACCTTCTACTCTTCCATAGAGGTGGGGAATCCAAAGAATCTCATTCCAAGCTTCATGGAGCTTCAACAATGGTGGAAAACTACTAAAAAATGCCCAAAATCGTTTTTGGGATCGGAGAAGACAAGATAAGACAACCCTAAAAAGCGGACTTATTCTTTTTATACCCGTCGGAGCGTCGAGACGCTGAGGCAGCGTTTCGACGCTGTGCCCTGGAAATTCAGCGCTTGCGCGTTCGGAGCGTCGAGATGCCACAGGACAGCGTCGAGACGCTTCAGCTCAACGCTTGCTCTCGGGTTTGGTTGTTTTAATTTGCCTTTGGATAACAACTTTTTGCAATTTCTTCATGCTTTATGCTCCTTCTTTCCCGAGGTGATCCCGAACCATCTAAAATGTCTGTCTTAGCACCGGAACGCGCCTTTGGGCTCCAAAAGCTCCCGACCATGAATTTACTTACAACAAGGCAATTTAATCAATAATAATCATGGTTCTAGTCAATATTAAGGACATAAAGATAACTCTATTTTAGAGCTATCAGTCCTCGTTCTCAATCCCATAAAATTGTCCCACTGTGGACAGCATCTGGAACATCACAGGCTTTAGCTCAAAAGAATGGGCTGTGATTTCAGGTCGAATAATGCTAGGATTTAGCTCTTTCGACATAAACACTAAATAACTCAATATGACACTGTCTTTGTCATTAGCTATATCGATGGGATTTCTAATGACTCCTGCCCTATTTGGCTCTACCATTGGTTGCACAATTCCAGGTGGGTTAAGGTTAGGTTGGCTCATGTTGGGATTTATGCCCTAAAATCTCGTAATTAATTAATAATTATTTTATAATTATTTTATTAATTTTTTTTTTTGCAATTTATAATATTGATTATATATAAAAATCCAAGGTTATTAGTGTAATCTTGAACAATATGTAGTTGATATACGGGAGGATCATGTTCAAGGAATAACCTAAACAGTCTATAGTATATGGATAAGGTTGGGTGTCTTATCCTGGTAACACTATTGATACAATCCACTTTGTAATTGTTACAATTGATTTGATCCAAATCATTCATGTAGAGACATGTGAGTGGGGGTATCCTATACAATGAGTTTGTATAAGACTGGACCACGAAATATATAATCTCTCTTTATAAATCTGTTATTTGAGAAGATTAATATTTCACAAGATGATCATATGTGACTCGATCTTAATCCTGAGTGAGTTATGAACTCCTGCCTGTGAGGGCTCGTCCTTTTATTTATATGGGTGAGAATGGCTTTTATAGCCGATTCAATAAGTCTACCATTTTGGGAACTTGACCAAATAGGGAGCTGAGAACATAAGTTTCACAAGATGGAATTCACTCATTCTCATATAGGGAAAGTAGATGAGTAGTTCCCTTAAGTGCTGATTTTGGGACTTGAACAATGAGGCCCCATGGTAAGCGGATTTTTGAATATCCACTTAAATCTCAAGCTGTCGAGGCTCGCCAAAATACAATTTATAAGCCTATTAACCAAAGCTTTGCAGCTAGTGGCAACAGGGTCGATCCACGGATAAGGTTATGATTAAAATTAAATTGAACTTGAAATTAATTAATCAATTGGGTTTTTGTAACGGGGGAAATTTGTAAGCATGCAAATAAGGGAATTAAACGCTAACGAAGGAATAAAAGAGAGAGAGACGAGTGCACGACTTGGGGATTTTCGGGATTTATTTGTTAGACATTCTTCAGCTTATCCATTAGCACAATCCTAAGGTGAGCAGTTTGTAATACACACGGTCGGTTACCCGAGAAGCCCCAAGGTAACTGACTCCATAGAAATTAATTAGACCACACAGTTCTAATCAAACATTATCTAAAGTTGCATTAGGGTGATCAGCCCCAAATTGACTCTAGATAGTCACTAGCATACCGCGATAGACATTCGATCACGTAATCTAATTGCTAACTGGCTACCCGCAAGCGCTGTATGTAACCAACAACCATCATGCATGACTCGATACTCCGGTTTAATTTTATTAATCTGTGTTACTAGTCGAATAGTGAGAGGCACGACATCGCTACTCTTTAACACTAACAAAATGCTAGAAAATGCGAGCGTCAATCGGCGAAATCTAACATATGCATAGGATGAAGCAAGACTAATAAATGCATACAAATCAGCCACCAAGTTGGAAATTATAGCATAGATTATCAAAGCTTAAAAATCTAACAAACAATCCCTCAAATTATCCCAAACCGTTCACCTTACCTTAGCCGTCCATGGGACGGATTGTCATCTCCGCTCCAAGGAAGGCCATGGAAGTCGTCTCTAAGCCTATACAAATTACAAGCTCCCAAAAATGCCACAAATGGCGGAGCAAAGGTAAAAAATGGGGAAAAACCGAGAGGAAGAAGATGAAGTTCGTCCAAAAGTGGCTGCAAAATCGTCTTACAGCCGATTTAAATCGTCGTAGCGTCGAGACGCTATGGCAGCGTCTCGACGCTGCGACCTAATTAATCCGCGCGCGCCTCGCGATGGCGTCGAGACGCTAGGGCAGCGTCTCGACGCTGGCCCGATAATTCCTTGCGCGCGCCTCCTCCGGAGCGTCTCGACGCCGCAGCAGGGTCTCGACGCTTCGGCAGCGTCGAGCTAGCGTCTCGACGCTATTGCTCGACGCTAGCTCTCGGGTTTGGGGCTGGAAAAATTGCCTCTCCTAGGCAATTTTGGTCCGTTTCTTCTCGGATCAACTTGCCCTTTCCCGATGCACTCCCGGGGCGTTAAAACTCCGCTTTTAGCTCCGAAACGGGTCCAATGGACGCACGAGCTCTCTGCCGCATTTCTCCTACAAACGAGATTAATTAAACAATTAAATGCGGAATTTAGCCATAATTAAGAAGTGAATAATAGCTCCAAAATGGAGTTATCAAACACCCCCAACTTGAATCTTGCTAGTCCTCGAGCAAGGCTAATAAAAAAATTGACTCTAAGGACACGCTTACATGCTACTAACTCAAATCTCCATGCATTTCACAAATTTGAACACAACATAATCATGAAAGCAATCCGTGCATGCATTTACTACGAACATATCAAAAATTAACTATTGCCCCCTAACGTGTGTGTGTGTGCTAGACAACCTATCCTAAACTCACATAAGCCCGGAAAAACCACATGCAACACGTCATCCCGCTTTCCCCCTACTTCTAGCGTTTAAGAACAGTCTACACTTGACTTACACGAGAGAGAGAAGCAAACTAAGAGACCTAAATATTTTCTCTTTCCTTTTTCTTTTTACGAGTACTTTGTACTCCTTATTGGGGTTCTTTGAACCAAACTTTTATTCTCTTTTTCTTTCCAACCTCGAGTTGCCTAACACGTCAAATTCATGCATAAACTTCACGTTTTTAAGGACTAACGCTCACTTCTTAGGTGCACCAATAAGAAGGAGGAGCGCCTCGAGAGAATTTTCTAACCAACATGCTTTTCTATTTTTTTTTTTTACTTTAGGCTTAGCGTAAGCTATCTCGATTAATCGACCGCTAACTCTCATGCAACAAGCTACCTAAGAGTGCCTTTCGGGGTGACAACGAGAATTAACGCTACATGCAATTAACTAAGCCTACAGAATCTAGGATGAGGTTGCTAAGTGCTCGATAGATGCAAGGGAGCAACAGAAAAAAAAAATTTAAATTTTTTGACATGAACCTAATAAATGCAAGTCTCATGCAAAAACTAGATTATGTACGTGCTCAGATTTCCAACATGCATTTCCTAGATTATCATCGTTAGAAAACAGTAAACAGAGTCCCAAGCACTTCAATATCAAAATAGCACTGCTCAACCGACTACACATGCTTATCCATAAACTCCACCCCAACTTCAAAAGTTGGCATTGTCCTCAATGCCACTTAGTCAGATACACAAAGTAAAAGGGGAAGAGAAACTACACTTCCCTGACTCTTTGTGAAGCTGGCGAGGGAAAGGAAGCGGCGCGCTCATCATCGAAGCCCAAAATTTTCCTCAACTTCCTCGATTCCTAAAAAAAAAACAGCAAGCAAAGTAAGACTAAATTAACTAAAAAGCAATAAAAAAAACAGCAACTAAACTAAAAACAAAAAGAACAGTTCATCGCTCGGGTGCCTCCGAGAAGCGCAGAATTTTTAAAGTCGTTTGCTCGACTGAATTCTCTCCAATGACTCAACCATAATCTGATAGTGCGGGGGACGTTCCAGTCTTGTCCTCTTCCACACTACACCTGCGATCAACATCCAGAACGTTTTGCACTCTTCGTGCCTCGAGCACGTGAATATCACTTTTGTTAGTGCAAAAAACAGCATTCACATCATTTAAATTCAAATCAGATTTTTTAACCGAGACATGAGAATCATCCCTCAAGCGCGAGGTAAGACTCCCATTCTCATCATACTCAACACAAGCAATGTTCTCCACAGATTTCTTTTCAAATAACGAAAATTCATGCATTGTATCATCAAACTCTAAGGTAACGACACCCTTAAACACATCGATTTTGACCCTAGCGGTCTTAAGAAAAGGGCGTCCTAATAGCATAGAGGACGAAGCATGCAGAGATTTTTCATTCATATCAAGTACAAGAAAATCAGCGGGGAACATCATATCTCCTACCCTAACGAGAACATCCTCGACCTTCCCTCTAGGACATATACTCGACCCGTTAGCTAACTGGACAACCACGTTACATTCATGCAGTTCATTTAAGTTCAATTCAAGAAATAAAGCATAAGACATAACGTTCACAGAAGCTCCTAAGTCAAGCATGGCATTTTTGACTACTTTACTACCTATCATGCAAGGAATAGTGAAGGTACCGGGGTCGTTGCACTTGGCGGGCAACGTACCTGGGAGGATCGCGGAAACGTTCTCCTTTTTCTTTTCAGTCCCTCTGGACTTCCTCTTCTTCGTGCACCAGCTCCTGAGGAATTTGGCATATTTTGGCACTTGGCTCACTGCCTCAAGGAGCGGAATGTTTACCATCACCTTCTGGAAGGTGCGAAGAACCTCCTCATCTTCGGTTTTCAAAGTAGGCTTCGCAAGTCTACTAGGGAAGGGTGCTCTGGCGACATTCTCTTGCACGTTCATTTCTTCTTTTTTCTCATCATTCAGATTCTCGGGAGCAGGCTGGGCGGACTCATTCAGGTTGTCCTTGAGTTCCTTCACGGCTCTGGAGGAAAGTGATTTTCCACTCCTTAGCTGGATAGCACTCACGTTCTCACATGAGTTGACCGTGGTTTGGGAAGGAAGCTTCCCAGAGCTCTTGCTCTCGATTTTGCTAATTGACACCGCCATTTGTGTCAGCTGCTTGTTTAAGTTTTGCAGCTCGGCCTTGTGGGAGTTTAGCTCTTCTCGAGCTTCTTTTTGGAACTGGCTGGTAGTCGTGACAATGGTCCTGACCATTTCTTCCAATGAGCTGGAGGAGCTCGAGGCTTGAGCTTGGGTGGAAGTATTAGGCCTATCGTGAGACTGGCCTTGGAAGCGTGGTTGTCCTTCCCTATTCCCATAGCTGAAGTTGGGGTGATCCCGCCAACCGGGGTTGTAAGTATTTGAATATGGATCATACTTCCTCGGGTTGGAAGCATATCCCCCGATTGCGTTCACCTCCTCCGCCTCGCGGTTTCCTCCGACAATTTTTTTCAACATATTTCCGATCTCGGCCACCTGGGCCCTCATTTCTGTCATCTCGTGGCTCTGGGTCACACTATGGACTTGCCCCTGCCCTCGAATACCAAACTGTTGCGAGTTGGCAGCCATGTTTGCTATAAGCTGTTTGGCCTCTACTGGGGTCTTGTCGATCAGAGCCCCTCCGCTCGCTGCATCTATCATCTGCCGATCGTGGGGCGTCATCCCCTCATAAAAATACTGTATCAGAAGCTGATCGGCAATCTGATGATGTGGGAAGCTTGCGCACAGGCGCCCAAAACGTTCCCAGTACTCGTGCAGAGACTCACCCACGTCTTGAGTGATCCCATAAATTCTCTTTCTCAAGGTTGTGGCCAAGGACGCAGGGAAGTATTTTTCCAGGAAAACCCTCTTCATGTCCTGCCACGTCGTTATCGAGCCGGAGGGCAGATAATAAAGCCAGTCCTTGGCTTTGTCCTTGAGCGTAAATGGGAATGCCCTCATATTCAGCTGCTCCTCCGTCACTCCCGCGGGCTTCATCCCCGCGCAGACGCAGTGAAACTCCATTAAGTGCTTATTTGCGTCATCACCTGCATTACCATGGAAAGAAGGCAACTGGTGAATTAAACCTGACTTTAATTCAAAATTACCTGCTACCATGGGGTAGTTGATGCACAGGGGCTGCAAATTTAAATCTGGCGCTGCCAGCTGTTTCAGCGTCCTCGGCGCTTCACCTTGCGCCATCTCGTCAACCAAGAAGGGATCGCCTTCTTTTCCAAACAATCTCTGCCCCTCGCGGGCCTCTTTTCTCAACCTCTGCTCTTATCTTTCGATTTCAGGTATAAACTGCAATCCACTAATCTCAGAAGAACGGGTCATACACAAACAAAAATTTTAACATACAAAGACAAACATAAAATTTTTTCAGCAACCAATCAATCATCCAAAATCAAATTCGAACATAATTTTAATCAAATTTTGCCTTCCCCGGCAGCGGCGCCAATTTTGGTAAGCGGATTTTTGAATATCCACTTAAATCTCAAGCTGTCGAGGCTCGCCAAAATACAATTTATAAGCCTATTAACCAAAGCTTTGCAGCTAGTGGCAACAGGGTCGATCCACGGAGAAGGTTATGATTAAAATTAAATTGAACTTGAAATTAATTAATCAATTGGGTTTTTGTAACGGGGGGAATTTGTAAGCATGCAAATAAGGGAATTAAACGCTAACGAAGGAATAAAAGAGAGAGAGACGAGTGCACGACTTGGGGATTTTCGGGATTTATTTGTTAGACATTCTTCAGCTTATCATTTAACACAATCCTGAGGTGAGCAGTTTGTAATACACAAGGTCGGTTACCCGAGAAGCCCCAAGGTAACCGGCTCCATAGAAATTAATTAGACCACACAGTTCTAATCAAACATTATCTAAAGTTGCATTAGGGTGATCAGCCCCAAATTGACTCTAGATAGTCACTAGCATACCGCGACAGACATTCGATCACGTAATCTAATTGCTAACTGGCTACCCGCAAGCGCTGTATGTAACCAACAACCATCATGCATGACTCGATACTCCGGTTTAATTTTATTAATCTGTGTTACTAGTCGAATAGTGAGAGGCACGACATCGCTACTCTTTAACACTAACAAAATGCTAGAAAACGCGAGCGTCAATCGGCGAAATCTAACATATGCATAGGATGAAGCAAGACTAATAAATGCATACAAATCAGCCACCAAGTTGGAAATTATAACATAGATTATCAAAGCTTAAAAATCTAACAAACAATCCATCAAATTATCCCAAACCGTTCACCTTACCTTAGCCGTCCATGGGACGGATTGTCATCTCCGCTCCAAGGAAGGCCATGGAAGTCGTCTCTAAGCCTATACAAATTACAAGCTCCCAAAAATGCCACAAATGGCGGAGCAAAGGTAAAAAATGGGGAAAAGCCGAGAGGAAGAAGATGAAGTTCGTCCAAAAGTGGCTGCAAAATCGTCTTACAGCCGATTTAAATCGTCGTAGCGTCGAGACGCTAGGGCAGCGTCTCGACGCTGCGACCTAATTAATCCGCGCGCGGCTCGCGATGGCGTCGAGACGCTAGGGCAGCGTCTCGACGCTGGCCCGATAATTCCTTGCGCGCGCCTCCTCCGGAGCGTCTCGACGCTTCGGCAGCGTCGAGCTAGCGTCTCGACGCTAGCTCTCGGGTTTGGGGCTGGAAAAATTGCCTCTCCTAGGCAATTTTGGTCCGTTTCTTCTCGGATCGACTTGCCCTTTCCCGATGCACTCCCGGGGCGTTAAAACTCCGCTTTTAGCTCCGAAACGGGTCCAATGGACGCACAAGCTCTTTGCCGCATTTCTCCTACAAACGAGATTAATTAAACAATTAAATGCGGAATTTAGCCATAATTAGGAAGTGAATAATAGCTCCAAAATGGAGTTATCACCCCACCCTCTCACTGGTCCGAGAGGGACTTGGTTTATGGTTAGATCATAAACATATTTTTCATTAGAGGATCAGTAGTACTTAAGGTGTAATATGTAATTACAGGGGTAAAACGGATTTTTGACCCAACTGCAATTACGAACAACTCGTGAAGGATCGACTTGCATGCAATGGTTATATCCATGGACACAACTTGTCCTATAGTGCATAAGAGTGCAACTCTAGGCCTATAGTGGAGTGACCTAGAGTTAATGAGTGAAAGTTAATTAATTAATGAGTTTAATTAATTAATTTTGTATCATTGGAGCTTATAAATTTGTAGGTCCATAAGGTCCCCTTGCTAGCTCAGAGTAACACTAAAAGGATCAATTTAGTTGAAAGAGAAATTTGAAATGTTCAAATTAATATTTAATATATTAAATATAAAAGAGAAAAATATATTTATTGTATTTGATACATTAAATATTAGAGGAAATAGTTTATGTATTAGATACATTAATATTGAAAATTATATATACATATAAAATTTGAATGAGATTCAAATTGGTTAAATGTATATTATAAAAGATTAATTTTATGATATTTGAATGAGATTGAGATAAATATAAAATACATATTTTAATATAAAAGATATTAAACTGTATTTTATTAAATAAAATTAATTCCTAAATGCCCTATAAATAAGACATTTAGGTTTAACCAAAAGGTTGGCCAAAAACATACTCACCCTCTCTTTGAGAATTGTTCTCTCAAACTTTCAAAGAGCTCCCACAAGCCTATCTCGTGTTCGAGTCATAGCGAGGAAGATCTTGTGGAGATGGAATACAAGAAGGTTATTGTTATTCAAAGGTATTTGTTTAACTTGTAATTTAAGTTTAAGTCTAAATAAAAAAAAAGATCGATTCCAACGTTTCTGCTGTGTGGATTTGAAGAGTTCATTCCCTTCAGTTCCTAGGTGTTACGACCGCAGGGTTCCTATCTTGATTATCCATATCTGTTATGGCTTCCCTTTGCTCTCGCAATCTAGCCCTAAAGCATCTTTTTGGCTCTAGATCTAATTTGTACTCGTATCCAGGGAATTCACTCATAAACCAACACCTTCAGCACCTGAAAAAGAAAAATCAATAGTTAGGCTCAAAGTGTTTAGCTCAAGTCTCAACAACTACTAAGAAGTCTTATCTTTATCAACAAACTCCACCCCCACCTTAAGATATGCATTGTCCCCAATGCATTCAACGATTTAAAACAATAAAATTCTAAGGGAACAGAAAACCTCCCCTGAATTTTATGGAGCCGACGGGCGGAGATGTGCACCATCGTCTTCCAATGTGCTCTCGAATTGTCGGCCATTCCACCTTTTCTCCTAAGAAAACAAGAAAGCAAACAACAAATTCAAAAGCTAATATAAACAAAAGCAAAACAGTAAATAACAAAATTACAGTCCAAGCTCGGGTGCCTCTGAGAAGCGCAAATTTTTAGAGTCGATTGCTCGACTGTATTCACTCATCCACTCATCCATAATCGATCGGGGGCGGTGTTGCGTGCTCAATGTGTTAAAATAAATAAGCAATAGGAGAGAGAGAGCACTCAGAACATGCAAGCATACATGATCTTATAGCAAGTAGTAAGTATTTTTTCATTCGTTTTCCCACAGAGATTTATTATAAGCTATTCATGAAGTGTAAAGTTAAGAAAGAATGGGTGGATTTGATGGGGTAAAATTGGTTTTAAATTGTCTATTTCCTACTGAATACGAAGAGGGTAGCAACATAAACAAGTGCAAGTCAAAGTTAAACCCAAATGAAAAGAGACGAGATTAATAAAAGAAGAAGAAAACAGCTAAATAGAATTGTAGGCGTAGCAGAATTGCGGAAACAGCAATTCTACCGCAATTTTAATGACAGCGAAAGTGTGTAAAATAGAGAAACAAGGGCTACTAACGACTCCTCTATAGGCTTTTTCATACGATTCTCAAGCATTGGATCAACTCACTATGCATCAAACTCACTCAATCTCATGTATCTTCCGATTCCATGCATTAGATTCTTTAGTTTACTCATATCCAAGTAAGGTCTTAAGCATCTTGTTAAAGCAGAAAGTTACGGTTTGTACTAGGAAAACGCCTATTCCTAGGTCGTTTTCTGGCTACCTTGAAAGGCTAGCATGAGTGTATGACTCTGAACTCTTACTCCTTCCAGAGGTTAGGAGTTCTTTGGACAAAATGGATGGCCAATCAAAATTGCCCGTGGGATGAAGCTTACATACAATCAATGCTTCGAGAGCTATCCTACATGCTTGGTTCACGTTTTTTAGCCTATAGTATTGTCATTAGCATGCCCCTATGTGACTTAGTTACTCATGGATATAGGCAGAACAGGAATAAGGGTTGAAACAGACATGCTTAGAAAGAATTTAAAGACAAAACAGTGAGGAAAAACAGTAGATTGAAAAGGCAAGAACTGTGAAATGAAGAATTGTGATTTGATTACTTGTTTGATTGAAGGAACAAAAGAAAGCTTAAAGTGGATAACACAAAGACAGAATACCACGAAATGCAATAAACTAGCTACTAGAACAGAAACAACAACTAAACAATGCTGGAAAGTAGAAATGAAAGACAGAAAGCATGTAAATGAGCTTGGACGCCTCGTCGCAACCGCCTCGGCTGAAGGATGAAAAAGACCAGCTTTGCTTGGATGAATCCAATCGGGAGAGAAGATGAATCTCCTCTCCTTCCTATCAGATTATCGATTCCAACAGCTGAGCTTCGCAAACCAACAGACGGCAAAGAAAAACAGGAGAAAAGATGGAGCTGCGAGAAGACTTCTACGCTTTCGGATGATGATTGAACCCTCGACTTTGACCCCCTTTTATAGCAATCTGCAGGTGCGTTTGGGCCAAGGAGAACCATCAATCTTCAACGTCGTACTTCAAAATGGATGGAGGAGAAAGAACGAATCCCTGAAATAACGGAAATTAACAGAAAAAGATCAGTCAACTTACGGTTTTCACTTGAAACATTGCGGTTTCAGCAATGTTTCCGCAATGCTGTCGCAATGTAGTTTTTTCATTCTTTTACTTCGGTTTTCAATCCTTTTCTTTCCTTTTGCACACAAGTCCTAATTTAGCTACCTTCTTTTAATTCTCACAAATAAGCATAGGTTTAAGCTAAATCCTATCAAAAACACCTAAGAGTGTGCATCTTTCTAAGCTAAATAAGTCCTAAATAAGTCACTTTTGGAGACATAACACACCCCCAAACTTAAGGTTTTGCTTGTCCTCAAGCAATCTAAGGACTTACTTAGGCTGCTGTTTCATCTTCTTTAACCACTTACTGACTCCCCTATATCCCTATCTATAGCAGTGCTGTCCTGTGACATACTTCTAAGCTTAAAACTACCCTCTTATCTAGCTTCTTCTGACTTCGCATGCCTAATACTCCTGCTGTTTTCATTAACTCCCTACAACTGATCTACTTGCTTTTGTCATATCATGCCACTATCCCTAAGGTTTCAAATTCAACCTAGCTTTACCCTAGACTCAGTACATGCTTCTAGATTTTACTTATGAGCTACCTAGGATTCCTTAGAGTCATGCCAGTCTTAGTATTAACAGTGACAGTAGTACTTTAAGAGAACAACCTAAACCCTGGCATCACTACATTGGACATACATTCATCTCCCTAAACAACCCTACAAGCTACAACTTTGTGCTCAGCTAATTGAGGATCAGAGTTCTTTTTATCAGGACATCTAAGCCACAAAGCTGCAACTCCTAGGTATACATTCTTCTTCCCTATTCTTTTCCTTTTTTCTTACTTAGGTGGTGCCTCTCCTTTGGTTGCCTTTTGATGCAATGCCACTTGTGGATTACACACTTGGCACTGATTACTCAGCAACCTAAGAGAGACACCCCTCTTTATTCTATTTTTCATTTTTTTTCAGCTCATCATTTTTTGTAAAGGAGAAGAAGAATGCTTATGTTTTTAAGGGAGAGAGGAATGTTCCTAGGCCTAGGGTGGCCTCCCCCAAACTTAAACTACTCATTGTCCCCAATGAGTGTCTGAGGTGGCACACCCCCAAACTTTCCTAGAAGCATCTAGTCTAAGGTAAAACAAAGAGAATCTAAAAGCCCTAGGCATAGACAAAACAATCTAAAAGTAAATATCACAGCAGCAGAAATTTGAAAAAAACAGACAGGTGAGGACTTAAAGCTATGCATGCTGAGCTTTTTAGAGGTTAATTTAAACTATCAAAGGGTGTCCTATGACACTCATCCAACATGCTTTAAGATAAGCTATATAAGGTAGTCATGATAGCAGCAAAAGATAGAATTTAAACAGATCACAGCCTAGCTAAACAATCAGTCAAAAACATGCATTTACTAATAAAAATTGCGGTATCCGCAATTATTTCGCAATAGATACAGGGCAGATATAACAGTGAGTAAGGCCCCTACGCATGCTTTTTCCAGTCATTCAAGCTCTCTAAAAATGAAATTAAACTAATCTACCTAATCAGCTAGCATCAGACTACACTAAACAATTTAAAAACTTAAAACTAAGCAACTAAAACAGATCAAAATATTAACTAAAAACAGCATTATTCACACGGTTCACAAAAAGTAATTTGATTTTTTTTTAATTGTAAGGGAACAACAATACTCCCTTGAGTGCAATTCAATCTAGCACTCAGATGTCTTCATCCTCATCAGGCCTTCGTGGTCTTGGAGGCGCCCATGGAGTCAGCAAGTCCATGGGGAATTCAGGGAAAAGGCAACCCAGCTGGTCAGCCACCTCCTTGTCTCTCGCCTGTGCATATGTGGCCCATTGAGCCATCCTCTTCTGTAAATCCATCAGGCACGCCATGGACAGTGACTGAGCAGCAGCCAATCTATCCAGCTCGAACTCCATGTTTCCCTTCCTTCTCAGCCTCAAGCCTGTAGGCAGCTCCAAGTGGCCTGTGTAAGCCATCTGTTGTTCCATCCGCCCAATGGGGACTCCTGCACGCAAGCATAGTTTAGTAATAGTATTAGGGAAGAACAATGGACCCTTACCCTTCTTGGCGCAGTCAGCAATGGCAGCTGACATGACTTCGCCCACGTTGATTGTGAGACCTCGCATGATTGCATACACCAGCAGCGATCTGCTCTGGTTGATTGTGGTCTCATGTGTCACGGGGGACAGCTTCCTTCTCACGAAGGAAAACCAGACAGCCGCCTTAGCTGTGAGGTTGGCACTCATGAGAGTGTGCCTCCCATTGCGCGACACGGTCCATGATGCTTCAGGCTGGCCAATGATCCGGATGGCCTCTTCCAGGACGGCTTCAGTAGGCTCATCAACAATCCGCGCATAGTCAGTATGTTTTTGGCCCTTGAGGCCATAGGCCTCGTTGATTGCCTTTGCTGAGAAGTCTACTTCTACTCCCCTGACCACAGACAATCCCTCCTCAGAATTCCTCAAATTGGCGTAGAAGTCATACACCATGCTTGTGTAAGCTGGATTGGGTGGTCTGCAGAACTCCTCCCAGCCGTGATTCGTAATTCCTGCATGCAAGAATTGCGGCAGGTCAGCAGGTCTGTCGAGGAAGCCCTTCTCGTGCAGCAGCTCCCTTTTCCTCAGCTCAAGGCCTCTAGACTCAGCGTCAGAAGACACGTACCTCACTGACTGAGGCTCATCTTCAGGGTACAGCTTGGCCTTCCCCTTGTCTTTCAGTTTGGCGGACTCAGCAGCCTCAATCTTAAGCTTCTTTGGGGACGGCTCGTCACTCCCCTTCTTGGATGAAGGCACAGCCCTGGACTTCTTCTTCTTCTTGGACTTCTTTTTTGTTCTTGGCCGTTTGGCCTTGACAACCGTGGCTTCCTTCTTCCTCAATCGTGCCTTTGTTGTCATCTGCTGGAGGCAATCCCCCAGTGTCTCGTCCATCGAGTCATCCTTCTGTGCAGGGCTCTCAGGGCTGGCTTCCCTCAAAGGAGAGAAGACCTCGTCTTCCTCAGCTTCCCCACTGCCCTGCGTCGATTCTTGGTACTCCCCATATGGGAATTCAGGGTCAGGCCGTGGAGAAGTGTGCGAAGGAGTGGTGCTTTGCGCTGCTGTAGGGGTCTGTGCAGAACTCTGCGGTGATGAAGGCAGCTCAGGGCTCTGCGCTGGTGGCGATGAGGAGAGCTCAGGGCTTCGAACCGGTGGAGATGGTGAGGGGCTGCGCTCGGCTGTCTCGTGGGATGGCTGGCCTAGTTCTTGACTCTCCACAGAGGGAGTCTTTTTCTTGATTTCTTCTTCGGCCACAGCCATACTCCATTTGCGCTTCTTGGGTGTGCCTGCTGGTTCAGAGGGTCCAGCAGGTATCTCTGTGACGACCTTCCACTTCTTCTTGCGGATCGGAAGTTTGGGAAGTCGTTCAGTTCGCGCAGCATCAGCGTCTGCAAGGGCAAGAAGTGCTTCCCTCGCAGCCGTTTCAGCCTCATCAGCCCGTTTCTTGGACGCAGATCGTTCGGCTCTTGTTAGCACCATTGTTGAATTGTGGAGATTTGGAGAGAGGAATCACAGATGAAGAGAAAAGCAGCTTTCTTGGAGTTCAGATAATGGGAGAATCGTGCGGATCAACGCGCCTTCTAACGGATATAAAGAAAACACAAAAAATCCCAACGGCTATATTTTTGCGGATTCTGCAAATCCAGCGCAATCCTAGTGACCGTTGGAGATTTCCTGCATTTAAATGTCAATCTTTGCTCAACCGTATCTTTGATTTGGCCCAATATCTTTTTGATCTTTTTAGCTGGATTTAATCTCCTTGATTCCCTCTATTGATTCCCTACAAAAAGAAATAAAATCAACATCAAATTCGTAATTAAAATCATACAAACATATACACAAACGATAACCGGAAAAAATGGAAAAAATAAACTAAGGCATGAGCCTCATATTGACGAGCACAGCAATCACTCGTCCTCTCTCGTTCTTAATTTCACGCTTCAGTCAAGAGGAAGGCCGAGAGAGTCTTCACATCTCCTTCCTCATAGTAGTGCTTCACTCTTGCACCATTAACCATGAATGGTTGTCCCTGCTTCAGGTTCTTTATCTCGATGGCACCATGAACAAACACATTAGTTATTATGAAAGGACCTGCCATCTAGACTTAAGTTTGCCTGGAAATAATTTCAATCGTGAGTTAAATAATAAGACAAGCTGGCCTTTCTTGAAGTCCTTAATCCTAAGTCTACTATCGTGCCAAATCTTGGTATTTTCCTTATACATTTTGGCATTTTCATAAGACATATGCCTAAGCTCATCAAGCTCATGTAATTGCAAAGACCGCAACGTTCCCGCATCGGTCACACAATAATTCAACTCTTTTAGTGCCCAAAGTGCCTTAATTTCCAACTCGAATGGAAGATGACAAGCTTTACCATACACAAGTCTGTAAGGAGACATACCTAGGGGTGTCTTATACGCAGTTCTATACGCCCAAAGTGCATCCTCGAGTTTAAACGCCCAATCCTTTCTGTTGGGTTTGACCACTTTTTCTAGGATGTTCTTAATCTCCCTATTTGAAATTTCAGCCTGTCCATTCGAGTGTGGGTGATAGGGAGTGGCTACTCTATGTCTAATGTTATACTTAGCCAACACTCTCTCCATGGCCTTATTAATGAAATGTGTCCCCTCATCACTAATGATAGCACGAGGTGTTCCAAACCTAGTAAAAATGTGCCTATGCAAGAATTTTATGACTGTTTTGGCATCATTATTGGGACATGCTATGGCCTCTACCCACTTGGATACATAGTCTACTGCCACTAATATGTAAAGGTTACCTGATGATGAGGGAAATGGTCCCATGAAGTCAATGCCCCACACATCAAAGAGTTCCAACTCTAAGATGTAAGTGAGAGGCATTTCATCCTTGCGACTAAGGTTACCTGTTCTTTGGCATTCATCACAGCTGTGGGCATAGTTGTGGGCATCCTTGAAGATTGTTGGCCAATAGTGGCCACTCTGAAATACCTTTGCAGCTGTTCTTTGGCCACCAAAGTGTCCACCATAAGGAGCTGTGTGGCAGTGCTGCAGCACAGACTTCGCCTCAGCAGCTGAAACACACTTCCTTAGCAAGCCGTCAGCACATGTTTTGTAAAGTGTGGGGTCATCCCATATGAATTTCCTTGCTTCATGAAGGAACCTCTTCTTCTCTTGTCCTCCCTTGAAAGTTGGTAGTACCTGCGATGCAAGGAAGTTAGCAATGTCAGCAAACCAAGGTTCCTCATCGTTATCACGATGAGTCAATACAAAGACATGTTCATCAATAAAAGCATCAGAAATTGCGGTTTCCGCAATTTTTTCGCAATTATGCTGCAATCTAGAAAGATGGTCCGCAACCACATTTTCACTTCCTTTCTTATCTCTAATGTCTATATCAAACTCTTGCAGCAGCAGTACCCACCTAATCAACCTAGGCTTAGCATCAGACTTCCTCATAAGGTACTTTAAAGCAGAATGGTCAGTGTACACAATCGTTCTGGTGCCTACAATATAGTTCCTAAATTTCTCACAAGCAAACACTACAGCTAGCATCTCCTTCTCAGTAGTTGTGTAGTTGCATTGTGCCTCATTAAGTGTCTTACTAGCATAGTATACAGGGTGTGTTAACTTGTCAATCTTCTGTCCTAACATAACCCCTACAGCATAGTCACTAGCATCACATAACATCTCAAATGGGAGATCCCAATTTGGCCCTACTATAATAGGTGCTGTGACTAGTGCTTCCTTAAGGGTTTTCCAAGCTAGGACACACTCTTTAGAGAAAATGAATGGTTTGTTTAGCTCTAGAAGTTCACATAAAGGCTTGGAGATCTTAGAAAAGTCCTTAATAAACCTTCTATAGAAGCCAGCATGCCCTAAAAAACTTCTAATGGCCTTGACATTTTGGGGTTCTACCAATTTCTCTATTATTTCAATTTTTGCCCTGTCAACTTCTACACCTGCCCTTGACACTCTATGACCTAAGACAATCCCTTCATCCACCATGAAATGGCACTTTTCCCAATTTAGGACTAGGTTGGTCTCCTCACACCTAGCCAGGACTTGTCCTAGGTTCTCTAGACAGTTTGTAAATGAATCCCCAAAGACTGAGAAATCATCCATGAATATCTCTATCATGAATTCATCCAAATCAGAGAAGATTGCCAACATGCACCTTTGGAAAGTTGCCGGTGCATTGCATAAGCCAAAAGGCATTCTGCGAAAGGCAAAAGTTCCAAAAGGGCAAGTGAAGGTAGTCTTTTCTTGGTCCTTAGGGTCTATAGTAATCTGGTTATATCCTGAATAACCGTCTAAGAAACAGTAGTAGGCTCTACCAACTATCCTATCTAGCATTTGGTCAATGAATGGTAGAGGGAAATGGTCTTTTTTGGTTTCTTTATTTAGTTTCCTATAATCCATGCAAACTCTCCATCCTGTGACAGTCCTTGTTGGAATCAGTTCATTGTTCTCATTGACGACCACAGTCATCCCCCCCTTCTTAGGTACACATTGTATAGGGCTTACCCACTGACTACTAGCTATGGGGAAGATCACACCAGCATCTAACCATTTTATTATTTCCTTTTTAACTACCTCTTTCATAGAGGGGTTCAACCTACGTTGGTGATCTACTCTAGGTGTATGCTCTTCCTCCAATATAATTTTATGCATGCAATAAGAAGGGCTAATGCCTCTAATGTCAGCAATAGTCCATGCAATAGCCTTTCTATGTTGCTTAAGTAGTAATATCAGTTCAACCTCATGCTTTTCACTTAATTTAGAAGAAATAATCACAGGCAAAGTGTCATTACTTCCTAGATATGCATACTTGAGGTGAGTGGGGAGAGGTTTCAATTCTAAAACAGGTGGATGCTCAATGGATGGTTTTAATGGATTCACAGATTTTTCAGTTAAGTCAATATTCATACAAACATGCTGAGGGTTATTTACAGATATGTCCATCATCTCAACTATGTTTAAGTCAGTTAATTCTAATCCTACATATTCATGAGCATGCTTAGTCAACAATTCATGCTCCAATTGTTCTTCCATTAATGAATCTACAATGTCCATACTAGCACAAGATTCAGAGTCAGAGGGATACCTTAAGGCTTTATACACACTAAATTTCACCTCTTCATCATGAACCCTCATAGTGAGCTCACCTTTTTGGACATCTATCAGTGCCCTACCTGTGGCTAGAAATGGTCTGCCTAACAGGATGGGGACCTCCTTGTCTGCTTCATAATCCAGGATAATGAAATCTGCAAGGAAAATAAACTTGTCAACCTTTACAAGAATATCCTCAATCTTACCTTCAAGGTATGCAATGGACCTGTCTGCTAATTGTAAAGTGACAGTGGTTGGACGTGCTTCTCCTATTCCCAGCTGGCGGAATAGAGATAGGGGCATGAGGTTTATGCTGGCTCCCAGGTCACAAAGAGCTCTGCCCACGTGCTTGCCTCCTAGCTCTACAGGTAAGGTGAAGGAACCAGGATCCTTCTCCTTCTTGGGTAGCTTGTTTTGGAGTATAGCACTGCACTCCTCAGTGAGATTGACTGTTTCAAACTCACCAAT
The DNA here is from genome assembly GCA_028017165.1 of Herpetospermum pedunculosum. NCBI lineage: Eukaryota > Viridiplantae > Streptophyta > Magnoliopsida > Cucurbitales > Cucurbitaceae > Herpetospermum > Herpetospermum pedunculosum. The sequence continues at coordinate 46,989,119 of CM051529.1, forward strand.
TATTCTCTTGTTAGTTATAATATCCTTCAAAAACTTTACATAAGAAGGCATAGACTGTAAAACTTCTACAAAAGGAATATTAACATGCACTTGCTTAAGAATTTCTAGAAATTTATTAAAGTGCACTTCCTGTTCTTGTTTTTTCTTTAGCCTTCTAGGAAATGGAGGTGGTGGCACATATGCAGGCACTTCAGGTCGCCTTAGGATAGGTGGAGGCCTTGGAATTTCTTCTATCTCTTCTATGATTGGCTCCAGCCTTGATCCTGATGTGCTTGTTGGTGGTGGACCTTGGTTTGGCAGAGACTCCAGTGGAGCACTAGACTCAGTGTTCTCTACTCTCTTTGGTGTGTCCTTGGTGTTGCTCACCAATGGTCTACCACTTCTAAGTTCAATTGCTTGAACTTGCTCTTTACCATCTCTCCTCGGCACTTCAGTGTCAGCAGGGAGTCTACCTTGGGGCCTACTTTTGATTTCATTGGCTAGTTGCCCTATTTGGTTCTCTAGGCTCCTAAGAGTAGCTTGCTGACTCTGTAAAGTGGCATCATTCTTGGCTATGTATTCCTTGAGTAAGTTTTCTACAGAAGATCCTACAGGTTGGTTGTATGGTTTTTGATACATGGATTGGTTATGTTGGGGAGTGAAACCAGGTGTTCCACTCGGTCTTGGTTGGTTAGGATTTTGATTAGCATTTTGTTGGCCACCCCATGACAGGTTTGGGTGGTTCCTCCAACCAGGGTTGTAAGTATTAGAGTAGGGGTTGTTCCTAGGCTGCTGTTGGCTTCCCACATAGCAGACTGAGGCTGGATTCCCAGGGCAGTATTCATACGGGTGCCCTTCCCCACAGAATCCACAGATAAGTGTTTCACCTTGACTTGGTTGGGTGCCCATTGACATGGCTGTGGCGGTGTTGACACTTGTTTGGAGATTGGCTTGAGCCATTTGCTTAACTAGGTTGGTCAGGGCATTTATTTGGCTGCTCATTGCACTTAGAGCATCCTTGTCTTGAGCTCTAGTTGGCTCAACTGGATCATCTGACCACCTGCAGTGAGATGCTGAGATCTTCTCCAAAATCTCATAGGCTTCGTTGTAACTCTTGGACAACATGGAGCCTCCAGCAGATGAATTTAAGACTTGTCTAGTGCTGGGGTTGCATCCTTTGAAAAAGACCTCTATTTGGATACACCATGGGATGCCATGGTGTGGACATTTGAGAAGAAGGTCCTTGAACCTTGTCCAAGCTTCGTGAAGAGACTCAGTGTCAGCTTGTTTGAACTTGATTATGTCATCACGAAAGGTAGAATTCCTATCAGGTGGAAAGTATTTGACTAGGAATTTCTCTGCTAAGTCTGTCCAATTACGGACTGATCCAGAGGGTAATGAGTTTAACCACGTTTTGGCTTTGTCCCTCAAAGAGTAAGGGAAAAGGTATAGCCTCAAGGCTTCTTGGGAAACTCCAGGGATGATAAAGGTATCACTGACTCCTAAGAAGTTTCTAAGATGGTTGTGGGGATCCTCATTTTCTACTCCAAAGAATTGTCCCACAGTGGACAACATTTGGAACATCACTGGATTTAACTCGAATGAGTTGGCAGTGATTTCAGGACGGATTATGCTGGGGTTCAGCTCCCCAGGCATAGGTACTAGGTAAGAGAGTATGGCGTTATCCTTGTCATTCGCTATTTCGATGGGATTGCGAGTGACAGGCACCAGATTTGGAACTATTCCATCCATTTTTTCTTGAGACAATTGCGGAGGAATTGCGGTTCCCGCAATTATTGGAGGTATAGAGGGTTGGTTAAAGAGACGTTTCTTGGCTCTATTTCTAGCCCTAAGTAATCTCTCAGGCTCAGGATTGAACTCTAGATCACTACTTGAAGGCTCACTCATAAACTAACCCAATGGTACCTGCAAAAGAAATGAAACAGATTAGTTACAATAGACAATAAACTTGGTATTTCAAACTTAACAAACTTCGTTTTCACTTAGATAAATCCCCGGCAGCGGCGCCAAAAACTTGTTGCGTGCTCAATGTGTTAAAATAAATAAGCAATAGGAGAGAGAGAGCACTCAGAACATGCAAGCATACATGATCTTATAGCAAGTAGTAAGTATTTTTTCATTCGTTTTCCCACAGAGATTTATTATAAGCTATTCATGAAGTGTAAAGTTAAGAAAGAATGGGTGGATTTGATGGGGTAAAATTGGTTTTAAATTGTCTATTTCCTACTGAATACGAAGAGGGTAGCAACATAAACAAGTGCAAGTCAAAGTTAAACCCAAATGAAAAGAGACGAGATTAATAAAAGAAGAAGAAAACAGCTAAATAGAATTGTAGGCGTAGCAGAATTGCGGAAACAGCAATTCTACCGCAATTTTAATGACAGCGAAAGTGTGTAAAATAGAGAAACAAGGGCTACTAACGACTCCTCTATAGGCTTTTTCATACGATTCTCAAGCATTGGATCAACTCACTATGCATCAAACTCACTCAATCTCATGTATCTTCCGATTCCATGCATTAGATTCTTTAGTTTACTCATATCCAAGTAAGGTCTTAAGCATCTTGTTAAAGCAGAAAGTTACGGTTTGTACTAGGAAAACGCCTATTCCTAGGTCGTTTTCTGGCTACCTTGAAAGGCTAGCATGAGTGTATGACTCTGAACTCTTACTCCTTCCAGAGGTTAGGAGTTCTTTGGACAAAATGGATGGCCAATCGAAATTGCCCGTGGGATGAAGCTTACATACAATCAATGCTTCGAGAGCTATCCTACATGCTTGGTTCACGTTTTTTAGCCTATAGTATTGTCATTAGCATGCCCCTATGTGACTTAGTTACTCATGGATATAGGCAGAACAGGAATAAGGGTTGAAACAGACATGCTTAGAAAGAATTTAAAGACAAAACAGTGAGGAAAAACAGTAGATTGAAAAGGCAAGAACTGTGAAATGAAGAATTGTGATTTGATTACTTGTTTGATTGAAGGAACAAAAGAAAGCTTAAAGTGGATAACACAAAGACAGAATACCACGAAATGCAATAAACTAGCTACTAGAACAGAAACAACAACTAAACAATGCTGGAAAGTAGAAATGAAAGACAGAAAGCATGTAAATGAGCTTGGACGCCTCGTCGCAACCGCCTCGGCTGAAGGATGAAAAAGACCAGCTTTGCTTGGATGAATCCAATCGGGAGAGAAGATGAATCTCCTCTCCTTCCTATCAGATTATCGATTCCAACAGCTGAGCTTCGCAAACCAACAGACGGCAAAGAAAAACAGGAGAAAAGATGGAGCTGCGAGAAGACTTCTACGCTTTCGGATGATGATTGAACCCTCGACTTTGACCCCCTTTTATAGCAATCTGCAGGTGCGTTTGGGCCAAGGAGAACCATCAATCTTCAACGTCGTACTTCAAAATGGATGGAGGAGAAAGAACGAATCCCTGAAATAACGGAAATTAACAGAAAAAGATCAGTCAACTTACGGTTTTCACTTGAAACATTGCGGTTTCAGCAATGTTTCCGCAATGCTGTCGCAATGTAGTTTTTTCATTCTTTTACTTCGGTTTTCAATCCTTTTCTTTCCTTTTGCACACAAGTCCTAATTTAGCTACCTTCTTTTAATTCTCACAAATAAGCATAGGTTTAAGCTAAATCCTATCAAAAACACCTAAGAGTGTGCATCTTTCTAAGCTAAATAAGTCCTAAATAAGTCACTTTTGGAGACATAACAGGCGGCGCTAGAAGTAATGTGGCGTCATAGCACTCAACGTCCCCCTCGTGGAAAATCTTTAACCGGTGCCCATTCACCTTCTGCACCTCATCCGAGTCCAAGCTCTGAATCTCCACACTGCCATAAGGAAAAATTTTAGTTATGATATAGGGTCCTTTCCAACGGGAACGAAGCTTACCTGGCATGAACTTCAGACGGGAATCGAAGAGCAGAACTTTCTGACCGACTTCGAAGTTCTTCTCTAAGATCCTTCGGTCATGAAACTGTTTGGACTTCTCTTTATAGATCCTAAAGTTCTCGTAGGAGTCGAAACGCAGTTCCTCCAATTCCTGTAACTGAAGCAGTCGTGCCTCGCCAGCTTCGTCAGAGCTCATGTTACACTTCTTGATCGCCCAGAATGCTTTGTGCTCAATCTCCACGGGTAAGTGGCACGCCTTACCAAAAACCAACCGGTATGGGGACATACCGATAGGGGTTTTGTAGGCGGTGCGGTAGGCCCACAAAGCATCCTGCAAACGAGCGCTCCAATCCTTCCTACTCGGTCTCACGGTTTTCTCCAGAATTGACTTTACCTCTCTGTTGGAGACCTCGGCTTGCCCATTGGCTTGGGGATGGTAGGCGGTGGACACGCGATGATGCACACCATACTTCCTCAGCAAAGCCTCCACAGATCGGTTGCAAAAATGAGTCCCCTGGTCACTGATTATGGCTCGTGGGATTCCAAACCTGGTAAAAATATGAGACTGAACGAACCTAACAACAGAATTAGCATCGTTAGTCTTCGTGGCTTTCGCCTCAACCCATTTTGAAACATAATCAACAGCCAGCAATATATAAGAAAAACCACAAGAAGGCGGGAAGGGTCCCATAAAATCCATGCCCCAAACGTCAAAGATTTCACAGACTAAGACAGAGGTTTGAGGCATTTCATTTCTACCAGATATCGACCCTATTCTTTGACATCTATTGCAGGTTTTACAAAATTCATACGAATCTTTAAACAGGGAAGTCCAGTAAAACCCACTATCTAAAACTTTCCTAGCTGTCCTCCTAGGCCCAAAATGTCCCCCACATGCATAGTCATGACAGAAAGTAAGAATAGACGCATGCTCATTCTCAAGGACACATCTCCTAATTATCTAATCAGAACAGAACTTCCATAAATGGGGATCCTCCCACACATAGTACTTAGCGTCGCTTTTCAGCTTCGCTTTCTTAGCATAAGAGAAACCAGATGGGAAATTACCTGTGACCAAGTAATTTACTATATCAGCATACCAGGGAAGGACTGTATCAAGTCTGAAGAGTGTCTCATCGGGGAAATCTTCATTCAGAGGCAGGAGGTCTTCCTTTCTGACCAAGCGGCTCAGATGGTCGGCTACCGGGTTCTCTGCTCCTCTCCTGTCCTTGATCTTCACATCGAAGTCCTGGAGGAGCAAAATCCACCGAAGTAGCCTCGATTTCGCATCCTTCTTGGTCATCAGGTACCGAACAGCTGCGTGATCAGAGAAAACAGTTACTTGCGAGCCAATAATATAAGGACGAAACTTATCAAGCGCAAACACAATAGAAAGAAGTTATTTTTCTGTTATCGTGTAATTGCACTGCGCTGGATTAAGCGTCCTGGAGGCATAGTAAATGACACGGCTCTTGTTCTCGATCCTCTGACCAAGCACGGCTCCCAAGGCATAGTTGCTGGCGTCGCACATAATCTCGAAAGGCAAGTCCCACTGGGGTGGGTGTATGATGGGCGCGCTCGTCAAACTATCCTTGAGCAAATCGAAGGCTTTTCTGCACTCCTCCTGTTGCGTGCTCAATGTGTTAATAAAAGTGATAAATAAGAGGGAGAGAGCACTCAGAACATGCAAGCATACATGGTCTTATAGCAAGTAGTAAGTATATTTCATTCGTTTTCCCACAGAGACTTGTTTTTAGCTATTCTCGAAGTGTTTTTGTTAAGAAAGATAGGGTGGATTTGAGGGGGTAAAATTGGTTTTTAATTACCTAAGTTTTGCTGAATGTATAAAGGAATATAACATAAACAAATGGAAGTTGAAATTAAACTCAAAGGACAAGAGATGGAACTGATAAACAAAGGAGAAAGCAGCTAATAGAATAACAACTTAGCAGGAATTGCGAGGACCGCAATGTTTCCGCAATTAAACAGCAACAAAAGTGTGTAGGTGGGTGAATTAAGGGCTACTAATGACTATCCTATAGGCCTTTTTATACGATTCTCAAGCACTGGATCTCCTCTCTATGCATCAAACTCACTCTAGCTCATGTATCGTCCGATTCCATGCATTAGACTCTTAAGTTTACTCGACTCAAAGTAAGGACTTAATCATCTTGTTAAAACAGGAGTGTTTAGCTTGTACTAGGGAAACGCCTATTCCTAGGCCGTTTCCTGATTACCATGAAAGGCTAGCATGATTATATGACTCTGAACTCTTACTCCTTCCAGAGGTTAGGAGTTCTTTGGACAAAATGGATGGCCAATCGAAATTGCCCGTGGGATGAAGCTTACATACAATCAATGATTCGAGAGCTATCCTACATACTTGATGCACGTTTTTTTAGCCTATAGTTCTGTCATTAGCATGCCCCTAAGTGATTTAGCTACTCATGGATACATGGAGAACAAAAAGGGTAGATAAAACAGACATGCTTAGAAGAGAAATGTGCTTAAAACAGCAAGACAAAACCGTAGCAGAACAAGATAGAAACTGTAAAATGCAGAATTGTACTTTGATTACTTTGAGTGTTTGAATGACAAAGGAAAGCTTTGAAAGAAATGAATCCAAGACAGACAACAACGAAATGCAGTAATTAAAACTCTAAACTAAGAACAACAGTGATCAGAAATGGAAATAAGAAGAACAGAACAGAAAAGCAGTAAAGGATTGCTGAAAAACTTCGTGGCAGTCGCCTCGAATGAAGGTGATGAAAAATCAGCCTGGCTTGGATGAATCCAATCGAGAGAGAAGAAGAATCTCCTCTCCTTCCTATCAGATTATCGACTCCAAAAGCTGAGACTCTCACTCCAACAAACGGCAAAGGAAAACAGATGGAAATGGTGGACTGCGAGAAGACTTCTGCGCTTCGAGTGATGACTGAACCTCCGACTTTGACCCCCTTTTATAGTAGTTTGCAGGTGCGTTTGGGCCAAGGAGAACCATCAGTCTTCAACGTCATATATCAGAATGGATGGAGGAGAAAGAACGAATCCCTGAAAAGTCGGATCTAAACAGAAAAAGGTCAGCCAACTTACGGTTTTAACTTGAATAATTGCGGTCACCGCAATGATTTCGCAATGTTTATTTTTTCATTCTTTTCCTTCGGTTTTCAACCCTTTTTCTACCTATTGTGCATAAGTCCTAAATTAGCTACCTTCTTCTAATTCTCATATTAAAGCATAGGTTTAGGCTAAATGCTAACAAAAACACCTAAATGTGTACATCTTCTTAAGCTAAATGGGTCCTAAATAAGTCACTTTCAGAGACTTAACACACCCCCAAACTTAAGGCTTTGCTTGTCCTCAAGCATACTAAGGACTTACCTAGGCTGTTATTTTATCTTCTTTAACTACTTACCGACTCCCCTATATCCCTATCTCTAGCAGTGCTGTCCTGTGACACACTTATAAGTTTAGAATTAACCTCTTATCAAGCTTCTTCTGACTTCACCTGCCTACCATACCTACTGTTTTTGTTAAACCCCTACTACTGATCTAACTACTTTTATGATATCATGCCACTATCCCTAAGGTTTCAAATTCTACCAAGCTTTACTCCAGACTTAGTACATGCTTCTAGCTTATTTTTAATGTGTCTAGGATTCCTTAGAGTCATGCCAGTCTTAGTATTAACAGTGACAGTAGTACTTTTAGAGAACAACCTAAACCCTGGCATCACTTCATTGGATAAACACTCATCTCCCTAAACAACCCTACAAGTTACAACTTTGTGCTTAGCTAATTGAGGATCAGAGTTCTTTTTTAAATAGGACATCTAAGCCACAAAGTTATAACTCCTAGGTATACATTCTTCTTCCCTATTTTTTCTTTTTCTTACTTAGGTGGAGCCTCTCCTTTGGTTGCCTTTTGATGCAACGCCACTTGTGGGTTACACACTTGGCACTGATTACTCAGCAACCTAAGAGAAACTCCCCCCTTTATTCTTTTTTCATTGTTTTTCAGTTCATCATCATTTTTTTTTTTTAAAGGAGAAGAAGAATGCTTATGTTTCTAAGGGAGAGAGGAATGTTCCTAGGCCTAGGGTGGCCTCCCCCAAACTTCAACTACTCATTGTCCCCAATGAGTGTCTGAGGTGGCACACCCCCAAACTATCCTAGAAGCATCTAGTCCAAAGTAAAACAAAGAGAATTCAAAAAGCCTAGGCATAAGCAAAACATTCTAAAAGCATCTATCCCAGCAGCAGAAAATTTGAACATAACAAAAAGTCTTAAGGACTTATGGTTTATGCATGCTGAGCACTATTCAGAGGCAAATTTAAACTATTAAAGGGTGTCCTATGACACTCATCCAGCATGCTTCAAGATCAGCTATATAAGGTAGTCATGCTAGCAGCAAAAGATAGAATTTAACAGATCACAACCTAACTAAACAGACAGTCCAAAACATGCAATCAGTCACAAAAATTGCGGGAACCGCAATTATTTCGCAATTCACTCCGGGCAGATTTAACATTGATTCAGGCCCCTAGCATGCTTTCTCCTGTTACTCATGCATCCTAAAAATAAAACTAAACTATCCTACCTATTCAGCTAACATCTGACTAAACTAAGCAAAAGAAAAAACATAAAACTAAACATTAAAAACAGATCAAAAGTTGATCCCAAAACAGCATAATATACATTATCCTATCAGAAAGCAGAAAAATTGTCTTTGTTTTCTAAGGGAACAGCAATACTCCCTTTAGTGCACTTCAAACCAGCACTCAATTCTCATCATCCTCATCTGGTTGCCTTGGTCGTGGGGGCACCCATGGAGTTAGGAGGTTGGTGGGGAAGTCCGGGAAGATGCATCCCAACTGGTCTGCAACTTCTTTGTCCCTCGCCTGCGCATAAGTGGCCCATTGAGCCATTCTTCTCTGCATATCCATTAAGCAGGCCATGGATAGAGACTGTTCAGCAGCCAGCCTATCCAGTTCAAACTCCATATTCCCCTTTCTTCTCAGCCTCAGGTTAGCAGGCAGCTCCAAATGGCCTGTGTAAGCCATTTGCTGCTCCAAACGCTCGGTGGGGACTCCTGCAAGCAAACATAGCTTGGTTATGGTATTAGGGAAAAACAGTGGTCCCTTACCTTTCTTGGCGCATTCAGCAATGGCCGCAGTGATGACTTCTCCCACGTTAATCGTGAGACCTCTCATGATCGCATACACCAGCAGCGATCGGCTCTGGTTTATTGTTGTCTCGTGAGTCACCGGGGACAATCTCCTTCGCACGAACGAAAACCAAACAGCTGCCTTAGCCGTGAGGTTGGCACTCATGAGAGTGTGCCTCCCATTGCGTGACACGGTCCAAGAAGCTTCAGGCTGGCCAATAGTCCGAATGGCCTCTTCCAAAACTGCCTCAGTAGGCTCATCGACAATCCGTGCATAATCTGTATGAGTTTGGCCCTTGAGACCAAAGGCTTCATTGATGGCCTTGGCTGAGAAATCTACTTCTACCCCTCTGACCACAGACAGGCCATCCTCAGGGCTGAGCACATTGGCGTAGAAATCGTACACCATGCTCGTGTATGCTGGATTAGGCGGTCTGCAGAATTCCTCCCAGCCGTGGTTGATCACTCCTGCGCGCAAGAACTGCGGCAGGTCAGCGAGGCGGTCGAGGAAACCTTTCTCGTGCAACAGGTCCCTCTTCCTTAGCTCAGCACCCCTAGATTCAGCGTCAGACGAGACATACCTCACTGACTGAGGTTCGTCTTCAGGGTAGAGTTTAGCCTTCCCCTTATCTGCTGGTTTGGATGATGCAGCAGCCTCCACCTTGAGGCGTTTGAGCGAAGGCTCAGCACTCTCCTTGTCCGTCGATGGCACCTTCTTGGCCTTCTTTTTCTTCAACTTCTTGGCCTTGCCAATCGTGGCCTTCTTCTTCTTCTTGAGCCTGGCCTTGATATTGATCTGCTGGAGGCATGCCCCCAACGTTTCTTCCATAGAATCGTCCTGCTGTGCAGGCTCGGCAGGGCTATCTTCCCTCATAGGAGAAAAGACTTCGTCTTCCCCAGCATCTCCACTGCCTTGCGTGGACTCTTGATAATCCCCATAAGGGAATTCAGGATCAGGCCGTGGAGAATTGTGCTCTGCTGATGGTGTCTGCGCAGAACTCAGTGGCGAAGATGGCAGCTCAGGACTCTGCGCTGCTGCAGGTGTCAGATCAGAACTCTGAGGTGCTGGAGACAACTCAGGGCTCTGTGCAGGCGGTGACGACTCTGCGCTTGGCACTGGTTCAGATGGGAGAGGGCTGCGCGCAGGTGATGCAGACGGCGACGAACCTTCTTTGGCTGACTCGTGGGATGCACGATCAGTTTCTTGACTCTCCACAGAGGGAGTCTTTGCTGTGCTTGGTTCGGCGGCCATCTCGACACTCCACCAACGTTTCTTAGGCGTGCCCACTGGCTCAGATGGTCCAGCAGGGATTTCAGTGACAACCCTCCACTTCTTCCTATCCTACGGATAGGAAGCTTAGGAAGAGGTCCGGTGCGAACGGCACCATCATCTGCAAGGGTGAGCAATGCTTCCCTCGCAGCCGCTTCAGCTGCGTCATCAGCCTTCTTCTTGGCTGCGGATCTTTCAGCCCTTGTGGAAACCATTGCCGAGTCTTGAAGATCTTGAGAGAAGAATCAAAGATGAAGAGAATCGCAGAGTTCTTGGAAATCAGAGAATGAGAGAATCGTATCGATCGAGCGCTTTCCAACGGATATAAAGGCAACGGAAAAATCCCAACGGCTCTTTTTTGCGAATCCAGCAATTCCAGCGCAATTCCAGGGATATTTTTTTCATAAAAATCTCAAACTTCGCTCGTCCGTATCTTTTATTTGGCTCGATCGTTTTTTTATTTTAAAAGCTGGATTTACTCACCTTGATCCCCTCTTTCGAATCCCTGCAAAAACAAATAAAACAAACATTAAATACGCAATTAAAATCACACCACAAAACATACAAACGATAATCGGAAAAACAGAAAAAATAAACTAAGGCATTGGCCTTGACTAAACGAGCACAGTAACCACTCGTTCTCTCTCGTTTTTAACGTCATGCTTCACGCAAGAGGAAGGCCGAGAGAGTCTTCACATCTCCTTCCTCATAGTAGTGCTTCAATCTAGCACCATTAACCATGAATGGTTGGCCTTGCTGCAAGTTCTGTATCTCTATTGCACCATGAACACACACATTAGTAATGAGAAATGGACCCGACCATCTAGACTTAAGTTTCCCTGGAAATAGTTTCAACCGTGAGTTAAACAACAAAACAAGTTGACCCTTCTTAAAGTCCTTAACTCTAAGTCTACTATCGTGCCAAATCTTGGTTTTTTCCTTGTACATCTTAGCATTTTCATAGGCCATATGTCTAAGCTCATCAAGCTCATGTAATTGCAAATACCGCAATGTTCCAGCACCGGTCACGCCATAATTCAGTTCTTTTAAGGTCCAAAAGGCTTTGATTTCCAATTCGAAGGGAAGATGACATGCTTTTCCATACACTAGCCTATAAGGAGACATACCTAAGGGTGTTTTATATGCAATCCTATAGGCCCACAGTGCATCATCAATTCCTGCTAAACGACTGTGATTGTTGGCACATAATAAATATTTCATTCCCAAAATAAACTACTCCTAACATACGAAATCTAAGCAAAGCATGATAAAATCCTAATTTAAGAGTTTAGGGATCAGAAATCTCCCTTGTCAATCTGCCTCATATGGATATTCTTCAATGTTTCGAGGCATCACTTCTGCTTCGTTAAGATACTTAAGTCTTGATTTACGGGGTCGGACATTCTGCCACACCTTGAAATTGTTGATTCTTTCAAAGAGACTGCATGTTATAACATTCCAAGGTTTGTACTTTATGTGCGTTGGTTTTGTTTCTACAACATTTGCTACAACATAGCTTTGATGCGATGGGACTTCTTTTGCTGGCACAACTCTTTCTAACTCCTTCAGCTGGAGCATTTGTGGTGGTGGTGGCTCAACTCTTTCATTGGTGGAGGAGCTTGTTGCATCATCAGACATTTCAAATTCTGGTTCCTCAAGCAGCGCATTAGTCTCTTTGGCCTCATCCAGCACGATTTCAACCAACTCCACCATTTCATATGGAGATTCCATTGGATCACTCTTCTCAGTTTCGAAGGTAACAAAGGATTCATCATCATAAAAATCGAACATCTGAGGGCATGGTGGTGGTGATTTTGCTATAGCAAGTAGCTCTTGTAAGTCATTTGTGAGCTGAGCTAATTGCACATCCATTCTCCTCATAGATGCATCATTCCTTTCCATGAATTCTATCCATAGTGCCTCCAAAGTGGGTGATAATTCTTCACTTGGAGTTGGGGCATAATGTTGATAGTTTTCATGTTGGGGGAACTCTTCATAATGAGCAATTTGCACATGCTCTTCCCAAGGATTATTTGAGAGTTGCCACTGATCATGTTCACACATGTACGAATAATGGTTGTCATAGCTTTGTTGATATTGCCTCTCTTGATAATTCAATGTTGGGCAATTCTCCAAGTTATGATTATCCCCACAATAAGCACATGGCTGATAAAATTCTTCAAACTGTTGTGGGCAAACTCGTCCTCCAATTAAGTTCTGCAGCGTATTCATTACTTTGTCGTACACATACGTTTTCCACTTGCAAAGTTTCTCTTTGTGCGAGTTGAGGTTTGGAAACTCATTCATAAACTAGCTTGATAGTACCTGCAAAAGAAATGAAAATAGATCAGCTCCAATAGATATTAAGATTTGTGTTTCTAGCTTAACAAACTTCGTTTTCACTTAAAATAAGTCCCCGGCAGCGGCGCCAAAAACTTGTTGCGTGCTCAATGTGTTAATAAAAGTGATAAATAAGAGGGAGAGAGCACTCAGAACATGCAAGCATACATGGTCTTATAGCAAGTAGTAAGTATATTTCATTCGTTTTCCCACAGAGACTTGTTTTTAGCTATTCTCGAAGTGTTTTTGTTAAGAAAGATAGGGTGGATTTGAGGGGGTAAAATTGGTTTTTAATTACCTAAGTTTTGCTGAATGTATAAAGGAATATAACATAAACAAATGGAAGTTGAAATTAAACTCAAAGGACAAGAGATGGAACTGATAAACAAAGGAGAAAGCAGCTAATAGAATAACAACTTAGCAGGAATTGCGAGGACCGCAATGTTTCCGCAATTAAACAGCAACAAAAGTGTGTAGGTGGGTGAATTAAGGGCTACTAATGACTATCCTATAGGCCTTTTTATACGATTCTCAAGCACTGGATCTCCTCTCTATGCATCAAACTCACTCTAGCTCATGTATCGTCCGATTCCATGCATTAGACTCTTAAGTTTACTCGACTCAAAGTAAGGACTTAATCATCTTGTTAAAACAGGAGTGTTTAGCTTGTACTAGGGAAACGCCTATTCCTAGGCCGTTTCCTGATTACCATGAAAGGCTAGCATGATTATATGACTCTGAACTCTTACTCCTTCCAGAGGTTAGGAGTTCTTTGGACAAAATGGATGGCCAATCGAAATTGCCCGTGGGATGAAGCTTACATACAATCAATGATTCGAGAGCTATCCTACATACTTGATGCACGTTTTTTTAGCCTATAGTTCTGTCATTAGCATGCCCCTAAGTGATTTAGCTACTCATGGATACATGGAGAACAAAAAGGGTAGATAAAACAGACATGCTTAGAAGAGAAATGTGCTTAAAACAGCAAGACAAAACCGTAGCAGAACAAGATAGAAACTGTAAAATGCAGAATTGTACTTTGATTACTTTGAGTGTTTGAATGACAAAGGAAAGCTTTGAAAGAAATGAATCCAAGACAGACAACAACGAAATGCAGTAATTAAAACTCTAAACTAAGAACAACAGTGATCAGAAATGGAAATAAGAAGAACAGAACAGAAAAGCAGTAAAGGATTGCTGAAAAACTTCGTGGCAGTCGCCTCGAATGAAGGTGATGAAAAATCAGCCTGGCTTGGATGAATCCAATCGAGAGAGAAGAAGAATCTCCTCTCCTTCCTATCAGATTATCGACTCCAAAAGCTGAGACTCTCACTCCAACAAACGGCAAAGGAAAACAGATGGAAATGGTGGACTGCGAGAAGACTTCTGCGCTTCGAGTGATGACTGAACCTCCGACTTTGACCCCCTTTTATAGTAGTTTGCAGGTGCGTTTGGGCCAAGGAGAACCATCAGTCTTCAACGTCATATATCAGAATGGATGGAGGAGAAAGAACGAATCCCTGAAAAGTCGGATCTAAACAGAAAAAGGTCAGCCAACTTACGGTTTTAACTTGAATAATTGCGGTCACCGCAATGATTTCGCAATTCATTCGCAATGTTTATTTTTTCATTCTTTTCCTTCGGTTTTCAACCCTTTTTCTACCTATTGTGCATAAGTCCTAAATTAGCTACCTTCTTCTAATTCTCATATTAAAGCATAGGTTTAGGCTAAATGCTAACAAAAACACCTAAATGTGTACATCTTCTTAAGCTAAATGGGTCCTAAATAAGTCACTTTCAGAGACTTAACACCTCCCCAAAATCAAACGTGACATCCTTCTGAAGGAGGTACGTCATAGGCATGGCAACCTTGGAGAAGTCCTTGATAAACCTGCGATAAAACCCTGCATGACCAAGAAAAGACCGAACCTCCCTAACATTCGTTGGGTATGGCAGATTAGAGATAACATCAATTTTAGCCTTATCTACCTCTATACCCTTAGCAGAAACCACATGCCCTAAAACGATACCTTGACTAGCCATAAAATGACATTTTTCAAAATTCAGCACAAGGTTCATTTCAATACATCTTTTCAGGACATGCGATAAATTAATTAAACAGTCATCGAAGGAATTGCCATAAACTGTAAAATCATCCATGAACACTTCAATGCATTTTTCAACAAACTCAGAAAAAATACTCATCATGCATCTCTGAAATGTACCAGGAGCGTTACAAAGCCCAAAAGGCATCCTTCTAAATGCAAATGTGCCAAAGGGGCACGTGAACGTTGTTTTCTCTTGGTCTTCTATGGCTATGGGGATTTGGTAAAAGCCAGAGAAACCATCGAGAAAACAAAAGAATGGCTTTCCAGCTAAACGCTCCACCATCTGATCAATAAAAGGAATGGGAAAATGGTCCTTCCTAGTGACCTCATTAAGCTTCCTAAAGTCTATGCACATTCTCCATCCATTTTGAATTCTTTTGGGCACTAATTCATTTTTCTCATTCCTAACCACAGTTATGCCAGTTTTCTTAGGAACGACATGAATAGGACTGACCCACTTACTATCTGAGATAGGATAGATGATACTTGCTTCGAGGAGTTTGAGGATCTCAGAAACTACTACCTCCTTCATCGCGGGATTGAGCCTCCTTTGGGGCTCTCGTGAAGGTTTCGCTCCTTCCTCGAGCAGGATTCTGTGTATGCACGTAGCTGGACTTAGCCCATGTAAATCTGCTAATGTCCATCCAATCGCCAGCTTGTGCTCTTTAAGAACTTCCATTAACTTCCCTTCCTGAGCCGGTATAAGATCTTTCGCTATGATGACCGGCAACGTCTCATCATCCCCTAAATACGCGTATTTGAGATGATCAGGTAAGTCTTTCAACTCCAATTTAGGTGCCTGCAAAGTAGAGGGGAGCATCTTAACATGATTCTGAACAGTTGCCAAAGAAGAGACAGTTGAATCACAAGGTTCATACATGGATGGTTCATGCATATCAGATTCATCAAAAAGATCAGTAAAAAACAATGGGTCATCCCCATCTCTATCAGACATGCATTCATCCTGAACTAACGATTCAATTGTATCTACTTGACAAAGAGAGTGGACGCTCTCATCATGCTCCAACTCATTAGACACATCAACCTCAATAACTTGTCCACGATACTCAACAGATAAAGTGCCCTTATCTACATTTATCTTAGTCTTAGCAGTTTTCATAAATGGCCTACCTAATAAGATCGACGCAGACGAAGAAGCAGAATTTCCATCCATTTTCAGAATATAAAAATCCACAGGAAAAATCAGCCCATTAACATTCACTAATACATCTTCCACTACTCCTAAAGGATGCACGAAAGACCTATCAGCAAGTTGTATAACAACACCAGTTTCCTGTATTTCTTTTAAATTCAAATCCTGATAAATAGAGTGAGGCATGACACTAATGGAGGCTCCTAGATCTAGCATGGCTCTTCTAATTTTCTTACCTCCAATAGTGCAAGGGAGAGAAAACATACCTGGATCGTCGCATTTTTCTGGTAAGTTCTTTGTGATCAAAGCGGAAACGTTCTTACTTACCACGACGCGTTCTTTCTCTTTTGTCTTCCTCTTGTTGGTGCATAAGTCCTTCAGGAACTTAGCGTACCTTGGGATTTGCTTGATGGCATCCAACAGAGGGATGTTGATCTCTACCTTCCTGAATGTGTCTAGGAACTCCTCCTCGTAGTTCTCCTTGGGCGGTTGTTAAGTCTCTGAAAGTGACTTATTTAGGACCCATTTAGCTTAGGAAGATGTACACTTTTAGGTGTTTTTGATAACATTTAGCCTAAACCTATGCTTTAATATGAGAATTAGAAGAAGGTAGCTAATCTAGGACTTATGTACAATAGGTAGAAAAAGGGTTGAAAACCGAAGGAAAAGAATGAAAAAATGAGCATTGCGAATGAATTGCGAAAACATTGCGGTGACCGCAATTATTCAAGTGAAAACCGTAAGTTGACTGATCTTTTTCTGTTAATTTCCGTAATTTCAGGGATTCGTTCTTTCTCCTCCATCCATTCTGATATATGACGTTGAAGATTGATGGTTCTCCTTGGCCCAAACGCACCTGCAAACTACTATAAAAGGGGGCCAAAGTCGGAGGTTTGATCATCATTCGAAGCGCAGAAGTCTTCTCGCAGTCCATCATTTCTCTCTGTTTTCCTTTACCGTCTGTTGGAGTGGGAGTCTCAGCTGTTGGAATCGATAATCTGATAGGAAGGAGAGGAGATTCTTCTTCTCTCTCGATTGGATTCATCCAAGCAAGGCTGACCTCTCATCCCTTTCATTCGAGGCGACTGCAACGAAGTTTTCAAGCAACCTTTACTGTTTTTCTGTCTTTTTCTTCTCATTTCCAGCTCTGATTAGTTGTTGTTCTAATTTAGTGTCTTACTTACTGCATTTCGTTGTTGTCTGTCTTGGAATCATTTCTTTCAAAGCTTTCCTTTGTCGTTCAAACAATCAAAGTAATCAAAGTACAATTCTGCATTTCACAGTTTCCACCTTTTTCTGCTACGGTTTTGTCTTGCTGTTTTAAGCACATTTCTCTTCTAAGCATGTCTGTTTTATCTACCCTTTCTGTTCTCCATATATCCATGAGTAGCTAAGTCACTTAGGGGCATGCTAATGACAGAACTATAGGCTAAAAAACGTGAATCAAGCATGTAGGATCGCCTTCGAAACATTGATTGTATGTAAGCTTCATCCCACGGGCAATTTCGATTGGCCATCCATTTTGTCCAAAGAACTCCTAACCTCTGGAAGGAGTAAGAGTTCAGAGTCATATAATCATGCTAGCCTTTCACGGTAATCAGAAAACGGCTTAGGAATAAGCGTTTTCCTAGTACAAACTAAACACTCCTGTTTTAACAAGATGCTTAAGACCTTACTTTGAAGTCGAGTAAACTTAAGACTCTAATGCATGGAATCGGACGATACTTGAGATAGAGTGAGTTTGATGTATAGAGAGTTGATCCAGTGCTTGAGAATCGTAATAAAATGCCTATAGGATAGTCATTAGTAGCCTTTAATTCACCCATTTACACACTTTCGCTGTTATTCAATTGCGGTAACATTGCGGTCCTCGCAATTCTGCCATTTTATCATTCTGTTTAGCTGTTTTCTTCTTCGTTTATCAATTCCATCTCTTGTCCTTTGAGTCTGATTTCAACTTTAATTTGTTTATGTTGCATCCCTTTACACATTCAGCAAAAATTAGATAATTAAAAACCAATTTTACCCCTTCAAATCCACCCCATCTTTCTTAACAAATACATTTC
The DNA here is from genome assembly GCA_028017165.1 of Herpetospermum pedunculosum. Taxonomy (NCBI): domain Eukaryota; kingdom Viridiplantae; phylum Streptophyta; class Magnoliopsida; order Cucurbitales; family Cucurbitaceae; genus Herpetospermum; species Herpetospermum pedunculosum. The sequence continues at coordinate 47,007,134 of CM051529.1, forward strand.
GCGAATAGCTAAACATAAGTCTCTGTGGAAAAAACGAATGAAATATACTTACTACTTGCTGTGAGACCATGTATGCTTGCATGTTCTAAGTGCTCTCTCTACCTTATTGCTTATTTATCTTTTACACTGAGCACGCAACAAGTTTTTGGCGCCGCTGCCGGGGACTTATTTTAAGTGAAAACGAAGTTTGTTAAGTTCGAAACATCAAGTTATTTTCCATTGAATTTGATCCATCTTCATTTCTTTTTCAGGTACCATTTAGGGTAGTTTATGAATGAGACTCCATCTAGTGATCTAGAGTTCAACCCTGAGCCCGAGAGATTATTTAAAGCTAGAAATAGAGCCAAGAAACGTCTCTTTAAACAAACCCTTTTACCTCCAATCATTGCGGGAACTACAATTCCTCCGCAATTACCTCAAGAAGAAATGGCTGGAGTAAATCAAAACCTGGTGCCTGTCACTCGCAATCCCATTGAAATAGCGAATGACAAGGATAGCGCCATCCTTTCATACTTAGTACCTATGCCTGGGGAGCTGAACCCCAGCATAATCCGTCCTGAAATCACTGCCAACTCATTCGAGTTAAAACCAGTGATGTTCCAAATGTTGTCCACTGTGGGACAATTCTTTGGAGTAGAAAATGAGGACCCCCATAACCACCTTAGGAACTTCCTAGGAGTTAGTGACACATTCCTAATCCCTGGAGTTTCCCAAGAAGCCCTGAGGTTATATCTTTTCCCTTACTCTTTAAGGGACAAAGCCAAAACATGGTTAAATTCTTTACCCTCAGGATCTGTCCTCAATTGGACAGATTTAGCAGAAAAATTCCTAGTCAAATATTTCCCACCAGATAGGAACTCAACCTTTCGTGATGATATCATAAAGTTCAAACAAGCTCCAAGTGAGTCCCTTCACGAAGCTTGGACAAGATTCAAAGACCTTCTCATTAAATGTCCACACCATGGCATTCCATGGTGTATCCAAATAGAAGTCTTCTTTAAAGGATGCAACCCCAGCACCAGACAAGTTCTAAATTCATCTGCTGGTGGATCCATGTTGTCCAAGAGTTACAACGAAGCTTATGAGATCTTGGAGAAGATCTCAACATCTCATTGTAGGTGGTCAGACGATCCAGTAGAGCCAACTAGGGCTCAAGACAAGGATGCTCTAAGCGCCATGAGCACCCAAATAAACGCCCTGACCAACCTAGTTAAGCAAATGGCTCAGGCCAATCTCCAAACCAGTGCCAATACCGCCACAGCCATGTCAATGGGCACCCAACCAAGTCAAGGCGAGGCACCTATCTGTGGATTCTGTGGGGAAGGGCACCCGTATGAATACTGCCCTGGGAATCCATCCTCAGTCTGCTATGTTGGAAGCCAGCAGCAGCCTAGGAATAACCCCTACTCCAACACCTATAACCCTGGTTGGAGAAACCACCCTAACCTGTCATGGGGTGGCCAACAAAACGCTAACCAAAATCCTAACCAACCAAGGCCGAGTGGAACACCTGGTTTCACTCCCCAACATAACCAGTCAATGTACCAAAAACCTTACAATCAACCTGTAGGATCTTCTGTAGAAAGCCTACTCAAGGAATACATAGCTAAGAATGATGCTACTCTTCAGAGCCAGCAAACTACTCTTAGGAGCCTGGAAAACCAAATAGGCCAATTAGCCAATGAACTTAAAAGTAGGCCCCAAGGTAGACTCCCTGCTGACACCGAGGTACCAAGGAGAGATGGCAAAGAGCAAGTTCAAGCAATTGAACTTAGGAGTGGAAGACCATTGGTGAGCAACACAAAGGACACACCAAAGAGAGTAGAGAACACTGAGTCTAGTGCTCCACTGGAGTCTCTGCCAAACCAAGGTCCACCACCAACTAGCACATCAGGAGTCAGGCTAGAACCAATTATTGAGGAGATAGAAGAAATTCCAAAACCTCCACCTGTCATAAGGCGACCTGACGTGCCTGCATATGTGCCACCACCTCCATACCCTCGAAGGCTTAAGAAGAAGCAAGAACAGGAAGTTCATTTTAATAAGTTCTTAGAAATACTTAAGCAAGTGCATGTTAACATTCCTTTTGTTGAAGTTTTACAGTCTATGCCTTCTTATGTAAAGTTTTTAAAGGACATCATTACTAACAAAAAAATAATTGGTGAGTTTGAGACAGTAAACCTCACCGAGGAGTGCAGTGCCATCCTCCAGAACAAGCTGCCCAAGAAGGAGAAGGATCCTGGTTCCTTCACCTTACCTGTAGAACTTGGAGGCAAGCACGTGGGCAGAGCGCTTTGTGACCTGGGCGCCAGCATAAATCTCATGCCCCTGTCCCTATTCCGCCAGTTGGGAATGGGAGAAGCACGTCCAACCACAATCACTTTACAACTAGCAGACAGATCCATCGCATATCCAGAAGGTAAGATTGAGGATATTCTAGTTAAAGTTGACAAATTTATTTTCCTTGCAGATTTCATTGTCCTGGACTATGAGGCAGACAAGGAAGTCCCCATCCTGCTAGGTAGACCATTTCTAGCCACAGGTAGGGCACTTATAGACGTCCAAAAAGGTGAGCTTACTATGAGGGTTCATGATGAAGAGGTGAAGTTTAGTGTATATAAAGCTTTAAGGTACCCCTCTGACCTTGAATCCTGTGCTAGTATGGACGTTATTGATTCTTTAATGGAAGAACAATTAGAGCATGTATTATTAACCAAACATGCCAATGAATATGTAGGATTAGATATAGCTGACTTAAATATATCGGACATAATGGATATACCTGTAGATAACCCACAGCATGTATGCATGAATATAGATTTAACTGATAGAACTGTAAATCCGTTAAAGCCCTCCATTGAGCATCCACCTGTTTTAGAACTTAAACCACTACCCACTCACCTCAAATATGCATATTTAGGAAATAATGATACACTGCCTGTAATTATTTCTTCTAAACTAAGTGAACAGCATGAGGGTGAATTAATTTTACTGCTTAAGCAACATAGGAAGGCTATAGCATGGACTATTGCTGATATTCGAGGCATTAGCCCTTCTTATTGCATGCACAAAATTATACTAGAGGAAGAGCACACACCTAGGGTAGATCACCAGCGTAGGTTAAACCCCTCTATGAAAGAGGTAGTGAAGAAAGAAATAATAAAATGGTTAGATGCAGGAGTGATCTTCCCAATAGCTAGTAGCCAGTGGGTGAGCCCCATCCAATGTGTACCTAAAAAGGGGGGAATAACTGTGGTAGTCAATGAGAACAACGAACTGATTCCAACAAGGACTGTCACAGGGTGGAAAGTGTGTATGGATTACAGAAAATTAAATAAAGAGACTAAAAAAGACCATTTCCCTATACCGTTCATTGACCAGATGCTAGACAGAATAGCTGGTAGAGCCTACTATTGTTTCTTAGATGGCTATTCAGGCTATAATCAAATTACTATAGACCCTAAGGACCAAGAGAAGACCACCTTCACTTGCCCTTTTGGAACGTTTGCCTTCCGCAGAATGCCTTTTGGCTTATGCAATGCACCGGCAACTTTCCAAAGGTGCATGATGGCAATCTTCTCCGAGTTGGATGAGTCCATGATAGAAATATTCATGGATGACTTCTCAGTTTTTGGGGATTCATTTAAAACCTGTCTAGAAAACTTAGGACAAGTCCTGGCTAGGTGTGAGGAGACCAACCTAGTCCTAAATTGGGAAAAATGCCATTTTATGGTAGATGAGGGGATTGTCTTAGGACACAGAGTGTCAAAGGCAGGTGTAGAAGTTGATCGGGCCAAGATAGAGATCATAGAGAAGTTGGTAGAGCCCCAGAATGTCAAAGCCATTAGAAGCTTCTTAGGGCATGCTGGCTTCTACAGAAGGTTCATTAAGGACTTTTCTAAGATAGCCAAGCCTCTGTGTGAGCTATTAGAGCTAAATAGACCCTTCATCTTCTCTAAGGAATGTGTAGTAGCTTGGACCACCCTTAAGAAAGCACTAGTCACAGCCCCTATCATAGTAGGACCAAATTGGGATCTTCCCTTTGAGATGTTATGTGATGCCAGTGACTATGCTGTAGGAGTGATGTTAGGCCAGAAGATTGACAAGCTAACACACCCTGTCTATTATGCTAGTAAGACCTTGAATGAGGCTCAATGTAATTATACAACTACTGAAAAAGAGATGCTTGCTGTAGTGTTTGCTTGCGAAAAATTCAGAAACTATATTGTAGGCACTAGGACAATTGTATACACTGACCATTCTGCCTTGAAATATCTTATGAGGAAGGCTGATGCCAAGCCTAGATTGATTAGATGGGTGTTATTGCTGCAGGAATTTGATTTGGACATTCGGGACAAGAAAGGATGTGAAAATGTGGTTGCAGATCACCTGTCTCGATTGCAGCACAATTGCGAAAAAATTGCGGAGACCGCAATTTCTGATGCTTTTATTGATGAACATGTCTTTGCTTTGGCTCATCGTGATAACGATGAGGAACCTTGGTTTGCTGACATTGCTAACTTCCGTGCATCACAGGTATTACCAGTGTTCAAGGGAGGACAAGAGAAGAAGAGGTTCCTTCATGAAGCAAGGAAATTCATCTGGGATGACCCCACACTTTACAGAACCTGTGCTGATGGCTTGCTAAGGAAATGTGTTTCAGCTGCTGAAGCGAAGTCTGTGCTGCAGCACTGTCACTCATCTCCTTATGGTGGACACTTTGGTGGTCAAAGAACAGCTGCGAAGGTATTTCAGAGTGGCTACTATTGGCCAACAATCTTCAAGGATGCCCACAACTATGCCCACAACTGTGATGAGTGCCAAAGGACAGGTAACCTCAGTCGCAAGGATGAGATGCCCCTCACGTACATTTTAGAGTTGGAGCTCTTCGATGTGTGGGGCATTGACTTCATGGGACCATTCCCTCCATCATCAGGTAACCTCTACATATTAGTAGCAGTGGATTATGTGTCCAAGTGGGTAGAGGCCAAAGCATGTCCTAATAATGATGCTAAAACAGTCACCAACTTCTTGCATAGGCACATTTTCACTAGATTTGGGACTCCTCGTGCTATCATTAGTGATGAGGGGTCACATTTCATTAATAAGGCTATGGAGAAAGTATTGGCTAAATATAACATTAGACATAGAGTAGCCACTCCCTACCACCCACACTCAAATGGCCAAGCTGAAATTTCAAATAGGGAAATTAAGAACATCCTAGAAAAGGTAGTCAAACCTAATAGGAAAGACTGGTCATTTAAGCTGGAGGATGCACTTTGGGCTTATAGGACAGCTGTTAAGTCTCTGAAAGTGACTTATTTAGGACCCATTTAGCTTAAGAAGATGTACACATTTAGGTGTTTTTGTTAGCAATTAGCTTAAACCTAGGCTTTAATATGAGAATTAGAAGAAGGTAGCTAATATAGGACTTGTGTACAATAGGTAGAAAAAGGGTTGAAAACCGAAGAAAAGAATGAAAAAATAACCATTGCAAATGAATTGCGGAATAATTGCGGTGACCGCAATTATTCAAGTTAAAACCGTAAGTTGGCTGATCTTTTTCTGTTTAGATCCGACTTTTCAGGGATTCGTTCTTTCTCCTCCATCCATTCTGATATATGACGTTGAAGATTGATGGTTCTCCTTGACCCAAACGCACCTGCAAACTACTATAAAAGGGGGTCAAAGTCGGAGGTTCAGTCATCAATTCGAAGCGCAGAAGTCTTCTCGCAGTCCACCATTTCCATCTGTTTTCCTTTGCCGTCTGTTGGAGTGAGAGTCTAAGCTTTTGGAACCGATAATCTGATAGGAAGGAGAGGAGATTCTTCTTCTCTCTCGATTGGATTCATCCAAGCAGGGCTGACTTCTCATCACCATCATTCGAGGCGACTGCCACGGAGTTTTCTAGCAAACCTCTACTGTTTTCTGCTCTGTTCTTCTCATTTCCATTTCTGATCACTGTTGTTCTTAGTTTAGCATTTCAATTACTGCATTTCGTTGTTGTCTGTCTTGAATTCATTTCTTTTAGAGCTTCCCTTTGTCATTCAAACACTTAAAGTAATCGAAGTATACGTCTGCATTTTACAGTTTCCATCTGTTTCTGCTACGGCTTTGGCTTGCTGTTCTAAGTATATTTATCTTCTAAGCATGTCTGTTTTATCTACCTTTTCTATTCTCCACATATCCATGAGTAACTAAAATCACTTAGGGGCATGCTAATGACAGAACTATAGGCTAAAAAACGTGAGTCAAATAGTCGGTTCAACACTCGAACATTGATTGTATGTAAGCTTCATCCCACGGGCAATTTCGATTGGCCATCCATTTTGTCCAAAGAACTCCTAACCTCTGGAAGGAGTAAGAGTTCAGAGTCATATAATCATGCTAGCCTTTCATGGTAATCAGGAAACGGCCTAGGAATAGGCGTTTCCCTAGTACAAACTGAACACTCCTGTTTTAACAAGATGCTTAAGACCTTACTTTGAAGTCGAGTAAACTTGAGTCTCTCATGCATGGAATCGGACGATACTTGAGATAGAGTGAGTTTGATGTATAGAGAGTTGATCCAAAGCTTGATAATCGTAATAAACTGCCTATAGGATAGTCATTAGTAGCCCTTAATTCACCCTTTTAATCAGTTTCGCTGCCATTTAATTGCGGATTAATTGCGGTTCTCGCAATTCTGCTAAAACGCATTCTGTGTAGCTGTTTTCTTCTTCGTTTATTGATTCCATCTCTTGTTCTTTGAGCCTGATTTTAACTTTACCTTGTTTATGGTATATTCCTTTACACATTCAGCAAAACTTAGGTAATTAAAAACCAATTTTATCCCCTCAAATCCATCCCATCTTTCTTAACAAACACACTTCGCGAATAGCTAAAAATGAGTCTCTGTGGAAAAAACGAATGAAATATACTTACTACTTGCTGTGAGACCATGTATGCTTGCATGTTCTAAGTGCTCTCTCTACCCTTTTTGCATATTTATCTTTACACATTGAGCACGCAACAAGTTTTTGGCGCCGCTGCCGGGGACTTATTTTAAGTGAAAACGAAGTTGTTAAGTTTGAAAAATCAAGTTTATCAGTGAGTGAAACTAATCTGTTTCATTTCTTTTGCAGGTGCTATTAAGGTAGTTTATGAGTGAGCGTTCACATAGTAATTTAGAGTTCGATCCTCAACCTGAAAGATCACTTCGAGCTAGGAATAAGGCAAAGAAACGTCTCTTTAAACAACCTCCTATACCTCAAACCACACCTGAAACTAAAGAAATGGGCGATCTAGTTCCAAATCCGGCACAAGCCATTCGCAACCCCATCGAAATAGCGAATGACAAGAATAGTGCCATTCTTTCATATCTAGTACCTATGCCTGGGGAGCTGAACCCCAGCATAATCCGTCCTGAAATCACTGCCCACTCATTCGAGTTAAAACCAGTGATGTTCCAAATGTTGTCTACTGTGGGACAATTCTTTGGAATAGAAAATGAGGACCCCCATAACCACCTTAGGAACTTCCTAGGAGTTAGTGACACATTCCTAATCCCTGGAGTTTCCCAAGAAGCCCTGAGGCTATATCTTTTCCCTTACTCTTTGAGGGACAAAGCCAAAACATGGTTAAATTCTTTACCCTCAGGATCTGTCCGCAACTGGACAGATTTAGCAGAAAAATTCCTAGTCAAATACTTCCCACCTGATAGGAATTCAACCTTTCGTGATGATATCATAAAGTTTAAACAAGCTGACAATGAGTCTCTTCACGAAGCTTGGACTAGATTCAAAGACCTTCTCATTAAATGTCCACACCATGGCATTCCATGGTGTATCCAAATAGAAGTTTTCTTTAAAGGATGCAACCCCAGCACCAGACAAGTTCTAAATTCATCTGCTGGAGGTTCCATGTTGTCCAAGAGTTACAACGAAGCTTATGAGATCTTGGAGAAGATCTCAGCATCTCACTGTAGATGGTCAGACGATCCAGTAGAGCCAACTAGGGCTCAAGACAAGGATGCTCTAAGCGCCATGAGCACCCAAATAAATGCCCTGACCAACTTAGTCAAGCAAATGGCTCAGGCCAATCTCCAAACCAGTGCCAATACCGCCACAGCCATGTCGATGGGCACCCAACCAAGTCAAGGCGAGGCACCAATCTGTGGATTCTGTGGGGAAGGGCACCCTTATGAATATTGCCCTGGGAATCCATCCTCGGTCTGCTATATAGGAAGCCAGCAGCAGCCTAGGAATAACCCCTACTCCAACACCTATAACCCTGGTTGGAGAAACCACCCTAACCTGTCATGGGGTGGCCAACAAAACACTAACCAAAATTCTAACCAACCAAGGCCGAGTGGAACACCTGGTTTCACTCCCCAACATAACCAGTCCATGTACCAAAAACCTTACAATCAATCTGTAGGATCTTCTGTAGAAAACCTACTCAAGGAATATATAGCTAAGAATGATGCTACTCTTCAGAGCCAGCAAGCTACTCTTAGGAGCCTGGAAAACCAAGTAGGCCAATTAGCCAATGAACTTAAAAGTAGGCCCCAAGGTAGACTCCCTGCTGACACCGAGGTACCAAGGAGAGATGGCAAGGAACAAGTTCAAGCAATTGAACTCAGGAGTGGAAGACCATTGGTGAGCAACACGAAGGACACACCAAAGAGAGTAGAGAACACTGAGTCTAGTGCTCCACTGGAGTCTCTGCCAAGCCAAGGCCCACCACCAACTAGCACATCAGGAGCCAGGCTAGAGCCAATTGTAGAGGACGTAGAAGAAATTCCAAGGCCTCCACCTATCTTAAGGCGTCCTGACGTGCCTGCATATGTGCCACCACCTCCATACCCTCGAAGGCTTAAGAAGAAGCAGGAACAGGAAGTTCATTTTAATAAATTTCTAGAAATACTTAAGCAAGTGCATGTTAACATTCCTTTTGTAGAGGTTTTACAGTCTATGCCTTCATATGTAAAGTTTTTGAAGGACATTATTACTAACAAAAAAATAATTGGTGAGTTTGAAACAGTAAACCTCACCGAGGAGTGCAGTGCCATCCTCCAAAACAAGCTGCCCAAGAAGGAGAAGGATCCTGGTTCCTTCACCCTACCTGTAGAACTTGGAGGCAAGCATGTGGGCAGAGCGCTTTGTGACCTGGGCGCCAGCATAAATCTCATGCCCCTGTCCCTATTCCGCCAGTTGGGAATGGGAGAAGCACGTCCAACCACAGTCACTTTACAACTAGCAGACAGATCCATCGCATATCCAGAAGGTAAGATTGAGGATATTCTAGTTAAAGTTGACAAATTTATTTTCCTTGCAGATTTCATTGTCCTGGACTATGAGGCAGACAAGGAGGTTCCCATCCTGCTAGGTAGACCATTTCTAGCCACAGGTAGGGCACTAATAGACGTGCAAAAAGGTGAGTTAACTATGAGGGTTCATGATGAAGAGGTAAAATTTAGTGTTTACAAAGCTTTAAGGTATCCCTCTGATTCTGAGTCTTGTGCTAGCATTGATGTTGTTGACTCACTAATGGAAGAACAATTAGAGCATGTATTATTAACCAAGCATGCTAACGAATATGTAGGATTAGATGTAGATGATCTAAATGTATCTGACATAATGAATATGCCTGTAGATAGACCTCAGCATGTATGTATGACTATAGACTTAACTGATAGAACTGTAAATCCGTTAAAGCCCTCCATTGAGCATCCACCTGTTTTAGAACTGAAACCACTACCAACTCACCTCAAATACGCATATCTAGGAGATAATGATACGCTGCCTGTAATTATTTCTTCTAAGCTTAGTGAACAGCATGAGGTTGATTTAATTTTACTGCTTAAGCAACATAGGAAGGCTATAGCATGGACTATTGCTGATATTCGAGGCATTAGCCCTTCTTATTGCATGCATAAAATCATACTAGAGGAAGAGCACACACCTAAGGTAGATCACCAGCGTAGGTTAAACCCCTCTATGAAAGAGGTAGTGAAGAAAGAAATAATAAAGTGGTTAGATGCAGGAGTAATTTTCCCCATAGCTAGTAGCCAGTGGGTTAGCCCCATTCAATGTGTACCTAAAAAGGGGGGAATAACTGTGGTAGTCAATGAGAACAACGAACTGATTCCAACAAGGACTGTCACAGGGTGGAGAGTGTGTATGGATTACAGGAAGTTGAATAAAGAAACTAAAAAAGACCATTTCCCTCTACCATTCATTGACCAGATGCTAGACAGAATAGCTGGTAGAGCCTACTATTGTTTTTTAGATGGGTACTCTGGCTATAATCAAATCACTATAGACCCTAAGGATCAGGAGAAGACTACCTTCACTTGCCCTTTTGGAACGTTTGCCTTCCGCAGAATGCCTTTTGGCTTATGCAATGCACCGGCAACTTTCCAAAGGTGCATGATGGCGATCTTCTCTGAGTTGGATGAGTCCATAATAGAAATATTCATGGATGACTTCTCAGTCTTTGGGGACTCATTTAAAACCTGTATAGAGAACCTAGGACAAGTCCTGGCTAGGTGTGAAGAGACCAACCTAGTCCTAAATTGGGAAAAGTGCCATTTTATGGTAGATGAAGGGATTGTCTTAGGTCATAGAGTGTCAAGGGCAGGTGTAGAAGTGGATAGGGCAAAAATAGAGGTCATAGAGAAGTTGGTAGAGCCCCAGAATGTCAAAGCTATTAGGAGTTTCCTAGGACATGCTGGCTTCTATAGAAGGTTCATCAAGGACTTCTCTAAGATAGCCAAGCCTCTATGTGAGCTACTGGAGCTAGGTAGGCCATTCATCTTCTCTAAGGAATGTGTATTAGCTTGGAAAACCCTTAAGGAAGCACTGGTCACAGCACCAATCATAGTAGGACCAAATTGGGATCTCCCATTTGAGATGCTATGCGATGCTAGTGACTATGCTGTAGGAGTCATGTTAGGACAGAAGATTGACAAGCTCACACATCCTGTCTATTATGCTAGTAAGACCTTGAATGAGGCTCAATGTAACTATACGACTACAGAGAAGGAGATGCTTGCTGTAGTCTTTGCTTGTGAAAAATTTAGAAACTATATTGTAGGAACTAGGACCATTGTATATACTGACCATTCTGCTTTAAAATATCTTATGAGGAAGGCTGATGCTAAGCCTAGATTAATTAGATGGGTGTTATTGCTGCAGGAATTCGATTTGGACATTCGGGACAAGAAGGGATGTGAAAACGTGGTTGCAGATCACCTGTCTCGATTGCAGCACAATTGCGAAAAAATTGCGGACCCCGCAATTTCTGATGCTTTTATAGATGAACATATCTTTGCTTTGACTCATCGTGAAAACGATGAGGAACCTTGGTTTGCTGACATTGCTAACTTCCGTGCATCACAGGTATTGCCAGTGTTCAAGGGAGGACAAGAGAAGAAGAGGTTCCTCCATGAAGCAAGGAAATTCATCTGGGATGACCCCATACTTTACAGGACCTGTGCTGATGGGTTGTTGAGGAAGTGTGTCACAGCTGCTGAAGCGAAGTCTGTGCTGCAGCACTGTCACTCATCTCCTTACGGTGGGCACTTTGGTGGTCAAAGAACAGCTGCTAAGGTATTTCAGAGTGGCTACTACTGGCCAACAATCTTCAAGGACGCCCACAATTATGCCCACAACTGTGACGAATGCCAAAGGACAGGTAACCTCAGTCGTAAGGATGAGATGCCTCTCACCTACATCTTAGAGTTAGAGCTCTTTGATGTGTGGGGCATTGATTTCTTGGGACCATTCCCTCCATCATCAGGTAACCTGTACATTTTAGTAGCAGTAGACTACGTGTCAAAGTGGGTAGAAGCTAAGGCATGTCCTAATAATGATGCTAAAACAGTCACTCACTTCTTGCATAGACACATTTTCACTAGATTTGGGACTCCTCGTGCTATCATTAGTGATGAGGGGTCACATTTCATTAATAAGGCTATGGAGAAGATATTGGCTAAATATAACATTAGACATAGGGTAGCTACTCCCTACCACCCACACTCAAATGGCCAAGCTGAGATTTCCAATAGGGAGATAAAAAACATCCTCGAAAAGGTAGTCAAACCTAATAGGAAAGACTGGTCTTTCAAGCTTGAGGATGCACTTTGGGCTTACAGAACAGCATATAAGACACCTCTAGAAATGTCTCCCTATAGGTTGGTGTATGGCAAGGCTTGCCACTTGCCACTTGAGTTGGAAAACAAGGCATTTTGGGCCATGAAAGAATTAAATTTTTGTGTGAAGGATGCGGGGACATTAAGATCTTTACAGCTACATGAACTTGACGAGCTTAGGCACATGGCCTATGAGAATGCCAAGATGTACAAAGAAAAGACAAAAATATGGCATGACAGTAGACTGAGGATCAAAGATTTTAAGAAGGGCCAACTTGTATTGTTATTTAACTCACGATTAAAGCTATTTCCAGGCAAACTAAAGTCTAGATGGTCCGGTCCATTTATTATTACTAATGTCTTTGTTCATGGTGCCATAGAGATTAAAAACTTGCAGCAAGGACAGCCATTTCTGGTCAATGGTGCTAGGTTGAAGCACTACTATGAGGAAGGGGATGTGAAGACTCTCTCGGCCTTCCTCTTGACTGAAGCATGACAAAGAGAACGAGAGAGAACGAGTGGTTACTGTGCTCGTTTAGTCAAGGCCAATGCCTTAGTTTATTTTTACTGTTTTTTTCGCTTATCGTTTGTACGTTTTGTGATGTGTTTTTAATTACGTGTTTAATGTTTGTTTTGTTTGCTTTTACAAGGAATCGAAAGAGGGGATCAAGGGGAGTAAATCCCACTTTAAAAATCAAGAAACGGTTGAGCCAAATGAAAGATACGGGCGATCAAAGTTTGGAATTTTTATGAAATATTATCCCTAGAATTGCGAAAAAATTGCTGGATCCGCAAAAAGAGCCGTTGGGATTTTTTCCGTTTTATTTATAGCCGTTAGAACGCGCTCGTTGATACGATTCTCTCATTCTTTGATCTCCAAGATTTCTGCGATTCTCTCCATCTGTGATTCTTCTCTCAAGATCTTCAAGACTCGACGATGGTTTCCACTAGGGCTGAGAGATCCGCCGCCAAGAAGAAGGCCGATGACGCAGCTGAAGCGACTGCGAGGGAAGCGCTTCTCACCCTTGCTGATGAGGGTGCTGTACGCACTGGCCGGGCCAAGCTTCCTATTCGTAGGAAGAAGTGGAGGGTGGTCACTGAGATCCCTGCTGGCCCATCTGAGCCAGTGGGCACGCCAAAGAAGCGCCGGTGGACTGTCAAGACTGCCGCCGAACGAACCATCGCCAAGACTCCCTCTGTGGAGAGTCAAGAACCTGATCGTGCATCCCACGAGTCAACCAAAGAAGGTTCGTCGCCGTCTTTGTCACCTGCGCGCAGTCCCCTTTCGTCTGAACCAGTGCCAAGCGCAGAGTCGTCACCGCCTGCACAGAGCGCCGAGTTGTCTCCAGCACCTCAGAGTTCTGATCCGACGTCTGCAGCAGCACAGAGCCCTGAGCTGCCGTCTTCGCCATGGAGTTCTGCACATACACCATCAGCAGAGCACAATTATCCACGGCCTGATCCTGAATTCCCTTATGGGGATTATCAAGAGTCCACGCAAGGCAGTGGAGATGCTGGAGAAGAAGAAGTCTTTTCTCCCCTGAGAGAAGACAGCCCTGCCGAGCCTGCACAGCAGGATGATTCTATGGAGGAGACGTTGGGGGCATGTTTCCCACAACTCCAGGCAAGGCTCAAAAAGAAGAAGAAGGCCACGACTGGAAAGGCCAAAAAGCTGAAGAAGAAGAAGGCCAAACGAGTGCCTTCAGCAGACGAGGAGAGTGCTGAGCCTTCGCTCAAACGCCTCAAGGTGGAGGCTGCTGCATCATCCAAACCAGCCGATAAGGGGAAGGCTAAACTCTACCCTGAAGATGAACCTCCGTCAGTGAGGTATGTCTCATCTGATGCTGAATCCAGGGGTGTTGAGCTGAGGAAAAGGGACCTGTTGCACGAGAAGGGGTTCCTTGATCGACTTGCTGACCTGCCGCAGTTCTTGCGAGCAGGGGTGATCAACCATGGCTGGGAGGAATTCTGTAGACCTCCCAATCCAGCCTACACGAGCATGGTGTACGATTTCTACGCCAATGTGCTCAGCCCTGAGGAAGGCCTATCTGTGGTCAGAGGGGTGGAAGTCGATTTCTCAGCCAAGGCCATCAACGCAGCCTTTGGTCTCAGGGGCCAGCCTCACACAGATTATGCACGGATAGTTGATGAGCCGACTGAGGCTGTGCTAGAAGAAGCCATTCGCACAATTGGCCAGCCTGAAGCCTCCTGGACAGTGTCACGCAATGGGCGGCACACACTTATGAGTGCCAACCTCACGGCTAAGGCAGCTGTGTGGTTCTCATTCGTAAGAAGAAGGCTCTCCCCAGTAACTCATGAGACGACAATTAACCAGAGCCGTTCGCTGCTGGTTTATGCTATAATGAGAGGTCTCACGATCAACGTGGGAGAAGTCATCGCTGCTGCCATAGCTGAGTGTGCTAAAAAGGGTAAGGGGCCATTATTTTTCCCCAACACTATAACCAAATTGTGTTTGCTTGCAGGGGTTCCTACCGAGCGCTTGGAGCAGCAGCTGCCTTACACAGGCCATTTGGAGTTGCCGGCACACCTAAGGCTGAGAAGAAAGGGCAACATGGAATTTGAGTTGGATAGGCTGGCTGCTGAGCAGTCCCTATCCATGGCCTGCTTGATGGACCTGCAGAAAAGAATGGCTCAATGGGCCAACTATGCGCAGGCGAGGGACAGAGAAGTTGCAGACCAGTTGGGGTGCATCTTCCCAGACTTCCCCACCAACCTCCTAACTCCATGGGTGCCCCCACGACCAAGGCGACCAGATGAGGATAATGGGAATTGAGTGCTGGTTTGAAGAGCACTAGAGGGAGTATTACTGATCCCTTAAGAAACAAAAGACAATTTTCTTGCTTTTTGATAGAATCATGTATAGTATGCTGTTTTGTATTCAATTTTTGATCTGTTTTTAATGTTTAGTTTTATGCTTTTTCTTTTGCTTAGTCTAGTTTGATGTTAGCTGATTAGGTAGGATAGTTTAGTTTTATTTTTAGGATGCATGAGTAACGGGAAAAAGCATGCTAGGGGCCTGAGTTAATGTTAAATCTGCCCAGATTGAATTGCGAAATAATTGCGGTTCCCGCAATTTTTGTGACTGTTTGCATGTTTTGGACTGTCTGTTTAGTTAGGCTGTGATCTGTTACATTCTATCTTTTGCTGCTAGCATGACCACCGTATATAACTGATCTTGAAGCATGCTGGATGAGTGTCATAGGACACCCTTTGATAGTTTAAATTTGCCTCTGAATAGTGCTCAGCATGCATAAACCATAAGTCCTTAAACCTGTCTGTTATGTTCAAATTTTCTGCTGCTGGGATAGTTGCTTCTAGAATGTTTTGCCTATACCTAGGATGTTTAGATTCTCTTAGTTTTACTTTAGACTAGATGCTTCTAGGACAAGTTTGGGGGTGTGCCACCTCAAACACTCATTGGGGACAATGAGTAGTTTAAGTTTGGGGGAGGCCACCCTAGGCCTAGGAACATTCCTCTCTCCCTTAGAAACATAAGCATTCTTCTTCTCCTTTTTTAAAAAAAAAAAAAAAAAAAAGAAAATGATGAACAAAATGAAAAAAGAATAAAGGGGGGGAGTTTCTCTTAGGTTGCTGAGTAGTCAGTGCCAAGTGTGTAACCCACAAGTGGCGTTGCATCAAAAGGCAACCAAAGGAGAAGCTCCACCTAAGAAAAAAAAAAAAGAGAAAAATATAGGGAAGAAGAATGTATACCTAGGAGTTATAACTTTGTGGCTTAGATGTCCTATTTAAAAGAACTCTGATCCTCAAAGTAGCTAAGCACAAAAGTTGTAACTTGTAGGGTTGTTTTAGGGAGATGAGTGTATATCCAATGTAGTGATGCCAGGGCTTAGGTTGTTCTCTAAAAGTACCACTGTCACTGTTAATACTAAGACTGGCATGACTCTAAGGAATCCTAGACACATTAAAAATAAGCTAGAAGCATGTACTGAGTCTGGAGTAAAGCTTGGTAGAATTTGAAACCTTAGGGATAGTGGCATGATATCACAAAAGTAGTTAGATCAGTAGTAGGGGGTTAACAAAGACAGTAGGTATAGTAGGCAGGTGAAGTTAGAAGAAGCTAGACAAGAGGTTAGTTCTAAACTTAGAAATGTGTCACAGGACAGCACTGCTAGAGACAAGAATATAAGGGAGTTAGTGAGTAGTTAAAGAAGAAGAAACAGCAGCCTAAGTAAGTCCTTAGAATGCTTGAGGACAAGCAAAGCCTTAAGTTTGGGGGTGTGTTAAGTCTCTGAAAGTGACTTATTTAGGACCCATTTAGCTTAAGAAGATGTACACATTTAGGTGTTTTTGTTAGCAATTAGCTTAAACCTAGGCTTTAATATGAGAATTAGAAGAAGGTAGCTAATATAGGACTTGTGTACAATAGGTAGAAAAAGGGTTGAAAACCGAAGAAAAGAATGAAAAAATAACCATTGCAAATGAATTGCGGAATAATTGCGGTGACCGCAATTATTCAAGTTAAAACCGTAAGTTGGCTGATCTTTTTCTGTTTAGATCCGACTTTTCAGGGATTCGTTCTTTCTCCTCCATCCATTCTGATATATGACGTTGAAGATTGATGGTTCTCCTTGACCCAAACGCACCTGCAAACTACTATAAAAGGGGGTCAAAGTCGGAGGTTCAGTCATCAATTCGAAGCGCAGAAGTCTTCTCGCAGTCCACCATTTCCATCTGTTTTCCTTTGCCGTCTGTTGGAGTGAGAGTCTAAGCTTTTGGAACCGATAATCTGATAGGAAGGAGAGGAGATTCTTCTTCTCTCTCGATTGGATTCATCCAAGCAGGGCTGACTTCTCATCACCATCATTCGAGGCGACTGCCACGGAGTTTTCTAGCAAACCTCTACTGTTTTCTGCTCTGTTCTTCTCATTTCCATTTCTGATCACTGTTGTTCTTAGTTTAGCATTTCAATTACTGCATTTCGTTGTTGTCTGTCTTGAATTCATTTCTTTTAGAGCTTCCCTTTGTCATTCAAACACTTAAAGTAATCGAAGTATACGTCTGCATTTTACAGTTTCCATCTGTTTCTGCTACGGCTTTGGCTTGCTGTTCTAAGTATATTTATCTTCTAAGCATGTCTGTTTTATCTACCTTTTCTATTCTCCACATATCCATGAGTAACTAAAATCACTTAGGGGCATGCTAATGACAGAACTATAGGCTAAAAAACGTGAGTCAAATAGTCGGTTCAACACTCGAACATTGATTGTATGTAAGCTTCATCCCACGGGCAATTTCGATTGGCCATCCATTTTGTCCAAAGAACTCCTAACCTCTGGAAGGAGTAAGAGTTCAGAGTCATATAATCATGCTAGCCTTTCATGGTAATCAGGAAACGGCCTAGGAATAGGCGTTTCCCTAGTACAAACTGAACACTCCTGTTTTAACAAGATGCTTAAGACCTTACTTTGAAGTCGAGTAAACTTGAGTCTCTCATGCATGGAATCGGACGATACTTGAGATAGAGTGAGTTTGATGTATAGAGAGTTGATCCAAAGCTTGATAATCGTAATAAACTGCCTATAGGATAGTCATTAGTAGCCCTTAATTCACCCTTTTAATCAGTTTCGCTGCCATTTAATTGCGGATTAATTGCAGTTCTCGCAATTCTGCTAAAACGCATTCTGTGTAGCTGTTTTCTTCTTCGTTTATTGATTCCATCTCTTGTTCTTTGAGCCTGATTTTAACTTTACCTTGTTTATGGTATATTCCTTTACACATTCAGCAAAACTTAGGTAATTAAAAACCAATTTTATCCCCTCAAATCCATCCCATCTTTCTTAACAAACACACTTCGCGAATAGCTAAAAATGAGTCTCTGTGGAAAAAACGAATGAAATATACTTACTACTTGCTGTGAGACCATGTATGCTTGCATGTTCTAAGTGCTCTCTCTACCCTTTTTGCATATTTATCTTTACACATTGAGCACGCAACAACAGCATATAAGACACCTCTAGGTATGTCTCCTTATAGGCTGGTATATGGCAAGGCTTGTCACTTACCACTTGAGTTAGAAAACAAAGCATTTTGGGCCATGAAGGAATTGAATTTTTGTGTAAAGGATGCGGGGACACTGAGGTCTTTACAGCTACATGAACTTGATGAGCTTAGGCATATGGCCTATGAGAATGCCAAAATGTATAAAGAAAAGACCAAAATATGGCACGACAGTAGACTTAGGATCAAAGACTTTAGGAAAGGCCAACTTGTCCTATTATTTAACTCACGTTTAAAGATATTTCCAGGCAAACTAAAGTCCAGATGGTCGGGTCCATTTGTTATTACTAATGTCTTTGTTCATGGTGCGATAGAGATAAAAAACTTTCAGCAAGGACAGCCTTTTATGGTAAATGGTGCTAGATTGAAGCACTACTATGAGGAAGGAGATGTGAAGACTCTCTCGGCCTTCCTCTTGCGTGAAGCATGAAGTTAAAAACGAGAGAGAACGAGTGGTTACTGTGCTCGTTTAGTCAAGGCCAATGCCTTAGTTTATTTTTTCTATTTTTCCGATTATCGTTTGTATGTTTTGTGGTGTGATTTTAATTGCGTATTTAATGTTTTTTTTATTTGTTTTTGCAGGGATTCGAAAGAGGGGATCAAGGAGAGTAAATCCAGCTTTTAAAATCAAGAAACGGTTGAGCCAAATAAAAGATACGGACGAGCAAAGTTTGAGATTTTGATGAAAAAATATCCCTGGAATTGCGCTGGAATTGCTGGATTCGCAAAAAAAGAGCCGTTGGGATTTTTCCGTTGCCTTTATATCCGTTGGAAAGCGCTCGATCGATACGATTCTCTCATTCTCTGATTTCCAAGAACTCTGCGATTCTTTTCATCTTTGATTCTACTCTCAAGATCACCAAGATTCGACAATGGTGTCCACACGGGCAGAAAGATCCGCAGCCAAGAAGAAGGCTGATGACGCAGCTGAAGCGGCTGCAAGGGAAGCACTGCTCACCCTTGCAGATGATGGTGCCGTTCGCACCGGACCTCTTCCTAAGCTTCCTATCCGTAGGAAGAAGTGGAGGGTTGTCACTGAAATCCCTGCTGGACCATCTGAGCCAGTGGGCACGCCTAAGAAACGCCGGTGGAGTGTCGAGATGGCCGCCGAACCAAGCACAGCAAAGACTCCCTCTGTGGAGAGTCAAGAAACTGATCGTGCATCCCACGAGTCAGCCAAAGAAGGTTCGTCGCCATCCGCATCACCTGCGCACAGCCCTTCACCATCTGAACCAGTGCCAAGCGCAGAGTCGTCACCGCCTGCACAGAGCTCCGAGTTGTCTCCAGCACCTCAGAGTTCTGACCCGATACCTGCAGCAGCGCAGAGTCCTGAACTGCCGTCTTCGCCACTGAGTTCTGCGCAGACACCATCAGCAGAGCACAATCCCACGCCATTGCACAATTCTCCACGGCCTGATCCTGAATTCCCATACGGGGATTATCAAGAGTCCACGCAGGGCAGTGGCGATGCTGGGGAAGACGAAGTCTTTTCTCCCATGAGGGAAGACAACCCTGATGTTCCTGCACAGCAGGATGATTCCATGGAGGAGACGTTGGGGGCATGCCTCCAGCAGATCAACATTAAGAAGAAGAAGAAGGCCAAGATTGTCAAGGCCAAGAGATCCAAGAAGCTGAAGAAGAAGAAGGCCAAGAGAGTGCCTTCAGCAGACAAAGAAAGCACGGAGCCATCACTCAAAAGGCTCAAGGTTGAGGCTGCCGAGTCAGCCAAGCCAGCAGATAAGGGGAAAGCCAAGCTCTACCCTGAAGACGAGCCTCAGTCAGTGAGGTATGTCTCATCTGATGCTGAGTCCAGGGGTGCTGAGTTAAGGAAGAGGGAGTTGCTGCACGAGAAAGGCTTCCTCGACCGACCTGCTGACCTGCCGCAGTTCTTGCGCGCAGGGGTGATCAACCACGGCTGGGAGGAATTCTGCAGACCGCCTAATCCAGCATACACGAGCATGGTGTATGATTTCTACGCCAATGTGCTCAGCCCTGAGGATGGCCTGTCTGTGGTCAGAGGGGTAGAAGTAGATTTCTCAGCCAAGGCCATCAATGAAGCCTTTGGTCTCAAGGGCCAACCTCATACAGATTATGCACGGATTGTCGATGAGCCTACTGAGGCAGTTTTGGAAGAGGCCATTCGGACTATTGGCCAGCCTGAAGCTTCTTGGACCGTGTCACGCAATGGGAGGCACACTCTCATGAGTGCCAACCTCACGGCTAAGGCAGCTGTTTGGTTTTCGTTCGTGCGAAGGAGATTGTCCCCGGTGACTCACGAGACAACAATAAACCAGAGCCGATCGCTGCTGGTGTATGCGATCATGAGAGGTCTCACGATTAACGTGGGAGAAGTCATCACTGCGGCCATTGCTGAATGCGCCAAGAAAGGTAAGGGACCACTGTTTTTCCCTAATACCATAACCAAGCTATGTTTGCTTGCAGGAGTCCCCACCGAGCGCCTGGAGCAGCAGATGGCCTACACGGGCCATTTGGAGCTGCCTGCTAACCTGAGGCTGAGAAGAAAGGGGAATATGGAGTTTGAACTGGATAGGCTGGCTGCTGAACAGTCTCTATCCATGGCCTGCTTAATGGATATGCAGAGAAGAATGGCTCAATGGGCCACTTATGCGCAGGCGAGGGACAAGGAAGTTGCAGACCAGCTGGGGTGCCTCTTCCCTGAGTTCCCTACCAATCTTCTAACTCCATGGGTACCCCCAAGACCAAGACAACCTGATGAGGATGACGAGAATTGAGTGCTGGTTTGAAGTGCACTGAAGGGAGTATTGCTGTTCCCTTAGAAAACAAAAACAATTTTCTGCTTTCTGATAGACAATGTGAATTATGCTCAATTTTTGCTCTGTTTTTTATGTTTAGTTTTATGTTTTTTCTTTTGTTTAGGATAGCCTGATATTAGCTGCCTAGGTAGGTTCATTTAGTTTTATTTTTGTCGAGCTTAAAGTGACTGGAAAAAGCATGTTTAGGGGCCTAAATCGATGTTATATCTGCCCTGATTGAATTGCGAAAAAATTGCGGTTCCCGCAATTTTTGTGCCTGATTGCATGTTTTGGACTGTCTGTTTAGTTAGGCTGAGATCTGTTAAAATTCTATCTTTTGCTGCTAGCATGACTACCTTATATAGCTGATCTTAAAGCATGCTGGATGAGTGTCAAAGGACACCCTTTGATTGTTTAAATTAGCCTCTGAATAGGGCTCAGCATGCATAAACCATCAGTCCTTAAACTGTCTGTTATGTTCAAATTTTCTACTGCTGGAATAATTGCTCTTAGAATGTTTTGCCTATGCCTAGGATTTTTGGATTCTCTTTGTTTCACCTTAGACTAGATGCTTCTAGGACAAGTTTGGGGGTGTGCCACCTCAGACACTCATTGGGGACAATGAGTAGTTTAAGTTTGGGGGAGGCCACCCTAGGCCTAGGAACATTCCTCTCTCCCTTAGAAACATAAGCATTCTTCTTCTCCCTTACAAAAAATGATGAACTGAAAAAAAAAAATGAAAAATAGAATAAAGAGGGGGGTCTCTCTTAGGTTGCTAAGTAATCAGTGCCAAGTGTGTGACCCACAAGTGGCATTGCATCAAAAGGCAACCAAAGGAGAGGCCCCACCTAAGTAAGAACAAGGGAAAAGAAAAGGGAAGAAGAATGTATACCTAGGAGTTATAACTTTGTGGCTTAGATGTCCTATTTAAAAAGAACTCTGATCCTCAATTAGCTAAGCACAAAGTTGTAGCTCGTAGGATTGTTTAGGGAGATGAGTGTTTATCCAGTGTAGTGATGCCAGGGTTTAGGTTGTTCTCTAAAAGTACCACTGTCACTGTTAATACTAAAACTGGCATGACTTTAAGGAATCCTAGACACATTAAAAATAAGCTAGAAGCATGTACTGAGTCTGGAGTAAAACTTGGTAGAATTTGAAACCTTAGGGATAGTGGCATGATATTATAAAAGTAGCTAGATCAGTAGTAGGGGGTTAATAAAAACAGCAGGTATAGTAGGCAGGTGAAGTCAGAAGAAGCTTGATAAGAGGTTAGTTCTAAACGTAGAGGTGTGTCACAGGACAACACTGCTAGAGATAGGGATATAGGGGAGTCAGTAAGTGGTCAAAGAAGATAAAATAACAAGCCTAAGTAAGTCCTTAGTATGCTTGAGGACAAGCAAAACCTTAAGTTTGGGGGTGTGTTAAGTCTCTGAAAGTGACTTATTTAGGACCCATTTAGCTTAGGAAGATGTACACTTTTAGGTGTTTTTGATAACATTTAGCCTAAACCTATGCTTTAATATGAGAATTAGAAGAAGGTAGCTAATCTAGGACTTATGTACAATAGGTAGAAAAAGGGTTGAAAACCGAAGGAAAAGAATGAAAAAATGAGCATTGCGAATGAATTGCGAAAACATTGCGGTGACCGCAATTATTCAAGTGAAAACCGTAAGTTGACTGATCTTTTTCTGTTAATTTCCGTAATTTCAGGGATTCGTTCTTTCTCCTCCATCCATTCTGATATATGACGTTGAAGATTGATGGTTCTCCTTGGCCCAAACGCACCTGCAAACTACTATAAAAGGGGGCCAAAGTCGGAGGTTTGATCATCATTCGAAGCGCAGAAGTCTTCTCGCAGTCCATCATTTCTCTCTGTTTTCCTTTACCGTCTGTTGGAGTGGGAGTCTCAGCTGTTGGAATCGATAATCTGATAGGAAGGAGAGGAGATTCTTCTTCTCTCTCGATTGGATTCATCCAAGCAAGGCTGACCTCTCATCCCTTTCATTCGAGGCGACTGCAACGAAGTTTTCAAGCAACCTTTACTGTTTTTCTGTCTTTTTCTTCTCATTTCCAGCTCTGATTAGTTGTTGTTCTAATTTAGTGTCTTACTTACTGCATTTCGTTGTTGTCTGTCTTGGAATCATTTCTTTCAAAGCTTTCCTTTGTCGTTCAAACAATCAAAGTAATCAAAGTACAATTCTGCATTTCACAGTTTCCACCTTTTTCTGCTACGGTTTTGTCTTGCTGTTTTAAGCACATTTCTCTTCTAAGCATGTCTGTTTTATCTACCCTTTCTGTTCTCCATATATCCATGAGTAGCTAAGTCACTTAGGGGCATGCTAATGACAGAACTATAGGCTAAAAAACGTGAACCAAGCATGTAGGATCGCCTTCGAAACATTGATTGTATGTAAGCTTCATCCCACGGGCAATTTCGATTGGCCATCCATTTTGTCCAAAGAACTCCTAACCTCTGGAAGGAGTAAGAGTTCAGAGTCATATAATCATGCTAGCCTTTCACGGTAATCAGAAAACGGCTTAGGAATAAGCGTTTTCCTAGTACAAACTAAACACTCCTGTTTTAACAAGATGCTTAAGACCTTACTTTGAAGTCGAGTAAACTTAAGACTCTAATGCATGGAATCGGACGATAATTGAGATAGAGTGAGTTTGATGTATAGAGAGTTGATCCAGTGCTTGAGAATCGTAATAAAATGCCTATAGGATAGTCATTAGTAGCCTTTAATTCACCCATTTACACACTTTCGCTGTTATTCAATTGCGGTAACATTGCGGTCCTCGCAATTCTGCCATTTTATCATTCTGTTTAGCTGTTTTCTTCTTCGTTTATCAATTCCATCTCTTGTCCTTTGAGTCTGATTTCAACTTTAATTTGTTTATGTTGCATCCCTTTACACATTCAGCAAAAATTAGATAATTAAAAACCAATTTTACCCCTTCAAATCCACCCCATCTTTCTTAACAAATACACTTCGCGAATAGCTAAACATAAGTCTCTGTGGAAAAAACGAATGAAATATACTTACTACTTGCTGTGAGACCATGTATGCTTGCATGTTCTAAGTGCTCTCTCTACCTTATTGCTTATTTATCTTTTACACTGAGCACGCAACAGCGGTCTTGCTAACCTGCTAGGAAAATGAGCCTTAGGCACATAAACTCTAGTGCACGTAGGATCGAAATTTACCCCATGCCACCGTGGTTCGGGATTTTCTGTCTGTGGCTCGACGTGGCCATGATCGACTTCCACCGGCGGGATACTCGTGGGAAGATGCTTCCCACTTCTCAGAGTGATGGCACTAGCGCTCTCCGCGTGCTGATGCTCCATCACTGTCACCTTCTCGGCCATCTGAGACATTTCCTTGCCCAGATCTTGCACCATCATTCCAAAACCGTCCAGTCTTTCCTGAGTGTCCTCCTGAAATTTCCGGTTAGCTGAAACAAAATCTTGCAAAATATTTTCAAAAGAATTACCTGAAAATGATGTCTGAGCTTGCACAGAAGCTTGAGAAACATTTTCCGCTAACCGGATCATTGCATTGCCTATTTCTGACACTCGAGCATTAAGCGCGTTTAACTCAACTGAGAAACGGTCTTGCTCACCCCCTTTACCTTCGTAATGGTGCGAATTTCTAGCCATATTCGAGATTAGCTGTCTTGCTTCTTCAGGTGTTTTATCCATGAGTGAACCTCCACTGGCAGCATCAATAAACTGCCGAACACGTGGGAGCAAGCCATCACAAAAATGCTGAATGAGGAGTTGATCGGTTATTTGATGGTTAGGACAACTCTCGCACAAACGATTAAACCTTTCCCAACAATCATAAAGGTTCTCTCCTTCTGCTTGCATGATACCGCATATTTGCTTCCTGAGAGAGGCAACCTTCGAAGGGGGAAAATACTTATCTAAGAACATTCCCTGCATCTTCTTCCAGGTGGTGATGGACCCAGGTGGAAGGTAATACATCCAATCCTTCGCCTGATCCTTTAAAGTGAAGGGGAATGCCCTTAGAAAAAGCTGAGCTTCGGTTGCGTTATCGGTCCTCATTGACGAACACACCATCTTGAAGGCTTTGAGGTGTCTGACGGGATCCTCATCTGCGTTACCAAAGAAAGAAGGAAGTGAGTTGATTAGACTAGCCTTGAGTTCAAAGTTACCTGCTGATACCGGATACAATATACTCGATGAATTCCGGTCTAGCCCAGCTGCGGCAAGTTGCCTCAAGGTCCTTTGTTGCTCAAAATTACCCACGACCTCCATCTTGGCGCTTCCTTTTGGATTTTCAGGGAATCACTGCGCTAAAAAAAACTCAAACAAAACGGGTAAAATAATACAAAAGAATTAAACTGTACAAAAAAGTAAAGAAAATTTTTAAAACGAACAAACTAAACCTAATCAAACTAAATTAAATTTAGTTCCCCGGCAACGGCGCCAATTTTGGTAGAGCACTTTATGTGGTACTCCAAATTCAAGCTGTCGAGGCTTGCCAAAATACAATTTATAAACCCGAATACACCGAGCTATTTGTAGCTAAGTGGCAACGGGGTCGATCCACAGGGAAATAAGAAATTCAATTTAACTAAGCCTAATTTGTTAATTATAAAAAGTATGCACAAATTGAAATAAAAGAATGGTAATTTGGTTTGGGGGGAAGGGAGCTCCTATTATGCAAGCTAACGAAAAATTAAATGACGAGTGCAAGAATTTAAACGGTCGTGCTTAACTTCGAGAAGAGGGATTGATCGTTTTGGATGTTTGGGGAAATACCCCCAACCTAAATCTTGCTAGTCCTCGAGCAAGGCTATTCTAAATTATCACTAAAGTCTAAAATTGCATGCATCGACTCTAACCTCAACACTTTTAAAAGCAAGGCATTTGCAACAAAAAGAGAACAATCAATTGCATGCACTAATTGAGAACATTTCAAAAATTCAACTGTTACTCCCCTACGTGCGTGTGTGTATAGTCAACCTATTCTAGCTCTATTAGACCCGGAAAATCATATGCAACCCTACATCACGTTTTCCCCTACTTCTAGCAATTAAGAACAGACTAATGGCTTTTCAACAATCAAGAAAGTAACAAATCAAAAGGCCTAAACATTTTCTTTTTCTTGAGTACTTTGTACTCTTTATTTCTTTTGATCCATTTTTTTTTTATTTTCTTTTGCTTCTCCAAAAGAGCCTAACATGTCAAGCTTGCCTTCGTTCCAGCTTACCCGCAATTCCATTGCACAATGTATCTGACTACGGGCATGCTTCACATTTTTAAGGACTAATGCTCACTTCTTAGTCGCGATTAAGAAGGAGGAGCACCTCAGGAGCTTTTATTTTCATGCTTACTTTTTTTTTACTTAGGCAATAGCTTCGCTATAATCTCGATTAATCTATTACAACCTATCATGCATCAAGCCTTCCCTAAAGGTGCCTTTCGGGGTGACAACATGATTTCAGGCTACATAAGATTATTCTAAGCCTACAGAACCAAGAATAGATTGCTAAGTGCTCGATAGATGCAAGGGAGCAACAGAAAAATTTTAATTTTTTTTGAAAAATGCTCAACTAACACAAACAATCTCATGCTTTTCTAGATGTGCAACTACGAAGAATTTAAAAGCATTTCCTAGATTGTCCTCATCGAACACATGCAACAGGAGACAACATCACTTCAAATTCAGAATATCCACAGCTCAACAACTACAGGAATCCATCCAACAGACAACTCCACCCCCAACCTAAAAGCATACATAGTCCTCTATGTATCACACTTCAGACTAAGCAGTTAAAACGCACAAAATAAAAGGGAACAGAAAACTTCCCCTGAATTTTGTGAGGTTGTCGGTTGGAGCAGTGCACTCTTCGCCCACTATCCCGATCCTTAAGCCACAAAACATCCTACAAAAGAAAGCAAGAAAAAGCTAAGCTAGGGAAATAAAAACTAAAAGTAAAAACATGAATTTAAAATACTCATGGGTTGCCTCCCAAGAAGCGCAAATTTTTAACGTCGTTATGCTCGACGTGTCCTCCTCTCTGTCAGGGTACATAGAAATTCTCGTACTTCTTCGGCCCCTTCTTCCTTGAATCAACAAAGCCTGCTAAGAGAAGCAAGCTCTTCGACTTTTGTAGGCAGCCGGACAGAGTTGTTATTTTTTTGATTTTTTTGTTATAAGGAAAAATAAAAGACTCAACGGACTGAAATAAAACAAAACAAGACTCAACTGAAAATAAAGACTCAACAGGGGAAAAAGGAAGAAAGCATGCATCGATAGAGGGAAGTTCAGGAAATAAAACAGAAAGAGACTCGTCAGCCTCAAACTCTATCACCTGAAATTCCTTCAAGATAGTAGGCTCGGGTTTCTTCTTAATCCACCAAATCTTATCTTCGCAAAGCGGGTCAATCGTGATTTCAATTTTGGGGCTGGGGGTGTAGTTCCTCGAGCATAAAATCAATATGTCTCTTCATATCTTCACATTCTAGATCGCCAGACAGGACAAATTGATTCTCTAACTCGGGATGCTCTTGTGCGGGGTAGGCATCGAGAAGACCGGTTTGTGGCGCCTCAGGACATGCGTAGGAAGTATGACCCCCTACCGAGCAAGTACAACACTTTGCTCTCGCATGTGTCTCTTTTACAAACGTCCACCAAACCTCGGAGTGCAGCTTACGCATTTGCTTCCTATATGCTCTCATAGCTCGCGAACTCCTTCCGATCCCCTCATCCCTATTGGGATCACTTGAAGCTATTAGAAGCTCAAAGTCATACCATTCCATTAAGTCATTAAGAGCAACCTCTGAGGCTTCATGCCTTGAAGCTTTCACCCACTCTTGTAACTGAATGCCTGCCATACTGTTACGTCTCCAAAAGTGCTTATTTTAGGGACTTAGTTGCTATAGAATTAGGTGAACTCTTAAGCGTTTTTGGTAGAATTTAGCCTAAACATGTGCTTTTATATGAGAATTTGTAGAATGAAGCTAAATTAGGACTTATGTGTGAAAGGAAGGAAAAAGAACCAAAAACAAAGCTAAAAAGTTGAAATTTCCATATTGCTGAAACATTGCGAAAACATTGCTGTCTCAGCAATGTTTTAAGTGAAATTTGTTAAGTTGTCTAACCGTTTGCCATTTTGTTACGATCTTTCAGCCGCCCATTCTTTCTCCTGCTGCCACGTGGAAGGTCGTTGTTCAGAATGGATGGTTCTCCTTGGCCGAATCGTACCTGCAAAACACTATAAAAGGAGGTCAAGGGGGAAGGACAAACACACACTCGAAGGCGTAGAACTCCCATCTCAGCGCAGTCTTTTCTCCCTGTTTTCTCTTCCGTTTGTTGGCGTGAAGGATCCAGCTGTTGGAGTCGATAATCTGAGAGGAAGAAGAGAAGATCTATCTTCTCTTCTGATTGGATTCATCCAAACAAAGCTCCCCTTCTCCCTTCATCCGAGGCGCTTGCGACGAGGGGCTTTACGCACACATCTACTTGTCTTTTTCTGCTTTCCTTTTCGTTGCTGGCTGTTGTTATTTCCCTTCTGTTTGCTACTACAATTCACTTCGTCTTTTCCTGTTTAGTTCGAATCAGTTTAGAGTTGTTGATTGTTAAGCTTTGAACCTTGTTTAATCGAAGAAGTTTTTGACTAGTTCACGAGTTCCTCATTGCTTTTATTATTTATGTTCTCTCTTATTTCCACTTCATTACTGCTAAGCATGTCTACACCATCTATCCTTTCCACTCCATCTTCATCCATGAGTAACTAAACCACATAAGGGTCTGCTAATGACAAGCCTATAGGTAGAAATACGTGAATTCAGCATCTAGGATAGCTTCAAATGCATTGAATGTATGTGTGCTTCATCCCACGGACAATTTCGATTGGCCAACCATTTTGTCTAAAGAACTCCTAACCTCTGGAAGGAGTAAGAGTTCAGAGTCGTCCATTCATGCTAGCCTTTCATGGTAACCAGAAAACGACCTAGGAATAAGCGGTTTCCTAGCACAAATCATTAACTTGCTTATATAAATAGATGCTTAAGCCTTACTTGGACATGAGTAAACTAAAGGATCTAATGCATGAAATCGAGAGATACATGAGAATGAGTTAATTTGATGCATGGTAAGTTGATCTACTGCTGAAGAATCGTATGAAAAAGCCTATAGAGGAGTCGTTAGTAGCCCTTGTTTCCACACTTTACCCTTAAAACGCTGTTAGCGTACCATTGCTAGAAAATTGCTGTCTGCGCAATTTTCTTAGTTTCAATTTCTGCCTTAGCCGTTTTTCTTAGCTTTTTGCTTTGCGATTTTATTGCTAGTTAATTGCTTTCTCCGCAATTCTTTTTCTCCTACATTCAAGTCATCACTTTACTTGTCTTGTTTATGCTTGCATATTTCGCACGTTCCTTATTAGTTAGGCACATTAATCCCAATTCTACCCCATTTTAACCATCCTTTCTAGTTTAACATTTCACTTCGCTAGTAACTAAGAATAAATCTCTGTGGGAAATCGAATGAAAAAATACTCATTCCTTGCTACAAGACCATGTATGCTTGCATGTTCTGAGTGCTCTCTCATTGCATTTTAATTTACACATTGAGCACGCAACACATACTCAAACAAGAAGACACAAGAAAAGAAAAATATTTTTTTGGTTTTTTAAACAAATAAAATTTAACTAAGAGAAATTAAATGGTTCCCCGGCAACGGCGCCAATTTTGGTAGAGCACTTTTAGGGACTCCAACTTCAAGCTGTCGAGGCTTACCAAAATAACATTTATAATTACCGAAACTACTAAGCTTTGCAACTAGTGGTAACGGGTCGATCCGCAGGGAACCTAAATCAATCTCTCCTAATTAATTTCTATTTGTCTTTTAAACTAAAACTTAAAATAAAATAAAAGGGGGAGTTAATTAAAACTAAACTAAGTGAAATTAAGCTAACGGAAAAATAAATGGCGGAAAGTAAAGAGCGGAAAAATAAATGGAACACGTGCTCCTAATTCGAGGGATCGAGATTTATCTTGATGCGCTTAGATCATAGGGATTCTAATCATGCTTGTAATTTAATCTCATGCACACGAAATGTTTGCTCGTTTCCGTAGCAAACATCCCAAAGAATTAATTAGAAAAGTGCAATTCCAATTAAACATGCTCGCTAATTAATCTAAGTTAGCTACACTTAAATCAATCAAAGAACAGTGACGGGTAATATCGCGACGAATCAATTGATCGAGAACTCGACCAATTGGCGCGATTTCTATTCTTTCCCTAAGTCTATCGTGCAAACGATAATTAATGCTATTCTCCTACTGTCACTTAGGCTAGAATTAATTAGTCACGCTTAGACCCTTGTTACCTAGCGATTGAGGCAATTATACGTCCTAACCTTTAACGGTAAAACATGCGTGAGGACTCGGACGTCACTCCTAATCAGTCATACATGCTCATGGGATTCAATCAAAGGAAGAATATGCAAGAAATTCAGAACCACAAGCTGGAAATTTAAAGTTAAACCCTCCCTAATGCATCAAGACAACCCCTAACTCGAATTAGAGCACTTACCTTAGCTCCCCGTTGTGTAAATCAAGAGAAACGTTCAATGTTTGAACTTTATTGAAGAGAAAAGGGAAGAAATGTGAGTTTGGAGCTCCCACCCGAGCTTAAACAATGGTGGAAATCGAAAATGGGATAAAACTTGCGGCTAAAATCGAAGAAGAAAGGCTTTTAAAGCCGTCGGAGCGTCGAGACGCTAGGGCAGCGTCTCGACGCTGTGCCCTAAGTTGGCAGCGCGCGCGCACGAGGTAGCGTCGAGACGCTAGGACAGCGTCGCGACGCTGTCAGCGTTGAGCGCGTCAAAATCCGAAAATCTTCGGGGCGGCGTCGAGACGCTAGGACAACGTCTCGACGCTGAGCAGCGTTGAGCCAACGTCTCGACGCTGTTGCTCAATGCTTGCTCTCGGGTTTGTTGGCCAAATTTTGCCTTTCCATGGCAATTTTTGCCATTTCTTCCTTTCTTCAAGCCCTTCACTCCCGATGCGTCCATGAAGCTCTAAAACATCGCTTTTAGCCCCGAAACACGTCATCGGACTCCTCGAGCTCTCTACCATGAGTTTACCTACAAAAAGGCATTTTAATCAATATTTGACATGGTTCTAGCTATAATTAGGGAGTAAATAATAGCTCTATTTTGGAGCTATCAATTCCCTCTTCCCCAAATGCACCAAATTCTAAGATTATTCTTCTAAATATTCCCTTTTCGATCTCTCATTTTCTCTCTCTACCCTTTTCTATATATACCCCAAGGAATTCCTCCAAATTTTCCCTAAAATGGCCGAAAGAATCTCATTGGATGGTGATAGCTCCAAAATAGAGTTATCTTTATGTCCCTAATTCTGGATAAAACCATGACATATATTGATTAAAATGCTTTCTTGTAGGTGATTTCATGGTCGAGAGCTCGGGAAGTCCAAAGACACATTTCGGGGCTTAAAGTGTCGTTTTAGAGCTTCATAGATGCATCGGGAGTGAAAGAGCTTAGTTTAAATTTCTGCCTTAGCCGTTTTTCTTAGCTTTTTGCTTTGCGATTTTATTGCTAGTTAATTGCTTTCTCCGCAATTCTTTTTCTCCTACATTCAAGTCATCTCTTTACTTGTCTTGTTTATGCTTGCATATTTCGCACGTTCCTTATTAGTTAGGCACATTAATCCCAATTCTACCCCATTTTAACCATCCTTTCTAGTTTAACATTTCACTTCGCTAGTAACTAAGAATAAATCTCTGTGAGAAATCGAATGAAAAAATACTTATTACTTGCTACAAGACCATGTATGCTTGCATGTTCTGAGTGCTCTCTCATTGCATTTTAATTTACACATTGAGCACGCAACAAGTTTTTGGCGCCGCTGCCGGGGATTTTGTTTAGTAAAAACGAAGTTTGTTAAGTTAGAAACACAAATCTTAATATCTATTGGAACTAATCTATTCTCATTTCTTTTACAGGTACCATTGGGTTAGTTTATGAATGAGCATTCAAGTAGCGATCTAGAGTTCAATCCTGAGCCTGAAAGATTACTTAGGGCCAGAAACAAAGCTAAGAAACGCCTCTTCAAACAACCCCCTGTAATTCAAAACATTGCTGACTCCGCGGAGTCATCGCAATTCCATCAAGTAGAAATGGATAGACCAGTCCCAAATCAAGCACCTACCATTCGCAATCCCATCGAAATTGCGAATGATAAGGATAGTGCCATCCTCTCATACTTAGTTCCCATGTCTGGGGAGCTTAACCCAAGCATTATACTCCCTGAAATTACTGCCAACTCATTCGAGTTAAAGCCAGTAATGTTCCAAATGCTGTCCACTGTAGGACAATTCTTTGGAGTGGAAAACGAAGACCCCCACAATCATCTAAGAAATTTCCTAGGAGTTAGTGATACCTTCCTTATCCCTGGAGTTTCCCAAGAAGCTTTGAGGCTTTACCTCTTCCCTTACTCATTAAAAGATAAAGCCAAAACGTGGTTAAATTCCTTACCCTCCGGATCAATTGTCAATTGGACAGATCTGGCTGAGAAATTCCTAGTCAAATACTTCCCACCTGATAGGAATTCCAACTTTCGTGATGATATCATTAAGTTCAAACAAGCCGAAAACGAATCACTTCACGAAGCTTGGACAAGGTTCAAAGACCTTTTGCTTAAATGTCCACACCATGGCATTCCATGGTGTATCCAAATAGAAGTGTTCTTTAAAGGATGCAACCTCAGCACAAGGCAAGTGCTGAATTCGTCAGCTGGTGGTTCCATGCTTTCAAAGAGCTACAATGAAGCCTACGAGATTTTGGAGAAAATCTCAACTTCCCATTGTAGATGGTCAGACGATCCTGTAGAGCCTAGGAGAGCTCAAGACAAGGATGCACTTAGTGCAATGACTAGCCAAATCAATGCCCTGACCAATCTAGTTAAACAGATGGCTCAAACCAATATCCAACCTAGTGTCAACACCGCAGCAGCCGTTTCAATGGGCGCACAAAATAGTCAAGGTGTGACACTAATCTGTGGATTCTGTGGGGAAGGGCACTTGTATGATTTCTGCCCTGGGAATCCAGCCTCAGTCTGCTATGTTGGAAGTCAACAGCAGCCTAGGAACAACCCCTACTCTAACACCTATAATCTTGGTTGGAGGAACCACCCAAATCTTTCTTGGGGTGGACAACAAAATGCTAACCAAGCTCCAAACCAACCAAGACCGAGTGGAACACCTGGTTTCACTCAACAAAATAACCAATCCATGTACCAAAAGCCATATAACCAACCAATAGGGTCATCAGTAGAAAATTTACTTAAGGAGTACATTGCAAAAAATGATGCAACCCTACAAAGTCAGCAAGCCACCCTTAGGAGCCTAGAAAACCAAATAGGGCAGTTAGCAAATGAACTAAAAAATAGACCCCAAGGTAGACTACCTGCTGACACTAAAGTGCCAAGAAGGGATGGAAAAGAGCAAGTTCAAGCAATTGAACTTCGTAGTGGAAGACCATTGGTGAGCAACAATAGAGAAGCACCAAAGCGAGTAGAGAATGAAGAGTCTAGTGCTCCACTGGATTCTCTGCCAAACCATGATCAACCACCACCAAGCACATCTAGGGTGAGGCTGGAACCTATCGTAGAGGAACCAGAAGAAATTCCAAGGCCTCCACCTGTCCTTAGGCGAGCTGAATTGCCTACATATGTGCCACCCCCTCCATTCCCTAGAAGGCTGAGAAAAAAACAAGAACAGGAAGTGCACTTTAATAAGTTTCTAGAGATTTTAAAACAAGTGCATGTTAATATCCCATTTGTAGAGGTTTTGCAATCTATGCCTTCTTATGTTAAGTTTTTGAAGGATATTATTACTAACAAAAAGATTATTGGTGAATTTGAAACAGTGAATCTCACTGAGGAGTGCAGTGCTATACTCCAGAACAAGCTACCAAAGAAGGAGAAGGATCCTGGTTCCTTCACCTTACCAGTCGAGTTGGGAGGCAAGCACGTGGGCAGAGCTCTTTGTGATCTGGGAGCCAGCATCAATCTCATGCCCTTATCACTATTCCGTCAGCTTGGAATAGGGGAAGCATGTCCTACTACTGTCACCTTGCAGCTTGCAGACAGATCCATAGCATACCCTGAGGGTAAGATTGAGGATATTCTTGTCAAGGTTGACAAATTCATTTTTCTTGCAGACTTCATCATTCTGGATTATGAGGCAGATAAGGAGGTACCAATCTTGCTAGGCAGACCATTTCTAGCCACAGGTAGGGCCTTGATCGATGTCTAGAAAGGTGAGCTCACCATGAGGGTTCATGATGAGGAGGTTAAGTTTAGTGTCTTTAAAGCTCTAAGGTATCCCTCTGATTCTGAATCTTGTGCAAGTGTAGATGTAGTAGATTCACTAATGGAAGAACAACTTGAGCATGAACTATTAATTAAGCATGCTAATGACTATGTACAAGTAGATATAACTGACTTAAACGTTTCTGAAATAATGGATATACCTGTGGACAAACCTCAGCATGTTTGTATGACTAATGACTTGTCTGAAAGATCCATGAATCCATTAAAACCATCAATTGAGCATCCACCTCTCTTAGAATTAAAACCATTGTCTGATCATCTTAAGTATGCATATCTAGGAGAGCATGATACTTTGCATGTTATCATTTCGTCCAAATTAAGTGAAAAGCATGAAATTGCGCTAATATTGCTGCTTAAGCAACATAAAAAGGCTATTGCATGGACGATTGCTGACATAAGAGGTATTAGTCCTTCCTATTGCATGCATAAGATATTGTTGGAAGAGGAACATACACCTAGGGTAGATCACCAACGTAGGTTGAATCCCTCCATGAAGGAGGTAGTAAAGAAAGAAATAATCAAATGGTTAGATGCAGGTGTAATCTTCCCCATAGCTAATAGTCAGTGGGTGAGTCCAATTCAATGTGTGCCTAAGAAAGGGGGGATGACTGTAATAGTTAATGAGAGTAATGAACTAATTCCAACTAGAACTATTACATGATAGAGAGTCTGTATGGACTACAAAAAATTAAACAAAGAAACAAAAAAAGATCACTTTCCTTTACCGTTTATAGATCAGATGTTAGATAGAATAGCTGGCCGAGCCTACTACTGTTTCTTAGATGGTTACTCTGGATATAACCAAATTACCATAGACCCTGTGGATCAGGAGAAAACAACCTTTACATGTCCCTTTGGAACATTTGCTTTTCGCAGAATGCCATTTGGCTTATGCAATGCACCAGCAACATTCCAAAGGTGCATGTTGGTCATTTTCTCTGACTTAGATGAATCCATGATAGAAATATTTATGGATGACTTCTCGGTCTTTGGTGATTCTTTTAGTAACTGTTTAGAGAACTTAGGACAAGTCCTATCTAGGTGTGAGGAGACCAACCTAGTCCTAAATTGGGAGAAATGCCACTTTATGGTGGAAGAAGGAATAGTCCTAGGTCATAGAGTGTCTAGAGCAGGAGTAGAGGTCGATAGGGCCAAGATAGAAATAATAGAGAAGTTAGTGGAACCTCAAAATGTAAAAGCTATTAGAAGTTTCCTAGGGCATGCAGGTTTCTATAGGAGATTCATTAAGAACTTTTCCAAAATCTCTAAGCCTTTGTGTGAGCTTCTAGAGCTTAACAAACCATTCATCTTCTCAAAAGAATGTTTCTTAGCATGGACAACACTTAAGGAAGCATTAGTCAAAGCACCTATTATAGTAGGTCCAAATTGGGACTTACCATTTGAGATGATGTGTGATGCGAGTGACTATGCAGTAGGGGTCATGCTAGGACAAAAAATTGATAAACTAACACATCCTGTATACTATGTAAGTAAGACTCTGAATGAAGCACAATGTAATTACACAACCACGGAGAAGGAAATGCTAGCTGTAGTGTTTGCTTGCGAGAAGTTTAGGAATTACATTGTAGGCACTAGGACCATTGTGTACACTGATCACTCTGCACTATTTTCTATCCCGTTTGTTGGAGTGAAGGAATCAGCTTTTGGCACCGATAATCTGAGAGGAAGAAGAGAAGATCCTTCTTCTCTTCTGATTGGATTCATCCCCAAACAACGCTAACCTTCCCCTTCATCCGAGGCGCTTGCGGCGAGGAGTTCACGCACACATTTACACTGCTTTCTACTGCTTTCTGTCTTCCATTTTCTCTACTGTTTGTTGTCATTTGCTTCTGTTTGCTACATTATTTCAATTCGCTTTCATTTGCTTAGTCTTTACTGTTTTACAGTCTTTGCACTTTACGCTTTGAATCTTACTTAATAGCGAAATCATTCACAACTTTGCAAGCTTTTATCACTTTCTGTCTTTCCTTTGCTTCCATTTACGTACTGTTAATCATGTTTAATCAATCAAGTCTTTCCACTTCCACATCATCCATGAGTAACTAATCACATAAGGGTCTGCTAATGATGAATCTATAGGTAGAAATACGTGAATTCAGCATGTAGGATAGCTTCGAATGCATTGTATGTGTGCTTCATCCCATGGGCAATTTCGATCGACCATCCATTTTGTCTAAAGAACTCCTAACCTCCGGAAGGAGTAAGAGTTCAGAGTCGTCCATTCATGCTAGCCTTTCATGGTAGCCAGAAAACGACCTAGGAATAGGCGTTTTCCTAGCACAATTCATTAACTTGCTTATATAAATAGATGCTTAAGTCTCACTTGGATATGAGTGAACTAAAGGATCTAATGCATGTAATCGAGAGATGCATGAGAATGAGTTAAATTGATGCATGATAAGTTGAGCTACTGTTGAATAATCGTATGAAAAAGCCTATAGAGGAGTCGTTAGTTGACCTTGTTTCCCCATCTCACCCTTAAAACGTTGCTAATTTAATTGCTATACAATTGCTGTCTCCACAATTCTTTTAGTCAGTTTTTGCCTTAGCCATTTTTCCAGTCTTTTACTTTTGCGATTTTATTGCTATACAATTGCTTTCTCCGCAATTCTTTTCCCTCTACATTCAAGTTAATCTCTTCACTTGCTTTTGTTTATGCTTGCATATCTCATATATTCTCCATTAGTTAGGCACATTAATCTCCAATTCACCCCATTTAAACCCCCCCCCCCCTTTCTAATTTAGCATCTCACTTCGTTAGTAACTAAGAATAAATCTCTGTGGGAAATCGAATGAAAAAATACTTATTACTTGCTACAAGACCATGTATGCTTGCATGTTCTGAGTGCTCTCACATCGCATTTTTATTTAAACACTGAGCACACAACAGTACAATCAGGCACAAATATATACAATTTTCGCACAATGACTCTTAAGTAGGCTTTCACTCTTCTTTAAGCTAAATTCCTTAAAACATCAAATTAATCAAATCAATTACTCAATGAAGACTCTAAATTCCTTCTATTTTAGCTCTAAATAACTCTCATTTGGAGAGTTATCACCTATCCATAGATCGAGTGACCCGGGAGCCTTCTTTCTTCTCATTTGCCTATAAACACTCATTTAGATCCCCCCCCCCCAGTAACCATGGAGAATCATCATTGTTTGCTAGGCGCCTAATCAGTTCACAAGTAAGTTTCTTATTATGGCCCTCAGGGCAGCCGTATAGGCACGAGAAGCGCCACCACAAACCCCCCCCCCCCCATCTGATCCCGCAACCAATATGATTTTGTGCCTGGGATCACACTTCCACCTCCACCCCACTTCTCCACAAGAGACACAAACCTCCACTGCTGCCAACACTCTCAACGGTAATGCAGTGGCCATAATTCAAAGCCACCCTCACACCTTCAATCTTCGCCTCGTCACTCTTTGTTTCTGACAAAATTAAAACATCAGGATTGTTCAGACGTACCACGTCTTTCAGATCGCGAAACGTCCTCGGGTTTCCAATCCCCAGATGTTCCAACTAAGGATTTTCATTATGCCCGGCGAGGCTGCTCAGCAGCCTCTACCGATATGTCAATGGTATGAGAAAGTCCGAATGTTCGCATCTTCTTGGCCAAACTCGCCTCTGTATTGTCATCACTACTCTTCATTTTTCCTCCCAACCCCAGAAACCTCGTTGTGTCAATTTCCTTTGATTGGCCTAACACCTGGTGCCTACAAACATTTTTCAGCTTGAAAGACCTTGGCGATTGACTGTCCTTCCCCTCACTCCCCACCTTTCCATTTTCCTCCAAATTATTCACTAAGACGGCCTTATCCCCCCTTCTAAGCCCCTCTCTTGTTCCCTCACCATGTCAAAATCTTCACCAAGAACAGAATCATTTGTACTCATACAACCCCCATCTTCCAATCCCTCTTCTAGACCAACCCTCTTCTCCTTTGAAACCACATCCCCAATGCCCACTCCAAACACCCCCTTCTCTAACACCCCTATATCCCCTTGTTCCCCCTCCATACCTTGACTAGATCTCACTTGTACCCCTTTACCCCCCTCTTTAAACACCTTTGAACCCTCATCTTCCTCTGAGTTGCCCTCGTCCCTATTGTTTAGATCTTTGACCTTCCAACTCTCACAGTCAATCATCCCCCCCCCCATTTGTGCGAAAAGCCCCCTCTACCACGACCCCCCGTACCAATATCATCCTCCCCACTTTTCCCTACATCCCACCTACCCATAGAGAATTTTTTTCAAAATTGTAGCTTGCATCCAATCACCATAGTGGTGTGAATCTACATCAGAACTGTTGGAGGCCCGTTGTTGACATTCCCTATGAGAATCTCCAAGAATACCACAATGAAAGCACAAATCAGGTAATTTTTCATATAAAATTGGACACCACACAGATTTACCTTCGATAGTTTTAAACTTTTGCCCTCTCCTAAGAGGTTTCGTAACATCAAAACTAACTCTGGTATGCATGAAAGGATCGATCCAGTTACATGTGAATTTGAAAGATTTTAATCCATTAATTTAAACAGATCCAAATAAGCAGCGATGTTTACTTCTGTCAATTAGAGGAATACCACATTTTGAATTTTGTTTAGTACCAATTTTGATTGAACAACCTAATTTATATTTAAAATAATAAAAATAGGTTGAATTGCATTTTTAGTCATTTTACACATTTTGTTTAAATTACATTTTTTAAAAAATAATTAAAAAGATCGTGGGAGAGAGGAAGAGAGAGAAATGTGTTGCCTTGAAAAATGAGACAAACTTCAATAGTAGTTACTGTTGAAGTCTGAGGAGTTGATATTTTTTACCCGAGTTCAACAACTTCGTGGGCCAAACAGGGAGTAAACTCACTCCCCCCAACATTGTGGGTCAAACGGCCCCAAAATGAGAATGCTAGCATTTCTAGGTAAAAAGAGGTAAAAATGGGCTATTAACCTTGTTTATGATTTTTCAGGAAATGTCAGCTATGCGGCTGCAAAGTTAGAAATGCAGGTGCAATTTTCCTCGATGAGCAACCAACTATCCAGATGCTATGATAGTTGTGCGAGCGCACTGTTATCGAAGATCAAGTCAATTCTGTTAAAGTCGTCGTTGAAGACCATGTCCACTTACCTTTTCTATTGGTTGAAGACCTCAGGAATCTCTTATTATATCGCAACAACCTGCCAACCATCTCTCACTTCAAACCCCACCTATAAAAGCAACCTGAGACCTCCATTTTCAAGCCGTCGTCGAGCTTGCATTACTCGCCAACCATTACTGCCATTTTAAATTAGTAGTTTTTAGCTTGTTTTCGCAGTTGTTCTTACTTTATGAATTTAGAAGTTTTTCTATATCTCCATTCTATATTAGTCGTATTTCAATTCCGTTTGTAATTTTCATTCCTAGTTAATTTCAATTCCGCACTTTGTAACTATGAACTTCAATTCAATGAAGCTTTCATTTATCTCAATTATGAACTAAATTTCCCTAGGGATCTGATTCGGTGGATGCCTTCAGAATGAAGTTATTTTAATTCCATAATGCTTATTTACCCGTTGCTGCTTATTTTATGACATTTTTCTCATTGAATATCAATCAGTCTTGTTGATTTGAACTAGCTACTTAGATTCCATAACGATGGCTTGAACCTGTTCATTTCCTTCTTTCTTTGGGTTTTCGGTATCCGAAGGCAATTTTCTTAAAGGTCTGACTTTAAGTTCATTGGCAAGATGTCCTAGTTGCTTTTCTATGTTCCTTAAGGATGCTTGCTGACTTTGTATCATTGCGCCATTACGGGTCATATAGTCCTTCATGAGACTCTCTAAGGAAGATCCTACGGGTTGAGTATTTATGGGCTTTTAGAATTGAGGAACATTGGGTTTGTTATTCAGACCATAGCCTAGTGGAGGGTTTGGTCTTTGTTGCATGAGTGTTACTAGATTGCTACTATTTTGTCCTCCCCAAGAAAAAAATGGGTGATTTCTCCATCCCAGGTTGAAAGTATTTGAATAGGGATTGTTCCTTGGGGTCATTTGATTTTGAATGTAACAAAAAGAGGTTGGGTTAGAAGGGCAATTGTTACGTCTCCAAAAGTGACCTTTTTAGGACTTATTTAGCTTAGAAAGATGTACACTCTTAGGTGTTTTTGATAGGATTTAGCTTAAACCTATGCTTATATATGAGATTTAGAAGAAGGTAGCTAAATTAGGACTTGTGTGCAAAAGGAAAGAAAAGGAATGAAAACCGAAGTAAAAGAAGGAAAAATGCGCATTGCGGCAGCATTGCGGAAACATTGCTGAAACCGCAATGTTTCAAGTGAAATCCGTAAGTTGACTGATCCTTTTCTGTTATTTTCCGTTATTTCAGGGATTCGTTCTTTCTCCTCCATCCATTTTGAAGTATGACGTTGAAGATGGATGGTTCTCCTTGGCCCAAACGCACCTGCAGATTACTATAAAAGGGGGTCAAAGTAGAGGGTTTGATCATCATCCGAAAGCGTAGAAGTCTTCTCGCAGCTACATCTTCATTCCTGTTTTTCTTTGCTGTCTGTTGGTTTGTGTTACGTCTCCAAAAGTGACCTTTTTAGGACTTAATTAGCTTAGAAAGATGTTCACTCTTAGGTGTTTTTGATAGCATTTAGCCTAAACCTATGCTTAAATATGAGAATTAGAAGAAGGTAGCTAAATTAGGACTTATGTACAATACGAAAGGAAAGGGTTGAAAACCGAAGGAAAAGAATGAAAAAACTGCATTGAGACAGCATTGCGAAAACATTGCGGACACCGCAATGTTTCAAGTAAAAACCGTAAGTTGACTGATCTTTTTCTGTTAATTTCCGTTATTTCAGGGATTCGTTCTTTCTCCTCCATCCATTCTGAAGTACGACGTTGAAGATTGATGGTTCTCCTTGGCCCACATGCACCTGCAGATTACTATAAATAGACGTCAAAGTCGAGGGTTCAAGCATCATCCGAAAGCGTAGAAGTCTTCTCGCAGTCCATCTTTTCTCCTGTTTTCCTTTGCCGTCTGCTGGTTTGCGAAGCTCAGCTGTTGGAACCGATAATCTGATAGGAAGGAGAGGAGATTCTTCTTCTCTCCCGATTGGATTCATCCAAGCAAGGCTGACCTTTCTCATCCTTCATTCGAGGCGGCTGCAACGAGACATTCGAGCTGTTTTACTGCTTTTTGCTCTTCATTTCCATTTTCCAGCTTTGTCTTGTTGTTGTCTCTTTTCTAGTAGCTAGATTAGACTATTTCGTTGTGTTCTGTCTTCCTGTTATTTGCTTTAAAGCTCTTCTTTGTCAATCAAACAATCAAGTAATCAAATCTCAATTCTTCATTCCACAGTTTCTTGCCTTTACATTCTACTGCTTTCCCTTACTGTTTTGTCTTTAAATTCCTTCTAAGCATGTCTACTTCTTCTCTTGCTTCTGTTCTGTTTACATCCATGAGTAGCTAAATCACTTAGGGGCATGCTAATGACAATACTTTAGGCTAAAAAACGTGAACCAAGCATGTAGGATAGCTCTCGAAGCATTGATTGTATGTAAGCTTCATCCCACGGGCAATTTCGATTGGCCATCCATTTTGTCCAAAGAACTCCTAACCTCTGGAAGGAGTAAGAGTTCAGAGTCATACTATCATGCTAGCCTTTCAAGGTAACCAGGAAACGACCTAGGAATAGGCGTTTCCCTAGTACAAACCATATTTTTCTGCCTTAACAAGATGCTTAAGACCTTACTTGGACATGAGTAAACTAAAGAATCAAATGCATGAAATCGGAAGATACATGAGAATGAGATAGTTTGATGCATAGAGAGTTGATCCAATGCTTGAGAATCGTGAGAAAAAGCCTATAGGATAGTCGTTAGTAGCCCTTAACTCATCATTTTACACACTTTCGCTATTACTAAAAT
Source organism: Herpetospermum pedunculosum (assembly GCA_028017165.1). NCBI lineage: Eukaryota > Viridiplantae > Streptophyta > Magnoliopsida > Cucurbitales > Cucurbitaceae > Herpetospermum > Herpetospermum pedunculosum. The sequence goes on from CM051529.1 coordinate 47,049,424, forward strand.
TGCGGTAGAATTGCTGTTTCCGCAATTCTGCTAAGTTACAATTCTGTCTAGCTGTTTTTGTCTTCATTTATTAATCTCGTCTCTTCTCATTTGAGTTTAGCTTTGACTTGCACTTGTTTATGTTGCTACCCTCTTCGTATTCAGTAGGAAATAGATAATTAAAAACCAATTCTACCCCATCAAATCCACCCCTTCTTTCTTAACTTTACACTTCATGAATAGCTTATAATAAATCTCTGTGGGAAAACGAATGAAATATACTTACTACTTGCTATAAGACCATGTATGCTTGCATGTTCTGAGTGCTCTCTCTACCTTATTGCTTATTTATTTTAACACATTGAGCACGCAACAAGTTTTTGGCGCCGCTGCCGGGGATTTATTTAAGTGAAAACGAAGTTTGTTAAGTTTGAAATACCAAGTTTATTGCCTATTGAAGCTGATCTGTTTCATTTCTTTTGCAGGTACTATTGGGTTAGTTTATGAGTGAGCCTTCAAGTAGTGATCTAGAGTTCAATCCTGAGCCTGAGAGATTACTTAAGGCCAGAAATAGAGCCAAGAAACGTCTCTTTAACCAACCCTCTATACCTCAAGTAATTGCGGGAACCGCAATTCCTCCGCAATTGTCTCAAGAAGAAATGGAAGAGATAGTTCCAAATCAGGTACCTGTCATTCGCAATCCCATCGAAATAGCGAATGACAAGAATAGTGCCATCCTCTCATATTTAGTACCTATGCCTGGGGAGCTGAACCCCAGCATAATCCGTCCTGAAATCACTGCCAACTCATTCGAGTTAAAGCCAGTGATGTTCCAAATGTTGTCCACTGTGGGACAATTCTTTGGAGTGGAAAATGAGGACCCCCACAACCATCTTAGGAACTTCTTAGGAGTCAGTGATACCTTCATCATCCCTGGAGTTTCCCAAGAAGCTTTGAGGCTATACTTGTTCCCTTACTCTTTGAGGGACAAAGCCAAAACATGGTTGAACTCATTACCTTCTGGATCTGTCCGCAACTGGACAGACTTAGCAGAAAAATTCCTAGTCAAATACTTCCCACCTGATAGGAATTCTACCTTTCGTGATGACATAGTTAAATTCAAGCAAGCTGATAATGAGTCTCTTCACGAAGCTTGGACAAGGTTCAAAGATCTACTTCTTAAATGTCCACACCATGGCATCCCATGGTGTATCCAAATAGAGGTCTTTTTCAAAGGATGCAATCCCAGCACTAGACAAGTCTTAAATTCATCCGCTGGAGGCTCTATGTTGTCCAAGAGTTACAACGAGGCCTATGAGATCTTGGAGAAGATCTCAGCATCTCACTGTAGGTGGTCAGATGATCCAGTTGAGCCAACTAGAGCTCAAGACAAGGATGCTCTAAGTGCAATGAGCAGCCAAATAAATGCCCTGACCAACCTAGTTAAGCAAATGGCTCAAGCCAATCTCCAAACAAGTGTCAACACCGCCACAGCCATGTCAATGGGCACCCAACCAAGTCAAGGTGAGACACTTATCTGTGGATTCTGTGGGGAAGGGCACCCGTATGAATACTGCCCTGGGAATCCAGCCTCAGTCTGCTATGTTGGAAGCCAGCAGCAGCCTAGGAACAACCCCTACTCTAATACTTACAACCCTGGTTGGAGGAACCACCCAAACCTGTCATGGGGTGGACAACAGAATGTGAACCAAAATCCTAACCAACCAAGACCGAGTGGAACACCTGGTTTCACTCCCCAACATAACCAATCCATGTATCAAAAACCATACATCCAACCTGTAGGATCTTCTGTAGAAAACTTACTCAAGGAATACATAGCCAAGAATGATGCCACATTACAGAGTCAGCAAGCCACTCTTAGGAGCCTAGAGAACCAAATAGGGCAACTAGCCAATGAAATCAAAAGTAGGCCCCAAGGTAGGCTTCCTGCTGACACTGAAGTGCCAAGGAGAGATGGTAAAGAACAAGTTCAAGCAATTGAACTTAGAAGTGGTAGACCATTGGTAAGCAACACCAAAGACACACCAAAGAGAGTAGAGAACACTGAGTCTAGTGCTCCACTGGAGTCTCTGCCAAACCAAGGTCCACCACCAACAAGCACATCAGGAGCAAGGCTGGAGCCAATCATAGAGGAGATAGAAGAAATTCCAAGGCCTCCACCTATCCTCAGGCGACCTGATGTGCCTGCATATGTGCCACCACCTCCATTTCCGAGAAGGCTTAAGAAGAAGCAGGAACAGGAAGTGCACTTTAATAAATTCTTAGAAATTCTTAAACAAGTGCATGTCAACATACCTTTTGTAGAAGTTTTACAGTCTATGCCTTCCTATGTAAAGTTTTTGAAAGATATTATTACTAACAAAAAAATAATTGGTGAGTTTGAAACAGTAAACCTCACTGAGGAGTGCAGTGCCATCCTCCAGAACAAGCTGCCCAAGAAGGAGAAGGATCCTGGTTCCTTCACTTTACCTGTAGAACTTGGAGGCAAGCACGTGGGCAGAGCGCTTTGTGACCTGGGCGCCAGCATAAACCTCATGCCCCTATCACTATTCCGCCAGTTGGGAATAGGAGAAGCACGTCCAACCACTGTCACTTTACAACTAGCAGACAGATCCATCGCATACCCTGAAGGTAAGATTGAGGATATTCTAGTGAAAGTTGACAAATTTATTTTCCTTGCAGATTTCATTATCCTGGATTATGAAGCAGACAAGGAGGTCCCCATCCTATTAGGCAGACCATTTCTTGCCACAGGTAGGGCCCTGATCGACGTCCAAAAAGGTGAGCTCACTATGAGGGTTCATGATGAAGAGGTGAAATTTAGTGTGTATAAAGCTTTAAGGTACCCCTCTGACCTTGAATCCTGTGCTAGCATGGACGTTGTAGATTCTTTAATGGACGAACAATTAGAGCATGAACTGTTGACTAAGCATGCTAATAACTATGTAGGATTAGAATTAACTGATTTAAACATAGCTGAGATAATGGACATATCTGTAAATAACCCTCAGCATGTTTGTATGAATATTGACTTAACTGATAGAGCCTTGAAACCTTTAAAGCCATCCATTGAGCATCCACCTGTATTAGAATTAAAACCTCTCCCCACTCACCTCAAATATGCATATTTAGGGAATAATGAGACTTTCCCTGTAATTATTTCTTCTAAGCTAAGTGAACAGCATGAGGTTGAATTAATATTACTACTTAAGCAACATAGGAAGGCTATTGCATGGACTATTGCTGATATTAGAGGCATTAGCCCTTCTTATTGCATGCATAAGATTATACTAGAGGAAGAACATACCCCTAGAGTAGACCACCAACGTAGGCTGAATCCCTCTATGAAAGAGGTAGTTAAGAAAGAAATAATAAAATGGTTAGATGCTGGTGTGATCTTCCCCATAGCTAGTAGTCAGTGGGTGAGCCCTATACAATGTGTACCTAAAAAGGGTGGGATGACTGTGGTAGTCAATGAGAACAATGAACTGATTCCAACTAGGACTGTCACAGGATGGAGAGTTTGCATGGATTATAGGAAGCTAAATAAAGAGACCAAAAAAGACCATTTCCCTCTACCATTTATTGACCAAATGTTAGACAGAATAGCTGGTAGAGCCTACTACTGTTTCTTAGACGGTTATTCAGGTTATAACCAGATCACTATAGACCCTAAGGATCAAGAGAAGACCACCTTCACTTGCCCTTTTGGAACTTTTGCCTTTCGCAGAATGCCTTTTGGCTTATGCAATGCACCGGCAACTTTCCAAAGGTGCATGTTGGCAATCTTCTCTGATTTGGATGAGTCCATGATAGAGATATTCATGGATGATTTCTCAGTCTTTGGGGATTCCTTTACCAACTGTCTAGAGAATTTAGGACAAGTCCTGGCTAGATGTGAAGAGACTAACTTAGTCCTTAATTGGGAGAAGTGTCACTTCATGGTAGATGAGGGGATTGTCTTAGGTCATAGAGTGTCAAGGGCAGGTGTAGAAGTTGACAGGGCTAAGATAGAAATCATAGAGAAGTTGGTAGAGCCTCAGAATGTCAAGGCCATTAGAAGTTTCTTAGGACATGCTGGCTTCTACAGAAGGTTCATTAAGGACTTTCCTAAGATAGCCAAGCCTCTGTGTGAGCTTCTAGAGCTAAATAGGCCATTCATCTTCTCTAAGGAATGTTTAGTGGCTTGGAAAACCCTTAAGGAAGCACTAGTCACGGCACCTATTATAGTAGGACCAGATTGGGATCTCCCATTTGAGATGTTATGTGATGCTAGTGACTATGCTGTAGGGGTTATGTTAGGACAGAAGATTGACAAGCTAACACACCCTGTATACTATGCTAGTAAAACTCTGAATGAGGCTCAAGGTAATTATACAACTACTGAAAAAGAGATGCTTGCTGTAGTGTTTGCTTGTGAGAAATTTAGAAACTATATTGTAGGCACTAGGACAATTGTGTACACTGACCATTCTGCCTTGAAGTATCTCATGAGGAAGGCTGATGCTAAGCCTAGGTTGATTAGGTGGGTGTTATTGCTGCAGGAATTTGATCTGGACATTCGAGACAAGAAAGGATGTGAAAATGTGGTTGCGGATCACCTTTCTCGATTGCAGCACAATTGCGAAAAAATTGCGGAACCCGCAATTTCTGATGCTTTTATTGATGAACATGTCTTTGTATTGACTCATCGTGATAACGATGAGGAACCTTGGTTCGCTGACATTGCTATTTTCCTTGCATCACAGGTATTACCAGTTTTCAAGGGAGGACAAGAGAAGAAGAGGTTCCTTCATGAGGCAAGGAAATTCATCTGGGATGACCCCACACTTTACAGAACATGTGCTAACGGCTTGCTAAGGAAGTGTGTTTCAGCTGCTGAGGCGAAGTCTGTGCTGCAGCACTGTCACACAGCTCCTTATGGTGGACACTTTGGTGGCCAAAGAACAGCTGCAAAGGTATTTCAGAGTGGCTACTATTGGCCAACGATCTTCAAGGATGCCCACAACTATGCCCACAGCTGTGATGAATGCCAAAGAACAGGTAACCTCAGTCGCAAGGATGAAATGCCTCTCACCTACATCTTAGAGTTAGAGCTCTTTGATGTATGGGGCATTGACTTCATGGGACCATTTCCCCCATCCTCAGGTAACCTTTACATTTTGGTGGCAGTAGACTATGTATCCAAGTGGGTAGAGGCCATAGCATGTCCTAATAATGATGCTAAAACAGTCATAAAATTCTTGCATAGGCACATTTTTACTAGGTTTGGGACACCTCGTGCTGTCATTAGTGATGAGGGGACACACTTCATTAATAAGGCTATGGAGAGAGTGTTGGCTAAGTATAACATTAGACATAGAGTAGCCACTCCCTATCACCCACACTCGAATGGTCAGGCTGAAATTTCAAATAGGGAGATTAAGAACATCCTAGAAAAAGTGGTTAAACCTAATAGAAAGGACTGGTCATTTAAACTCGAGGATGCACTTTGGGCATATAGAACTGCATATAAGACACCCCTAGGTATGTCTCCTTACAGACTTGTGTATGGTAAAGCTTGTCATCTTCCATTTGAGTTAGAAATTAAGGCATTTTGGGCACTAAAAGAGTTGAATTACTGCGTGACCGATGCGGGAACGTTGCGGTCTTTGCAATTACATGAGCTTGATGAGCTTAGACATATGTCTTATGAAAATGCCAAAATGTATAAGGAAAAGACCAAGATTTGGCACGATAGTAGACTTAGGATCAAGGACTTTAAGAAAGGCCAACTTGTTTTTATTATTTAACTCACGATTGAGGTTGTTTCCAGGCAAACTAAAGTCCAGATGGTCAGGTCCTTTCATGATTACTAATGTGTTTGTTCATGGTGCCATCGAGATAAAGAACTTGCAGCAAGGTCAACCATTCATGGTTAATGGTGCAAGGTTGAAGCACTACTATGAGGAAGGAGATGTGAAGACTCTCTCGGCCTTCCTCTTGACTGAAGCGTGAAATTAAGAACGAGAGAGGACGAGTGATTACTGTGCTCGTCAATATGAGGCTCATGCCTTAGTTTATTTTTTGCGATTTTCCGGTTATCGTTTGTGTGTTTTGTTGTATGATTTTAATTACGAATTTGATGTTGATTTTATTTCTTTTTGTAGGGAATCAATAGAGGGAATCAAGGAGAGTAAATCCAGCTTTAAAAATCAAGAAAATATTGGGCCAAATAAAAGTTACGGATGAGCAAAGATTGACATTTAGATGGAAAAAAATCTCCAACGGTCACTAAAATTGCGCTGGATTTGCAGGATCCGCAAAAATATAGCCGTTGGGATTTATCCGTTTCCTTTATATCCGTTAGAAGGCGCGTTGATCTATACGATTCTCCCATTCTCTGAACTCCAAGAAAGCTTCGATTCTCTTCATCTGTGATTCTTCTCTCCAAACCTCCACGATTAAAAAATGGTACTCACGAGGGCTGAAAGATCTGCGGCCAAGAAAAGGGCCGATGACGCTGAAACGGCTGCGAGAGAAGCACTGCTTGCCTTGGCTGATGCTGAGGCTACGCGTACCGAACGCCTGCCAAAACTGCCTGTCCGCAAGAAGAAGTGGAAGGTAGTTACAGAGATACCTGCTGGACCTTCTGAACCAGCAGGCACACCCAAGAAGCGACGATGGAGTATGGCGGTGGCCGAGGAAGAAATCAAGAACAAGACTCCCTCTGTGGAGAGTCAAGAACAAAGCCAGCCATCCCACGAGTCAGCCGAGCGCAGCCTTTCACCAGCCCCACCAGCACAGAGCCCTAAGCTCTCCTCATCACCGCCAGCGCAGAGCCCTGAGCAGCCGTCTTCACCACAGAGTTCTGCGCAGACACCTACAGCAGAGCAAGGAACCACGCCGTCGCACACTTCCCCACGGCCTGACCCTGAATTCCCATATGGGGAGTACCAAGAATCAACGCAGGGCAGTGGGGAAGGTGAGGAAGAAGAGGTTTTCTCTCCGTTGAGGGAAGCCAATCCTAAGAGTCCTGCGCAGAAGGATGATTCCATGGAAGAGACGCTGGGGGCGTGCCTCCAGCAGATCACCATCGAGGCAAAGCTCAAGAAGAAGAAGAAGGCCAAGATTCTCAAGGCCAAGCGGTACAAGAAGCTGAAAAAGAAGAAGGCCAAGAGGGCGCCTTCATCAGAAAAGGAGAGCACTGAGCCATCGCTCAAAAGACTCAAGGTTGAGGCTGCGGAGTCAGCCAAACCAGCAGACAAAGGGAAGGCCAAGCTTTACCCTGAAGATGAGCCTCAGTCAGTGAGGTATGTGTCCTCTGACGCTGAGTCCAGAGGTATTGAGCTGAGAAAGAGGGAGTTGCTGCATGAGAAAGGCTTCCTCGACAGACCTGCTGACCTGCCGCAATTCTTGCGCACAGGCATTGTGAATCACAGCTGGGAGGAGTTGTGCAGGCCGCCCAATCCGGCTTACACGAGTATGGTATACGACTTCTACGCCAACCTGCGAAACTCTGAGGAGGGGCTGTCTGTGGTTAGGGGAGTAGAAGTGGACTACTCAGCAAAAGCCATCAACGAAGCCTATGGCCTCAAGGGCCAAAAACATACTGACTATGCGAGGATCGTTGATGAGCCTACTGAGGCAGTCCTGGAGGAGGCCATTCGAACCATTGGCCAGCCTGAAGCTTCCTGGACCGTGTCACGCAATGGGAGGCACACTCTCGTGAGTGCCAACCTCACAGCCAAGGCGGCTGTATGGTTTGCCTTTGTAAGGAGGAAGCTGTCCCCTGTGACTCATGAGACCATCATCAACCAGAGCAGATCGCTGCTGGTCTATGCCATCATGCGAGGTCTCACGGTCAACGTGGGTGAAATCATGTCAGCCGCCATTACTGAGTGCGCGAAGAAAGGTAAGGGACCATTGTTTTTCCCTAATACCATAACTAAACTCTGTTTGCTTGCAGGAGTTCCCATTGAGCGGATGGAGCAGCAGATGGCCTACACGGGCCACTTGGAGCTACCTGCTGGCTTAAGGCTGAAGAGGAAGGGGAATATGGAGTTCGAACTGGATAGGTTGGCTGCTGATCAGTCACTGTCCATGGCTTGCCTGATGGATATGCAGAAGAGGATGGCTCAATGGGCCACTTACGCGCAGGCACGGGACAAGGAAATTGCAGACCAACTTGGGTGCATCTTCCCTGACTTCCCCACGAATCTCCTGAATCCATGGGTGCCTCCACGACCACGACAACCTGATGAGGATGAAAACATTTGAGTGCTGGTTTGAATTGCACTGAAGGGAGTATTGCTGTTCCCTTAGAAAAAAAAAACAAAATCTGCTTTCTGATAGACCATGTGAATTATGCTGTTTTTAGTACAATTTTGATCTGTTTTAGTTGCTTAGTTTTATGTTTTTAAATTGCTTAGTATAGCCTGCTGCTAGCTGATTAGGTAGGATAGTTTAGGTTTCTTTTTGTTGAGCTTGAACGACTGGATAAAGCATGCTTAGGGGCCTTAGTAACTGATATATCTGCCCTGACTTGATTGCGAAATAATTGCGGTACCCGCAATTTTTATTACTGAAAGCATGTTTTGGACTGTCTGCTTAGCTAGGCTGTGATCTGTTTAAATTCTATCTTTTGCTGCTATCATGACTACCTTATATAGCTTATCTAAATGCATGCTGGATGAGTGTCATAGGACACCCTTTGATAGTTTAAATTAACCTCTAAATAGCTCAGCATGCATAGCTGTAAGTCCTTGCCTGTCTGTTTTTCAAATTCCTGCTGCTGTGATATTTTCTTTTAGAATGTTCTGTCTATGCCTAGGGCTTTTAGATTCTCTTTGTTTTACCTTAGACTAGATGCTTCTAGATAGTTTGGGGGTGTGCCACCTCAGACACTCATTGGGGACAATGAGTAGTTGAAGTTTGGGGGAGGCCACCCTAGGCCTAGGAACATTCCTCTCTCCCTTAAAACATAAGCATTCTTCTTCTCCTTGACAAAAATAATGAACTGAAAAAAAAAATGAAAAATAGAATAAGGAGGGGAGTCTTTCTTAGGTTGCTGAGTAATCAGTGCCAAGTGTGTAACCCACAAGTGGCATTGCATCAAAAGGCAACCAAAGGAAAGGCTCCACCTGAGAAAGGAAAAAAGGAAAAAGTAGGGAGGAAGAATGTATACCTAGGAGTTGCAACTTTGTGGCTTAGATGTCCTATTTAAAAAGAACTATGATCCTCAATTAGCTAAGCACAAAGTTGTAGCTTGTAGGGTTGTTTAGGGAGATGAGTGTATATCCAATGTAGTGATGCCAGGGTTTAGGTTGTTCTCTAAAAGTACTACTGTTACCATTAATACTAAGACTGGCATGACTCTAAGGAATCCTAGGTAGCTCATAAATATAAACTAGAAGCATGTACTAAGTCTGGGGTAAAGCTAGGTAGAATTTGAAACCTTAGGGATAGTGGCATGATATGATAAAAGCATGGAGATCAGTTGTAGGGAGTTAATAAAAGCAGTAGGAGTTTTAGGCATGCGAAATCAGAAGAAGCTAGATGAGAGGGTAGTTTTAAGCTTAGAAGTGTGTCACAGGACAGCACTGCTATAGATGAGAATATAGGGGAGTCAGTAAGTGGTTAAAGAAGAAGAAACAGCAGCCTAGGAAAGTCCTTAGATTGCTCGAGGACAAGCAAAACCTTAAGTTTGGGGGTGTGTTACGTCTCCAAAAGTGACCTTTTTAGGACTTAATTAGCTTAGAAAGATGTTCACTCTTAGGTGTTTTTGATAGCATTTAGCCTAAACCTATGCTTAAATATGAGAATTAGAAGAAGGTAGCTAAATTAGGACTTATGTACAATAGGAAAGGAAAGGGTTGAAAACCGAAGGAAAAGAATGAAAAAACTGCATTGAGACAGCATTGCGAAAACATTGCGGACACCGCAATGTTTCAAGTAAAAACCGTAAGTTGACTGATCTTTTTCTGTTAATTTTCGTTATTTCAGGGATTCGTTCTTTCTCCTCCATCCATTCTGAAGTACGACGTTGAAGATTGATGGTTCTCCTTGGCCCACATGCACCTGCAGATTACTATAAATAGGGGTCAAAGTCGAGGGTTCAAACATCATCCGAAAGCGTAGAAGTCTTCTCGCAGTCCATCTTTTCTCCTGTTTTCCTTTGCCGTCTGCTGGTTTGCGAAGCTCAGCTGTTGGAACCGATAATCTGATAGGAAGAAGAGGAGATTCTTCTTCTCTCCCGATTGGATTCATCCAAGCAAGGCTGACCTTTCTCATCCTTCATTCGAGGCGGCTGCAACGAGACATTCGAGCTGTTTTACTGTTTTTTGCTCTTCATTTCCATTTTCCAGCTTTGTCTTGTTGTTGTCTCTTTTCTAGTAGCTAGATTAGACTATTTCGTTGTGTTCTGTCTTCCTGTTATTTGCTTTAAAGCTCTTCTTTGTCAATCAAACAATCAAGTAATCAAATCTCAATTCTTCATTCCACAGTTTCTTGCCTTTACATTCTACTGCTTTCCCTTACTGTTTTGTCTTTAAATTCCTTCTAAGCATGTCTACTTCTTCTCTTGCTTCTGTTCTGTTTACATCCATGAGTAGCTAAATCACTTAGGGGCATGCTAATGACAATACTTTAGGCTAAAAAACGTGAACCAAGCATGTAGGATAGCTCTCGAAGCATTGATTGTATGTAAGCTTCATCCCACGGGCAATTTCGATTGGCCATCCATTTTGTCCAAAGAACTCCTAACCTCTGGAAGGAGTAAGAGTTCAGAGTCATACTATCATGCTAGCCTTTCAAGGTAACCAGGAAACGACCTAGGAATAGGCGTTTCCCTAGTACAAACCATATTTTTCTGCCTTAACAAGATGCTTAAGACCTTACTTGGACATGAGTAAACTAAAGAATCTAATGCATGAAATCGGAAGATACATGAGAATGAGATAGTTTGATGCATAGAGAGTTGATCCAATGCTTGAGAATCGTGAGAAAAAGCCTATAGGATAGTCGTTAGTAGCCCTTAACTCATCATTTTACACACTTTCGCTGTTACTAAAATTGCGGTAGAATTGCTGTTTCCGCAATTCTGCTAAGTTACAATTTTGTCTAGCTGTTTTTTTCTTCATTTATTAATCTCGTCTCTTCTCATTTGAGTTTAGCTTTGACTTGCACTTGTTTATGTTGCTACCCTCTTCGTATTCAGTAGGAAATAGATAATTAAAAACCAATTCTACCCCATCAAATCCACCCCTTCTTTCTTAACTTTACACTTCATGAATAGCTTATAATAAATCTCTGTGGGAAAACGAATGAAATATACTTACTACTTGCTATAAGACCATGTATGCTTGCATGTTCTGAGTGGCCCTTAACTCATCATTTTACACACTTTCGCTGTTACTAAAATTGCGGTAGAATTGCTGTTTCCGCAATTCTGCTAAGTTACAATTTTGTCTAGCTGTTTTTTTCTTCATTTATTAATCTCGTCTCTTCTCATTTGAGTTTAGCTTTGACTTGCACTTGTTTATGTTGCTACCCTCTTCGTATTCAGTAGGAAATAGATAATTAAAAACCAATTCTACCCCATCAAATCCACCCCTTCTTTCTTAACTTTACACTTCATGAATAGCTTATAATAAATCTCTGTGGGAAAACGAATGAAATATACTTACTACTTGCTATAAGACCATGTATGCTTGCATGTTCTGAGTGCTCTCTCTACCTTATTGCTTATTTATTTTAACACATTGAGCACGCAACAGTTTGCGAAGCTCAGCTGTTGGAATCGATAATCTGATAGGAAGGAGAGGAGATTCATCTTCTCTCCCGATTGGATTCATCCAAGCAAGGCTGACCTTTCTCATCCTTCAGCCGAGGCGGTTGCGACGAGGCATTCGAGCTCCTTTACCTGCTTTCTGTTTTTCATTTCTAATTTCCAGTTCTGTTTTGTTGTTGTTTCCCTTCTAGTAGCTAGTTTATTGCATTTCGTTGCTTTCTGCCTTTATGTTATTTACTTTAAACGTCCCTTTGTTCATTCAAACATTCAAGTAATCAAAGCACAATTCTTCATTTCACAGTTTCTTCTCTTTACTGCTACTGTTTTCCCCTTGCTGTTTGTCTTTAAATTACTTCTAAGCATGTCTACTTCTTCTCTTACTTCTGTTCTGTCTATATCCATGAGTAGCTAAGTCACATAGGGGCATGCTAATGACAAGTCTATAGGCTAAAAAACGTGAACCAAGCATGTAGGATAGCTCTCGAAGCATTGATTGTATGTAAGCTTCATCCCACGGGCAATTTCGATTGGCCATCCATTTTGTCCAAAGAACTCCTAACCTCTGGAAGGAGTAAGAGTTCAGAGTCATACACTCATGCTAGCCTTTCAAGGTAGCCAGAAAACGACCTAGGAATAGGCGTTTTCCTAGTACAAACCGTAGCTTTCTGCTTTAACAAGATGCTTAAGACCTTACTTGGATATGAGTAAACTAAAGAATCTAATGCATGGAATCGGAAGATACATGAGATTGAGTGAGTTTGATGCATAGTGAGTTGATCCAATGCTTGAGAATCGTATGAAAAAGCCTATAGAGGAGTCATTAGTAGCCCTTGTTTCTTCATTTTACACACTTTCGCTGTTAACAACATTGCGGTAGAATTGTTGTTTCCGCAATTCTGCTAAATTTACAATTCTGTTTAGCTGTTTTTGTCTTCGTTTATTAATTTTGTCTCTTTTCATTTGAGTTTAACTTTGACTTGCACTTGTTTATGTTGCTACCCTCTACGTATTCAGTAGGAAATAGACAATTTAAAACCAGTTCTACCCCATCAAATCCACCCCTCCTTTCTTAACTTTACACTTCACGAGTAGCTTATAATAAATCTCTGTGGGAAAACGAATGAAAAAATACTTACTACTTGCTATAAGATCATGTATGCTTGCATGTTCTGAGTGCTCTCTCTAGCGTATTACTTACTTATTTTAACACATTGAGCACGCAACAGCAATACTCATAAGTATTACCGTCACCACACAAGGCGCACACTATAGATTCAATCTGATTGACAACAACAGTCGGTGGCATTACAACTGAATTAGGATTGACATTTTGATTAAGATTTGTTGCAACCATATTTTTCATCATGTTTGTCAAGGCAACAATTTGATTGTTCATCACGTTGAGAGCGTCAACATCACACATTCCCTTCTTCCTATCATGTTCTACCTTATCATCATACCATTGGCAGTTGGTTGTGGAATTGTTTTCTAGGATCTTAAAGGTTTCATTATACTTTTTGGATAATATAGACCCTTTCGTTGAAGAATCTAGTACTTGCCTAGTATTAAGGCTAAGACCTTTATAGAACACCGCAATCTGAATACACTAGGGAATACCATGGCGAGGGCACTTGCTAAGGAGGTTCTTGAATCTTGTCCAAACATTGTTTATGGATTCGTTATCTATTTGCCTGAACTCATTTATATAATCCTTAAACTTGACATTTTGGGTTGAGGGGAAATATTTAACCCAAAACAATTTTAGCTAGATTAGTCCAACTAGCTATGGATCCAGAAGGTAGAGAGTTAAGCCATATTTCGGCCTTGCCTCTAAGGGAATACGAAAATAAGAATAGATTTAATGTTTCCTTAGTTACCCCTTACATAATGAAGGTGTCACTCACACTCAAAAAAGTTTTCAAATGGTTGTGAGGGTCCTCATTTTCTAGACCATAAAATTGTCCTACAGTTGGTAGCATTTGGAACATGACTGGTTTAAGTTAAAACTGAGGGTCTGTAATTTCGGGTGTAATAATTCTCGGATTTAATTCCTCAAGCATGGGCACTAAGTAACTCATGATAGTACTTTCCTTGTCGTTAGCGATGTCTATGGGATTCCTAACGTCGTTTACTTGATTTGGCTCGTCCATTTATTGCACAATAACAAGATTTAAAGGTCGGTTTGGAGGGTTCATATTCAAATTTCTAGGCACTACAGGCACACATGAGCTCTAGGAGGGTTATCCATCCTATCGTTTACTTCCCTTTGCTCCCACAATCTACGCCTTAAAGACCTTTCACGTTCCGGATCTAACTCAAACTCGTATTCAAAATAGGGGAATTCACTCATAAACCAACAATCAGTACCTGGAAATGATGACAAACAAAGTAAGCTCTCGGTTTAGTACAAGTCTACAATCAATTAAATTTAGCACAAAAATCATACAAGTCCCCGACAACGGCGCCAAAACTTGTTGCGTGCTCCGGGTGTGTTATAAAATGTAATGGATGGAGCGCCTAGGCTATGCAAGTATACATAGTCCACGCAGCAAGTGATAAATAATTTTATATTGATTCCACAAAGGCTTGATGATTTTCTAGATCTAAAGATGAATTGATTGTCGACAAGGTAACTAGTAACCAAATATTGTTGTATTTTGAGGTTTTGCTGAAATAAAGACTGAATATAAAATATGCAAAAACAATACAAATACTAAAACAAAAGGGCATCGAAATAGCGTAACAACGATGTAAATAAAAGGTAAGGTTAAAGAATAAAATGTTGGGATAAAATACTCGTAAAAACTGAGAAAATAGTGAGCAACATGATTGAGGTCAGACTTTAGAAGAACGTCAAATTAGAAGCGTTAAGAGCATATTAAAACATATTATTTTTTAACAAAACAAATATTGAAACACCAACACAACATTAACTCGGAACCCTGTCGGTATCGCCAAAATTAGTAGCTCATTATCGTCTTACTACTAGTATGATGCTTGTATGCGTGATATGTCAGTGATTATGTTTAATCTCCTCATTTAGAGATGATTAACCTACTAGAGGCTAACATGAACATGAATATTCAGAATGCTTGTCTCCTGTCGAAGCTAAAACATTCACTATGCAAAATGGATGGCCGGTCGAAAATGCACAATAAGATGAAGCTCAAACATGCTCAAATAAATTTTAATAAGAGTTTTGCTAAAACCAATAGATTGCAAACTATTCCATACTCCTAATCTTTTCCTTGGGAGTTTAGCTACTCATGCCGTAAGATACGAGATGGAAACAAAAGCTCAAGGAAAACATAATAAAATAGTGTTTAACAAGTTCTATAACAACAAATGAAAGGAAGAAAGAGTGGGGAAGAAGATGATGCTGCAACAACTTCAGTGAAGGAGAAGGTCTCTTTGCTGAGGTTCAACTCAACTCCTTCTTCTCTGGCGTCTGGAATCAATGGAAACTTCGACTTCTCCAACGAATTCTTCTAGATCGTACGATGGCCTCTCATACGACAACCGAGTTTCGTTGTTCTACTTTGCTCCAGTTAGTGCGTCGACGCATTCCCCTGATGTCTTAACAATCTGTCCTTGGACATTTGAGTTTATCTAACAGGCAAACAAAAAATAGATTAACAAACACAATTACATAATGTAATAGTATATTATAGACTTAACATCCACGATTTACTAACCTCTTTAAGTACACCTCTCATCGGTTTCGTCTTCATGTCCATTCCATCGATCATGTTCAATTTCCTTTTAACCTTGTATCTGTTTTGCAATTAGCAACGTTTGTGAACTATGTATACGTAATAAAAATCAAACACCATTTTGTTTTCATTATCTCAACATGTTTCTTTGGTAGTGGAAGCCTAAACTTCATGCATGGTGTCCTATCCTCAGCAAAACGAACAAATAACATTGTTTATTATTTCTTCGGCATCCTTGTCTTCTTTTTGCTATTACAAATATTATGTCTTACTTGAGTTATCAAAATCCTATTGTGAGTGTACGAGTATAGAATTAAATACATTATGTAATTAAGTACCTGGGTTTCTATGTTGCTGCCCGATTGTACGCTATTCCTTCATCCACGCCTCCTTTTGGTTGAGTTTTTACAATACCTTGTATGTTTATTAACTTTTGACTATTGGTTTGTCCAGACCCCTCTTCGTTGTCGTCCCTTTTGTGCCTTATCCTTTGATTTACATCATAATTGAGGACTACATCATCATTGGGGACTTCATGCTCATCCTCTTTTTTTCTCTTGCTCATTCTCTATATCATCGAGCTCCCTAGAGAACGACGACCAAACCTTGTGAATTGCAACAGAAAAAAAAAAAAAAAAAAACAGATACCACATGTTGTTAAATACTGTTGCGTGCTCAATGTGTTAAAATAATTAAGCAATAAGATAGAGAGAGCACTCAGAACATGCAAGCATACATGATCTTATAGCAAGTAGTAAGTATTTTTTCATTCGTTTTCCCACAGAGATTTATTATAAGCTATTCATGAAGTGTAAAGTTAAGAAATAATGGGTGGATTTGACGGGGGAGAATTGGTTTTAAATTGTCTAAATCCTACGGAATATGTAAAGGACAGCAACATAAACAAGAGCAAGTCAAAGTTAAACTTAAAGGAGAAGAGACGAGATTAATAAACGAAGAAGAAAACAGCTAAACAGAATTGTAAACTTAGCAGAATTGCGGAAACAGCAATTCTACCGCAATTTTACTAACAGCGAAAGTGTGTAAAATGGAGAAACAAGGGCTACTAACGACTCCTCTATAGGCATTTTCTCACGATTCTCAAGCATTGGATCAACTCCCTATGCATCAAACTCACTCAATCTCATGTATCGTCCGATTCCATGCATTAGATTCTTTAGTTTACTCATGTCCAAGTAAGGTCTTAAGCATCTTGTTAAAGCAGAAAGTTAAGGTTTGTACTAGGAAAACGCCTATTCCTAGGTCGTTTTCTGGCTACCTTGAAAGGCTAGCATGAGTGTATGACTCTGAACTCTTACTCCTTCCAGAGGTTAGGATTTCTTTGGACAAAATGGATGGCCAATCGAAATTGCCCGTGGGATGAAGCTTACATACAATCAATGCTTCGAGAGCTATCCTACATGCTTGGTTCACGTTTTTTAGCCTATAGTATTGTCATTAGCATGCCCCTATGTAACTTAGTTACTCGTGGATGTGGAGAGAACAGAAAGAATAGATAAAACAGACATGCTTAGAAGAGAAATAAACTGAAAACAGCAAGGTAAGACAGTGAGTTGCAAAGATAGGAAATTGAGAAATGAAGAATTGTGCTTTAATTACTTGATTGTTTGAATGAACAAAAGAGAAACTTAAAGTGAATAACAGAGAGACAGAACACAACGAAATGGACTGATCTAGCTACTAGAAAAGAAACAACAACAATACAAAGCTGGAAAATGGAAATAAAGAGCAGAAAGCAGTAAAACAAGCTCGAACGCCTCGTCGCAACTGCCTCGGCTGAAGGATGAGAAAGATCAGCCTGGTTTGGATGAATCCAATCGAGAGAGAAGACGAATCTTCTCTCCTTCCTATCAGATTATCGACTCCAAGCAGCTAAACTTCGCAAACCAACAGACGGCAAAGAAAAACAGGAGAAAAGATGGAGCTGCGAGAAGACTTCTACGCTTTCGGATGATGATTGAACCCTCGACTTTGACCCCCTTTTATAGTAATCTGCAGGTGCGTTTGGGCCAAGGAGAACCATCAATCTTCAACGTCGTACTTCAAAATGGATGGAGGAGAAAGAACGAATCCCTGAAATAACGGAAATTAACAGAAAAAGATCAGTCAACTTACGGTTTTCACTTGAAACATTGCGGTTTCAGCAATGTTTCCGCAATGCTGCCGCAACGTTTACTTTTCATTCTTTTACTTCGGTTTTCAATCCTTTTCTTTCCTTTTGTACATAAGTCCTAATTTAGCTACCTTCTTCTAATTATCATATATAAGCATAGGTTTAAGCTAAATCCTCTCAAAAACACCTAAGAGTGTGCATCTTTCTAAGCTAAATAAGTCCTAAATAAGTCACTTTTGGAGACATAACACACCCCCAAACTTAAGGTTTTGCTTGTCCTCAAGCAAACTAAAGACTTGCCTAGGCTGCTGTTTCATCTTCTTTAACCACTTCCTGACTTCCCTACATTTCTATCTATAGCAGTGCTGTCCTGTGACACACTCCTAAGTTTACAACTAACCTCTTATATTGCTTCTTCTGACTTCGCACGCCTAATACTCCTGCTATTTCATTAACTTCCTACAACTGATCCACTTGCTTTTGTCATATCATGCCACTATCCCTAAGGTTTCAAATTCTACCTAGCTTTACCCCAGACTCAGTACATGCTTCTAGTTTTTACTTTTGAGCTACCTAGGATTCCTTAGAGTCATGCCAGTCTTAGTATTAACAGTGACAGTAGTACTTTAAGAGAACAACCTAAGCCCTGGCATCACTACATTGGACATTGGTAACGATATTATTGAACTATCGCCAATCATCGGGTTGTCGAGACCCGCCAAAATAAATTTATAAGTGCCCGAAATCACTAAACTATTTGTAGGATAGTAGCAACGGGGTCGATCCACAGGGAATTAAGGTATTTTGACTTAATCTTAATTAAATTTGCAAACTATTAATATAAGTAAAATAGGGGTAATTGTTGGTTTTCAAGTAACTAAGATGGAACGAAGAAAGTGGGAAAATTTAGCTAACGGAGTTTCCGACTCGGGATGATCGGAATAAATTTAGCATGCCTCTTGGTTCATAGGTTGATGAGAATTATGGTTAAACAATTTAACGAATGCACAGCTCGTCTAAAATTAATAAATAACTCAGACATGCTCCATGGATTTAATTAAACATAATTAATTATGCTAATCAAGCATACCGTCCGGACATTGGCGACCAACGCTCTCCCAAGACCGAACGGTAGCAACAAGCTAACTATGACGACTATCTAATTTGGACGCGAAATTAGTATGTCGATTTGGAATCCTAATTCGGGAAGAACGAACACCAAGAGCGTAAGGACGCCAATACGCTCAAGGTGCCATAATTCCTTGTTACTTGGCGGAGACGAGAGGCACGGCATCAAATCCTTTAACAAATGAACATGCTCAAAATCAAGGGTGCCTAGTCCTAAATCATTCAAACGTGCTCATAGATTAAGCTAAGAAATAGAATTCAATTCAATAAAATATCCAACCAAATCAGAATTTCAGTCTACAACCTCACCAAGAGTTCATACTACATTTATCCTTACAATCCCGAGCCAAAAACGGTAAATCTACTCACTCATGACTTGCGTAGTGTGGGACGGCTTCAAATCGAGCTTCCTAGCCCCTCCCATGGTGGAAACCAGCTGCTGGACGTCAAATCAGGCGCGGAGCTCGAGGTGGAAGATGATGATGGCGGCTAAAATCGGACAAAAAAAACTTAAGTAATCCGTCGTAGCGTCGAGACGCTAGGGCAGCGTCTCGACGCTGCGCCCTAAATAACGCGCGCGCGCAGTCGGGGTGGCGTCGAGACGCTCGCACAGCGTCGAGACGCTTGTGCGGCGTCGAGCGAGCGTCGAGACGCTGTCACTCGACGCTTGCTCTCGGGTTTTTTCTTCAATTCAGCGCTTCAGACTTCGGAGCGTCGAGACGCTAGGGCAGCGTCTCGACGCTGGGCAGCGTCGAGCTAGCGTCGCGACGCTGTCGCTCGACGCTAGCTCTCGGGTTGATGCATGGATTTTTGCCTTCATTTTCCCAAAAGTGCTCAACCTTCATGCCTTTGCACGGGTCTTCCCGGGAAGTGTTCTTAGGCCTTTAAATTGCGATATTAAGCCCCGAAAAGCGCCGAAACGCTCCCGAGGGCGAATTACCGAGAACACCTGCAATAATCACATATAAACAAGATTAAGCCAATAATAAACGTGAATTAGGGACATAATTATAGCTCCAAAATGGAGCTATCAAACACCCCCAACTTAAATCTTGCTAGTCCTCGAGCAAGGTGGAATTCTGATTAATTAAATAGAACGAGAATGCATGCTAGGGACTCGGTTCTCAATACTGGAAAAGACAGGGCAATTGCATTTGAAAGAACAGCTGCATGCATGCATTGGTTAAGAACAATTTGGAAAATTTAAAGATGCTTCCCTATTTACGCTTCGGATTTAGCTCCTCGATCTTAGATTTCAACAGGCTTAGGACAGCTCTACCTATCCTAAAATTTCGCTTTCCCCCTACTTATGGCTTAACAGAACAGTCTAAGGGCAGTTCATCGCTCATGCAAGTAATATAACGCAAGGCATCTTTTTTCTCATTTTCATTGATCTTCATGAGCGCCTAACATGTCAATCTTACTTTCGTTTCAGTTTGCCTGCAATTTCATTGCACAGTGCATCTGACTACGGGCAAGATTCACATTTTTAAGGACTAGCGTTCACTTCTTTGTGCATCCTTTTCATGCAGTGGCGACCGTGGGTTACACGACCGCCCCTGGCTACTAAGGCAACTCAAGAAGGAGGAACGCCTCAGAAGATTACTCTTTCTCTTTTTATGAAGCGTGTGTTCTTTATCTTTTAGCCTAAAGATCATGTTAAACTTTTGAACGCAAGGATTACAAACAAGATCGAATCTTAGCCCATCCTAAGGTTGCCTTTCGAGGTGACAACGAATTTCAAAACAAACAGAGCTACACTAAACCCACAGATCCAAGATAGAGTGCTAACATGCGAAGCTTAAACCGGGAAATATTTTTGAAAAATTTTCAAAATGGCCTTAACATATGCAATTGTGCTGAATTTCATGACAAATACAAATACGAAGACCTCAGCAGTACATCACAGAATTTCATAGTCAGACTAGCATGCTTTCACCATAACTCAACAAGTAAATCAGGATTCCACAACTAAACTCGACAATCACTATAAGGCACAACCCACCACCCCCAACTTAGAAATTGACAATGTCCTCATTGGACCGAATATGCAAAGTCAAAACAAAAGGAAAGAAAACCTTCCCTGAGTTGCGACTTAGAGGGTTGTAGAGCGCGCTTTAACCTTAGCCAATAAACCGCAAGGATGAGCCATTGTTTCACCTGAAAATTCACAACATCAGAGTAGAAATCTAAACTAATCCTAAAAGACGGTAAGTAAACAAAAAGCATGTACAGTTCAAGCTCGGGTGTCTCCGAGTAGCGCAAATTTTTAGAGTCGATTGCTCGACTTTACCAAAACTCAATTTATCCTTTCTCATAATCAGGCTCTTTCAAGTAGGCATGATCGTCGAAGTCCTCTGACATTCCCTCATGAAAGATCTTTAATCGCTGGCCATTCACCGTGTATTCTTTCTCCGTATCCAGGCTCTGAATCTTGACTGCACCATAGTGATGGACATCAGTTATAATGAAAGGACCAAGCCACCTGGAACGAAGTTTACCTGGCATGAACTTCAAGCGGGAGTTGAACAAGAGGACCTTCTGACCAACTTCGAAGTGTTTCCTGACGACTCGCCTGTCGTGGAACATTTTGGTCTTTTCCTTGTAGGTCTTCGAGTTCTCATATGCATCCAGGCGAAGCTCCTCCAGTTCTTGCAATTTGAGGAGTCTTTCTTCGCCCGCCAAGTCAAAGTCCATGTTGCACTGCTTCACGGCCCAGTAAGCTTTGTGTTCGATCTCTACGGGGAGATGACAGGCTTTACCATAAACCATCCGGTAGGGAGACATCCCTATGGGGGTTTTGTAAGCCGTACGGTAAGCCCACAAAGCGTCGTCCAGCCTGAGGCTCCAATCCTTCCTTCCTGGACTTACTGTTTTCTCGAGGATACTCTTCACTTCTCGATTGGAAACCTCCGCTTGACCATTGGTCTGAGGATGATATGGGGTAGAGATTTTATGATTGACCCCATATTTCCTCATCAAGGCCTGGATCGTTTTGTTGCAGAAGTGGCTCCCCTGGTCACTTATGATGGCTCGTGGAACTCCATACCTGCTAAAAATGTTAGATTTGACAAAACTGGAAACAACATTAGCGGTATCAACTTTGGTGGCTTTAGCTTCCACCCATTTAGACACGTAGTCCACAGCCAATAAGATATAGACAAAACCAAATGAAGGGGGAAAGGGTCCCATAAAGTCCATACCCCAAACCTCGAAAATTTCACAAGTTAAAATGGGGTTTTGGAGCATTTCATTCCTACTAGTGATGGTCCCTTTTCTCTGACACTGATCGCAAGATTTACAAAACTCATAACAGTCCTTAAACAGTGATGGCCAGAAAAACCCACAATCTAAAATTTTTCTCGCAGTCCTATTTTGCCCAAAGTGTCCCCCACATGCAAATTCATGGCAAAAGGTAAGGATGGACCTATGTTCAGACTTAGGGACGCACTTCCTAATTACCTGGTCAGCACAAAATTTCCATAAAACGGGCTCTTCCCAAACATATGTCTTGGCTTCGCTTTTCAGCTTAGCTCTTTGGTTATATGAAAAGTCGAATGGGAACGTACCTGTGACCAAGTAATTGACAATGTCGGCGTACCATGGTGTCTCCACACTTACCTGAAAGAGAACTTCATCAGGGAATTCGTCATTCAGAGGCAGATCGTCCTCATTACGCACAATACGGCTCAAGTGGTCAGCAACGGTATTTTCTGATCCTTTTCTATCCTGAACAGAGACGTCGAACTCCTGGAGTAATAATACCCATCTGAGCAGTCTAGGCTTCGAGTCTTTCTTGTTCATCAAGTATCGAACCGCTGCATGATCAGAAAAAACAATTACTTTAGATCCAAGAATATATGGCCGAAATTTATCAAGAGCGAAAACTATGGAAAGCAGCTCCTTCTCTGTTGTTGTGTAACCGATCTGCGCGGAATTGAGCGTCCTGGAGGCATAATAAATCACATGGCTCTTCTTGTCTATCCTCTGGCCCAACACAGCGCCTACGGCATAATTGCTTGCGTCGCACATGATCTCGAAAGGAGTCCCCCACTGTGGTGGGTGAATGATGGGTGCGTTGGTCAAGCACTTTTTCAGAACATCAAAGGCAAGCTTGCACTCTTTGTCGAAACAGAATGGAACATCCTTTTTCAGCAAGCTTGTCATCGGGGTCACTATCTTCGAGAAGTCTTTAATGAACCTGCGGTAAAAACCTGCGTGACCAAGAAAATAACGTACTTCCCGAAGATTCGTGGGATAAGGTAAATCAGATATGACATCAATCTTAGCTTTATCAACCTCTATCCCCTTAGCAGACACAACATGACCCAATACTATGCCCTGACTGGCCATGAAATGACACTTCTCAAAATTTAAAACAAGATTAGTTTCGATGCATCTTTCCATGACTCTAGACAAGTTAAACAGGCAATCGTTAAATGAACTTCCATATACAGTAAAATCATCCATAAAGACTTCGATGCATTTTTCTACAAATTCAGAAAATATGCTCATCATGCATCGCTGAAAAGTCCCTGGAGCATTACAAAGCCCAAAGGGCATTCTCCTATATGCGTAAGTTCCGAATGGACAAGTAAAAGTAGTCTTTTCTTGGTCTTCCTGGGCTATGGGAATTTGATAAAACCCAGAAAAACCATCAAGAAAACAGAAGAATGGCTTCCCAGCCAAACGCTCCACCATTTGATCTATGAAGGGAATAGGAAAGTGGTCCTTCTTAGTCACGTCATTCAGTTTTCTAAAATCAATACACATTCTCCATCCATTTTGTACTCTCTTAGGTACTAACTCCCCCTTATCATTTCTAATAACAGTTATGCCCGTCTTTTTAGGTACAACATGAATAGGGCTAACCCATTGGCTATCAGAAATGGGAAAGATAATACCTGCATCCAGGAGTTTGTGTATCTCAGACAACACTACCTCTTTCATTGCAGGGTTCAGTCTCCGCTGAGGCTCTCGGGATGGCTTTGCTCCCTCATCCAGCCGAATCTTGTGCATGCACAACACTGGACTCAACCCGTGCAAGTCTGCCAATGTCCATCCCATGGCTCTTTTGTTCCTTTTCAGAACCTCGACCAACTCGCCTTCTTGCTCCGATGTAAGCTCCTTGGAGATAATTACCGGAAGTGTCTCCACCTCACCCAAGTACACGTACTTGAGATGACCCGGCAACTCCTTCAATTCCAACTTGGGAGCCTTCAAAAGAGATGGTAATATTTTAGTTGGCTTTTCACATGTCTCTAAAGCAAAAGTAGGTTGTTCAGGCAATTCAGTCAATATGGGAACACTACTTTCAACTTCGCAAACAATTTCAGTAAAAACGAGTGGGTCATCCCCATCAACAACAGTCATGCATTCTTCTTGTTCTAAAGTATCTATCAGATCAATTTTACAGACAGAATGCACATCAGCACGTTGTTTCATGGCATCAAATACATTAAATTCGAACACATCCCCTTCATACTCAACAGACAAAGTTCCATCATGCACATTAATTTTCGTTTTAGCAGTTTTCATGAATGGTCTACCAAGTAAAACAGAAGTGGTGGATGTGTTTTCTTCCAAGTTTATCACATAAAAATCAGCAGGGAAGATTAAATCCTTAACTTTAACCAACACATCTTCAATCACCCCTAGAGGATGAATAGAAGACCTATTAGCTAACTGGATAACTATACTAGTTTCCTGCATACCTTCTAAACCGAGGCTCTTGTAGACTGAATATGGCATAACATTAATTGAACCTCCTAAGTCTAGCATAGCGTGCTCGATTTCTCTATCCCCTATAGTACATGGCAAGAGGAACATACCTGGGTCCTGGCATTTGCTTGGAATACCTTGGGTTAGCAGGGCAGAAACATTCTTGCTTACCACGACTCTCTCAGCACTTTTAGTCTTCCTCTTCATAGTGCACATCTCCTTAAGGAATTTAGCGTACCTTGGGATTTGTTGAATTGCATCAAGCAGCGGTATATTGATCCCAACTTTCCTCAGTGTTTCAAGTACATCCGCGTTGTTGGCCTCCTTAGATGGCCTTGCTAGCCTACTAGGAAAAGGAGCAACGGGAGTGTAAGACTTCATAGAAATAATAGGAGGAGGAGTTACAACAGTTTCAGAGGGTGCTTGAGAACACTTATCTGGAGATATCTCTGAATCTTTCGGAGAACTCACGGGAGTGGTTTGAGATGGCACTTCTTTACCACTTCTGAGGTTTATCGCACTAACCCCTTCCGCTTGGGATTCAATTCTACCCATTCTTTCCTTCACCTCTGAGAATTCATCTCTTAGAGACTTAATCTGCGATCTTGTCTCAACGCTAGCTTCCATGAGCGATTTGAACATGCTTTCAATGGCTTTACCTGAAATAGAAGAAACATCCCGAGATGATTTTTCTTGCATCGTATGAACTAAACCAAATACCTGAGACACTTGTTCTTTGAGCACTTCTATGTCAGAAGACATCTTAGAATGCTCGTTTCTTCCTCCGTACTGGCGACGGTTCTCAGCTATATTGGAGATCAACTGACGGGCTTCCGCAGGCGTTTTCTCCCAAAGGACTCCTCCACTTGCTGCATCAAGCATCTGGCGGTCATGCGCGAGCAACCCATCATAGAAGCATTCGATAAGCGCGACTTCCGCTATCAAGTGGTTCGGACATTTTTCACAGAGTTTAATGAACCTCTCCCAGCACTCGTGAAATGCCTCGTCCTTTCCTTGCTCAAATTGTCGTATATCTTTTTTCACTGCTCTGGCTTTTGAAGCTGGGAAATACTTCTCCAAAAATAGACTCTGCAACTTCTCCCAAGTAAAGATGGTCCCCGATGGCAAGTAATGCAGCCAATCTCGAGCTTCACCTTTCAGGGTGAATGGAAAAGCTCTCAGGTAGAGCTGATCTTTTGTTATGTCGCCAGGCTTCATCGCGGAGCTTACCATTTGAAACTCCTTGAGATGTTTGTAAGGATCTTCATCTGCTTCACCACAAAAAGAGGGTAAAAGATTAATCACACCTGATTTAAGCACAAACTCACCTGAAATTTCCGGGTAGGAAATACAAGAAGGTTGGTGGCCCATAGCAAATGATGTCCATTGTCTGAGCGTTTTTGGGACTCCAATCTCATCATCAATCTCCATTTTCTCAGTAAAAATTTGACACTTCTAGCACACTTAAACAAACAGATCAAAATTGCAAATAATAAAAGAATAAACAGAATTTTTAAAGTAAAAATTAAAAGTTTACAAATCAAATTTAAATCAGGCCGAATTACACTTAGTCCCCGGCAACGGCGCCAATTTTGGTAACGATATTATTGAACTATCGCCAATCATCGGGTTGTCGAGACCCGCCAAAATAAATTTATAAGTGCCCGAAATCACTAAACTATTTGTAGGATAGTAGCAACGGGGTCGATCCACAGGGAATTAAGGTATTTTGACTTAATCTTAATTAAATTTGCAAACTATTAATATAAGTAAAATAGGGGTAATTGTTGGTTTTCAAGTAACTAAGATGGAACGAAGAAAGTGGGAAAATTTAGCTAACGGAGTTTCCGACTCGGGATGATCGGAATAAATTTAGCATGCCTCTTGGTTCATAGGTTGATGAGAATTATGGTTAAACAATTTAACGAATGCACAGCTCGTCTAAAATTAATAAATAACTCAGACATGCTCCATGGATTTAATTAAACATAATTAATTATGCTAATCAAGCATACCGTCCGGACATTGGCGACCAACGCTCTCCCAAGACCGAACGGTAGCAACAAGCTAACTGTGACGACTATCTAATTTGGACGCGAAATTAGTATGTCGATTTGGAATCCTAATTCGGGAAGAACGAACACCAAGAGCGTAAGGACGCCAATACGCTCAAGGTGCCATAATTCCTTGTTACTTGGCGGAGACGAGAGGCACGGCATCAAATCCTTTAACAAATGAACATGCTCAAAATCAAGGGTGCCTAGTCCTAAATCATTCAAACGTGCTCATAGATTAAGCTAAGAAATAGAATTCAATTCAATAAAATATCCAACCAAATCAGAATTTCAGTCTACAACCTCACCAAGAGTTCATACTACATTTATCCTTACAATCCCGAGCCAAAAACGGTAAATCTACTCACTCATGACTTGCGTAGTGTGGGACGGCTTCAAATCGAGCTTCCTAGCCCCTCCCATGGTGGAAAACAGCTGTTGGACGTCAAATCAGGCGCGGAGCTCGAGGTGGAAGATGATGATGGCGGCTAAAATCGGACAAAAAAAACTTAAGTAATCCGTCGTAGCGTCGAGACGCTAGGGCAGCGTCTCGACGCTGCGCCCTAAATAACGCGCGCGCGCAGTCGGGGTGGCGTCGAGACGCTTGTGCGGCGTCGAGCGAGCGTCGAGACACTGTCACTCGACGCTTGCTCTCGGGTTTTTTCTTCAATTCAGCGCTTCAGACTTCGGAGCGTCGAGACGCTAGGGCAGCGTCTCGACGCTGGGCAGCGTCGAGCTAGCGTCGCGACGCTGTCGCTCGACGCTAGCTCTCGGGTTGATGCATGGATTTTTGCCTTCATTTTCCCAAAAGTGCTCAACCTTCATGCCTTTGCACGGGTCTTCCCGGGAAGTGTTCTTAGGCCTTTAAATTGCGATATTAAGCCCCGAAAAGCGCCGAAACGCTCCCGAGGGCGAATTACCGAGAACACCTGCAATAATCACATATAAACAAGATTAAGCCAATAATAAACGTGAATTAGGGACATAATTATAGCTCCAAAATGGAGCTATCAGACATACATTCATCTCCCTAAACAACCCTACAAGCTACAACTTTGTGCTCAGCTAATTGAGGATCAGAGTTCTTTTTAATCAGGACATCTAAGCCACAAAGTTGCAACTCCTAGGTATACATTCTTCTTCCCTACTTTTTCCCTTTTTTCTCTCTTAGGTGGAGCCTTTCCTTTGGTTGCCTTTTGATGCAATGCCACTTGTGGGTTACACACTTGGCACTGATTACTCAGCAACCTAAGAGAGACACCCCTCTTTATTCTATTTTTCATTTTTTTTTTTTTTTTCAGTTCATCATTTTTTTGTAAAGGAGAAGAATGCTTATGCTTTTAAGGGAGAGAGGAATGTTCCTAGGCCTAGGGTGGCCTCCCCCAAACTTAAACTACTCATTGTCCCCAATGAGTGTCTGAGGTGGCACACCCCCAAACTTGTCCTAGAAGCATCTAGTCTAAGGTAAAACAAAGAGAATCTAAAAGCCCTAGGCATAGACAGAACATTCTAAAAGTAAATATCACAGCAGCAGAAATTTGAAAAAAAACAGACAGATAAGGACTTAAAGCTATGCATGCTGAGCTTTTTAGAGGTTAATTTAAACTATCAAAGGGTGTCCTATGACACTCATCCAGCATGCTTTAAGATAAGCTATATAAGGTAGTCATGATAGCAGCAAAAGATAGAATTTAAACAGATCACAGCCTAGCTAAACAATCAGTCAAACACATGCATTTACTAAAAAAAATTGCGGTATCCGCAATTATTTCGCAATAGATATAGGGCAGATATAACAGTGAGTAAGGCCCCTACGCATGCTTTTTCCAGTCATTCAAGCTCTCTAAAAATGAAACTAAACTAATCTACCTAATCAGCTATCATCAGACTACACTAAACAATTTAAAAATTAACACTAAACAACTAAAACAGATCAAAAGATTTAACTCAAAACAGCATAATGTACATGGTTCAACAAAAAGCAGTTTAATTTTTTTTCTAAGGGAACAGCAATACTCCCTTTAGTGCTCCTCAAACTAGCACTCATATATCTTCCTCATCATCAGTCCCTCGTGGTCGTGGAGGCACCCATGGAGACAGTAGGTTCGTGGGAAAGTCAGGGAAGATGCATCCCAGTTGGTCAGCAACTTCCTTGTCCCTTGCCTGTGCGTATGTGGCCCATTGAGCCATCCTCTTCTGTAGATCCATCAGGCACGCCATGGAACGCGACTGAGCAGCAGCCAATCTATCCAGCTCGAATTCCATGTTCCCCTTCCTTCTCAGCCTCAAGCCTGTAGGCAGCTCCAAGTGGCCTGTGTAAGCCATCTGTTGTTCCATTCGCTCAATGGGGACCCCTGCACGCAAGCATAGTTTAGTAATAGTATTAGGGAAGAACAATGGACCCTTACCCTTCTTGGCGCAGTCAGCAATGGCAGCTGCAATGACTTCGCCCACGTTGATCGTGAGACCTCGCATGATTGCGTAGACCAGCAGTGATCTGCTCTGGTTGATTGTGGTCTCATGGGTCACGGGGGACAGCTTCCTTCTCACGAAGGAAAACGAGACAGTCGCCTTAGCTGTGAGGTTGGCACTCATGAGAGTGTGCCTCCCATTGCGCGACACGGTCCATGATGCTTCAGGCTGGCCAATGATCCGAATGGCCTCCTCCAAGACAGCTTCTGTAGGCTCATCAACGATCCTTGAATAATCAGTGTGTTTCTGGCCCTTGAGGCCGTAGGCTTCGTTGATTGCCTTTGCTGAGAAGTCTACTTCAACTCCCCTGACCACAGACAATCCCTCCTCAGAATTCCTCAAATTGGCGTAGAAGTCATACACCATGCTTGTGTAAGCTGGATTGGGTGGTCTGCACAACTCCTCCCAGCCGTGATTCGTAATTCCTGCGCGCAAGAATTGCGGCAGGTCAGCAGGTCTGTCGAGGAAGCCCTTCTCGTGCAGCAGCTCCCTTTTCCTCAGCTCAATGCCTCTAGACTCAGCGTCAGAAGACACGTACCTCACTGACTGAGGCTCATCTTCAGGGTACAACTTGGCCTTCCCCTTGTCTTTTAGTTTGGCTGACTCAGCAGCCTCAATCTTGAGCTTCTTTGGGGAAGGCTCGTCACTCCCTTTCTTGGATGAAGGCGCAGCCCTGGACTTCTTCTTCTTCTTGGACTTCTTTTTTGTTCTTGGTCGTTTGGCCTTGACAACCTTGGCTTCCTTCTTCCTCAACCGTGCCTTCGTTGTCATCTGCTGGAGGCAATCCCCCAGTGTCTCGTCCATCGAGTCATCCTGCTGTGCAGGGCTCTCAGGGCTGGCTTCCCTCAAAGGAGAGAAGACCTCTTCTTCCTCAGCTTCCCCACTGCCCTGCGTCGATTCTTGATACTCGCCATATGGGAATTCAGGGTCAGGTTGTGGGGAAGTGGGCGATGCCTCAAGGCTATCTGCTGGTGGTGTACACTCAGAACTCTGCGGTGATGAAGGCAGCTCAGGGCTCTGTGCTGGTGGCGATGAGGAGAGCTCAGGGCTTCGAACCGGTGGAGATGGTGAAGGGCTGTGCTCGGCTGACTCGTGGGATGGCTGGCCTAGTTCTTGACTCTCCACAGAGGGAGTCTTTTTCTTGATTTCTTCTTCGGCCACAGCCATACTCCATTTGCGCTTCTTGGGTGTGCCTGCTGGTTCAGAGGGCCCAGCAGGTATCTCCGTAACTACCTTCCACTTCTTCTTGCGGACAGGCAGTTTGGGCAGGCGTTCAGTGCGCGCAGCCTCAGCATCAGCCAAGGCCAGCAGTGCTTCCCTCGCAGCAGTTTCAGCGTCATCAGCCCTTTTCTTGGACGCAGATCGTTCGGCTCTTGTTAGCACCATTGTCGAATTATGGAGATTTGGAAAGAGGAATCACAGATGAAGAGAAAAGCAGCTTTCTTGGAGTTCAGATAATGGGAGAGTCGTACGGATCATCGCGCCTCTAACGGATATAAAGAAAACACAAAAAATCCCAACGGCTCTATTTTGCGGATTCTGCAAATCCAGCGCAATTCTAGTGACCGTTGGAGATTTTCTGCATTTAAATGTCAATCTTTGCTCAACCGTATCTTTGATTTGGCCCAATATCTCCTTGATCTTTTTAGCTGGATTTAATCTCCTTGATTCCCTCTATTGATTCCCTACAAAAAGAAATAAAATCAACATCAAATTCGTAATTAAAATCATACAAACATATACACAAACGATAACCGGAAAAATGGAAAAAATAAACTAAGGCATGAGCCCCGTCTGGACGAGCACAGCGATCACTCGTCCTCTCTCGTTCTTAATTTCACGCTTCAGTCAAGAGGAAGGCCGAGAGAGTCTTCACATCTCCTTCCTCATAGTAGTGCTTCAATCTTGCACCATTAACCATGAATGGTTGTCCTTGCTGCAGGTTTTTAATCTCTATGGCACCATGAACAAACACATCAGTAATTACAAATGGACCTGACCATCTAGACTTAAGTTTGCCTGGAAATAATTTCAATCGTGAGTTAAATAATAAGACAAGCTGGCCTTTCTTGAAGTCCTTAATCCTAAGTCTACTGTCGTGCCAAATCTTGGTCTTTTCCTTATACATTTTGGCATTTTCATAAGACATATGTCTAAGCTCATCAAGCTCATGTAATTGCAAAGACCGCAACGTTCCCGCATCGGTCACGCAATAATTCAACTCTTTTAGTG
This sequence comes from Herpetospermum pedunculosum, assembly GCA_028017165.1. Lineage (NCBI taxonomy): Eukaryota > Viridiplantae > Streptophyta > Magnoliopsida > Cucurbitales > Cucurbitaceae > Herpetospermum > Herpetospermum pedunculosum. The sequence goes on from CM051529.1 coordinate 47,080,648, forward strand.
CCCAAAATGCTTTAATTTCTAACTCGAATGGAAGATGACAAGCTTTACCATACACAAGTCTGTAAGGATACATACCTAGGGGTGTCTTATATGCAGTCCTATATGCCCAAAGTGCATCCTCGAGTTTAAATGACCAGTCTTTTCTATTGGGTTTGACCACCTTTTCCAGTATGTTCTTAATCTCCCTATTTGAAATTTCAGCCTGTCCATTCGAGTGTGGGTGATAGGGGGTGGCTACTCTATGTCTGATGTTATACTTAGCCAACACTCTCTCCATAGCTTTATTAATGAAATGTGTCCCCTCATCACTAATGATAGCACGAGGTGTTCCAAACCTAGTAAAAATGTGCCTATGCAAGAATTTTGTGACTGTTTTGGCATCATTATTGGGACATGCTATGGCCTCTACCCACTTGGATACATAGTCTACTGCCACTAATATGTAAAGGTTACCTGATGATGGGGGAAAGGGTCCCATGAAGTCAATGCCCCACACATCAAAGAGTTCCAACTCTAAGATGTAGGTGAGAGGCATCTCATCCTTTCGACTGAGGTTACCTGTTCTTTGGCATTCATCACAGCTGTGTGCATAGTTGTGTGCATCCTTGAAGATCGTTGGCCAATAATAGCCGCTCTGAAACACCTTTGCAGCTGTTCTTTGGCCACCAAAGTGTCCACCATAAGGAGCTGTGTGGCAGTGCTGCAGCACAGACTTCGCCTCAGCAGCTGAAACACACTTCCTTAGCAAGCCGTCAGCACATGTTTTGTAAAGTGTGGGGTCATCCCATATGAATTTCCTTGCTTCATGAAGGAACCTCTTCTTCTCTTGTCCTCCCTTGAAAGTTGGTAGTACCTGTGATGCAAGGAAGTTAGCAATGTCAGCAAACCAAGGTTCCTCATCGTTATCACGATGAGTCAATACAAAGACATGTTCATCAATAAAAGCATCAGAAATTGCGGTTTCCGCAATTTTTTCGCAATTATGCTGCAATCTAGATAGATGATCTGCAACCACATTTTCACATCCTTTCTTATCTCTAATGTCCAGATCAAACTCTTGCAGCAGCAGTACCCATCTAATCAACCTAGGCTTAGCATCAGCCTTCCTCATAAGGTACTTCAAAGCAGAATGGTCAGTGTACACGATTGTCCTAGTGCCTACAATATAGTTCCTAAATTTCTCACAAGCAAACACTACAGCTAGCATCTCCTTCTCAGTGGTTGTGTAGTTGCATTGAGCCTCATTAAGTGTTTTACTAGCATAGTATACAGGGTGTGTTAACTTGTCAATCTTCTGTCCTAACATAACCCCTACAGCATAGTCACTAGCATCACATAACATCTCAAATGGGAGATCCCAATTTGGTCCTACTATAATAGGGGCTGTGACTAGTGCTTCCTTAAGGGTCTTCCATGCTAGGAAACACTCTTTAGAGAAAATGAACGGTTTGTTTAGCTCTAGAAGCTCACATAGAGGCTTGGAGATCTTAGAAAAGTCCTTAATGAACCTTCTATAGAAACCAGCATGCCCTAAGAAACTTCTAATGGCCTTGACATTTTGGGGTTCTACCAATTTCTCTATTATTTCAATTTTTGCCCTGTCAACTTCTACCCCTGCCTTTGACACTCTATGACCTAAGACAATCCCTTCATCCACCATGAAGTGGCACTTTTCCCAATTTAGGACTAGGTTGGTCTCCTCACACCTAGCCAGGACTTGTCCTAGGTTCTCTAGACAGTTTGTGAATGAATCCCCAAAGACTGAGAAATCATCCATGAATATCTCTATCATGGACTCATCCAAATCTGAGAAGATTGCCAACATGCACCTTTGGAAAGTTGTCGGTGCGTTGCATAAGCCAAAAGGCATTCTGCGAAAGGCAAAAGTTCCAAAAGGGAAAGTGAAGGTAGTCTTCTCTTGGTCCTTAGGGTCTATAGTAATCTGGTTATATCCTGAATAACCGTCTAAGAAACAGTAGTAGGCTCTACCAGCTATCCTATCTAGCATTTGGTCAATGAATGGTAGAGGGAAATGGTCTTTTTTGGTTTCTTTATTTAGTTTCCTATAATCCATGCAAACTCTCCATCCCGTGACAGTCCTAGTTGGAATCAGTTCATTGTTCTCATTGACTACCACAGTCATCCCCCCCTTCTTAGGTACACATTGTATAGGGCTCACCCACTGGCTACTAGCTATGGGGAAGATCACACCAGCATCTAACCATTTTATTATTTCCTTTTTAACTACCTCTTTCATAGAGGGATTCAGCCTACGTTGGTGATCTACTCTAGGTGTATGCTCTTCCTCTAATATAATCTTATGCATGCAATAAGAAGGGCTAATGCCTCTAATGTCAGCAATAGTCCATGCAATAGCCTTCCTATGTTGCTTAAGTAGTAATATCAGTTCAACCTCATGCTTTTCACTTAATTTAGAGGAAATAATCACAGGCAAAGTATCATTACTTCCTAGATATGCATACTTGAGGTGAGTGGGGAGAGGTTTCAATTCTAAGACAGGTGGATGCTCAATGGATGGTTTTAATGGATTCAAAGATTTTTCAGTTAAGTCAATATTCATACAAACATGCTGAGGGTTATTTACAGGTATGTCCATTATCTCAGCTATGTTTAAGTCAGTTAATTCTAAGCCTACATATTCATGAGCATGCTTAGTCAACAATTCATGCTCCAATTGTTCTTCCATTAATGAATCTACAATGTCCATGCTAGCACAAGATTCAGAGTCAGAGGGGTACCTTAAGGCTTTATACACACTAAACTTCACCTCTTCATCATGAACCCTCATAGTGAGCTCACCTTTTTGGACATCTATCAGTGCCCTACCTGTGGCTAGGAATGGTCTGCCTAACAGGATGGGGATCTCCTTGTCTGCTTCATAATCCAGGATAATGAAATCTGCAAGGAAAATAAACTTGTCAACCTTTACAAGAATATCCTCAATTATACCTTCAGGGTATGCTATGGATCTGTCTGCTAGTTGTAAAGTGACAGTGGTTGGACGTGCTTCTCCTATTCCTAGCTGGCGGAATAGAGATAGGGGCATGAGGTTTATGCTGGCTCCCAGGTCACAAAGAGCTCTGCCCACGTGCTTGCCTCCTAGCTCTACAGGTAAGGTGAAGGAACCAGGATCCTTCTCCTTCTTGGGTAGCTTGTTTTGGAGTATGGCACTGCACTCCTCAGTGAGATTGACTGTTTCAAACTCACCAATTATTCTCTTGTTAGTTATAATATCCTTCAAAAACTTTACATAAGAAGGCATAGACTGTAAAACTTCTACAAAAGGAATATTAACATGCACTTGCTTAAGAATTTCTAAAAATTTGTTAAAGTGCACTTCCTGTTCTTGTTTTTTCTTTAGCCTTCTAGGAAATGGAGGTGGTGGCACATATGCAGGCACTTCAGGTCGCCTTAGGATAGGTGGAGGCCTTGGAATTTCTTCTATCTCCTCTATGATTGGCTCCAGCCTTGGTCCTGATGTGCTTGGTGGTGGTGGACCTTGGTTTGGCAGAGACTCCAGTGGAGCACTAGACTCATTGTTCTCTACTCTCTTTGGTGTGTCCTTGGTGCTGCTCACCAATGGTCTCCCACTTCTGAGTTCAATTGCTTGAACTTGCTCTTTACCATCTCTCCTTGGCACTTCAGTGTCAGCAGGTAGTCTACCTTGGGGCCTACTCTTGAGTTCATTGGCTAGTTGCCCTATTTGGTTCTCTAGGCTCCTAAGAGTAGCTTGCTGACTTTGTAAAGTGGCATCATTCTTGGCTATGTATTCCTTAAGTAAGTTTTCTACAGAAGATCCTACAGGTTGGTTGTATGGTTTTTGATACATGGATTGGTTATGTTGGGGAGTGAAACCAGATGTTCCACTCGGTCTTGGTTGGTTAGGAGCTTGGTTAGCATTTTGTTGGCCACCCCATGACAGGTTTGGGTGGTTCCTCCAACCAGGATTGTAAGTATTAGAGTAGGGGTTGTTCCTAGGCTGCTGTTGGCTTCCCACATAGCAGACTGAGGCTGGATTCCCAGGGCAGTATTCATACGGGTGCCCTTCCCCACAGAATCCACAGATAAGTGTCTCACCTTGACTTGGTTGGGTGCCCATTGACATGGCTGTGGCGGTGTTGACACTTGTTTGGAGATTGGCTTGAGCCATTTGCTTAACTAGGTTGGTCAGGGCATTTATTTGGCTGCTCATTGCACTTAGAGCACCTTGTCTTGAGCTCTAGTTGGCTCAACTGGATCATCTGACCACCTACAGTGAGATGCTGAGATCTTCTCCAAGATCTCATAGGCTTCGTTGTAACTCTTGGACAACATGGAGCCTCCAGCAGATGAATTTAAGACTTGTCTAGTGCTGGGGTTGCATCCTTTGAAAAAGACCTCTATTTGGATACACCATGGGATGCCATGGTGTGGACATTTAAGCAGAAGATCTTTAAACCTTGTCCAAGCTTCGTGAAGAGACTCAGTGTCAGCTTGTTTGAACTTGATTATGTCATCACGAAAGGTAGAATTCCTATCAGGTGGAAAATATTTGACTAGGAATTTCTCTGCTAAGTCTGTCCAATTACGGACTGATCCTGAGGGTAATGAGTTTAACCACGTTTTGGCTTTGTCCCTCAAAGAGTAAGGGAAAAGGTATAGCCTCAAGACTTCTTGGGAAACTCCAGGGATGATAAAGGTATCACTGACTCCTAAGAAGTTTCTAAGATGGTTGTGGGGGTCCTCATTTTCCACTCCAAAGAATTGTCCCACAGTGGACAACATTTGGAACATCACTGGCTTTAACTCGAATGAGTGGGCAGTGATTTCAGGACGGATTATGCTGGGGTTCAGCTCCCCAGGCATAGGTACTAAGTAAGAGAGTATGGCGCTATCCTTATCATTCGCTATTTCGATGGGATTGCGAGTGACAGGCACCGGATTTGGAACTATTCCATCCATTTCTTCTTGAGACAATTGCGGAGGAATTGCGGTTCCCGCAATTATTGGAGGTATAGAGGGTTGGTTAAAGAGACATTTCTTGGCTCTATTTCTAGCCCTAAGTAATCTCTCAGGCTCAGGATTGAACTCTAGATCACTACTTGAAGGCTCACTCATAAACTAACCCAACTAGTACCTGCAAAAGAAATGAAACAGATCAGCTTCAATAGGTAATAAACTTGGTGTTTCAAACTTAACAAACTTCGTTTTCACTAAAATAAATCCCCGGCAGCGGCGCCAAAAACTTGTTGCGTGCTCAATGTGTTAAAATAATTAAGCAATAAGATAGATAGAGCACTCAGAACATGCAAGCATACATGATCTTATAGCAAGTAGTAAGTATTTTTTCATTCGTTTTCCCACAGAGATTTATTATAAGCTATTCATGAAGTGTAAAGTTAAGAAAGAATGGGTGGATTTGACGGGGGAGAATTGGTTTTAAATTGTCTAAATCCTACGGAATATGTAAAGGACAGCAACATAAACAAGAGCAAGTCAAAGTTAAACTTAAAGGAGAAGAGACGAGATTAATAAACGAAGAAGAAAACAGCTAAACAGAATTGTAAACTTAGCAGAATTGCGGAAACAGCAATTCTACCGCAATTTTACTAACAGCGAAAGTGTGTAAAATGGAGAAACAAGGGCTACTAACGACTCCTCTATAGGCATTTTCTCACGATTCTCAAGCATTGGATCAACTCCCTATGCATCAAACTCACTCAATCTCATGTATCGTCTGATTCCATGCATTAGATTCTTTAGTTTACTCATGTCCAAGTAAGGTCTTAAGCATCTTGTTAAAGCAGAAAGTTAAGGTTTGTACTAGGAAAACGCCTATTCCTAGGTCGTTTTCTGGCTACCTTGAAAGGCTAGCATGAGTGTATGACTCTGAACTCTTACTCCTTCCAGAGGTTAGGAGTTCTTTGGACAAAATGGATGGCCAATCGAAATTGCCCGTGGGATGAAGCTTACATACAATCAATGCTTCGAGAGCTATCCTACATGCTTGGTTCACGTTTTTTAGCCTATAGTATTGTCATTAGCATGCCCCTATGTAACTTAGTTACTCATGGATGTGGAGAGAACAGAAAGAATAGATAAAACAGACATGCTTAGAAGAGAAATAAACTGAAAACAGCAAGGTAAGACAGTGAGTTGCAAAGATAGGAAATTGAGAAATGAAGAATTGTGCTTTAATTACTTGATTGTTTGAATGAACAAAAGAGAAACTTAAAGTGAATAACAGAGAGACAGAACACAACGAAATGGACTGATCTAGCTACTAGAAAAGAAACAACAACAATACAAAGCTGGAAAATGGAAATAAAGAGCAGAAAGCAGTAAAACAAGCTCGAACGCCTCGTCGCAACTGCCTCGGCTGAAGGATGAGAAAGATCAGCCTGGTTTGGATGAATCCAATTGAGAGAGAAGACGAATCTTCTCTCCTTCCTATCAGATTATCGACTCCAAGCAGCTAAACTTCGCAAACCAACAGACGGCAAAGAAAAACAGGAGAAAAGATGGAGCTGCGAGAAGACTTCTACGCTTTCGGATGATGATTGAACCCTCGACTTTGACCCCCTTTTATAGTAATCTGCAGGTGCGTTTGGGCCAAGGAGAACCATCAATCTTCAACGTCGTACTTCAAAATGGATGGAGGAGAAAGAACGAATCCCTGAAATAACGGAAATTAACAGAAAAAGATCAGTCAACTTACGGTTTTCACTTGAAACATTGCGGTTTCAGCAATGTTTCCGCAATGCTGCCGCAACGTTTACTTTTCATTCTTTTACTTCGGTTTTCAATCCTTTTCTTTCCTTTTGTACATAAGTCCTAATTTAGCTACCTTCTTCTAATTATCATATATAAGCATAGGTTTAAGCTAAATCCTCTCAAAAACACCTAAGAGTGTGCATCTTTCTAAGCTAAATAAGTCCTAAATAAGTCACTTTTGGAGACATAACAAATACATTGTAATTAGTGACTAGTTTTTTTTATAAGTTTTAAGTCGGTAAATAATCACAACATGTACAGTTTCAGACATCTAGTAAAATACACTGTAAATGCTGACTTACCACATAGTACTCAGGGGCAACATTTGCCTTAGAGCATTCCAACACCATATTCATTAGTTACTCCATCTTGTTTGCCATATGTTTTTGGTTCTCTCCCAACGTCTTCAATTACTCGAAAATTAATTATTGGATTCTCTTGATTTTCTCCAAGTTTTCTCTCATTACATTATGTTCAAATACATTTGGAACAACCCTATTCAGTGTCATCTCAGCTATAGTCTTTCTATTCACTTCGCGAGAAATCTCCAACTATATTTTCCTTTGCAACTTCTCCTCCTCTTCGATGAAAGGTTCAAAATAATCCATATTCATTTCTTTCAGTGTAGCCAACATAGGGAACAATTCAAGATGGTATTTAAATTAGCGAACCAAAAAACTTAAAAACATTTTATCTTATATGCGTTTAACAATTATTAATTCACTAAAAATATTATCATATGTTGTTATTAATTCACTGAAAATATTAACATAACAATTATTAATTCCAACATCATCTTCATCAGTTCCTCCATCTTGTTTGGCATATGTTTTTGGTTCTCTCCCAACGTCTTCAATTGCTCGAAAATTAATTATTGGCTTCTCTTGATTTTCTCCAAGCTTTCTCTCATTACGTTATGTTCAAATACATTCAAAGGTTCTCCTCTTCTTCGATGAAAGGCTCAAAATAATCCATCTTCATTTCTTCCCGTGTAGCTAACATAGGGCACAATTCAAGATGGTATTTAAATTAGCGAACAAAAAAACTTAAATTTTTTTTTATCTTATATGTGTTTAACAATTATTAATTCACTGAAAATATTACCTTGGGTGACTGTTACGTCTCCAAAAGTGACCTTTTTAGGACCTAATTATCTTAGAAAGATGTTCACTCTTAGGTGTTTTTGATAGCATTTAGCCTAAACCTATGCTTAAATATGAGAATTAGAAGAAGGTAGCTAAATTAGGACTTAAGTACAATAGGAAAGAAAAGGGTTGAAAACCGAAGGAAAAGAATGAAAAACAAGCATTGCGGAAACATTGCGGACACCGCAATGTTTCAAGTGAAAACCGTAAGTTGACTGATCTTTTTCTGTTAATTTCCGTGATTTCAGGGATTCGTTCTTTCTCCTCCATCCATTCTGAAGTACGACGTTGAAGATTGATGGTTCTCCTTGGCCCAAATGCACCTGCAGATTACTATAAATAGGGGTCAAAGTCGAGGGTTCAAACATCATCCGAAAGCGTAGAAGTCTTCTCGCAGTCCAACTTTTCTCCCGTTTTCCTTTGCCGTCTGCTGGTTTGCGAAGCTCAGCTGTTGGAATCGATAATCTGATAGGAAGGAGAGGAGATTCTTCTTCTCTCCTGATTGGATTCATCCAAGCAAGGCTGACCTTTCTCATCCTTCATTCGAGGCGACTGCAACGAGACATTCGAGCTTGTTTTACTGCTTTTTGCTCTTCATTTCCATTTTCCAGCTTTGTCTTGTTGCTGTTTCTTTTCTAGTAGCTAGTTTAGACTATTTCGTTGTGTTCTGTCTTCCTGTTATTTGCTTTAAAGCTTTTCTTTGTCAATCAAACAATCAAGTAATCAAATCTCAATTCTTCAGTCCACAGTTTCTTGCCTTTACATTCTACTGCTTTCCCTTACTGTTTTGTCTTTAAATTCCTTCTAAGCATGTCTATTTCTTCTCTTGCTTCTGTTCTGTTTACTTCCATGAGTAGCTAAATCACTCAGGGGCATGCTAATGACAACACTTTAGGCTAAAAAACGTGAACCAAGCATGTAGGATAGCTCTCGAAGCATTGATTGTATGTAAGCTTCATCCCACGGGCAATTTCGATTGGCCATCCATTTTGTCCAAAGAACTCCTAACCTCTGGAAGGAGTAAGAGTTCAGAGTCATACTATCATGCTAGCCTTTCAAGGTAACCAGGAAACGACCTAGGAATAGGCGTTTCCCTAGTACAAACCATATTTTTCTGCCTTAACAAGATGCTTAAGACCTTACTTGGACATGAGTAAACTAAAGAATCTAATGCATGAAATCGGAAGATACATGAGAATGAGATAGTTTGATGCATAGAGAGTTGATCCAATGCTTGAGAATCGTGAGAAAAAGCCTATAGGATAGTCGTTAGTAGCCCTTAATTCATCATTTTACACACTTTCGCTGTTATTACAATTGCGGTAAAATTGCTGTTTCCGCAATTCTGCTAAGTTACGATTCTGTCTAGCTGTTTTTGTTTTCATTTATTAATCTCGTCTCTTCTCATTTGAGTTTAGCTTTAACTTGCACTTGTTTATGTTGCTACCCTCTCCGTATTCAGTAGGAAATAGACAATTAAAAACCAATACTACCCCATCAAATCCACCCCTTCTTTCTTAACGTTACACTTCATGAATAGCTTATAATAAGTCTCTGTGGGAAACGAATGAAATATACTTACTACTTGCTATAAGACCATGTATGCTTGCATGTTCTGAGTGCTCTCTCTACCTTATTACTTATTCATTTTAACACATTGAGCACGTAACAAGTTTTTGGCGCCGCTGCCGGGGACTTATTTAAGTGAAAACGAAGTTTGTTAAGTTTGAAACACCAAGTTTATTGCCTATTGAAGCTGATCTGTTTCATTTCTTTTGCAGGTACCATTGGGTTAGTTTATGAGTGAACCTTCAAGTAGTGATCTAGAGTTCAATCCTGAGCCTGAGAGATTACTTAGGGCCAGAAATAGAGCCAAGAAACGTCTCTTTAACCAACCCTCTATACCTCAAGTAATTGCGGGAACCGCAATTCCTCCGCAATTATCTCAAGAAGAAATGGATGGAATAGTTCCAAATCCGGTGCCTGTCACTCGCAACCCCATCGAAATAGCGAATGATAAGGACAGCGCCATACTCTCTTACCTAGTACCTATGCCTGGGGAGCTGAACCCCAGCATAATCCGTCCTGAAATCACTGCCCACTCATTCGAGTTAAAGCCAGTGATGTTCCAAATGTTGTCCACTGTGGGACAATTCTTTGGAGTGGAAAATGAGGACCCCCACAACCATCTTAGGAACTTCTTAGGAGTCAGTGACACATTCCTCATCCCTGGAGTTTCCCAAGAAGCCTTGAGGCTATACCTTTTCCCTTACTCTTTGAGGGACAAAGCCAAAACATGGTTGAACTCATTACCCTCTGGATCTGTTCGCAACTGGACAGACTTAGCAGAAAAATTCCTAGTCAAATACTTCCCACCTGATAGGAATTCTACCTTTCGTGATGACATAATCAAGTTCAAACAAGCTGACACTGAGTCTCTTCACGAAGCTTGGACAAGGTTTAAAGATCTTCTTCTTAAATGTCCACACCATGGCATCCCATGGTGTATCCAAATAGAGGTCTTTTTCAAAGGATGCAACCTCAACACTAGACAAGTCTTAAACTCATCTGCTGGAGGCTCCATGTTGTCCAAGAGTTACAACGAGGCCTATGAGATCTTGGAGAAGATCTCAGCATCTCACTGTAGGTGGTCAGATGATCCAGTTGAGCCAACTAGAGCTCAAGACAAGGATGCTCTAAGTGCAATGAGCAGCCAAATAAATGCCCTGACCAACCTAGTTAAGCAAATGGCTCAAGCCAATCTCCAAACAAGTGTCAACACCGCCACAGCCATGTCAATGGGCACCCAACCAAGTCAAGGTGAGACACTTGTATGTGGATTCTGTGGGGAAGGGCACCTGTATGAATACTGCCCTGGGAATCCAGCCTCAGTCTGCTATATTGGAAGTCAGCAGCAGCCTAGGAACAACCCCTATTCCAATACTTACAACCCTGGTTGGAGGAACCACCCAAACCTGTCATGGGGTGGCCAACAGAATACTAACCAAAATCCTAACCAACCTAGACCGAGTGGAACACCTGGTTTCACTCCCCAACATAACCAATCCATGTATCAAAAACCATACAACCAACCTATAGGATCTTCTGTAGAAAACTTACTCAAGGAATACATAGCCAAGAATGATGCCACTCTACAGAGCCAGCAAGCTACTCTTAGGAGCCTAGAGAATCAAATAGGCCAGTTAGCCAATGAACTCAAGAGTAGGCCCAAAGGTAGACTCCCTGCTGACACTGAAGTGCCAAGGAGAGATGGTAAAGAACAAGTTCAAGCAATTGAACTTAGAAGTGGTAGACCATTGGTAAGCAACACCAAAGACACACCAAAGAGAGTAGAGAACACTGAGTCTAGTGCTCCACTGGAGTCTCTGCCAAACCAAGGTCCACCACCAACTAGCACATCAGGAGCCAGGCTAGAGCCAATTATTGAAGAGATAGAAGAAATTCCAAGGCCTCCACCAATCCTAAGGCGACCTGACGTGCCTGCATATGTGCCACCACCTCCATATCCTCGAAGGCTTAAGAAGAAGCAGGAACAGGAAGTGCATTTTAATAAATTCTTAGAAATTCTTAAGCAAGTGCATGTCAACATTCCTTTTGTAGAAGTTTTACAGTCTATGCCTTCCTATGTAAAGTTTTTGAAAGATATTATTACTAACAAAAAAATAATTGGTGAGTTTGAAACAGTAAATCTCACTGAGGAGTGCAGTGCCATCCTCCAGAACAAGCTGCCCAAGAAGGAGAAGGATCCTGGTTCCTTCACCTTACCTGTAGAACTTGGAGGCAAGCACGTGGGCAGAGCGCTTTGTGACCTGGGCGCCAGCATAAACCTCATGCCCCTATCACTATTCCGCCAGTTGGGAATAGGAGAAGCACGTCCAACCACTGTCACTTTACAACTAGCAGACAGATCCATTGCATACCCTGAAGGTAAGATTGAGGATATTCTAGTGAAAGTTGACAAATTTATTTTCCTTGCAGATTTCATTATCCTGGATTATGAAGCAGACAAGGAGGTCCCCATCCTGTTAGGCAGACCATTTCTAGCCACAGGTAGGGCACTGATAGACGTCCAAAAAGGTGAGCTCACTATGAGGGTTCATGATGAAGAGGTGAAATTTAGTGTGTATAAAGCTTTAAGGTACCCCTCTGACCTTGAATCCTGTGCTAGCATGGACGTTGTAGATTCTTTGATGGAAGAACAATTGGAGCATGTATTACTAACCAAGCATGCTAATGAATATGTAGGATTAGAATTAACTGACTTAAACATAGCTGAGATAATGGACATATCTGTAAATAACCCTCAGCATGTTTGTATGAATATTGACTTAACTGATAGAGCCTTGAATCCTTTAAAGCCATCCATTGAGCATCCACCTGTATTAGAATTAAAACCTCTCCCCACTCACCTCAAGTATGCATATTTAGGGAATAATGAGACTTTGCCTGTAATTATTTCTTCTAAGCTAAGTGAACAGCATGAGGTTGAATTAATATTACTACTTAAGCAACATAGGAAGGCTATTGCATGGACTATTGCTGATATTAGAGGCATTAGCCCTTCTTATTGCATGCATAAGATTATACTAGAGGAAGAGCACACACCTAGAGTAGATCATCAACGTAGGCTGAATCCCTCTATGAAAGATGTAGTTGAAAAAGAAATAATAAAATGGTTAGATGCTGGTGTGATCTTCCCCATAGCTAGTAGTCAGTGGGTGAGCCCTATACAATGTGTACCTAAGAAGGGTGGGATGACTGTGGTAGTCAATGAGAACAATGAACTGATTCCAACTAGGACTGTCACAGGATGGAGAGTTTGCATGGATTATAGGAAGCTAAATAAAGAAACTAAAAAAGACCACTTCCCTCTACCATTCATTGACCAAATGTTAGACAGAATAGCTGGTAGAGCCTATTACTGTTTCTTAGACGGTTATTCAGGGTATAACCAGATCACTATAGACCCCAAAGACCAAGAAAAGACTACCTTCACTTGCCCTTTTGGAACATTTGCCTTTCGCAGAATGCCTTTTGGCTTATGCAATGCACCGGCAACATTCCAAAGGTGCATGCTGGCAATCTTTTCTGACTTGGATGAGTCCATGATAGAGGTATTCATGGATGATTTCTCAGTTTTTGGGGATTCCTTTACCAACTGTCTAGAGAATTTAGGACAAGTCTTGGCTAGATGTGAGGAGACTAACTTAGTCCTTAATTGGGAGAAGTGTCACTTCATGGTAGATGAGGGGATTGTCTTAGGTCATAGAGTGTCAAGGGCAGGTGTTGAGGTCGATAGGGCCAAAATTGAGATCATAGAGAAGTTGGTAGAGCCTCAGAATGTCAAGGCCATTAGAAGTTTCTTAGGGCATGCTGGCTTCTACAGAAGGTTCATTAAGGACTTTTCTAAGATAGCCAAACCTCTGTGTGAGCTTCTAGAGATAAATAGGCCATTCATCTTCTCTAAGGAATGTTTAGTAGCTTGGCAGACCCTTAAGAAAGCACTAGTCACAGCACCTGTTATAGTAGGGCCAGATTGGGATCTCCCATTTGAGATGTTATGTGATGCTAGTGACTATGTTGTAGGGGTTATGTTAGGACAGAAGATTGACAAGCTAACACACCCTGTATACTATGCTAGTAAAACCCTGAATGAGGCTCAATGTAATTATACAACTACTGAGAAAGAGATGCTTGCTGTAGTATTTGCTTGTGAGAAATTTAGAAACTATATTGTAGGCACTAGGACAATTGTGTACACTGACCATTCTGCCTTAAAGTACCTCATGAGGAAGGCTGATGCTAAGCCTAGGTTGATTAGGTGGGTGTTATTGCTGCAGGAATTTGATTTGGACATTCGAGACAAGAAAGGATGTGAAAATGTGGTTGCGGATCACCTGTCTCGATTGCAGCACAATTGCGAAAAAATTGCGGAGGCCGCAATTTCTGATGCTTTTATTGATGAACATGTCTTTGTATTGACTCATCGTGATAACGATGAGGAACCTTGGTTTGCTGACATTGCTAACTTCCTTGCATCACAGGTATTACCAGTTTTCAAGGGAGGACAAGAGAAGAAGAGGTTCCTTCATGAAGCAAGGAAATTCATCTGGGATGACCCCACACTTTACAAGACATGTGCTGACGGCTTACTAAGAAAGTGTGTTTCAGCTGCTGAGGCGAAGTCTGTGCTGCAGCACTGCCACACAGCTCCTTATGGTGGACACTTTGGTGGCCAAAGAACAGCTGCAAAGGTATTTCAGAGTGGATAATATTGGCCAACCATCTTCAAGGATGCCCACAACTATGCCCACAGCTGTGATGAATGCCAAAGGACAGGTAACCTCAGTCGCAAGGATGAAATGCCTCTCACCTACATCTTAGAGTTGGAGCTCTTTGATGTGTGGGGCATTGATTTCATGGGACCATTTCCCCCATCTTCAGGTAACCTTTACATATTAGTGGCAGTAGACTATGTATCCAAGTGGGTAGAGGCCATAGCATGTCCCAATAATGATGCCAACACAGTCATAAAATTCTTACATAGGCACATTTTTACTAGGTTTGGAACACCACGTGCCATCATTAGTGATGAGGGGACACATTTTATTAATAAGGCTATGGAGAGAGTGCTGGCTAAATATAACATTAGACATAGAGTGGCCACTCCCTATCACCCACACTCGAATGGTCAGGCTGAAATTTCAAATAGGGAGATTAAGAACATCCTAGAAAAAGTGGTTAAACCTAATAGGAAAGACTGGTCCTTTAAGCTTGAGGATGCACTTTGGGCATATAGGACTGCATATAAGACACCCCTAGGTATGTCTCCTTACAGACTTGTGTATGGTAAAGCTTGTCATCTTCCATTTGAGTTTGAAATTAAGGCATTTTGGGCACTAAAAGAGTTGAATTATTGCGTGACCGATGCGGGAACGTTGCGGTCCTTGCAATTACATGAGCTTGATGAGCTTAGACATATGTCTTATGAAAATGCCAAAATGTATAAGGAAAAGACCAAGATTTGGCACGATAGTAGACTTAGGGTCAAGGACTTTAAGAAAGGCCAACTTGTTTTATTATTTAACTCAAGATTGAGGTTATTTCCAGGCAAACTAAAGTCCAGATGGTCAGGTCCTTTCATGATTACTAATGTGTTTGTTCATGGTGCCATCGAGATAAAGAACTTGCAGCAAGGTCAACCATTCATGGTTAATGGTGCAAGGTTGAAGCACTACTATGAGGAAGGAGATGTGAAGACTCTCTCGGCCTTCCTCTTGACTGAAGCGTGAAATTAAGAACGAGAGAGGACGAGTGATTACTGTGCTCGTCAATATGAGGCTCATGCCTTAGTTTATTTTTTGCGATTTTCCGGTTATCGTTTGTGTGTTTTGTTGTGTGATTTTAATTACGTATTTGATGTTGATTTTATTTCTTTTTGTAGGGAATCAATAGAGGGAATCAAGGAGAGTAAATCCAGCTTTAAAAATCAAGAAAATATTGGGCCAAATAAAAGATACGGATGAGCAAAGAATGACATTTAGATGAAAAAAATCTCCAAACGCCCCTAAAATTGCGCTGGATTTGCAGGATCCGCAAAAATATAGTCGTTGGGATTTATCCGTTGTCTTTATATCCGTTAGAAGGCGCGTTGATCTGTACGATTCTCCCATTCTCTGAACTCCAAGAAAGCTTCGATTCTCTTCATCTGTGATTCTTCTCTCCAAACCTCCACGATTCAAAAATGGTACTCACAAGGGCTGAAAGATCTGCGGCCAAGAAAAGGGCCGATGAAGCTGAAACGGCTGCAAGAGATGCATTGCTTGCCTTGGCTGATGCTGAGGCTGCGCGAACGGAACGACTGGATAAGCTGCCGATTCGCAAGAAGAAGTGGAGGGTTGTTACGGAAATACCTGCTGGACCCTCTGAACCAGCGGGCACACCCAAGAAACGAAAGTGGCGCATGGCTGTGGCCGAAGAAGAAATCAAGAACAAGACTCCCTCTGTGGAGAGTCAAGAACAAAGCCAGCCATCCCACGAGTCAGCCGAACGCAGCCTCTCACCAACCCCACCAGCGCAGAGCCCTGAGCCCTCCTCATCGCCGCCAGCGCAGAGCCTTGAGCAGCCTTCTTCACCACAAAGTTCTGCACAGACACCTACAGCAGAGCAAGGAACCACGCCGTCGCACGCTTCCCCACGGCCTGACCCTGAATTCCCATATGGGGAGTACCAAGAATCAACGCAGGGCAGTGGGGAAGGTGAGGAAGACGAGGTTTTCTCTCCGTTGAGGGAAGCCAATCTTGAGAGTCCTGCGCAGAAGGATGATTCGATGGAAGAAACACTGGGGGCTTGCCTCCAGCAGATCACCATCAAGGCTAAGCTCAAGAAGAAGAAGAAGGCCAAGATTCTCAAGGCCAAGCGGTCCAAGAAGCTGAGAAAGAAGAAGGCCAAGCGGGCGCCTTCATCAGAGAAGGAAAGCACAGAGCCATCGCTCAAGAAACTCAAGGTTGAGGCTGCGGAGTCAGCCAAACCCACAGACAAAGGGAAGGCCAAGCTTTTCCCTGAAGATGAGCCTCAATCAGTGAGGTATGTGTCCTCTGACGCTGAATCCAGAGGAATTGAGCTAAGGAAGAGGGAGTTGCTGCACGAGAAGGGCTTCCTCGACAGACCTGCTGACCTGCCGCAGTTCTTGCGCGCAGGGATTACAAACCACGGATGGGAGGAGTTTTGCAGACCACCCAATCCAGCCTATACGAGCATGGTTTATGATTTCTACGCCAATGTGCTTAGCCCTGAGGATGGCTTGTCTGTGGTCAGAGGGGTAGAAGTGGACTTCTCAGCTAAGGCCATCAACGAAGCCTATGGTCTCAAGGGCCAAAACCATACAGATTATGAACGAATTGTTGATGAGCCTACTGAGGCAGTCCTGGAAGAGGCCATTCGAACCATTGGCCAGCCTGAAGCTTCCTGGACCGTGTCACGCAATGGGAGGCACACTCTCATGAGTGCCAACCTCACAGCTAAGGCGGCTGTATGGTTTGCTTTTGTAAGGAGGAAGCTGTCCCCCGTGACTCATGAGACCACCATTAACCAGAGCAGATCGCTCCTGGTCTATGCCATCATGCGAGGTCTCACGGTCAACGTGGGAGAAGTCATTGCTGCGGCCATTGCTGAGTGCGCCAAGAAGGGTAAGGGACCATTGTTTTTCCCTAATACCATAACTAAACTCTGTTTGCTTGCAGGAGTTCCCATCGAGCGAATGGAGCAGCAGATGGCTTACACGGGCCACTTGGAGCTGCCTGCTGGCTTAAGGCTGAAGAGGAAGGGGAATATGGAGTTCGAACTGGATAGGTTGGCTGCTGATCAGTCACTGTCCATGGCTTGCCTGATGGATATGCAGAAGAGGATGGCTCAATGGGCCACTTACGCGCAGGCACGGGACAAGGAGGTTGCAGACTAACTTGGGTGCATCTTCCCTGACTTCCCCACAAATCTCCTGACTCCATGGGTGCCTCCACGACCACGACAACCTGATGAGGATGAAGACATCTGAGTGCTGGTTTGAATTGCACTCAAGGGAGTATTGCTGTTCCCTTAGAATAAAAAAAAAAAAAAACAAAATCTGCTTTCTGATAGACCATGTGAATTATGCTGTTTTTAGTACAACTTTTGATCTGTTTTAGTTGCTTAGTTTTATGTTTTTAAATCGCTTAGTATAGCCTGCTGTTAGCTGATTAGGTAGGATAGTTTAGTTTTCTTTTTGTTGAGCTTGAACGACTGGATAAAGCATGCTTAGGGGCCTTAGTAATTGATATATCTGCCCTGACTTGATTGCGAAATAATTGCGGTACCCGCAATTTTTATTACTGAAAGCATGTTTTGGACTGTCTGCTTAGCTAGGTTGTGATCTGTTTAAATTCTATCTTTTGCTGCTATCATGACTACCTTATATAGCTTATCTAAATGCATGCTGGATGAGTGTCATAGGACACCCTTTGATAGTTTAAATTAACCTCTAAATAGCTCAGCATGCATAGCTGTAAGTCCTTGCCTATCTGTTTTTCAAGTTTTCTGCTGCTGAGATATTTTCTTTTAGAATGTTCTGTCTATGCCTAGGGCTTTTAGATTCTCTTTGTTTCACCTTAGACTAGATGCTTCTAGGACAAGTTTGGGGGTGTGCCACCTCAGACACTCATTGGGGACAATGAATAGTTGAAGTTTGGGGGAGGCCACCCTAGGCCTAGGAACATTCCTCTCTCCCTCAAAACATAAGCATTCTTCTTCTCCTTGACAAAAATAATGAACTGAAAAAAAAATAGAATAAAGAGGGGAGTCTCTCTTAGGTTGCTGAGTAATCAGTGCCAAGTGTGTAACCCACAAGTGGCATTGCATCAAAAGGCAACCAAAGGAAAGACTCCACCTAAGAAAGGAAAAAGGAAAAGAGTAGGGAAGAAGAATGTATACCTAGGAATTGCAACTTTGTGGCTTAGATGTCCTATTTAAAAAGAACTCTGATCCTCAATTAGCTAAGCACAAAGTTGTAGCTTGTAGGGTTGTTTAGGGAGATGAGTGTATATCCAATGTAGTGATGCCAGGGTTTAGTTTGTTCTCTAAAAGTACTACTGTTACCATTAATACTAAGACTGGCATGACTCTAAGGAATCCTAGGTAGCTCATAAATATAAACTAGAAGCATGTACTGAGTCTGGGGTAAAGCTAGGTAGAATTTGAAACCTTAGGGATAGTGGCATGATATGATAAAAGCAGGTAGATCAGTTGTAGGGAGTCAATAAAAGCAGTAGGAGTTTTAGGCATGCGAAATCAGAAGAAGCTAGATGAGAGGGTAGTTTTAAGCTTAGAAGTGTGTCACAGGACAGCATTGCTATAGATGAGAATATAGGGGAGTTAGTAAGTGGTTGAAGAAGAAGAAACAGCAGCCTAGGAAAGTCCTTAGATTGCTCGAGGACAAGCAAAACCTTAAGTTTGGGGGTGTGTTACGTCTCCAAAAGTGACCTTTTTAGGACCTAATTATCTTAGAAAGATGTTCACTCTTAGGTGTTTTTGATAGCATTTAGCCTAAACCTATGCTTAAATATGAGAATTAGAAGAAGGTAGCTAAATTAGGACTTAAGTACAATAGGAAAGAAAAGGGTTGAAAACCGAAGGAAAAGAATGAAAAACAAGCATTGCGATAGCATTGCGGAAACATTGCGGACACCGCAATGTTTCAAGTGAAAACCGTAAGTTGACTGATCTTTTTCTGTTAATTTCCGTGATTTCAGGGATTCGTTCTTTCTCCTCCATCCATTCTGAAGTACGACGTTGAAGATTGATGGTTCTCCTTGGCCCAAATGCACCTGTAGATTACTATAAATAGGGGTCAAAGTCGAGGGTTCAAACATCATCCGAAAGCGTAGAAGTCTTCTCGCAGTCCAACTTTTCTCCCGTTTTCCTTTGCCGTCTGCTGGTTTGCGAAGCTCAGCTGTTGGAATCGATAATCTGATAGGAAGGAGAGGAGATTCTTCTTCTCTCCTGATTGGATTCATCCAAGCAAGGCTGACCTTTCTCATCCTTCATTCGAGGCGACTGCAACGAGACATTCGAGCTTGTTTTACTGCTTTTTGCTCTTCATTTCCATTTTCCAGCTTTGTCTTGTTGCTGTTTCTTTTCTAGTAGCTAGTTTAGACTATTTCGTTGTGTTCTGTCTTCCTGTTATTTGCTTTAAAGCTTTTCTTTGTCAATCAAACAATCAAGTAATCAAATCTCAATTCTTCAGTCCACAGTTTCTTGCCTTTACATTCTACTGCTTTCCCATACTGTTTTGTCTTTAAATTCCTTCTAAGCATGTCTATTTCTTCTCTTGCTTCTGTTCTGTTTACATCCATGAGTAGCTAAATCACTCAGGGGCATGCTAATGACAACACTTTAGGCTAAAAAACGTGAACCAAGCATGTAGGATAGCTCTCGAAGCATTGATTGTATGTAAGCTTCATCCCACGGGCAATTTCGATTGGCCATCCATTTTGTCCAAAGAACTCCTAACCTCTGGAAGGAGTAAGAGTTCATAGTCATACTATCATGCTAGCCTTTCAAGGTAACCAGGAAACGACCTAGGAATAGGCGTTTCCCTAGTACAAACCATATTTTTCTGCCTTAACAAGATGCTTAAGACCTTACTTGGACATGAGTAAACTAAAGAATCTAATGCATGAAATCGGAAGATACATGAGAATGAGATAGTTTGATGCATAGAGAGTTGATCCAATGCTTGAGAATCGTGAGAAAAAGCCTATAGGATAGTCGTTAGTAGCCCTTAATTCATCATTTTACACACTTTCGCTGTTATTACAATTGCGGTAAAATTGCTGTTTCCGCAATTCTGCTAAGTTACGATTCTGTCTAGCTGTTTTTGTTTTCATTTATTAATCTCGTCTCTTCTCATTTGAGTTTAGCTTTAACTTGCACTTGTTTATGTTGCTACCCTCTCCGTATTCAGTAGGAAATAGACAATTAAAAATCAATACTACCCCATCAAATCCACCCCTTCTTTCTTAACGTTACACTTCATGAATAGCTTATAATAAGTCTCTGTGGGAAAACGAATGAAATATACTTACTACTTGCTATAAGACCATGTATGCTTGCATGTTCTGAGTGCTCTCTCTACCTTATTACTTATTCATTTTAACACATTGAGCACGTAACAGTGACTCAAATACCTTCTCGTCTATGTCCTTCCATTTGGGTTGCATGTGTGCAACCCAACTTATGATTCATGGTATGTTGTTGTCCAGCTTTTGTGCGAATAAGTTCTTAAGGTTGTTGAGCGTGGAAATTGTCTCGTAGGCCCAAGCCAATATTGGGAATATCAAGTCTCCCAAACATATACCCCAGTTGTTCCTCGGTTGCCCAATGCTTTCTGCATCGTATCCACCAGAAGATTGAAGGGCAGCCTGCCCCAAGGGAAAGTGTTGAACAACTCTGGGTTGTCAACCATTAGTATGTGTTTCATGTCCACACTAACTAAATCTTGTCTTGGCAGTAAGAAAATCTCTAAGAAATATAGTTGTGTGACCTTCAACCTTTCCTCATCCGTACCGATCTTGCTCACACCGAAAGCCATGTTTATTAGCTTCTGACTAACGACTTTCTCCCCGTGAAAGAATATGTCCTTTATGTGCCTGTCACCCTTTATTTTCTTTTCATCTATTGTTGGGAGTTCCCTACCATTCAACTCCGTTATTAACGCATATTCTCGTAGTCCGAACTTTACCACCCTTCCTCTAATCAGAAAATTCATATGGGTGGGGCTTTTAGGCTTGCACTCCCTTAATGAGATGCAATAGAAGCTGGGAAGATTGGTTAGTGATTGAGAAGTCTAGGAAATGTCCAAAACAACTTTGCCTGAACTTCTCATTTATTTCTTAACTCAAACAGATCTTGATTCTATCTAGTACTTCGATCTTTGTTTGCAAGTTGATTCGTAATCGATGTCGTCTCTTGCTCCTTGAGATCAGATAACGACCATCCTAACAAGATATAAAGAACAAAACATTAAGATACATTAATCAATCTCCACGAATACAATGTATTTATTATAATCTAAACTCACATTTTCTCCCATGTCATTTTCACCTTCAACAATTACCCGAGACCATTAAACAATAGTTAATTACGTATTTATTCAACTAACATGGCGATATCAACAAATTAGTCCTTACCTTTTTCCCGACATTTCTTTATTTTATTTTTTTTACTTTTTTTCCTTCCTGAACATCCAATTTGTTTTATTGTTTGCAGTCCGACTCATCCTCAGACTTCTTGTCATTTTCACTCCCCTCGTCATTTTTTGATTCCTCAGGCCCCTCAGAGGTGTCTTCTATTTTCGAAGTTTCCTCATCCTCCTTAATCTGGTTACCATCAGTAAATCATTATAAATACACTGTATTTGTTATTAACACAAGCAAATTCAGTAGTAATATGCATACCTCATTGTCCCATGTCTTCTCTGTACACTTATCTTCAATCGCCTGCTTATTCTTTTCTTTCCTATTTTTCCCTTTAATTGTCACCTGTATAACATTTTAATATCTCAATTACAGTGTATTAAATATGATCAAATTGTGAACAGTTCGGATATAGTGTTACCTTAGTCTTCTTCTTACTAGTTTTCTTCGGTTTAGATGTGGATGCTTCCCTTCCTCTTTTCTTTTCTTCTTTGATTTGTTTTACCTCTGCCAATGGCATAAGCTCCGACACTGAATCCAATATTGTATCTTTATCGTCACTCACCATTATTGGTACGGTGCTTTTAATATTTCTCCCCGACGTGTATCCGACAGCTGATGGAGCGCATATAATGTTGCGAAAGCTATTTGGATCATTGACACTCTAATTTCATCAATTTAGCTAAACACGAAACATGCTCGAAACTTTGAAATAAAAGAAATTAGAACACATACCTCTTGTAGTTCAAAATTCTTCTATTCCGTCGCTTCAAGCTCTTCACGAACTCTTCGGTTCTTCTCTCGAACTCTTCGAGGACCACCTGCGGTAGTCTCGCTATCCTCGGGTCGTGCAACGGAGTGGTGGGACTCCCTTACAAGAGGAATAAATGGAAGAAGAAGATGATGGTCTTGGGGAGAAAAACAATGGCCATGAACTTTAAAACCTTTTCACCTTTTTTTCACCCGAGAGCAAAAAAAAACTTCTCCCATTTATAAGCTTTTCAAAACTTAATAGAAAAACATAGTAAGATTAGTCATCCACTAAGCATGTCAAACATGCAGAGAACCTTTATAAAAAGGGTTGATTGCACAAATAGCAATCAGGCCCAAACTAATTGCAAATTTAGCAAACTTTAAAATGTTTTGCAAATATGGCAAAAAAATTCGTTTTTATCACTGATAGACTTTATTATATCACTGATAGACTTCTA
Source organism: Herpetospermum pedunculosum (assembly GCA_028017165.1). Taxonomy (NCBI): domain Eukaryota; kingdom Viridiplantae; phylum Streptophyta; class Magnoliopsida; order Cucurbitales; family Cucurbitaceae; genus Herpetospermum; species Herpetospermum pedunculosum. The sequence continues at coordinate 47,103,526 of CM051529.1, forward strand.
TTAGTGATAGACTATTATCACTGATAGACTATTATCACTGACAAAAATCTATAAAAAGTTGAGGTGATCAGCGATAGACTTCTATCAGCCATAAGATATCAGCGATAAAAATTGCCATATCCGCAAAATTTTTAAAAACATGCTATATTTTTAATTATTTTATTCTAAATTGACATCGGTTACAATTTCCCTTATAAAAATATATATTATTTTATTATTTATTTAAAAATTAATTCATAATTAATTTTAAATAAATATAATATATATTTTATTAAATAATTTTTTTAATTAATATAAATATAATATATATTTTAATTAATTAAACTTTTTAATTAATTAATATTATTTAATTCAATATCAAATATTAATTAAATAATAGGACTAATCCCGATTTTTCGAAAACCGACTTTTCGCACATGAATCCCTATTCATGTTTTTGACCGATCCCATATTTAAATCATATTTAAATATGTCCAACTATCTTCCAAAAACGAATTTGAATAAATTCAAATTCTTTTATTTTCTCTCATATTGTTACACGGCTTAATCCGAGCTAGCCAGGAGAACCTAAAAGACCTACAGAACATGAGCTTCAACCATACGAGATTAACCGGCCACACTCTTTAGCCAGAGACTCCACTAAAGTTCAAGGGCTGCACTCTCCTTACCGTAGATATATTTATGTCCTCTTGATATAACCATCATCAGTAAGTCGATCTTTCACAGGTCGTTCGTAATTACAGATGGGTCATATATATCGTTTAACCCCCGTAATTACATCTTGTTCCTTAAATCCCCACTGCTCATCTAATGAACTATTGGTTTGTGGTCCAACCACCAAACTAAATCCCTCTCGGGCCAATGAGAGGGTGAGATCCCTACTTCAAGACCCAGAGACAACACTTAAGGGAACAACCTCTCTATTATCCCTAAAGGCGGGTAGGAGTGAATTCCATCTTGCAGAACTATGTTCCCAGCTCCCTACTCGATATTATCCCCAAAGTGGTAGGCTAATTGAGTCGGCGACCGGGGCCACTCTCACCCATACAAATCAAAGGATAATCCCGAATAAACAGGAGTTCATAGTGTGCTCAAGATTTAGATCGAGTTACCTAGGTCATCATATGAAAAAATCGTTCTTTACAATAAACGGAGTTATAAAGAAAGAGCGACTTGATTTCGCGGTTCAGTCTTATGCAAACTCACTGCACATGACGCCTCCACTCGCATGTCACCACATGAACGATTTCGGATCACATCGTTTGTACTATACAAAGTGGGCCGCGTCCAATAGTGTCCCCAGGATAAGGTACCCAGCCTTATCCCTATATTATAGACCGTTCTGACTATTTACTCGAACTTGATCCACAATCATGTCACAAATGAAGTTCAAGTATACAACCTATAGCCATGGGTTCTTTGTTTATTGGAGTTAGGTTAAAAGTAAACACAATTCACTTTATTCAATAACAACTTTACTGAATAAATCTCAATAACAACTTTATTGCAAAATAGAATATACATTCAGTTTACAAACCACGAGTTTTAAGACATAAAACCCAACAACAACCTACAACTGGTCAGTTTATCGAGTGTTTGATTTTATTTTTGCCATTGTCTTCTTCAACAGATAACAAAGTAATAAACCATATTAATGTTGAACTTATCATTCGCATATATACACTTATAGTTTTACACAAATCACAAATTAGGGCATATCCCTTACTTTTCGCAATGTATCACTATTTTCTTTTTGTAAACGGATTAAAAAGATAAATATTTTTCTTTTAAATATTTTTGGGATTTTTTTTTTTTTGTAAATCCTACTCCATCTCAAATATGTGCACCAAATCTTTCAAATCTCCACATATGAGCAAACCCCAACCATATCTTTCAAATATGTTAAAGAATAGATAAAATCCCCTACTAAACTATCTCCACCACTTTTCTAGCCGTAATCTCCCTGTTGTTGGCTTTCACCCTCTGCCGATTTCTTTTCCAATCGGTTCAAGAATTTCAGAGTCCTCGCCCTAATAAAAATAAAATTACGTCGGTTGAATATGTTAGAATTACATACCTGAATCGATCGAGCTACGATGAAGATGGAACTACAGGAAAGCTTTGTCGAGATTGAAATGTCGATTTCTTGGAGGTGGGGTTTTTTTGCTCCAACAAAAGGGTTGCGTTTTGCCTTCCTTCTAGATTTGTTCTTTAATTTGTTTTACACAAATATGCTTGAGAGTTTTTTTTTATCATCACACATTAGAAGTTGTGATGTGGTGTGGTTTGCATGCAAGTACTTAGTTTGGGAGAATTTCTAGTACATCCTTGATATGGAGTTTTACATACCACTGCCTTTAAATGAATGACACGTGGCGAAATAGTTGTTCCACTGGACTGCTTTATTAAATATATTATTTTTTTAAACTAACTCGCCACGTGTCATCCATTTAAAGGCAGCGGTATGGAAAAACTTCATAATACCACCGATGTACTAGAAATTCTCCCTACTTAGTTTACTTTTTATAAATTGTGATTTGATGTTTCAATTATACCATCAAATTCAATTCCAATTCCAATTTCAGTTTGAATTGCAATTCCTTTTTGTGTTTGTTTGAATGTAAAAGACAACAATTTGATTTTGTTGTGTGATTTTTGTTGCAAGTATAATCAATAATTTTAAAAGTTTTCGAATCACTCGATAATCTCCATTAATTCATGAGATTTTAAATTAGGTTTGATTTTTCATTTATTTGTTATATTTACTAGTGGACACTTCCATCTCGCCATATTATCTATGACTTATTAGTGAGCAAAACATGGAATTACTTATAATTAACTTGTCCACGACAACGAGATGTATCGCCTAGTGACTATAAAGTCCTAGGTTCAATCTCATACCCAACATGTTGTCAAATAAAAAAATCTAGTCTACTAAACACTAACTTGGTGTCCCAAACACCCCTCTAAAAAAAATTAGGAACAACGTCTCATATTCGATCTCCTTCCCCCACGTTGTTAAAAAAAAAAAAACTTTCTAACGAGGCTAGAGACGAAATTTCAATAAAAAAAAAAGTGAAGAAAATCATTTTAAAAAAGAAGGTGAGTTTTGACCGAACCTTTTTTATTTCCAGGTTACTCTATGCAATTCCCCCCCTTTCCTCCCTTTTCAGCTGTTCAGCCTCTTTCTCCGGCGACAGCGAGCACCCACGAGCGGCGATCCTCCCTCGGCGAACAGACACTAGATCACCCCTCAACGACCGGAGACTGTACGTTTCGATTCCGCCGGCGTCGGACTAAGTCGGAGTGTTCGATTAAGGTTTAAGGGTGATTTTCGATAAGAATTTCCAAACACTCGTTCAGTTCCAATTAAGGATTTCGAACTAAACCTCTAAAACTTGTCTTTATTGTTTAGGGCTGTTTGAATTGGATTTAGGAGCGCTTTAGTGTAGGCAACCTCTGCTTCACAAGGAATACGAAGATGCTCATGCCGCCGTTTGCAAAGCGCTTTTCGAATCCCACAGCTCTCAATTTTCTACTTCGTTTCAGTCAATATGTAATTAGTTTATCAATTTCCATCTTCTCTTCTTTTGTCTTCTCTTTCATTTTCGTTTTTGTAATTTGTGTTGCATTCCTCAGAGGGAACTGCATAGCAGAAATCGCAAGGCCATGGAGTTGATTGCCAAAGGATGGAGTGCTTTGAAGGAAGTCGATAGAGTTATTGATTATTGCGAGCTCAATGATCGCCGTCTCATCCCGCTTCTTCGGGTAATTGTTTTGAATTCTTTGATATTTGGTAAATAATTGGTGCGTTAGATTCAATCATGTGACTAATTTGTAATGCTTTGCACTGTTTATTTTAAAATTTCATGCAGCTCGATTCCCACTGAGTTGGAAATGGAATACAGCATTTATATGGTTGATGTCCTTGGATTTTCCTTAAATTCATATGTTTTCTGGATCTAGTGAAAATTTATAGGCCTCAAGTTCAAATTCAGTCCCATTTCATTTCTTTCCTAATTAATGTTAGTTGATAGTCTACTTGTTGAGTTTTATGCTAATTCACGAACAAGAAGGGAGTCTTAGGAATATATTAATTTTTTTTTTTTTGATAAGGTACCAAACTTTCTTTGAGAAAAAATGAAAGACAAAAAAAGAAGAGCCCAAAAAAACGCCCCATAAAGAAAATGGGTCCAGTCAAGTAATAAAAGACCTATAGAATAATTACAAAAAATCCGTGACACTGACGCCCCTAACTTGAAATCTTACAAGGGACCAAATAACACCAGGCTCCCGTTCCGAACCTCTAAAGGTTATGTTTTTTCTTCCCCCCATAGACCTCATAGAACCGCGCAGATCCCAGCATGCCACAAAAACTTTCCTTTCTCCCGAAAAGGAGGATGGAGAAGGAACTCCTCAATCATCTCTCTAAGGCGCCTATGCCTAGCAAACTGGACGCCGAACACCTCAAAAAAGAGGTTCCACACATCCCGAGCGAACTCGCAGCTCCATAACAAATGATTTAGGTCTTCCTCCGCTCTCCGACGAATATATTAAAGAATTAGTCTTATCCTAATTGATTAAGTTGTCAATCTGAGCATAGCTTAGTGCATAGAGGCATCAAGGCCGATGGTTCGATCCCCCACCCCGCAATTGTTGAACTGAAAGTAAAAAAAGTTGATAGTTTAAGTTTACGCTTTTAGTTTTAGTGGCAGTTAAACAATTTGGTATTTGTATTTGAATAAAAAAATGTACGTCATTGTCCAGTAGCTAATGGGATGACCTTCATTTTCTTTCTGTCATTGGGATTACTCTCTCACAAGATGGACTTTGTTCTCCTTTGCAATTGTATCAGACAGCGAAGGATAACTTCGAATTGGCACTTGAAGTTGATAATTCAAATACCCATGCCAGGTATTGGTTGTCAAAATTGCATTTGAAGTATCACGTCCCAGGGGCATGTAAAGCTGTGTAAGTGAACCTTGTACTTCATTTCTTGAACGATACATTCTTTATTTGGGATTACTATTTACTGCTGTAGTTCTTGAGTTTTGTGTTCCAAAATTGTTGCTGCAATATTTGTGGGGTAAGTGATAGGTCGGCATATAAAATAAATTCAGTATGTGGGACTCTTTCCTTCTGTCTAAAAGAGAATATGCATCTGGATTATTTTGGTACTGTGTTGACTTTGAAGAATTTGTTTAAAATTTTATCAGAATTTAAAATCTTCCCACCTTTTTTTTGGGTACAAATTGCAACATCTACTTTCAGTTCATTGCCTGTTACAAATCTCAGAAAAACATAAGTAGACTGATTGACTTGTCTTCAAGTTTTTGGAATTTATTTTGGACCATTGTGGCCATATCTATTTCATGAGCATGTTTGACTCTCCTTTTCCTTTTTTATTGTGACAGAGGAGCTGCACTCTTGGTTGAAGCAGCAGATATGGGCGATCCAGATGCACAATATGAACTTGGTTGTCGTCTGAGAGTTGAGGTTAAACTCCTAATTTTTGTTGCTATTGAAATGCGTTGTTCAATCTGTCAATGAGAGAAAAGTTGCACTTTTTTGAAAAAGAAATATGGTTGAGTTAGTTAGCTTCTAACTTTTTTTTCTTGGGTTAAACATGGCTTAGGTTTCACCCACTAATGAGATCCATTGACCCCAACACTAACTTTGAGAGATATCAAGAATTTTTCTTTCACCCAAATGATTGGACCTAGTACGTAGAGTACCTTGAGGCGATGTCCCAATTCCTCAACCAATTGGGCAGGCTCCCTTTGGGGGAGCTTTTAGGAAGTCATTCAAAGAACTCACAGTTGAGAGAAGCTGTAATTGGTCATATATTGCTGTCAAGTTCCATTATAAATTTGTTCACACTGACACACCTAACCTAACCATGAGTTATACTTGTTTTCTTAATATAGTTCAATCTTTGTGTTTATTGTGAATTCTTGTTAGGTGGTATCCTAACAGTGTTCGTGTTCAAAATTGTTGTTCGTTAAACAAAATCGAATCTAAAATGAGTCACTCCCCTCTCCAGCCTTCCTCCTAACCTCTCCGACCACCATGGCTCCGGCCCCCACACCTCATCAACCATGGAACCGATCCACCCGATCCATCGCAATCGATCGGAAAACATTTGACATTGCCTTTGATGAACACTTCCTTGGCAGCCGAGCCAAGATAACAGAGAAAACTAGATACTCTTCAAGCTCTATCTCAATCTCATGGAGGTCTCTAACTTGGTTGGCCTCCTCTTTCAATACCCTAGCTACAACGCCGTGCACGCACAAGTTCACAGAAAAGTTACGTTGCGACGAATATGATTTATGGGTAGAGAAGCTGAGTAACAAAAATGGATACTTCGTTGAGATCAATCAACTCTTAGACTCGGGTAAACGAACTCGATTGATCATTCCATCAGAGCAAAATAAGCAAGGTTGGTTTTCCTTTTTCTCCTTGATAACAGAGTACCCAAAAAAGCTACCATCCAAGATTCCACCTCAACAACAATCCTACAAATCAGCCCTACAGAAAATTCCATTACAGGATGCACAGACATTGGCCACCAAGGCCCCTATCACCGATACGAATAATTCTCAACAACCAGGGGTGAGATCAACCCAAAATCAATGGGAGCCCATTATAGTCCTCCAACGAAAGAATTTGCACGACGAATGGGATAACATTCGACATTCATTGCTCGCTCGAACCAACGGCCGATGCACCATTAACCCTTTCAAGGATAACAAAGCTCTGCTTCTTGTTTATGATCATGATTTGGCTTCCACACTTTGTGCAAACAGCGAATGGGTTACCATTGGAAATTATAAAGTTCGTTTTCTACCTTATCACTTGCTTTCTTGTCAGCAGGATCTTATGACGGCATCTTATGGTGGATGGATTGGTGTTCAACATCTCCCTCCCCCGCTCTGGAATGAACAAATTTTCCATTTTATTGGAGAGATGTGTGGAGGTTTCATCGAGCCTTCAAATATCTCGTCTCGAATGATCAATATCAATGAAGCTCGCCTGCGAATCAGACCAAACACAGTGGGTTTCATCCCTGAATCTATCACAATTCCTGCGTCCATCGCCGACGATGAAACAAAGGTCACATTGTTGGGTTTCCCCGGCGGACCTTCCAAAAATGGAAAGAAATTGATAGCAAAAATCGCGGGAAAAGAGGATTTGGCTTTAAAGACCAGATATCAAGCCGAAGACGTTAGAGGAAAAGACTTGCCTTTCGGGGATAGAATTCTCGAGCCTGATCATGAGGAAATATCCCCGCATTTACTTCACCCATCAATGGGAGAATCCCCTCCATCTTCGGCGCCTCCCCTTCTCTCTTCGGCTTCCTTCCCTCCTCTTTCATCCTTTCCAATTAGGTTATTAAATCAACAACATGGGCCCACCCTCTCCCCACTACCAAACCACGACTTGTCTCTCCCCATTTTTTTTTCCAGCCGAATCCATACCCTCCTTTCCACCAAGGCCCAAGACACTTCATATGGGCCTTCCAAACTCAACTTCCACAAATAAGCCCGAAACCATAGACTCTGATACATAAGCCTATTTGTCTAGCCCAAACTCCATGGCCTCTCAACAACCCATTACTTTTGAACCCTCATCCCCTCATTGCCTCCAACTTACGATTTTCGATGATCCATTAGAACCCACCTCTGAACTTTTACCCTTGGCCAACCTTCCTCCCTTAACTCCCGATATTGTTCGGCCACCTTCTCCCCCAAAAATCCTCCAGCGACAACCAAGCCCTCCTTCGATACCTAGTCTCCTCCCTACTCCTTCCGTTGACCAACCCACCCTAACTACAACCCTGAGTCAACTTGCACCTTTCCTCCTAGAACATGGCCTTTGCCTGATGGCAATACCTTCGGCCCCTCCACCACCGAAGAAAAAGGGGAAGACAACTACGACTTCCAAACCGAAAATCAACCGTGAGCTTCAAAATTTGAAGTCTAATGTCCACTACGACAAGTCAGCTACAATGGTTTTATTGGCGAGAGAATCTCACAATCAATGAAGTTCATCTCATGGAATGTCCGTGGAATTGGCTCTAGGACTAAACGAGCCCTGATACAAAACACAATATTGCATCACAATCCGAGCTTCGTGCTCCTTCAGGAGACTAAAATGTAAGAGATGGATAACCAGACGATTCAATCCTTATGGAGCTCAAATCACATTGGTTGGGCAACACTTGATTCAAAGGGTAGTAGATGAGGTATTCTTATTATGTGGAATGATATCGACTTCTCTATCACAGAAACTATTCAAGGTTTCTTTACTGTCTCTGTTCAGATTCGTCTTGTTGATGGGTTTGCTTTTCTGTTATCGTCCGTTTATCGCCCTACCAAAAGGAAGCATCGGGTGAAATATTGGCAAGAGTTACATGAGTTAGCTGGCTTGGGAGGTGATCGCTGGATTATCGGTGGCGATTTTAATGTTACTCGGTGGTCTTGGGAAAAATCAAGTAACAGATCTGTTTCCAGACATATGGACACTTTTAATGATTGGATTAGTGATCACCATCTGATTGACATCCCCTTGCAAAATGGGAGTTACACTTGGTCATCTCCGGACGGTAACTTTCTATCTTTGATTGATCGCTTCTTACTTTCAGAAGGTTGTCTTTCTAAATTTGGTGCAGCTAACCTCCGTCGTCTAGCTCGAGTAACATCAGACCACTACCCAATTGCACTAAACTTTGGGGACTTAATATGGGGTCCGTGCCCATTCAGGTTTGAAAACTCTTGGCTTCAGACTGATTCTTTCCGTCCTCGGCTTGAGGAATGGTGGAATCAAAATCCAACACAAGGCCGCCCGGACCACGGTCTAATGCAAAAGATGAAAAGACCTGAAGCAAGAGCTGCGAAAATGGAGCCTAAGTCGAAATCACTCCTCCTATCAGCTCCCCCCTCTCATTTCACAATTGCGGGAATTGGATAACTCTGAGGATTTGGGGCCATTATCAGAGGAGCAACGGGCTTCTCGTTGTATCCTCCTCCGTGGTCAGATCGAGGACATTACAGTTAGCGAACAAAAACAGTGGCTATAGCGCTGCAAATTGAACTGGCTTAAGGAAGGGGATGAAAACACTAAGTTTTTTCACCGAATCATGGCAGCTCGTAAAAGAAAAAATTCTATACTTGTGGTTCTTTCTCGAGAAGGGATAAGTCTCCTCACTGCCACAGAGATCGAAGCAGAGTTCATAGATTTTTATCGATCTCTATATACGAAGGATAGCCAGGCTCGCGTTCTTCCTAGCTATGTTGACTGGTCCCCCATCAGTGGTGTCCAAGCAGAAAATCTGGAATTAGATTTTACAGAGGAAGAGGTGTACCTAGCTATATCCTCTTTGGGCTCTTGCAAATCCCCCGGTCCAGACGGGTTTACAGCGGAATTCTTCAAATCTTCTTGGCCCATTGTCAAGTTCGATATTATGACTATGGTACGTGATTTCTTCACCACAGGTATTATTAATGTCTCAGTCAACGAAACCTACATTTGTCTGATACCAAAGAGGGTTGACTCTAAATCTGTTGTTGATTATCGTCCTATTAGTCTAATCTCCTGCGCATACAAAATTATTGCTCGCGTTCACTCCAACCGATTAAAGGTAGTCTTACCTTCCACTATAGCTGATAATCAAATGGCTTTTGTTGCAAATAGACAAATCATTGATGCATCCCTCGTGGCCAATGAAATCATCGATGAATGACAGTGTTCAGGGAAGAAAGGGGTCATTATTAAATTGGACCTGGAAAAGGCTTTTGATATGGTGGATTGGGACTTCCTCGATGCTATCCTCCAGGCAAAAGGTTTCGGTCCCCTATGGAGAAAATGGGTTCGCGGTTGTCTCACTAGTGCCAACTACTCGATCATTATTAACGGGCGCCCCAAAGGAAAAATCATCTCGAGTCGTGGCATTCGCCAAGGTGACCCCCTTTCTCCCTTCTTGTTTATTTTGGTGGCAGACTGCTTAAGCAGATTGCTCAACCATGGAGCGAATTTGGGAAAAATTGTCTTGCACCAGGTTGGTTCAACAACTGTTAGCCTGAATCACTTACAGTTCACAGATGACACCTTATTGTTTTCAATTTTTGATCATGTTGCTCTGAAAAACTTGTTTGATATCATCCAAACTTTTGAGATAGCGTCCGACCTGAATGTCAATTTTGCCAAGAGCAAACTTTTGGGAGTTCATCTAGATCGTGAGGAAATGGATTTCATGTTGTCCACATTTGGTTGCAAGCAGGGCAGTTGGCCCACATCTTACCTTGGGCTTCTCTTAGGGGGAAAATCGAAGACAACATCTTTCTGGCTTCCGGTTATTGAGAGGGTTCAACAGAAACTTCACAATTGGAAATATGCTTATATCTTGAAAGGAGGTAGGCTCACTCTTATCCAATCGGTGCTATCAAGCATGCCTACATACTATCTTTCGATTTTCCGAATGCCACAAAAGGTAGCTAACGCTCTCGACAAGATCATCCGAAATTTTTTCTGGGAAGGATGTAGGGGTGAAGGGGGCGTTCATAATGTAAATTGGCAACAAACTCAACTTCCAAAGCTTATGGGAGGCCTTGGTATTGGTAACTTTAAACACCGAAACTTAGCTTTGCTAGCTAAATGGATTTGGAGATTTTTACATGAGCCTAATGCCCTCTGGCGCAAAGTCATTGTTGCCAAATTTTACCCAACCGACCTGCTTGTTTGGCCGAGAGCTGTCCAACAGGGCTCCTCTCTTTCCCCTTGGTGATTTATCTGCTCTAACACAGATCTTATTGCTTCCAGAAACCATAGAAAGCTGGGTAATGGGCTCCTTACTTCTTTCTGGTCAGATCAGTGGCTTGATTGTGGAGTGTTGGCAACAGTTTTTCCTCGCCTCTACCGCCTCACCTCTCGTCCAACCATATCAGTTAATGAGGCATGTGGCAAACTCACAGGCATGATATTTGTTCCTCCGCCGTAATCTGAATGATTTGGAAGTGGAGGAATGGCCTTCCCTATCTCACATACTAGCTTCGGTAAACCTCCGACAATGTTGCGACTCATGGAGTTGGCCCTTAGACCCATCAAACTCCTTTACAGTCAAGTCCCTTCTCGCAAACATGATGAGGGTCTCTGAGAATATGAGCTCTGGTATTTATAAAGCAATCTGGACCGATTTTTATCCAAAAAAGATTAAGGTATTTCTTTGGGAGTTAAGCCTTGGGGCTATTAACACAATTGATCGACTTCAACGGCGCATGCCTTTTTTGCACATATCCCCTTCTTGGTGTATTACGTGCTTCTCAAACTCTGAATATCCGACCCACCTTTTCATCCATTGCCCCTTTGCTTCTAAATATTGGGTGACAATTCTACGAGCATTTGATTGGTCGACGGTCATGCCAAATTCCATGACCGACATACTGGCATCCATCTTTGTTCACCATCCATTCAAGAGAGAAAATAAGTTATTATGGTTGGCCTTTAATAGAGTTTTTTCTGGATACTTTGGGGGGAACGGAACACCCGTATTTTTAGAGATGTTTTCTCTTCTTTTGCCAGGTTCATAGACCTTTTAACGTTCAATGCTTTATATTGGTGTAAATGTAAATCACCTTTTTCCAATTACAGTCCTTCTTATCTGACGTATAATTGGATGTCTTTCTTGTAAACACCTTTTGGTGCCCGAGCTTATGCTCTTTTCATTTATCAATGAATTGTTTCTTCTCAAAAAAAAAAAAAAAAAAAAAAAAAAATATGAGTTATCCTCAACCTCATGGAGTTAGTTAAGTTCCTCCAAGGACCAAGGGAACTGGTTACCAAGTAAATATTGTTTTTCTGCCTATTGCTGGTAATCATGTGAGCAAGCTAAGAATTCATTCTTCCATGTTTGTGCTTATTGCCTGTTCAAACTTTGGATGTTTATTTAACACCAGTCAAACTTTTTTGTGCAGAATAAATATGTACAATCAGACCAACAAGCTTTCTATTATCTGGAGAAAGCTGTTGACCAGGTATGACTCTTAACCGTAGGCTCGAAGAGATCCATTTTCAAATTATGCATCAAACCTTACCTGAACTTGCATTCTTCTAGCTGCATCCAGGTGCACTTTTTCTTCTAGGTGCAGTATATTTGACTGGAGACTGTGTGAAGCAAGATATTGCATCAGCATTATGGTGTTTCCATCGGGCTTCAGAGAAGGTAATATAATGTCTTCATATTTTCATGATTAGAGGCTCAACAATTTAATAGGTGAATGCCTTGGCATTGGGTTGCAATTACATTGATATATACTATTTTCCCCCTCCTGTTCATACTTTTGATCCAGTTTTCCATTTCATTCATTCCTCTCTTATTGAAAAGAATCCATCTATGTAATTTTGTTCCTCTTTGGTTCATAAGTGACATAATTGCCATTTTCGTTTTGAATCTTTTTATTGTAACTATGAGACCCCAAATTACACAGAATTATTCTAGGAGGGGTAAAAAGGGTATTTTAGAGTAGGCAAGCTGTTAGTATGTGGGGAGACAAGTTTGTTAGAGAGTGGGGACCATGAGGTACTGTTTATGTGGGGAGACAAGTTTGTTAGAGAGTGGGGACCATGAGGTACTGTTTTTGGCTGTTATTTAGAGAGGAGTGCTTAGAGAGGAAGTTAGGTTTTCATTTGGTATAGACATTGGTCTGTGGGAGAGTTTTCCAGCTTCTTGAAGAGTTGGGAAACCCTAGAGAGTTTTCCAGCTTCTTGAAGAGTTGGGAAACCCTAGTTATCATTTTGGTTGCTTACAAAATAAATATATAATAGAGATCAATATATATTGAAGAACTATCAATATATATAGGTGATACAATTCCTTCCAATACTTGTGTGTTTTGGTACATTGTTCATTGTTTGCAGGTTAGGAGACGTGGATACCTAACATTTGGTATCAGAGCTCGTTCATCCTGGGGAGAACGAGGAAAATGGCGCAAAAGCAAGTGGAAGAAAGGTGGGAGGGAACGGAGAAGGAACTCGGAAGCCTCAAGCAGGAGGTCACGTTGATCAACCTGAAAATGGAAGAGTTCAACAGACAGATACTGACCGAGTTGGAAAAACAGAGAGCAATGATGGAATACATGACCGAAAACAATGGAGGAACATCATCGGCAGTAACAAGTGAGTCCATACAGAAACAGAAACAAAAGGAGATAGAGGGAACGAAAACAAAAAAAGAAGAGGGAAGAATGAAACTTGAGAACAGACCTCTGAGAAGAGAAGGAGGAGATCGAAGCTCGATTAAGAAGCTTGAAATGTCGATCTTCGATGGAACTAACCCGGATGCGTGGTTGTTTCGAGCGGAAAGGTATTTTGACATTCATCAGCTCACTGATTCGGAAAAAATAACCATATTTGTTATCTCGTTTGATCCATCAGTAGTACACTGGTATCAATGGGCGAACAATCGCCGGAGAATCATCGACTGGAGCAATCTACGAACTCGGTTGTTCATACGTTGGAGACCTTCACGAGATAACAGATACGGTTATCTCGTTTGATCCATCAGTAGTACGCTGGTATCAATGGGCGAACAATCGCCGAAGAATCATTGACTGGAGCGATCTTCGAACTCGGTTGTTCATACGCTGGAGACCTTCACGAGAAGGAAGTCTGTGTGCCCGATTTCTGGCGACTAAACAAGAAGGGAATATCAATGGGTGAACAATCGCCGGAGAATCATCGATTGGAGCGATCTACGAACTCGGTTGTTTCGAGCGGAAGGGTATTTTGACATTCATCAGCTCACTGATTCGGAAAAAATAACCGTATTTGTTATCTCGTTTGATCCATAAGTAGTACGCTGGTATCAATGGGCGAACAATCGCCGGAGAATCATCGACTGGAGCGATCTACGAACTCGGTTGTTCATACGCTGGAGACCTTCACGAGAAGGAAGTCTGTGTGCCCGATTTCTGGCGATTAAACAAGAAGGGAATATCGCCGAGTATCGATTATTGTTTGGAACGTATTCGTTGCAACTACCAGACCTATCGGAAGACGTTCCTTCGGGGACTCCGACCGTCGTTGAAGGCAGAGGTTATCAGTCGGAAACCCAAGGGGTTGGAAGCCATTATGGAGGAAGCTCAAATAATCGAGGATCAGAATTTTGCCCTGACGCTCGCCAAAGAAGAAGAAGGAATTTGGGCCGGTCTGATTAAATAAGTAACTGCAGCCCCAACGACTAAGCCCACGATAGACAAACCGTCGTCATCAAACACAAAACCCACAGGGCGGACTTATGAAACGACAGCTGTTCGGCCCATTTCCTTACCCGGTAAGGGAACCTAAATCGACGAGAAGGGCAAACAAAACGTCTATCGGATGCCGAATTTCAAGCAAAGAGGGAGATAGGCCTGTGTTATCGTTGCGGCGAGAAATTCTTCAAGGGACATCGTTGCAAGCCAAGGACATCCGTGAACTGAGGGTGTTGCTGGTGAATGAATCCGAGGAAATCGAGCTTTTACAAGGAGATTTCGAAGAGGAACCCGTGGAGATGAACGCCTTGGAAGTGGGAGATCTGGTCGAACTTGACCTACGATCCGTCGTAGGAATTACGACTCCGGGAACGATGAAGGTTCGGGAAAGTATTGATGGGCGCGAAGTAATCGTTCTAATCGATTGTGGAGCAACCCACAACTTCGTTTCTCAAAAGATAGTAGATGAGTTGAAACTGTCGATTACAACCACGACCAACTACGGGGTGGTAGTGGGTAATGGCAAAGCTCTGAAAGGAAAAGGAATCTGCAAGGCAGTAGTAGTGACTCTTCCGGAATTAACGATTCAGGAAGCTTTTCTACCTCTAGAACTGGGAGGAGTAGATGTTATTTTGGGAATGCAATGGTTGTGTCCGATGGGCTTCATGGGGGTGGATTGGAAGGCGTTGACTGTCTTTCGAAGTCGGTGGATCAACGGTAACAATTCGCGGAGACCCAACACTTACTAAGACAGAATGTTTCACTCAAAGCGCTCACCAAGACATGGTCAGAATGCGATCAAGGATTATTGATAGAATTTCACAGTTTACAAGAAGAAGAGCCCGTACACGAGGAGAGAACAGTAGAAGCACAGTTTTCGAACGAAGCGCAAGAGCTACTGACTGATTATCAATCTGTGTTTGAACTTCCAAAAGAATTACCTCCTAGAAGAGCAGTGGATCACAAGATTGTGTTGACAGCAGAAACAGTGCCAATCAATGTAAGGCCGTATCGTTATGCTTATGCCCAAAAATATGAGATTTAAAGGTTGATAAGTGAAATGTTAGCATCAGGGATCATACAACCAAGCTCTAGCCCGTTCTCTAGTCCGATACTCTTAGTTAAGAAAAAAGATGGGGGATGGCGATTTTGTGCTGATTACAGAGCCTTAAATCGCTACACAGTACCAAATAAGTTTCCGATTCCTGTCATTGAGGAATTGCTAGATGAGTTACATGGATCAACAGTATATTCCAATTTTGATCTGAAGAGCGGTTATCATCAGATTCGTATGTGCAAGGATGACATTCCCAAGACCGCCTTCCGAACACATGAAGGGCATTATGAGTTCATGGTCATGCCTTTCGGATTAACCAATGCCCCGACAACGTTTCAATCGTTAATGAATCAGGTGTTTCGTCCCTTTTTACGAAAATTCATACTTGTATTGTTTGATGATATCCTAGTTTATAGCCCTGATATGGATTCTCACATTACACATCTCACAGTGGTTCTCAACATCCTGCGGGACAACTCGTTATTTGCAAATCGCAAGAAGTGCATCTTCGCACGAGACAAGGTAGAGTATTTGGGACATTGGGTGTCCGCCAATGGAGTAGAAGCTGATCATGAAAAAATAAAAGCAATGTTGCAATGACCATTACCAAAAACGTTGAAGGAATTACGTGGTTTCTTGGGTCTCACCAGATATTACCGACGTTTCGTGGTGCGATATGGATTCTTGGCAGCCCCATTGAACCAATTGTTGAGGAAGGATGCCTTTCAGTGGACAGAGGAAGCAACGCACGCGTTCAACATATTGAAACAAGCAATGGTAACATTACCAGTGCTCGCTCTCCCTGATTTCAAGCTTCCTTTTGTCATCGAAACAGATGCTTCAGGGACTGGAGTAGGGGCGGTTCTACAACAGAAGCAGAGGCCAATTGCTTTCTTTAGCCAAGCCCTGTCTGCTCGAGCCCGGACCAAGCCGGTTTATGAACGTGAACTGATGGCCATTGTGCTTGCTGTCCAGAAGTGGCGAGTGTATTTGTTGGGCCAGAAGTTTACCGTCCTCACAGACCAACGATCGTTGTGAAGTTTATTGGAGCAACGAGAGGTACAACCCGAGTATCAAAAATGGTTAACCAAGCTGTTAGGTTACGATTTTGAGATTAAATATCACCCCAGATTATTGAACAAAGCAGCTGATGCATTATCGCGAATCAACAGTGGAGTTATGCACATTATCCGCCCCTGCACTTATTGATGTGGATATAATTCAAGCTGAGGTTGAAAGTGATTGTATCCTCAGGGCAATCATAGAAGAACTCAAGAACGATCCATTGAGTTTCCCTAAGTATTCTTTGAACAAGGAGCAACTGCTGTATAAAGGAAGAATGGTGCTCTCAAGTAAGTCGTCCCTCATACCCACTATTTTACATACGTTTCACGACTCTATCATTGGGGGGCATTCAGGCTTTCTTCGCACATATAAGCGATTAACAGGGGAACTACATTGGAAAGGGATGAAGAGTGATGTTCAGACATACGTGGCCAAATATGCAATCTGCCAAAGAAACAAATCAGAATCTGTTGCGCCCGCAGGGTTGTTGCAACCTCTTTCCATTCCCGAGCAAATATGGGATGATATTGCTATGGATTTCATAGAGGGATTACCCAAGTCAGTCGGGTTTAACTCAATACTAGTCATAGTAGACCGACTAAGCAAGTATGGCCATTTTATTGCTCTGAAACATTCGTTCTCTGGACATAGCTCTGGTGTTTGTAAAAGAGATAGTTCGACTCCATGGATTCCCCAGATCGATTGTTTCGGATCGCGATAAGATATTAGTGAGCCACTTCTGGAAGGAGATGTTCAAAATACAAGGTACACAGTTATGTAGAAGCACAACATTCCACCCTCAAACTGACGGGCAATCGGAAATTGTGAACAAATGCGTGGAGACATATCTACGTTGTTTTTGTAGTGAGCAACCCACGAAGTGGGAAAAATGGCTTTCTTGGGCTGAATATTGGTATAATACCACTTTCCATGCATCCACCAGATCAACTCCTTTCAACATTGTGTATGGACGGCAACCACCAGCAATCATCTCGTATGGTGATCGCAAGACGACAAATGACACATTAGAACTACAGTTGCTGGAACGTGATCGCACTTTGTTGCTTCTGAAGGATCACTTGCGAAATGCCCAAGACCGAATGAAGAAACAAGCTGATAAGAAACGTCGAGACGTGGAATTTGCACCGGGAGACATGGTTTATTTGAAGATCAGACCCTACCGCCAGCGATCCTTAGCAAAGAAGAGATGTGAAAAGTTATCTCTCAAGTACTTTGGGCCTTACAAGGTGTTAGAACGTATTGGGACAGTGGCATACCGCTTGGAATTGCCCCACGGTACGTTGATCCATGATGTTTTTCATGTATCACAACTAAAGAAGGACAAGGGTACCAATGTTCAGGTGCAGAATAGACCACCTCTGTTGACTGAGGACTACGAGTGGAAGGCTGAACCCATGGAGGTGTTGGACATTTGATGGAATACCGAAGAAGGCTGTGATGAGTGGCTGATACAATGGCAAGGACTGCAACCATGCGATGCCACTTGGGAATCTGCTCCGTTCGTCAAGGATCAATTCCCTGATTTCCACCTTGAGGACAAGGTGTATTCGACCCTCGGGGGTAACGTGAGACCCCAAATTACACATACTTATTCTAGGAGGGGTAAAAAGGGTATTTCAGAGTAGGCAAGCTGTTAGTATGTGGGGAGACAACTTTGTTAGAGAGTGGGGACCATGAGGTACTGTTTTTGGCTGTTATTTAGAGAGGAGTGCTTGGAGAGGAAGTTAGGTTTTCATTTGGCATAGACATTGGTCTGTGGGAGAGTTTTCCAGCTTCTTGAAGAGTTGGGAAACCCTAGTTATCATTTTGGTTGCTTACAAAGTAAATATATAATAGAGATCACTATATATTGAAGAACTATCAATATATAGGTGATACAATTCCTTCCAATACTTGTGTGTTTTGGTACATTGTTCATTGTTTGCAGGTTAAGAGACGTGGATACCTAACAATATCATTGTATTAATCCTTGGTTTTTTAATTGTGTTTGCTGATGAAGATTCCTCATATAATTTTTTTTTATATGAAAGAGTAACTATTCATTGATATGATGAAATGGTATACAAAAGAATGTCCTACCTAAGAATAATAATAAAAAAATACTTCCAATGATTTGCGAGGGTAGATAGATCATTATTACAAAAGAAAGGAGATAACTTGCTCCAATGTGTAGCTAAAAAGATCCGAAATCACGAAACTTGTCTAAGAAGAGACGATTGTTTCTTTCCAGCCAAAGATTCCAAACAAATGGTCGAACAAAAGATAGCCAAAGAATTTTCTTGTTTCCTTTGAAAGGGTAACTCATAAGCAGGAAGGAGATAAGAGAATGAGTATCACCTGGTCTCGAAAAGTCCCAACCAAAGGCCTCTTGTACAAACCTCCAAAACTTAGAAGCAAAAGAGCAATCACTGAATAGATGAATCTGCATTTCAGCACCGTTCATGCACATGGGGCAGCAACTAGGAGAAATATAAAGCCATGGGGATCTACGCTGGAGCTTATTGTTGTTTCTAAGAGAGAAGAGAAATGGGAATGCAACTACTACATTTTCATTCAATAAAATCTGATCTTAAATACACTTTCTATATGCTAAAAGTAGCTTAATTAATTCCACAAAAATAGCCACTTACTCCACTAACTCTAAATATATCAATACTTACCCCACTAATTTCAAATATAGCAATTTACTAAAAATAGACTTTAGCTTTGAGTTAACTAACATACTCCTCCTAACTCAAATTCTGCAAACATCTAGCCTGCTCCTAACACAACTACACTACTTCTCTCATATACCTCACTCAGCAGTCTAGTCCCTTTAACTGGTGCATCATCAACCAGTTCATAAGGATCCAGAGAAACTTCTTGTTTCTTCACCTCTACTTCTTCTGTCCAGTCCCAATCCTCATCCTCCAAGAATTGAACATCCCTACTAATCACCATCTTCTTTTTGTGAGGTTGATAGATCTTGTACGCTTTAGACATCATGGTGTAGCCTACAAAGATTCTTGCTTTTGCCTTTTCACTCAACATGTCTCTCTCCACCTGTAGAACATGAGAAAAGCACAAACAACCAAACACCTTCAAATTTTTCTGTTTTGGTTTAGTACTAAACCAAACTTCATAGGGTGTCTTCTTCTCCAATACCCTTGTAGGTAGTCTATTCAATAAAAAAACTGATGTATTTGCTGCTTCAGCCCAAAACTCCTTTGACAAGTTCTTCTCATGCAACATGCATCTTGTCATCTCCATAATACTTCTGTTCTTCCTCTCACTAACTCCATTTTGTTGTGGAGTATATGGTACAGTGAGATGATGCTCTATTCCAACTTCTTCACAAACGGTATTGAACCTTTGTGACGTGTATTCAGTCCCGTTATCGGACCTTACTACCTGAATCTGACAACCACTCTGATTCTCAACCCATCTTTTAAACTTCAGAAACACTTCAGCTACTTCAGACTTATGCTTCATGAAGTAAATCCAACACATTCTGGTATAATCATCAATAAAGATAATGAAATACTTGCTACCATTGAGTGAGAGAGTTGGTTGTGGTCCACACAAGTCGGTGTGGATGAGCTGCAACTTCTCTGTTGCTTTCCAAATTGACTTCTTGAATGGCAACCTCGTTTGCTTCCCTGTCAAACAAGCTTTGCAGTTTGCTTTCAGCTCCTCCAGAACTGGTACTCCAACTGCCATCTCATTCTTCTGCAAATACTGCAACCCCTTCTGATGAAAATGCCCTAACCTCTTGTGCCATAGCTCAGTGTCACTCACTTGACACTTGAAAGCTATTTGTTCCTTCTCGAGTGGATCCAATAAGA
The DNA here is from genome assembly GCA_028017165.1 of Herpetospermum pedunculosum. NCBI lineage: Eukaryota > Viridiplantae > Streptophyta > Magnoliopsida > Cucurbitales > Cucurbitaceae > Herpetospermum > Herpetospermum pedunculosum. The sequence goes on from CM051529.1 coordinate 47,123,742, forward strand.
CGCTCTTGTACTGCATCTTTATTTTGAACAACTCATTTCCACTGGAATCGAAAATAAGACATTTTTCTTCTTCAAATAACACTTTGAATTTCTTCTCTACTAGTTGACCAACACTTAACAAGTTTTGATCAATCTCAGGAACGGTTCCTGCACAACTCTCTATTGACACTGTGCCCTTCCCCTTCAATTCTAGATACTCACCATTTCCTATCTTCACCCTTGACTTGAATGACTTGTCAAGGTCCTTGAACAACTCCTTGTCACCTGTCATGTGATTGGTACACCCACTATCAACCAACCAACTGTCACATTGAGTGACTGATGAGAAACAGGTAGCCACAAAGAGTTGATCTCCTTCTTGTTGTACTGCAGCATGTGCTCCTCCTTGCTGTTGAGATCCCTTACATAATCTCTCTATGTGCCCCATTAAATGACACCTTCTACACTTCGCATCTGGCCTTCTCCAGCATCTGAAGTGTGGATGATTATGTTTCCCACAGTGCTTGCATGCACTGCCCTTGCTGAAACCTACACTTCCATCATCCTTTACAGCATAATCTGAGCTACTACTGCCACTATCCTTTCTCCCTCTCCACTTCTTCTCTCTTCCACCTTCTCCCTGCTGCATTCTGACTTTCAGTGCCCCCTCAATGCTTCCTTCTTGTCTCATCAACCTCCTCTGCTCTTGTGCTTGCAAAGCACTTACTAACTCTATCACCTTGAGTTTAGAGAGGTCTTTGGTATTTTCTAAGGAAGCAATGGTTGCTTCATATTTCTCAGGAACTGAAACCAGAATTTTCTGAACCAATCTATTGTCAGATAAATCAGTTCCTAATGCTCTTGCCTTGTCGGCAATCGCAATCAACTTGTCTGAGTATTCTTTAATGGACTCAAAATCCTTCATTTGCATTCTCTCGAATTCCCTCACCAAGTTCAACACTTTCATGCCCTTGATCCTCTCATCACCTTCATACTCACCTTTGAGGAAGTCCCATATCTCCTTTGCTGACTTCAAGGCCATAATTCTGTTGAATATGGATGAAGACACAGCTGCATATAGGCAAGCTCTAGCTTTTGCCTTCCTGGTGACCCTCTCCTTGTGAGTCTTGATCTGGTTGATTGTTGAATTATCGGTAAGTGCAGCAACCTCATAGTCGCTCTCAACTGCTTCCCAATAATCACAAGCCTCCATGTAGGCTTGCATTCTGATAGCCCATGCTTGGTAGTTTTCGCCATCTAACACTGGTGGAGCCAGTGAAGAAAGACCGCTCGATCCTGACTCCATCTCACTCAATTCTCAAAAGTGTATCACTCGATTTTTCTAAGGGATATCTCACTAACTCTCACTCACAGGCCCCTTAAGAATTTAGCTCTGATACCACGGTTGTTTCTAAGAGAGAAGAGAAATGGGAATGCAACTACTACATTTTCATTCAATAAAATCTGATCTTAAATACACTTTCTATATGCTAAAAGTAGCTTAATTAATTCCACAAAAATAGCCACTTACTCCACTAACTCTAAATATATCAATACTTACCCCACTAATTTCAAATATAGCAATTTACTAAAAATAGACTTTAGCTTTGAGTTAACTAACACTTATCAAAGGTGTTGATGCAAGAATGTCTGTGCTCCCATATGAAAAATTTAACCTTCTTGGGTATCTACCCGATCAAATCTGTTTGTATAAAACAGAATGCTCATTATAATCAGTGGCCGAGAGAGCTTTTGATAAGGACTTAGCTGAGAAATGGCTATCACTTTCTAAAGACCAAAGCCATGAATCTTCTCTGTCTATTGCTTGGGGAGGTTGCAAAATAGTAGATAATGAAACCATTCTTCAATTTCTGTTTCCACAAGGTTCCTTCTAAGATGAAGGATCCACATACCCGATTGAGAGGACCATAAATCAGCAATAGTTGCATCATTTTTAATAGATAGATGACAAAGCCTTGGAAAGAGATGTTGAAGGCTAATCATGCCATGCCAAACATCCTTCTAGAAATAAGTGTTTTCCCCATTTCCCACCTTGATAGTAATCTTCTCATAGACCATTTGCTTCACATTATCAATGGATTTCCAAGGGTCTCTAGACGAGTGTAAAGAGAAGGTATTCGGTTTAAGATTGAAGTGGGAGGATCCATATTTAGCCACGATAGCCCAATGCCACACAGCCAACTTCTCAATATGAAACCCCTGGATCCACTTAGGATCTTAGGCAATAAGGAGATGTTATGTTGTTGCTAACCACCATCCTCAATAGGGGCTTTGACAATATCCCATTTCAATAAATGTGATAGGAATGTCATTAGAAGGAAATTAGGATATTAGTAATTAGATAGAGAGTTTGTTAGGATGACATGGTTATAAACAGAGAAGGTGGGGAAAGAGTAAGGTAGACAATTATCTAGTGAGTGAATTAGGGCTTGAGTGATCTCAAGAAAGGGAGGGTCCAAGTACCTCGAACACTTGGTTTATCGTGTATTTCTGTTTATGTTTTCCATTACAATATAGTTGGGTTCTATTAAAAGATTCCTCATATATATTTCATGACACTGACTAAACAACAAATTTCAAAGTTCAGGAACTAAAATAGAACAAAACTGAAAGTTCAGTCACCAAAATAGTATTTTTCCAAAAAACAATGTGACCAAAATAGTATTTAAACCAACCATCAAGAGTTGACCTAGTGGTCATGAAGGGCCTTGGGACTATTAAAGCCCTCCTAGAGGGAATGAGTTCAATCCTTGGTGGCTACCTACCTAGGCAGTTGTCCCGTAAACTGGCCCGGACACTCACGCGGATAAAAAAAAAATAGTATTTAAACCTATATATATTTTCCCCCTCCTGTTCATACTTTTGACCCAGTTTTCCATTTCATTCATTCCTCTCTTAAAGAAAAGAATCCATCTACGGCAATTTTGTTCCTCTTTGGTTCATAAGTGACATAATTGCCAGTTTTTCGTTTTGAATCTTTTTATTGTATCATTGTACTAATCCTTTCTTAATTGTGTTTTTTGATAAAGATTCCTCGTATATATTTCATGAGCATGACACTGACTGAACAACAAATTTTTAGTCTATTATTCCATATGCTCCCTTTTCCTCCATTTGAAATATTTACCTTCGTTTGATAACCATTTGATTTTTGGTTTTTGAAAATTGTGCTTGTTTTCTTCCAATTTCCTACAATGATTTTCATCTTTCGTGAGTAAACATTAGAATTATTAGTCAAATTCTAAAAACAAAAACAAGTTTTTGAAAACTACTCTTTTTAGTTTTCAAAACTTAGCTTAGATTTTAAAAACACTTGTAAAATGTAGATAACACAACAAAGAAACACATAGGGTGGAAGTATTGTTTATAAGCTCAATTTTCAAAACTTAAACATAAAAAACCAAATGGTTATCAAACATGTCTTAGATTACTGCAATGATTAGCATGGTGGTATAAGTTGTTAATTCCCCCAAAAGACAAACCAGACGCTTCAGAGTCGCTCGCAGGAAAATATTGTAGGGATGAGCAAGAGCGCCCAGATTCAAACCTAGTGACATAGGGAGATTGAAAAACTTTTGAGGATTAAAAAAAATTGTGGTTTGAATCAACTTCCTTTTACAATAATGTAAAGGCAATCTACCTTTTTTGCATGATTCTTCTAATAGCATACTGCAGTTTATTTTAGACAATCATATACGGATCTCTTCAAATATATATTTTTTTTTTTTTGACAACATGTAGGGGTGGGGGATCGAACCTAAGACCTTTTAGTCACTAGTATATACATCATGCCAGTTGAACTATACTCTTGTTGACAATCTCTTCAAATAATTACCTAATCATAGTTATTATAGGTTCACGTGTACAGTTTTAATGCTAATCAGAATTTAGAACAACCCCTCCTCCTTTCCGAACGGAGAGAGAGAAAGAGAATTGCTAAAATTTTAAAATGAACTTAAGATTATGATATTACGTTACCTTTTCACCTATTTTCAACTAGTAGGTACAACTTCATGGCTTCTCATGTTTGCAGGGTCATGCTGGTGCTGCTATAGCATATGGATCTCTTCTTCTCAAAGGTAAGAATTTATTGACATCTGGAATTAAATCGAAGTATTTAAAGAAAACAAAAATAAAGAATAAAAACTACACCAGGATTTTAAATGGAAAGTTGTGGAGTTGGTATGAGGTCTGTGTATATCACACTTTCGAAGTACCACACGTTTGAAGTACCGACAACTTAATAGATTTCTAGTTAATTTCTAGGTTCTCCTTTATATCTTTAGTAATTAGATTTCTAGTTAATTTCTAGTAATTAGATTTCATGTTCTAGGTGTTGAAGTACCTGAATCTCTAACAAAGTTTAGCTTAAAGAATGGTTCTTCAACCAGAAACGCTAGAAAAAACCCAGATGGTCCAGTGACGAGTTCACTTGAGATGGCTAGAGAACAGTTTAATGCAGCAGCAGTCTCGGGGTGTGATCTTGGGCTAAAATGGTTAAATAGACTCGAACAGGAAGAAAGGAGTTTGTTGACTGAATCTGGATGAAGCTATCGACATTCGACATTATTTTCCTCATCGTAAGGCACACCAGAGGGCAGAATATACATGTTATAGGACCGAGTCACCCCGAACAAATTTGACTCCTTAAAGAAGAGTTTCACTTCATTTTAGTACATTAAATTTGATTAAGGATATGTATGGCTTACACATGTTACTTTACTGGCTGATTTATATTATAATCTTTTGTGTATTTCTTTTGTTTGTACTAGTAGGCAAATTAATTCCTTAATTCAGCTGTATCATATAACAAGCATAAACCCTTCTATGTAATCTTCTGATATATAATAAGCATTAGATAGACTGTTAATAAACCATTCTATGTAAGGATCATATTGACGTTTTTTTTTTTCTTCAGTTTAATATGGGTGTCGGGCTCGAACTTCTAATCTCTTGGTCAAGATTATATGCTTTTAACCTAGCTCGCAGTCATAGTGACTTACTATTTTTCTTTCTATGAAGCACATTGTTGGACTTCACCCTCTATTTTTCATAAACTTTTAGGTCCAGATTGCTTAGACATCTTCAAAGGTCTTTCTAACGGGTTTGTTTGGGAAATAGAGCTTATTATGTATGTAATATGTTAGATATTATTATCCACAAATTCATGATCTTGAAAAGATTAGGCCTCATTTGATGACTATAATCATCAAGCCTATAAACACTATATTTGTTTGTTTTCGAGTAAAATAATTGAGTGAATTCGAACTTCTAATCTCTTGGTTGAGAGCACGTCTATATGTCGGGACACAACAATTGAGTTTTTTTGTTTTGTTATTTACTTTTTACTAGGGGTGTAAGAAATCAAACCAACCCGAACCGGCCCGACCCGAACCGAAAAATTTCGGTTCGGTTTCAATTTATATAAATAGCATGTTTTCCAGTTTTAACCTAGTCCCTCCCTCCTAAACTCATTTTTGCGCAGTCTCCTCCCTCACTTCCTCTCATTTTTTTGTTTTTCGTTCACCTTCGCCGCCGCCCCTCTTCCGGCACTGCAAGCGTACCTTCACCGCCGCCCCTCCTCCGGCACCGCAACCGTAGTTTGCCAACCGTCCGTTCGCCTAAGATGGGTTTCAACCAAACGTCGTTCACCACTGTTCGCCTGAGATGGGTTTCAACAAAAAATGTTTTCTTCTTGATCGATTAATTTTGTGTGCTTATTCTTCTTGATGTTATGTGCTTCTCCTTTGAGTTCTTATTTGGGTTTGTTTTTGTGTTAATAAAAATGCTTAAAAAGCCAGGAATTTGAGATTTTTTTATTTGGTGTTTGAGTCAAGATCGAAAAGAGATTTTAGATTTATTTGATGTTTAAGCAAGAGAGGGATTTGATAGTGTTTTTATTTGGTGTTTGAGCAAAGAATTTTAAAAGAACAGATTTTTGTTTTTTTTCTTTGGTGCAAGAATCGAGGGAGAGTTTGAGTTTTTTTTGGTTTTTGTGCAAGAATCGAGGGAGGGTTTGAGTTTTTTTGTTTTTGTGCAAGAAGAGAGGGTTTGAGATTTTTTGGTATTTGTTGGTTGAACATAAATGTAGGGATTTTGAGATTTTTTTGCTGAGCGATTGGGGGCAAAATGGTGGGTTTGAAACCAAAACCGGTTTTTTTTTTGTTGCTAAAAAAACCGTTGACCGACTCGAATCGACCCCGAATTTGTCGGGTCAGGTCGGGCCTAAAACCGAACAGTGTCGGTTTGGGTCGGGTTTCACGAAAACTGACCCGACCCGACCTGTTTTCACCCCTACTTTTTACAAGTGTTTTCAAAATTCATGTTTTGAAAACTAAAAAGAAAAAAATTTAAAATTTTATTTTTGTTTTTAGAATTTGGCTAAAAATTTAAATATTTTATTGAAAAATCAAAAATCAAATGTGAGGCCCAAGTAACTTTGATTTTTTTTTTTTTGGTAACAATAATTGAAAAGAACAAAGAGACTTATTTATATGATCAGCTTCAAGTAAGGTGAGCAGAAATGCTGATAAATCTTTGTACTGACTATTTTTTTTAGCGTATTTTTTGGTTGGTGAATTCATTTCTATAAATTATAATTTTTAACCCTTTTATGAGGTGTAAACATTTTTTAAATACTAGTAAAAAACACGTGGGATGCATGTAAAATATTCCTTCTTGATTTATGTTTACCAGTACAATATATAATTTAAAAAATTAGGTGCCATTTATAGTTACTAGTAAGTAAAATCTTATACATTTGATTTTAAAAAATGTGTAGTATGTTTTAAAAAAAAATTATCAAAAATAATTTAGCTATTTTTTTCTCTTCGCATATTTTTCATAAGTTAAAGGAGCTAAACCATGCAAGCCTTTAAAGTGGAAAAAAAATGGATTGAGAGGTCATTTCAATATTCATTCATTTCTCTTTAGGAAGTAGCCGAAGGATTGAGGAATATACTTGTAGACAACTTGAGTACGAATGAATTTTTATATTTTTTATAAAGAATTTTAAGTATCATTACTTGTAGACGATAGAGATATTGTTTATATGGAAGCAAAGAAAAAAAAATAGAATAGTTTCCAAAATTATGTATAAAATAAAATAGATCCAACCATGTCCATCCAAAATTATATTGAAAAAAAAAAACTAAAACAAACAAAAATATACAATTTATTTCTTATTATTTAAGTACACCATGGTAAAAACTTGACCGTACTTCAAGTTTGTATTGAGGGAAGACACTTCCACCTTTTGTTAATTCATCACCATCAACATTTACAACAATTTGCAAACCGAGCATACCTCAATTGACATAAAAATGTGTCATCGACCATGAAGTCTGAGAACTTTTTGTGTTGGTGTGTAGAAAGTAAAGAAGAAAAGAAAAAAAATACAATAAACATTTATCAATCTCAAAATTTAACTACAAAAATAATAAATAGACATCACTTTTTTTATATATAAAACAATAGACATCACTTGGTAAACAGTAAATCAAATAAAAAATAAAGTTGAATAATAATAATACCAACAACAACAATAACTAAACTTTAATAAATAGAGTAAAAAGTCTAAAGAAAAATTGTGAGTGCAATCATCCTTTCAGATTTACCTTCCAACAACAACAAGAACGGAGTCATGATCCATATAATAGAGGTGTCAGAGTCCTACCAAAGCCATATGCCAACATTCAATTTACTTCCTTAGGACATTTGGATTTTCCTTCCACTAATCAAGCCATAACAAATGCAATCACACGAACACAACGGAGGAAGAGAAGATTTTTTGGCAGAATGGAGACATCGAGTCCAACCAAAGCCATGATTCGAAGAGACAATGATGAAAATGGTAGGGAGTAGTATAAGATTAAAACCCATAACAATTGTCATGTTTTTCATTCATTTTATAATGTTTTCTTGTCTTTTCATATCTCTAACCTATTAAATAATTTATTAAAGAAAAGATGAGAGGTTTTATTGGTGGTTTTTTTTTTGGGATTCGAACCACAGACTTTTTGGTCATCAAGTCATACATATGCCAACTGAGCTATGCTCGCATTGACAGGTTTTATTGGTGGTTGAACCAAAATAAATGTTTGATTGTGAGTGAGAAGACATCAGGTAAGGGTAATTATTTTTTCTATATAAAAAAAAAGTGTATTTTTTAGGAATTAAAAGAATAATTTAAAAAATAAAAAATATAACAATTAATTATACGAAAAAGGACAAAAGAGTAAAAGAGAGAAAAAAAAATGGAGGAAAAAATGAGGAGATAAAGTTTATCCCCTTTAGCCACTTTTAGATATAATAAGATAAAATTTTAAATTTAAATTAGAAGAAAGAACCTAAACCCTACTCTTTTTATTGATACTTTTATTTCTTTTTTCATCTCTTAAATTTTAATCTCATTCTTTATTCCAATGGTAGCATCCATCCAATAAAAAATAACTCAGCTGTGATCTAACCCATAACGAAGAATTGAAGCCAAGAAATACAACACTATTCAAATGCATGTGCAATGAGAGAGGAAACAAAAAAGTGAGATTTCATTTAAAGTTGCTAAAATTCTATAATGGGATGGATAATTTGTTTCGATCTTCTCACCAATTTTAGCAAATTTATAGAGGTAAATTAAAGTTAGTTTTAATTATATTTTTAGGATAATAAATATTCTTTTTGGAAGGTGTATTTTTTACATTCATGCATTAGTTCCAATTTTATTTTGAAATTGAAGTTAGTGTAATGAAGAGTCTTTGTAGTACTAAAAAAAAATGAATTGAATCTTTGTAGAGATTTAGATGTTACGTATTGTGAATTTTGCACTGAAGTTAGGAGATAATGAATAGTCAAGAGTGTGTAGAGCCAAACCGAACATAGTTCAATTGACATAAGGTTGTGTCATTGACTAAAAGATCATGGGTTCAATCCTCGCAATAATTAAATACTTTTGCAAAAAAAAAAGATGTTACTTATTGCATCAAATGGGCAAATATTTTAAAATTAAAGAGGCAAAATGAGGAGAGGAAGTTTGTCCCCTTCAGCTAGGGATGGAAACTGGGCGGGGTCGGTGATGCACTCCCCGTCCTCGGGGGATTTTCCCTGTAGTCAGGGTCTTTTTATTTATATATTATTTTTAATAAAAAAAAATCAAATATTGATAATTAAAAATTATATTTAGCATTTTATTAAAAAAAAAATGGACAGAAAGTTTTATATTAATGAAATTTAATATAAAAATTAATGAAATTAAATTAGAAAAAAAATCCAAATAGTGGTTTAGGATAATTTTAAAAAATATTATAATATATTTTTTTTTTCTAAAATCAAGAAAAAATAATTTTGGGGCGGGTTTAAGGTCAGGGACGGGGAAAAGATCCCCTTCCCTGTCTCCCCATCCCGATTGGGGACCCGATCCCAGTTTGACCCTCGTACCCGGTATTCTCCGATCCGATTGGGTCGGGGACTTGCGGGGACCCGACTCTGCGAAAATTTTCCCAATCCCTACCTTCAGCCCCTTTTAGTTGTAGTAAGATAAATTAGAATTTAATATAAAAAAATGAATGAAATTAAATTAGAAAAGAAAAAAAATCAAGTAGATAATAGTTAAGGATAATTTTAAAAAATATAAAAAATAATATCAATAATATTATAATTTTATATAATTATTATTATTATTATATATATATATATATATATATGTGTGTGTGTGTTCACACGAGAATTCGACGAAGGAAATTCGACACGTGTAAATGAACTTTGATTTTATTTGTATGAATCAATGCGTAGTGGATTACAATCTCTAATGTATGATCCTCTGATTCTTTCTCTATCAAATGTAAATGTGTCTCGAGGGCTTTACAACTTGTTCTCGATGTTGGACTTGTTTCGAGGGCTTTGTAGCTTATTCTCGATGTTGGATTTGTTTTGAGGGCTTTGCAGCTTGTTCTCGATGTTGGATTTTACTCGAGGGCTTCGCAGCTTGTTCTCGAGGTTGAATCTTTAGCTCCCGAAGGTGTGAATGTTGGGATTTATGCTCTAAAGCCTCGTAATTAATTAACAATTATTTGATAATTATTTTATTATTATTAGTTGCAATTTATAATATTCATTATATATAAAAATCCAAGGTTAATAGTGTAATCTTGAACAGTATGTAGTTGACATATAGAAGAATCATGTTCAAGGAATAACTTAAACAATCTATAGTATATGGATAAGGTTGGGTGTCTTATCCTGGTAACACTATTGATACGACCCACTTTGTAATTGTTACAAATGATTTGATCCAAATCATTCATGTAGAGACATGTGAGTGATGGTATCCTATACAATGAGTTTGTATAAGACTAGACCACGAAATATATAACCTCTCTTTATAAATCCGTTATTTGAGAAGATTAATATTTCACAGGATGATCATATGTGACTCGATCTTAATCCTGAGTGAGTTATGAACTCTTGCGTGTGAGGGCTCGTCCTTTGATTTGTATGTGTGAAAATTACTTTTATAGATGATTCAATAAGCCTACCATCTTGGGGACTTGACCAAATATAGAGCTGAGAACATAAGTTTCACAAGATGGAATTCGCTCCTTCCTATATAGGGAAAATAGATGAGTAGTTCCCTTAAGTGTTGATTTCAAGACTTGAACAATGAGGCCCCACCCACTCACTGGCCCGAGAGAGACTTGGTTTATGGTTGGATCATAAACAGGTTGTTCATTAGAGAATCAATGGTACTTAAGGTGTAAAATGTAATTACAGGGGTAAAACGGACTTTTGACCCAACTGTAATTACGAACAACTCGTGAAGGATCGACTTGCATGTAATGGTTATATCTATGGACACAACTTGTCCTACAGTGCATAAGAGTGCAACTCTAGGCCTATAGTGGAGTGACCCAGAGTTAATGAATGAAAGTTAATTAATTAGTGAGTTTAATCAATTAATTTTGTATCATTGAAGCTTATAAATCTGTAGGTCCATAAGGTCCCCTTGCTAGTTCATAGTAACACTAAAATGATCAATTTAGTTGAAAGAAAAATTTGAAATATTCAAATTAATATTTAATATATTTGATATATTAAACGTAGAAGAGAAAAATATATATTGTATTTGATACATTAAATATTAGAGGAAATAGTTTATGTATTAGATACATTAATATTGAAAACTATATATACAAGTAAAATTTGAATGATGTTCAAATTAGTTAAATGTATATTATAAAAGATTAATTTTATGATATTTGAATGAGATTCAAATAAATATAAAATATATATTTTAACATAATAGATATTAAACTGTATTTTATTAAATAAAATTAATTCCTAAAAGCCCTATAAATAGGACATTTAGGTTTAGTAAAAAAGTTGGCCAAACAAACTAATCAGAGAGAGAATTGTTCTCTCGTTCTTTCAAGGAGGCTCCTACAAGCCTTGGTCCCGTATTCGAGTCATAGCAAGGTAGATCTCGTGAAAAAAGAACACAAGAAGATTTGTGGTCTTCAAAAGTAATATAGTTGCTTAACTTGTTTTAGTTTAATTCTAAATAAAAACAAAGATCGATTCCAAACGCTTCTGCTGCGGGGTTTGAAGAGTTCATTCCCTTCAGTGAATTCTTCAAGTCTCTGATCTTCAAAGAGGTTCAGTCTTCTAAGGATTCAAGAAGTCTCCATAGCTTGTGAATTCTTTCTGAGTTCTTAGGAGAAATTTTCTAAACCTTGCAAAGGAAGGATGAACTCTCTATTTATAGAGTTCTCATGGGAACATAGTGGGCTTGGGCCCCATTAGGTCCAGTCATATGGATTTGGGCTTTGGGCCAAGTTGCCATTTAAATAGCTTTCTGGGTCAATTTAATTTTGAGCCCAATTGCAATATGACCAAATTTGATCGGTTAAGTTTATTTGATCAAACGACCATGATGAAGACACGTGATGTTTTCCTGAGGCTCGCCAATTTTGTCTTCAAATTTAATCTGAGACACCTATCGATTTGAGATTCGTCCCAAATGTAAGTTTGTCATTCGCTTTGTGAATAATGACGTGACAACCGCTGATTGGCCGAAATTTCTCGGTCAACAAATGCCCATTTTTCGAGATTTAAGCACAAATATGTGTGGGTGAGTCTCGAAAAAGTTAAATTTTGAAATTGAAATGTAGGACATTCCTAGTTTCGAACCGCCTTGACATGCTAATTTTATCGAAATATGAAATTTAGTTAATAAATTCATTGCATGACACAACTTTTTATGCCAATTGATCAAAATATGAATTTGAGTCATAATTTTGATTTTTGTTATTTGACAACAAACTTTGACTTAAATTTTGCTAGATTTTGTGCCCTACCTTAATTCCACTGTGGACGTAGAGTAGAGTTTTGTGTTTACCCTTTTTTTTATGTGAATTTTGAGTAGGATTTGACTTTGAATTTTATCTAAATTTTGATGTGGAATAAATTTTGGCGTACACCCAAACTACCGATTTCGAGTTGAGACTTGAAGTTAGATAAATTTTGAATCTAAATCTTGCCTGGGAACGAAATTTGGAATATGCCCAATTTAATTCAAGATACATTTTAGATCTCATTCAAAATTTTGTTTGAACTCGGAGTAGAAGTGATGAAAATTTGACTTGGGATAATTTTGGAATTTCAGCCAATTTTTTACTTGTGGTTTGAATTTGATATGGAATTTGAACTCAACTCATGATTTTGGGATGAATTTCAAAATGCGCCCAAATTCCAATTCAACGTATGAATTAAAAAATTTCATCCCAGTTGAAGGAAATATTTTAGAAGTCAAGTTGTAACAGTAAAATTTGTTTGGCAAAGTGTAACCTAGCTAAATATAACTCTTTTTGGTAATTGGGTTCAAGTCCACCTCAAAACTCATTTTGAACTAGAGGGAGATCCGTCCACTGGTGCTTCGCGAGGGGCGATGCGGAAACGATTTTGGATCGTTGATACTCTAATTTCAAATTTAACAAATAGAATCGTTGATACTCTAATTTCAAATTTAACAAATAGAATCGTTGATACTCTAATTTCAAATTTAACAAATAGAAAACATGCTCAAAATGACGGAATTAAGAAATTAGAAATACATACCCTTGTAGTTCCGAATTTCTTCAAGTCCGCCGGCCGTTCCTCGTCACGAACTCTTCCGACCTCTTCTCACGAACGCCCTGAGGACCACCTCAGGTAGTCTCGCTATCCTTGGCGCCGAACAACGGAGTTGTGGGACTCCAAAAGAAGAGAAAAGAAGAAGGGTAGAAGAAGAAGAACTCACGAACTCTTCCGGCCTCTTCTCACGAGCGCCCTGAGGACCACCTCAGGTAGTCCCGCTATCCTTGGCGCCGAACAACGGAGTTGTGGGACTCCGAAAGAAGAGAAAAGAAGAAGGGTAGAAGAAGAAGAACTCAGGAGCTGAAAACAGGGGGTGTACGCTGAGTTTTAAAAAAAAAATAAAGTTGTCCTTAAAATGTACTTTGGCCAAACTTAGTTTACCTATATATATATATTTAATTATTATTATTATTATTAAAAATAATAATAATAATTTTATTTATTAAACTTTTTAATAAATAAAAAATATATATATATATATATAATTATTAATTAAACTTTTTAATTAATAATTATTATTTAATTCAATATCAAATATTAATTAAATAATATACTAAACCCGGTTTTTCGAAAACCGACTTTTTTACATATGAATCCTATTCATGTTTTAGGCCATACTCATATTTAAATCATATTTAAATATGTCCATCATTCTTCCACAAACCGAATTTGAACAATTCAAATTCTTTTTCTTTTTAATTTCTCTTATACTGTTGCACGACGTTATCCGAGCTAGCCAGGAGAACCTAAAGGACCTACAGATCATGAGCTCCAACGATACAAGATTATCCGGTCAAAACTCTTTCAACCGAACTAACCAACATTCGTTAACCCCCGGAAGACTCCATTATAGTTCGAGGGTTGCACTCTCCTCACTGTAGATATATTATGTCCTCTTGATATAACCATTATGGGTAAGTCGATCATTCATAGGTGTCTGTTATCACAGCTAGGTCTTTTAAACCGTTTAACCTATGTGATACCTCTTGTTTCTTAAGTACCACTGACACCTCTAATGAACATTTGATTTGTGATCCAATCATTAGATCAGAATCCTCTTCACACAGAAGATGATGAGGCCTCATGTTCAAGCTCCGGGGTCAGCTATTAAGGGAACACCTCTCTACTAGCCTAATGAGGGTAGGAGTGAATTCCATCTTGTCACACTATGTCCCCAGCTACCTATTCGAGTTTATCCCCAAGTTGGTAGGCTTATTGAGTGGGCCTTCCGCCACTCTCACCCATACAAGTCTAAGGATACTCTCGAATAAGCAGGAGTTCATAGCAATGTCAGAATTAAGAACGACCTTAGGTCATCAAATGAAAAAATCGGTCTCTTCAGTAAACGGTGTTATAAAGAGAGAGCGACTTGATTTTGCGGTTCAGTCTTATGCAAACTCATTGCACAGGACGCCCTCGCTTCTCACATCTCCATGTGAAACGATTCGGATCACATCGTTTTGTACTATACAAAGCGAGCCGCATCCAATAGTGTTACCAGGCTAAGGTACCCAACCTTAACCATATACTATAGACCGTTTTGACTGTCTACTTGAGCCTGATCCACATTCATGTCATACATGAAGCTCAAGTACTCATCGATTGCCATGGGTGTTGTTTATTGGTACTGGTTAGTGCAAACACGTTTCACTATATTCAATAAACACATTTACTGAATAAATCTCAATAACTCTTTATTCCGTAAATAGACATATTACATTTACAACGTTTACATACCACTCGTGTTAGGACATAAAACCCAACAAACTCCCACTTGGACTAACATGTCTGTGGGGAGAATGTTGGTCAGGAATACAAATATATACATACATGTACAAAGTATCTCCCACTGTCCTATTTAGCAGATCGCAGCCCCAGACTCTCTAGGTGTCCCTCAAACACTTTAGCCGTGAGAGACTTTGTAAACGGATCAGCAACGTTGTGCTCCGAGGCGATCTGTGTGACGATCACATCTCCTCGTTGCACTATCTCCCTGATAAGGTGATATTTGCGCTCGATGTGCTTCCCGCGCTTATGACTCCGAGGTTCTTTAGAATTCGCCACAACACCACTGTTATCGCAATAAAGTGTGATGGGCAAATTCATATTTGGAACAATTTCCAAATCAGTCAAGAACTTCCTTAGCCATACCGCTTCCTTCGCTGCTTCGCAAGCTGCGACGTACTCAGCTTCCATGGTGGAGTCAACAATACAACCTTGCTTAATACTCCTCCATACTATTGTCCCTCCGTTAAGAGTAAACACTGATCCTGAAGTAGATTTCCTAGAATCTATATCAGTCTGAAAATCAGAGTCAGTGTATCCTGCTAGGATCATATCCTTAGCGCCATACATGAGCATATAGTCCCTCGTTCTCCTAAGATACTTGAGGATATGTTTAACGACGGTCCAGTGATCATATCCTGGATTAGACTGGTACCTACTGACAATTCCGACTGCAAAACAGATGTCAGGTCTAGTGCATAACATAGCATACATCAGACTGCCAACTGCAGATGCATACAGAATACGTCTCATGTCCTTAACCTCTTGAGGTGTCTTAGGAGACTGTTCCTTAGACAAATGAATTCCATGCCTAAACGACAGCAAACCTTTCTTGGAATTCTGCATCTTATATCTAGATAACACTTTATCTATATAAGATGCCTAAGACAGTGCTAGCGTTCTGTTCTTGCGATTCCTTACGATCTGAATCCCAAGAACAAACTGAGCCTCTCCCAAATCTTTCATTTGGAATTGGGTTGCTAGACACAGTTTTACATCAGTAAGAACTCCTACATCATTCCCAATGAGTAGTATATCGTCTACATACAAGACTAAGAAAGCTACTACTTTATTGACAATCTTCTTGTATACACAAGGCTCGTCAATATTCTGTTCAAAGCCATAAGATTTGATCGCAGTATCAAACCTTATATTCCAGGATCTATATGCCTGTTTCAACCCATAAATGGATCGATTCAGCTTGTAAACTTTTTGTTCTTGACCCTGAATTATGAACCCCTCTGGTTGGACCGTAGAGACACTCTCTTCAAGATTGCCATTCAGAAAGGTAGTCTTGACATCCATTTGCGAGATTTCATAATCATAAAATGCGGCAATGGACAAGAGTATTCTAATCGACTTCAACATGGCAACAGGAGAAAAAGTTTCTTCATAGTCCACCCTTCTCGCTGGATAAAACCCTTTGCCACAAGTCGGGCCTTAAAGGTTTGCACCTTACCAACCTGGTCTCGTTTCCTCTTGTAGATCCACTTACAACCGAAGGGTCTTTCACCATCTGGTTGATCTACAAGATTCCAGACCGAATTGAAGTACATAGACTCCATTTCGAGGTCCATGGCTTTGAGCCATTGATCCTTGTCTACATCTGTCATTGCCTGTTTAAAGGTCAATGGATCCTCAATTCCATCATCAGGTATGACGAATTGAGTCTCAGACAAGCCGATGTAGCGGTCGGGTTGTCTCACATCCCTCCCACTGCGTCGAGGCTCTCTCAACTCTTGAGAAGGACCAGCCTGATCAACAACTTTTGTTGATCCTTCTGTAGCTTCCCTGGATAATTCGGACAAAACTATTTTGCTCGAAGGTTGATGATCTCTCATGAGGTCTTCCTCTAAGAACGTGACATTAGTCGATACTAATACCTTGTCCTGTCGAGGATCCTAAAAGAGACCACCTCTCGTTTCCTTGGAGTAACCTACGAATAGGCACATTTTGAACGATGTTCCAGTTTCTTTGGACCGGATACCAGCACGTGTGCTGGACATCCCCAAATTCTGAAGTGACGTAAACTACCTTTACACCCACTCCAAAGCTCCTAAGGTGTATCAGAAACGCTCTTAGAGGGAACATTGTTTAAAATATATACGACAATCTCTATTGCGTATCCCCAAAACGAGCTAGGCAGCTGAGCATAGCTCATCATAGATCAAACCATGTCCAACAGGGTTCTATTTCTCCTTTCGGATACACCGTTCTGCTGCGGTGTTTCGGGCGCTGAGAGTTGAGATACAATTCCATGTTCTATCATATAGTCCTGAAATCTAGTATCCATATACTCTCCACCTCGATCACATCAGAGTGTTTTTATCGATTTACCTAATATGTTCTCAACCTCTGCCTTATACTCAATGAACTTTTCAAGAGTATCAGACTTATAATGTATTAGGTAAAGATAGCCGTACCTTGAATAATCATCAATGAAGCTGACGAAATATTCAAACCCTCCTTGTTCTTTGACATTCAAAAGACCGCAGAGATCCGAATGCACGATTTCTAGAGGTTCTTTAGACCTATAACCTTTTTCAGTAAAAGGTCGTTTAGTCATCTTGCTCTCAATACATGACTCACATGGCGATAAAGAGCTGTCCTCTAAACGATTTAGGAGACCGCTCTTAACCAACCTCTCAATCCTATTGAGATTAATGTGGCCTAGTCTCAAGTGCCAAAAATAGGTACTAGGAGAAAACTTCTGCCTTTTAGTTTGAGTTTCAGCTGTTTTAAACATCTCAGTGTTCAAAATAGCTTGAACCTCTGTCGGTCTTAACACATATAAGTTGTTCTCAAGTTTAGCAGAACAAATTTGTACACCTCTTTTGCTAATGATAGCTTCATTATCAGCAAAAGATACTTTATACATTTGTTCTAATAAATAAGCTATAGAGACTAGGTTCCTCTTGAAGCTAGGAACCAATAGCACATTTTATAGCAAAATGTAACTATCTCTATAAGACAACTTAACATCGCCCACTGCTTTAGCTGAGACAACCTCTCCAGTACCAACTCTGAGAGTTATCTCATCTTTAGCTAGCGGCTGCCAGGAACTAGTTTACTGAAACGAAGAACAAACGTGATTAGTGGCTCCTGAATCGAGGATCCAGGCATGACTATCATTTTCCGCTAAACACGTTTGCACAACAAGCAAATCATATTTACTTTGTTGTTTCTTCTCAGCATGTCTCATTACTGAGCTGGGAAGAGGACAATCCTCTGTTAAGACAGACCTAAGATCATCACGAACAAGAATCATATTCGAGTTCGTTTTCCAGATCTCGTATTTATCGCCAGCTAACTTAACGGAAGCTAATACGTTTTTAAACGAGCTAGACATGCTGAAAAGAAATGTAAATCTATTAGTGGAACAATTTTAACCTATTTAAACCAATCAAGTAAATTTAGCAGTAAATAAAGTAATCAGACTCTTTATTTACATGCAACGATATTTTAGTGAGTTAGAATGGTCGCTACCTAAGGGTAAACGAGCACTCCTTCACTAAACCAAGACATTCTTGACTAAATGCTAATACCAGAATAACTCTTACTCTTATAGCATCTTAGTTATCGTTTTTGGTCAAGATTTACTAACTCCTTAGCAAATCCTGTAAGTGCGACCCTCCATTTTTAGAACGCACAGGACGGCCCCAACAGTGCAACCTAAGGGAATGTCAGAGTTGAGAATGACCCTATGTTTCTTTATCCATAAATGGTGACTGACTTGTTCAACTCTCATGAAACGGCCCTCCTAAGGGATTGGTGCCACCAAGGGCACCTTGCAGGCGGAACATGGGAATCTCACGGTTCAATCCAATGGAGGAGACCGTAGGATGTACTGACGTACTTTCTTCTCCCACTTACTATAAATACTTACTCCATTCACCTTGCTATTGAAAGATACAAATGCCATCCGAAGGGGGATGCCCTATTGACATCACGAGGCCGAGCATAATTCTCACGTTGTGAATTTCACGGAGTGTGTAGCAGGAGAGGGATATATCATATATTCCTTCTCAACACATCTACTAAGTATCATATTCAGTTTTAGGGTAAATTACTTCTGGCTTTATCCGGCTAAGTAAATAAAACCTTAAGTCAAGGCAAACAATTTACCTAAGATGTCTGGGTTATAAACAAGTTATTAACCTCGCACTTCTCACGCATGCTCATAAAGCCGGGTTAACTTTACTCAAGTACCGGATAGTCCCCAGGTAGGAGGAGTTCCGTCAATTCAAGTTCCTCCAATCCTAGACAAGATTTCACCAGGTGAGTTTCTCATAACCTTAGCATTTACGAGATATCGACCTATTTTATCTAATAAAACAGACCGAATCATTTAACCCTAAATGAGCATGTCGTTATCTTTGTTATAGATTTTATAAGTCTATCCAATTTTACAACTCTTGCAAAAACTTAGACATACTATAACAAACATCTACATGCTTCTCAAACATGCAATCGCTAAGGCATGACAAGTTGAATGTTTAACTTCATAATTAATATAACACTTATACTAATTATGCTCTTAAACATACAACTCCTAATTCATAAATTAATATAACACTTATATCAATTCTCATGAATTAAGCATGCATCCTATACATTATAACACTTATAACATACAATATGCAACTAAAAATGTTGGAAGTTTAATTTCATAATTAATATAACAATTATATCAATTATTCTATTAAGCAAACAACATCTAATTCATGAATTAATATAACTCTTATATTAATACTCATGAATTCCTGAATTTGCATATTATATATTATAACACTTATAACATATTTTCAATGCATGGAGCATGCTTCCTACGGTGAGATTTTAAATCTATATGGCATACTTTATGCACATACAAACAAGGAAATTAATTAAAACATAAATTCGCAATGCATAATTAATTAAACACACTAAAGAGGATCGATTTTGGCATTTAGCAAGCAATAACTATTTTATTACAAGCTTGAACAACAAGCTAAGTCTTGAGCGGACTTCGAACTTTTCGCACTGCCTTTGACAAGCATGCTTCCCCGAACGCTTCGGCCAAATTCTCTTCGAGCTTCTCTTCGTATTGCCTATAACGAGTTTGAACTAACACCGAATATTTCGGCGAGCTCCAAACTCGAGCTTCTTTCACAAAGAAACCTATATGGACTCTAATGACTCTAAAAGAATACAAACTCTTCAGCACACATTAAAACCCATACAATCTCGGGCAAATACAAATAAAGAAATTAAAAAAGAAACTATGCCAAAATCGATATTCACTTTAGACGCAAATTCAGAAACAATTTCTAAATTAAAATACCCATCATTTTAAATTGATGCAAATTGAGTTAATCGCAAAATCGCTCTGATACCAATTGATGGAGCGATATACGCAGCGGAAGCGATTTTGGATCGTTGATACTCTAATTTCATCAATTTAACAAATAGAAAACATGCTCAAAACGACTGAATTAAGAAATTAGAAATACATACCCTTGTAGTTCCGAATTTCTTCAAGTCCGCCGGTCGTTCCTCGTCACGAACTCTTCCGGCCTCTTCTCACGAACGCCCTGAGGACCACCTCAATTGTGGGACTTCGAAAGAAGAGAAAAGAAGAAGGGTAGAAGAAGAAGAACTCAGGAGCTGAAAAACAGGGGGATGTACGCTGAGTTTTCAAAAAAAATAAAGCTGAGTTTTTTTTTTTCTCCAGCTTCGTATACCCCTGCTCTTTAAAATGTACTTTGGCCAAACTTAGTTTACCTATATATATACATAACTATATAATATATATATACATAACTTAATATATATATATATATATATATATATATATATATATATTTAATTATTATTATTATTAAAAATAATAATAATAATTTTATTTATTAAACTTTTTAATAAATAAAAAAAATATATATATAATTATTAATTAAACTTTTTAATTAATAATTATTATTTAATTCAATATCAAATATTAATTAAATAATAGACTAAACCCGGTTTTTCGAAAACCGACTTTTTTACACATGAATCCTATTCATGTTTTAGGCCATACTCATATTTAAATCATATTTAAATATGTCCATCATTCTCCCACAAACCGAATTTGAACAATTCAAATTCTTTTTTTTTTAATTTCTCTTATACTGTTGCACGACGTTATCCGAGCTAGCCGGAGAACCAAAAGGACCTACAGATCATGAGCTCCAACGATACGAGATTATCCGGTCAAAACTCTTTCAACCGAACTAACCAACATTCGTTAACCCCCGGAGACTCCACTATAGTCCGAGGGTTGCACTCTCCTCACTGTAGATATATTATGTCCTCTTGATATAACCATTATGGGTAAGTCGATCCTTCACAGGTGTCCGTTATCACAGCTATGTCTTTTAAACCGTTTAACCTCTGTGATACCTCTTGTTCCTTAAGTACCACTGACACCTCTAATGAACATTTGATCTGTGATCCAATCATTAGATCAGAATCCTCTTCACACAGAAGAGGATGAGGCCTCATGTTCAAGCCCCGGGGTCAGCTATTAAGGGAACACCTCTCTACTAGACCCTAATGAGAGTAGGAGTGAATTCCATCTTGCCACACTATGTCCCCAGCGGGCGGATCCAGACATTGATGTTTGGGGGGGCCAAAAAATTAGAGTATATAAATATTAAAAAAATATCGCCAAAAATCTAGAGGTTCGAATTCACTATGTTGACATTAACAAAAAGTTATCAGTGATAAACATATGTGAGTGTATCAAAGACTTACGGACTAAGTTTAAATAAACTTAATACCATCATATAATTTTGCTCATAAAAAAAAAAAAAATTGACTCTCTAAACTCTAAAAAGTCTTTAATGCATCCCTATATTTTCAATTTTGTTTCTAATGAATTCCTATATTTTAAAAAATGTCAAATAAATACAAGGATATATTAGACTTAAACTTGAAAATTTGAGGACCAATTAAATACAAAATTGAAAGTTAAAAAATATATTGAACTCTTTTTGAGGTTCGTGGTCTATTAAACACAAAATTAAAAGTTCAAAGATTAATTAGACATTTTTAAAAAAAATATTATTAAAAAAAAACACAATATAACATAAATTTGTTTACAAAATTTATAAAAAGGAGGTTAATATAGTCTAAATTACTTTTGAAAATGTTAATAAATAAATTAATACTAAGAGTTAATAAAAAATTTTAAAGGATGAAGAATACTAAATTTAGATATTTAAAATTACAGACTAAAATAATATAACTCTTAAAAAAAAAAAAAAAGTCTTAATTATTTTTAAGAATGAAATTTATATATTTTTAAATATATATAAACAAAACATATTAAAAGAGAACCATTTTTTTTTAAAAAAATATACATATATGGAAGGAAATGTAAAGCAAATAAATTATTGTTATGGTTGAGTTTCGAACTCAGGCACAACAAAATATAAACCATGCACATGACCACTACAGCAGAATAAGATTTTGTTAATTTGGGGGGCCAAAATGTATTTAATAACAACAGTATATATTTAAGGCATTAATTTTGCCTACGAGTATGAGAAAATCAAAAATTTTGGGGGGGCCGTGACCCCCCCTAGTCCCTTCAGAGGTCCGCCCCTGTCCCCAGCTACCTATTCGAGTTTATCCCCAAGTTGGTAGGCTTATTGAGTGGGCTTTCCGCCACTCTCACCCATACAATTCTAAGGATACTCTCGAATAAGCAGGAGTTCATAGCAAGCTCAGGATTAAGAACGAGTTACCTTAGGTCATCAAATGAAAAAATCGGTCTCTTCAGTAAACGGTGTTATAAAGAGAGAGCGACTTGATTTTGCGGTTCAGCCTTATGCAAACTCATTGCACAGGACGCCCTCGCTTCTCACATCTCCATGTGAAACGATTCGGATCACATCGTTTTGTACTATACAAAGCGAGCCGCATCCAATAGTGTTACCAGGTTAAGGTACCCAGCCTTAACCATATACTATAGACCGTTTTGACTGTCTACTTGAGCCTGATCCACATTCATGTCATACATGAAGCTCAAGTACTCATCGATTGCCATGAGTGTTGTTTATTGGTATAGGTTAATGCAAACACGTTTCACTATATTCAATAAACAGATTTACTGAATAAATCTCAATAACTCTTTATTGCTTAAATAGACATATTACATTTACAACGTTTACATACCACGAGTGTTAGGACATAAAACCCAACAGGAGGATCCAATTTCCGCTTCCGCCACTGGTCGCTTCCGCTTCCGCCACTGGTGCTTTGCGACCGTCTCTTTGTCTGTGTCGGACGCCTCTCAGTCGGGAGGAATCTCCACCGTTTGTCTTCCGTCGCTGGCATTTTGCCAAGGTCGCCGAAGCCCAGCCTCCGCATAAATGTTCCTCTTTTTTGTTCTACTAATTTGTATTCGTACTTTATTTTTTATTTTATTTTATTTTTTTTACTTCTGTTTCAAACGAAGGATAAAACTCAAGAACTAATGTACATAGGGTAAATCTGTTGTGTCAGTGTGCGTGGTCCTGACGTTTTCTTTTTTACTTCTGTCTCTTTTTTTTCTTACTTTTATATATATATTTTGGGGTTTTTTTTTTAAGATATGAGTTCTACAACAAAATTCTGTGGCATGACAGAAGACTTCTCCTAAGAACTCAATCAATTTTTTTTACTTCTGTATCTTTTTTTTTTTTTTTACTTTTATATATATATATATTTTTTTTTTTTTTTATTTTGTGTTTTTTTTTTAAGATATGAGTTCTACTATTTACAACAAAATTATGTGGCATGACTGAACACTTCTCCTAAGAACTCAGATCAATTTGATCTTTGATGTATGTTGAATTTGGACAGTGTAATTTGGACCTTGTTGTAATTTTGATTTGTACATTTGATGTTTCTAATGTAGATTTTAAAAACTGGAAAGTTCTTACAATTCGATCTAATATGTTTTTCTTTTACAACCTTAATTCTTCGGTGTTTGCTTGTTGATTGCCGCCAATTTGGTTATCGATTTGGGGAGCTATTACACGTACATTTTTTTTTTTTTTTTTTTTTATCTATATTCTCTTTTATGTACTATGGACTGTGATTTGGAATTTGAAATTTGGATGTGATTTGAAACTTGAAATTTTGATGTAATTTGGAACTCGGATGTAATTTAGAACTTAGAATTTGGATATAAATTTGGATTATGAACTTGGAATTTGGATGTAAACTTGGAACTTGGAACTTGAATGACAATTTGTAAATTTGGACTATGATTTGAAACTTGAAATTTGGATATGATTCCGAACTTGAAATTTGGATGTGATTTGGAACTTGAAATTTGGATGTGATTTCAAATTTGATGTAACTTAGAATTTGGATCTTGAAATTTGACACTCGAAATTTAGAACTGGTAATTTGGATGTAATTTGAAACTTGTAATTTGGAATTTGGAAATTACATGTAATTTAGAATTAGGAAATTACATGTAATTTTGGAATTAGGAATTTTGTAATTAAATGTAATTTTGGAACTTGCAACTGGTAACTTGGAAATTACATGTAATTTGGAATTTGGGGAATGAAATTTATTGAATGTATGTTTGATCCTTGACTCATTATACAATGTAAACTCAATTCAAAACTTGCATCGTTCGAATTTGTTGCAAATCCAAACGCCATTTTTTTTTTGTACATGTGTATCCGAGCTTGAAGCAAGACTTTCAAACTTTATCTCAAAGTTTTTAAAATATATATTTTTTAATCGTGTTAAGCACAAAATAAACAAAAATTGATTTTTTTTTTCAATGACAAAGAAGTTAGAGATGTGACACTGGGTAGTGGCATGTCCACTTATCGGATGCGACTTGTAGGGCTATCCTGTGCCAAGTGTTGTCCATGCTAGAGATGTCCACTTGTCGGATGCGACTTGTTGGTCAATCCCATGCAGGCATCTTCAACTTTTTTGGACTTGAGAAGAAGAAATTTTTTTATTTATAAACTTCAAAACTTTTTCTTTTCTGTTTGCCAAAGAAATTAGAGATGTGACACTGGGTAGTGGGATGTCCACTTGTCGGATGCGACTTGTAGGGTTATCTTATGTCAAGTGTTGTTCCTGATAGGGATGTCCACTTATCGGATGCGACTTGTAGGTCTATCTCATGCAAACATCTTCAACTTCTTTGGACTTGAGAAGAAAAAATTGATTTCTAAACTTCAAAACTTTTTCTTTTATGCTTGCCAAAGAAATTAGAGATGTGACACTGGGTAGTGGGATGTCCACTTGTCGGATGTGACTTGTAGCGCTATCCTGTGCCAAGTGTTGTCCCTTCTAGGTATGTCCACTTGTAAGTATATCCCATGCAGACATCTTCAACTTCTTTGTTTTTGAGAATAAAAAATTGATTTCTAAACTTCTAAACTTTTTCTTTTTTGCTTGCCAAAGAAATTAGAGATGTGACATTGGGTAGTGGGATGTCCACTTGTCGGATGCGACTTGTAGGGCTATCATGTGCCAAGTGTTGTCTCTGCTAGGGATGTCCACTTGTCGGATGCGACTTGTAGGTCTATCCCATGCAGACATCTTCAACTTTTTTGGACTTGAGAAGAAAAAAACAATTTCTAAACTTCGAAACTTTTTTTTTGCTTGCCAAAGAAAAGAAGTTAGAGATGTGACGCTGGGTAGTGGGATGCCCACTTGTCGGATGTGACTTGTAGGTGTTGGGTTTTATACCCTAAAACTCGTGGTTTGTAAACTGAATGTATATTCTATTTTGCAATAAAGTTGTTATTGAGTTTTATTCAGTAAAGTTGTTATTGAATAAAGTGAATTGTGTTTACTTTTAACCTAACTCCAATAAAATAAGAACCCATGGCTATAGGATGTATACTTGAACTTCATGTGGTGACATGACTGTGGATCAAGTTCGAGTGATAGCCAGAATAGTCTATAGTATAGGGATAAGGTTGGGTATCTTATCCTGGGGACACTATTGGACGCGACCCACTTTGTATAGTACAAACGATGTGATCCGAAATCGTTCATGTGGAGACATGCGAATGGGGGCGTCCTATGCAATGAGTTTGCATAAGACTGAACCGCGAAACAAGTCGCTCTTTCTTTATAACTCCGTTTACTGTAAGGACCGACTTTTTCATATGATGACCTAGGTAACTCGATCTGAATCCTGAGCACGCTATGAACTCCTGTTTATTCGGGCTTATCCTTTGACTTGTATGGGTGAGAGTGGCCCGAGATCGCCGACTCAATAAGCCTACCATCTTGGGGATAAGACCGGGTAGGTAGCTGGAAACATAGTCCTGCGAGATGAAATTCACTCCTACCCGCTTTGAGGGATTAGTAGAGAGGTTGTTCCCTTAAGTCCTGACTCCGGGTCTTGAACTAGGGATCCCACCCTCTCATTGGCCCGAGAGGGACTTGGTATAGTGATGAGATCACATACCAATCGGTTTGGTGGTTGGACCACAAACCAATAGTTCATTAGAGGATCAGTGGGACTTAAGAAACAAGATGTAATTACGGGGGTAAAACGGTTATTTTTACCCAGTTGTAATTACGAACGACCTGTGAAGGATCGACTTACTAATGGTGGTTATATCAAGATGACAGAAATATATCTACGGTGAGGAGAGTGCAACACTTGGACTTTAGTGGAGTCTCCGGGGGTTAACGAATGTTGGTTAGCTTGGCTAAAGAGTTTGGTCAGGTAATCTCGTATCGTTGGAGCTCATGATCTGTAGGTCCTTTAGGTTCTCCTGGCTAGCTCGGATTAAGTCGTGTAACAATATGAGAGAAAAAGAATTTGAATTTATTCAAATTTGTTTTTGGAAAAATGATGGACATATTTAAATATGATTTAAATATGAGATTGGTCTAAAACATGAATAGGGATTCATGTGTGATGATTCGGTTTAAGAAACCGAGATTAGTCTTATTATTTAATTAATATTTGATATTGAATTAAATAATAATATTAATTAATTAAAAAGTTTAATTAATTAAAATTTATTTTGTTTATTAAAATTAATAATGAATTAATTTTTAAATGACAAAATATTACAAGTGGGATTATCCAAGTCAAGTGAATTTATCCAAGTTGAGTGAATTTATCCAAGTTGAGTGGGTTTATCCAAGTTGTGAAGTGGATTGTGAATCACCAGCCACATGCATAAACTCATCAATTTTGGAATACTTGGTTGAAGACTAATCCATCCAATTTGAGGTGTCATGCTAAGCAAAAAGTTTGTTGCATGTGAATTGCCTATAAATTGGATGAAGTTCAAATGGTTTGAGGTTGATGAATTTTCAAAGAGTTTGAACATTTGGATGAGGGTTGATGAAGAGTTCATGTTAGTTGAGAAATTAGAAATCTAAGTGTTAGATATTTCTCCCAAAACCCTCATCACTTTCACCTTCTCATTTTCATTTTCCATTCTTTTCCTCCTGTAAAGGAGTCCCACCACTCCGTTGCTCGGCCCGAGGATAGCGGGACTACCGGAGGTGGTTCTCGAGGAGTTAAAGGGAAGTTTCGAAGGGTTCGTGAGGAGATTCGAGCACCGGAATAGAAGTTTTTAGAACTACAAGAGGTAAGTGTTCTAATTTCTTTTATTTCTAGTTTTGAGCATGTTTCTAGTTTAGCTAAATTGATGAAATTAGAGTGCCAAAGATCTGACTCGCTTCCGCTGCGCTACATGCGCTCCATCAGTAGGTCTATCCCATGCAAACATCTTTAACCTCTTTGGACTTGGGAACAAAAAAAAATTATTTCTAAACTTCAAAACTTTTTATTTTCTGTTTGCCAAAGAAGTTAGATATGTGACATTAGGTAGTGGGATGTCCACTTGTCGGATGCGACTTGTAGGGCTATCCTGTGCCACATGTTTCCCCTGCTAGGGATGTCCACTTGTCGGCTGCGACTTGTAGGGCCCATGCAGCCATCTTCAACTTCTCTGGACTTGGAAACAAAAAACGATTTCTAAACTTATTTTTCTTTTTCAAAGGAATTAGAGATGTGACACTAGGTAGTGAGATGTCCACTTGTCGGATGCGACTTGTAGGGCTATCCTGTGCCAAGTGTTGCCCCTGCTAGGGATGTCCACTTGTCGGATGCGACTTGTAGGTCTATTCCATGCAGACATCTTTAACCTCTTTGGACTTAGGAACAAAAAAATTGATTTCTAAACTTATGCCCCCTTTTTGTTTCTTTTGCTTGCCAAAGAAGTTAGAGATGCGACACTGGGTAGTGGGATGTCCACTTGTCAGATGCGACTTGTAGGGCTATCCTGTGCCAAGTGTTGTCTCTGCTAGAGATGTCCACTTGTCGGATGCGACTTGTAGGTCTATCTCATGCAAACATCTTCAACTTCTTTGGACATGGAAACACAAAACGATTTCTAAACTTCTTTTCCTTTTGCAAAGAAGTTAGAGATGTGACACTGGGTGGTGGGATGTCCACTTGTCGGATGCAACTTGTAGGGCTATCCCATGCAGACATCTTCAAACTCTTTGGACTTGGAAATTGATTTCTAAACTTTTGCCCCCTTTTTTTTTACCTGTCAAAAAAGTTAGGGATGTAACACTGACAGTGGGATGTCCATTTGTCGGAAGCGACTTGTAGGGCTATCTTGGGCAGTGTGTTGCATCAACATTGTTAAACCTTCGTCGGAGTCACCATTGTAAACCTTTTTTTTTTTTTTTTTTTTTTTTTTTTTTTGTAGGCCAAATCATGGTTTTTTTCATAGAGCTTTTAGACGATGACGGAAAAAAAATTGGTTGTTTTGGAGGCCGAAAATCAACCACTTAAAAGTGACATCATTTTCCCTATGAAAGTGTTGCGTGCTCAATGTTTAAAATAAAGATGCAATGGTAGAGCACTGAGAACATGCAAGCATACATGGTCCTGTAGCAAGTAATAAGTATTTTTTCATTCGATTTCCCACAGAGATTTATTCTTAGTTACTAACGAAGTGAGATGTTAAGTGAGAATGGGTGGTTTAAATGGGGTAGATTTGAGTTTAAAGTGCTTAACTATTAAGGAACGTGCGAGATATGAAAGCATAAACAAGTGCAAGTAAGTAGGTAAACTCGAACAAAGAAGGAAAAGAATTGCGGAAACAACAATTTTCTAGCAATGTTACTAACAACGTTTTAAGTGTAAAGTGTGGAAACAAGGGCTACTAACGACTCCTCTATAGGCTTTTTCATACGATTCTCAAGCAGTAGATCAACTCATCATGCATCAAACTAACTCATTCTCATGTATCTTTCGATTTCATGCATTAGATCCTTTAGTTTACTCATGTCCCAGTAAGGCCTTAAGCATCTATTTATAAAAGCAAGTTAATGATTTGTACTAGGAAAACGCCTATTCCTAGGTCGGTTTCTGGCTACCATGAAAGGCTAGTATGAATGTACGACTCTGAACTCTTACTCCTTCCAAAGGTTAGGAGCTCTTTAGACAAAATGGATGGCCAATCGAAATTGCCCGTGGGATGAAGCACACATACATTCAATGCATTTGAAGCTATCCTACATGCTTGATTAACGTATTTCTTCCTATAGACTTGTCATTAGCATACCCTTATGTGGTTTAGTTACTCATCGATGAAGATGGAACGGAAGGAATAGATGGTGAAGTCATGCTTAGCAGAATGTAAATGACAAAATAGAAGAAGAAGAGCAGTAAAACAGTTGCGAAGTAGCCAAGTTAACTCTTTGATTTATCAAGGTTCAAACTGAACAAGCAACAACTTAAACTGATGAAAACTAAACAGAAAGAGACGAGATGAATTAGAGTAGCAAACATAAACGAATTACAGCAGACAGCAACGGAAAGAGAAACAGAAAGCAAAGGAAAGCAGAAGAAAGCTGTAAACGCAAGCGTGTGAACTCCTCGTCGCAACGCCTCGGGTGAAGGCCGAAGGTAAGCTTGATCGTGGATGAATCTAATCAGAAGAGAAGAAAAATCCTCTCTTCTTCCTCTCAGACTATCGATTCCACCAGCTGAACCTCTCGCACAAGCAACCGGAAGAAAGAACAAATGAGAGAATGCGTTGAAATGGGAGACTACGCCGTTCGAGTGTGTGTTTGTCTTTCCCCCTTTGACCTCCTTTTATAGTGTTTTGTAGGTAAGATTCGGCCAAGGAGAACCATCCATTCTGAACAACAACCTTCCACGTGGCAGTAGGAGAAAGAATGGGCGGCTGAAAAATCGTAACAAAATAGAAAACGGTTAGACAACTTAACAAATTTCACTTAAAACATTGTTGAGACAGCAATGTTTTTGCAATGTTTCTGCAATATGGAAATTTCAACTCTTTAGCTTTGTTTTTGGTTCTTTTTCCTTCCTTTTACACATAAGTCCTAATTTAGCTTCATTCTACAAATTCTCATATATAAGCACATGTTTAGGCTAAATTCTACCAAAAACGCTTAAGAGTGTACACCATTCTATAGCAAATAAATCCCTAAAATAGTCACTTTTGGAGACGTAACAGAAAGGTCCGCTCAGGGAGTCGGAATTGGAGAGATCGCATTTTTTGGCCGAATGGTCAATAGAAAGATCCCGAGATAAACACTCCCCCGCTACAGTATGGATTTTACAATCCTCTTTACATAGAGGGAAAGCAAAACTCAATGCGGAACCAACCCTTGGGCATCTAATTATTGCGAGCGAAGTTCGTTGGGTTCCTACGTTTAAACTTAATAGTGAATTCCTTTACACTCCCCTTTATTGGGAGTGGCTTGAGTTCGCCCTTGCTCGAAACAAGGTCTCATTGCAAGGCTCTAGCCTGCTATCGCCCGTGATGGCCTCCATGTATACTTATGATCGCAACTTAGATGTGATTCGAGCCTTCTGCGAAGCTTGGTGTCCTTCGACCAACAACATTCACACCTCCTCTGGAGAAGTATCCCTTTCTTTGTGGGACATATGTGAAAATTCGGAGGTCTTTTAGGCAGAGGAAAATTTTATGACGAAATCATTCCAAGTTGAGAGGAATTAATGGGTCCGCGCGTTGGCCCGCTTATCCGAGGTGAGCATTTTCCAAAGAGCTGCACTTACCTTTTTGATGCTTACTACCAGATTGTTTCTCAGCAAGTAGAGAAATCACGAATTTTCATCCATTTGTGGACCAATCTTTGGTTCAAGGGTGATATAAAGTATACCAAACCCCCTCCCCGTAGGTCTAAAAAAGCTTTCCGCCCTCGCTTAACTCATAACCCGTCGGGCTCTATCCCCGAGCCACATGACTGGTCTGACGAAGAGCAAGAATTATTCCGCGAACTGGGGGCAGAAGAGGACTGAAAAGAGCAAACATATCTGGCTGCCTTTCTCTCATGTTGATTGTGTGTTTTCATGTTTCCTTATAAGACCACAAAATTTCTTCGTCGTGGTGTGTTTAAAGTAGCATCGATCCCTCATGGCTGAAGGTAGCATTTTTAGCCTTGCAGTCCCGGTTTTATCCAATACTTATCATGGACTTAGCCAACTTTACAACACATTCATCCGGGCGCTCCGATATTTGCTTCCCAGTACACTATGTTTATGGTTGACTTGCACATTACTTTGGCACACACTTTAGAATATCCACAACGGCAGGCCCGATGATGGTTGATTACTCAGGAGAAGGTGGTGCTAGGTACTATGATGCATTCGCAGCCCGCAGACTAATCCATCAAGGTACGTTCATAACGTGGCATGCAAACCCCCAACCTAAGAGCCAAGGCGGAATTTTAAACGATGTTAAAGGTTTATCATTCTCTTCCTCTTCATACTTCATAAGCATTCGATCGTGTTACTTATCCTCTCATCACGGAAAAAAATGACTATCGAGGCCTACCACCTTTGTCGGTTTAGTCGAAAACTTGGCTTTTGTCAGGATGTACCGAACGAGTTACGTGAAGATCCGTCCATAGTCAACCTGGACAATGTGTTCCACTGTTGAATAATTTGTACTGAAACACTAACTTCTTCCCGTGTATATCTTCTTGAGTGTATGCCAAACCCTACCGATCATGTCACTCCCTCCTACAAGAAGTGGTGGATCCAGAAACATGGGAACTATTTCGGGGCGAGCATACAACTATTAGTTAACAGTTTCACCCCTCCTCCCGCAACTAAGACCAAATCCCCCAAGGACACAGGTAAAAAGGATTGCGCCTCAATGAAAGAGGTGTTAACTCACTTAGTGGGTAGTTCTGACGATGACGCTGACAGTCAAAGCAGCAACAACGACCGTTGTTGGAAGCAGGCGAAACCTTGCAAGAGATCGAAAAAGATTGTTGATGCCCGTTTTGAGAGCGCTTTCGATGATGCTCCAAAATTTCCTGGAGTCACTGTGCCTTTGGTTGGTGACTCATTCATCCTTTCTCCTTTGTATATATGTATTTTTTTTTAGTTCGAGCAATTTTTATTTACATGCTTTATCGTTATTTACTCATTTCCATATTACTTTCTCATTTTGTAGGCCTCTTCGAGCAAGCGTTCATTGACGAGACCTCCTGTTTTAGATTCTATCACTCCAGCCTCTGGGTGTTTTAAAACACCGGTCTATAAAGAGATCCGTCGTGCCTCTACCGTCCCTATTGGCTCAAGCTCTCAGCAGAAGCATGCAAAGGCAGACATCACAACCTTAAATGTTTATGTCATCATTTTGTGTCTTAAATTACAATTGTATAACAAATATCAATTTTCTCTCTCCAAATACGTAAGAATATTGTATACAATTTTTTGTTTTTTTTTAATTTGATTTTCATTATTTTAGGGATTTATTTTTTTGCAAGGGATTTTTAAGGATTTCTTCCAACATTGATTCCACGATTTTAGCCTTCCAAATTACGTTAGTTTTATTTCTTTCACAACTTTTTCATCATCTCCATTTTCTTCATTCCACGCCAAAAACCTTTTAAAGTACGTAATTTTCATGATTGTTGCACACGATTTATCCCTCGATTTTAGTATTTTGTTTCAAACATTATTCTTAACATTGTAATTTCTATATGTATTATTTTTTTATATATACCCACCATATATACTTATAGATAATATGTATTTGTTTTTTAAGGAAATATATGTATTTTTTATATATACCGATCGTATATACTTATATATACTTTATATATGAGTATATATGGTATATATAGTTATAGAAAATATGTATTTGTTTTTAGAAAATATATGTATTTTTTAAATATACCCACCATATAACTAATATATATTTCATATAAGAGTATATATGGTTATATACTTCATATATACTTATAGATATTATGTTTTTTTTTTTTATATATATTCCCACCTTATATAGTTCGTATATGAATATAGGGGTGCCCAACATTAAACCAAAAATGATCTGATCGACTGAAACTGACCGAGCTGAAGTCAATCAGTCGGTTTTCGGTTGTCATCGGTCGGAGCCAGTTTTGTTAATTTCAAAATCGATTTTCAGTAGGTCGGTTTAAACTACACAGTCAAAAATCGATCGACCAATTTTTTTTTTTTTTAAAGTACGAAATCTGAAATCGCGCATCATTGGGTTGAGAGTCTGGACGCTTCTTTTAAACGTAATTGGGTCGTACCCCTCCATCCTTCTAAAATCAAAATCTTCTTCGTCTCTTTTCCATTCCATCGACGACAGTAATCATATTCATCTGTTCATTGATTCCGCAAATCGTTTGTGTCCTTCGTAATCGTCTTGTCTTCGTTTGAACCCTCTGTTCATCGCCGTCGTGGGTTTTTTGTAGTTTGTCACATGAAGCTCACTACTCAGACGACATTAGTTCACTGCCCGACCTTCAGTGGCATCTGCTTTGGCTCGTCTGAGGTTTACCGCTCCGAGTCTCCAACAACATCTACTTTGCCTCATGTTACCTCTCCAAAAGTACATTATTTAGGGATATATTTACCTTAAAATCATGTAATCTCTTGAGCGTTTTTGTTAGAATTTAGCTTAATACGTGGTTAAATGTGAGAATTCGAGGAATGAAGCTAAAATAGGACTTATTTGGAAAAGGAACGAAAAAGAATAGAAAATGATGCTAAAAGAGTTAAAATGTACATTGCAGGAGAATTGCTGAAACATTGCGGCCACCACGAGGAATCCGCAATTCCAAGTTGCTGCTGCTGAGCTTTTCCAACCGCCAGTCATCACGGTTGCGATATTTCAGCCGCCTAAGCCTTCCCCTGCTGCCACGTGGAGGGTTGCTGTTCAGAATGGATGGTTCTCCATGACTGAAGGTACCTGCAAAAAGCTATAAAAGGAGGTGAAGGGTGAAGGAGAAACACAGCTCGGAAGCGTGGAGTTCTCCGTCACAGCGCATTCCACATACACATTTTCCTTATCCCATTTGTTGGAGCGAAGAAATCAGCCATTGGCGCCGATAATTCGAGAGGAAGAAGAGAAGATCCTTCTTCTCTTCTGATTGAATTCATCCCCAAGAACAGCTAATCTTCCCCTTCATCCGAGGCGCTTGCGACGAGGAGATCCGTGCACACTTTTATAAGCTTTCTTACTGCTTTCTGTCTTTCGTTTCCAATTGCTACACTGATTCAATTCGTCTTCAATTTGTTCAGTTCTTTACTGTTTTTCATACCTCCGCACATTGAGTTTTGAATCTTAATTTATAGAGTAATCATCTAAGTCTTTGCAAGTTCTTCATCTGGTTATCTTTTATTCTCTTTCTTCCATTGAGTACTTTAAATCATGCTTAATCAATCTAGTTTTTCCAATTCCCCATCAACCATGAGTAACTAATCACACAAGGGTCTGCTAAAGATGAATCTATAGGTTAGAAATACGAGAGTTCAACATGTAGGATAGCTTCGAATGCATTGAATGTATGTGTACTTCATCCCATGGGCAATTTTGATCGGCCATCCATTTTGTCTAAAGAACTCCTAACCTCCGGAAGAAGTAAGAGTTCAGAGTCGTCCATTCATGCTAGCCTTTCATGGTAGCCAGAAAACGACCTAGGAATAGGCGTTTTCCTAGCACGGTTCATTAGCTTGTTGTTATAAATAGATGTTTATGTCTTACTTGGATATGAGTGAACTAAAAGATCTAATGCATGTAATCGAGAGATGCATGAGACTGAGCTAAATCGATGCATGATAAGTTAATCTACTGTTGAATAATCGTATGTAAAAGCCTATAGAGGAGTCTTAAGTCGACCTTGTTTCCTTATCTCACCTTTAAATCGTTGCTAAATTAATTGCTAGATAATTGCGAGAACCGCAATTCTAAAGTTCTGTTTTTGCCTTAGCCATTTCTCCAGTCCTTTACTTTTGCGATTTTACTGCTAGAACATTGCTAGATCCGCAATTCTTTCTTCTCCACATTAAAGTTTAATCTCTTTACTTGCTTTCGTTTATGCTTGCATGCTTCGTACATTCTTTGTTAGTTCGGCACATCAACCTCAAATCCACCCAATTTAAGTGACCCTCTCTAATTTAACACCTCACTTCGTTAGTAACTAAACTCAATCTCTGTGGGAAAACGAATTAAAAAAATACTTATCACTTGCTGCAGATCATGTATGCTTGCATGTTCTGAGTGCTCTTCGCATTACATTTTATTTACACACTGAGCACGCAACACCTCACATTGCCCATTTGTGTCGCCTGAAAGCCCTGAACAGTGAACACACTTCATTTAAAAATCGTGACTTCACCTCACCTCGCCTCGCCCATCTGTTTTTCATTACAACTATAAATGGGGTCTTCCAACGACTATCCTACGAACAAAACGTAAGAATGATGCATAAATTTTATTGTATTTTGATTTTAATTTTATGAGAAATTGCCACTGTTTTTTCTTCTTCTTATTTATGTGTAAAGCATAAAGGGCCACAAATGCTTGGTTAATTTTACTGTATTTTGATTTTAATTTTATGAGAAATTACCACTGTTTTTTTCTTCTTCTTAGTTATGTGTAAAACCTAAATGGCATGAATGCTTGGTGAATGGTTAGTTATTGTAATTTGATTTTAATTTTATGAGAATTGAAACTTTGAATGATAAACTATTGAAAACTTGTAAAAGGCATGTTTGTTATTTGCTTGGTTTTTTACATGTTTAATAAATTAATTTTCACATGTCTATTTATTATTTCGTATTAATTTGGAATTCTTTATTCTACTTTTACAGAGAAACTTCACTCGAGATGGAGAATATAAAGAGAGCAAAAAAAAAAAAAACCAAAGGCAAAACAGTTTGTTCGAGTCAAGCCAAAAAATGTAAGATACTAAAACCTCTATAGTTTGGGATCATTTTTAGAAATTGAAAGATTGTGATCCTGAAAATCCTGATGCTAAATGTAAATACTGTGGGGTTAAGTATGCATGTCATTCTAAACGTAATGGGACTGAGACTTTGAAACACCATATAGAAAATTGTAAGAAATACTCATACCAAAGGAATAAAGATCCAAGATAAAAACAATTGGTTTTCAAACCTAATGAAGTGATTAATGTTGGTGAAAGTGATGCAACACTTGTTTGCGAGTCATTTGATTTGAAGAGTTGTTGAAGAGCTCTCACTCAGTGCATTATTATAGATGAATTGCCTTTTAAGTTTGTAGATGGCATGTGTAACGCCCCGAGTTCAGGAGGGGTACATGAATTTATGCTAGTTTAGAGGGTTAAACATGTACTTTCACGATTATATTTGATTATTTTATAGATATCGAACATTTTGGAGCGAACGAGAGAATTTAGAAGTTTTGTGATGAAAACTAAGCTATTTGGATGCAATTTGAAGTTTCCAAGCGCCAAGAAGAAGAAAAATCAGTCCAAAAACTCGAGAGCATAACACCTAGGCGCTACGGAATTGAAATTTTCGCTAAACCAGCTTAGAAACCGATCGCCTCCAGAACCGAACCAGACCACTCAAAATAAATGAAAGAAAATAAAACAAAATATTGATCATTTGGCCTAATCAGGGGCGGATCCAAGAATTTTTGTCAGGAGGGGCACAATTTCAATAGGGTTAACGGAAGTTTAGTCTATGAAATTTCTATTTATGTTTATATATATAGTCCTTGAACTTTAAAATGTGGGTAAAACACGCTAAAACTTTCAATTTTGAATCTAATAGATCCTTAAACTCTCGACCTCTTAGTCAGGGGCACAACTTTATACCAATTGAGCTATACTCGATTTTGGAATAATAACGTATTTATTAGATACAAAATTAAAATTTTCAAGTGTAATTGAGTCCTCAATAGTTGATTTTTACTGAAAAAAAATTAAATGCCTAAGACCTATTAGATAAAAAAAATATTAAAGTTAATGAATCTAAACTGTTTAAACTTCACGAATCTATTAAACACAAATTTAAAAATTGAAAGACTAAACGTCTAATTCTCTATCTATATAAATAAAATTTTAAACATTTATATATAATTTTTTAGAAGGTTTAATATTTATATAAAGTAATATTAATTGAAAAATAATAATAAACCATTTTAGAATTCTCTAATTAATTAATTAATTAATTAATTAAATAAATATATATATATATATATATATATATATATATATATATATGTGTAATTAATGAGATTAAATAATAAATTTTTGTTTTGTTAAATCTAAAATAATTTAACAAATTGAAAAACAAAATAAAGAAAAAGCGGGCTGCAGAGGCAAAATACTTGAATTTTGTGCCCCTTACCATCTAACCAAAGAATACTTTTGTAACATTTCCCGATTTTGTAAATACAAATAGTTAAACTGTAGTTATATTTTTCAAAATTTTATATATAAATTGATAAACCTAATAATTCGAGGGGGGGCACGTGCCCCCCCTGGGCCTAGTCATTATTAGTTTTCGCTGAACCAGTTCAGAACCGGATCGACTCAAGACGTAGGCGCAGAAGACAAATTACCATCTTAAGCTCCATCAACGCGGCCAACCGCTTAATCTGATCTTTGACCCAGTCATTATTAATTTATTGTTTCAACCAAGTGAGCACCTCAGCCCTTGCACCTACGTGATTTCCATGTATGTGCGCCACATGCAATCGGAGCCCCCAGATTTACCAATTTGGGTTTTAATCGATTGTTACCCTAAAATATGATATAAATACATCTTTTTGAAGAGTTTTTGGAGAACTAATTTGGGGAGTCATACATACTTTTAAGGGTTAGAGAAGAATTTTGGGAGAACAAAGTAGAGATTTACATGCTCGGGATCGTGGAGATTGCAGCGGGAATGTGGATCGACACTCCATATTAGTTTTATTCTTATTTCCCTTTTAATTTGTAATTTTGTTATGAGTTTATTATTGAGTTTATATTTTGAACTATTAAACATGATTAACTAAACTTTTTTGACTTAGAATCTTATTCTTCTTAATTAATAGTTGGTATTTCAATTTCATATTGGCTGTTAGAACTTTTCTGAGCTTAATGTATGTTAGGATTTGACCATTCTTTGCATGATTTTTATATCAATGAATTGAGGTCGAGAGACGATTATTATTGATGGTCTTGAATTGTTTTCCCTGATTTATCCATGAGATAAACATATCCTTGTAGGTTTTGTGGCAGTTGTAGTTTTACGTTTTTCATGTTTGAATTGTTTGACCTGTCATAGAAATATAGTCAATTTACTTTTCAAAGAATATTGTTATTGCTCGAGAGAAAATAGCAAGCCTATAGAGTAGAACTTGTTAACAATCTAGAAATTGATTAATTCAAGCTTTTAATGAATGAAGAATAGGAGAAGAAAACGACGAAGTCATTCCTCAAGTTAAATCCCTAACATATCTCTCTCCTTATTGTTCTCCATATTTTATTTTATGTTTTTTATTTTGTTTTAATCATATTCTTCTATTTGTATTCTCTAAATAAAATTGAGTGATAATATTCGTGGTAATTAGGTGAACTAGAAAATCAATCCTGAGGACGATATTCGTATTTTCATACACTATATTAAAACTTGACCCATACAGTTGCGGTATTATATTGCATAAATTGCACAACATGAATGAACCGAGACCACATCTGAATGAGAGAGATCCTATGCCATGAAAACATGGTTAAGAAATGATTAAAAGAATTGATAGTTACTACCTATACCAACAAGGTGCACCTTCCTTTTTCGGTGGCTCAATCATAGAAACTCCAAAATTATGCGTGCTTGACTTAGGAAAATCTTTGGTTGGGTGACCTCCTGAGAATTTTCCTACGATGCATGCGAGTAGAACAAAACATGCTGAGATGACTCGTGTTGGTTTGTGGGGACAGTCTTCACTCTTAAAAGCAATTTGAGACAATCAAGACAAGTAGATAACGTGACCAGGTTGCAGGGGAATGTTGGGATTCTGAATCATGGGCCTAGGGGCGCGTTACAACATAGGTTTTCAAAGATTGAGAAGAAACATTTGAAAGACATATTTAAGACAAAGAAATATAGAGAGTGTACAAAATCTGAATTAGATGGTATTGACAACACATTTGATTGACTCTGATTGGAATTTGCATAAGATGATTCTTAGTTTTAGTACAATTGAGAATCACAAGTGGGATACCATTGGTAGGACCATTGAAAATAATTTAAGGAGTTAGAGCATTGAGAAAATCACGACTTTGACGATGATTTCTTGCATGTTAGATGTTGTGCCCACATATTGAATTTTATTGTATGTGATGCTTTCAAGGAGCATTATGAGTGCGTTAGTAACATTCGAAATGTTGTGAAATTTGTGAGGTCTTCGCCTGCACGTTCAACAAAAATTAAAAAGTGTATTGAAATTCAAAAGATTCCTTATAAAAGTTCGGTGTGCCTTGACATTAGCACTAGATGGAACTCTACATATATGATGCTTGAGGTTGCTACAAAGTTCCAATCATCTTTTGAGATATTGGAGTCTTTATACGCTACTTCTAATGTGATTTTCCACCAGATTAGCACAATTCAAAATTGCATACAATTGAGTTCTATGGATGTTGAAAATGAAACTTTTTGCAAAGTGGCTACAAGCATGCAAGCTAAATTTGATAAGTATTGGGGAAATAATGAGAATACAAATTTGTTGTTGTATATGTTTATGTTGTGTTAGATCCACGATACAAGTTGAAATTTTTATCATATTGTTTAAAAAAAAATTGCTTTTGTTGGAGCCAGGTAAATAGGCATCCAGCTAGTAATGGATATGAAACTAAAAAAGCAACAAAAAGAAAGTAAAAGAAATTGCTTTGTTGGAAATCTCGTGTACAAAGCATCTAAAACCATCTCATATATGTTTGTTTTGATCTCATTAATTGGCTCTTTCGTTGGTGAGTAGGACAACTCCTTCAAATTTACCCTCTTTTGTTTGTTTTTTTTTTTCAAATGGTTACGAAACTGGAACTATACATTGAATAATACATTTTATATGACCACAAAATTGTTGTACTAAAAAAAATTGAAGAAGAAAAAACTATGACTAAACTTCACAATGACCCCTTTGAGTTCCGTAATGTTTGTGGACCCCGCCTCGAAGGAATGTTTTTTGTCCTTTTGCTGAACACGAGCCCCCTCACGAGTAAAAAATCTGTAATACCTTTGTTGAGCACTACTACAAGTTTAAACTTGTTAGATCCAATTGCTGCTACAAACATGACTGATAAAGTAGATAAGATTTTGAGGTGTCTCTTACATGCATATAGTTCATTTTCTTCTAGTAGTAGTGCAAGTGATAGTGATAGTGGTAGTGACAATGTCATTGCCAATAATAGGTCGGTTCTGCCAACGAATGTTGATATGAGTGATAAATGAGGATTTGCATGTGCATTCACAAATGTCGAGACTACCACTTTTAATAAAGAGTCTGCAGTTGATGTGTATTTGTTAAAAACTCTTGCTAAGAATGATGGTACTTTTAACATACTTCATTCGTGGAAGCAAAATGGTCCTTGATTTGAGGTTCTTAGTGCAATAAGTAGAGATATTTTGCTATTCCAGTATCAACAGTAGCATATGAGTCTGCTTTTTGTACTGGAGGACGTGTAGTTACTCGTCTCGTTCTTCATTGGCTCCAAGGACAGTTGAGGCTCTTATATGCACTCAAAATTGGCTCACTTCTAACCCGATAGATTTTGAATTTATCAAACAATTGGAGGAAGATTCAATGATTGAAGAAGGTATTATACTTCATTTTTTGTTTTTATTTTTTAGATTGCTTGACTATTATGTTATTTTCAATCATAAAAGTGTTATTTTTTTTTTACTAATTTTGTAGGATTTCAAGTCATCATGGATGGAGAAAAGGACATTGAAGAACTTGAAGACTTTTTGAACATAGCAATTTAATTTTATGATATTTTTCATTTGTTATTAATGTTTTGTTTTCTTTTGTAATGAAGACTTATTTAGTTATTTTGTACTAGACTTATCTTAACTCGTTGTATGTCGTATGCGACTATATTTCTTTTCATATATTTTTTCATTATTGTTTGGAGTTTGGAATTTATGGACTTATATTTTTATGTAATATATATTTCCATTTTGAATCTTTAATATTTAAAATTGGACAAAAGTCAAGGATTGAATATTCATAATTACTCAATCTTTAGGTGAGTAAAAAAAATAATTGAAAAAAAAAATAGATATTTAATATTTTACATGTCAAACATAATTCTAAAAGAAGTCAAAGGACATTTGAGCACATTAAGTTAACAATTAAAGGTTTAAAGCAAACAAACTAATACAAATCATTAAAATTAAAATTTATGTTTGGTCATTGTTCATTATTCATTGGTTGTGTATTGATAGCACTTCAAAAGT
Organism: Herpetospermum pedunculosum; assembly: GCA_028017165.1. Classification (NCBI taxonomy): domain Eukaryota; kingdom Viridiplantae; phylum Streptophyta; class Magnoliopsida; order Cucurbitales; family Cucurbitaceae; genus Herpetospermum; species Herpetospermum pedunculosum. The sequence continues at coordinate 47,165,446 of CM051529.1, forward strand.
GCTATTTTATAATCTTTAATTCTTGTTAGTTGATTGAAATTAATGTGTTTAATCATATATTTTGCAGGAATCGAGCGTTCAGAGGTGAACGAGACAAATATATTAAATAAGAGCTTAGAAGAGGAGTTTTAGAGTATAATATCAACAAACCGAGCTGACAAATAATAGTATAGAAATAAAAATCATTTAATGTTCAAAGTTGGAAGCATGATTTGATGGTGAAGGATCTATTATGATAATCTTTGAACCAGAGTTTGAATATTGAAGACTGTAGTTATTTAATTGTATTTTTACTTCAGTCATCAGCTGGCACACGTACAAAGATACCAAGAATCTCCCACTCATTCCTCAAGAAAGGTGTCATCTCCTCCTTCAACATCTCATTCAACCTCCCTTCAAACCACACAATCATGAAGTTTTTTTTTTATTATTTTTTATTATTATTATTATTATTATTTTTATTTTTATTAGTAAATTTGTCTGAATTTTTAGTTCTTCTAGGTTTATTCCAAGGTTATTGTTCATTTCCAATTATAATTTTGTAGTTAATTATAAATTTTAGTTTTTTTATTCAAGAATTATTTGCTTCTCGATGTTATTTTTATGATTATTGATATTAATTAAATTGACGCTTTAATTTAATATTGATTATTCTATTGCTATCTATGGTTTTATGGTCCGTAATTGTCATGAATGATTAAAATTTGTAGCAAGGAGTTGGGTTATGTGTGTGTATTTATGGTTGTTTAATTTTACATAGCTTGCATAATAGACTCTAAGGAAGTAAATAAACAAAATTAATTAAGTTGAAGTTATCTCAATTAGTTAGTTTTGGTTCAGTCTTTTTTCCATTATTTTTAATGTTATCATTTAATTAATATGAAACGCTATCGTGCCCAATTAATTCAATGATAAATTTTGATTTTGATGCTTGGTTGAAATCATTTAAATTAGAGAAATTTATATTTATTGCGGCTTTTCCGAATAAATTGGTTGGATTCTTGAATTGAGAAATTTATATTGTTTCTTTTGCCTATGATCAATGTTACCATTAAAATGAATGTATACCTTTGAATTGGAACTTTGGTTTGGTTAATTTTAAATTCGTTTATTTTTATCTTCTTAATTCATTATTTGATTTCAATATTTTTCCAACAAATCAAAACTCCCCCTTATTTTTTTTTCTTGTTAACTTTGAGAATTAATTTTCGTTCCTTGAGTTCGACCCGGTCTGCTGTAGTTTCTACAAGTCATTGATTGGTGATTATAAATTGTATTTGACGGGCCTTGACAAGCTCGCTTCATGTATATTGTATAATAATATAATTTCAAATTTCAAAACAAATTTATGATAATTGGGCCTGCTCCAAGTTTTATTCCTCACCAATTTAAGGAGTATGAGTTGTTGTCATGGCTGCAATAGATTGAGTGACACCTATTCCTGCAAGTTTGTTCATTGCATTAGTAAGAGATGTCATTTGAGCTTTAAGGGAACTTATGTAATGCCCTGCGTTTCAAAATTAGACAATTTTGGATGTTGTTTAATTCTTTAATTAGAATTTTCAGCTCAATTTGAGAAATTTGAATTTAAGAGAGTTATTTAAGTTTTTTTGGGTTTTAAGAGTAGAAAAAAGAAAAGCAAATGGAATGAGGAGAAATGAGCTTTTGTTTTGTCTTTTGGAGTTTAAATGGGAAAATTAGAAAGAAAAAAATTATGAAGCCCTAATTCTAAATGCTCATTCTCCCTCTTCCCACGTTTCAGCCGTTCATCCCTCCCTCACCTCACAATCCCTATACCGGCGATTTACGAAGGATAGCAGCGCGTCCCACCTCTAGTCAACTTTCTCCATCAACGACCTCTCATCTCCGAGCTTCAAAGAGTGGGGCAGTGGCGATCGATGATGCAAGCACGAGCGATTGACGACACAAGCACGAGCGAGCAACGACGTGTTCGAGGTGCGGTGTGGTGGTGACCAGCGACGCCTTTCCTCTTCGGCGTTGCAGACGGTGACGTCTAGTCCAGGCGACAGGCGTAGGCGTGCGAGCGGTGCTGATCCGTGACGACAAACCGAGCACGTTCTTGAGTGACAATTTGGGCGTCAGATTCAGCGAGTTGTGAGCAACGATCTTCTACAGTGAGACTTCTTCCTTGATTCTTTTTCATTCTCATCCCAACAACACATGAACCAGTCTAATTTCCGTTCACAAGGACACAATTTTGGAATCTATCGTGGTGTGCATCCCTCTAACATCCAATCTCAGACCCGTGAGCAACCCCACCAACGTGCTATCTCCATTCTCCTTGCATTTCAGCAGCGAACGAGTGACATTCTGTTCGTTTGGTAAGGTTCGCCATCGACTCTTGTTAATTCAATGTTGGATTTAGATTATCCATTCCCTAATAGGTTCGAAATTTGCAGTTTAGGCCTTGTCGATCAGAAACCAACGCGTGTTCGAAACTTTTTGGGTAAGACAATAAGTAATCCTTTGCTCGAAGCCCTTTTTAACGTTATGTAGGTGTTGTAATTTAGGTTTAAACGAGTAGGAACCTTCTGTTTGTAGCTTCGACACCAAGAAGTATCCATTCTTAACACAAAGAAATCGTCGGAGTGTGCTTTTACCTTTTACTGGGTCATTAATGCATCATTGGAGTCAATTGTTTCTTCCGTTTTTTTACAGGGCCCAGGCACTTTTCTCCTCTCCTCCTTACCCTTGAGCTAATCCTCTTGCAGGAGCTCGGACAGTTCGAGCGTTAGAAGTAGCAGAGTCAAGGTAGCATTCCCTGTAGCAGGCTAGTTCCTTTTCTAGCCTGCCAACAATTTGATTTAGATGTTGGGGCAAGCCCCAGGAAAGTATAGGTTGGCTTCCAGGAAGAGTTCAAGGTTGTTCGTGCCCTGAAAGAGAAAAAGATCACCATCACCAACATATATCTTACTGGTGATGCGAAGGAGAACCCGGTTCTTACGACACAACAATCAAATCTAGAGAGGAAAAGGAAACAACGGAGGGATCCAAATCGGACCTCCAGGACCGTTAACCACCTTCTTTGCATTCTCTGGTGCCGACTGGGCTGAAACTAAAAAAGAAAGAAGAGAAAGAACTTGGAGTTGGCGCCTACATAACAGGTTGCTTGCTTACCAAGCCATCCTGGCAAGCTCCTCCAGTTCTATTATTATTCTTTACTTTACTTATAATTATAAAAATGACTCACTATCAAAATGAAAGACGATCCCCCTTCTTTCCTGCCCCTTTCCTCTTTAGGGATCCTCTCGTCTCCTTTCTTTTATGCCGTCAATCAAGTTTGTCAGTTCATGCACCGAGCAACTCCGAATACACATAATCAAGGGATTTGGTCATTTTTAGCGAGTTGCTAGTTTAAGGCTTCTTTTAGACACTCTTTAAGATTGGTTTAAGGTGTTGTATTCTGGTTTCTAATCGCTAGAAAATGTTCCTAATGAATTGGAAATTCTGTTTGTAAGTTAGGTTCGGTGTGGAGCGTTCGAGATAAGACTTAAGGCATTTTAGGAATCCTCGGGCTAATTTTGGATTCATATTGTAACTGGCTTTTACTTGACGAGACTGTTTGTTGTATGTTGTATGTTAGCATGTTGTATTTTAAAAATTGCTTGTATACTATGACTTATATGACTTGCGTTGTGATATGGTTGCATTCTGATAAGACTAAGTGCATCCGAGTGCTTAGAAATCTATATTTTGTCGATTATGAATTCTCTGATAAGACTAAGCACATCTGAGTGCTTAGAAATCTATATGTTGTCGATTATGGATTCTCTGATAAGACTAAGCACATCTGAGTGCTTAGCATATTGTATGTATGGTTGAATATATTTTCTCTCATAGGGGTTAGCACTACGAAGTGCTTAGTATGTTTGAGTTGTGTTCCGAATGGTTGAATTGTGGTTGTTGTGTAATGATTATGTGCTAAGAATATATGTTGCTTGGGTGAATAACATGTGGCTTAGAGGATATGGTGTAAATCATGTTGAACTAGTGTGTGTGTTGAGTTGTTAAACATGTTGAATGGGTGGGATTACCCGGGTTGACATACTCTATATGTGGTGAACATGCATTTTAGTTAGATTGTCAGGATGAAGGTCTGTGTATTGTGAGCTGACAGGGACGTTGGGTGAACACTAGCGCGCTGAAGGGAATGAACGCTTCAAACCCCCGCAGCGGAAGCGTTGGAACCGTTCTTTGAGTTTATTTTGAATTAAACTAAAAACAAGGTTAAACAATATATTACCTTTGAAGACCACAATCTTCTTGTGTTCCTTTTTCCACGAGATCTTCCTCGCTATGACTCGAACACGGGATCAAGGCTTGTGGGAGCTCTATGACTCGAACACGGGATCAAGGCTTGTGGGAGCTCTTTGAAAGAAAAGTAGTTTTTTAGAGAACCATTCTCTGCGTAGGGAAATTGAGTAGTGTGTTTGGCCAACCTTTTGACTAAACCTAAATGTCCTATTTATAGAGCCTTTAAGAATTAATTTTATTTAATAAAATATATTTTAATATCTATTATATTAAAATGTGTATTTTATATTTATTTGAATCTCATTCAAATATCATAAAATTAATCTTTTATAATATACATTTAACCAATTTGAATCTCATTCAAATTTATATATAGTTTCCAATATTAATGTATCTAATACATAAATTATTTCCTCTAATATTTAATAAATATATTTTTCTCTTCTACATTTAATATATCAAATATATTAAATATTAATTTGAATATTTCAAATTTTTCTTTCAAATAAATTGATCATTTTAGTGTTACTATGAGTTAGAAAAAGAACCTTATGGACCTACATATTTATAAGCTCCAATGATACAAAATTAATTAATTAAATTCTTTAATTAATTAACTTTCATTCATTAACTCTAGGTCACTCCACTATAGACCTAGAGTTGCACTCTTATGCACTGCAGAACAAGTTGTATCCATGGATATAACCATTACATGCAAGTCGATCATTCACGAGTTGTTCGACTTGCATGTAATGGTTATATCAAGAGGACACAATACTCATCATGAACGTTGAAATGTTCCTAGGGCAGTACAGAGCCAAATGACATTCTCTTATATGCATATGTACCAAAAGAACAAGTAAAAGTGGTTTTCTCCTGATCTTCCTGAGCAATAGGAACTTGATAAAAACTAGAGAACCCATCCAAAAAGCAGAAAAATGTCCCAGCTAATCGCTCCACCATTTGATCAATGAACGAAATTGGGAAATGGTTCTTTCTAGTTACATCATTTAACTTCTTAAAGTCTATACACATTCTCCAACCATTATGAATCCTTTTTGGCATTAATTCGCCCTTTTCATTTTTAACAACAGTAATTCCAGTCTTTTTAGGCACAAAATGAATTGGGTTAACCCACTGACTATCAGAAATAGGATAGATGATACCTGTGTCAAGGAGTTTGTGAATTTCTGATAGGACCACTTCCTTCATTGCTAGATTTAATCTTCTCTGAGGCTCTCGAGAGGGTTTCGCTCCATCCTCAAGCCGTATTTTATGCATGCATAAAGCTGGGCTCAAACCATGCAAATCGGCTCATGTCCATCCTATGGCTAGCTTGTTCTTCTTCAATATCTCAACCAATTTCCCTTTCTGCTCTAGTGTAAGCTCCTTTGAGATAATTACGGGTAGTGTGTCCACCTCCCTTAAGTAAACGTACTTGAGATGATCTGGCAACTCTTTGAGTTCCAATTTAGGAGCCTGCAAAAGAGAAGGTAATAATTTAGTGGGGTTCGCACAAGCTTCCAAAGTAAGAACATCCTGTTCACAAGATTCAGTTAAAAGTGGTTCACTTGACTCAATTTCATCAAAAATTTAAGCAAAAATCAATGGGTCATCCCCATGCTCAGCAGACATGCACTCCTTTTGTTCTAAAGATTCAATCAAGTCTACTTTACAAATCGAGTATACATCAGCTTGGTGTTTCATGGCATTGAAAACATTAAATTCAAACACCTCTCCCTCATACTCAACAAATAAAGTATCATCATGCACATTAATCTTTGTCCTACAGTTTTCATAAAAGGTATCCCTAATAAAACTGAAGCAGCAGGAAAAATTAGCTCTTTAACTTGCATTAACACATCCTCTACTACTCCTAAGGGATGAATATAAGATCTATCAGCTAACTGAATTATCACACTAGTTTCCTGTAATTCCTTCAGTTCAAGATTTTTATACACAGAGTAAGGCATTACATTTATGGAAGCTCCTAGATCTAACATTGCATGCTTGATTTCCTTATCGCCTATTGTGCATGGTAAAAGAAACATACCTGGATCTTGACACTTATCGGGCATGCTTCGCGTGATTAAGGTATAGACATTTTTACTTACCACTACTCTTTCGATGCTTTTCGCTTTCCTTTTGTTAGTAAACAATTCCTTAAGGAACTTTGCATACCTTGGAATTTGTTTTATAGCGTCTAGCAACGGGATGTTGATTCCCACCTTCTTCAAGGTATCCATTATCTCTTCATTCTTGTCTTCCTTAGGGGGTCTCACCAACCTGCTAGGAAAAGAAGCCTTTGGAATGTAAAATTTAATAGACAAAGGAGGATTAACACGTACCGAACTCTTCGAAGATAGGGCATGACTCTTTTCCACAGGTTTTTCAGGACTCTTGTTGGACTCCACAGGTGTAGATCGTGAGGGAATCTCCTTTCCACTCCTAAGACCAATAATATTTAGGCTTTCTGTTGCCTGAGTTTCCACCTTGCTCATCTTGTTTGTTACTTGAGTCATCGTCTCGCTTAAAGACTGAAATTGCGCTCGAGTTTCTTCGCGATGAGATTGAAACTGCGCTCGAGTTTCCTCGCGATGTTCTTTGCTCATTTTCATGAAAGATTTCATCATCTCCTCAATGAATTGACCTGAAACAGAAGAATGAGCCATGAGTTTTCTTTCATTTCAAGAACAACGCTACATACCTCAGACATCCGGGCTCTGAGCTCCTTCATTTTGCTTGAGAGACGAGCTTGCTCGTGTGTTGCACTTTCATACTGTTGGAGGTTCCCTGCCATATCAGATATCAATATTCTAGCCTTCGCAGGAGTTTTATCTATAAGCGCCCCTTCACTAGCAGCACCTAACATCTGTTGATCATACGGACGCAAGCCTTCATAGAAAAACTGAATAAGTTCCCCCTCTGTTAACTGATGGTGGGGATAACTCTCACATAGCTGGCCAAACCACTCTCAGCACCTGTGTAATGTCTCCCCTTCCTTCTGACAGATTGCATAGATTTGTTTTCTAATCATTGTTGCCCTGGAGGCGAGAAAGTACTTTTCTAAGAAAAGGCCTTTCAGCCCATTCCATGTGGAAATAGAACCCGAGGGTAGATAGTACATCCAGTCTCTCGCCTTACCCTTCAATGTGAAAGGAAAGACCCTCAAACTAAGTTGATCATCAGTTACTTCACTTGGCTTCATCGCGGAGCACACCATTTGGAACGTTGTAAGGTGTTTGATAGGATCTTCACCTGTTTCACCACAAAAAGAAGGTAACTGATTAATTAAACCGGCTTTGAGTTCGAACTTACCTGTAATTACCGGATACGAAATACACAACAGTTGTCGGTTCAAATCAAGCGCCGCCAACTGCCTGAGCGTTTTCTGAACCTCATCGTTGCTCACCAAGACTTCCATTTCTCCAAACTAAATCATGTGCTCCAACAAACTTGACAAAAATGAATTATGCAAATAACAGAAGAATAAACAAAAAAAAAACAAAAAAAAAAATTTAAACAAACAAATTAAATTTAAATCAGACCGAATTAATTTTAACTCTCAGCAACGACGCCAATTTTGATAGTGGATTTTTCGAATGTCCACAAATCTCGGGTTGTCGAAGCCTGCCAAAATAAAATTTATAAACCCGATTCCACAGAGCTATTTGTAGCTAATGGAAACGTGATCGATCCTCAGGGAATTAGTTTAAATTCAACTTGATTCAATTAAATTTTTTAATTTAAAAAACGCAAATTTGGGGGAAAAGATTTGGGTTTTTGGAATGATCACAAAATAAGCTAACGGAAAATTTATAACTAATGGAAATACAAAATTGACAAACGCATTCAACTTGAGGTGCTCAGGATTGGTAATTAGCGTACTTTTAGATCATCGACTAACGGGGAATTTAGCTAAAATCAATTGAACACACGAATTGCCTACTCGAAGAATCAAAATAAACGCGCCCAAGGAAAATTAATCAAAAGAATGAATTTCTAATTAAACATAACAATTGATCGTTGGGGGCCAACGCTCCACCAAGACCAATTATTAGTAACGGGTTATTCGTGACGATTGTCTAAATTCGGAATCCAAAAATAGTATACCGATTTGAATTCTACTCCAAGAAAAATTAATGCAAGGACAACATGGAAGCCAATGACATCATTTGCATAATTAAATTTTGTTACTTAGGCGATTAAGAGAGGCACGGCATCAAAATCTAATTAACGGTGCAATATGCAAACAATTAGGATCATCAGCCCATTATGTAAACACATTACTAAGATTAAGCAAATGAGAAGAATCATGCTCAAAGTTTAACCTAAACAATGAAATTAAGCACTAATCCCCCTAAAATACTCTAACTAACCAATCTTTTACATCCCCAAATTGAATACTTACTAACTACTCTTCCATGTAGGTTGGAACTTCAAGAATCTTCATTCCAAGCTCTATGGGACTCCAACAATGGTGAAAAACACCCAAAATTGGTAAAAAAAATTAGTGCAGAAATCGAGAGAGACAAGACAACCCGACTTAAAATCGGGATATTTCCTTTTTATACTCGCCATAACGTCGAGACGCAGACGCTCCCGCTCGACGCTTGCTCTCGAGTTTTGGTAAATTATTTTGCCTTTGAATGCTCTCTTTTGGCAAAATCTCATCATTTTTAGCTCCTCCTTTCCCGATGCGTTCTCGAGGCCTTAAAATGACCTTCTTGGCCCCGAACGACGTCCAAGGGACTTCACGAGCTCTTAACCGATAATCACCTGTAATCAAGGAAAATTAACATAATTAAGCACGATATTAGCTGTAATTAAGGGGTTAATCATAGCTCCAAAATAGAGCTATCAATATGCTTGTGTATGGAGCGAAGGATATGATCCTAGCATGATACACTGACTCTGATTTTCAGACTGATATAGATTCTCGGAACTCTACTTCAGGATCAGTGTTCACTCTTAACGGAGGGGCAATAGTATGAAGGAGTATCAAGCAAGGTTGTACTGTTGACTCCACCATGGAAGCTTAGTACATCGCAGCTTGCGAAGCGGCGAAGGAAGCTGTATGGCTTAGGAAGTTCTTGATAGGTTTGGGAATAGTTTCAAATATGAATTTGCCTATCACACTTTATTACGATAATAGTGGTGCTTTGGCGAATTCTAGATAACCCCGTAGCCATAAGCGTGGAAAGCACATCGAGCGGAAATATCACCTCATCAGGGAGATAGTGGAATGAGGAGATGTGATCGTCACACAGATTGCCTCGGAGCACAACATTATTGATCTGTTTACTAAGTCTCTCACGGCTAAAGTGTTTGAGGGACACCTAGAGAGTCTAGGGCTGCGAGCTACTCAGTAGGACAGTGGGAGAAACTCTGTATATATGATATATCTATTTTCCCAACCGACATGTACACCACAACAAACGTTTTAGTCCAAGTGGGAGTTTTTTGGGTTTTATGTCCTAAAACTCGTAGTTTGTAAACACTTTGAATGTAATTATTCTATTTTGCAATAAATAGTTATTGAGGTTTATTCAGTAAAGTTGTTATTGAATAAAGTAAAAATGTGTTAGCATTAAACTTATACCAATAACTAACACCCATGGCGAAGATGAGTACTTGGACTTCATGTATGACATGAATGTGGATCAAGTTCAAGTAGACAACGAAAACGGTGTATAGTATATGGATAAGGTTGGGTACCTTATCCTGGTAACACTATTGGATGCGGCTCACTTTGTATTGTACAAAACGATGTGATCCGAATCATTTCACATGGTGATGTGCGAGTGATGGCATCATGTGTGCAATGAGTTTGCATAAGACTGAACCGTGAAATTAAGTCACTCTCTCTTTATAACAACGTTTACTAAAGAGACCGACTTTTTCATATGATGACCTAGGTAACTCGATCTTAATCCCGAGCTCGTTATTAACTCCTGTTTATTCGAGAGTATCCTTTGACTTGCACAGATGAGAGTGACCAGTTCGTCGACTCAATAAGTCTACCATCTTGGGGATAAACTCGAATAGGTAGCTGGGGACATAGTATAGCGAGATGAAATTTACTCCTACCGGCCTTTCAGGGATAGTAGAGAGGTTTTTTCCCTAATAGCTGACTCCAGGTCTTGAACAATGAGCCCACCCTCTCCTTGGCCAGAGAGGGATTTGATTTGTTGGTTAGACCACAAATCTGTTGTTCATTAGAGGTGTCAGTGGAACTTAAGGAACAAGATGTAATGCAGGGGTTAAGCGGTATAAATGACCCGCTGTGATTACGAACGACCTGTGAAGGATCGACTCGCATATGATGGTTATATCAAGAGGACACAATATATCTACAGTGAGGAGAGTTCAGCCCCTGAACTTTAGTGGAGTCTTCGGGGATTTACGAATGTTGATTAGGTTGGTTAAATGGTTTAACCGGGTAATCTCGGATCGTAGTAGCTCATGATCTGTAGGTCTTTTAGGTTCTCCTAATTAGCTCGGACTAAGCTGTGTAGCAATGTAAAAGGAGAGAATCTGGAGAAATCCAAATTCGGCTTTGAGGATGAGGTTGAACATATTTAAATAAGATTTAAATATGTGTTCAGAGTAAAATATGAATAGGGATTCATATGTGAAAAGTCGGTTTTCGGAAAATCGGGATTAGTCTTATTATTTAATTAATATCAAATATTAATTAAATAATAAAAGAATTAATTATATATTTTTTTATAAATTAATTTTGAATTAATTTTAAAATAAATATTAAAATAATAATATATTAGTTAATGGGTTTAAACATGTTTTGCATGTTGTACACCTATTAAAGCATGACTAATCCAAAAACTTAATGACTAAGTTTCTTCACCATGGAGTATAAATGGGAAGAGTTTTCAATGGTTGAAGACTAATGAAAAAATTGTCAATTGGAAGATTGAAATGTTCATTCTTGGTTTTGAGAAAGATAATCTTCAAACGTTGAAGATGAATGAAGAATGAAGTGTTCATTCTCTTGATGAAAGCTTCTGCCATAGCTTTGCTGAACAAGTGTTGTTCACAACACAAGCTTTCCTCTCTCAAACTCTCCATTTCCATTCTCTTCTCCTCCAACCTCTAGCCAAAGATCCTTTACTCAAAGGAGTCCCACCACTCCGCTACTACGCCTGAGGACAGCCGAGACTCCTCTAAGGGTGGTCCTCGAAGTGTTCATGATCAGACTTGCTTCAGAGGATTTTGCAGAGGAGGTTGGTGCGGAGACGAGAAGACAAATACAAATAAAAAAAAGGTATGATTTTTTTGGTTCTTCAGGCTGATCGGTAAGAATTACCGATGAGGCTTACCAGTGTGATTTATCGGTGAAGTTTACCAGTCTATTTTTATCGGTGCCTTGGCAAGTGCTATGTGATAGCATTTTGTGAACTGCTCAGTAAATTTTACCGGTCTAGGATTTATCGGTTCAATTTACCGGTGCAGCTGACCGGTAATGTCTACCGGTCCACCGGTTTAACAGTGTAAGCTTGTGAAGCTTACCGATCTGGTTTACCAGTGTAAGCTTGCCATTACTGGTTTACCGATGTAAGCTTATGAAGTTTACATGTCCAGTTTACCGGTGTGAAGTTGCCGGTTCGGTTTACCGGTGCAAGTTTATCGGTTCTGGTTTACTTGTGCGGTTTACCGGTGGACGCTTACCGGTTACCTTTTACCGGTGGCTCTTACCGGTGGTGCAAGGGAATGATAAATAGCTATGTGATAGCTATGCAATCTCTCTCTCGTTTGTTGCTTATAGATTGTTAAAGATCTGCAACCAGTTTAGGCTTCTTTCCACTGCGCCTCTGGTTGTTTAGGGACCTCAGTTCCATCAATTGAATCAGCTATAAAGGTCATTATCACCCATACAAATCAAAGGACGAGCTCTCACAGGCAGGAGTTCATAACTCACTCAGGATTAAGATCGAGTCACATATGATCATCCTGTGAAATATTAATCTTCTCAAATAACGGATTTATAAAGAGAGATTATATATTGTGTGGTTCAGTCTTATACAAACTCATTGTATAGGATACCCACACTCACATGTCTCTACATAAATGATTTGGATCAAATCATTTGTAACAATTACAAAGTGAGTCGTATCAATAGTGCTACCAGGATAAGGCACTCAACCTTATATATCCATATATTATAGACTGTTTAGGTCATTCCTTCAACATGATCCTCTCGTATGTCAACTACATATTGTCACTACAAGAATTTACACTTTACCCGACGCCATCAAGCGTCGGAATAGGAACCTTTTGCGTCGGGTAAACTCTGTCCCGACGCACTAATGCGTCGGGATAGAGGGTCGCAATAGACCAGTCGGAAGATCAACATCCGACGCAACGCGTCGGGTTTTTTAGTCTAACCCGACGCTCAGTCAAAGCGTCGGGTTAGATATCTTTATCCGACGCGTGGACTATACGTCGGATAAAGATTTCTAACCCGACGCTTTGACTAGGCGTCGGGTTAGACTTACCCGACGCGTTAAGTATGCGTCGGGTAGTCTATCTAATCCGACGCGTCATTAACGCGTCGGGTTAGGTGTTTTTTTTTTCTTTATTATTATTTTTTTTTTGGATTGACGTTGGAATTGGAGCAATCTTGCTTGCAGGGCAGCCTTGAGGTATGAACGTACTGACTATTAATCAAACCCATTCTTGCAAGTTTCAGTTTCAACTTTTCACCCAATGATTTTGAACAAAAGACAAAAGAAAGTCAAAAGAGTTAAGTTACACTTGTTCTTCATAAAAGTCTCTTATGATCATAACACTCGCCTAAGAGCCAAATAATTACAAAATTAAGTTACACTTGTTCTTCATACATCAAAATACATAGTCCTACCATCAAAATACATAGTCGTACCATCAAAACCACCTAAAAAAGCGACCATCTGCACATCGACTTCAAAAATTCTTGTTTCATAGCCCTTCCTTGAAAGTCCTACATCAAAGATCTCCAAATGAACAAATCTACAATTTTTTCAAAATAACACAAAAACTTATCAAACATAGGCTCAGCTTCTACACAAGCTTAACTTAACTCATTATACCATTTATCAAACAAAGCATAAGAATGAAAATTTAAATTATAGATTGTCCCTAAACTTTAAATACGGTATTAATTTAGTACTACCAACTACATAATTAATTGCTCAATTGGTCAAAAGTTTCAGTAACTTCTATATAATCTCAAGTGCCAACACCATTAGTGAAATGCAAACATAACAACACATACATTAAATTATCTAGCTACTAACCAACGCCACAGTCCCTCTAATGATTTTGAAAATAAAGATTAAATAAGAACATAATCTAAACTTCAAGACATAACTAAAATAGTCTAAAGTCTAAATAGACACCATGTTAACCTAAAAATGACGCCACGCTCCTACCTGAAACGTAGACATTTTTCTAAGTTAAACAAACAGCATGCCCCTATCAAAGAATTTCCCATCAAACTGATCACAAACAAACCCCTAATGGAAGAATTATGAAAATGAGAAGATTTTCATACCTTTGATATAACTTGTGAGAGGCAAGATCATCCATGCAAAATTCAGAAATAGGAACCATAAAAGATTAAATTCACGCAACAAGCACAAAGATAAGAACTTCTAAGCAGTTTTCAATACCAATCTGGGAACGATTCTTATCTTATCTTACAAAAAAAAAAAAGGGAAGAAAAAGAAAGAGAAGTATGAGGTCTAATGCAAGGACCTCAATGTCATACCAAATTTATTCTAAAGTAATTAAGCACATTAGGTTACAAGCTTGTAAATCTCAAAACCCATGATTTTCAGAGCTGGAAAATTTACAATGTGTTATTTAGAATACAATAGAGCAAGCATCTGCTATCATTTCTGAAGCTAACCAACCACCGCCTATTTGCAATGTGCATCAAGCAAGTCTAAACTCAATTCAGTTCAAATTGCCAAGTGCAAAGAAAGCAGATCAATGAACTTCATAATTAAGCCACATTGGTCTACAAGGGCTGCGCCAAGCATAGGAACCATAAAGCTCGTGAAAGACAGAAAAAAATGTTTACTTCTACTTCTTCTGATCATTCTTCTTCTTCTCTTTTCTTCCACAACAAAAATAGACAATAGACTACAAAAATAGACAATAGACCGAGTATGTAGACTTCATAGTCCTAACAGTTCAATTGGTCAGAAGAGACCATTTGAAACCAGACATGGCCATTTCCTTAGGGCTCTACCAGAGATGCCACAATTTATTCTATTTTTTCAATTTTTTCAATTATTTGTTTGAAAGTAAATCAAGGAAATTAATCAAAAAAAAAAAAAAATTGATGGAATTTATGTTGTAAACCTACCGAAATTCATGTTCAAAGCAGGCAAAGAAAAAGGAAAAATGAATCATACTTTGGGAGTTAGAACATACCTTGGGATGCTAGTTGAAATGGGTGTTGCGACGAAGTTGAAGAGGAGAGTTGCGACGGAGGGCGAAGGGCGAAAGGCGAGCGGCGGAGGGCGAAAGGCGAGCGTCGGAGGACGAACGGCGAAAGGCGAAGCGACGGAGGACGAACGACGAAAGGCGAGCGGCGGAGGACGAACGGCGAAGGGCGAAGGGCGAAGGGCAGCGGAGGACGAACGACGAAGGGCAGCGGAGGACGAACGGCGAAGGGCGAAGGACGAAGGGCGAAGGGCGAAGGAGTCTGATCGATTTGAGAAAAATGCGAAAATTAGTCTTTAGGGTTTAATATGGTCGAAAATTAGTTCATTTTGCAGACGAACTCTAACCCGACGCCAGGTCCAGGCGTCGGGTAAAATATGTCTAATCCGACGCATGGGCGATGCGTCGGGTTAGATATATCTAACCCGACGCCTGGACCGGGCGTCGGGTAAGATACATCTAACCCGACGCATGGTCCATGCGTCGGGTTAGACATATCTTACCCGACGCCCGGTCCAGGCGTCGGGTTAGAGTTCGTCTGGAAAACAATAAATTCTTGTAGTGTGTTCAAGATTACACTAATAACCTTGGATTTTTATATATAATGAATATTATAAATTGCAAATAATAATAATAAAATAATTATCAAATAATTATTAATTAATTCTGAGGCTTTAGGGCATAAATCCCCCGCTGCACGCCGCTGCCTCTCCTCTTCGTCACCTCTTCTCTGTCTGCCACTGTATTGTTGGGTGAGCTTCGATTCTAATCCAAATCTCTTTCGATTTCAATTTAGTTAGTTTCAAATATGTTATGTTCATCCTTGAATTTCAATACTCATTCCATTACAACGCCGAAATTGCGAGTTTTGAGGCTTTAGGCTTGTTGTCCAGTAAGGTTTGACGACGTCACAATGAATTTCGGTGGGTAACGAGGCTCCAATTTCCTTTCGATATCTTTCTAAATGTTATAACTTTTGAATATCTGAGTTGGAAATTTTTCAATTGTCCAGAATTGTCTCAACCTTGGGAACCCCCTGTTTTGGTGTTGAGATCAAGTTCAGGTTGGAACAATTTTAGCCTAGGAGTGATGGCGAGTCGAGTTTTGAGTAGGTTTAGACCAAGAATTTTCGTAAGCGACTTTAGTATCCGTTGAGCTTCGCTTAAAGGTAAGTGACCTTACTGCTGGTCAGCCTTCGGGCTAGGTTGGGAATTTTTATGATATTGTGTAGTTGACTAAACTGTATATTGAGATTTCGGTTGAATTTTGAGATGTGAATTTAATTCTATTTGTATGTAGATGTGAATTTTCTGATATTGTTGTACGTAGCTCTGAAGACTTATGGTATGCTTAGGGAAATGCTCCTATGATGTAGAGGATAATTTATAAATGAAGTGATGAGAATGTTATGTTATCTTGATGCGAACTTGTCGAGGCCCGTCAAATACAATTTATAATTACCGATCAACGGCTTGTAGTAAACTACAGCGGACCGGGTCAAACTCAGGGAACCGAAATTTAAATTCTCTAAATTAAAATTTATGTGAAAACAATAAATGGGGGATTTTTGGATTGCATGTTAATGTAATGAATTAAAATAACAATTAAAGATAAAATTTAAAGAATTAAAGAATTAAAGAAATAAACAAGAAATTACCTTGTTGATTCAGAGATTGTCGGGACTTAATGGATTTTGCTCATCGATTACTCAAATAAAAATACAATTTCTTAACTAAAAGCCTAATCGACTTAGCTGGAGCAGCCATGCAAAGTCTCTAAGATCCTATCATGCAATTAATCCTACAAAGCATCGTAATTAACTCTAAACTAGTTAATTAGTTGGGCACGATAGCGTTTCATGCTAATTACCTAGCAGCTCTAAGCACATGGATTGATTAGAACGTTAATTAAATTGATCAAATTCAATTAAACATTTTTCTATTCCTAAGGTCTATTATACGCACCATGTTAACTATGGAAAAGCCATAATATTAACACTAGTCATAACCTGACCATCTTGCTACTATAATTAAGCATGCAATTTATGACAATTACGGATCACAAATTACAAACATAGCATACATGAACAATTAATATTTAATTGATTAAGCTGTCACATTAACCAATATTAAATGCACATGAAATAAACAAAGAATAGAAAACAATTAATCAAGAAATTAGATTGCAATTTAATATAAAAAATCTCACAAAAACGTTAAGCCCGACAAACCTCTAAATCAGCATTACAAGCTTAGCCGAACATAAAAATAAATAAAAAACTCTAAACAGAGGAAAAGAAAGAAAGGTGATGTGTGTGTTGTGTAAAGTGTGGACTCTACCTTTTTATACTAAAAAGGAAATAGCCATTTACTATTTTTAAATAAATAAAAATAAATAGTGTAGGAGTGGTTTCTTCTAACTTCTTCCTGGATCAATCAGGAGCTGACACGTGTGCGAGGTGATGGTTGGAGTAAAAAAAATACAATTAATAATCACATTCTTCAAGAATCGAACTCAAGATCAAAGTCTATCATAATCAACTCTTCACCATCAGACCAAGCTTCCAACTTTGAACATTAAATGATTTTTATCTTTATAGTATCATCTGCGGCTCGGTTTGTTGATATTATACTCTAAAACTCCTCTTTTGAGTTCTTATTTAATATAAGTGTCTCATTCACCTCTGAATGCTCGATTCCTGCAAAACATATGATTAAACACATTAATTTGAATCAACTAACAATAATTAAAGGTTATAAAATAGCACTTTTGGAGTTCTATCAATCATGTTGAGCATTTGAGAATTATGTGATTGATGTTATGAAATTTCATGTGTTAACATGATGAGTATATATGTTGTGGTATCTCATTATTGCATGCCACATTTTTCAGTCAGGATAATTTAGTGACAATTATACTCATCCCCTAGTCATGTTGGTACCTAGTAGACTGAGGTTTTGCTCCACTGACTGGATGCCAACTAACCATCAGTAGGGGTGAGTCTCTAGAGAAGTCTACTAAACCGAGTAGTTGAGAGAGTTAATGCGAGATTGGGTTAATTGTTCACTCAGATAGCCATAACAGAAAATTCAGTTAGGATTAGGTCCACTAGTTAAAGTTTCAGTCAGTTCATGTCGCATGTGATTGCATAGTCTGACCTCCGTAGTGGGGTTACTTACTGAGTATTTTATTTAAAATACTCATTCTTTTCTAAAACTTGTTTTTCAGGTAATAGTAGGGACGTATCGGGCGCTTGACGAGGTGATCGGTTGATGATGTCATGGGACACGTGGAGTCAGAGCTTCCACTTTCATTAGTTATTTCGTTATTATTTGAGTCAGTCCAACGGTTTTGCTAAAGATCATAACAAATAGTTTTAACTTGAAATTTTATTTTGAAGTAACTTATTTAATTGTTTTATGTTTTCATTGGGATCCCGAATTAAAAGTATTTGTTGACTTTGAACATTTATATTTTGCTTCCATTATTTCTAAAATAGAGTTTTAATTATTTATTGAGTTTCTTGACGTCATGCTCTTAAGTAACGGCCTTAGAGTGATGTCATAGAAAGTCGAATTGTTACAGTCACTGTGGTTGTAAGCAAGTGTTCGGCGCCGCTGGAAGGGCTAACACGTTGCAAAGTTATCGGTGCACCTTGGGTACAAATGGCCAAGGGGCGATGCAATAGTTCGAGGCCTTGGGTATAAATTGTCAAGGGTCGAACATTGAGCGTCGTAGAGAAGTGTCGAGGCCCTAGGTACAAATGGTCAGGGGTCGACGTGACTCAAAGGAGTTAGTCTTAGATGGCTTGTGAGGGCCATGAGTGGATTGAGTACATTGTAAAGTCATCGGTGCGCCTTGGGTACAAATGGTCGAGGGGCGATGCAACAGTTCGAGGCTTTGGGTACAAATGGTCAAGGGTCGAACACTAAGCGTCGTAGAGAAGTGTCGAGGCCCTGGGTACAAATGGTCAGGGGTTGACGTGACTCGAAGAAGTTAGTCTCAAAGGGCTTGTGTGGGCCACGAGAATTGAGTTGAGATAACTCAGCAGAGTTCGAGAGTGGACTTAGAGAACTTAGTAGAGTCTGAGGGAGCTTGTGAAGCTTGACTTGAGTTTAAGAGAACGTAGAGGAGTCCGAGAGAGGACTTAGAGAACTCAATAGAGCCCGAAGGAGCTTGTGAAGCTAGAGATGAGATTGAAAGAGCTAAGTAGGGCCTGAAAGTGGATTATGTGAACTCAGTGAAGTCGAGGGAAGCTAGAGTTGAGTTGCATGGTCATTATTGTGTTTTGTGGATATGTGTTTCTTAATTATAGCATGGTATGTGTGTGTATGAGCTTGATGTGGATAGCATGTGGTTGCTTTGCATGTTGTTTGTTGAGTGGTAGCTTCTCAGGTGGGAGCTACTTACTCAGTACGCATTATGTACTGATCCACCTACAGGTTTTGCAGGTGATGTGGGGTACTATGATCCTGGTGATGCCGATGAGGAGACGTGAGAAAGTGATACCAATAATAATTATTTGATAATTATTTTATTATTAATATTTGCAATTTATAATATTCATTATATAAATAAAATCCAAGGTTATTAGTGTAATCTTGAACGGTATGTAGTTGACATACGGGAGGATCATGTTCAAGTAATAACCTAAAAGGTCTATAGTATATGGATAAGGTTGGGTGCCTTATCCTGGTAACATTATTGATACGGCCCACTTTGTAATTGTTACAAATGATTTGATCCAAATCATTCATGTAGAGACATGTGAGTGGGGGTATCCTATACAATGAGTTTGTATAGACTGGACCGCGAAATATATAATCTCTCTTTATAAATCCGTTATTTGAGAAGATTAGTATTTCACAGGATGATCATATGTGACTCGATCTTAATCCTGAGTGAGTTATGAACTCCTGCCTGTGAGGGCTCGTCCTTTGATTTGTATGGGTGATAATGGCCTTTATAGCCGATTCAATAAGCCTACCATTTTGGGGACTTGACCAAATAGGGAGTTGGGAACATAAGTTTCACAAGATGGAATTCACTTCTTTCCTATATAGGGAGAGTAGATGAGTAGTTCCCTTAAGTGCTGATTTCGGGACTTGAACAATGGGGCCCCACCCTCTCACTGGCCCGAGAGGGACTTCGTTTATGGTTGGATCATAAACAGGTTGTTCATCAGAGAATCAGTGGTACTTAAGGTGTAAGATGTAATTACAGGGGTAAAACGGACTTTTGACCCAACTGTAATTACGAACAACTCGTGAAGGATCGACTTGCATGTAATGGTTATATCCATGGACACAACTTGTCCTACAGTGCATAAGAGTGCAACTCTAGGCCTATAGTGGAGTGACCTAGAGTTAATGAATGAAAGTCAATTAATTAAAGAGTTTAATTAATTAATTTTGTATCATTGGAGCTTATAAATCTGTAGGTCCATAAGGTCCCCTTGCTAGCTCATAGTAACACTAAAAGGATCAATTTAGTTGAAAGAAAATTTGAAATATTCAAATTAATATTTAATATATTTGATATATTAAATGTAGAAGAGTAAAATATATTTATTGTATTTGATACATTAAATATTAGAGGAAATAGTTTATGTATATGATACATTAATATTAAAAACTATATACTTATGTTATTTGAATGTGATTCAAATTGGTTTAAAGTATATTATAAAAGATTAATTTTATAATATTTGAATAAGATTCAAATAAATATAAAATACATATTTTAATATATTAGATATTAAAATGTATTTTATAAAATAAAATTAATTCCTAAAAGCCTTATTATAAATAAGACATTTAGGTTTAGCCAAAGGGTTGGCCAAACACACTACTCACCTTCTGCAGAGAATTGTTCTCTCATTCTTTCAAAGAGCTCCCACAAGCCTTGATCCCGTGTTCGAGTCATAGCGAGGAAGATCTCGTGGAAAAAGGAACACAAGAAGATGATTCATCAAAGGTAATAATACATATGCTTAACTTGTATTTTTTGTTTAATTCTAAATAAATCAAAGTAACGATTCCAAACGCTTCCGCTGCGGGGAATGAAGAGTTCATTCCCTTCAGTTACAACTTACCTCATCCACCTCATGGAGGCCAACTATTGATTTATAATTAGAGCGTTCATTTGCCCAATGATAGCTCGTGGTTGCCATCTCTTCTAATAGTGTACGAACTCCATCTACAGTTTTCTTCAGGATAGTTCTTCTAGATGTTTCATCTACAATTGTCTTAGTTTGTTCCGTAAGTCCATTGTAAAAAAAATGAATTTGTAGCCAGCCTAGATACCCATGTTCAGGACACTTCCTTATTAATTCCTTGTACCGCTCTCATGCTTCAAACAACTGTTCACTTTCATGTTGTCTGAAGGTTCCTATCTTAGTTCCGAGCTTGGAGGATTTAGCTGGTGAGAAGAACTTAGTCAAAAATGTTTGTGTCAACTCCTCCCAAGTAGTGATGATTCCTAGTTGTAATTATTCTAGTCAATCAGTT
Organism: Herpetospermum pedunculosum; assembly: GCA_028017165.1. Taxonomy (NCBI): domain Eukaryota; kingdom Viridiplantae; phylum Streptophyta; class Magnoliopsida; order Cucurbitales; family Cucurbitaceae; genus Herpetospermum; species Herpetospermum pedunculosum. Next base: position 47,186,682 of record CM051529.1, read on the forward strand.
GTTTTTTCCGGTAAAAAGAAAGGAAAAAGGCGTAAGCGAATTGTATTAGTAGAAATACCATTAATTTTTATGGTGCTACAAATTTCTAAGAATTTCTTCAAATGAGAATTGAGTCCTCAATAGGTTGGCCCCTAAATGCATTGTTCATGACCATATGAATAAGTCTTGACTTCAACTCAAAATTGTTGGCATCTATAGGTGTGAGGAATATCCCAGATTGATTAGTGTCAAATGTGGGCTGAAAATAGTCCATAATGGCTTTGTTCTCCTCTACAGCCATATTTTGTTGTGTCATTGATTTTTCCTTCTTTTTTTTTTGTTTTTTCGATTCCTGTTGCAGGTCCTTTCTATCTCAGGGTCGAAGGGAAGTAATAAAACTCTCTTATCCCTTCGCATAAACTAAAACATCAACCTGACAAGATAAGCACAAATAAAAGAAAAATAATAAAAGTACAAATAAAAATACAATCTAAAGTAAGATTTGTTGAATTCTCCACAATATCAATTTAACTAAATATGTCAATCCCATGCAACGACGCCAAAAACTTGTGTCATTTATTGCGCATCGCAAGTGTATGGGTCAAGTTTTAATATAGTGATTTAAGTAAAGAGTATTTATTGTCTACAAGATTGGTTTTCTAGATCAATTGAGTATTGTAGGTACTAACAACAAATTTTTGTTTAGACTAATGATAACTTGAGATGGAGTAAAAATTAAAAGACTAAAAATTAATGGGAAACTGTTTGAGAGAAGAACTTAGGGAATTGACTTCGTCGAATAGATTCATGCTTAATTCATCTATCCGTCTAAGAATAGTCATGCATATAGTTATAGGCCAAGAAGAATAAAATCATAGCTGACTCGCTAGAGCCCAATTAATTCTCTTCCCTTTCTATAAAACTAACATGTTTTGCCAAACCGAGTATAGCTCAATTGGCATAAGGTTGTGCCCTTGACTAAGAGGTCATGGGTTCAATCCTTGCATTAATTAAAAAGGTTCAATCCTTGCATTAATTAAAATATCGCTGCAAAAAAAAAACTAACATGTTTGTCTAGTTTTTAATAGAAAAGAAAGAAAAGAAAGGCACTTGATAAGTAGTGTCGCAACGCTAGTCATTGTGTCTCGACGCTGCATAAGAAAACACGTGAAACTGTGGAGCCGTGATGCTCTAGCTCGACGCTTTAGATATAAAATTAAAACGGGCGGATAAAGAATTAAAATTGAAGAATGGTTTGGTGGTTGGGGCTCTCATTTAAAGAGGTGTGTGCGTGCGCGAAGCCTGTTTGAACCGGTGTTAATCATTTTATTTATTTTTTTGTGATGAAGTACAGCGCCGAGACGCTATCCCCTCGAGCTTTTTGGCTTGATTCCTTCTTTTCTTGGCTCTAGGTCATTTAAATACACCTTTTATTTTTTACGCCATAACTTCTAAAAAGCTCTAGTTTGCTCCAAATGCTTGAAATCTACAATTTAGACAAATAATATCATTAAAACATTCATTTAGACTCCAAAACTAACATAATAAAGGCCCTAAAGATAGCTCATTTAGTGTGCTATCAATCGTAAAACCTAAAAGGGTTTAAGGTTCTATGTATTTTTTTGTTATCAAGTTCCACTTGCGGCTACTTGGTGTAAACGTGATACATGATCAACGATGGATAGTATCAAATAGTCATAACATAAATCCAAGGATTTCAAATAGCAATTATTGATTTAATTCTAGGGGTGACCAACATCAAACCGAAAACCGCTTCGACCGACCGAAACATACGTCAGACGGTTGGTTTTCGACCATCATCGGTCGAAGTCAGTTTTGAAAATGAAAAAACTGATTTTCGGTCGGTCGATTTACACCATGTAGTTGAAATAAAAATAAATAAAATATAAAATTTAAACTTTTTGGCTTCAAACAAAGAAAAGTTAATTTAAAAAAAAAAAACATAATTTAGAAATAGGTAAAAATTAAAATATAATAATTTAAAAAAAATAAATAAATTATATTCCGACTAAAAAAACGATCGAACCCGACTGACCGGTCGGTTGGCCGACAATTTTTTTCAGAAAAAATCGTTGGTTTCCATTTAGAGGAAACCAACTTGTCGGTTTTCGGGGCCGATTTTTCCCCAAAATCGATCCTGACCGACCGATGGCCACCCCTATTTAATTTCACTTTGAAGGCCACTTGCAAGTTGCATCCACGTTAAACCTCAAATTCTCAAAGTCGAATGACTGAACATTATTTGTATCCTTCTTGTCCATGCCGTCAAAGAAGCTGCTCAATACGTATATATTATTATTGATGGAGCGATATATGCAGTGGAGGCGATTTTGGATCGATGATACTCTAATTACATCAATTTAACAAATAGAAAACATGCTCAAACAACGGAAATTAAGAAAAATAGAAAACATACCCTTGAAGTACTACTTTTCTTCGAGTTCCGCCGACCGTTCCTCGTCACGAACTCTTCCGATCTCTTCTCACGAATGCCCCGAGGACCACCCCAGGTAGTCCCGCTATCCTCGGCGCCGAGCAACGGAGTTGTGGGACTCCATTACAAGAGAAAAGAAAAGAAATAGAAAAGGAAGAAGAAGAAGGAGAAAAGGAATGGAGGCAGAAGGCTGAGGAACTCATTCATCTCATGAATACAAAATTGAAAAACTAAACTTAAAAAAGTGAAGTCTTTTTTTCAACTTTAAATCGTGTACCCCATTTCCTTTCATTTTGCCATGCCAAATGGCAGGCATGCAAAATGGCACAAAAAAAAAAAAATATATATATATATATATATATATATATATATATATATATATATATGTAGTGGAGGCGATTTTGGATCGATGATACTCTAATTACATCAATTTAACAAATAGAAAACATGCTCAAACAACGGAAATTAAGAAAAATAGAAAACATACCTTTGAAGTACTACTTTTCTTCGAGTTCCGCCGACCGTTCCTCGTCACGAACTCTTCCGATCTCTTCTCACGAACGCCCCGAGGACCACCCCAGGTAGTCCCGCTATCCTCGGCGCCGAGCAACGGAGTTGTGGGACTCCGTTACAAGAGAAAAGAAAAGAAATAGAAAAGGAAGAAGAAGAAGGAGAAAAGGAATGGAGGCAGAAGGCTGAGGAACTCATTCATCTCATGAATACAAAATTGAAAAACTAAACTTAAAAAAGTGAAGTCTTTTTTTCAACTTTAAATCGTGTACCCCATTTCCTTTCATTTTGCCATGCCAAATGGCAGGCATGCAAAATGGCACAATATATATATATATATATATATATATATATATATATATATATATATATATATATATATATATATATATGTAGTGGAGGCGATTTTGGATCGATGATACTCTAATTACATCAATTTAACAAATAGAAAACATGCTCAAACAACGGAAATTAAGAAAAATAGAAAACATACCTTTGAAGTACTACTTTTCTTCGAGTTCCGCCGACCGTTCCTCGTCACGAACTCTTCCGATCTCTTCTCACGAACGCCCCGAGGACCACCCCAGGTAGTCCCGCTATCCTCGGCGCCGAGCAACGGAGTTGTGGGACTCCGTTACAAGAGAAAAGAAAAGAAATAGAAAAGGAAGAAGAAGAAGGAGAAAAGGAATGGAGGCAGAAGGCTGAGGAACTCATTCATCTCATGAATACAAAATTGAAAAACTAAACTTAAAAAAGTGAAGTCTTTTTTTCAACTTTAAATCGTGTACCCCATTTCCTTTCATTTTGCCATGCCAAATGGCAGGCATGCAAAATGGCACAATATATATATAATTAATATTATTTAATTCAATATCAAATTTTAATTAAATAATATGTCCAAACCCGGTTTTCCGAAAACTGATCAAAAGGCATCTTCGTCAAGAAACTGGCAGACATGAACTAGTTTCCTGAAAAGAATAACAAACATTATTAGTGGTTCCTGAATCAACAGCCAGGTATGACAATCATACTCCACATGATATGTTTAGGCAGAAGATAAATCATATTTACCTTGTCGTTCATTCTTTGTCTGTTTCTCCGCAAGGTATTTAGGGCAGTTAAGCTTCCAATGCCCTTCTTCACCACAATGAAAACACTTTCCACTGTGTGAAGCTTTGACCTTGCCGACAGTAGGGGCTTTGCCCTTCCTGGTATTTCTCTTCTTTTTGTGAATAATCTTATTACTCACAGTAGAGAGTTCAAATTTACTCCCTGACCCAGACCCCTTTTGGAATTTCATAGAAGGAGCAACATTTGCTTCATTCTCCTTTCCTTTAGAAGTATGCAGAGACTGGTAAATCTGAAGCTCGTTTAGAAGAGATGTCAAATTGTATTGAATCTTATTCATGACCAAATTGGTCCTGAAATTAAGGAAACTCTTCGGAAAAGATTCCAAGATTAAACAAACTTGACTATTCTCGTCGAGGGTAGCACCATTTACCTGAGCCACATTAAAATGGACCATCATGTTAAGGACATGTTCCCTAACAGAGGTACCCTCCATCATGTGCGAGTTGTAAATGTTCTTGAAGGCTTCATGACGAAGAGATGTGGACGGTTGCCCAAACATCCCTTGTAATGAAGACTTGATTTCCTTCGCGGAAACCATAACTTCGTGCTTCTTGGCCAAAACATCAGATATGCTTGCCAAGATGTAGACTCGGGCTTTATCATTAGCCATAATCCAACCATCGTATGCTTCACGAACAGTTCGTGAGGCACTAGAACCAGGAACCGGAGGACACTCCTCCGTTAAGACATATCTCAGGTCGTCAAGAACAAAAATCGTATTTAGGTTCGACTTCCACGTCCCATAATTTTCTCCAGTTAATTTGTCGTGTGATAGAAGTTGTATAAACGAACTCAACATACTGAAACAAAATGTAAAACTATTAGTGAAACGGTTTTAACCCTATTTAAACCAATTAAGAGGTTTAACAGTAAATAAAGTACCTAAACTCTTTATTTACTCGCAACGATACTTTAGTAAGTCAGAATGGTCGCTACCGTAGGGCAGTCGAGCACTCCTTTACTAAATCAAGACAATCTTGACTAAATGCTATTACCAGAATAACTCATATTCCTATAGCATCTTAGTTATCGTTTTTGGTCTGGATTTACTAACTCCTTAGCAAATCCCGTAAGTGTGACCCTCCATTTTTAGAATTCACACGACGGCCCCAACAGTGCAATCGTAGGGAATGTCAGAGTTGGGAATGGCCCTGTGTTTCTTTATCCATAAATGGTGACTGAGATGTTCCGACTCCCATGAACGGCCCTCCGTTTGGATGGTGCCCCTAGGGCAGTCTGCAGGCGGAACATGGGAATCTCACGGTTCAATCCAATGGAGGAGACCCCAGGATGTACTGACGTACTTTCTTCTCCCACTTAGTATAGATACTTACTCCATTCACCTTGCTATTAAAAGTTGCAAACACCACTCGTCTGGATATGCCCCATATGGCATCATGAGGCCAAGCAAAATTCTCACGCTATGAACTATAGGGAGTGCATAGCAGGAGAGGGATATATCATATATTCCTTCGCAACACTTCTACTAAGTATCATAGACGGTGTTTAGGGTAAATACTCAGGTTTTATCTGGCTAAGTAAATAAAACCTTAAGTCTAGGCAAACTATTTTACCTGAGATGTCTAGGTTATAAACACTTTACTAACCTCACACCTCTCACGCATGCTCATAAAATCTGGTTAACTTTACTCAAGTACTGGTAGTCTCCAGGTATGAGGTGTTCCGTCAATTCAAATCCTCCAACCTTAGACAGAATTTCACCGGGTGAGTTTCTCATAACCTTAGCATTTACGAGATATCGACCTATTCATCTAATGAAACAGATCGAATCATTTAACCCTAAATGAACATGCTTTTATTTGTTATAAATTTTAAAAGTCTAAGTCATTTTTACAACACTTGCAAAACTAGACTTTCTACAACAACTTCTACATGCTTCTCAAACATGCATCACTAAGGCATGAAAAGTTGAATATTTAACATCATAATCAATACAACCCTTATATCGATTATGCTCTTAAATATACAACTCCTAATTCATAAATTAATATAACATTTATATCAATTCTCATGAATTAAGCATGCATCCTATATATTATAACAATTATAACATACAATATGCATTTAAAGTTGGATGTTTAATTTCATAATTAATATAACACTTATATTAATTATTCTATTAAGCAAACAACAACTAATTCATGAATTAATATAACTCTTATATTAATACTCATGAATTAAACATGCATCTTATACATTATAACACTTATAACCTACAATATGCATAAAACCAGGGCAACCTATGTTGTATATTTAATTTCATAATTAATATAACACTTATATCAATTATTCTATTAAATTAGCAACATCTAATTCATGAATTAATATAACTCTTATATTAATACTCATGAATTCTCAAATATGCATACTATATATATTATAACACTTATAACATATTTTCAATGCATGGAGCATGCTTCCTACGGTGGGATTTTAAATCTATATGGCATACTATATGCACATACAAACATGAAATTTAATTAAAACATACATTCACAATGCATAATTAATTAAACACACTAAAGTGGATCGATTTTGGCATTTAGCAAGCAATAACTAATTTATTACAAGCTTGAACAACAAGTTAAGTCTTGAGCGGACTTCAAACTCTTCGCACCGTCTTTGATAAGCTTGCTACCCCGAACACTTCGGCCAATTTCTCTTCGAGCTTCTCTTCAAATTGCCTAGAACGAGTTTGAACTAACAACGAACAATTCGGCCAGCTAAAAAACTCGAGCTTCTTTCACAAAGAAACCTATATGGACTCTAATGACTCTAAAAATACATACGCTTCAGCACACATTAAAGCCCATACAATATTCTCGGGCAATTACAAATAAAGAAATTAAAAAAGAAACTATGCCAAAATCGATATTCACTTTAGATGCCAATTCAGAAACAATTTCTAAATTAAAATACCCACCATCTTAAATTGATGCAAATTGAGTTAATCACAAAATCGCTCTGATACCAATTGATGGAGCGATTTACGCAGCGGAAGCAATTTTGGACCGATGATACTCTAATTTCATCAAATTAACAAATAGAAAACATGCTCAAAACGACGGAATTAAGAAATTAGAAATACATACCCTTGTAGTTCCGAATTTCTTCAAGTCCGCCGGTCGTTCCACGTCACGAACTCTTCCGGCCTCTTCTCACGAACACCACGAGGACCACCCGAGGTAGTCCCGCTATCCTCAGCACCGCGCAACGGAGTTGTGGGACTCCGAAAGAAGAGAAAACGAAAAAGAAAAGAAAAAGGAGGAAGAAGTAGAACGAAAGGCAGAGGGCTCAACTTCAAAGAAAAAAAAAACTGAACTTTTTTTTTTTTTAAACGTGAACCCAAAGTTTTTCTTTTCAAAATGAAAAGAAAAACCAAAACCCAGCCTTGGGAAACCTCTGGCCAAACTTATCATGTATATATATATATATATATATATATATATATATATATATATATATATATATATATATTTAATTAGTATTAAAAATAATATATATATATATATAATTATTAATTAAATTTTTTAATTAATAATTATTATTTAATTCAATATCAAATATTAATTAAATAATATGATTAAACCCGGTTTTCCGAAAACCGATTTTTTTACACATGAATCATATTCATGTTTTAGGCCAATCCCATATTTAAATCATATTTAAATATGTCCATCATTCTTCCATAAACCGAATTTGAACAATTCAAATTATTTTTCTTTTTCTTTTCTTTTATACTGTTGCACAGTGTTATCCGAGCTAGCCAGGAGAACCTAAAGAACCTACAGATAATGAGCTCCAACGATACGAGATTATTCGGTCAAAACTCTTTCAACCGAACTAACCAACATTCGTTAACCCCCGGAGACTCCACTATAGTCCGAGGGTTGCACTCTCCTCAATGTAGATATATTATGTCCTCTGATATAACCGTCACGGGCAAGTCGACCCTTCACAGGTTGTTCGTAATTACAACTGGGTCATTTTAAACCGTTTAACCCCTGCATTACGTCTTGTTCCTTAAGTACCACTGACACCTCTAATAAACAATAGATCTGTGGTCCAACCAACAGATCAGTTAACCCTCTCATCACATGAGAGTGTGAATGCTCATTGTTCAAGCCCCGAAGTCAACTATTAAGGGAACGACCTATGTAATAACCTTGAAGAGCGGGTTAGGAGTGAACTCCATCTTACTGCACTATGTCCCCAGCTACCTATTGGACTTTATCCCTGAGATGGTAAGTTATTGAGTCGGCGCTAATGGGACACTCTCACCCATACAAGTCTAAGGATATTGTCTAATAAACAGAAGTTCATAGTAAGCTCAGGATTAAGATCGAGTTACCTAGGCCATCAAATGAAAATGTCGGTCTCATCAGTAAACGGTGTTATAAAGAGAGAGCGACATATTTCGCGGTTCGGTCTTATACAAACTCTTTGCACATGACGCTCTCACTCGCACATCTCCATGTGAAACGATTCAGATCACATCGTTTTGTACAATACAAAGTGAGCCGCATCCTATAGTGTTACCATGATAAGGTATCCAACCTTATTCGTATACTATAGACAATTTTGACTGACTACTTGAGTTTGATCCACAATCATTTCATACATGAGGCTCAAGTACTCATATTAAGCCAAGGGTGTTGGTCATTGGTATAGGTTAACCTAAACACGTTTCACTTTATTCCAGTAAACTCTTTTACTGAATAAAACTAATAACTCTTTATTCTAAATAGAATATTTACAAACATAACAGTTTACATACCACGAGTTTTAGGACACAAAACCCAACCGACATTACCTTCATTTAATTGTACCCAACCACATTCCAATCCATTTTTATCACACTACATGGAAGATATGTCAAACTTTGGAGCAAACAAAAGAGAAAACATGAATAAACAAAAATGAACCAGCCTCAAAGAGTGAAATTCAATCAAAGTATTTGAATTTCAAATAATTAAATGACTGAAAAAAAAACCCGAACATATATTCACATGGGTATGAACACAGAGAACAAAAAATGAAGGAAATCCCAATAGATATTTAGATGGGTATGAACACAGAGAACAATATTCATATGGGTATGAACACAAAACAAAAAATGATGGAAAACCGAATAGATATTCACATGGGTATGAACACAAAACAAAAAATGATGAAAAACCGAATATATATTCACATGGGTATGAACACAGAGAACGATATTTAGATGGGTATGAACACAAAACAATATTCAAATGAGTATGAACACAGAGAACAAAAAATGAAGGAAAACCCAATAGATATTCACATGGGTCTAAACAAAAAGAACAATATTCACATGCGTATGAACAAGAGACTAATATTCACATGGGTATGAAAACAGAGAACAAAATATGAAGAAAAAATTTGCATGGACTCATCATCGACTAAAAAAAAGAAGTAATGGGCGTGCATGGACTCATCATCGGCTGGGAAAACAAAGTTAGAACACTTACCTTCGAAGTACCCTCCCCCACCGAGATCCTCAATATCGGTCCATCCTCCCCTACCAAGCAATCAAACATGCAGCCTCATAGACCTCAAGCAACAACGACAAAGGGGGATCAATCCTTTGGAGCGGAAAAAGAGGCGAAAAGTTTCCAGATCTATTTCAAAACAGATCTAGAAACCCTAAAATCGTAGATCTGAGAACTTGGAGAGCAAAATAGATGAGAACAAAAAAGATTGTCGTATATCGTAGATTTGGAAGGAGGAAAGAGGGAGAGGAAGAGATAGTCCAGGGAGGTGATTCGTTGGAAGAGGAAGAGCATACGTGAGAAGAGGAAGAGACAAAGACGAAATCAGATGAAAGGAAGAGCAAACGTCTGAGGGAAGAGGAAGAGACAGAGACCAAATCGGATGAGAGGAATAGCAAACGTCTGAGGGAAGAAGAAGAGAGAGAAAAATGTGAAATCGGATGAAAGAAGATGAAAATGTGGGGAATGCAAACCAACTGTAACCCATTGTTACGGTAGAAATTGAGGGTTATAATAACCCCCAACCGGTTTTTAACAAATCGGTGCCCCAAACGTGGGGTGGGTTATTTAAGCCCACCCCAACCCCACCTATGTTGAGGGACCAAACGACCCCTAAGAGTTGTATCAATTAAAATTCTAAACTAATAATTATATAATTTACACGCTCATTAGATTTTGTTTGAAAAACTTTCATAAGTCAATCAATTATATGAAAATTTAAGAGTTGTATCAATGTCTTTCATACAATTGATTCACTTATGAAAGTTTAATAGTTTATTGATACAAATTTAAATTCTATACTTGTGAAGAGTGAGCTAACAAATTCAAAAAAGTAAAAATGTGAGAACTTGCATTTTTCAAATGAAATCCAACCGAGGGTATACATTTATTTAGTTAGGAAAGTTTAAGATTTTAATTGATATAATTATTAGTTTATAATTTTAATTCACACAATCCGTAAGCTTAGAGGTATAAATTGATTTTTGTCGATTTATTTTTACAGAATTTCAAGGTTTAAAGAAAAAAAAGAAAACGGGTTCCAATTGTATATAACTCTTCAATATTAATTAACGCGATGTCACGTCACGAGACTATTTTCCGAAAAAACTTTTGAGAATCAAGTAGATACTAAAATTTACTTACCTATGCTAAAACAAATGCAACAACAACTATAGCTCAACTCACATATAGATTTGAATCTCCCACCAAACATTTTTTTATATTTTAAAAAATATATTGGTCAATCATATTTGATAGTCTAATTGTAGAAATTTGATGAATTAAAAGTTTAAACTTTAAGCAATGTAGTGTGCAAGAACTTTGGTTTTTCGTTTGTAAAAAACAACTTCGATTTTCTTTTGATGGGTTTAGATTTGTTAGTCTAGGAAGATTAGACAAAATTGAATGAATGCAAGAGTTGATGGTAAACTTAGAGTCATCTTTCCTTTTTGCTGTAGTTTTCTTTTCAAGCCTTCACATATTACTAATTTGATTTGAATCACAGACATACTTGATATGAGATTATAAGAAGCATGGGAGTCCTAAAAAAATATTTGTTAGTGAACCGAACCGATTTGGGTCAACTCACAGCGGTTCGAATCAATTTCGGGTTTCTTTTCTCATTCTGCATGACCGATTCGGTTCGGGTCATTTACCGGAAACCGACCCATTTAGCCCCTAGTTTAAAGTATTGATTAAAAAAGGTAGATTGAAATTTAAAAGTTTGAAAACACATATTTATAAGATCCAAGCATCGTGGGCGGTGTAATTGACGGCAATACCATATTTGGGCTTCTGCAATGGCGGTGAATTTCAACTGAAACCACAACAGCTTCGTCTCTCATTCCCATCAGATTTGTACTCCGGCCGGCCCTCCTGTAACCGCAACCGCAACTGTGGTTGGATCTCCAACTCCATTGACAACCAAGCTTTAGATCGGTGTACGGTTCATCTTATGTAACCCTTGCAGTTGGTTGATTATCTCGAGTCATGGCGGCGAAGCCCACCTCGGTTTCCTTCAGGGTTCCGTACAAGAACCTCCAGGATGCAGAGGTGGAAATGGTGGCTGTGGATGAAAACCAGCTCCAAGGGATCGATCTCAATTCTCCTTCTTCTGATAGATGTCCCAATGGAAGCCCACACAGTTCCTCGTCAACGCCTCATCTTAGATCTACCCCCAATAGTTTGATTATCTTAATTCTCAGTTGTACTATCGCTGCCGGTGTTCAATTTGGTTGGGCCTTACAGCTTTCCCTACTAACTCCCTATATTCAGGTATCTCTCATTTTGTTTCCGTCTTTGAATCACTATGTGTTTGGATTCAGTATTATTGACGTATGATTCAGAATTCAGATTGTTCTCTACCAAAATCCTCGTTAGTTACGACATTGTTCAAGTGTTTTTGCCTTGTTATCTTCAGTTGCATGGGTGCATAAGCCATTTTCTAGCTCATTTCTTCTAATTTTACACTTTACTTGGTTGCTAATTTCTTCTACTTTTTTGTCTAATTTTGCAGACACTCGGAATTGAACATGCATTTTCTTCGTTTATTTGGCTTTGCGGTCCCATCACTGGTCTCGTGGTACGTGATGATAATCATTTCATATTAAATTCTTCTCTAATTTTATCTATGAGTGATAGAAATTTTATCCTTTCTATTTCAAGCTCTTTCCTGGGACTGGATGACAATTTTTTTTTTTTAAGAGGAACAATTTCATTGATAAATGAAAAAAAAAGGAGAAAAACTCCTAATATCCATAGGTAAGTTACATGAAAGCTTTCTAGTTTGCAATTAAATACAAAAGACTATAATTGGAAAAATGGTGTTTACATTCACACCAATACAAAACAAGAAAAAGAACCGATTATGTAAACCTATCAAATGATGAGAAGTTATCGTGAAAAAGACGCCAATTCCTTTGGCCCCAAAAGAACCAAAAGAAAACTCTATTTAGAGCAAGCCAAAGAGTCTTCTTATCCCCACAAAAAGGGTGATCCACAAAAATGGAGACCATAGAGTCAAGAATATTGTTCGGTAAAACCAAAGACCAATCAAAAGCTTCAAGGAGCATAACCCAAAATCTAGAGGCGAACGAACGGTGTAGAAAAGGATGGGCCGGATCCTCCGAATTTGCATAGCACATAATGCAAATAGATGGAGAAAGGTGCATAAAAAGCATACGCCGTTGTAGACGATAAGCTGTGTTAATAGCACCAAGGCTAAGCTCCCACAAAAAAACCTTTATCTTCTTAGGATAGGAATCTGACCAGATCACCTTATAAAGACTACTCAAATGAGGATCAGTTGCAGCTCCCAAATCCTACAGGAGAGATTTCACGGTAAATACATTTGACGATCCAATGGCCAGGACCAAGAATCGTCACAAGTACGGAGATTGACCTCTGGTAAAAGATGTGATAGGCAAGCCCATTGTGCTGTTTCCAAATCATTGAGATGACGACGAAGATACAGATTCCATGCATCAGTAGAACACACTCAAGCTTCCCTAACTGGCATAGTGGGTCTAGTCGATAGGCAGAATAAAAGGGGGAAAGCAGAAGCAAGGATCCCACCACTTAGCCAAGAATCATGCCAAAAGGAAGTCATAGATCCATTACCCAAACGACGAACAACTCGATTATAAACAAGATGAGTAGAATAGCAGATAAAACGCCAAGGAGACTTCGGTGCACCAATCTTAATAACCCGAGGCCAGCAGATTGTTTCAGACATATAATATTTAGCCACAATAATCTTTTGCCAAAGGGCTTCCTTCTCATGTAGGAAACGCCAGGTCCATTTTACCAAGAGAGCCTGATTTCGCTGTTGAAAGTTACCAATTTCGAGGCCCCCCGATAACTTTGGTAGCTGAGTTTGTGTCCAATTGACATTATGTAAGCCACCCTGTCTAATGCCCCAGGATGAAATTATTTTACCTCTAGGCCGACCATTAATAATAATGGAATAGTTGACACTAGAGATGCAACCTTGAATCCAATTCCTCCAAGTATAACCAAAACCTTTAACCTGTAAAACTGCATCCAAAAAGTCTCAATCCACCTTATCGAAAGTCTTTTCAAGATCCAATTTCAGGATCATACCTTGTTCGTGATGGTCCAGTCATCTATGATCTCATTAGCAATTAAAGAAGTATCAATAATTTGTCTATCGAACACGAAAGCCATCTGATTCTCAACAACAGTAAAGGGAAGCACAACTTTCAAACAGTTAGACAAAACTCTTGCTAAGATTTCATAAACACAAGGGATAAGACTGATCAGACGATAATTAGAAACGGATCTAGAATCAGTCTTCTTTGGTATGAGGCAAATATAAGTTTCATTCATGGAGACTTTAATAATACCTGATGTATAAAAGTCTTGAAGCAATGCCATAACATCCCCCTCTATAGTTGATCAAGAGAATTTAAAGAACTCAGCGGTAAAACCATCGGGGCTAGGAGACTTGCAATTACCCAAGGAACAAACAGCCTGATAAACTTTTTCTTCTGTAAACACATTCTCCAAGAAATTTGCTTGGATCGGCTGATTGGAGTCCAATTCACATTAGTAGGAAGAAAGCGATGACCTCCCTCCTTGGTGAATAAAGTTTGATAGAAATCAATAAACTCATTCTCAATCTCCGATGCAGTGAGTAAGCTCTCCCCAGTTCTAGAAAGAATCTCTACCACATAGTTTTTTCTTTAGACGATGAAAGAACTTAGTGTTTTTGTCCCCTTCCTTGAGCCAATTTAATTTACATCGTTGGCGCCAGGAAGTATGGTCACGGGCAACTAAATCCTCAATCTGTCCTCTAATCAAACGTCTAGAAGACCTCTGTTCTTCATTGAGAGAACCAATATCTTCTGAGCTATCCAGATCTTTCAACTGAGAAATAAGAGATGGGAGTTGGGAAGTAGCTTGGCCAATGGAGACATTCCATCTCCGAAGCTCAAACTTCAAGATTTTAAGCTTCATCATAAAACCATGTCCGGGCCACTCAATAACTGGATTTTGGTTCCACCAAGTCTCTAAGAAGGGACTGAAGGAGTCCACCTGAAGCCATGAATTTTCAAAACGAAATGGACAGGGGCCCAAATTAAATCCCCAAATGAGAGGATGAATGGGAAGTGATCCGATGTAATCCTATCCAGGCGACATAAGTTCACAGCTCCAAATTTACTCGGAAAATCATCACTCAGTAGAAAACGATCAATCAGGGAAAGATAATTACCATCAGAGCTAGACCAAGTGTAACAACCGTTCTAAAGTGGAATGTCTAGGAGGTGGTAGTCAGTAATCCACTCATTAAAAAGTCTCATGCTCCTAGTCACCGATCGATTCACAGATTTCTCCCAAGACCATCGAGTAACATTGAAATCACCACCCAATTCAGCCAAACCATGAAGCTCTTGCCAATAATCAGCGCGATTTTTCCGCTTTGATGGACCATAGACTGCCGAAAGCAAGAACAAGAAACCATCAGCCAAAGCAATCTGAATAGATACAGAAAAAATACCTTGTAAAGTATCTGCGATCGTAAAGTCTAATTTGCTCCACATGATGAGGATCCCACCTTTAGAACCCACTGAGTCCAAAGCTGCCCAACCAAGAAAAGCAGAGCTCCATAACGATTGAATATTAATTCTATCCATTGTAGGGGTTTTAGTCTCTTGTAGCAGGACAAAAGACGGATTCTGTTGCAGAATTGTCTTTTTAATCAAGGCCCGTTTTTTCCAAGAACCTAAACCTCTTACATTCCATGAGAGAATTTTCATTGATCACAAGTAACACCCTCCGTAACAAACAAAATTGCTGATTTGTCATAATGAACCAAAGTTGATTATTTGTCATAATGAACCAAAGTTGCTGATTTGTCATAATGACTGGATGGCAATTTTTGAACATTCAAGAACTTTTTGTACTTTGGTTACTCTTCTGCTGATCTTTGACTCTTAATTATGGTCATTTACATAGTATTTACTTTTACTTTTGATTCTTTCTTTTTGATATGATGGATAAAGTTCTGTTGAAGCATCGGAAATAATCATCTTCGTTGATTTTGATAACTTTCTTATTTTATTTAATATTTGGTTCTTAGGTTCAACCATGCGTCGGTATATGGAGTGATAAGTGTTCTTCAAAATATGGAAGGAGGCGTCCCTTTATTCTTGTTGGCTCTTTAATGATAGCAGTTGCTGTAAGCTGTGTTTTTCTGGGTACTTGTTTTGTTTCCTTTTTGATTAACAATTATCATCTAAAGCATTAGAAACCAAATGGTTATTTATTATTTTAAATAGGTGGTGTTGATTGGATTTTCTGCTGATATTGGATATATACTAGGAGATACGAAGGAACATTGCAGGTTTGTTGGAGTATCTTAATAAATTTATTTCTTTTATTATCTTTCTTGGCGCTCTCTTGTTATCTTTTGTTGTGAACAAGCATGAAATTCTAACTTGATTGGTCGTGCTCATACAGAGTATATAAAGGTTCACGAACAAGGGCGGCTATTATCTTTGTAATAGGCTTTTGGATGCTTGATCTTGCAAACAATACGGTGCAGGTATTACCTTAAAGGACTAGGTACTTATATTTTTCTTTCACTTCTATGTTAAAAGTATTTGTATGAGTAAAATAAGTTCTCTTGTGACCATCTTTCAGGGTCCTGCTCGTGCTCTTCTTGCTGATTTATCAGGTTACTCCCTCCCTCGAAAAAAATATGATAATAATTCTACTGGAGCTTTAATCCATTTAGTTTCCATGGGCATGAATATTTGTCGTTTCTATTTTGAATATTATATGCTCGATAATTACCCAGCATTTTCTTGTTGGCTTTATTCTAGGTCCTGATCAACACAATGTTGCAAATGCGGTATTTTGTTCATGGATGGCTGTTGGTAATATCCTAGGTTTTTCAGCAGGAGCTAGTGGAAACTGGCACAAGTAAGATTGTGAACCAGATTTTAGACAACTAAATGTTTCCATACATTTACATTTGCATTTGTGCTATTTATTTGACCATACTTTTCTGAGATTAGTTCATATTTTGAATCTTCTTTTGTGATTTTCTTTTCTATGATTCATCTTTGTGCAGATGGTTTCCTTTCCTTTTGAGTAATGCTTGCTGTGAAGCCTGTGGAAACCTTAAAGCAGCATTTCTTGTTGCTGTGGTGAGTTACTGATATGCATAGAGTTCAATATTTTCCATGATATAAAATTTTGTTTACGGTGTACCTCTGTAAGAAGAATGAAGCAATAATGCACTACCATTGTTCACCCTTCATGAAAAAGAAAGATGCTCTATCATGTTTAGTTCTTATGCTCATGTAGTCCGTAAATAAAGAAAACTGTTTAATCTTTTGGCTTGTTACTAGAATTTGGTTCTCTAACTGCAATTCTAACATCTACATTTCACGTATGCAGCTTTTTCTAACCATATGTACTCTTGTTACCTTATATTTTGCCGATGAAGTTCCACTGATTGCTGTAGATCAACCACCACGTTTATCAGATTCTGCTCCTCTGTTGAATGGGAATGAACAAAATAGTCCTAACATTTTAAAACCAGAACTTAACAGTCCGAATGGGAGCAATGTTGACTATGGCTGTCAAGAAAATATGAATTTGAAAAATTCAGAATCAAAAATTGAGGAAAATCACACTGAAGGTTATTATGATGGCCCTGCAACAGTGGTAGTCAAATTGTTGACCAGTTTAAGACATTTACCACCGGCCATGCATTCAGTGCTTCTTGTGATGGCTCTTAGCTGGGTAGGTTTTACTGTTCTTAATTAAAATCTTATTTCCGCTATGATATTTTCCACTTAGCTTTCATCTATCCATTGTCAATTTGCCAGTGGATATAGTTATTAGTTATGTAGATCCATATGTGGACAGCTCTTGAATATTGTTTTTGGTGCTTGCATTTTGCATGCAGTTATCCTGGTTTCCCTTCTTCTTATTTGATACGGATTGGATGGGAAGGGAAGTGTATCATGGGGACCCCAAAGGCAGTTTGACTGAAGAACAGGTTTATGATCAAGGTGTCAGAGAAGGTGCATTTGGTTTGCTATTGAATTCTGTAAGACCTCAGATTTGATTACATTACTAGTTCCAGTTTTTTCATATATTTGGTGGTATTCTAGTTTGATTAAAGTATGAGTTAGTTAGCTTTATTATATTTTAGATGTTAGTTATATGTTTATTTTCTTACCAGTGTATCATATTTTAATATTTTGTTTGTTTTTATTTATTTTGTTATAGGTTGTTCTTGGTATCAGCTCTTTCTTTATAGAGCCGATGTGTCAGCGCATGGGAGCCAGGCTTGTCTGGTCAATGAGCAACTTTATTGTGTTTGTATGCATGGCGGGAACTACTATTATCAGTATAATATCCGTCAGTCAATACTCTGAAGGAATTGAACATATTATTGGGGGAAATTCAACAATAAAAAATGCTGCCTTGGCTGTTTTTGCTCTTCTTGGTTTTCCTCTTGCTGTAAATGTCAAAGTTTCTCTTTTTAATTTCTCCTCTTTATATAGCATCCTTGTAGTTAAAAGTTTCATCATTGTTTCTGTTGCAGATAACATACAGTGTTCCCTTCTCTTTGACAGCAGAATTGACTGCTGATTCTGGTGGTGGGCAAGGTTCGGATGGAGTTCATGTAATATTTTTTTTCTGTGTGTTTACTGACTAACTGGATTCTGATACTTTAGAGACTATGATTTTTACAGGATTGGCTATAGGAGTTCTTAATCTTGCAGTTGTTATTCCCCAGGTATTGACAATGAGCATATTATAGCTACTTCTAAAAAAATAAAACTATTTTGAAGATGTTTAGACGTCTTAAGGAACCATCATTTCTATTTCTTTTCAGTACGTGCAACATCGTTTTAGATAGTATTAAACTACTTTTCCCTCTTCACATTTATCTTGTCGAATGGAGATTCGTAGTTAAAACATTTAAAGTAAAAGGATACTTTTTTTTTTACATTTGTCCATTACAACACTGACTTGGATCATACATTTTGGTTTGTTCAGATGATTGTATCCCTGGGTGCTGGGCCATGGGATGCTTTATTCAGTGGAGGAAATACTCCTGCATTTGCTTTGGCTTCGATATGTGCGCTTGCGGCTGGAGTTGTTGCAGTTCTTAGATTGCCTAATCACACCAACAGTTCTTTCAAATCCACAGGTTTTCATTTTGGTTGAAAAGACTGCATCATATCTTTTAAAACGAACTAGAACATGCACATGATCTCTGGCAGGGCACGAAAAAATTCCTGGAGTTGCTCTTAGAAGGCTGGGTTTCCAGTGCCAATACAGTACCGTATACCTTTATTTAAACTATATGCATTCAATATTCATATTCATTGATTTTTTCTTCCCAATTACCACATCTGTATCATAGGTAGTGTAAATTTTCACTTACTAAGATGAATAAAGTAAAGATATAATGATGAGAAAGTTTCTCTTCCACGTTTATGTTATTTGTCCTTGTAGAAATAAGACAAACATGATTTGTTATAGTGGCTAGACTAATGTAGAGTAGTGGATGTGTATCATCGGGATAATGTAACTAAATTCATACATTTTATAAGCATTTCTTTGGTCTTTTAATGTTATTTGCAATGTGGCACAAAGGTTGACTGTAGATGCACGCTTGATATCTACCATGAAAGTTTGATAACTTCCTTAGAGAGAAAACTGTATGAATATTCAACAGTATTTGTTGAAGCAAACGATCAAATCAGGGAATGAAAAATATGAGAGGGATAATTGAATAGAGTTTTTGTATGAATATACAAAAAAACATTACTCCAAATGATTATCAGGTTGAGTTAGAGATTTTGGCCTCGAGTCATATAGAGGTTGATAATGTGTTTGTTGTACTAGGAAAAATCTTGCTTGTGATGAGTTGAGTCGAGCTGTTGTCGAGAGAAGCAAATGCTATTTGGTGTTGACCTAAGGAGTTTCTCCAACGTGACATGGTTTGGATTGTGACATGCCTTGTAGCTTTGTCTAAGAAAAGTCATGTCAAGCTCAGTGTTTTAAAAGGCGCCCAGGCGCGCACCTAGGCGCAAGGCGCAAGCTTGGCGCCTCGTCTTGAAAAGGCGAGGCGCACTTAAGAAGGCGCGCGCCTGGGACCCAAGGTGCAAGGGTTTTTTTCAAATATTAAAAAAAAACAAATTTAAGTAATTAAAAATCTGATTTTTTTTTCTTCAGGGGCGTTGCCTCCATACCCCCACCAGGGCGCTTCGCCCTTGGACCAGCGAGACCCCCGTACCAACCAGTCGTAGAGGTCATAATAGATTCAAGGGATTCCAACTAACCCTAAAGGTTTTTTTTTCATATTTTTACTTCAACAATGCTATCTCTTCTTTATAATTTTTTATATTTTTTTTTTCTATCCAAAGTGCGCCTCGCAAAATAAAGCCCGCGCTTTATTGTACGCCTTGCGCCTAGGCTCCAGAGGGTCTTTGCGCCTTTTAAAACACTGGTCAAGCTAATGTGAGCCATTGTTGGTACTTGATTCAATTTGAGGAGTTTTAGGTAGATCAGATATATCCATATAATTTTGCTCTCATTCCCGAACCTTGAATGGAGCTTTTTACGGGTACAAAGAGGGCCTCGATCAACTGGTTGACGTTCAAGTTTTAATAGGATATATGGAAAATGGAGACATTGCATCAAATTGTTTTGTTTTTTTTGAATGGTGTGGGTTTAGTGATTATTTCAATCTATTTCACCATCCGAGTCATTCATTTTGAAATGCTTTTCTTTCCTCATCCTAACTTTTTGCTTTCATGTTCCATAAAATCTAATGTACCTTTGATCTGACTTTGAGAGAAACGAGTTTTTTAGGTTGGTGTTCTTACTTGTAGATTGTTTAGAAAACCTATTAGTATTGTAAGTGGAGTTATACAGTGAAGTTTTCCCAGACATGAAATTGTTCTAGGTATTCAGTTCTTTCGATAACTTGATTGTCCTAGATATTTTATTTTTGAACCCTTTGATTTGCAAATTGCAAACCCATTTAATATTTGTTTAGTGAGATGCATAGTCTTGAAGGTTCAACTACCAATAAGTGGGAGTGGAGGGATGATCCTCTTGACCTCAAAACTATACTCGGTTTGACAAACCTTATTTTATGACAGTTGAACTATACTCAGTTTGACAAACAAGACATCAAACGTCTATCAAACATCCAAGTCCAACCTACCCACAACCAGACTAGCATATGAGATCATAATTAGGGGATTCATACTAAATATGTAAAATTATAATAAATTTCAAGACTACTTAGAAAGAAAATAGAGATTTTGAAACTGTGTAGAAATATAGTTTTCGTCCGCATGTAAATCCGTCGGTTCAAAAAGCGATTTCGTGGTGAAATTGTCTATTGAAAAGAGGATTTTAAGTATGATCTAGACCAGTATGTAATATATTGGTTCAAAAAACAATTTCCAAACTATAGGGGAAAAACTAATGTCATCTAATCTCATAGTATGGCTACAATGAGCTAACAAGCAAACAAAACGGTAATGGCACTTTGCGGTCACATAACATTTTTGCCTCGTAAACATTGAAGTTGCGTCTAGAACTTTCTAACAGTTTTCTATAAAATAACCAAAAACGTTTAGTTCCTATAAAAATGACTTTTTTACCCTTAAATAAGTTTAATTAACACAACGTGACTAAAATTAGACTTTCTCAATTTTGAATGCTTAGAACCATTTAAGCAGAAGAATAATTATAATACATGCATTTTAATCCAGGAGTAAACTTGAATTTAGAGGTAAATAACTCTCCGTCCATTAACTTTGAAAATGCTTTGCCCATCTTCCGCAGGTAGACTTTACACCTAGATTTCAACTTCTCTAGGAAGGGGCAAAGTCTTGAATTGAATAACAATACTTTCATTCCTTCTCGAAAATCTCACTTTTTGATGTCCATGTTTATCATGTCAGTGCTTGCTTCTTTCCTTGCATATTTTTGCGTTTTCATAAGAGAATAGATGAAGTTCTTCTAGTTCATTTAGTTACAATGTCTGTTTCGAAATTTAGTTTCTTCAGCACCCAGTCACTACAAGAAAACATGGCTATTGCACAGCGGTTTTAAACTGCTGCAACACTTTTTGCAACGCTTGAGAAACCCCTGGCTAAACCAGTGTTGTAAGGGATCTTTCTCACAACCGTTGCAATAGAACCCATCCTATTGCAACATTTTTGAAATAAATAGCAACCCTTTCTTATTTGTTTGGGCTTAAAATTTTTTTTTTTATTTGGGCTTCGCCAATTGTCCAAAAAAAAATGAATACCCTATTGCAACACATTTTAAAATCGCAGCAAGAAAATCGTTGCAATACATATATTTTGAAACAGTTTTTTATTTGTTTTCAGAAATTGTTGCGATTTTATTAAATTTTGCAGCAGTTTTTAAATCGTTGTAAAAAAATTGTCGCAATAGACTAGTTTTCTTGTAGTGAGTGAGCTTTGTATTCAAGCTCAAGTGGTAGATGATAGTATTTTCCAAACACTAGCGGTAGGGGGACATTCCAATGGGTGTTTTAAATGTTTATCGATATGACCATAGCGCATCATTCAACTGAATGGACCAGTCCTAACGATTTTTGCTTACCATCTTTCCTACCACTCCTTTGATTTCCCTGTTTTAAATGTTTTTCGATGCGTGATATTATACTTTAGCCGTAGGTTCTCCACTATTTTGTTGATAAAGTGGGTTCCTTCATCGCTGATCAGTGCGCGAGGTGTACCATATCTGGAGAAAATGTATTTCTTCTGAAAATCTAAGACTATTAGCGCGTCATTTCGAGGACATGCGATGAATTTTATCCACTTTGACACAGTCTACTGCAAGGAGTATGTAAAGATTCTGATTCGAAGGTGGGAATGATTCCATGAAGTCTATTCCCCAGACATCAAACAATTCAACTTCTAGCACGAACGATTGTGGCATCTCATCTTTAGCACACATATTTATGACTCATTAGGATTGATCACACTATTGCACTAACTTCTTTGCCTCGTCAAATAGTGTTGGCCACCAGAAGCCACTATGGAGCACTTTTGTTGTAGTTCTTAAGCTTGCAAAATGTCTTCCATAGGGTGTTGTATGACTAAGATCTTAGTTGCCTTTCAGCTCTCAAACAAAAAAGATAAGGGTCATCCCAATAATAATTGTTCAGCTCTTTGAAGAATTTCTTGCGTTGTTGCTGCATCAAATCTGTAGGTAGCACGACGCTGACTTTGTAATTAACTATATCTGCAAACCATGATGAGTTGGCCTCTATCTATAATAAATTTTCGTTTGGGAAGAGTTCTTCAATTTTTTCTAGCGCGTCTGCTACTTCAGGATTTTCCAATCTTGACAAATGGTCGACTACTTGGTTTTCACATCCTTTTTTATCTTTGATTTTCAGATCAAACTCTTGCAGCAGGAGTACCCAACGTATCAACCGTGGTTTGACATCTTTCTTCTTCATTAGATAGCATATTGCTACTTGATCTGTGTATACAATCACTTTGGTCCCAATCAGATATGCACGGAATTTATCAAATGCAAACACTACCACTCACAACTTTTTCTCTATTGTAGTGTAATTAGCATGAGCCTCGTTCAATGTCTTACTTGCATAGTATATGGGGTGCAATATTTTTTAATGTTTTTGCTTCATTAATACAACTACATCTACATCACTAGCATCACAAATTAGTTCAAAGGGCAACACCCAGTCTGGCTTTGTGAGTCTGGGTGCACTTACTAAAGTATATTTCAATGTTGAAAATGCAGAATGACATGTAGGAGTGAAGTCAAAATTTATATTTAATTCAAGCAATTCAAACAAAGGTTTTGTGATCTGCGAAAATCCTTTTATAAATTTTCTATAAAATCCTACATGTCCTAAGAAACTTCTAAGGTAAGAGCGATAACTTTTCTATCACTTTTATTTTAGCCTTATCTACCTTAATTCCTACATTAGAGATAACTTTTCTATCACTTTTATTAGAGATTTATTCCTTCTTTAACCATGAAAGGACGTTTTTCCCAATTTAAGACTAGGTTAGTCTTCATGCATCGCTTTAGTATGACTTCTAAGTTGTTTAGACAGTCAGAATAAGTATTACCATAGACAGAAAAATCATCCATAAATACCTCAACTGATTGCTCCAGTTGGTTAGAAAATATAGCCATCATACATTTGAAAAGTGTCTGGGGCATTACATAATCCAAATGACATCCTTCTAAAGGAAAATGTCCTATAAAAACATGTGAAATTCGTCTTCTCTTGATCTTCAAGTGTTATGGTAATTTGATTATATCCAGAATATCCATCTAGAAAACAATAGTAAACTTTTCTTGCTAACCTGCCAATCATTTTATCAAGAAATGGGAGAGGGAAATGGTATTTTCGTGTTACCGCATTCAACTTCCTGTAATCCATGCACACACGTCAGCCCTGTTACGGTTCACATTGGGATTGCCTCATCTTCGATTTAATGGACTTGTATGCTAATTGCAGCCTTACAGTGGTGGGCTTTGCTTCACCGATTCCTAATTTCTTGAAAACGAAAAGAGACATTAAGTTAATGATAACACCAAGATCACATTGCACCTATATCAATTCCACCAATGGAGCAAGAAATTGTAAAAAACTACCTGGATCGCACCGGTAGGTAATTTTGGAGGAGCTTCTTCTCATTTTTCTTGATGATTCAAAACTTGTTGGTTAGCTTATTTCTTCTATATTTCCTCCTTGTTGCCTAGACTCTTACCACTTCTAAGCGTAACAATCTTGCAATGCTCAAATTCAACTTGCCTTGGAGTTCTTGTGTTGCTGGGCAGTGTGCCAGTTGGTCGCCTTCTCAACTCATTGGTCAACTATCCAACTTGAGCTTCTAATGCTCGCATGAATGCGTCGTTATTCATAATATATTCTTTCATGAATGATTCAAATGAGCTCATGTTGGTTGCTCCACGACTAAGCTGATTTGTCCTTGGATAATTTCCCTGTAGAGTTACAGATAAATTGTATGAATTAAATCCTAGAGGCGTTATGGGTTTACTTACCTCAGTTTGTTTTGTTGTTCCAGTGGTCCGTTAGAATTGAGTATGTGTTGTGTGTCTACTGCGGGGTCTAATAATTAGCAAACACTCATAACATGCAAGTATACATGATCTAATGCAGCAAGTAATAAGTATATTTATATCGACTCCACAAAGATTTGATGCAAGCAATGTTAGATTGAAGTAACTTAGGGACGGAGTAACTGGTAACCAAATATTGAGGGAATTTACGATAGAGACAACAAAGAAACATGCAAGAAATAACTGCTAACAGCTTCACAAGACGTAAACAGTGGAGGAAATGCTAACTATCAATAACTACTACTACTACAATAAGGTGCTAAAATAAAAAAATGCGAAAATGTTGCGTAAAAGAGAAATAATAGCAAGACAAAAATGCTAAAGTTCTCAGTATAACAAACAAGGTCAGACTAGCAATATCTACGGCTTAACTCTTGAATCAGATGCATTCAAGTGTGCTAGGCGAGTGACCATGTCTAGACTCCTCGCTGGTTACCATGAAAGACTAGCAAAAACATGAATATTTAGACTCCCTACTCCCGTCGAACAGTCAGAAATCACTAGCACAAAATGGATGGTCGGTCGAAATTATGCTATTAGAATAAAACCAAACATGCTTTGAAAGTAAAATGCCAGAATCAGGCTAAAACATCCTTTCCATTCATTAAGCCATACTCCTAGCCCTTCCCGTAGGAGATTAGTTCATCAAGCTACTAGCTACACTCAAAACAGTTAAGGAAGTCATTACAACACTAATAACTCTACAACTTAGAAAAAGAACACTAAAGAAGAAGAGAGTGATGGTGAAGGAGCTTCGAAATGTTGTAGGAAGATGAACTTCAACCGCACGATTCCTTCTATTCCTCCCTTGGTCAACAACTACCTCTTCTTCATTCTTAATGATGAAGAAATCAGCAGGTTCTTCAGTCCCTTCACTACTTCTTCCCCAAAGAGAATGTTCTTCTCTGATTTTCCTTTTTGGCTCTCGAAATTTCGAGCTTTTTCTTCAATGGGTGCTCCCTCTTCAATTCTCTTTCACCATTTTCTATTTATACCACTAGGGTTTCTCACGAATTTGTCCTAAAATGGATGATAGAATTCCATTGGTTGCCTGAAAATGGAAAAGCAAGTTTGTTTGTATGCCAGGGGACAAAAACTGGCAGACCACGTGCTCAGGTACAACTTTCGCGTTGGTTTCGCTCTTCCGAAATGTCTTTAGCAATTCCAAAGATCTCATCTTTGCGCTCCTTTTGTTTCTACGAGTTCTTCACAAAAACCTGATTTCAGTCATAAAGATCTTATTTAGATACAAATCAAGCCTCAATATGTACAATCTTCGCATAAGCACTCACAAGCAGACTATAGCTTTCATGAAACACAAACAACCCTAAATCACAAGTCTTTTGAAACAATCACTCAATTAAGACTATATTTCTTTTCTAATTTAGCTCTAAATAACTCTCATTTGGAGAGTTATCAGTCTGGTTGTGCCATCCTGAGTCGTATGCGTTGGGGTTCTGATTGGTGCAGTATGAACACAACATGATGATTCTGGTTTAGCTGATCAGTTGTCGCCTGTATGATTTCCCCCACAACAGACGCACATCAGCTCAGTAGCCGGTTTAACTATTGCAGCACGATGATGTGACAATGTTTTCACTAAACTGGTCAATTCTGCAATCTGGAGCTACATCGATGTCATTTGTCCTTTCTCTGTTGTTGATGCCCTGACAGATGTTACTGCTTTCTTATCGTCTGCAGTTTTCCATTCACAATTGTTTCTCAAAATTCTATCCATGATTTCATATGCTTCATTGAAGGTTTTCCTTAAGAGTGCACCAGAACCTAACACTCTTGAGTGTTTGCTCAATCCTTCATAAAATGTTTCCATTTGCAGACAATATGGTAGACAATGGTGTGGGCACTTCTGTAATAGGAGTTCATCTTGTTCAAATTGCATAATGTCCAAACATAAGTTTTAATTGGAAGTAGGTGGATAATATTTCCCTAAAAATGCCCCAGCTAGCGCGCTCCAACTGGTAATGGAACCAACAGGCTTTGAGTTTAGCCATATCTTTGCTTCGCCCTTGAATGAGTAAGGGAAGAAGATGAGTTGCAGTTGCTCATTTGTAACTCCTGGAATAATAAATTTGTCGCGTACGTCAAAAAATGATTTCAGATGGCAGTGAGGATCTTCCATATTTTTTCCACCAAATTCTCCCGCGGTAGAAAGCATTTGGAACATAAACATGTTTTAACTCAAAAAATTCAGCCTCAATCTTCTGTCTGACTATGCATGAATTAAAATCACAAAATGTTGGCATGACATAATCCATCAAGCCTGTCTCTAGCATCGACCAACAAGATAGAATTTAGCAGTTGTGGATTAGCGTTCACCTCTAAATTAGGTTCTCTAGCGCGATCTGCCGTATTTATTTCTCTAACTCTGCATTGGGCTCTTCTTCTCAAACGAAAGGTTCTTTCAATCTCAGGGTCTATAGCATACTAATTTATTTCGGAGGAATGTTCATGCACCAAGTTTACTTAAGAGCCAAATAACAGGTAAATCAACCTTGAGACGGGAAAGTCTAATGCAATATTAGTAATGTTGCAAAAATGAAAACAAAACACTAAAAATATCATAAAATATTCCACGACAATGATGCCCAAAACTTGATTCACTCAAACTCGTGTGGACATGCAGTGGTGTAAGTGGTAGTGCATGCAATGGATAATGAAATGGGTGAAAATAAACACAAAGTGAGTCTTTTACCGCAATGACACAAGTATATACCAAAGTGCTAGCGTGTAATATCTGAAAATATTCCAGAGTCGATCCACAGGGAATATGTATGAACAACTTTTAGTGAAATGTCGATTACGTCAGAAATTACTAACATGCGTTAGACAAGGTAACAAAATGAAAAGTGGTTGATGGTTTGGTTGTTCATGCATTAGAGTAAAATAAATAGTAGGAAAAATAGTAAAGAAAAGTCTCAAAGGCATTGACTATCAGAACACTCTAATTCTACACCAGGTTACTGTTCGTGGTGTAAAATTCTCATCCATTTTTTTGCCATATCCAGACTTGAAAGGTCCATCAGATACTTTCCTATGGTTCGGTAACATATGTAGTTGTGCAGTAGCGTTCAATCTTGTTGCATCTAGGCATCAACACTTCGTCTTTCTCTATTGCCTATGAGTGCTTGTAAGAGGTCCTTACAACATAGATATCTTACAACTCATCACTACACTTCCTCAAGTTTTTCCACACATTGAGCTATTTTTCAGAGATCTAGAATGCTACCCTTCACCCGTTAGCTTCTCAAATGAAAGAAATAGTAGAGATAATCACTTGAGAAGAAGATATGCGGAGAAATATTTAATTCATTCACTCCAGAACAATAAATAGACTACAACATCAAAGACTTTAAGTGCCTCGAAGAGTAGAGTTAGTTACTCATTCTTGGAATAGAAAACAAAAGTTGATAGATGTTCATGAAAGTAAAAGAAATACAGTAAACCAAAGCAATAAAGAAAGTTGTAAACAAAAATAGTAAATAAAAACAGTAAAGGCGTTGGAGCTTGTGAAAGCGGCAATCTTAGATCGTTGGCAACAATGGTGGGCTATCACTTTCTCCGTTGTGCTCGCTCAGGAGATAGACAATCTACCTCTTCACTTATCCTTAGATCTTGGCTGAACTTTAGGAAATAATACTCATACATTCAAGCTTTCTTTTCTTCAAGAAAATATAGGTTTAAATAGCTAGAATTCGCCCAGGCAGTGGTCTTCACGCACTTGAGACAAAGTTTCTTTTTGGAAAGATGTGTGAGACGCGTCGACAATGTCGCTTGCTTTCTGGTCAGCTCTGAATTGTACAATGTATGCTCCACATTTTTTGTACCATAATCCTCTAGCGGGAAAAAAATGACATTTTCTTATAAGAATATTCCCTAGCAACGCGGTAGACTCCTGTAGCCATTTCCTAAGAAAATGAACTTTAATTAATTTTAGCGTAGAAGTTTATGATTTAAACAAATTTTCAATAAACACTCTAAAGCATGTTTTGCAACTAGCGCATGTAATTTAATGGAATAAATGCTATAATTTATCAAATGATGATGCTCTTATCACGCTTAAAGGATATAATAACCCAATTTCATATGCTAAATAGCGGTCATTTGACACATTATCATCGATGTCGATTAAGATTAATGCAATTTTGGATAATGTTTAATCGGAACTGTGTGGTCTGATTAATTTCTATGGAGCGGCTACCTTGGGGCTTCTCGGGTAGTCGTCTGTGTGTACTATAAACTGTCTGCCATGAATTTAGTATTAAATGATGAATTGAGCTGTCTAACAATTAATCTCGAAAATCCCCAAACCGTGCACGCGTCTCTCTCTTTTATTTCTTCCGTTAGCGTTTATTGCTTTCTTTGCATGCTGAAAAATCCTCCCGTTACAAAACCAATCAATTAGTTAATTTCAAATTTAATATTAATTTCAGTCATACCTTCTCCTTGGATCGACCCTGTTACCACTGGCTGCAAAGCCATTGAGAATAGGCTTATAAATCGTATTTTGGCAAGCCTCGACAGCTTGAGATTAGAGGATATTCAAAAATTCGTCACACCAAAATTGGCGTCGTTGCCGGGGAGAAGGCAAATTGATTGAAATTATGATTGACTTTGAAAATGATTGATTGATGGTTTCCTGAAAAAAATTTCTGTTTGTATATTGTATGTTAGAATTTTTGTTTGTGTATGACCCGTTCCTCTGAGATTAGTGGATTGCAGTTTATCCCGGAAATCGAAAGAGAGGAGCGGCGGTTAAGGAGAGAAGCCCGGGAGGGGCAAAGACTGTTTGGAGAAGAAGAAGGCAATCCCTTCTTGGTTGAAGAGATGGCGCAAGGAGAAGCGCCGCGGACGTTGAAACAGCTGGCAGCGCCAGATCTGAACCTGCAGCCCTTGTGCATAGACTACCCCGTGGTAGCAGGTAACTTTGAGTTAAAGTCAGGTTTAATTCACCAGTTACCTTTTTTTCATGGTAATGCAGGGGAGGACGCGAATAAACATTTGATAGAATTTCACTGCGTCTGCGCGGGGATGAAGCCCGCTGGAGTCACGGAGGAGCAGCTGAACATGAGGGCATTCCCCTTCACGCTCAAGGACAAAGCCAAGAATTGGCTATATTATCTGCCCTCCGGATCGATCACCACGTGGCAGGACATGAAGAGGGTATTCTTGGAAAAATACTTCCCTGCGTCCTTGGCCACCACTTTGAGGAAGAGAATCTATGGGATCACCCAGGACGTAGGTGAGTCCCTGCACGAATACTGGGAGCGTTTTGGGCGCCTGTGCGCAAGCTTCCCACACCATCAGATTGCCGACCAACTGCTAATACAGTATTTCTATGAGGGGATGACGCCCCACGATCGGCAAATGATTGATGCAGCGAGTGGCGGGGCCTTGATCGACAAGACCCCGGTTGAGGCCAAACAGCTGATAGCGAATATGGCAACCAACTCGCAGCAGTTTGGTATTCGGGGGCAAGGACAAGTCCATGGTATGACCCAGAACCACGAAATGACAGAAATGAGGGTCCAGGTGGCCGAGATCGGTAGTATGCTGAAAAAGATTGTTGGAGGAACCCGCGAGGCGGAGGAGGTGAATGCAATCGGGGGGTCCGCTTCCAACCCGAGGAAGTATGACCCATATTCAAACACTTATAACCATGTTGGCGTGATCACCTCAACTTTAGCTATGGGAATAGGGAAGGACAACCACGCTTCCAAGGCCAGTCTCACGATAGGCCTAACTCTTCCACCCAAGCTCAAGCCTCGAGCTCCTCTAGCTCACTAGAAGAGATGGTCAGGACCATCGTGACATCCACCAGCCAGTTTGACAAAGAAGCTCGAGAAGAGCTTAACTCTCACAAGGCCGAGCTGCAGAATCTGAACAAGCAGCTGACACAAATGGCGGTGTCGATTAGTAAAATCGAGAGCAAGAGCTCAGGGAAGCTTCCGTCCCAAACCACGGTCAACTCATGTGAGAACGTGAGTGCTATTCAGCTGAGGAGTGGAAAGTCACTTTCCACCAGAGTCGTGAAGGAAGTTAAGGACAGCCTGAACGAGTCCGCCCCGCCTGCTCCCGAGAATCAGAATGAGAAAAAAGAAGAGAAAGTCAGAGTACCAGAGGAAGTTGCCAGAGCACCCTTCCCTAGTAGGCTTGCGAAGCCTACTTTGGAATCCGATGACGAGGAGGTCATTCGTACCTTCCAGAAGGTGATGGTCAACATTCCGCTCCTAGAGGCAGTCAGCCAAGTGCCCAAGTACGCAAAATTTTTAAGGAGCTGGTGCACGAAGAAAAGGAAGTCCAGAGGGACTGAGATGAGAAAAGAGAACGTTTCTGCGATCCTCCCAGGTACGTTGCCCGCCAAGTGCAACGATCCACGTACCTTTACTATTCCTTGTATGATAGGTAGTAAGGTAGTTAGAAATGCCATGCTAGACTTAGGAGCTTCTGTGAACGTTATGTCTTATGCTTTGTTTCTTGAACTGAACTTAAATGAACTGCATGAGTGTAACGTGACTGTCCAGTTAGCTAATGGGTCGAGTGTTTGTCCTAGAGGGAAAGTGGAGGATGTTCTTGTTAGAGTAGGTGATATGATGTTCCCCGCTGATTTCCTTGTTCTCGATATGAATGAAAAATCATTGCATGCTTCGTCCTCTATGTTGTTAGGACGCCCTTTTCTTAAGACCGCTAGAGTCAAAATCGATGTGTTTAAGGGCGTCGTTTCTTTAGAGTTTGATGATATAATGCATGAAATCTCATTATTTGAAAGGAAGTCTGCTAAGAATGTATCTGTGGTTGAGTATGACGAGAATGGGAGTCTACCCTCGCGCTTGAGGGATGGTTCCCATGTCTTAGTTAAAAAATCTGACTTAAATTTGATTGATGATACTGCTGTTTTTTGCACTAACAACTCTGATATTCACGTGCTCGAGGCACGAAAAGTGCAAATTGTTTCAAATGTTGATTGCAGGAAAAGTGTGGATGCGGACAAGTCTGGATCGTCCCCCGCACTTACACACTATGGTTGAGTCAGTGGAGAGAATTCAGTCGAGCAAACGACTTTAAAAATTCTGCGCTTCTCGGAGGCACCCGAGCGATGAACTGTTTTTCCTGTTTTAGTTTAGTTGCTGTTTTTGATTGCTTTTTAGATTAATTTAGTCTTACATTGCTTGCTGTTTTTTTTTTTTAGGAATCGAGGAAGAGAGAACAATTTTGGGCTTCGATGTGTGTGCGCGCCGCTTCCTCACCCTCGCCAGCTTCACAAAGAGTCAGGGAAGTGTAGTTTTTCTTCCCTTTTTACTTTGTATATCTGACTGTGTGGCATTGAGGACAATGCCAAATTTTGAAGTTGAGGGTGGAGTTGGACTGATGGATATGCATGTGTAGTCGGTTGAGAAGTGCTATATTGATATTGAAGTGCTTGGGACTTTGTTTACTGTTTTCTGATGATGATAACCTAGGAAATGCATGTTGGAAATCTGAGCACGTTCATAATCGAGTTTTTGCATGAGTTTTGCATTTATTAGGTTCATGTCAAAAA
The DNA here is from genome assembly GCA_028017165.1 of Herpetospermum pedunculosum. Lineage (NCBI taxonomy): Eukaryota > Viridiplantae > Streptophyta > Magnoliopsida > Cucurbitales > Cucurbitaceae > Herpetospermum > Herpetospermum pedunculosum. The sequence goes on from CM051529.1 coordinate 47,219,020, forward strand.
TTTTAAAAAAAATTTTGTTGCTCCCTTGCATCTTTAGCGCACTTAGCAACCTCGCCTTAGATTCCGTAGGTTTTGTGAATTGCATGTTGCACTAATTCTCGTTGTCACCCCGAAAGGCACTCTTAGGTAGCTTATTGCATGAGAGTTAGTGGTTGGTTAATTGAGATAGCGTATGCTAAGCCTAATGTAAAAAAAAAAAAAATAGATAAGCATGTTGGATAGAAAAATCCTCTCGAGGCGCTCCTCCTTCTTATTAGCGCGCTTAAGAAGTGAGCGTTAGTCCTTAAAAACGTGAAGCTTTGGCCAAAGTTTGACGTGTTAGGCAGCTCGAGGTGGAAAGAAAAAGTGAATAAAATGTTGGTTCAAAGAACCTTAATAAAAGAGTACAAAGTACTCGTGAAATGAAAAAGGAATGAGAAAAATAATTAGGTCTCTTAATTTGCTTCTCTCTCTCGTGTAAGTCAAGTGTAGACTGTTCTTAAACACTAGAAGTAGGGGGAAAACGGGATGTTGTGTTGCATGTGGTTTTTCCGGGTTTACGTGAGTTTAGGAGTGGTTAGCTAGCACACACACGTTAGGGGGCAATAGTTGATTTTTGATATGTTCATAGTAAATGCATGCACGTAATGCTTTCATGATTATGTTGTGTTTAAATTTTCAAAATGCATGGAGGTTTGAGTTAGTAGCATGTAGGCGCGTCCTTAGAGTCAATTTCTTTGTAGCACTTGCTCGAGGACTAGATAGGTTTAAGTTGGGCGTGTTTGATAACTCCATTTTGGAGCTATTAAATACTTCCTTATTATGGCTAAAGTCCGCGTTTAATTGTATAATTGATCTCGTTTGTAGGAGAAATGCGGCAAAGAGCTCGTGCGTCCATTGAACTCGTTCGAGTGCTAAAAGTGGAGTTTTAACGCCCCGGGAGTGCATCGGGAAAGGGCAAATCGATCCGAGAAGAAACGGACCAAAACTGCCTAGGAGAGGCAACTTTTCCAGCCCCAAACCCGAGAGCTAGCGTCGAGACGCTAGCTCGACGCTGTCAAAACCCGAGAGCTAGCGTCGACTGATAGCGTCGAGACGCTCCGGAGGAGGCGCGCGCAAGGAATCATCGGGCAAGCGTCGAGACGCTGCCCTAGCGTCTCGACGCCATCGCGAGGCGCGCGCGGATTATTTAGGGCGTAGCGTCGTGACGCTGGCCTAGCGTCTCGACGCTACGTCGATTACAGAAGCTAAAAGGACGATTTTCTGCGCGGATTTGGGAGTTCTTCATCATTCTTTGGCGATTCTTCTTCTTCTTCCTCTCGATTTTCTCCTAGTTTTCCTTTAGCTCAGCCATTGTTGGCTTGTTAATGAGCTTTTCCTTTGTATCTTGTTGATGACATCTTCCATGGCTTGCCTTGGAGCGGAATTGACAACTTGTTCCATGGACTGCTAAGGTAAGAGTGAACGGTTTGAGAATTGTTTAAGGGATTTTTGTTAGATGCTTTAGTTTTGATAATCTATGCTTTGATTACATGTTGGTTGCTGTTTATATGCATTTGTCTCTCTTGCTTAAACCCATGCATATGCTAGATTTCTATGATTGACACTCGAGTTTTCTAGCATGTTGTGAATGTTAAAGAGTAGCGATGCCGTGCCTCTCACTACTCGACTAAGTAACACAGATAGATAAAACTAAATCGGAGTATCGAGTCGTGTATGATAGTTGTTGATTGCATACAACGTTTGCGGGCAATCAGCTAGCAATTAGATTACATGCTTGAATGTTCGTCGCGGTTAGCTAGTGACTATCTAGGATAAATTTAGGGCTGATCACCTTAATGCAATTTTGGATAATGTTTAATCGGAACTGTGTGGTCTGATTAATTTCTATGGAGCCGGCTACCTTGGGGCTTCTCGGGTAGTCGTCCGTGTGTACTATAAACTGTCTGCCATGAATTTAGTATTAAATGATGAACTGAAGCTGTCTAACAATTAATCCCGAAAATCCCCAAACCGTGCACGCGTCTCTCTCTTTTATTTCTTCCGTTAGCGTTTATTGCTTTCTTTGCATGCTGAAAAATCCCCCCGTTACAAAACCAATCAATTAGTTAATTTCAAATTTAATATTAATTTCAGTCATACCTTCTCCTTGGATCGACCCTATTACCACTGGTTGCAAAGCCATTGAGAATAGGCTTATAAATTGTATTTTGGCAAGCCTCGACAGCTTGAGATTTGCGATAATTCGAAAATATCGTACACCAATAACCAAATTACCATAGACCCTGAGGACCAGGAGAAAACAACCTTTACATGTCCCTTTGGAACATTTGCTTTTCGCAGAATGCCATTTGGCTTATGCAATGCACCAGCAACATTCCAAAGATGCATGTTGGCTATTTTCTCTGACTTAGATGAGTCCATGATAGAAATATTTATGGATGACTTCTCAGTCTTTGGTGATTCCTTTAAAAACTGTTTAGAAAACTTAGGACAAGTCCTAACTAGGTGTGAGGAGACCAACCTAGTCTTAAATTGGGAAAAAAGTCACTTTATGGTGGAAGAAGGAATCGTCCTAGGACATAGAGTATCTAGAGCAGGAGTAAAGGTCGATAGGGCCAAAATAGAAATCATAGAGAAGCTAGTGGAACCTCAAAACGTCAAAGCTGTAAGGAGTTTCCTAGGTCATGAAGGTTTTTATAGGAGATTCATAAAAAACTTCTCAAAAATCTCTAAACCCTTGTGTGAGCTTCTAGAGCTTAATAAACTGTTTGTCTTCTCAAAAGAATGTTTCCTAGCATGGACAAAACTTAAAGAAGCCTTAGTCAAAGCACCAATTATAGTAGGCCCAAATTGGGATTTACCTTTTGAACTAATGTGTGATGCTAGTGACTATGCGATCGGGGCTATGTTAAGGCAGAAAATAGATAAACTAACACATCCTGTATATTATGCAAGTAAGACTTTAAATAAAGCACAATGTAATTACACTACCACAGAGAAGGAAATGTTGGCTGTAGTGTTTGCATGTGAAAAATTTAGGCCTTATATTGTAGGTACTAAAACAATTGTGTACACTGATATACAGGAAGGCTGATGCTAAGCCACGGCTAATTAGATGGGTGTTACTATTGCAAGAGTTTGACTTAGACATTAGAGATAAAAAAGGATGCGAAAATGTAGTTGCTGACCATTTATCTAGATTGCGAAGTAATTGCGAACTAATTGTTGAGCCAGCAATTTCTGATGCCTTTGTTGATGAGCATGTCTTTGTGTTAGCACATTGTGATAACAATGAGGAGCCTTGGTTTGCGGATATTGCTAACTTCCTTGCCTCGCAGGTATTACCAACTTCCAGAGGGGGGCAAGAAAAGAAGAGGTTCCTACACGAAGCTAGGAAGTACATCTGGGACGATCCTACACTTTAAAAAAGTTGCGCGGATGGATTGCTGAGGAAGTGTGTATCAGCTTCTGAGGCAAAATCAGTGTTGCAGCACTGTCATACATCTCCTTACGGTGGACATTTTGGTGGTCAAAGGACGGCTGCAAAGGTGTTCCAAAGTGGCTACCATTGGCCCACGATCTTCAAGGATGCCCACGATCATGCACACAGCTGCAATGAGTGTCAACGGACATGTAACCTCAGTAGGAAGGATGAGATGCCTCTCACATATATCTTAGAGTTGGAACTCTTCGATGTATGGGGCATTGACTTCATGGGACCATTTCCTCTATCTGCAGGTAATCTTTATATACTAGTAGCTGTAGATTACGTTTCTAAATGGGTAGAAGCCATTGCATGTCCCTCAAATGATGCCAAAACAATCATTAAATTTCTAAATAGGCATATTTTTACAAGATTTGGTACGCCACGTGCAATAATAAGTGATGAAGGAACCCACTTTATAAATAAAGCTATGGAAAAGGTACTAGCTAAATATAATGTTAGACATAGAGTAGCAACTCCTTATCACCCACACTCAAATGGACAAGCTGAAATATCTAATAGGGAGATCAAGAGCATACTTGAAAAAGTTGTTAAACCTAATAGAAATGACTGGTCTTTTAAGTTGGATGATGCACTGTGGGCGTATAGGACTGCATATAAAACACCCTTAGGTATGTCTCCTTATAGGCTAGTGTATGGAAAAGCATGCCACTTACCCTTCAAGTTAGAAATCAAAGCCTTTTGGGCCTTAAAAGAGTTGAATTATTGCGTGACCGATGCGGGAACATTGCGGTCTCTGCAATTACATGAGTTAGATGAGCTAAGACATATGTCCTATGAAAATGCTAAAATGTATAAAGAAAAAACTAAGATTTGGCATGATAGTAGACTTAGGTTCAAAGAATTTAAAAAGGGCCAACATGTTTTATTATTGAACTCACGATTACGATTATTTCTTGGCAAACTTAAGTCTAGATGGTCAGGCCCTTTTGTGATTACTAATGTCTTTGTTCATGGTGCTATTGAAATTCGAAACCTAAACCAAGGGCATCCGTTCATGGTAAATGGTGCGAGGTTGAAGCATTACTATGAGGAAGAAGATGTGAAGACACTCTCGGCCTTCCTTCTATCTGAAGCCTAAGAGGCGAATCGAGAGAGGATGAGTGATCACTGTGCTCATCCGTCAGAAGGCTATGCCTTAGATTTTTCTTTAGTATTTTAGATTGCGTATCGTATGTTTATTTCTTGTTTTAATTAAGTGTTTTTATTTTGATTAGGAGTATAATAATGGGAGATTTTAAGCAACAATGAGGGAGATGAATAAAGAGGAGAAAATCCACGAAAAGATCTGGAGAAATCAGAGATTTGGTTGCTAAAATCTTGCAACACAAATAAAGAAAATCCTAACGGTTATGCTGAATAATTGCTGAAGAATTGCGGAGTCCGCAACAAAAAGAGCCGTTGGGAGAAACACTTGAGTATAAATAGCCGGCGTGGGGGATCTCTGCCCTCTACGATTTCTCAAATCGTTGGAACTCCACAACTCAGACTTCTCCTTCCTCTGCAACTCCCACACTCAGATCTTCAAAGAAGCAGCAATGGTGACCACAAGAGCAGACCGATCCACGCCCATGAACGCGTCACCTGACGCAGAGGAGACTTTGAGGGAGGCGTTGCTTTCTTTGGCAGACGCCGATGTTGCGCAACCCTCAAGGCCTCCAAAGCTTCCCGTGAGAAGGAAGAAATGGAAGGTGGCGACAGAGGTAGCTGCTGACCCCTGTTAAGTCTCTGAAAGTGACTTATTTAGAACCCATTTAGCTTAGGAAGATGTACACTTTTAGGTGTTTTTGTTAGCATTTAGCCTAAACCTATGCTTTAATATGAGAATTAGAAGAAGGTAGCTAATATAGGACTTATGTACAATAGGTAGAAAAAGGGTTGAAAACCGAAGGAAAAGAATGAAAAAATGAGCATTGCGAATGAATTGCGAAAACATTGCGGTGACCGCAATTATTCAAGTGGAAACCGTAAGTTGACTGATCTTTTTCTGTTAATTTCCGTATTTTCAGGGATTCGTTCTTTCTCCTCCATCCATTCTGATATATGACGTTGAAGATTGATGGTTCTCCTTGGCCCAAACGCACCTGCAAACTACTATAAAAGGGGGCCAAAGTCGGAGGTTTGATCATCATTCGAAGCGCAGAAGTCTTCTCGCAGTCCATCATTTCTCTCTGTTTTCCTTCGCCGTCTGTTGGAGTGAGAGTCTCAGCTATTGGAATCGATAATCTGATAGGAAGGAGAGAAGATTCTTCTTCTCTCTCGATTGGATTCATCCAAGCAAGGCTAACCTCTCATCCCTTCCATTCGAGGCGACTGCACGAAGCTTTTCAGCACCCTTTACTGCTTTTCTGTCGTTCTTCTTCTTATTTCCAGTTTGATTATTGTTGTTCTTAGTTTAGTATTTCACTTACTGCATTTCGTTGTTGTCTGTCTTGGATTCATTTCTTTCAAAGCTTTCCTTTGTCATTCAAACACTCAAAGTAATCAAAGTACAATTCTGCATTTTACAGTTTTCACCTTGTTCTGCTACGGTTTTGTCTTGCTGCTTTACACACATTTCTCTTCTAAGCATGTCTGTTTTATCTACCCTTTCTGTTCTCCATATATCCATGAGTAGCTAAGTTACTTAGGGGCATGCTAATGACAGAACTATAGGCTAAAAAAAACATGAACCAAGCATGTAGGATCGCCTTCGAACATTGATTATATGTAAGCTTCATCCCACGGGCAATTTCGATTGGCCATCCATTTTGTCCAAAGAACTCCTAACCTCTGGAAGGAGTAAGAGTTCAGAGTCATATAATCATGCTAGCCTTTCATGGTAATCAGGAAACGGCCTAGGAATAGGCGTTTCCCTAGTACAAACTAAACACTTCTGTTTTAACAAGATGATTAAGTCCTTACTTTGAGTCGAGTAAACTTAAGAGTCTAATGCATGGAATCGGACGATACATGAGCTATAGTGAGTTTGATGCATAGAGAGTAGATCCAGTGCTTGAGAATCGTATAAAAAGGCCTATAGGATAGTCATTAGTAGCCCTTAATTCACCCATCTACACACTTTCGCTGTTGTTTAATTGCGGAAACATTGCGGTCCCCGCAATTCCTGCTAAGTTTTTATTCTGTTAGCTGCTTTCTCCTTTGTTTATCAATTCCATCTCTTGTCCTTTGAGTCCAATTTCAACTTCCATTTGTTTATGTTATATTCCTTTACACATTCAGCAAAACTTAGGTAATTAAAAACCAATTTCACCCCTTCAAATCTACCCCATCTTTCTTAACAAAACACTTCGAGAATAGCTAAAAACAAGTCTCTGTGGGAAAACGAATGAAATATACTTACTACTTGCTATAAGATCATGTATGCTTGCATGTTCTGAGTGCTCTCTCTCTCTTACTTATCATTTTTATTAACACATTGAGCACGCAACAAGTTTTTGGCGCCGCTGCCGGGGACTTATTTTTTGTGAAAACGAAGTTTGTTAAGTTTGAAAAATCAAGTTTATCATTGAGTGAAACTAATCTGTTTCATTTCTTTTGCAGGTGCTATTAGGGTAGTTTATGAGTGAGCGTTCACATAGTAATTTAGAGTTCGATCCTGAACCTGAAAGATCACTTCGAGCTAGAAATAAAGCGAAGAAACGTCTCTTTAAACAACCTCCTATACCTCAAATCATACCTGAAATCAAAGAAATGGGCGATATAGTTCCAAATCCGGTACCTGTCATTCGCAACCCCATCGAAATAGCGAATGACAAGAATAGTGCCATTCTTTCATATCTAGTACCTATGCCTGGGGAGCTGAACCCCAGCATAATCCGTCCTGAAATCACTGCCCACTCATTCGAGTTAAAGCCAGTGATGTTCCAAATGTTGTCCACTGTGGGACAATTCTTTGGGATAGAAAATGAGGACCCCCACAACCATCTTAGGAACTTCTTAGGAGTCAGTGATACCTTTATCATCCCTGGAGTATCCCAAGAAGCTTTAAGGCTGTACTTGTTCCCTTACTCTTTGAGGGACAAAGCCAAAACATGGTTGAACTCATTACCCTCTGGATCTGTCCGCAATTGGACAGATTTAGCAGAAAAATTCCTAGTCAAATACTTCCCACCTGATAGGAATTCTACTTTTCGTGATGACATAGTCAAGTTTAAACAAGCTGATAATGAGTCTCTTCACGAAGCTTGGACTAGATTCAAAGATCTTCTTCTTAAATGTCCACATCATGGCATCCCATGGTGTATCCAAATAGAGGTCTTTTTCAAAGGATGCAACCCCAGCACTAGGCAAGTCTTAAATTCATCTGCTGGTGGTTCCATGTTGTCCAAGAGTTACAACGAGGCCTATGAGATCTTGGAGAAGATCTCAGCATCTCACTGTAGGTGGTCAGATGATCCAGTAGAGCCAACTAGGGCTCAAGACAAGGATGCTCTAAGCGCCATGAGCACCCAAATAAATGCCCTGACCAACCTAGTTAAGCAGATGGCTCAGGCCAATCTCCAAACCAGTGCCAATACCGCCACAGCCATGTCAATGGGCACCCAACCAAATCAAGGCGAGGCACCTATCTGTGGATTCTGTGGGGAAGGGCACCCATATGAATACTGCCCTGGGAATCCATCTTCAGTCTGCTATGTTGGAAGCCAGCAGCAGCCTAGGAATAACCCCTACTCCAACACCTATAACCCTGGTTGGAGAAACCACCCTAACCTGTCATGGGGTGGCCAACAGAACACTAACCAAAATCCTAACCAACCAAGGCCGAGTGGAACACCTGGTTTCACTCCCCAACATAACCAGTCAATGTACCAAAAACCATACAATCAACCTGTAGGATCTTCTGTAGAAAACCTACTCAAGGAATATATAGCTAAGAATGACGCTACTCTTCAGAGCCAGCAAGCTACTCTTAGGAGCCTAGAGAACCAAATAGGCCAATTAGCCAATGAACTTAAAAGTAGGCCCCAAGGTAGACTCCCTGCTGACACCGAGGTACCAAGGAGAGATGGCAAAGAACAAGTTCAAGCAATTGAACTTAGGAGTGGAAGACCATTGGTGAGCAACACAAAGGACACACCAAAGAGAGTAGAGAACACTGAGTCTAGTGCTCCACTGGAGTCTCTGCCAAACCAAGGTCCACCACCAACTAGCACATCAGGAGCCAGGCTAGAGCCAATTGTTGAGGACGTAGAAGAAATTCCAAGGCCTCCACCTATCCTAAGGCGTCCTGACGTGCCTGCATATGTGCCACCACCTCCATACCCTCGAAGGCTTAAAAAGAAGCAGGAACAGGAAGTTCATTTTAATAAATTTTTAGAAATACTTAAGCAAGTGCATGTTAACATTCCTTTTGTAGAGGTTTTACAGTCTATGCCTTCATATGTAAAGTTTTTGAAGGACATTATTACTAACAAAAAAATAATTGGTGAGTTTGAAACAGTAAACCTCACCGAGGAGTGCAGTGCCATCCTCCAGAACAAGCTGCCCAAGAAGGAGAAGGATCCTGGTTCCTTCACCTTACCTGTAGAACTTGGAGGCAAGCACGTGGGCAGAGCGCTTTGTGACCTGGGCGCCAGCATAAACCTCATGCCCCTGTCCCTATTCCGCCAGTTGGGAATGGGAGAAGCACGTCCAACCACAGTCACTTTACAACTAGCGGACAGATCCATCGCATATCCAGAAGGTAAGATCGAGGATATTCTAGTTAAAGTTGACAAATTCATTTTCCTTGCAGATTTCATTGTCCTGGACTATGAGACAGACAAGGAGGTTCCCATCCTGCTAGGTAGACCATTTCTAGCCACAGGTAGGGCACTAATAGATGTTCAAAAAGGTGAGTTAACTATGAGGGTTCATGATGAAGAGGTAAAATTTAGTGTATATAAAGCTTTAAGGTATCCCTCTGACCTTGAATCCTGTGCTAGCATGGATATTGTTGACTCACTGATGGAAGAACAATTAGAGCATGTACTGTTAACCAAGCATGCTAGTGAATATGTACAAGTAGATGTAGCTGACTTAAATGTATCTGACATAATGAATATGCCTGTAGATAAACCTCAACATGTATGTATGAATATAGATTTAACTGATAGAACTGTAAATCCTTTGAAACCCTCCATTGAGCATCCACCTGTTTTAGAACTGAAACCACTACCCACTCACCTCAAATATGCATATCTAGGAAATAATGATACACTTCCAGTAATTATTTCTTCGAAACTAAGTGAACAGCATGAGGGTGAATTAATTTTACTGCTTAAGCAACATAGGAAGGCTATAGCATGGACTATTGCTGATATTCGAGGCATTAGCCCTTCTTATTGCATGCACAAAATTATACTAGAGGAAGAGCACACACCTAGGGTAGATCACCAGCGTAGGTTAAACCCCTCTATGAAAGAGGTAGTGAAAAAGGAAATAATCAAATGGTTAGATGCAGGAGTGATTTTTCCCATAGCTAGTAGCCAGTGGGTGAGCCCCATCCAATGTGTACCTAAGAAGGGGGGAATAACTGTGGTAGTCAATGAGAATAACGAACTGATTCCAACAAGGACTGTCACAGGGTGGAGAGTGTGTATGGATTACAGAAAGTTAAATAAAGAAACTAAAAAAGACCATTTCCCTATACCGTTTATTGACCAGATGCTAGACAGAATAGCTGGTAGAGCCTACTATTGTTTTTTAGATGGGTACTCTGGCTATAATCAAATTACTATAGACCCTAAGGATCAAGAGAAGACCACCTTCACTTGCCCTTTTGGAACGTTTGCCTTCCGCAGAATGCCTTTTGGCTTATGCAATGCACCGGCAACTTTCCAAAGGTGCATGATGGCAATCTTCTCTGAGTTGGATGAGTCCATGATAGAAATATTCATGGATGACTTCTCAGTCTTTGGGGATTCATTTAAAACCTGTCTAGAAAACCTAGGACAAGTCCTGGCTAGGTGTGAAGAGACCAACCTAGTCCTAAATTGGGAAAAGTGCCATTTTATGGTAGATGAAGGGATTGTCTTAGGACATAGAGTGTCAAGGGCGGGTGTAGAAGTGGATAGGGCAAAAATAGAGATCATAGAGAAGTTGGTAGAGCCCCAGAATGTCAAAGCCATCAGAAGCTTCTTAGGGCACGCTGGCTTCTACAGAAGGTTCATTAAGGACTTTTCTAAGATAGCCAAGCCTCTGTGCGAGCTTCTAGAGCTAAATAGACCATTCATCTTCTCTAAGGAATGTGTAGTAGCTTGGAAAACCCTTAAGGAAGCACTGGTTACAGCACCAATCATAGTAGGACCAAATTGAGATCTCCCATTTGAGATGCTATGTGATGCCAGTGACTATGCTGTAGGAGTCATGTTAGGACAGAAGATTGACAAGCTCACACACCCTGTCTATTATGCTAGTAAGACCTTGAATGAGGCTCAATGTAATTATACAACTACAGAGAAAGAGATGCTTGCTGTAGTATTTGCTTGTGAAAAATTTAGAAACTATATTGTAGGCACTAGGACCATTGTATATACTGACCATTCTGCTTTAAAATATCTTATGAGGAAGGCTGATGCCAAGCCTAGATTGATTAGATGGGTGTTATTGCTGCAGGAATTTGATTTGGACATTCGGGACAAGAAAGGATGTGAAAACGTGGTTGCAGATCACCTGTCTCGATTGCAGCACAATTGCGAAAAAATTGCGGAGACCGCAATTTCTGATGCTTTTATAGATGAACATGTCTTTGCTTTGGCTCATCGTGATAACGATGAGGAACCTTGGTTTGCTGACATTGCTAACTTCCGTGCATCACAGGTATTGCCAGTGTTCAAGGGAGGACAAGAGAAGAAGAGGTTCCTTCATGAAGCGAGGAAATTCATCTGGGATGACCCCACACTTTACAGAACCTGTGCGGATGGGTTGTTGAGGAAGTGTGTTTCAGCTGCTGAAGCGAAGTCTGTGCTGCAGCACTGTCACTCATCTCCTTACGGTGGACACTTTGGTGGTCAAAGAACAGCTGCGAAGGTATTTCAGAGTGGCTACTATTGGCCAACAATCTTCAAGGACGCCCACAACTATGCCCACAGCTGTGACGAATGCCAAAGGACAGGTAACCTCAGTCGCAAGGATGAGATGCCCCTCACCTACATCTTAGAGTTGGAGCTCTTTGATGTGTGGGGCATTGATTTCATGGGACCATTCCCTCCATCATCAGGTAACCTATACATATTAGTGGCAGTGGACTACGTGTCCAAGTGGGTAGAAGCCAAAGCATGTCCTAATAATGATGCTAAAACAGTCACTAACTTCTTGCATAGGCACATTTTCACTAGATTTGGGACTCCTCGTGCTATCATTAGTGATGAGGGGTCACATTTCATTAATAAGGCTATGGAGAAAGTATTGGCTAAATATAACATTAGACATAGGGTAGCTACTCCCTATCACCCACACTCGAATGGCCAAGCTGAAATTTCCAATAGGGAGATAAAGAACATCCTAGAAAAGGTAGTCAAACCTAATAGGAAAGACTGGTCATTTAAGCTTGAGGATGCACTTTGGGCTTATAGAACAGCATATAAGACACCCCTAGGCATGTCTCCCTATAGGTTGGTGTATGGCAAGGCTTGCCACTTGCCACTTGAGTTAGAAAACAAAGCATTTTGGGCCATGAAGGAATTGAACTTCTGTGTAAAGGATGCGGGGACATTGAGATCTTTGCAGCTACATGAACTTGATGAGCTTAGGCATATGGCCTATGAGAATGCCAAAATGTATAAAGAAAAGACCAAAATATGGCACGACAGTAGACTTAGGATCAAAGACTTTAGGAAAGGCCAACTTGTCCTATTATTTAACTCACGTTTAAAGATATTTCCAGGCAAACTAAAGTCTAGATGGTCAGGTCCATTTGTTATTACTAATGTCTTTGTTCATGGTGCAATAGAGATAAAGAACTTGCAGCAAGGTCAGCCATTTATGGTCAATGGTGCTAGGTTGAAGCACTACTATGAGGAAGGAGATGTGAAGACTCTCTCGGCCTTCCTCTTGACTGAAGCATGACAAAGAGAACGAGAGAGAACGAGTGGTTACTGTGCTCGTTTAGTCAAGGCCAATGCCTTAGTTTATTTTTACTGTTTTTCCGATTATCGTTTGTATGTTTTGTGGTGTGTTTTTAATTGCGTATTTAATGTTTGTTTTATTTGTTTTTGTAGGGAATCGAAAGAGGGAATCAAGGAGAGTAAATCAAGCTTTAAAAATCAAGAAACGATCGAGCCAAATAAAAGATACGGACGAGCAAAGTTTGAGATTTTGATGATAAAATATCCCTACAATTGCGCTAAAATTGCTGGATCCGCAAAAAAGAGCCGTTGGGATTTTGTCCGTTGCATTTATAGCCGTTAGAACGCGCTCGTTCGATACGATTCTCTCATTCTCTGATTTCAAGAAATCTGCGATTCTCTCCATCTCTGATCCATCTCTCCAAACCTCCAAGATTCGACAATGGTGGCCACACGTGCTGAAAGATCCGCAGCCAAGAAGAAGGCTGATGACGCAGCTGAAGCGGCTGCGAGGGAAGCGCTTCTCGCCCTTGCAGACGATGGTGCCGTTCGCACCGGTCCTCTTCCCAAGCTTCCTATTTGTAGGAAGAAGTGGAGGGTGGTCACTGAGATCCCTGCTGGACCATCTGAGCCAGTGGGCACGCCCAAGAAACGCCGGTGGAGTGTCAAGACGGCCGCCGAACCAAGCACAGCAAAGACTCCCTCTGTGGAGAGTCAAGAACCTGATCGTGCATCCCACGAGTCAGCCAAAGAAGGATCGTCGCCGTCTGCATCACCTGCGCACAACCCCTCACCACCTGAACCAGTGCCAAGCGCAGATTCGTCACCGCCTGCACAGAGCTCCGAGTTGTCTCCAGCACCTCAGAGTTCTGACCCGACACCTGCAGCAGCGCAGAGTCCTGAACTACCATCTTCGCCACTGAGTTCTGCGCAGACACCATCAGCAGAGCACAATCCCACGCCATCGCACAATTCTCCACAGCCTGATCCTGAATTCCCATATGGGGATTATCAAGAGTCCACGCCGGGCAGTGGAGATGCTGGGGAAGACGAAGTCTTCTCCCCTATAAGGGAAGATAGCCCTGCCGAGCCTGCACAGCAGGACGATTCTATGGAGGAAACGTTGGGGGCATGCTTCCCGCAACTCAACATCAAGGCCAGGCTCAAGAAGAGGAAGAAGGCCAGAATTGACAAGGCCAAGAAGTTGAAGAAAAAGAAAGCCAAGAAGGTGCCGTCGACGGACAAAGAGAGTACTGAGCCTTCGCTCAAACGCCTCAAGGTGGAGGCTGCTGCATCATCCAAACCAGCAGATAAGGGGAAGGCTAAACTCTACCCTGAAGACGAACCTCCGTCAGTGAGGTATGTCTCATCTGATGCTGAATCCAGGGGTGCTGAGCTAAGGAAGAGGGACCTGTTGCACGAGAAGGGCTTCCTCGATCGACTTGCTGACCTGCCGCAGTTCTTGCGCGCAGGGGTGATCAACCACGGCTGGGAGGAATTCTGCAGACCGCCTAATCCAGCATACACGAGCATGGTGTATGATTTCTACGCTAATGTGCTCAGCCCTGAGGATGGCCTGTCTGTGGTCAGAGGGGTAGAGGTAGATTTCTCCGCCAAGGCCATCAATGAAGCATTTGGTCTCAAGGGCCAACCTCATACAGATTATGCACGGATAGTTGATGAGCCAACTGAGGCAGTGCTGGAAGAGGCCATTCGCACAATTGGCCAGCCTGAAGCAGCGTGGACTGTCTCACGCAATGGGAGGCACACCTTAATGAGTGCCAATCTGACAGCAAAGGCAGCTGTTTGGTTTGCCTTTGTGAGAAGAAAGCTATCCCCTGTGACCCACGAGACGACAATCAACCAGAGTAGATCACTGCTGGTTTATGCCATCATGCGCGGTCTCACGGTCAATGTGGGGGAAATCATGTCAGCTGCCATTGCTGAATGCGGAAAGAAAGGTAAGGGACCCTTATTTTTCCCTAATACCATAACCAAGCTATGTTTGCTTGCAGGAGTCCCCACCGAGCGCTTGGAGCAGCAGCTGCCTTACACAGGCCATTTGGAGCTGCCTGCTAACCTGAGGCTGAGGAGAAAGGGGAATATGGAGTTTGAATTGGATAGGCTGGCTGCTGAACAGTCCCTATCCATGGCCTGCTTGATGGACATGCAGCGGAGAATGGCTCAATGGGCCAACTATGCGCAGGCAAGGGATAAGGAAGTTGCAGACCAGCTGGGGTGCATCTTCCCGGACTTCCCTACCAATCTCCTAACTCCATGGGTGCCCCCACGACCAAGGCAACCAGATGAGGATGACGAGAATTGAGTGCTGGTTTGAAGTGCACTAAAGGGAGTATTGCTGTTCCCTTAGAAAAAAAAACAATTTTTCTGCTTTCTGATAGGATCATGTGCATTATGCTGTTTTGTGTTCAACTTTTGATCTGTTTTTAATGTTTAGTTTTATGTTTTTTCTTTTGCTTAGTCTAGTCTGATGTTAGCTGAATAGGTAGGATAGTTTAGTTTTATTTTTAGGATGCGTGAGTAACAGGAAAAAGCATGTTAGGGGCCTGAATCAATGTTAAATCTACCCGGATTGAATTGCGAAATAATTGCGGTTCCCGCAATTTTTGTGACTGTTTGCATGTTTTGGACTGTCTGTTTAGTTAGGCTGTGATCTGTTATATTCTATCTTTTGCTGCTAGCATGACTACCTTATATAGCTGATCTTCAAGCATGCTGGATGAGTGTCATAGGACACCCTTTGATAGTTTAAATTAGCCTCTGAATAGTGCTTAGCATGCATAAACCTTCAGTCCTTCAACTGTCTGTTTTGTCAAATTTTCTGCTACTGGAATAATTGCTTTTAGAATGTTTTGCCTATGCCTAGGATTTTTAGATTCTCTTTGTTTTACTTTAGACTAGATGCTTCTAGGACAAGTTTGGGGGTGTGCCACCTCAAACACTCATTGGGGACAATGAGTAGTTGAAGTTTGGGGGAGGCCACCCTAGGCCTAGGAACATTCCTCTCTCCCTTAGAAACATAAGCATTCTTCTTCTCCTTTACAAAAAAAAAATGAGCTGAAAAAAAAAATGAAAAATAGAATAAAGAGGGGTGTCTCTCTTAGGTTGCTGAGTAATCAGTGCCAAGTGTGTAACCCACAAGTGGCATTGCATCAAAAGGCAACCAAAGGAGAGGCTCCACCTAAGTAAGAAAAAGGAAAAAATAGGGAAGAAGAATGTATACCTAGGAGTTATAACTTTGTGGCTTAGATGTCCTATTTAAAAAAGAACTCTGATCCTCAATTAGCTAAGCACAAAGTTGTAACTTGTAGGGTTGTTTAGGGAGATGAGTGTTTATCCAATGAAGTGATGCCAGGGTTTAGGTTGTTCTCTAAAAGTACTACTGTCACTGTTAATACTAAGACTGGCATGACTCTAAGGAATCCTAGACACATTAAAAATAAACCTAGAAGCATGTACTGAGTCTAGAGTAAAGCTTGGTAGAATTTGAAACCTTAGGGGTAGTGGCATGATGTCATAAAAGTAGCTAGATCAGTAGTAGGGGGTTAATAAAAACAGCAGGTATAGTAGGCAGGTGAAGTCAGAAGAAGCTTGATAAAGAGGTTAGTTCTAAACTTAGAAGTGTGTCACAGGACAGCACTGCTAGAGATAGGGATATAGGGGAGTCGGTAAGTAGTTAAAGAAGATAAAAACAGCAGCCTAAGTAAGTCCTTAGTATGCTTGAGGACAAGCAAAGCCTTAAGTTTGGGGGTGTGTTAAGTCTCTGAAAGTGACTTATTTAGAACCCATTTAGCTTAGGAAGATGTACACTTTTAGGTGTTTTTGTTAGCATTTAGCCTAAACCTATGCTTTAATATGAGAATTAGAAGAAGGTAGCTAATATAGGACTTATGTACAATAGGTAGAAAAAGGGTTGAAAACCGAAGGAAAAGAATGAAAAAATGAGCATTGCGAATGAATTGCGAAAACATTGCGGTGACCGCAATTATTCAAGTGGAAACCGTAAGTTGACTGATCTTTTTCTGTTAATTTCCGTATTTTCAGGGATTCGTTCTTTCTCCTCCATCCATTCTGATATATGACGTTGAAGATTGATGGTTCTCCTTGGCCCAAACGCACCTGCAAACTACTATAAAAGGGGGCCAAAGTCGGAGGTTTGATCATCATTCGAAGCGCAGAAGTCTTCTCGCAGTCCATCATTTCTCTCTGTTTTCCTTCGCCGTCTGTTGGAGTGAGAGTCTCAGCTATTGGAATCGATAATCTGATAGGAAGGAGAGAAGATTCTTCTTCTCTCTCGATTGGATTCATCCAAGCAAGGCTAACCTCTCATCCCTTCCATTCGAGGCGACTGCACGAAGCTTTTCAGCACCCTTTACTGCTTTTCTGTCGTTCTTCTTCTTATTTCCAGTTTGATTATTGTTGTTCTTAGTTTAGTATTTCACTTACTGCATTTCGTTGTTGTCTGTCTTGGATTCATTTCTTTCAAAGCTTTCCTTTGTCATTCAAACACTCAAAGTAATCAAAGTACAATTCTGCATTTTACAGTTTTCACCTTGTTCTGCTACGGTTTTGTCTTGCTGCTTTACACACATTTCTCATCTAAGCATGTCTGTTTTATCTACCCTTTCTGTTCTCCATATATCCATGAGTAGCTAAGTTACTTAGGGGCATGCTAATGACAGAACTATAGGCTAAAAAAAACATGAACCAAGCATGTAGGATCGCCTTCGAACATTGATTATATGTAAGCTTCATCCCACGGGCAATTTCGATTGGCCATCCATTTTGTCCAAAGAACTCCTAACCTCTGGAAGGAGTAAGAGTTCAGAGTCATATAATCATGCTAGCCTTTCATGGTAATCAGGAAACGGCCTAGGAATAGGCGTTTCCCTAGTACAAACTAAACACTTCTGTTTTAACAAGATGATTAAGTCCTTACTTTGAGTCGAGTAAACTTAAGAGTCTAATGCATGGAATCGGACGATACATGAGCTATAGTGAGTTTGATGCATAGAGAGTAGATCCAGTGCTTGAGAATCGTATAAAAAGGCCTATAGGATAGTCATTAGTAGCCCTTAATTCACCCATCTACACACTTTCGCTGTTGTTTAATTGCGAAAACATTGCGGTCCCCGCAATTCCTGCTAAGTTTTTATTCTGTTAGCTGCTTTCTCCTTTGTTTATCAATTCCATCTCTTGTCCTTTGAGTCCAATTTCAACTTCCATTTGTTTATGTTATATTCCTTTACACATTCAGCAAAACTTAGGTAATTAAAAACCAATTTCACCCCTTCAAATCTACCCCATCTTTCTTAACAAAACACTTCGAGAATAGCTAAAAACAAGTCTCTGTGGGAAAACGAATGAAATATACTTACTACTTGCTATAAGATCATGTATGCTTGCATGTTCTGAGTGCTCTCTCTCTCTTACTTATCATTTTTATTAACACATTGAGCACGCAACAACCCCTCTGATCCGGTCGGAACCCCTAAGAAAAGGAAGTGGAAGATCGCGGTGTCTGATTCACCGATCAGAGAGAAGAAGACCCCAAGCGAGGAAAGCCTCGATAGTGGCCGTCCATCATTTTAGACGGCCATGCAGAGCCCCGAATCTTCTCAACATACACTGGAGCCTGAAGTTCCACCTGAAGAGCACCAAGATTCGGTGCCAATCGACGAACAGGCTGAGGAAGACGAGGTGTTTTCCCCCTTAAGGGATGTCAATCTGGACAACCCTGTGGAGGGGGAAAGCAGGGACTCAATGGAGGAAACGCTGGGAGAATGTCTCCAGCACCTGGCCATCAAGGCACGGCTCAAGAAGAAGACCCCCGTGATTGTAAAGGGCAAGCGGCCAAAGGCCTCCAAACGGGCCAAAAGGAAGAAGGTTGAAGCTGAACCTTCTTTGAAAAAGATGAAAACCGAGGCTTTTAAATCGGCTAAAGAAAGGGCCAAGGGGAAGAGGAAAATGTATCAAGAAGAGGAGCCTCGAGCTGCGAGGTATGTCTCTAAGGAAGCAGAGGCCAAGGGCCTCGAACTGATGAAGAAAGAACTCCTCCACGAGCGAGGATTTCTTGATGCACTTGCGGACCTGCCGCAATTCTTGCGCGCAGGGATCATTAACCATGGCTGGAAGGAGCTATGCAGGCCTCCAATTCCAGCCTATCCTGACATGGTGTACGACTTCTACGCCAACCTCACACATCCTGAAGCACGTCTGTCAATGGTGAGGAGGATAGAGGTTGATTTCTCACCCAACGCCATCAACGAAGCCTATGCTCTAAAGGGGCATACGCACTCTGAATTTGCCAAAATAATCGACACCCTCCGAGGCAGTCCTAGAGAAGGCCCTGAACACTATAGGCAAACCTGAGGCAACCTGGGCGGTCTCAAGGAATGGAAAGCACACATTGATGAGTGCGACCCTTAGAGACAAAGCAGCCGTCTGGTTCTCCCTTGTACGCAGACGCATCTCTCCAGTGACACATGAAACAACCATCAACCAGAGGCGATCGCTGCTGCTCTATGCCATAATGCGGGGACTCACCATTGATGTGGGTGAAGTCATTGTCGCCTCTATCACTGAATGCTCAAGAAAAGGTAAGGGCCAACTCTTTTTCCCCAATATTATTACTAAGCTTTGTTTGCGTGCAGGAGTGCCTGTTGCGAGGGATGAAAGGCAATTGGCTTATACGGGCCATCTGGAGCTGCCCACGATCTTGAGGATGCGGAGAAGGGGCAATATGGAGTTCGAGATGGATGGTCTGGCTGCTGCACAGTCGCTGTCCATGGCCTGCCTGATGGACTTGCAACACAAGATAGCCCAATGGGCTGAGTATTCGCAAGCAAGGGACCAGGAGTTGGCTGAACAGCGGGGATGCACACTCCCCACCTTCCCTGCTGGTCTACTGAAGCCTTGGGTGCCTCCAAGAGAAAGGAGAGAAGAAGATGAAGATGTTTGAATGCCAAACTGACGGCATTCGAGGGAATATTTCTGATCCCTCTTAAAGAAAAAGAAAAAAAAAAAAAAAACCTGCTTTTCTGTGAACTGTTACCCCCATTTTTAATCAATTATGTGATCTGCTGTGAGTTGTTAATTGTTTGTTTAGCGTAGTTTAGTTTTGTTTGACTATCATCTGAGTAGGTAGCTTAGGTAGTTGTGCTGTTTTTGTAGTTATCTAGGGATGAATTTCGCATGCTAGGAGCCTTGATCACAGCTAAATTTGCTCTGTTGGATTAATTGCGAATTCCTTGCGGTGTCCGCATTATTTTGTTAGTTCTCGCATGCTGTTGGATGTCTTTTTGATGGGCTGGCTATGTTTAAATCTCGATATTTTGCTGCTTTACTGACTTCACTATGTAATCTGTCTAGTGAGCATGCTGGATGAATGTCATAGAACACCCTTGTTCGTTTAATTTAGCTTCATTTATTGCTAAGCATGCACCTCTGTAAGCCCTTACCGTGTTGTTTTTACAAAAATTTTGCCGCTGAGTTATCTGTTCTGCGAAGGTCATTCTATACTTAGGAGTTTTAAGTTCTACTTGTTTTTCCTTAGACTAGATGCTTCTAAGACAAGTTTGGGGGTGTGCCACCTCAGACTCTCATTGGGGACAATGAGAAGATAAGTTTGGGGGAGGCAGCCTCTAGGCCTAGGAACATTCCTCTCTCCCTCTTGAAAAACATAAGCATTCTTCTTCTTTGAAAAAAAAAAATGATGAAAAAGAAAGAAACAGAAAAATAAAGGGTAGTGTCTCTCTAAAGGATGCTGAGTAATCAGAGCCATTTGTGTAACCCACAAGTGGCACTGCATCAAAAGGCAAACCAAAAGAAGATTTTACCAAAAGGAAAAGAGAAAACAAATAAAACCAAGGAAGAAGAATGTATGTCAGCAAGCTATGGCCTAGGTGCTTAGATGTCCTGTGTAATTGAACTCTGATCCTTAGTTTGCTAAGCACAGGGCTGTAGCTTGAAGGTTTGTCAAGGGAGATGGGTGTTGATCCAACACAGTGATGTCAAGGCTTAGTTGTTCTATGGACTGTACTCTGATTCTCGTGTGTGCTAAGCTTGGTATGACTGTAAGGATTCCTAGGTAGCTCAATATAAAAAAATACCTTAGAAGCATGTACTGAGTCTGGGTTAAAACTAGGAAGAATTTGAAAACTTAGGGATAGCTGCACAATGAACCTAATGACATAGGCAGATAAACCAGTTGTTAGGAAATTTATAAAAGACAAAAGGTTTTAAAAGGCAAGAGAAACCAGAATAAGCAGAATGTGGAGTTAGTTTGAACTTAGAAGAGTGTCACGGGACAGCCATGCCTTGGATAGTAAGCCTAGGGAAGTTAGCAAGTAGTCAGATAGAGTTTAAAAGACAAGAATTAGCAGCCCAAGTATGCCCTTATATTGCTCGAGGACGAGCAATAACTTAAGTTTGGGGGTGTGTTACCTCTCTAAAAGTACATAATTTAGGGACTTATTTACCATGAAATCGTGTAATCTCTTAAGCATTTTTGTTAGAATTTAGTTTAATACGTGCTTAAATATGAGAATTCAAGGAATGAAGCTAAATTAGGACTTATTTGTAAAAGGAACAAAAAAGAATAGAAAACGATACTAAAAGAGTCAAAATGTACATTACAGGAGAATTGCTGAAACATTGTTGTCTCCGCAATGGATATTGTAGTCACAACGAGGAATCCGCAATGCTAAGTTGCTGCTGCTAAGTTTTTCCCAACCGTCCGCCGCCACAGTTGCGATCTTTCAGCCGCCTAAGCTTTCCCCTGCTGCGACGTGGAGGATTGTTGTTTAGAATGGATGGTTCTCCATGACTGAAGGTACCTGCAAAAAGCTATAAAAGGAGGTGAAGGCTGAAGGAGAAACACAGCTCGGAAGCGTGGAGTTCCCCGTCTCAACGCATTCTACAGATCCATTTCCTTATCCCATTTGTTGGAGCGAAGAAATCAGCCATTGGCGTCGATAACTCGAGAGGAAGAAGAGAAGATCCTTCTTCTCTTCTGATCGAATTCATCCCCAAGATCAGCTAATCTTCTCTCCTTCAACCGAAGCGCTTGCGACGAGGAGATCCGTGCACACTTTTACTGCTTTTTGTCTTTCATTTTTGTTTGCTACATCGTTTTGATTCGTCTTCAATTTGTTCAAATCTTTACTGTTTTTCCTACTGGTAACGATATTTTCGAACTATCGCCAATCATCGGGTTGTCGAGACCCGCCAAAATAAATTTATAATTACCCGAATACACTGAACTATTAGTAGATGAGTGGTAACGGGGTCGATCCACAGGGAATTAAGCTAATTTGACTTAATCTTAATTTAATTTGCAAACTTATGAAAATAAATGAAATATGGGGGATTTGTTGGTTTTTAGTTGACTAAGAGGGAACAATGCAAGTGGGGAAAATTTGACTAACGGAGTGTTCGACTCGGGACGATCGGGAATAATTTTAGCATGCCTCTTGGATCATAGGTTGACAAGTTTAATGGCTAAACAATTTAACAAATACGCAGCTCATCTCAAATTAATAAATTAACTCAGACATGCTCCATGGAAATTAATTAGACATAATAAATTGTGCTAATCAAGCATATCGATTGGACATTGGCGGCCAACGCTCTCCCAAGATCAATCGATAGCAACGAGCTAACTACGACGACTATCTAATTTGGACGCGAAATTAATGTGTCTATTTCGGATTCTAATTTGAGAAGAACGAACACCAAGAACGCAAGGACGCCAATGCGCTCAAAGGTGTCGTAAATCTTTGTTACTTGGCGGTTTAGAGAGGCACGACATCAAAACCTTTAACGAATGAAGCATGCTCAAAATCAAGGGTGCCTAGTCCTAAATCATTCAAGCACAATCATGGGATAAGCAAAGAATTAGAACTCAATTCAATAAATCATTCAAGCCAAATCTGAATTTAATTCAACAACCTCACCAAGAGTTCAAACTACATTAATCCTATACAATCCCGAGCCAAAAACGCTATAACTACTCACTCATGATGTGTGGGATGTGGGATGGCTCCAATCCAAGCTTCCTAGCCCCTCCCATGGTGAAAATGGCTGCTGGAACGTCTAATCAGGTGCGGAGCCCGAGGTAGGAGATGAAGATGGCGGCTAAAAATCGGACAAAAACTTAAGTAATCCGTCGGAGCGTCGAGACGCTAGGGCAGCGTCTCGACGCTGCGCCCTAAATAATCCGCGCGCGCAGTCGGGGTGGCGTCGAGACGCTCGCGCAGCGTCGAGACGCTGTCGCTCGACGCTTGCTCTCGGGTGGATTTTCAAATTTACGCCTCAGACTTCGGAGCGGGAGACGTGTTAAGTCTCTGAAAGTGACTTATTTAGGACCCATTTAGCTTAAGAAGATGTACACTTTTAGGTGTTTTTGTTAGCATTTAGCCTAAACCTATGCTTTAATATGAGAATTAGAAGAAGGTAGCTAATATAGGACTTATGCACAATAGGTAGAAAAAGGGTTGAAAACCGAAGGAAAAGAATGAAAAAATGAGCATTGCGAATGAATTGCGAAAACATTGCGGTGACCGCAATTATTCAAGTGAAAACCGTAAGTTGACTGATCTTTTTCTGTTAATTTCCGTTATTTCAGGGATTCATTCTTTCTCCTCCATCCATTCTGATATACGACGTTGAAGATTGATGGTTCTCCTTGGCCCAAACGTACCTGCAAACCACTATAAAAGGGGGCCAAAGTCGGAGGTTTGATCATCATTCGAAGCGCAGAAGTCTTCTCGCAGTCCACCATTTCCATCTGTTTTCCTTTGCCGTTTGTTGGAGTGAGAGTCTCAGCTTTTGGAGTCGATAATCTGATAGGAAGGAGAGGAGATTCTTCTTCTCTCTCGATTGGATTCATCCAAGCAAGGCTGACTTCTCATCACCTTCATTCGAGGCGACTGCCACGAAGTTTTCCAGCAATCCTTTACTGCTTTTCTGTTCTGTTCTTCTTATTTCCATTTCTGATCACTGTTGTTCTTAGTTTAGTATTTTACTTACTGCATTTCGTTGTTGTCTGTCTTGGATTCATTTCTTTTAAAGCTTTCCTTTGTCATTCAAACGTTCAAAGTAATCAAAGTAAAATTCTGCACTTCACAGTTTCTACCTTGTTCTGCTACGGCTTTGTCTTTCTGTTTTAAGCACATTTCCTTTCTAAGCATGTCTATCTTATCTGCCATGTCTGTTCTCTATATATCCATGAGTAGCTAAGTCACTTAGGGACATGCTAATGACAGAACTATAGGCTAAAAAACGTGAATCAAGTAGGCAGTTTAACACTCGAACATTGATTGTATGTAAGCTTCATCCCACGGGCAATTTCGATTGGCCATCCATTTTGTCCAAAGAACTCCTAACCTCTGGAAGGAGTAAGAGTTCAGAGTCATATAATCATGCTAGCCTTTCATGGTAATCAGGAAACGGCCTAGGAATAGGCGTTTCCCTAGTACAAACTAAACACTCCTGCTTAAATAAGATGCTTGAGACCTTACTTTGAAGTCGAGTAAACTTAAGACTCTAATGCATGGAATCGGACGATACTTGAGATAGAGTGAGTTTGATGTATAGAGAGTTGATCCAAAGCTTGATAATCGTAATAAACTGCCTATAGGATAGTCATTAGTAGCCCTTAATTCGCCCATTTACACACTTTTGCTGTTGAATTAATTGCGGATTAATTGCGGTTCTCGCAATTCTGCTAAGTTGCATTCTGTTTAGCTGTTTTCTTCCTCGTTTATTAATTCCATCTCTTGTCCTTTGCATCTAATTTCAACTTGTATTTGTTTATGTTATATCCCTTTATACATTCAGCAAAAATTAGATAATTAAAAACCAATCTTACCCCATCAAATTCATCCCATCTTTCTTAACAATCACACTTCGCGAATAGCTAAAAATGAGTCTCTGTGGAAAAAACGAATGAAATATACTTACTACTTGCTGTGAGACCATGTATGCTTGCATGTTCTAAGTGCTCTCTCTACCTTCTTGCATATTTATCTTTACACATTGAGCACGCAACAAGCACGCAACAAGTTTTTGGCGCCGCTGCCGGGGACTTATTTTAAGTGAAAACGAAGTCTGTTAAGTCTGAAACATCAAGTTATTTTCCATTGAATTTGATCCATTTTTCATTTCTTTTTCAGGTACCATTTAGGGTAGTTTATGAATGAGACTCCATCTAGTGATCTAGAGTTCAACCCTGAGCCCGAGAGATTACTTAGAGCTAGGAATAGAGCCAAGAAACGTCTCTTTAAACAAACCCTTTTACCTCCAATCATTGCGGAAACTACAATTCCTCCGCAATTACCTCAAGAAGAAATGGCTGGAATAAATCAAAACCTGGTGCCTGTCACTCGCAATCCCATTGAAATAGCGAATGACAAGGATAGCGCCATCCTTTCATATTTAGTACCTATGCCTGTGGAGCTGAACCCCAGCATAATCCGTCCTGAAATCACTGCCAACTCATTCGAGTTAAAGCCAGTGATGTTCCAAATGTTGTCCACTGTGGGACAATTCTTTGGAATAGAAAATGAGGACCCCCATAACCACCTTAGGAACTTCCTAGGAGTTAGTGACACATTCCTAATCCCTGGAGTTTCCCAAGAAGCCCTGAGGCTATATCTTTTCCCTTACTCTTTGAGGGACAAAGCCAAAACATGGTTAAATTCTTTACCCTCAGGATCTGTCCGCAATTGGACAGATTTAGCAGAAAAATTCCTAGTCAAATATTTCCCACCAGATAGGAATTCAACCTTTCGTGATGATATCATAAAATTCAAACAAGCTCCAAGTGAGTCTCTTCACGAAGCTTGGACAAGATTCAAAGACCTTCTCATTAAATGTCCACACCATGGCATTCCATGGTGTATCCAAATAGAAGTTTTCTTTAAAGGATGCAACCCCAGCACCAGACAAGTCTTAAATTCATCTGCTGGAGGTTCCATGTTGTCCAAGAGTTACAACGAAGCTTATGAGATCTTGGAGAAGATCTCAACATCTCACTGTAGATGGTCAGACGATCCAGTAGAGCCAACTAGGGCTCAAGACAAGGATGCTCTAAGCGCCATGAGCACCCAAATAAATGCCCTGACCAACTTAGTCAAGCAAATGGCTCAGGCCAATCTCCAAACCAGTGCCAATACCGCCCCAGCCATGTCAATGGGCACTCAACCAAATCAAGGCGAGGCACCTATCTGTGGATTCTGTGGGGAAGGGCACCCTTATGAATACTGCCCTGGGAATCCATCCTCAGTCTGCTATGTAGGAAGTCAGCAGCAGCCTAGGAATAACCCCTACTCCAACACCTATAACCCTGGTTGGAGAAACCACCCTAACCTGTCATGGGGTGGCCAACAAAACACTAACCAAAATTCTAACCAACCTAGACCGAGTGGAACACCTGGTTTCACTCCTCAACATAACCAGTCAATGTACCAAAAGCCTTACAATCAACCTGTAGGATCTTCTGTAGAAAACCTACTCAAGGAATATATAGCTAAGAATGATGCTACTCTCCAGAGCCAGCAAGCTACTCTTAGGAGCCTGGAAAACCAAATAGGCCAGCTAGCCAATGAACTTAAAAGTAGGCCCCAAGGTAGACTCCCTGCTGACACCGAGGTACCAAGGAGAGATGGCAAAGAACAAGTTCAAGCAATTGAACTGAGGAGTGGAAGACCCTTGGTGAACAACACAAAGGACACACCAAAGAGAGTAGAGAACACTGAGTCTAGTGCTCCACTGGAGTCTTTGCCGAGCCAAGGTCCACCACCAACTAGCACATCAGGAGCCAGGCTAGAGCCAATAATTGAGGAGGTAGAAGAAATTCCAAGGCCTCCACCTAACCTAAGGCGTCCTGACGTGCCTGCATATGTGCCACCACCTCCATATCCTCGAAGGCTGAAGAAGAAGCAGGAACAGGAAGTTCATTTTAATAAATTCTTAGAAATACTTAAGCAAGTGCATGTGAACATTCCTTTTGTAGAGGTTTTACAATCGATGCCTTCTTATGTAAAGTTTTTGAAGGACATTATTACTAACAAAAAAATAATTGGTGAGTTTGAAACAGTAAACCTCACCGAGGAATGCAGTGCCATCCTCCAGAACAAGCTGCCCAAGAAGGAGAAGGATCCTGGTTCCTTCACCTTACTTGTAGAACTTGGAGGCAAGCACGTGGGCAGAGCGCTTTGTGACCTGGGCGCCAGCATAAATCTCATGCCCCTGTCCCTATTCCGCCAGTTGGGAATGGGAGAAGCACGTCCAACCACAGTCACTTTACAACTAGCAGACAGATCCATCGCATATCCAGAAGGTAAGATCGAGGATATTCTAGTTAAAGTTGACAAATTTATTTTCCTTGCAGATTTCATTGTCCTGGACTATGAGGCAGACAAGGAGGTCCCCATCCTGCTAGGTAGACCATTTCTAGCCACAGGTAGGGCACTAATAGATGTGCAAAAAGGTGAGTTAACTATGAGGGTTCATGATGAAGAGGTAAAATTTAGTGTTTACAAAGCTTTAAGGTATCCCTCTGATTCTGAGTCTTGTGCTAGCATGGATGTTGTTGACTCACTAATGGGAGAACAATTAGAGCATGTACTGTTAACCAAGCATGCTAGTGAATATGTACAAGTAGATGTAGCCGACTTAAATGTATCTGACATAATGAATATGCCTGTAGATAAACCACAGCATGTATGTATGAATATAGATTTAACTGATAGAACTGTAAATCCGTTAAAGCCCTCCATTGAGCATCCACCTGTTTTAGAACTGAAACCACTACCCACTCACCTCAAATATGCATATCTAGGAGATAATGATACGCTGCCTGTAATTATTTCTTCTAAGCTAAGTGAACAGCATGAGGTTGATTTAATTTTACTGCTTAAGCAACATAGGAAGGCTATAGCATGGACTATTGCTGATATTCGAGGCATTAGCCCTTCTTATTGCATGCACAAAATTATACTAGAGGAAGAGCACACACCTAGGGTAGATCACCAGCGTAGGTTAAACCCCTCTATGAAAGAGGTAGTGAAAAAAGAAATAATAAAGTGGTTAGATGCAGGAGTGATTTTCCCCATAGCTAGTAGCCAATGGGTGAGCCCCATCCAATGTGTACCTAAGAAGGGGGGAATAACTGTGGTAGTCAATGAGAACAACGAACTGATTCCAACAAGGACTGTCACAGGGTGGAGAGTATGTATGGATTACAGAAAATTAAATAAAGAAACTAAAAAAGACCATTTCCCTATACCATTTATTGACCAGATGCTAGATAGAATAGCTGGTAGAGCCTACTATTGTTTTTTAGATGGGTACTCTGGCTATAATCAAATTACTATAGACCCTAAGGATCAAGAGAAGACCACCTTCACTTGCCCTTTTGGAACATTTGCCTTCCGCAGAATGCCTTTTGGCTTATGCAATGCACCGGCAACTTTTCAAAGGTGCATGATGGCAATCTTCTCTGAGTTGGATGAGTCCATGATAGAAATATTCATGGATGACTTCTCAGTCTTTGGGGACTCATTTAAAACCTGTCTAGAGAACCTAGGACAAGTCCTGGCTAGGTGTGAAGAGACCAACCTAGTCCTAAATTGGGAAAAGTGCCATTTTATGGTAGATGAAGGGATTGTCTTAGGACATAGAGTGTCAAGGGCAGGTGTAGAAGTGGATAGGGCAAAAATAGAGATCATAGAGAAGTTGGTAGAGCCCCAGAATGTCAAGGCTATTAGGAGTTTCTTAGGGCATGCTGGTTTCTACAGAAGGTTCATCAAGGACTTTTCTAAGATAGCCAAGCCTCTATGTGAGCTACTGGAGCTAAATAGACCATTTATCTTCTCTAAAGAATGTGTAGTAGCTTGGAAAACCCTTAAGGAAGCACTGGTCACAGCACCAATCATAGTAGGACCAAATTGGGATCTCCCATTTGAGATGCTATGTGATGCCAGTGACTATGCTGTAGGAGTCATGTTAGGACAGAAGATTGACAAGCTCACACACCCTGTCTATTATGCTAGTAAGACCTTGAATGAGGCTCAATGTAATTATACAACTACAGAGAAAGAGATGCTTGCTGTAGTATTTGCTTGTGAAAAATTCAGAAACTATATTGTAGGCACTAGGACCATTGTATATACTGACCATTTTGCTTTAAAATATCTTATGAGGAAGGCTGATGCCAAGCCTAGATTGATTAGATGGGTGTTATTGCTGCAGGAATTCGATTTGGACATTCGGGACAAGAAGGGATGTGAAAACGTGGTTGCAGATCACCTGTCTCGATTGCAGCACAATTGCGAAAAAATTGCGGACCCCGCAATTTCTGATGCTTTTATAGATGAACATATCTTTGCTTTGACTCATCGTGATAACGATGAGGAACCTTGGTTTGCTGACATTGCTAACTTCCGTGCATCACAGGTCTTACCAGTGTTCAAGGGAGGACAAGAGAAGAAGAGGTTCCTTCATGAAGCAAGGAAATTCATCTGGGATGACCCCATACTTTACAGAACCTGTGCTGATGGGTTGTTAAGGAAGTGTGTTTCAGCTGCTGAAGCGAAGTCTGTGCTGCAGCACTGTCACTCATCTCCTTACGGTGGACACTTTGGTGGTCAAAGAACAGCTGCGAAGGTATTTCAGAGTGGCTACTATTGGCCAACAATCTTCAAGGACGCCCACAACTATGCCCACAGCTGTGACGAATGCCAAAGGACAGGTAACCTCAGTCGCAAGGATGAGATGCCCCTCACCTACATCTTAGAGTTGGAGCTCTTTGATGTATGGGGCATTGATTTCATGGGACCATTCCCTCCATCATCAGGTAACCTGTACATTTTAGTAGCAGTGGATTACGTGTCCAAGTGGGTAGAAGCCAAAGCATGTCCTAATAATGATGCTAAGATAGTCACTAACTTCTTGCATAGGCACATTTTCACTAGATTTGGGACTCCTCGTGCTATCATTAGTGATGAGGGGTCACATTTCATTAATAAGGCTATGGAGAAAATATTGGCTAAGTATAACATTAGACATAGGGTAGCTACTCCCTACCACCCACACTCAAATGGTCAAGCTGAAATTTCCAATAGGGAGATAAAGAACATCCTAGAAAAGGTAGTTAAACCTAATAGGAAAGACTGGTCCTTCAAGCTTGAGGATGCACTTTGGGCTTACAGGACAGCATATAAGACACCTCTAGGAACGTCTCCCTATAGGTTGGTATATGGTAAGGCTTGCCACTTGCCACTTGAGTTAGAAAACAAAGCATTTTGGGCCATGAAGGAATTGAATTTTTGTGTAAAGGATGCGGGGACATTGAGATCTTTGCAGCTACATGAACTTGATGAGCTTAGGCATATGGCCTACGAGAATGCCAAAATGTATAAAGAAAAGACAAAAATATGGCACGACAGTAGACTCAGGATCAAAGACTTTAGGAAGGGCCAACTTGTACTGTTATTTAACTCACGATTAAAACTATTTCCAGGCAAACTAAAGTCTAGATGGTCAGGTCCATTTATCATTACTAATGTCTTTGTTCATGGTGCCATAGAGATTAAAAACTTGCAGCAAGGACAGCCATTTATGGTCAATGGTGCTAGGTTGAAGCACTACTATGAGGAAGGAGATGTGAAGACTCTCTCGGCCTTCCTCTTGACTGAAGCATGACAAAGAGAACGAGAGAGAACGAGTGGTTACTGTGCTCGTTTAGTCAAGGCCAAATGCCTTAGTTTATTTTTACTGTTTTTCCGCTTATCGTTTGTATGTTTTGTGGTGTAATTTTAATTGCGTATTTAATGTTTGTTTTGTTTGTTTTTGCAAGGATTCGAAAGAGGGGATTAAGGGGAGTAAATCAAGCTTTAAAAATCAAGAAATGGTTGAGCCAAATAAAAGATACGGACGAGCGAAGTTGGAGATTTTTATGAAATAATATCCCTACAATTGCGCAAAAATTGCTGGATCCGCAAAAAGAGCCGTTGGGATTTTATCCGTTGCCTTTATATCCGTTGGAAGCCGCTCGATCGTTACGATTATCTCTCTCTTTGCTCTCCAAGAATTCAGCGATTCTCTCCATCTTTGATTCTTCTCCCAAGATCTTCAAGAATCAGCAATGGTGGCCACACGTGCTGAACGATCCGCAGCCAAGAAGAAGGCTGATGACGCAGCTGAAGCGGCTGCGAGGGAAGCGCTTCTCGCCCTTGCAGACGATGGTGCCGTTCGCACCGGTCCTCTTCCCAAGCTTCCTATTCGTAGGAAGAAGTGGAGGGTGGTCACTGAGATCCCTGCTGGACCATCTGAGCCAGTGGGCACGCCCAAGAAACGCCGGTGGACTGTCAAGACGGCCGCCGAACCAAGCACAGCCAAGACTCCCTCTGTGGAGAGTCAAGAACCTGATCGTGCATCCCACGAGTCAGCCAAAGGAGGATCGTCGCCGTCTGAATCACCTACGCGCAGCCCTCTCCCATCTGAACCAGTGCCAAGCGCAGAGTCGTCACCGCCTGCACAGAGCGCCGAGTTGTCTCCAGCACCTCAAAGTTCTGATCCGACGCCTGCAGCAGCGCAGAGCCCTGAGCTGCCATCTTCGCCACTAAGTTCTGAGCAGACACCATCAGCAGAGCACAATTCTCCAAGGCCTGATCCTGAATTCCCTTATGGGGATTATCAGGAGTCTACGCAAGGCAGTGGAGATGCTGGGGAAGAAGAAGTCTTCTCTCCTATGAGGGAAGACAGCCCTGCCGAGCCTGCACAGCAGGACGATTCTATGGAAGAAACGTTGGGGGCATGCCTCCAGCAGATCAATATCAAGGCCAGGCTCAAAAAGAAGAAGAAGGCCACGATTGGCAAGGCCAAGAAGTTGAAGAAAAAGAAGGCCAAGAAGGTGCCCTCGGCGGACAAAGAGAGTACTGAGCCTTCGCTCAAACGCCTCAAGGTGGAGGCTGCCGAATCATCCAAACCAGCAGACAAGGGGAAGGCTAAACTCTACCCTGAAGACGAACCTCAGTCAGTGAGGTATGTCTCGTCTGACGCTGAATCCAGGGGTGCTGAGTTGAGGAAGAGAGACCTGTTGCACGAGAAAGGTTTCCTCGACCGACTCGCTGACCTGCCGCAGTTCTTGCGCGCAGGGGTGATCAACCATGGCTGGGAGGAATTCTGCAGACCGCCTAATCCAGCCTACACGAGCATGGTGTATGATTTCTACGCCAATGTGCTCAGCCCTGAGGATGGCCTATCTGTGGTCAGAGGGGTGGAAGTTGATTTCTCAGCCAAGGCCATCAATGAAGCCTTTGGTCTCAAGGGCCAAGCGCACACAGATTATGCACGGATAGTTGATGAGCCGACTGAGGCCGTGCTGGAAGAGGCCATTCGCACAATTGGCCAGCCTGAAGCCTCCTGGACAGTGTCACGCAATGGGAGGCACACTCTCATGAGTGCCAACCTCACGGCTAAGGCAGCTGTGTGGTTTTCATTCGTTAGAAGAAGACTCTCCCCAGTAACTCATGAGACTACAATTAACCAGAGCCGTTCGCTGCTGGTATATGCTATAATGAGAGGTCTCACGATCAACGTGGGAGAAGTCATCACTGCTGCCATCGCTGAGTGTGCTAAAAAGGGTAAGGGACCATTATTTTTCCCCAACACTATAACAAAATTGTGTTTGCTTGCAGGAGTTCCCACCGAGCGCTTGGAGCAGCAGATGCCGTACACAGGCCATTTGGAGCTGCCTGCGAACCTGAGGCTGAGAAGAAAGGGGAATATGGAGTTTGAGTTGGATAGGCTGGCTGCTGAACAATCCCTATCCATGGCCTGCTTGATGGACATGCAGAGGAGAATGGCTCAATGGACCAACTATGCGCAGGCGAGGGACAAAGAAGTTGCAGACCAGCTGGGATGCATCTTCCCGGACTTCCCCACCAACCTCCTAACTCCATGGGTGCCCCCACGACCAAGGCAACCAGATGAGGATGATGAGAATTGAGTGCTGGTTTGAAGTGCACTAAAGGGAGTATTACTGTTCCCTTAAGAAAAACAAAACAATTTTCCTGCTTTTTGATAGGATCATGTATAGTATGCTGTTGTGTGGTCAGCTTTTGATCTGTTTTTAATGTTTAGTTTTATGCTTTTTCTTTTGCTTAGTCTAGTCTGATGTTAGCTGAGTAGGTAGGATAGTTTAGTTTTATTTTTAGGATGCATGAGTAACAGGAAAAAGCATGCTAGGGGCCTGAATCAATGTTATATCTGCCCGGATTGAATTGCGAAATAATTGCGGTTCCCGCAATTTTTGTGACTGATTGCATGTTTTGGACTGTCTGTTTAGTTAGGCTGTGATCTGTTAAAGTCTATCTTTTGCTGCTAGCATGACTACCTTATATAGCTGATCTTGAAGCATGCTGGATGAGTGTCATAGGACACCCTTTGATAGTTTAAATTTGCCTCTGAATAGTGCTCAGCATGCATAAACCATAAGTCCTTAAAACTTTCTGTTATGTTCAAATTTTCTGCTGCTGGGATAGTTGCTTTTAGAATGTTTTGCCTATGCCTAGGATTTTTAAATTTTCCTTGTTTTACTTTGGACTAGATGCTTCTAGGATAGTTTGGGGGTGTGCCACCTCAGACACTCATTGGGGACAATGAGTAGTTGAAGTTTGGGGGAGGCCACCCTAGGCCTAGGAACATTCCTCTCTTCCTTAGGACATAAGCATTCTTCTTCTCCTAAAACAAAAAAAAAATGTTTGTGATAAATAGAAAAAGTGAAAAATAGAATAAAGAGGGGAGTCTTTCTCAAGTTGCTGAGTAATCAGTGCCAAGTGTGTAAACCACAAGTGGCATTGCATCAAAAGGCAAACCAAGGGGAGACTCCACCTAAGTAAAAAAAGGAAAAAGGAGAAATAGGGGAAGAAGAATGTATGCTTGGGAGTTATAATCTTGTGGCTTAGATGTCCTATGAAAAAAAAAAAAAAAAAAAAAAAGAACTCTGATCCTTAATGAGCTAAGCACAAGGTTGTAGCTTTTAGGTTTGTCTAGGGAGATGAATGTATATCCAATGTAGTGATGTCAGGGTTTAGGTTGTTCTCTAAAAGTACCACTGTCACCGTTAATACTAAGACTGGCATGACTCTAAGGAATCCTAGACACATTAAAAATAAGCTAGAAGCATGTACTGAGTCTGGAGTAAAGCTTGGTAGAATTTGAAACCTTAGGGATAATAGCATGATATCATAAAAGTAGTTAGATCAGTAGTAGGGGGTTAACAAAAGCAGCGGGTATAGTAGGCAGGTGAAGTCAGAAGAAGCTGGATAAGAGGTTAGTTCTAAACTTAGAAGTGTGTCACAGGACAGCACTGCTAGAGATAGGGCTATAGGGGAGTCGGTAAGTAGTTAAAGAAGATAAAATAACAGCCTAGGTAAGTCCTTAGTATGCTTGAGGACAAGCAAAGCCTTAAGTTTGGGGGTGTGTTAAGTCTCTGAAAGTGACTTATTTAGGACCCATTTAGCTTAAGAAGATGTACACTTTTAGGTGTTTTTGTTAGCATTTAGCCTAAACCTATGCTTTAATATGAGAATTAGAAGAAGGTAGCTAATATAGGACTTATGCACAATAGGTAGAAAAATGGTTGAAAACCGAAGGAAAAGAATGAAAAAATGAGCATTGCGAATGAATTGCGAAAACATTGCGGTGACCGCAATTATTCAAGTGAAAACCGTAAGTTGACTGATCTTTTTCTGTTAATTTCCGTTATTTCAGGGATTCATTCTTTCTCCTCCATCCATTCTGATATACGACGTTGAAGATTGATGGTTCTCCTTGGCCCAAACGTACCTGCAAACCACTATAAAAGGGGGCCAAAGTCGGAGGTTTGATCATCATTCGAAGCGCAGAAGTCTTCTCGCAGTCCACCATTTCCATCTGTTTTCCTTTGCCGTTTGTTGGAGTGAGAGTCTCAGCTTTTGGAGTCGATAATCTGATAGGAAGGAGAGGAGATTCTTCTTCTCTCTCGATTGGATTCATCCAAGCAAGGCTGACTTCTCATCACCTTCATTCGAGGCGACTGCCACGAAGTTTTCCAGCAATCCTTTACTGCTTTTCTGTTCTGTTCTTCTTATTTCCATTTCTGATCACTGTTGTTCTTAGTTTAGTATTTTACTTACTGCATTTCGTTGTTGTCTGTCTTGGATTCATTTCTTTTAAAGCTTTCCTTTGTCATTCAAACGTTCAAAGTAATCAAAGTAAAATTCTGCACTTCACAGTTTCTACCTTGTTCTGCTACGGCTTTGTCTTTCTGTTTTAAGCACATTTCCTTTCTAAGCATGTCTATCTTATCTGCCATGTCTGTTCTCTATATATCCATGAGTAGCTAAGTCACTTAGGGACATGCTAATGACAGAACTATAGGCTAAAAAACGTGAATCAAGTAGGCAGTTTAACACTCGAACATTGATTGTATGTAAGCTTCATCCCACGGGCAATTTCGATTGGCCATCCATTTTGTCCAAAGAACTCCTAACCTCTGGAAGGAGTAAGAGTTCAGAGTCATATAATCATGCTAGCCTTTCATGGTAATCAGGAAACGGCCTAGGAATAGGCGTTTCCCTAGTACAAACTAAACACTCCTGCTTAAATAAGATGCTTGAGACCTTACTTTGAAGTCGAGTAAACTTAAGACTCTAATGCATGGAATCGGACGATACTTGAGATAGAGTGAGTTTGATGTATAGAGAGTTGATCCAAAGCTTGATAATCGTAATAAACTGCCTATAGGATAGTCATTAGTAGCCCTTAATTCGCCCATTTACACACTTTTGCTGTTGAATTAATTGCGGATTAATTGCGGTTCTCGCAATTCTGCTAAGTTGCATTCTGTTTAGCTGTTTTCTTCCTCGTTTATTAATTCCATCTCTTGTCCTTTGCATCTAATTTCAACTTGCATTTGTTTATGTTATATCCCTTTATACATTCAGCAAAAATTAGATAATTAAAAACCAATCTTACCCCATCAAATTCATCCCATCTTTCTTAACAATCACACTTCGCGAATAGCTAAAAATGAGTCTCTGTGGAAAAAACGAATGAAATATACTTACTACTTGCTGTGAGACCATGTATGCTTGCATGTTCTAAGTGCTCTCTCTACCTTCTTGCATATTTATCTTTACACATTGAGCACGCAACAAGCACGCAACAAGACGCTCTGGCAGCGTCTCGATGCTTGGGCAGCGTCGAGCTAGCGTCTCGACGCTAGCTCTCGGGTTTTTGCATGGTATTTTGCCTTCAATTTCCCCAAAACGCCCAATCTTCATGTTTTTGCATGGTTCTTCCCCGGAAGTGTTCTTAGGTCTTTAAAATGCGATATTAAGCCCCGAAAAGCGCCGAAACGCTCCCGAGGGCGAATAACCGAGAACACCTGCAATTAACACATAAAAGCAAGATTAAGCAAGTAATAATCGTGAATTATGGACATAATTATAGCTCCAAAATGGAGCTATCACCTACCTCTGCACATTGAGCTTTGAATCTTAATTTATAAAGTAATCGTTTAATTCCCTGCAAGTCTTCATCTCGTATCTGTTTTTCCATTACTTTCATTGAGTACTTTAAGTCATGCTTAATCAATCTAGTCTTTCCACTCCCCCATCAACCATGAGTAACTAATCACACAAGGGTCTGCTAAAGATGAATCTATAGGTTAGAAATACGTGAATTCAGCATGTAGGATAGCTTCGAATGCATTGAATGTATGTGTACTTCATCCCATGGGCAATTTCGATCGGCCATCCATTTTTTCTAAAGAACTCCTAACCTCCGGAAGGAGTAAGAGTTCAGAGTCGTCCATTCATGCTAGCCTTTCATGGTAGCCAGAAAACGACCTAGGAATAGGCGTTTTCCTAGCACGATTCATTAACTTGCTTGTATAAATAGATGCTTAAGTCTTACTTGGATATGAGTGAACTAAAGGATCTAATGCATGTAATCGAGAGATGCATGAGACCGAGTTAAATTGATGCATGATAAGTTAAGCTACTGCTGAATAATCGTATGTAAAAGCCTATAGAGGAGTCTTTAGTTGACCTTGTTTCCTTATCTCACCCTTAAATCGTTGTTAATTTAATTGCTAGATAATTGTTGAATCCGCAATTCTATAATTCTGTTTTTGCCTTAGCCATTTTTCCAGTCTTTTACTTTTGCGATTTCATTGCTAGAACATTGTTGAGTCCGCAATTCCCTCTTCTCTACATTGAAGTTAATCTCTTTACTTGCTTTCGTTTATTCTTGCATACCTCGTACATTCTTCGTTAGTTTGACACATCAACCTCAAATCTACCCCATTTAAGTGACCCCCTCTAATTTAACACCTTACTTCATTAGTAACTAAACTCAATCTCTGTGGGAAAACGAATGAACAAGTACTTATCACTTGCTGCAGACCATGTATGCTTGCATGTTCTGAGTGCTCTTACATTACATTTTATTTACACACTGAGCACGCAACACACGTGCTTCAACGATGAATTTGTTTATTTAGGAAAATAGGTTACCTGCAAAATAAGAAAGGATGCACGCTAGTATGGTGCTTGCCACATGCTTTGATGCCTAAGAAAACAGAGAAGAAGAGTATATAGCAAGCTTTAGGAATATAGCAAGAGGACTCAATTTGAATTTGTCTCCATTAGAGCTATAATATTCTATTTATACAAGGTTGACCTAGGATTTTCGATTTTTTCTTTTGGATTGGACCGAAAGGGATTGAATTGGACCCGTAAGGCGTCCCCGATTTGAAGGGACATGTGTTGGCCAGGTTGGTCTCGGTGCCTTGGGCTTTTGACCTAAGGTGTGGCTTCCCTAGGGGCTATTTAGGCCTTGGGTATGATTGGTTGGGCTCGAGGCCGGGTCGACCTCGACCTTTTGGACACTAGGCTCGTTTGGGCCCGGGTTCGCTTCCACGTCCTTGAGTTCCTTTATTCCGACTTCTTCTTCAGTATGAGGTGTTCGATTAGGTCCAAGTTCACCTATAACATCCTCAATGTTTCCGCCAATCTCATTTGATTTCGAATTCTTCATCACACATCGTCGTGTTCTCCAACAACACAATTTCATTTTTCCTACACACTTTTTATAAGTACGATATATTAAAAATATTATTAAAATATACAAAAAGAAAGAAAAAAAAACCTTGTTATCAATCACCCAAAGGGATTATTTTAATAATATTTTAGAAATTAAAACAATATGATACGAATATGATTGGTCCTCGTCTGATCACCTCAAGAAGAATTAATGTATCATGTCCAATGGATGATGACTTTGACCGGTAGAATAATTGAAGCTGAAATATGCATTTTTGAAGAGTTGCCATCAGTTTATGAAGAGTTGCAAGGAGATGCACGAAATTTGAAGAGTTGCAATCATTTGGTGAAAGTTGGAAAGGTCATTCATGACATTTATTACACAAAAGATGTATTTAGTTTAATTGATGTTCAAATACATGTAAGCGTTAAATAGGTTAATGTATTAGTTAAATACATGTATTAGACTTTATTATGCTTTGTAAATAGGAATTCTAGAATGTTCCTAATAGGTTATACAAAGGTCATTCACAATGTAAGAAGACAAGTTGAAATGAAGACATGAAATGTAGTATTTTGAGTTTAAAACCTTGAGAGCTTTTAAGCTTTGTTTCTTGTGTATTCTTGTGATAGAATGCATGAATATTTGGAGCATTCAAGTGAGGAATGACCAGTCTTGCTTGTGGAGTGCTTTGAAGATCAAGGGTTGATGGGAGCCACAAGCTCTGTCCGATCCTTGATTTATTTGATCGTCTAAGTAATCTGTCGTCTAGCCTTTCTTAGGGGTTGAGATCGAAGGTTAAGTTAGTCATATTTGTGAACATTTACAAGGATCTTAGAAGGATCTCTAACTTTGTAAATCTAGCTTATCTAAGGCTTATCACAATATTTACAAATATATGATTGATTCTCCTCTATTTCCATATATATGTTGCTGTATTATTTTATTCTTTCTTCCATATTTTCTCCTAATTTCCAATAATTTGTTTTGAATATGCCTTGTAGGATATGGTTTCTTTTTAATTTTTAATTTTGATTAATTTCCTATCTATTTTTGCAAAATCATAATCTTTTCATTTGCAGAATCTATTAAATTTATTTAGATTAAACTAGTAAAATTACCCTGAATTATGAGGTTGGTTTCACTTATACCCTTAATCTTTTTATTGTAATTTAATCATAGTCTTTTCATTGTCGTTTTCATCTTTTTAATTCCTCCGAATTTTTTTTCTTACCTTAACTCTCAAATTTACTTCCCCAAATTTCTTTCAATTTTTGCAAGACACATTATTCTTCGTCCATGAATTTAACGGCAAAAACATTCTAGAGCCGTTTTGAAACAATAAATTTTGAAAGTTTGTGGGTATAATTGATTATTAAAACCATCCCCATAGTTGAGTATGTTTAATAATTTAACCATTTATTTATATATACTTTTCAGAATATTCTTCACGTTATTGCATTCCAATTCTCCAATTTTCTTTCCTTGTCATCCATGGGTAATGCCCTTTTTTTTTCCACATTCTTTACCTTTGTTTTTATAAGTCTGCATTTAGATAGTGATATTGGTACCATCTTCTCTCCTTTTCTATTTGTTACGATACAAACAATATCCTACATTGGCTAGAAAAAAAAATATCATAGGTATATAAGAGGAGACATTTATCTCCAATGACACGAGATGTTTTAGATGAAACCAAAAATAAAGTCAGGACAATATTATACCATTGTGATGTGTTTGTGTTCCGTTATCCTTAATACTATTATTTTTCATTTACGTTGAGGATTGAGGTCTATTTTTTCCCATGGAATACTAATATTAATATAAATATACACGCTAAATATAAAGATTCCTTTAGTTTATTACTCACATATAAATTAATTTCAATAATGTCCACCTTCTATTTAATAAACATCTTTGGTCAAAGACGAAAATAAAGATATCAATATCGGAAATTCAATTTTATGGATATATCCATAGTTATATCGATGAAATATCGATATAGACAGATAATTCTATAAATTATTTAAAAATATATATATTTAAATTAATAATTAAGCCCATTTTACTTCCAAACTAAGTTATAGATCTTGTTATTAGTATCTATATCCATATTGAAATTAATAGATAATATTTTTTTTTTATGTTTTATAGATATTTATAAAAAGATATCGGAGAGATATCCATTAATCCTTAATATCTATATCGAACCCTTCGATTTAAAGATATATCGACATATCGACGAATATTTTCATCCTTTCGACTAAAATCAACGACCATACTTTAGAATCCTCTATTTCACATTACCTTCCCTATCCCTCACATTTGTTGAACTAAGGAAGGAATGAAAAAACAAGTTATATATTTCAGTGAGGAAGATTTTGGAAACAAAATGAAAGGAGAAAACCCAAATATTTGTAAAATATTGAACCCTATAGGAGCCATTTGCAGCTAAACCTAGTAATAACTAATAATATAACACACTAAGTTAAACTCTAACTTATCGATACCCTTGCATCCCGCAAGTGGTTAAAACATATCATCGACTAAAAAGTGAAAAGATTACTAAAAAGTGAAAAGTTTCAATTTGCACCCGACATATTGTTGAACTCAAAATAAAATTGAAGAAAAAAAATTAATTTATACCTTTCAACTTTGAGAGTTGTATCAATTAAAACTTTAAACTAACAATTATATTAATTTAAACTCTGAACTTTTCTAAATGTATCAATTTACACCTTATGTTAGATTTTATTAATAATATAACACACTAAGTTAAACTCTAACTTATCGATACCCTTGCATCCCGCAAGTGGTTAAAACATATCATCGACTAAAAAGTGAAAAGATTACTAAAAAGTGAAAAGTTTCAATTTGCACCCGACATATTGTTGAACTCAAAATAAAATTGAAGAAAAAAAATTAATTTATACCTTTCAACTTTGAGAGTTGTATCAATTAAAACTTTAAACTAACAATTATATTAATTTAAACTCTGAACTTTTCTAAATGTATCAATTTACACCTTATGTTAGATTTTATTTGAAAAAAATTAAGTTAAACGGGTGGAGACTTATGATTTTAACAATTAAACCCATAAAATTTCATAAGTGAATCAATTGTGTATGAAAGTTTAAGAGTTTAATGGATAATTACAAGTATTCACACGTGTAAAAGCTTAGTGTGTTATACTAGGGTATAAATTGACACACTTATGAAAGTCTGGGGTTTAAATTGATACAATTGTTAGTTTAAGGTTTTAATTGATATCACCCTCAAAGTTTAAGGGTATAAATTGATTTTTGCCCTAAAATTTATCTACACCCTTGTGTATTTGTATGTATTGCAAAATCTGACCCGGTTTGCAAAAAGTTTGCCAAAAATGACCTGATTTTGAAATTTTAGCATTTCTGACCTGAATTTGAGATGGTGTTACTGTTCACTTTAGTCTACGTGTGAAATTTCGACTTTATCCTCATTGAATACAAGATATTCTCTCTCCTCTCTCCTCTTCCCTCTCATCTTCTTCTTCTCTCTCATGTTCTCTATGTTCTACTCTCACTTTCTCCCTCATGTTCTCTATGTTCTACTCTCACTCTTAAGAAAAAATTTCACCCTCTCAATATTAAGAAAAAAATAAAAATTTCTATTAAGTTTTGAAAACCTCTCCTTCATCTTCTTAAAAAAAAATTCGGGAAAAGAAGATTTGTATGAGTAAGGAAAGTGTTCATTTGTGCCCAAATTCTTTACGGTGAGTTATGAAAATTAATCACAAAACAAGAAGAGGAAGTTGATTTTTTCTACCAAAGAAAAGTCCAAAAAAAAAAAATAAGATCGCGAAATTACGACCACGATCCCAGCCACAAAATTGCCCTGCAATTTTTCTTTTATTGGATGGGATTAAAAAAAAAAAGAACATTGCACGATCGTGCCATTTGAAGCGAAGATCGTGTAGTTCGTGGCTGGGATCGTGCAAACCGGGTCCGATTTTGCAATTCCCCATGGTTCAGACAGGATACTAGAAAGACAGAACAACACAAAACAAGCATAGAACGTAGGAAAAACAGATAACCCCACAGGCATGGTGGCTTCTACACAGAAATAACCACAGCAAAATAAGAGCTCGTTAAGGTAAAAGACTAAATCCAGCTACAATCTCAAATGAAGCACAATCCTCATCACCTGACAGAAATCAATACATTATATACAGAAGAAGAAAGCTTTGATTACTGCCACTGTTCAAATACAAATTATTTATCAATTTGACCGATAGGAAAGCATGGATGTGTTCAATCTGGAATGAAGAAATCAAACCTTACGTCAACAGAACCCGACGTCTCTCCGTTATCTTTGTATTCTATGTTGGTTATCGTTCCACTCTCGTCTGGTTCTTGATATTCTGCTTTCACCCTCCTCACAGGTACCGTGACAGAATAAATGGTTCCGAGATCAGAATCCGTTGACATGCTCAACTCAACTTTATCCTTCGATTCAATCTCTACGAAATCTGATAGAGCTCGCACTATGTTGCTAACAATCATCCGTTTAGCCTCGTCGCTAACTGCGCATCGGTCAGCAAAGAGGATCATCTTTAGTCGCTGCTTGGCGATCAGGGCATTGGAGTTTCTCTTAGATGCTGGAGTTGGAAATAAGATTCTCCAAGCCAAGTTTAAACGCTCAAAGAAGTTCATATTTACGGCATTCAGCAGGAAGGTTTCAGCTTCTTGGCTAGATGTTTTAGACGACAGTTCATAACTTCCTGAGCTCCCAGTAGTTATCTGAGAAACACCACGTCTATTACGACTATCCATTGCCATGTTGCGCCATTTTAGTGCAACTTCATGACTGCTAGGCCCTCCACTTGAAAAGCCAGAGAATTCAACCTAGGATGAAGCACAAAAGCTACAATAAGAAGCAAGGAATATGAAATTGTTTCTAAAGAAAAAAAAAATCAAAATGCAGCATAGCTTCCAGTGAATTATTCGGTTCAATGAAAGACCAAGAATCATTCTGAAATACATGATCTGTGAAGGTGGTCTTTCTGGTTCCACAATGATATAAATAGACTCCCGATAGTCTGTATCTATAGCAGGAAAGTGAACTCTTGGATTTTTCCTTGGACTCTACAATTTTCTTTTTGATTTTAGTGTAAATCTAATAAATATTCAAATTTGAGCAATGATAGAAGCTGAACTAGAAATGAACTGCTCTCCCAACTAACTCACTTGTGTGCGACTATCTCACAATCGTCAGAACAGCTAGAAATACATACTAATAATGTGCACTGTGATTTGGTCAGTCTAGTGAAAAGTAATCCATCCCTGCCGCATGATAAGGAATGACCTGGTTTATGTTACATCACATTAAGATTAATATATTCATTAAAGAAGAAACAAAAGAACAGCCTAGGGGTCGAGGGTAAAGGAAGCCCTACCTAAAGAACATCTTCCCGTCATAAATAATCATCAAAAGGTTGTAGTCACCAGGGGTGTAAACGGTTCGGTTTGGATCGGTTTGAGTGTCAAATCGAAATCGAACCGTCAATTTTATTAAGAAATTTTGGAAACCGAAACCGAACCGCTGCACATAACATAACCGAACCGCCCAAACCGATTAACCAAGGGTTTAGTCGGTTCGGTCTGGCGGTTCGCTGATTGGATGACCAGCAGGCACGCGGGTGTTGGGCCTGGGCCGTGAGTTCAAATGGGCCGTTGTGGACAGGGCACTAATTTTGGCTGACTAGACTGAAGGGTGAAAATATATAAATTAAATGAACTTCACAGGTTTCGAACTCAATACCTTAAGTATGAAACTAAATTTTGTTTTTAATATAAATATATAATCGGTTGGTTCAGTTATTTTCGGTTTAACCGTGCAAAAACCCGGAATCGTCAAACCGGCTCGGTTTCAACCCAAACCGACCTCGGTTTCGGTCGGTTTGAGCGGTTTTATCGATTTTT
This sequence comes from Herpetospermum pedunculosum, assembly GCA_028017165.1. Lineage (NCBI taxonomy): Eukaryota > Viridiplantae > Streptophyta > Magnoliopsida > Cucurbitales > Cucurbitaceae > Herpetospermum > Herpetospermum pedunculosum. The sequence continues at coordinate 47,262,639 of CM051529.1, forward strand.
CGGTTTTTCTTTGCACCCCTAGTAGTCACAAAATAATTTCCTATGGTTGGAGCACCACACGAAATGGTATGCTGCACACTATTACAAAAAGAATCAAGAGAAATCTTAAAAAATTCTAAGATTTCCCTTGGTGCCATAGGAGAGCTCTAGCTGCACAGTCCACAAAGTCTTGGCCTTTCCTCTAAAACATAAGACCACAAATCCATATTTTCAACACGTGCTTGTATGCTACTGCTTTTTGGGACAATGTTTGTGGGGTTTTTGGTTGGTCTATCGCACTGCCTGGATACATTTTCTCCTTCCTCTCTTGGGCCACCCGTTCAAGAAGGAGAAAAAGATTCTATGGACCAACTTTGCTCAGGCTCTCTCTTGGACCGGTTGGAAAGATCGGAATGCTAGAATCTTTGAGAACAAGACTCAAAGCCACGACAATATCCTTGAATCTACGACTTTATTAACCCTCACGTGGAAAATGAACTGCCGCCCTTTCAACACAAAAGGACAATGAAGAAAGAGATTGTCCAAGCATTCATCTTCCTTAAAGAAAAGACTGCAAACCAATGGGAATAAAGCCCAAGAGGCAATTTTTTTTCCAAAGCTTCTCTTGGATATTCAGATTTCTGTAAGCCAAAAACCAAAGAAACACCTTCACATTTTTAGGAATTTTGAATTTCTACACAAGGTTGACAAAAGGGTATTTCAGCTTAGGAGACATGTGCGTGAGGTAAAGGAAGGCCAATTAAGAGGTGAACTTACCCATAGCTTTAAGGGATCAGAAAACTTGATCGTGATCTCATCCTACATGAACCAAATTAATCTTCTCTAGGTAGAATAACCAGCTGCCAACTCTCTATGAAAACATCCTCTCCTCACACCCAGATTCCAAGATTGACTACTACAATTCCAGAAATCTGCTATGGAGACACCCTTTTTTTGTTGAGATAGCATACAAAACAGGAAAAAAACTGCTCTAGAGAAGTTAAATCAATCCCGATATCCTACCAAAAGTGAATTCTCTAACCAGCCCCAGCTTTAAACATCACAAAACAGAAGAAAGGGTCATTTTTAGCTATGCCAACCCAAGGCGTGGGTTGTTTTGGGCTATATCCTCAAGATTTATTACAGAAAGAAAAACATTCTAGGATATATATATATATATATATAAGTATAACATTCCTTCTCCAAGAAGAAAGGAAAGTTTCTTTGGCAAGCGGAAGTGTGTGCTATGTTACGACACATATGGGGAGAAAGAAATAGTAGGACTTTTAGAGGAGTTAAGACAGATCATTGTGTTGTTTGGTCTCTCGTTAGGTTCCATGTTTCTTTATGGGTGTCGGTAACGCAGTTATTTTGTAATTACTCTTTGAACAGTATTTTGCTTGACTGGAACCCCTTCCTTTGGTGGGGGGTTCCCTAAGGCTCGTTTTTTTGTATGCCCTTGTATTCTTTCATTTATTCTCAATGAAAGGTGGTACCTTTTCAAAAAAAATAAATATATACAAGTATAACTGTGTATTGGAGGCTCAAATCCTTGCACTAGGCTCATAAACCACCCCGTCCATTCCTAGGGAGGCTTCAACCCTCCCAAGACCAACTCTGAAAGACTACATTTTATGTTATTAAGTTTTCAAGGACTTTGAAGGTATCTCCAAACATCTCAAGCTCACTCCTCAGGGCTCTGAGCAATTGATAAGAGTAAATTTTAGAAAAGGTCATACGTTCCAGTACATTATTAAAGTTGATCTACCAATGTCAATCTGAGCATACTTCAATAGTTAAGACATAAATAACCTCCTCTAAATGTAAAAAAAATGAATATCCACCCGCAATGGCATATTCTCCACACACACAAAAAAAAAAGAAAAAAAGGAAGAATTGATCCATCAAACACAATAACAGTAAAATATGTGAAAAGGAAGGTTTATCTTTGACAATCCTATTGTTATGGACTATGAAGCACGGATACCTTGTATAGGGTAGAGAATCCGCTTCGGAAACGTTTCGGAAACGGATACGCAGGGATACGCTGGGGAAACGTGTCAGATACTCACTTTTGAGTATCCTTTTTTTTTTTTTTTTTTTTAATTCGGATACGCCAAGGATACGCCAGGATACGCTGAAGGATACGTTTTGGGATTCTTTGACATTTTTTTTACTACAAAAATTGTTATTTTAAAACTAAAGCCCAAATTTTAAAATTAAAGCCCAGCCCAATAACTTAAAAACATAACAAATTAAACCTAAACCCTCCATCTGTCTTTCAATTCAATTTCCATTTCACGAAGCAGCCCTCCCCGCGTTTCCCTCTTCTTCATCCTCGTCGATTGTCTGCGTTTCCCTCTTCTTCTTCCTCCTCTGCCAAGCTCCATCAAAACTCCAAAGCTTCGACATTTCTCCTCTTGATTCTTGTCCTCCTCTCGTCGATGGCCCGACGCCAAGCTCTAGCCTCTCGGCTCTCCCTCACCCATTTAGAGTTTACACATTACTGTTTGGGCCTTTGAGGTGTGTTTTTTTTTTATTCTTCAGCTCCTTTAAACTATTTATTAACATGTTGCATCATCCCTTGAACTTTTTATTCAAATTTATTACTTCCTAGTATGGCATCATCAACCTCTTCAAATCCTTCTAACTCAACCTCATCTCAAACTCATACCGATGATGAATCAAAGCCCTTATGGCAGTATGTCAATAAGATTGAAAAAATAGGTGTTGGGGGTGGAAATTTCTTGAAATAGCTAATTTGTCTTTGGATGAACCAGATTTGGAGGCCGAGTTGTTAGATGATGGTGGAGATGATCGAGAGGATGTTATGGAGACTTAATTATTTGAACTTTGAACCCTATATAGTTATTTGAGTATTCAAACATTGTTTTGTAATTTGTTGAATGTTGATGTTTGATAATATATTTAGTATTTTATGTTTAATTTACATATATCCTAAAAAAAATATATAAAAAAATAACGTATCCTCAACGTATCCGTATCCTATGTTTTTAGAAATTGACGTATCGTCGTATCCTATCGTATCCCGTATCCGTATCCGTCTCCGTCTCCGTCTCCGTCTCCGTCTCCGTGCTTCATAGGTTATGGACCTCTGGAGACTCGCTCTGCAATGATAAAGAATGCTTGGAATCAAGCCCATAGCGTAAAATAGGTCATTAAGTCTCATCCATGTGCCGCCACAAATGATTTTCTTGTAAAATTTAGATAAAAAATATGCTACAATTCACACTAAAACCTAGAAATCTCGAATACAATTCACCACTCCGATAGATAATAATAATAATAATAATAATGCAAAAAGATCCAAATGCAGAGCTAGGGTTAACACCACCTCCAATTCGTAAATGCTCCATCGGAGGGCAAGCAAAAGAAATGGGCAAGAATTTTTTTACACCGAATCCTAGAATTGATATGTTCCAGCCACCAAATTACACAATTACACAAAATTTGTGAGGCTTGGTTAAAAGATGAAGCAACAGAAAAGTAAAAGAGATCGAAAGAGAAAGAGAAGATGGGGACCTTTGAAGAGGGAAAAGAAGTCCGAAGAGGGTGAGGATGGTGAGAGCAGAGTGTTGCGGAGACTCTGAGATCTCCAGAAACCGCCATTAGAGTTGGTTTGAGCTGTGCAATGTTCGTTCCTCTTCAGCTGGGCGCCGTTGTCATCATTCGGTGTGTGCACAGAAGCCACCCAGTCTCAGCTTTCCAGTGCAGGGTAAGGAGCACCGGTATTCATTCATTTTAACGTATCAAACGCTGTCGTTTTCGCCTCCCTAATTTTGGCTTCTTCATTACTTTGTTTTCTTTTTTCTTTTTTTTTTTCAAAGTGTTAAAATCCTATAAATATATAATCTCTGAACTTTTTTTACAAAAAGGAAAACTTTTCTCAGCCTATTTTGCTCTATTTTATTTTTATTTTTTTTATTTATTTATTTTTTTTTTTTTTTTGGTGGTGGTTGTTTTTATTCAATTTCTTTACAAATGGAAATTGTACTAAATTTAGGGTAAAATAATTAAAAATATAGCACTTTTAAAAAAAAAATTACAAATATGACCATTTCTATCAAGTCTATTACCTCAGTTTTTTTTATAGAATTTTGCCTGTGACTATCACTCATAAGTCTATTAGTGATAGTCATATATCAGCGATAGCAGTCTATCATAATCACTTATTTTTTTGCCATATTTGCAAAAAATGTTTTAAATTTTGTTATATTTGTCATTATTTTGGGCTTGATGGTTGTTTATGCAACTAGCCCTAAAAAAAATCTCAAGCATTTTATACTCATTTTAGTTTTTTTTTCTCCTTCAATTAAATAAAAATGTTTTAAATTCTATTTAGTCCTTATACACAAATTCTCTAACAAATTTCTTGAAATATTATCATAGTCTTGTATTAAATATAAAGAGAAAGAAGAGATTCAAACATGTTTTTGTCCTCAAGAACGAATGTTGTCGGTTATGCGCTCTGAACCTACCCTCACAACACTACAACACTGTACACAACGAACTGAATTCTTCTCATATTCAACAAGCACATTTAGGAGTCTAAGATATTAAACCTATATGTCTATGGCTAATTAAAACTTAGATAATTTAGTATTCATTTTTTTTTTATCTTATAGGCGTTGTCCTATTTTCTACGGTCGAACCACAAAATATTATGTCTAGACTCTTTTTCCTATATTGCTTTTATGAAAATTGTGTGTTACCCAAACCTTTCAGTATTGGATTCAACATGATATGTTAACATGAGTGATCATATTAGATTAACAGTGAAATATAAGATCAATAAAAGCAAACAATGTTAGAGTGGTGATTAGGGTTGCAAAATTACATATATTAGGCTTGATTCATATCTCTTGGGCATCCACATGGTTGAATCTCAAAGAGAAGTTTAGCTCATGAATGAATAGAAAACAAAAATAACTTGTATTGAAATAACCTTCATAATGAATAATCGGATGTAATACAAACGTGTGTGAAAACCGTAAAGAACTATGAACAACAGAAAAGACAAAATGTAAAGGAATGAGAATGAGCTCTTTATATTGTCTGTCTATCTAACTGGATCCTTCCTTTTTCAAGAGCAATCAAGTCTTTACAAGCTTATTATTTCGAATAGGTTGTATGATTGAGATATGGGTAAACGGATAGACTTTCTTTCTCTAATTGAAATCTAGGGTTCTCGAAGTTCTCAGATTGGCAACTTGATGTCCAAGTTCTTCTTCGTATTCTTCTCACTCTGTTTAGATCTCTTTCTTTGGATGCAAAGGTCGTCTTTTACAAGCCCTCAAGGGTGGTTACTATCGAAATTAGTGTGAGGAGCTAGATCATCCATCGTTGTTGTGATCCAGGGGATGAGTTTGTAGAATTAATCAATCCCGAGAGTTATGAACAATTTGTTGTTAGGTCACTATGTGGACGCATAGTACTTTCAGCTTTGTGGCCACAACTGGGAAAAATTCACAGCTTCTGCACCAATACAACAAAACTTATTCGTTCCCTCAAATTGACTTTTTTTAAACCTAGTTAAGTCTATTTAGCACATCATGGTTAAAAGCATATGTTTCGCTTGCTTTTGTAGAAATTATTTTATTTATGTATGCATGTGATCAAAATTACAATTGGATGAGAATTGCGCATTTTGATTGGAAATTCAGCAAAGTAATATCAATCGTTTAAATTCAAACAGCCTAGCCCTCCATTCTTTTACTATTACTTTTAACGGTAAGAAATTAAATTACATTGGTTCTTTTGGGATACCAAATTTTAGGTCGTTGTAGGGAACCGTTCATTTTAGTTTCTCATTGTTAAATTTATCGTTTTAGTTTCTCATTGTTAAATTTATCGTTTTAGTTTTTCATTGTTAAATTTATTTTTGTTTTCGTTGTTGGGAACTATCATCTAATGAGGTCAGGGAACTTAGAACTAAAATTTTATGAAATATATTCACTAAAGGACATCATATGGAAGCGTACTCTGAATTTGAACAACATCGCATGCAAAAAGACAATGTTATAGGTGGATTTTTTGGCCAACCTCAAAGAAATTATGATCGATACTCAATTCACTACAATTCTAATTCATACTCGAATCACTACAATTATGGATGGAGAGATCACCTAAACTTTAGATATGGAATTCAAGGAAGATAACATTTTCAAAACTTCATTACACCATCTCAAGCTCCTATGCAAATTCAAACTTCAAACTCAAGTATGTCTTTGGAAGGTATGATTAAAACTCTTACTAATAACACTCTTCAACTTCAACCGACTACACAACACTTCCAACATAACACAACACAATTTCAACAAACATGCATAGTTTAGGCAACTGAATTACACAATTGGCTATATGAATTAGTAAATTGGAAGCTCAAAATTCTGAAAAAACTACCTTCACAGCCAGATGTGAATCCAAGGGAGAATGTTAATGCAACTGAATTAAGAAGTGGCAAATAAATTCCATCAAGATCAATTCCATCTAAAGAAGGTAAATGTTGGGTTGCAAAAGTGTTTAATAAATGCAAAGGATAAGCAACTCTACAACATGCAAGTATACACACAATTACAACAAGAGTGATAAGTATATTTACATCGTTTCCTTAGGGATTTGCTATTTTCCTAACACAATAAATTGTGAGTAAACCTAACGATAATGGTAACCAAATAATTTTTTGTGGTGAGTTTTTTAATATAATGACAAAGCATATAAATAAAGAGCGATCAAATTAGAAGAGAGCTTAAAAACCTGCAAATTGCGAGAGAAATTTGGAAAAATATCATGAGAGAACATGGTCGGATCAGGGAAACATGCATTAAAACTAAGTAACTTTGCTAGAACAATCCTTTTAGAAATAAAGCATTTAACTCCCATTAACTACAACCAATTTAAACATGTTGAGGTTATGCAATAGGGTGAAGTGTTGTCAAAGCGAGCATGGCTCAGCGGACATATGTATGTGTTGACGATCAAGAGGTATGTGGTTCGAATCCCCCCACCCCTAATGTACTCAAAAAATAGGGTGAAGTGTTACGTTAATCCTAACCCCACTTTGTAGAAGCTAGCTCGATTAAGAGTTATCATGATAATAAATAATCAGATTCCCTTACTTTTCCCAAACCTAAGAAAACAGTACACAACTCGGTTCGCCATTCGAAGTCATTCAATAGCTTGAAATATAAACATTCTCAAATAGAAACTAGCAGAAGAATTACAACAACGTGCTACAATAATCTTAAACAATCATCCCTAATCCTGCCCTCGAGAAGATTAGTTCATACTAGCTAAGGGTTGAACACAATGACTCATGGAGTTCATTAAAAACAGAAAACAAATACAACGAAATGAAATTAAAGAAGAACAATCAACAAACAATTAGAAATCATGGAGTAAGCTTCTTCACTAAGCTTCGGTGATTCCTCAACTCTTCTTCTCCAGTCACTCTTCATCGGCAACAACTCTTCAATGGATGGCAAAGCAGCTACTAAGAATAAATCCCCCATAATTTTCTCTTTCCAAAATTGTTCCCTTTCCATGAATGCGACGGTTGTTGTGCAAAATTATGCAATGTAATACCGCAAGTGTACGGGTCAAGTTGTAATATAGTGTATGTAAATACGGATATCGTTCTCACAATTAGTTTTCTAGTTCACCTAATTACCACGAATACTATCACTCAATTTTATTTAGGGAATGAAATAGAAGGATATGATTAAAACAAAATAAAAATTTAAAATAAAAATATGGAGAACAATAAGGAGAGAGATTGACTCGAGCAATGACTTCATCGTTTTCTCCTTTTTATTCTTCATTCATTAAAAAGCTTAAATTAATCAATTTCTATGATTATTGACAAGTTCTACCTCTCTCGAGCAATAACAATATTCTTTGAAAAGTAAATTGAATATATCTTTATGACAATTCAGACAATTCAAATATGAAGAACGTAGAACTACACACTGCCACAAAATCTACAAGGATATGTTTATCTCATGTATAAATCAGGAAAAATAATTCAAGATCATCAATAATAATCGTCGCTCAACCTCAAATCATTGATATATATATAAATCATGCAAAGAAGGATCAAATCCTTACATGCATTAAGCTTAGAAAATTTCTCACAACCAATATAAAATTTAAAATACCAATTAATTAATTAAAAATAATAAGATTCAATGAACGATTACATCAAGACTCTGAGTCAAAAAAGTTTAGCTAATCATGTTCAATACTACAAAATATAAACTCAATAATAAACTTATAACAAAACTACAAATTGAAAGGGAAAGAAGAATAAAATTACTATGGAGTGTCGATCCACGTTTTTGTTGCAATCTCCATGATCCCAAGCATATAAATCTCTATAGTGTTCCCAAAAATCTTCTCTAACCTTAAAATTATGTATTTTTAAAATTGGGTATTCCAAAATAGGCTAAAAAGATGTATTTATATGACAATTTAGGTAAAAATCGTGTAGAACAATTTTGTGGGGGCTCGGACCAAATGTGGTGCATGTCCATGAGGCTTGATGCAGGTGCAGAGGTTGAAAGGTTGTTCAAGCATGAATGATAAATAATTGTTTATTGGGCCTAAGTATCATATTTAGTACTTGGTCGTGATGGTTGACCTCTAGTTGAACATTTGTTAGTGCGTGGAGGGCATGGCTTTGAGTCTGAACTATAGTGCAAATTTATTTACTTTGTTTTTTCAATTATTTTGTGGCACCTATGCGTTATGCTCTTGGGTTTTTAGACTTATTTTCCTTCTTCACTTCATTTCTTCAACTGAAGTATTTTGGTTTCTTTTTCATCATATTACATCTAAAAACTCTGATTTACTTTGTTTGCTCGATATCTACAAAATAATCAAATATAATCGTGAAAGTACACGTTTAATCCTCTAAACTAGCATAAAATAGGTTCTAAAGATAGCTCATTTTGTGTGCTATAAACTGCTTCTCTAAATAGGGTAAGGAATCCCTTTATTTCAGGGCTAAAGTTTCCCTAATTCTTCTTCGTGGTAGCACCTGATTGGAGGAGAGGTACAAATTCTGCAGGTACAAGGACAACTCATTAAATGAATTGTCTCTCGCATGTGACTTTTCACAAATTTTCCGTACTTGTATGGCTCAAGCAATCCTTTTGCTCCACCCTTTACCAACAACTCTGAACTATAAGCAATTGAGTAAGTTATCAACACTTTTATGCATGAATTAACATAATATGGCAAAAGAGCTTTCAAAAGACTATTTTAGCAAATGTAAGACTTTTAAAGGAATAAACATATGTATTTGATATCAACAACTCCATCAACGGGCTAAATTCTCTTCAAATAAACCCTAAATAACTCTCATTAGAGAGTTACAAGTGAACAAAGCCCAAAACGTGAGGAAGGAAAAAAAAAGTTTTTCCTAAAGCATCACGTGGGGTAAAATTTGATCCTCTTATATTTTATTTTTATCATATATCATATTACCTCATTTTCCTAGCAAGTTCACTCAACCAAGAGAAGATGAAGAGAAATGAATTCTTAAAAACGTCGAGGTAAGTATAACTTTACGTGATGAAAATAAACATGTAGCCGACAATGAAGATATAATCATGGAAGAGGAAGTGTAATTGTTCCTAAGCAAAAGGTATCTCATCCAGATATGTCTTTTATGCCTTGCAACTTAAACACTATTGAGATTGAAAAACAATGATATAAAAACCCTAGCCACTTGAATCTAAGAACCCATATGGTTATGAAAATCCCTAGATCACAAATGCTAAAACCTCAAATTCAAGATGATTTCATCCCAATGAAGAAGATAAAAACAAATTTACCTTGATGATCAAGATTTGAAGTAGAGAAAACTTGTTTCTAAACTCAAGATTCGAATCACTCTACAAGATAGCTTGATAAAGACTACTTGAATGATTATATCATGCAAATATAATCACAAGAAATGCAAAGGAACAAACTCGTGGCTTAAGAAGCAAATTATGCTACTCTCATTCATCATCAAAGTCTGAATTTTAAAAGGATCTAGGCTAGACTATATATAGCCTCCCAATAAACCCTAAAAGTAACCTATTGTCAACTTTGTAACTATCAAGTACATGAATACCATAACAACCACGCAAATTCAAAAGTAACCTAAAAGACATAAATGAAATGTTTAAAACTGAATTACACGGAAACGGGTCATAAATCTGAGATTCAAAAAACTCATCAACCATCCAAGTCTTTGTAACCTCCCAAGGTGTAGTGAAGTTCCACTTGAAGTAGCTTGAAGTGTAGTTTCATTAATTGATGCTCGACTTGCATTAAATGAAGCTCGAGATGCAGTTGCGTTCATTTAAAGTAACTTGAGAGTTCCTTCAATGCAACTTTACTTTAACTTTAATACAACGTGACTTCATTTAATGTAACTTGAGTTTAACTTTATCTCGTCTTAAATGAAGCATGAGTGCATTTAATGCAACTTCATCTTGAGACTCTTCTTGGCATTGTGATATGAACTTCTTGAACTCCATTGAAAACCTTTATTGGTAGAATTCATACCAAATGTTAAATGGTAGGAGTTTTAAATATCATTCCTTTTAATGTTTACTCACCTCAGAATGTTGTTAAATTTAAATACATGGATATGATTCGTTGACTTGTTGATAGATATTCTTACTTGCACACCAATAGAGTTTTAGAACATATTTTAGTAAAAATGCATGAATTTATTTTTTCTATTGATCCTAACATAGATAAGATAGAAGAAGACAAATTCTCTAATTTATCTGACTAGAAAATATATTCAAGAAAAGATGTGCATGATAGTATTCCTATAAAATAATTTTCTAGTGAAACTATTAGATTCATTATTTATATTGCTATGAAAAATTCAAATCTTTTGATGATGATATGAATATTATTAATGTTGGAAATTAGAACTGGAAATCGATCGTTGCGCCGTGGTAAACCACTGCCTTGAAAGCAAAATTTGGCACGATCTCGGTGTGGATCGTTTATGCCGGTTGCTCCCCAAGGTTAACACAACATCCAACTTTCACGTACACTCGTGAGAGAAGGATTGGAATCAAGACAAAAGTACGATGCTCAGAATATGTTTTTGTGAATGAAAAGTGAATACTCAAAAGTCCTTTCAAACTTCATTTAAATAGAGAAAAGAATTTGAGAGTTTCAATCAAAATTAATTAAGAATTAATTAAGATATTAAATCAAATTAATTCAGAATTAATTCAAAAAATGTTTTAAAGGAAATTAATTCAAAAAACGTTTTAACATAAATGAATTCAAAATTAAATGAATTCATAATAATAAAAACGTTTTTGCAATTAATGTAAAACGGTAATAAATTAAAAGATAAGGTTTGTTAAAAGATCATCATTTTTCAGGGCATAGGCTGACCATTCCCAACAATCCCCCACAAATGACTAGCACGCAAAAAAATATGAAACAAAAACCAAAATCTGAGCAAAGAAGAAATAATAAGCTTAAACAACAATATCTTACGATTTGAATTGTTGCATAGTGAAGTGGGGCAACAACCTAATTGAAGGGAGTGAGTTTCCTCTTGAACTTTCATCAATTAAGGTTGAGACCCCCACAACACGCTTCATTCCTTATGTTTTATCTTGAATCCGCGATACTGATACAACATCAAGTGCTTTCAAGTGTTCCATCAAGTCTTACTCAGACCACCCAAATAAAGGGCTATGGAACCACTATAAGGGTTTGAGTCTCATACTTACTGAAGACTTCTAGAATTACTCTCCTTGTTAGGCCTTTGGTGAAGGGATCCGCTAGATTCCTCTCAGACCTCACATATTTCAAGGAGAGAATTTCACTCTTCAACAATGTTTTCACAACTCCATGTCAAAGGCGTAAATGCCTTCTTTTGCTATTATATGTTGGGTTTTATGTCCTAAAACTCGTAGTTTGTAAACTGTTTGAATGTATATATTCTATTTCAATAAAGTTGTTATTGAATTTAGTGAATTGTGTTTGTATTAACCTATACCAATAACTAACACCCATGGTGATAGTGTGAGTACTTGAACTTCATGTGTGACATGAATGTGGATCAAGTTCAAGTAGACAGCCAAAAATGGTCTATAGTATAGGGATAAGGCTGGGTACCTTATCCTGGGGACACTATTGGACGCGGCTCACTTTGTATAGTACAAAACGATGTGATTCGAATCGTTTCATGTAGAGACATGTGAGTGAGGGCGTCCTGTGCAATGAGTTTGCACAAGACCGAACCAAAAAAAATAAAATCGCTCTTTCTTTATAACACCGTTTACTGTAAAGACCGTTTTTATTTCATTTGATGACTTAGGTAACTCGATCTCAATCCTGAGCTCACTATAAACTCCTGTTTATTTGACCTTATCCTTTGATTTGTACGGGTGAGAGTGGCCAGATTGCCGACTCAATATGCCTACCATCTTGGGTATAAGATCGAATAAGTGGCTGGGGACGTAGTTGTGCGAGATGGAATTCACTCCTATCCGCTTTAAGGGTTAGTAGAGAGGTTGTTCCCTTAAGTGCTGACTCCAAGTCTTGAACAATGGGCCCATCCTCTCCTGATCAGGGAGGAATCTGATTTGATGGTTGGACCACAAATCAATTGTTCATTAGAGGTGTCAGTGGTATTTAAGGAACAAGATATAATACAAGGGTTAAACAGTATAAATGACCCGTTGTGATTACGAACGACCTGTGAAGGATCGACTTACTGATAATAGTTATATCAAGAGGACACAATATATCTACAGTGAGGAGAGTGCAGCCCTTGGACTTTAGTGGAGTCTCCGGGGGTTAACGAATGTTGGTTAGTTCGGTTGAAAGAGTTTTGACCGGGTTTGTGGAAGAATATGGACATATTTAAATATGATTTAAATATGAGATTGGTCTACAATATGAATTGGATTCATATGCAAAAAGTCGGTTTTCGGAAAACCGGGTTTAATTATATTATTTAATTAATATTTGATATTAAATTAAATAATATTAATTAATATATATATATATATATTTTATTAATTAAAAAGTTTAATTAATAAATTAATTATTATTATTTTTAATAATAATAATATATAAATATATATATATATATATATATATATATATATATATACATGTGTCTTACATGCAAGATGTAAGACACATGTAATATATACAAGGTATATATATATGAATCATCAGATCAATTAAAAAAAAAAAAAAGAGGAAAAAGAAAAGAAAAAGAAAAGTTGAGTGCTCTTTGGGGTATTCAAATGAAAATTGAATTTCAATTTCAAACTTCTTCTTCTTCTTCTCTCGGCTCTCTGTAAAAAGAAGAAAATTGTTTTATTCAATGAGCTTCTTCCTTCTTTTCTTTTGTAAAAGGAGTCTCACTACTCCGTTTCTCGGCCCGAGGATAGCGGGACTACCGGGGGTGGTCCACGAAGGTTTCGTGAGAAGGCTCGTTGAGCTCGTGAGGAGCTACTGGCGGTGAAAATTGAAGAAATTCGAACGACAAGGGTATGTGTTCTAATTTCTCTTTTTCATTGCTTTTGCATGTTTCCGTTTGTTTAAATTGATGAAATTAGAGTGTCTATGATCCAAATCGCTTCCGCTGCGTGCCATGCGCTCCATCAATTGGTATCAGAGCGTTTTTGGCCACTCAATTTCCATCAATTTAAGTTATGGTGGGTTTTATTTTAGAAATTGTTTCTGATTGGCGTCTAAAGTGAATATCGATTTTGGCATAGTTTCTTTTTGAATTTCAATATTTGTAATTGCCCTTGAATGTATGGGCTTTAATGTGTGCTGAAGAGTCTGTATTTTTAGAGTCATTAGAGTCCATATAGGTTTCTTTGTGAAAGAAGTTTGAGTTTGAAACTCGCCGAAATGTTCGGTGTAAGTTCAAACTCGTTCTAGGCAATACGAGGAGAAATTCGAAGAGAATTTGGCCGAAGCGTTCGGAGGAAGCAAGTTGGTCAAAGGCGGTGCGAAGAGTTCGAAGTCCGCTCAAGGCGTAGCTTGTTGATCAAGCTTGTAATAAATTAGTTATTGCTTGCTAAATGCCAAAATCGATCCACTTTAGTGTGTTTAATTAATTATGCATTGTGAATGTATGTTTTAATTAAATTCCATGTTTGTATGTGCATAACGTATGCCATATAGATTTAAAATCTCACCGTAGGAAGCATGCTTCATGCATTAAAAATATGTTATAAGTGTTATAATATATCGTATGCATATTTGACAATTCATGAGTTTTGATATAAAAGTTATATTAATTCATGAATTAGTAGTTGTTTGCTTAATAAAATAATTGATATAAGTGTTATATTAATTATGAAATTGAATGAACAACATAGGTTGCCCTTGTTTTATGCACATGGTATATTATAAGTGTTATAATGTATAAGATGCATGTTTATTCATGAGTATTAATATAAGAGTTATATTAATTCATGAATTAGATGTTGTTTGCTTAATAGAATAATTGATATAAGTGTTATATTAATTATGAAATTAAACATCCAACATTATATGCATTTTGCTTGTTATAAGTGTTATAATGTATAGGATGCATGCTTAATTCAGAGTATTGATATAAGTGTTATATTGATTATGAATTAAGAGTTGAATGTTTAAGAGCATAATCGATATAAGTGTTCTATTGATTATGAAATTAAATATTCAACTTGTCATGCCTTAGTGTTGCATGTTTGAGAAGCATGTAGAAGTTTGTTGTAGTTAGTCTTAGTTTTGCAAAGCGTTGTAAAATTGGCATAGACTTTTAAAATCTATAACAAAGACAAAGGCATGCTCACTTAGGGTTGAATGTATCGTTCCGTTTCATTAGATGAATAGGTCGATATCTTGTAAATGCTAAGGTTACAAGAAACTCACCCGGGGACATCCTGTTCGAGGTTGGAGGTATTTAAGCTGACGGTTTACGGAACACCTCCTACCTGGGGACCATCTGGTACTTGAGTAAAGTTAACCCGACTTTATGAGCATGCGTGAGTGGTGTGAGGTAATAAAGTGTTTATCACCTAGACATCATAGGTAAAAGTTTGTTTTACCTAGACTTAGGTCTTATTGTCTTAGCCGGATAATGCCTGAGTAATTTACCCATTCCGTCTTAAAATACTTAGTAGAGGTGTTGAGAAGGTATATATGATATATCCCTCTCCTCCTACGTTCTCTGTCAAGTTCACACCGTGAGAATTATGCTCGGCCTCGTGATGTCAATAGGGCATCCCCATTCGGATGGTATTTGCATAATTCAAGAGCAAGGTGAATGGAGAAAGTATTTATAGTAAGTGGGAGAAGGAAGTATGTCAATACATCCTGCGGTCTCCTCCATTGGATTGAACCGTGAGATTCCTATGTTCCGCCTGCTAGGTGCCCACAAGAGGTACCGATCCATTCGGAGGGCCGTTTCATAGGAATCAGAACATCTCAATCACCATTTATGGATAAAGAAACATAGAGCCATTCCCAACTTTGACATTTCCATTCGGTTGCATCGTTGGGGCCGCCCTATGAATTCTAAAAATGGAGGGTCACACTTACGAGATTTGCTAAGGAGTTAGTAAATCTTGACCAAACAGCGATAACTAAGATGCTATAGGAATATGAGATATTCTGGTATTAGCATTTAGTCAAGAATGTCTTGATTCAGTGAAGGAATGCTTGACTGCCCCTCGGTAGCGACCATTCTGACCCACTGAAGTATCGTTGCAGTTTAATAATGAGTTTTGGGTACATTATTATTCTTTGCTAAATTCTTGATTGGTGTGTAAGTTAGGTTAAAACCTTTTCACTAATATTTTTTCATTCTCTTTTCAGCATGTCTAGCTCTTTCATTCACTTACTAGCTTCCGATAAGTTAATCGGCGATAACTACGCGACCTGGAAATCGAACTTGAATACGATTCTCGTTCTAGATGATCTCAGGTTCGTCTTATCAGAGGATTGTCCTCCCCCTCCTAGCTCGGATGCGACTCGAACTGTTCGAGAAGCATATGATAGATGGACAATGGCTAATGATAAAGCCCGAGTCTATATCTTAGCCAGCATATCTGATGTGTTAGCTAAGAAGCACGAGGATATGGTTTCTGCTAAAGAAATCATGTCTTCATTACAGGAGATGTTTGGACTACTGTCCTCATCGGTCTGTCATGAAGCCCTCAAATACGTTTACAACTCTCGCATGAAAGAGGGTACCTCTGTTAGGGAGCATGTCCTTAACATGATGGTCCACTTCAATGTGGCGGAAGTAAACGAAGCTACTATTGATGAGTCAAGTCAAGTAAGCTTTATCATGGAATCTCTTCCGAAGAGTTTCCTTCAGTTCAGAACCAATATGGTAATGAACAAGATAAAGTATAATTTGACTTCTCTTCTCAGCGAGCTACAGACCTATCAGTCCCTTCACACTTCTAAAGGAAAAGAGAAGGAAGCAAACGTTGTCACTTCTAGGAAATTCCAAAAGGGGTCGTCTTTAGGGAGTAGGTCTGAACTTTCTTCTATTAAGAATAAGAGTATTCAAAAGAAGAAGAAAGATAAAAGGTAGGGAAAAGCACCTGCTGCAGGTAAGAGCAAGACTAAATCTACAAACAAAGGAAAATGTTTCCATTGTGGTGTAGATGGGCACTGGAAACGGAATTGCCCAAAGTATCTTGCAGAGAAAAAGGCTGAGAAGGAAAGACAAGGTAAATATGATTTATTTATTGTCGAAACATGTTTAGTAGAACATGATTGTCATACCTGGATACTTGATTCAGGAGCTACTAACCATGTTTGTTCTTCTTTTCAGGAAACTAGTTCTTGGCAGCCACTTTCTCAAGGTGAGATAACTCTCAGAGTTGGAACTGGAGAGGTTGTCTTAGCTAAAGCAGTGGGAGATGTAAAGTTGTTGTATAGAGATAGTTTCATTTTACTAGAAAATGTACTCCTGGTTCCTACCTTCAAGAGGAATCTTGTATCTATATCTTGTTTGTTAGAACAGTTGTATAAAGTATCTTTTGTTCATAATGAAGCGTTCATTAGCAAAAGAGGTGTACGTATTTGTTCTGCGAAACTTGAAAACAACTTGTATGTGTTAAGACCAACCGAAGCCAAAGCTATTTTGAACACTGAAATGTTTAAAACAGCTGAGACTCAAACTAAAAGGCAGAAACTTTCTCCAAGTACTTATCTTTGGCACTTAAGACTAGGTCACATTAATCTCAAAAGGATTGGGAGATTGGTTAAGAGTGGTCTGCTAAATCGTTTAGAGGACAACTTTTTACCGCCATGTGAGTCTTGTCTTGAGGGCAAAATGACCAAACGATCTTTTTCTGAAAAAGGTCATAGGTCCAAAGAACCTCTAGAAATCGTGCATTCGGATCTCTGCGGTCCTTTGTGTTGGGATTTATGCCCTAAAGCCTCGTAATTAATTAATAATTATTTGATAACTATTTTATTATTAATATTTGCAATTTATAATATTCATTATATAAATAAAATCCAAGGTTATTAGTGTAATCTTGAACTGTATGTAGTTGACATACGGGAGGATCATGTTCAAGTAATAACCTAAAGGGTCTATAGTATATGGATAAGGTTGGGTGCCTTATCCTGGTAACACTATTGATACGGCCCACTTTGTAATTGTTACAAATGATTTGATCCAAATCATTCATGTAGAGACATGTGAGTGGGGGTATCCTATACAATGAGTTTGTATAAGACTGGACCACGAAATATATAATCTCTCTTTATAAATCCGTTATTTGAGAAGATATTTCACAGGATGATCATATGTGACTCGATCTTAATCCTGAGTGAGTTATGAACTCCTGCCTGTGAGGGCTCGTCCTTTGATTTGTATGGGTGAGAATGGCCTTTATAGCCGATTCAATAAGCCTACCATTTTGGGGACTTGACCAAATAGGGAGTTGGGAATATAAGTTTCACAAGATGGAATTCACTTCTTCCCATATAGGGAAAGTAGATGAGTAGTTCCCTTTAAGTGCTGATTTCGGGACTTGAACAATGGGGCCCCACCCTCTCACTGGCCCGAGAGGGACTTGGTTTATGGTTGGATCATAAACAAGTTGTTCATTAGAGAATCAGTGGTACTTAAGGTGTAAGATGTAATTACAGGGGTAAAACGGACTTTTGACCCAGCTGTAATTACGAACAACTCGTGAAGGATCGACTTGCATGTAATGGTTATATCCATGGACACAACTTGTCTTACAGTGCATAAGAGTGCAACTCTAGGCCTATAGTGGAGTGACCTAGAGTTAATGAATGAAAGTCAATTAATTAATGAGTTTAATTAATTAATTTTGTATCATTGGAGCTTATAAATCTGTAGGTCCATAAGGTCCCCTTGCTAGCTCATAGTAACACTAAAAGGATCAATTTAGTTGAAAGAAAATTTGAAATATTCAAATTAATATTTAATATATTTGATATATTAAATGTAGAAGAGTAAAATATATTTATTGTATTTGATGCATTAAATACTAGAGGAAATAGTTTATGTATATGATACATTAATATTAAAAACTATATACTTAAGTTATTTGAATGTGATTCAAATTGGTTTAAAGTATATTATAAAAGATTAATTTTATAATATTTGAATAAGATTCAAATAAATATAAAATACATATTTTAATATATTAGATATTAAAATGTATTTTATAAAATAAAATTAATTCCTAAAAGCCTCATTATAAATAAGACATTTAGGTTTAGCCAAAAGGTTGACCAAACACACTACTCACTTTCTGCAGAGAATTGTTCTCTCATTCTTTCAAAGAGCTCCCACAAGCTTGATCCCGTGTTCGAGTCATAGCGAGGAAGATCTCGTGGAAAAGGGAACACAAGAAGGGCTTTGTAGTCTTCAAATGTAATATATTTGCTTAACATGTATTTTAGTTTAATTCTAAATAAACCAAAGTAACGATTCCACGCTTCCGCTGCGGGGAATGAAGAGTTCATTCCCTTCAATTGGTATCAGAGCAGTCTTTGAGTTTTGTTTAGAATTAAAAGTTCATGTATGGTGGGTGTTTTAATCGTGTTTCATATATGTGATGTATGTGGTTTGCGAATTGACTGTTTAGGCATATTTATGGCATTAGGTTTATTGCTTTGATTAGATCAAATTGTAAAACCTATAAAGGTTAGGATTGTTGTAATTTGAAAAGTTATAGTCCGCTGGAATATCGCTTGCTGCATACGATTGCGACAATTTCAAATTTTCAAATTGAGTTGAATTTCAAAGTAGACAGGCCGCGTATGAAATAAATTTGTAAATTGTCTTCACATTTAATTATCATATGGAAACACGATGAAGCTGACAAGGTGGGAGATTGGTGTAATGTTGATCAAACCATTTTTTTTATTTGCGATTGAAAACGTGAAGATGGCTGCTGAAATTCAAAAGACAAAATTTAGGGTTTCTAAACTCTAATTTTGATGGATTCAAAAAGTAAAGGGAATTGAAGACCAAGATATGTCTTGGATTTAAATTATTGTAATTTAAGTTGTTTTCAATTTCTTAGGATGCCAAATATGCCGGTCAATTTTGCTGTATTTTTTATTTAATTATGCATGTTGATGTATGTTTTAAATTTTAATTGATTGCATAGAGTATGCCATCTAGATTAAAATCCCACCATAGGTTAAGCATGATCATGCATTTTAATTATTTTTAATATAAGTGTTATATTTGGAATATTATGATTAAAATGCTTTCTAATTTGATTAGATATTTCCTAATATGTTTATATTTCCATATCTTTAATATAATTGTTATATTTGGAAATTTTAAATTAGGATACTTCCTTTCATAATAGGAATCCATATTTTTCTAATAAGAATTAGGATATCTTTTCCTAGAGTGATATTTTTTCGAAAATTGGGAAATCTTTTTCTAATAAGATTGGAAAAATTGGGAAATCTTTTCCTAATTGTGAAATATTTTCCATAAGTTAGGATATTTTCCAAATGAGCTTAGGATATTTTCCTATGCGATTAGATTTTTTCTTTCCTTATTTAAAAGATAATTTAATTCATTCTTTAAATAGTTTAAATATTTGAATTTAGTTTATCTTTTATTCTAATAAGATTAGAATATATGATAATCTTTAATTTTGTTTTAAAGGGTTTAAAATTGTTAAAAATTCAAGATTATCCATAAGGTGAATTGGTTTTTAATAGGATTAAAAACATTGCTTAAAATCAACTGAAGTTCATTGATCTAGTAATTAATAGTTAATTAAAGATTAATGAATTTAAAATAAAAATTGACTATAAGGGAGCCCTGTCTAAGAAAGGTTACTCGGGTGAGGTACTTAAGTTGACTGAAAAGGAACACCTCTACCTAAGAACTGGCCTGGGGGTTGAATTAGTCAAATTTTATTTTATTTCATTAAGCAGGCTTATAATGTGATTAGTTTTAAATAGTTTAATATACTTGATAATTCACATTAAAATCAATCTAACCAACATAAGGGTTATGAAATGGTAGATTGAAAAACTTAGATAAATGAGATTAGCCTAATTTGTCTAAGTAATAGAAAACCCTATTTCAAAATACTTAGTGGGAGAAAGACATATGTCAAAATCACCCTACAGTCTCTACCATAGATTCACAACGTGAGATTCATGTGAGGCCTCGAGGCGGCTTTGGACCGTCCCCCTACGGAAGGTGTTTACATGGGTCAATATCAGGGTGAATCTCTTGAGAAAGTATTTTTAAATAGTAAGTGGGAGAAGGAAATGTGTCAACATATCCTACGGTCTCTTTCATTGGTTCACAACGTGAGATTCATGTGGGGCCTCGCGGCGGCTTTTGGACCGTCCCCCTACGGAAGGTGTTTACATGGGTCAATATCAGGGTGAATCTCCTGAGAAGGATAGGATTGTAATTTTATTTCCAATACTTGACCTACCCTACGGCGGCACTTGTTGGGATAAAATTATAGAATCTAAAATGATGGGTTACACTTACAAAGATATCATTAAGGTTGTTAATGATTTTCTTGACCAAACTAATGGTAACTAAATGTTATAGAAATAAGAGTTATTTTGGGATAACACTTGGTTGAGATTGTCTGGGTTTAGTGAATGAGCATTTGACCTACCCTACGGCGGCACTTGTTCTAACTCACTAAAGTATCATAGCATTAGAAATTAATGTTTTAGGGTTCATTTATCAAATTGTTTGTTTTTTATGCTGAAATTGAATGAATATTGATTGCATGTTATTAGATAAATATATATATTTTTTATATATTTCAATATTATGTCTATTTCTCTCAATTTTAATTTTCGTTACTAATTTGTCAAATTGAGAAAATAATATCACTTGGAAAAATAATGTTAACACTATATAATGACCGTGTAAATTTTTTTCTTTAATTTGTCTTTATTGAGAAATGTTCTCAAAAACCTGTTGCCAATGCTAATCGAATTGTTCGTGAAGCACATGATTAATAAATCAAGATAACGAGATGGCTTATACAAATTTTCTATTTGACATATTAGATGTCAAGCTAAGAAGATAAAGAAGATGTCAACAACATATGAGATATTGTTGAAGTCAATAAAAGCTAGATTTAGATATTTATCTAAATAATCTCAAAAATTAAGTATTACCAAAATCCAAGAAACGAAACCATATGACTGTAGCTAAAAGAAAATAGTTTCTAAATTAGCAAAGTAGTCATAATAAGAGGAATTTATGAAATACCTCTATAAGAAGAACATGGATAAAAGTAAATTTGATTTACTAGATTTTTTCATTACCACCTATATAGTAGATTCAGATCCACTATTAAGATTTGTTCTTCATTACATTTTATATAATTCTTGGAAAATACTTAATTATGTAGAATGATCTCTACTTGTTGGCACCAGAAAACCCATCTCAATTAATGTAGTGGGAGACATTAAGATGTCCATAAGAAATAATTGTTATTTAATGTTGAATATGGTGTTTTTAGTACCATAGGAGAAATTCAATTTCTCTAACTTTATTACTAATAAAATGTTCATATAGTATGAATATTTTAGTACTAAATTTTTATTTTCAAAATTGTTTGAAAAGTTCAGCCGAAAAATAAGAATAATTTGTATGTGTTAAATTGTTAACATATAAAATACTACACAGTGAGATATTCAGGATTATAGAATCCAGAATATAAAGACAATTTATATTCTCCTAAAATATGATACTCGTCTTTGGCATTCAAGATTGATTCTGATCAATTTGAATAAAAAGACTACTACGAAGTGATTCTCTAAATGTTAGAGTTAATTACTTTATATGTCTTAATATCTTGCCTTTCATGCAAGATAATTAATAGGTTTTTGTTGGAAAAGCCTACAGGCCAAAGAACACTGATGAATATTTCATCACTCTAGCTGATGATTATTCAATAAATAAGTATCGTAACCTAATGCAACATAAGTCTGAATATTTTGAAAAGTTCAAGGAATATAAGACTCAAGTTGAAGGTCAATTAGGTAAATCTATCAAAACACTATGATCAGATCACAGTGAAAAGTACAGGAACGTTATGTACTAAGACTAATTGATAGAAAGTGAGATTTTATCTCAACTCTAGCACAAAGTACAATTGTGTGAAATTGTGCTGTAAGAGGAGAAACAAGACCTTGTTAGACATGGTCGGAACAATAAAGAATTACACGTCATTATCAGACTCTTGTTACGATATACAATATAGATTGTATAGTGAACATAATTCTATCTAAAAGGTGTCCATGAGACAACTTTGAGATTATAGAAGAGTAGTAAAGTTAGTTTACAACCCTTCGAGTTTTGGGAGTTTTAAGCATACATGCTGAAACCTGAATATGTTCAATAGTGTTGAAAAGTTGGTTCCAAGTGAAGCCACTAAATAGTTAACAAAAGTTGTTAACAATTTAATTACATTTGATAGTCAAATGGATCCTAGTCATGAATTGGATAAGCCTCATCGTAGTGGGAGAGTTATGACCCGACCGTTACAAGAGCTTATATGAAGCCTAAGTTGTCGTATTAGATGACAAAATGTAGGGCTTCTTGACCTCAAAGTTGAAATGAGGGTCAATGACAAAGACTAGTAGACCAAAGTCATAAATCTCGAGATAGAGTAGATGTACTCATCTTTATCTAGAACTTGTAGATATTCGTGATGGGGTAAAACCCATAGGTTTTGAATATATCTACAAAAGTAAAAGATTTGTAAATAAGAAGGTACAGACCTTCAAAATAAGACTAATGACAAATATAGTGGGAGAGAGTAAACCATGTATAAACTTTCTCATTTGTTGTCATATTAGAGTATATAAGCATTTCCTAATTCATAGTTGCATATGAGATATGTCAAGTGAAGGTTTAAGAAATCTTTTTTGAAAAGAAATCTTAAAGAATGCATTTACAAATCAATTACATGAGTTCAATTTCAAAAATCAAAAGCAAAAGGTTTGCAAGCAGTAAAGGTTCATTTATGAAATGAATTTGATCACTAGATTTTTGAATGTAAGGTTTGATAAAAGTATCAAAAACTATGACTTTGAATAAATATTAATGATATTGTATAGGCAAGAAAATCATTAATTACTTAGTGGAATTTTCTCATATTTTATGTGGATGACTTATTACCCATTGTGAATGTTGTAAGATTTGAATCCAACATAAAATGTTGACTACCTAACCAATTCCAAATGAATGATTTAAATTACTGCGTATGTCCTAAAATAGAGTTTTCGAGGACAAAATGTTATTTATGTCTCACACATCTTATATTGACAAATTTGTTGTCAAGTATATGATGTAGTACTTCAAAAATGATAATGTATCATTCTTACATGAAGTTTAGATTGTCTAAGGAATAGTGTGCTAAGACATTTCAAAATGTTGAGAACATAAGATTGACTATCTACGTTTGAGCGGGAGAAAATCTAATGTACACTTGAGACATGACATTTGACAGTAAAATTGGTTAGCATTTATTAGTTAACCCAATGGTATGACCATTGCGCGGAAAAATAAAAAATTTTCTCAAAATATCTATGGATAAAATGAGAAATTATATTTTTGTGTATGAGGTTAAAGATTTGATCTTTACGAGATGCACTGGTTTTAACAAAGATTTATGGAAATCTGTGTTAACCCTAGATGGTGGAGCATGGTATGCAAGTTAAATGTTCTTGCTTATGAAGTAAAGAAGTTGCATAACTCAAATAATTTCTTAATGGTCTGAAAGATGTTTCAGATATAGTTAAGCCTAAAACGTTTTATGTAATGGCTA
Source organism: Herpetospermum pedunculosum (assembly GCA_028017165.1). Lineage (NCBI taxonomy): Eukaryota > Viridiplantae > Streptophyta > Magnoliopsida > Cucurbitales > Cucurbitaceae > Herpetospermum > Herpetospermum pedunculosum. The sequence goes on from CM051529.1 coordinate 47,286,971, forward strand.
AACTTAAGAAACTTAGATAACATCAATACATAGGGTATCCTGAGAGTGAAAGAATCGTGGTAGGACCAAGATGACTTTTAATTGACAGTCGTTTTGATCTATATAAAAAGACTTTCCAGGCTAAAGTGTTTGAAAGCCACCTAGAATGTCTAGGATTATGAGCCATGTCTCATCTTCACTAGGGCAAGTGGGAGAACATGTTGGGTGTAGAGTATGCCCTAGGATACATGTCTCACCGGCTTTAGTGCAAGTGGGAAATTGTTGGGATTTATGCCCTAAAGCCTCGTAATTAATTAATAATTATTTGATAATTATTTTATTATTAATATTTGCAATTTATAATATTCATTATATAAATAAAATCCAAGGTTATTAGTGTAATCTTGAACTGTATGTAGTTGACATACGGGAGGATCATGTTCAAGTAATAACCTAAAGGGTCTATAGTATATGGATAAGGTTGGGTGCCTTATCCTGGTAACACTATTGATACGGCCCACTTTGTAATTGTTACAAATGATTTGATCCAAATCATTCATGTAGAGACATGTGAGTGGGGGTATCCTATACAATGAGTTTGTACAAGACTGGACCACGAAATATATAATCTCTCTTTATAAATCCGTTATTTGAGAAGATATTTCACAGGATGATCATATGTGACTCGATCTTAATCCTGAGTGAGTTATGAACTCCTGCCTGTGAGGGCTCGTCCTTTGATTTGTATGGGTGAGAATGGCCTTTATAGCCGATTCAATAAGCCTACCATTTTGGGGACTTGACCAAATAGGGAGTTGGGAACATAAGTTTCACAAGATGGAATTCACTTCTTCCCATATAGGGAAAGTAGATGAGTAGTTCCCTTTAAGTGCTGATTTCGGGACTTGAACAATGGGGCCCCACCCTCTCACTGGCCCGAGAGGGACTTGGTTTATGGTTGGATCATAAACAAGTTGTTCATTAGAGAATCAGTGGTACTTAAGGTGTAAGATGTAATTACAGGGGTAAAACAGACTTTTGACCCAGCTGTAATTACGAACAACTCGTGAAGGATCGACTTGCATGTAATGGTTATATCCATGGACACAACTTGTCTTACAGTGCATAAGAGTGCAACTCTAGGCCTATAGTGGAGTGACCTAGAGTTAATGAATGAAAGTCAATTAATTAATGAGTTTAATTAATTAATTTTGTATCATTGGAGCTTATAAATCTGTAGGTCCATAAGGTCCCCTTGCTAGCTCATAGTAACACTAAAAGGATCAATTTAGTTGAAAGAAAATTTGAAATATTCAAATTAATATTTAATATATTTGATATATTAAATGTAGAAGAGTAAAATATATTTATTGTATTTGATGCATTAAATACTAGAGGAAATAGTTTATGTATATGATACATTAATATTAAAAACTATATACTTAAGTTATTTGAATGTGATTCAAATTGGTTTAAAGTATATTATAAAAGATTAATTTTATAATATTTGAATAAGATTCAAATAAATATAAAATACATATTTTAATATATTAGATATTAAAATGTATTTTATAAAATAAAATTAATTCCTAAAAGCCTCATTATAAATAAGACATTTAGGTTTAGCCAAAAGGTTGGCCAAACACACTACTCACTTTCTGCAGAGAATTGTTCTCTCATTCTTTCAAAGAGCTCCCACAAGCTTGATCCCGTGTTCGAGTCATAGCGAGGAAGATCTCGTGGAAAAGGGAACACAAGAAGGGCTTTGTAGTCTTCAAAGGTAATATATTTGCTTAACATGTATTTTAGTTTAATTCTAAATAAACCAAAGTAACGATTCCAAACGCTTCCGCTGCGGGGAATGAAGAGTTCATTCCCTTCACTTTGAATGTCAAAGCACGAGGAGGGTATGAATATTTCATCAGTTTCATTGATGATTATTCTAGGTACGGTTATCTTTATCTAATGCATCATAAGTCCGAAGCTCTTGAAAAGTTCAAAGAGTATAAGGCAGAGGTTGAGAACACATTAGGTAAATCGATAAAAACACTCCGATCAGATCGAGGTGGAGAGTATATGGATTTAAGATTCCACGACTATATGATAGAACATGGAATAGTATCTCAACTCTCAGCGCCAGGAACACCACAGCAGAATGGTGTGTCCGAGAGGAGAAATAGAACCCTGTTAGACATGGTTCGATCTATGATGAGTTATGCTCATTTGCCTAGTTCGTTTTGGGGATATGCAGTAGAGACTGCAGTATATATTTTGAACATGGTTCCCTCTAAGAGTGTTTCTGAAACACCTTATGAGTTATGGAGAGGGTGTAAAGGTAGTTTACGTCGCTTCAGGATTTGGGGGTGTCCGGCACATGTGCTAGTACCCAATCCAAAGAAGTTGGAACATCGTTCAAAATTGTGCCTATTTGTAGGTTACCCCAAGGAAACGAAATGTGGTCTATTTTACGATCCTCATGAGAACAAGGTACTAGTATCGACTAATGCCACGTTCTTAGAGGAAGACCACATGAGAGATCATCAACCGTCGAGCAAAATTGTTTTGTCCGAATTTTCCAGGAAAGCTACAGACGGATCAACAAAGGTTGTTGATCAGGCTGGTCCTTCTCAAGAGTTGAGAAAGCCTCGACGCAGTGGGAGGGATGTAAGACAGCCTGACCGCTACATCGGCTTGTCTGAAACTCAAGTCGTCATACCTGATGATGGCGTTGAGGATCCATTGACCTTTAAACAGGCAATGAATGACATAGACAAGGACCAGTGGCTTAAAGCCATGGATCTCGAAATGGAGTCTATGTACTTCAATTCGGTCTGGGATCTTGTAGACCAACCAGATAGTGAAAGACCTATCGGTTGCAAATGGATCTACAAGAGAAAACGAGACCAAGCCGGTAAGGTGCAAACCTTTAAGGCTCGACTTGTGGCAAAAGGTTATTCCCAAAGAGAAGGGGTGGACTATGAAGAAACTTTTTCTCCTGTTGCCATGTTAAAGTCGATTAGAATACTCTTATCCATTGCTACATTTTATGATTATGAAATCTGGCAAATGGATGTCAAGACTGCCTTTCTGAATGGTAATCTTGAGGAGAGTATCTATATGGCTCAACCAGAGGGATTCATACTTCAGGGTCAAGAGCAAAAGGTTTGCAAGCTTAATCGATCCATTTATGGGTTGAAACAAGCATCTAGATCCTGGAATATAAGGTTTGATACGGCGATCAAATCTTATGGCTTTGAACAAAATATTGATGAACCTTGTGTTTACAAGAAAGTAGTCAATACTGTTGTAGCTTTCTTAGTCTTGTACGTAGACGATATACTACTCATTGGGAATGATGTAGGGTTCCTAACTGACGTTAAGAATTGGCTAGCGACCCAATTCCAAATGAAAGATTTGGGAGAGGCTCAGTTTGTTCTAGGGATTCAGATCATAAGGAATCGTAAGAACAAAGTGCTAGCGCTGTCTCAAGCATCTTATATTGACAAGGTGTTGTCAAGATATTCGATGCAGAATTCCAAGAAAGGTTCGCTGCCTTTTAGGCATGGAATTCACTTGTCTAAGGAACAGTCTCCTAAGACACCTCAAGAGGTTGAGGATATGAGACGAATTCCCTATGCATCTGCAGTTGGTAGTCTCATGTACGCTATGTTGTGTACAAGACCCGACATCTACTATGCAGTAGGAATTGTCAGTAGGTTCCAGTCCAATCCAGGATATGATCACTGGACAGCCGTTAAACATGTCCTCAAGTATCTTAGGAGAACGAGAGACTATGTGCTTGTGTATGGCGCGAAGGATTTGATCCTTGCAGGATACACTGACTCTGATTTTCAGACTGATATAGATTCCAGGAAATCTACATCAGGATCAGTGTTCACTCTTAACGGAGGAGCAATAGTATGGAGGAGTATAAAGCAAGGTTGTATTGCTGACTCCACCATGGAAGCTGAGTATGTCGCAGCTTGCGAAGCAGCGAAGGAAGCTGTATGGCTTAGGAAGTTCTTGACATATTTGGAAATTGTTCCAAATATGAACTTGCCAATCACCCTTTATTGTGATAACAGTGGCGTAGTGGCAAATTCTAAAGAACCTAGAAGCCATAAGCGTGGAAAGCATATTGAGCGGAAGTATCATCTCATTAGGGAGATTGTGCAACGAGGAGATGTGATCGTCACACAGGTAGCCTCGGAGAACAACATTGCTGATCCGTTTACTAAGTCTCTCACGGCTAAAGTGTTTGAGAGACACCTAAAAAGTCTAGGGCTGCGAGCTGCTCAGTAGGACAGTGGGAGAATCTTTAGATATTTGATATTCTAGTTCTCTCGACGAGCATGTACTCCACTGACGTTTTAGTCCAAGTGGGAGTTTGTTTGGTTTTATGTCCTAAAACTCGTAGTTTGTAAACTGTTTGAATGTATATATTCTATTTCAATAAAGTTGTTATTGAATTTAGTGAATTGTGTTTGTATTAACCTATACCAATAACTAACACCCATGGCGATAGTGTGAGTACTTGAACTTCATGTGTGACATGAATGTGGATCAAGTTCAAGTAGACAGCCAAAAATGGTCTATAGTATAGGGATAAAGTTGGGTACCTTATCCTGGGGACACTATTGGACGCGACTCACATTGTATAGTACAAAACGATGTGATTCAAATCGTTTCATGTAGAGACATGTGAGTGAGGGCGTCCTGTGCAATGAGTTTGCACAAGACCGAACCAAAAAAAATAAAATCGCTCTTTCTTTATAACACCGTTTACTGTAAAGACCGTTTTTATTTCATTTGATGACTTAAGTAACTCGATCTCAATCCTGAGCTCACTATGAACTCCTGTTTATTTGACCTTATTCTTTGATTTGTACGGGTGAGAGTGGCCAGATTGCCGACTCAATATGCCTACCATCTTGGGGATAAGATCGAATAAGTGGCTGGGGACGTAGTTGTGCGAGATGGAATTCACTCCTACCCGCTTTAAGGGTTAGTAGAGAGGTTGTTCCCTTAAGTGCTGACTCCAGGTCTTGAACAATGGGCTCATCCTCTCCTGATCAGGGAGGAATCTGATTTGATGGTTGGACCACAAATCAATTGTTCATTAGAGGTGTCAGTGGTACTTAAGGAACAAGATATAATACAAGGGTTAAACGGTATAAATGACCCGTTGTGATTACGAACGACCTGTGAAGGATCGACTTACTGATAATAGTTATATCAAGAGGACACAATATATCTACAGTGAGGAGAGTGCAGCCCTTGGACTTTAGTGGAGTCTCCGGGGGTTAACGAATGTTGGTTAGTTCGGTTGAAAGAGTTTTGACCGGATAATCTCGTATCGTTGGAGCTCATGATCTGTAGGTCCTTACGGTTCTCCTGGCTAGCTCGGATAAAGCCGTGAAACAATATAAAAGAAAAGAAAAGAATTTGAATCGTTCAAATTCGGGTTTGTGGAAGAATATGGACATATTTAAATATGATTTAAATATGAGATTGGTCTACAATATGAATTGGATTCATATGCAAAAAGTCGGTTTTCGGAAAACCGGGTTTAATTATATTATTTAATTAATATTTGATATTAAATTAAATAATATTAATTAATATATATATATATATATATATATTTTATTAATTAAAAAGTTTAATTAATAAATTAATTATTATTATTTTTAATAATAATAATATATAAATATATATATATATATATACATGTGTCTTACATGCAAGATGTAAGACACATGTAATATATACAAGGTATATATATATGAATCATCAGATCAATTAAAAAAAAAAAAAAAAAAAAAAAGAGGAAAAAGAAAAGAAAAAGAAAAGTTGAGTGCTCTTTGGGGTATTCAAATGCAAATTGAATTTCAATTTCAAACTTCTTCTTCTTCTTCTCTCGGCTCTCTGTAAAAAGAAGAAAATTGTTTTCTTCAGTGAGCTTCTTCCTTCTTTTCTTTTGTAAAAGGAGTCTCACTACTCCGTTTCTCGGCCCGAGGATAGCGGGACTACCGGGGGTGGTCCACGAAGGTTTCGTGAGAAGGCTCGTTGAGCTCGTGAGGAGCTACTGGCGGTGAAAATTGAAGAAATTCGAACGACAAGGGTATGTGTTCTAATTTCTCTTTTTCATTGCTTTTGCATGTTTCCGTTTGTTTAAATTGATGAAATTAGAGTGTCTATGATCCAAATCGCTTCCGCTGCGTGCCATGCGCTCCATCATTATAAACACTACCTTTGACAATACCTATGGCTGCTTGTGAATCACAATGTATGAAGACCAGCATAGACGACGCCCTCACAATGATACGTCTCCCAGTAGGCTTCTTAGCCATTCTACTTCTTGCCCTGCTAGCTCGAGAGCTATGAACTCGGACTCCATGGTGGACCGTGCTATGCACGCCTGCTTAGCTAATTTCCATGAAATAGCTCCTCCACATAGTATTGAACACATCTCCTAGTAGAGCTCACCTCGTCGTTATATGTTACCGGTTTGCATTACAATATCTTTCTAATACTGTAGGAAATTTGTTAAAATGCAAACATAAATTCATTGTACCTTTAAGGTACCTCAATAATCGACGAAGAGCAATTCAATAATCTTTATCAGGATCTTGTATATATTTACTCAATCTACTCACAACATATGCAATATCAGGTCTAGTATAGTTCATCAAACACATGACACTACCTATAATCTTTGCATATTCAGATTGAGAAACTATCTTCCTTATTCTTCTTAAGACTCACACTAGCCTTACAGAAATATCATCAAAGCAATTAAATTACTTTAGCAATTTGCTTTTCAATGTAATCTTATTGACATACTAAAAAGCCATTTTGATTTTTCTTATCTTAACATCTAGTATCACATCATGAAAATCAAAAGATTTTATTTCTTTTGCATTAAATAATGATTTTAATCACTATCTCCCTCACATTTGAGATATTAAAAATATATTTCAATCTCTCAAACATATTTATGCATGAATACATAAATTATAAACATCACAATAAATTTATGTATACATCAAAGAATTGGAAAAAATGAGTGTTCATAACATCACAAATTTCTTACTTCCCCATTTATGCATTTCATCAATAAGAAATATATTTCTTATGAAAACTTTCATAAGGCCACAATATGCACATTTCAAGAAATATAATCTAAAACATTTCTTCATAAGTTGTTCAACAACAAATTCACATAACAACATAATCACAACACAAGTGCATCTCTCTATGTAATAATACATGGAACATATCAATCACATGTATTATTCATGCTTCACACATTTAATGCTTTTATGTATGAATCATTTATAAAAAAAGTTAGACAATATTTTTCTTTTCCCTTTTCATGATCATAGACATGCTCGATAAAATATTCGACATGAATAATTTCATATTTTCAATCAATAAAAATATGCATGCATAATTGACCAACAAGATCTTAAATAGCCCTTATAAAATATCACACATTTTAAAATAGCTATCAAGATCTTAAATTATAATCAATTTCTACGAGCTTCACATAGACATGAGAGATTTTGATTTTGCACAATTTTTCTTGCTACCAATAAGCTAGGTGGTGGAGCACTTTATGTGGTACTCCAAATTCAAGTTGTCGAGGCTTGCCAAAATACAATTTATAAACTCGAGTACACCGAGCTATTTGCAGCTAAGTGGTAACGGGGTCGATCCACAGGGAAATAATAAATCTAATTTAACTAAGCCTAATTTGTTAATTATAAAAAGTATGCACGGATTGAAATAAAAGAATGGTAATTTGGTTTGGGGGGTAGGGAGCTCCTATTATGCAAGCTAACGGAAAATTAAATGACGAGTGCAAGAATTTAAACGGTCGTGCTTAACTTCGAGAAATGGGATGATCGTTATGGATGTTCGGATCATCGATACAATTGATGAACTAGCCATGCTTCAGCACACAATTCATTTGGCTAAGTGTTAGCTCAAATGACCCAAAGAAATAATTAGACACGTGCAATTCTAATTATACTTGGCTAATAATCTATCCAAGGTCGTGACCCCTAAATCGACTATAAGCCAGTGACGGGAACACTGTGACGGTTTAATCCTAAGATTAACCTGGTTTCTCTCTTGCCTTAAGCTTAACATGAAAACGTTAGTTAATTCAGATTACCAACTGTCACTTTGGGTTGAATTAATTAGTCATGCTTAAGCCCGTGCTACCTAGCGGTTTGGGCAATTATACGTCCCAACCTTTAGCCCTCTATCATGCATAGGAACTAGGGCGTCAACCTAATTTAGCTACACATGCTAGATTTTATGAAGAACAACCAAGAGAATGCATAAACATACTAATCGGCTTCACATTTACAAAGGGGCAAATCTCCCCAAACATCCAAAACTTACAAATCCATACTCAAAATTAAGCACTAACCTTAGTTTAGCCTTCCATGGAGGATGAATAAATTCAATCCCCCATGGAAGAGCTTAGGAGCATACAAAGAGGAGAAGAAGAAACCCAAAAATGGTGGAAAATCGCCTTAGTTGCCCGTTGTGAAATCCAAGAGAAATCAACAAGAAATCAACTCTAATCTATTAGAATGGGTAAGAAATGTGTTTTGGCTCAAGAATTTAGCTCCACAACAAATGGGGGCGGAAAAATTGGGAGAGAATGCCCTAAAATCAGCAAAAACGGACTAAAATACCCATTTCTGCGTCAGAATAGCGCCTAGGCGCCGCGGGCGCGCGCGCACAGAATCGGGACAGCGCCTAGGCGCCATAAGTCAGCGCCTAGGCGCTGAGCTCTCTGGAAAATTTACAAATCGGGTATTTTTTGTTGACTTTTAATGTCGGACTTCAACTGACTTTAGATGACGGGCATTTTGCGTCAAGGAAGGGGCGCGCGGCTGAGGCGAGGCGAGGACGCGCGCGGACACGGGCGTGGGCGGTCTAGTGGTCGAGCGGCGCGCGGGCGCTGAGGCGGAGCGGGCGAGAGCGCGCGGACACGGGCGAGGGCGAGGGCGAGCGGCGCGCGCGGACGTCTGGCCGTCTGGGCGTGGGCGAGGCGAGGCGCGCGCGCGGACCTTCGATGACGGGCGTGCGTCTGGCCGTCTGGGCGCGGGCGTGCTGGGCTGCTGCCTTCGTTGGGCGCCTGGGCGCTGCCCTCTCGGGTCTTAGCCCAATTTTGGGTCGTTTTGGCTCCCGAGCTCCGTTTGGCCTATCTTTTTGACCCGAACACTTCCCAAAACCTCTTAAATGACCGTTTTAGCCCCGAAAATCATAAATGGACTTCCCGAGCTCTTCGCCACGAAAACACTTATAATAAGGCAATTTAACTAAATTAAGCATGACATTTAGCTAGATTTGAGGCTATAATTATAGCTCTATTTTAGAGCTATCAAAATACCCCCGACCTAAATCTTGCTAGTCCTCGAGCAAGGTATACTCTAAATAATCTCCAAAGAATTAAACGCATGCTGAAAACTCTAATCTCAATGCTTGTGAAACAAGGTACTTGAAATAAATTCAAAACCATCAAATGCATGCAAACGTTGAAATCATTTCAAAATTTAAACTCCTATTCCCTTACGTCTGTGTGTGATTAGCACCTCTCAACCTAGCTCATGCAAGCCCGAAACAACCTTATACAGCCCTATAACTCGTTTTCCCCCTACTTATGGCGATAAGAACAGTCTAATGGCTTTTAGTGATAGAAAGAGCAACAAAACAAAATGCCTACATTTTATTCCTTTCTTTGAGTACTTTGTACCCATTTTTCTTTTGAACCATTTTTTTTTTCTCCAAGAGAGCCTAACACGTCAAACCAGATTTAGCTTCACGTTTTTAAGGACTATTGCTCACTTCTATTAATCATTCTTCTGAAGGCGGCGACCTTGGGAGGTAGAAAATACTTCGCATAAAACGCTCCCTGCAGCTCAGCCCAAGAAGTGATGGACCCGGTCGGTAGGTAATACATCCACTATTTCGCCTTCTCCTTTAAGGAGAAAGGAAAAGCTCTAAGACAGAGTTGATCTTCGGTGATGCCGTCGGTCCTAAATGACGAACACACCATCTGAAATGCCTTGAGGTGTCTGATGGGATTCTCATCTGCATTACCACAAAAAGAAGGTAATAAGTCAATCAGACCAGCTTTAAGTTCAAAATTACCTGAAGCTACCGGATACAAGATACTCGATGTGTTCCGGCTTAGCTCAGGTGATGCAAGCTCCCTCAAGGTTCTTTGATGCTCATAATTACCCACGACCTCCATCTTGGCGCTTCTTTTGAATTTTCAAAGAATGACTACGCTCCAAAAACTCAAACAAAAACGGGTAAAATAATACAAAAGAATTAAACTGTACAAAAAAAAGTAAAGAAAATTTTTAAAACCAACAAACTAAACTTAACTAAACTAAATTAAACTTAGTTCCCCGGCAACGGCGCCAATTTTGGTAGAGCACTTTATGTGGTACTCCAAATTCAAGCTGTCGAGGCTTGCCAAAATACAATTTATAAACCCGAATACACCGAGCTATTTGTAGCTAAGTGGCAACGGGGTCGATCCACAGGGAAATAAGAAATTTAATTTAACTAAGCCTAATTTGTTAATTATAAAAAAAGTATGCACAATAAAAGAATGGTAATTTGGTTTGGGGGGTAGGGAGCTCCTATTATGCAAGCTAACGGAAAATTAAATGACGAGTGCAAGAATTTAAACGGTCGTGCTTAACTTCGAGAAATGGGATGATCCTTATGGATGTTCGGATCATCGATACAATTGATGAACTAGCCATGCTTCAGCACACAATTCATTTGGCTAAGTGTTAACTCAAATGACCCAAAGAAATAATTAGACACGTGCAATTCTAATTATACTTGGCTAATAATCTATCCAAGGTCGCGACCCCTAAATCGACTATAAGCCAGTGACGGGAACACTGTGACGGTTTAATCCTAAGACTAACCTGGTTTCTCTCTTGCCTTAAGCCTAACATGAAAACGTTAGTTAATTCAGATTACCAACTGTCACTTTGGGTTGAATTAATTAGTCATGCTTAAGCCCGTGCTACCTAGCGGTTTGGGCAATTATACGTCCCAACCTTTAGCCCTCTATCATGCATAGGAACTAGGGCGTCAACCTAATTTAGCTACACATGCTAGATTTTATGAAGAACAAGCAAGAGAATGCATAAACATACTAATCGGCTTCACATTTACAAAGGGGCAAATCTCCCCAAACATCCAAAACTTACAAATCCATACTCAAAATTAAGCACTAACCTTAGTTTAGCCTTCCATGGAGGATGAATAAATCCAATCCCCCATGGAAGAGCTTAGGAGTATACAAAGAGGAGAAGAAGAAACCCAAAAATGGTGGAAAATCGCCTTAGTTGCCCGTTGTGAAATCCAAGAGAAATCAACTCTAATCTATTAGAATGGGTAAGAAATGTGTTTTGGCTCAAGAATTTAGCTCCACAACAAATGGGGGCGGAAAAATTGGGAGAGAATGCCCTAAAATCAGCAAAAACGGACTAAAATACCAATTTTTGCGTCAGAATAGCGCCTAGGCGCCATAAGTCAGCGCCTAGGCGCTGAGCTCTGTGGAAAATTTACAAACCGGGTATTTTTTGTTGAATTTTAATGTTGGACTTCAACTGACTTTAGATGACGGGCATTTTGCGTCAAGGAAGGGGCGCGCGGCTGGGGCGAGGCGAGGACGCGCGCGGACACGGGCGTGGGCGGTCTGGCGGTCGAGCGGCGCGCGCGGGCGCTGAGGCGGAGCGGGCGAGAGCGCGCGGACACGGGTGAGGGCGAGGGCGAGCAGCGCGCGCGGGCGTCTGGCCGTCTGGGTGTGGGCGAGGCGAGGCGCGCGCGCGAACCTTCGATGACGGGCGCGCGGGGCGCGCGCGCGTCTGGCCGTCTGGGCGCGGTCGTGCGGCGCGGGCGCGGGCGTGCTGGGCTGCTGCCTTCGTTGGGCGCCTGGGCGCTGCCCTCTCGGGTCTTAGCCCAATTTTCGGTCGTTTTGGCTCCCGAGCTCCGTTTGGCCTATCTTTTTGACCCGAACACTTCCCGAAACCTCTTAAATGACCGTTTTAGCCCCAAAAATCATAAATGGACTTCCCGAGCTCTTCGCCACGAAAACACCTATAATAATGCAATTTAACTAAATTAAGCATGGCATTTAGCTAGATTTGAGGCTATAATTATAGCTCTATTTTAGAGCTATCACTAGGTAATAAACCAATATTGTTCTAAGGCCAAATTAAATTAATATCACTAATAATAACTTTCAATTTAATGAAAATTTATGGCCATATACAATGCATTTAAACATGACAATTAATTATATGCTTTATGGCTGAGGCGTCAGGCGCGTGAGCGTCGTCGCTTGCTTTTTTGGTCGGCTCTGAATTTTCCCGCGCTAGCTCTACAATGTATGCACCACGATCTCTGGTAGAGGAAAGCAACATATTCTTGGATAAATATTCCCTAGTGTTGCGGTGTACTACTGCAGTTTGTCATTTCCCGCGAAAAATGAGCTTTGATAAGTTTCTAGCAAAACTGTATAAAATTTAGACAGATTTTCAATGAAAATACTCTAAAGCATGGTTTGCGGCTAGTGCATGATATTTAATAAGATAAAAGCAATAAATGACTGAATGCTAGAGTTATTCTCATGCTTTAAGGATTAAAAACCCCAAATTTAGGCACGACATAACGGTCATTAGCCACGCTATCAGGAACTAAATAATGCGAGTTTAAGAAATCAAGTGAAGAGAAGATGAAAATGAAGCCAAAAACCCGAGGAGGTAGTGTCCAACGACAATAAAAAACTCAAAATGAAGAAAAAGGCCTAGATCTCAGTCGTCATCGCGCTCTCGTTCCAGCGACTAGTTTCATTCGCGTTCATAAGCACGTCGGCGCTGTTGGGTTTTATGTCCTAAAACTCGTAGTTTGTAAACTGTTTGAATGTATATATTATATTTCAATAAAGTTGTTATTGAATTTTAGTGAATTGTGTTTGTATTAACCTATACCAATAACTAACACCCATGGCTGTAGTGTGAGTACTTGAACTTCATGTGTGACATGATTGTGAATCAAGTTCAAGTAGACAGCCAAAATGGTCTATAGTATAGGGATAAGGCTGGGTACCTTATCCTGGGGACACTATTGGACGCGGCTCACTTTGTATAGTACAAAACGATGTGATTCGAATCGTTTCATGTAGAGACATGTGAGTGAGGGCGTCCTGTGCAATGAGTTTGCACAAGACCGAACCAAGAAATTAAATCGCTCTTTCTTTATAACACCGTTTACTGTAAAGACCGATTTTTTCATATGATGACTTAGGTAACTCGATCTTAATCCTGAGCTTACTATGAACTCCTGTTTATTCAACCTTATCCTTTGATTTGTACGGGTGAGAGTGGCCAGTTCGCCGACTCAATATGCCTACCATCTTGGGGATAAGATTGAATAAGTGGCTGGGGACATAGTTGTAGCAAGATTGGAATTCACTCCTACCCGTTTTAAGGGTGAGTAGAGAGGTTGTTCCCTTAAGTGCTGACTCCAGGTCTTGAACATTGGGCCGTTCCTCTCCTGATCAGGGAGGAATCTGATTTGATGGTTGGACCACAAATCAATTGTTCATTAGAGGTGTCAGTGGTACTTAAGGAACAAGATATAATACAAGGGTTAAACGGTTTAAATGACCCGTTGTGATTATGAACAACCTGTGAAGGATCGACTTACTGATGATAGTTATATCAACAGGACACAATATATCTACAGTGAGGAGAGTGCAGCCCTTGGACTTTAGTGGAGTCTCCGGGGGTTAACGAATGTTGGTTAGTTCGGTTGAAAGAGTTTTGACCGGATAATCTCGTATCGTTGGAGCTCATGATCTGTAGGTCCTTACGGTTCTCCTGGCTAGCTCGGATAAAGCCGTGAAACAGTATAAAAGAAAAGAAAAGAATTTGAATCGTTCAAATTCGGGTTTGTGGAAGAAGGATAGACATATTTAAATATGGACATATTTAAATATGATTTAAATATGAGATTGGTCTGAAAACATGAATAGGATTCATGTGCAAAAAGTCGGTTTTCGGAAAACCGGGATTAATTATATTATTTAATTAATATTTGATATTGAATTAAATAATATTAATTAATTAATATATATATATTTTTTTATTAATTAAAAAGTTTAATTAATAAAATAATAATTATTATTTTTATTAATAATAATAATAATATATAAATATATATATATATATATATATATATATATACATGTGTCTTACATGCAAGATGTAAGACACATGTATGTAAAATATATACACACGTATATATTTTGACAGATCAATCGTCATCAGCTAATTAAAAAAAAAAAAAAAAAGAAGAGGAAATAGAATTCTAAAAACTCAGTGCACTTTGGGTTCTTTGATTTGAATTGTGAATTCAAATTGAATTGCTCTCTCTCTATCTCTTTCGTTCTTCAGTTGAGCTCTCTGTAATAAAAATTAGTTTTTATTCAGTGAGTTTCTTCCCTCTTTTCTTGAATTAAAGGAGTCCCACCACTCCGTTTCTCGGCCTGAGGATAGCGGGATTACCGTGGGTGGTCCACGAACGTTTCGTGAGAAGGCTCGGTGAGCTCGTGAGGAGCATCTGGCGGTGAAATTGGAGAATTACGAACGACAAGGGTATGTGTTCTAACTTCTCTTTTTCTTCGCTTTTGCATGTTTCCATTTGTTTAAATTGATGAAATTAGAGTGTCCATGATCCAAAATCGCTTCCGCTGCGTGCCATGGGCGCTCCATCAGGCGCGACCCATCATTCGCCCAGTTGCGCTACCGCTTGCGCTCGTGATCCTTCAACCTCTCGCGTGCGACACACGTCCATTAGCCCAACACGACCGCCCTTGCGCATCCAAATGCCAACCCTCACGATCAGCCCAGTGCATGCCCGAACTTGTCTTTGCCCTATCTGTAGCGTTGAACACAACGTCTGTCGCTATGCTTGACACCAAATTTTATTTTTTGGAAATTCTGAATGTTTTGCCCTATTTTGCCATATATATACATCTTTTTAGACCAAATTCAAAGGTTTCTTCCCCGAATTCCAAAATCTACCTAATGTTAGAGAGAAAATAGAGGGTTTCTTAGATTTTTGCCTCATCTTCGTCATGAGCAACTAATGCTCATGTGCATATTAATTATGTCATTTCCATGTTACATAACTTGCATGATAGATTCTATGGAAATAAAAGGACAAAATTGTTTATTTGTGGCTATCTCAATTATTGATTTTGGTTTAGTCATTCTCATTGTGTTCAATGTTATTTTTGAATTGATATGAAACACTATTGGTCTCAGTTAATTTCTAATTTTTTTTATTTTGATGCTTGGTTAGAATCATCATCTATGTTATAGGAATTTAAACTTGGTTATGGTCTTTTCTTTCAAGTAGACTAAGTTCTTGAATGGAGAAAATGTTTTATTTATGTATGTATGGGCTTGAAATTACAATTGGATGAAAATTGCGCACTTGGATTGGAAATTCGGTAATATCATTATTTTACACATGCTTTAATTTGTTTATTGTCAATTTCAGTTTTAATTCAAACAATTTCAAAACCCCCCATTTTTATTTTACAATTACTTTAATTGTGAGAAATTAAATTACGTTCTCTTGGGATTTGACCTAGTTCCACTATTTCTACACGCTAGAATAGAAGAGTCAGTAATTATATTAGTTTGGTTAGTCAATCTGACGACTCGAAAATTCGAGATAGATCTCGCGATGGGTTTGAATATAAATGTTCATAAAGTTGGCCCACTAAGACCAAGCACGAACAATGATTGTCACCTCAGAAAATTACTTAAATAAGTCTTGGAAAACTAAGAAATTGGCCTAATGGGCTTGATAGGTCATTCTAGATAAAAGCTCAAAAAAATCTTAGGCCAACCATGTGAAGAGCTAAGATTCGTGCATTAAAGGCAACTTGGATATGGATTATACTCCCAAGTTGGCTTCAAATGCCCAACCCATAAAAAGCTAAACCGCGAACTCCAACTTAGGAGTGTGGATACTGTTATAGGTAAATTTGGACCTAAGGAACAAACCCAAAGGAATAGAGAAAATTTGGGGCCAAAACGAAGGTTACATTAAATCTAACCTAGGGTCTGATTGGGCCTGAAGAAAGAGGATAATGTGGGCTAACATCCCAAATGATCACATCGGCCCAGGCCAGGTGGCTGAGGCCGATGTGAGCAAACCACCTTGTGGGCGTGCGAAAGCATGCCCACAGCATGATAAATACGTCATGATAACTTCATTAGAGGTAACTTCTTCCTCATTCTCAAAACTATAACTTATTATCATTTATCTTGGAGCGTATGTGGCAAACACTTGGTGTGCAGTTTTCAATGTTTTGCAAGTCACCTCTATCCATAATCTACAATTTTTACCATTTTCCTCGACAAGATTTGTGCGTCAACATAGTCCATCTTGAGGAGGAGTATTAGGTTTAGAATAGATTAGTCAAATGAACGGCAATCATGTGTGAGTTTTATCTTTGAAAGTTGGATTGTGTTAAAACAAACTCAAATTCATTGATTTGTTTGGAAAAGTTGCAATGAACTTGTGGAATGACAACAATGTTGAATTGTTTAATTTTACTTCCACATCTATATTGAGAAGCTCTTGTGATTTAGACATGATAAAGAGAATGGTTGACATTGATAATATCTAATGTGCACTTTAAACTTGAGCTTTAGTATAGGAAGAGATATGTTTTTATTTATAAATCTATTGTACTTCGATCTTATATATATTTAACATGTATGAAACAAAAGTAAATATACAAATGTGATTGGAAGTTTCAATATTTTACATTGTAAGAGCAAATTCTAAACTCAATGCCATCAAAATTGACAAGCTGTATTAGTCATTTAATTCTGACAACAGGAACCCTTCGACGAGCTGATAGTGTTTCATTCATTTGGGCAATCTGAACTAAAAGTTGGCTGATCTTCTGATAAAGAAAAACAAGTAAATGATGTAATGTATCTCTATCTATATTTAGACAAACAAATGAAATTGTGAAGGATTGGTTAAATTATAAATTTAGGGTCCGTTGGATAACGTTCTCGTTTTTTATTTCCTGTTTTTGTTTCTCTTTTTTTTAAGAAACAACTTGTTTGATAATCATTCTCGTTTCTTGTTTCTAAATTTTAAGAAACGTTTCTAAAAAATTGGCAAAATTTGAGAAACTACAGCACCTAATAAGTGAAGAGCTCAATGAACCAACACTAATTTATCATCTCTTTAGGAACAAATTAATATAAAGAGAAACGGAACGGGGAGAAACACATTTTTTAAATTTCTCAAATATTGCCTCTTTTTTAGAAACGTTTCTAAAAAATTAGAAACAAGAAATGAGAATAGTTATCAAACAACTCTGTTTCTTAAAAAATGAGAAACGAAAACAAGAAACAAGAAACAAGAAAGAATGTTTGGAACAGACCATCTTTGTTCTGTTTTGTTTTTCTTCTTATATTAACACTATCGGTTGGTCAGCTGGGCTCCCAGTTTTGAAACCCCCTTCCCAGGTCCCAACTTCAAAGGCTGAGAAAAACATGTTATTTTTTATTTTATTTCTTAGTATACTTATATATTGTTTTTACATATTTATATATTAGGGTTAAGTAGACTTGAAATCGGGTAGAATTTTGCTTGTTAAAATAACCATATTTATATATTATTTTAATTTTATTACATTTAGAATCCGTTAGAATTTTCCAATATATAAATTTTGTTCACTACATTTTTTTTTTTTGCCTCGTTCTAAAATTTTACAACCACGTACATTTATAGAGCAATAATTGAGTTGGATTTGAGGTGAATGACTCACATGAGAGAGATGTATTGCAGATTAAGTTTGGACAACATTTTTTTTTTGCAAACATATTTAATTAATGCGAGGTGGGGATTGAACCATTGACTTTTTTAGTCAAGGGCACAATTTTATCTCAATTGAGCTATGCTCGGTTTGACAGTTTGGGAGACATTTGAAGGATAGAAACAATTTTATTATTGTTGTTAATTTTACGGACTTATTGTATTAGATAATGTAAACTTTTGATGACTTTTTATATGTTTTAAGGCATGTTATATATTTTTAATATTATAAAAATAAATTATATTAAACTATAAAATAGGGGAAAAACAAGAAACAAGAAATAGTTATCAAATAAGTTTTTTTTTTTTTTTTTTTTTTCAAGAAACAAGAAACAAGAGTAGTTATCAAACATGTTTATGTTTCTAGTTCTAAAAAACAAGGAACAGGAAGCAGAAAACATGAAATAAAAATGTTATCAAACGGGCCTTAGTTTCTAATTTCGTGATTATTTAAACCTAAACTTTAATGTTCTCAAATGAAAACTTTTGATTCCTTTTGAAGAACCACTAATTACGGACATTTTTTGGGCTTTTGAAATGATTAAAATTACTTTTGTCATGTTCAAAATCACTGTGAAACATGTCTTTAATTATCGAAAATCAATTTAATGTTTGGTTTTACACGTTTAAACACAATTTTCATATATCAAAATTGATTTTGAATGATTAAATACATATTTGAGAGTGATTTTGAAAATGACAAATGATTTTAACCATTTCAAAATCACTCCAAAAATGCCTTAATCATTTTTCCTAAAACTGATTCAAGTATTTCTTTTAGGGCATGTTTGAGAGTGATGGTTGAGTTATTGATTTTAGGAGAAGAGATTTAATTACAATTGATTTTATAAAATTGATTTTAATATAATCATTTTAATGTTTGGATTGAAGTGATTTTTATAGGATTAAAAGTGCTTTTAAATGATTAATGTTTAGTTTGCTTTAAAAGTGATTTTAAAATTACTAAATTCCTAAAATTATAATTTGAAATGTATTGATATATATATATATATATAAAAAATTATTAAATACCTAAATATAATATTTAAAAAAACTACTAAAATATATAATCAAAAGAATGAAATTTTAAAATATTTATCAAATTATTTTTATTTTTTTAAAAATAATTTACCAAAGATTTAAAAGTATATATTAATTTTAAAAAACAATCTTTGATTCCAACTTGGGTTTAAGGGTTTTTAAAAAAAAAATTACTAAAGATTTAAAAGTATATATTTATTGCAAAATTAAAAAAAAAAAAAAAAAAAAAAAAAAAAAAACCTCTCTCGAAATCGAACTTTAGGGAATGCAGCCTGACACATTTACCAACAAATCAAACAATATCATTTGTACAAAAAGAACATAAGTTTATATATATATATATATATAATTTTTGTATTTTTAATTTAAATTAATAACCATTTCAAAAATAAATTTCTCACAATCACTCACCAAAAATCACTTCCTATGTGATTGACCGGGAATCACTCAAGGTAATTTTGAATTATTCAAAAATCACTAATTAACTTTTGCCAAACATAATAATTTTGAAATAAAAGTGATTGTGGGCATGAAAAAGTGATTTGGTCCTTCTAAAATCACTATCAAACATGCCTTTAGTATTTTGGTTAAATTACAAATTTAGTCTCTAAAACTCCGTCGGATAACCATTTATTTTTTTGTTTCTGAGTTTTTTAAAATTAATTAGCTTATAAACACTCATTCTACATATGAGTTCTTTTGTTTTGCTATCTACCTTTTACTCGTGCTTACAAAATTCAAGCTAAGTTTTGAAAACTAAGGTTAGGTACGATAACAATTTGATTTTTAGTTTTTGGTTTTTAAAAAATGTGTTTATTTTCTCCCAATTTCCTACCATAATTTTCATCTTTGTTAAGAAATATTAGAATTCCAGATCATTAAAATTTGGTTTAACATTTGAAAACACTTGAAAATGATAGATAACACAATAAAATAACTAATAGATGAAGATATTATTTAAAGGCACAATAATTTTCAAAAATTAAAAACTAAATGGTTATCTTAGGGCTTAAAAAATTAGTTTTAAAAAAAAAATAATTTGAAAAAGTATATGAATTTTTATTTAAGAAAAATGAAAACTGTTATAAAGAAAAGAAAACAACATCAAAATAATAATAATAAATAAATAAATAAATAAATAAAAAATGAATGGGTATCACTATTTATTAGGGTCTTATTTTTAATTTTAAAAAATTAAGTTATACTTTGTGTCTATTTTCTAACCATATTTTCAAAATAAAAACTAAAAAGAAATGGTTTTTAAAATTTGACTCAAATAAAAATGGTTCCAAATTGATAAGGAACGAACCTCATCCTTGTGTTTAAGAAGAAGAAGCAAACGCTGTTGATTATCCGTACGCCCGGCGACAGTCCGTGGACGCCATGGCAGCCGCATCTTCATCTTCATCTTCAACAAAAACAGCGACACCACCAACAGAGCCGCCATTGCAGTAACCGGAAGAACAGAGCAACGCCTCGCAGTCGCAGCGTAGGATCCAAATCCAAAAATCCCAGAAATTACCTTCGCTTTAAGAATCTCAAAGCAGCTCATAATAGCTTCTCCGACGGCTCTGGATCGGAAATCTGAAACCGCCGGAGACGATGATTCCGATTCATCGGGTGCAGGGAGTGGCAAATCCTCGTGGTGAGTTGGGGGAAAAACAGGGGATTCGTAATCAACAAAATAGTCGTCTCTAATTACAAGGAAATTTTGGGGCTGAATTGGGTCTGGATTCTGATTGAGGGCTTCTGAATCTGAACCATCCATTTCTTGAGAACAGAGATATTTGAGTCAGAGAATCGCAGACAGAACACGAAGGAGAAGATAAAAGATATTGGTTGCCTTTTCAGGGGATATTTTCATATTTAAATATCACAAACTCAAACACTCGTCGGCTGTTTTTTAATAATATTGCATTTTTTAAAACTTATTATAAAAATATTGTAAATTTGAAACTATTTATAAAAATATTGCACTTTTAATTTCACATCCAATACTTCTTTTATTAAAAAATTGATATCTTTCTACTCAGATATTCAAAATTTTCAAGAAAAGTTAGTCTTTTCAAAAGACGATCTCCATCAGTGTATACTTCTTTTATTAAAAAATTGATATCTTTCTATCAGATATTCAAAATTTTCAAAAAATGTATGGTTGGAAAGCTAACAGCGAGAGCTTCAATTTGATAGGTGGTTTCACTATTTTTGGGGTTCTGTATCAAAAGATAGAGACCATCGAAGTTGGACTATAGTTCTGCAAATTTTAGAACTGGAGATTATTTTGAAGAGTGTATTAAAAAATTGATATCTTTTTATCCAGATATTCAAAAACTTCGAAAAGGGTATTGTTGAAAAGTTAACATAGAGAGCTTCAATTTGATACCTAGTTTCACTATTTTTGGAGTTGTGTATCTAAAGATATATATCGTCAAAGTTATGAAAAGTTCACTAAACCTAGAACTGAAGATACGACTGAAAACTTCAAAACTGTAGCTAAACTTCTAATACACAACTCTACAAATAGTGAAACTAGATATCAAATTGAAGCTCTCTGTGCTAGCATTTTAACCGTATTTTTTTCGAATTTTTTTAATATCTGGGTAAAAAGATGTCAATTTTTTAATGCACTCCTCAAAACAATCTTTAGTTCTAAAATTTGAAAAACTATAGTCCAACTTCGATGGTCTCTATCTTTTGATACACAACTCCAAAAATAGTGAAACCACCTATCAAATTGAAGCTCTAGCTGTTAGCTTTCCAACCATACATTTTTTGAAAATTTTGAATATCTGTATATCATTTTTTTTAATAAAAGAAGTATATACTCATGGATGTGTCTTTTCCATCCATGTGGAGCATGCGTGTGGAAGACGACCTCCAATTAAAGATGCAATATTTTTATAAATAGTTTCAAACTTACAATATTTTTATAATAAATTTTAAAAAATGCAATATTATTAAAAAACAGCCTTCAAACGTCTCCTCTTCTGTTTTTTATTTGATTTATTTATTATTATTATTATAACAGTAATGATTGTCAAAAATTAGTTGACATTATAGATAAATAAATAATTTATAAATATAACATGTTTTTTTTTAATCTTTGGGTCAATTATTGGTAGACAATTTTTATAGTTTTTCAAAGATAGACCACTATTACCGAAACCATTTTTATAATCTATAAGATGTCTCTATCATCCATAGATTATTTTTATAAAATTCTGTCATATTTGTAAATATTTGTAAATATTTTCTATTATTTTGTGTTAGATTGTCATAGTTAATTGTCCCTCTTCTTGTTATTCTTATTATTTGTAGGGATAACTAGAAGAATATCCAAAATTGATGTCCAAAATGTTTTTTATTTACAAAATGTCTAAAACCTATATTTAGCGTGTGTCACCAGTGTGACTAAAGACTAAAGTACCCTTATGCAACCAATTATTAATTAATCATAAAATGATGCATAAAATCCGCATAAAAAATCTAATTTAGTTAAAATGATGCATAAAATCATCCCACAAATCTAATTTACTTACACATATTTATAAAAGATACAATATAACCAATTTCCTAAAATTATCAATAAATTTATTATAAAAAATCTAAAACAACCCTGCAATAAAACAAAAAAAATTTCAAACAACAAAATCATAATTAATTTATGTGATTTCTCTTAAAAATAGATAAAATTTTCAAACAACAAAATCATAATTACTTTATGTGATTTCTCTTAACAATAGATTAATGGATAAAAAATGGTTAATGCTGCAAGAGATACGAAAAATACATATTTAAAAAATAAACAATCATAATTTAGCAGGTTAATGTATTACTGGGGCGAAAATACGAAAAAAAATACCGTGTATTTAAAAAATAAACAATCATAATTTAGTAGAGGTTAATGTATTACTAGGGCAAAAAATACAATACATTTAAAAAATAAACAATCATAATTTATACTCAAAATATAGAAACAAAAATCTAAAAATACAGTGTAATTATAATTATAAAAATAAAAATAAAATCTAAAAATATTGTGTAATTATAATTATAAAAGAAATGAAAACAACCAAATCACAAAAAAAAAAAAAAAAACTAGAACAAAATCTAAAATCTAAGTTGAATTTTAAATCATTAAAAATGTATCTTAAATTGGGAAACGGAAGGTAGTCCGCTCGGAGCAAACGTCATCGTTGCGACTGGGAAACGGAAGGTAGTCCGCTCGGAGCAAACGTCATCGTTGCGACGATGGAGAATCTTTCTTTCTACCATTAACTTCATCTTTTGGTCGTCACTGTTGCCGTCGGGTTCCCTAAATCTCAAAACAGAGAATTTGAATAAAAACAATATGTATACCTCTAACAAATAGAATACACTCTTAAAACAGAAAAATTAAATCTCATGTTTTAAAGGATCAAAAAAATATTTCCTATCACAATAAAAAAAATAGAAATAGAGAAAATAAATGTTAATTAACCTGGAAAATAGGTGGGTTCGTAGCAAATATAGCAATATAATCAAGGAGTTTAGGATCTATGAGTATGAGATTCATTCCATTGTTCTTCTCTTTGTCATCGAACTGCGTTTTGAGGATCAATAAGTATGAGATTCATTCCCTTGTTCTTATTTTTGTCATCGGGTCGAATTTGTCCCTCTTCCTTTTCAGCCGCCATTTTATTCTACGCCTAAACTGAGATTTTAAGATAAGAGAGAGAAAATTGAGAGAAACTTAACGAAAATCAATTTGAGGGGAAGTTTGCGGGATATATTATTCTTAAAAATGGGAGGTTTTGCTAATGATTAGTTTAGATGGGCAAAATAGTCAAACCATTGGAGGGTTTTGATCATGTAACACCCACATCAAAATCTAGAGGATGGTTCGAAAGGTAGGAGCACAAGCAAAGGAGTAACTTCGAATAATGTTGTTGGCAGTAAGGAGGAGAAATCATGAGAAATCATCTAAGAGAAATCATCTAAGGTTGAATCTGTGTATCTAAATTGAACAAAATTGATAATAATTTTTTTTATTATTATTTTATTTATTTTTTAAAACATATGAATTAAAAGGTTAAACTGATTTTCAAATATCCAAACATCTAAAGGTTAGGGGAAAATCAACAAAAACAACATTTGAGTATGTTTTAAAAAAGGCGTCATTTTAGGGAAAACAATCTGGATACATGGTCCTTAAAATGAGGAAGGTCCAACTTGTAATTAGAGGGACAAAATGGTCTGTTGGGAGTATGAGTAACTCAAGTGATTGTCAAATGTGGACATAATTCTTATAATTTTTTTTGTGGACATATTTTAAAACTCAACCCTCAAAAGTGACATTTACGAGAATTTCCCTTATTGGTAAAATCATGGGACACAATTCTCAAAATAAAGGTGTGATATATGTCCTTCTTTTTTTTTTTTTTTTTTTTTGAAGAAGAAATGTCCCTTTTTAATTTAAAAAAACTATTTTTCTCCCAAGATTTTCTCTCTTTCATCTCTCTCCTCTTACCCATAATCTCCCAACAGAACAAAATATCACTCCTCCCACCTGAAGTGTCATGGTTTACCGGGGAGGATAAAAAATTAAAAATAACAAAAATCTTATAAATATTTCGTGTAAAAAATTGAGGATAAAAAATTAAAGATAACAAAAATCCTATAAATATTTCGTGTAAAAAAATAAGCTTAAAAAAATCAGAAATAATAAAGGGTGGAAAAAAAAAATCAGAACTTGAGACAAACTTCTCCTACTTCAATCTATGATTGATACAAAATTGTAAATAAAATGTGATTGAGACAAACGTCCATTATTGATACAAAATTGTAAATAAAATGTAATTAAGACAAACTTTACATACCTATAAGTGCAAAAACAGTGTTTTCAATTACACTGTATTTGCAATTACACAATATATTGCAATTTACAATTACACGGTACATTCGAAGACAAAAAAAATATATATATATATATATTGTTGGAGGAAAATATGTTAGTATGCGTATTACATTTAGAAAAACAATCATATGCATTCTAAGTTTGCAAATTGAAATTAAGGGTATTTGCAATTTGTAAAATTGGAATTAAGTAGTACTTGCAATTGTGCAAATTGTAATTACATGTGTATTTACAATTGTGCAAATTTCAATTACAAGATTGGAAATACAGTGTATTATACATACTAGCATATTTTCAATTTGCAAAATTGGAATTACAATGGTCGGTGCAATAAAGAAGTTTTCGAAAAAAATACAAACTCAATAACTAATAATAAAAAAAAGAAGTTTGAGAAAACTTAAAGTAGCCGAAGAATCCTAAAAACAGTGATAGAGAGAAAATTATCTGTAATTGATAAAAAAAAAAATTGAAAAAAAAGAGCAAAATACAGTGTATTGAATTGCAAATACATTGTATTCAAAATTCACTGAATTGCAAATACATTGTATTCAAAATTTACCGAATTAAAAATATATTGTATTTGAACTTAAGTGAATTGCAAATACACTGTATTCGAACTTCACTAAATTGAAAATACATTGTATTCAAACTTCAGTGAATTGCAAATACACTGTATTCGAATTTCGCTGAATGGTCAATACACTATATTCAAAATTTACTCAATTAAAAATACACTGTCTTCGATGAATTGCAAATACAATTCGATATTCACTGAATTATGGATTGCAAATATTTGCAAAAACATGCAATTAAAACTTGAGAAAAAAAATAGTGTACTTACATCTTAAAGCATAGGTCACTCTTGCACTTCCAGCCAATTAAATTAAACATGGGGCCAATCAAATACCCAATGGATCACTCGCTATTGCACACCAAATGTGGTCGAAATTCGACGTGTTCAGTTTTTGGCATTTCTATTTTGCAATAAAGTGTTATTGAGATTTATTTAGTAAAGTTGTTATTGAATAAAGTGAAATTGTGTTTGCATTAACCTATACCAATAACAAACACCTTTGACAATAGTATGAGTACTTGAGCTTCATGTATGACATGAATGGATCAAGTTCAAGTAGACAGCCAAAACGGTCTATAGTATAGGGATAAGGCTCGGTACCTTATCCTGAAGACATTTTTGGATGCGACTCACTTTGTATTGTACAAAACGATGTGATCTGAAATCGTTTCATGTGGAGACATGCGAGTGAGGGCGTCATGTGCAATGAATTTGCATAAGACTGAACCGAGAAATCAAGTCGTTCTTTCTTTATAACACCGTTTACTGTAAAGATCGATTTTTTCATTTGATGACCTAGGTAACTCGATCTCAATCCTGAGCTCGCTATGAACTTAAATTTATTCGAGCTTATCCTTTGACTTGTACGAGTGAGAGTGACCGGATCGCCGACTCAATAAGCCTACCATCTTGGGGATAAGACCGAGTAGGGAGCTGAGAACATAGTCTTGCGAGACGGAATTCACTCCTACCCGCCTTTAGGGTTTAGTAGAGAGGTTGTTCCCATAATAGCTGACTCCGGGTCTTGAACAATGGGTCCACCCTCCCCTGGCCCGAGAGGAATCTGATTTGCTGGTTGGACCACAAATAAATTGTTCATTAGATGTGTCAGTGGTACTTAAGGAACAAGCTGTAATGCAGGGGTTAAACGGTATAAATGACCCGCTGTGATTACGAACGAACTTGTGAAGGACCGACTCACTAATGATGGTTATATCAAGAGGACACAATATATCTACAGTGAGGAGAGTGCAGCCCTTGGACTTTATTGAAGTCTCTGGGGGTTAACGAATGTTGATTAGGCCGGTTAAAAGAGTTTAACCGGGTAATCTCGTATCGTTGGAGCTCATGATATGTAGGTCCTTTAGGTTCTCCTGGCTAGCTCGGATAAAGACATGTGACAATATAAGAGAAAAAGAATTTGAATTTATTCAAATTCGGGTTTTGGAAGGATGGTGGACATATTTAAATATGATTTAAATATGGGAACGATCTAAAACATGAATAGGGATTCATGTGCAAAATGTCGGTTTTCGAAAAACCGGGTTTTGTCATATTATTTAATTAATATTTGATATTGAATTAAATAATATTAATTAATTAAAAAGTTTAATTAATTAAAATATATATTATATATTATATTAACTAAAAAGTTTAATTAATAAAATAATAATTTTTATTTAAAATTAATTTTTAAAATAATAATAAAATATATATATTTACATGCAAAGTTGCATGTAACCCATGTGTTAATCATTTCTCATATGGATTGCATTTTGTTGTTTTTTATAAAAACTCGTTTTGATGAGTTTGAATTGGATGGATGAACCTTTTGAAGATAGAAAAGCTCTCGGATGAAAATACTTCATTTTGATGAAGTTTTCTTTTTTGAGCTTCCTCAACAAAACTTCCATCTCCTTCCATCTCATCTCCTTTCTTCTTTCTTTGTTTCTCTTCTAAAGGAGTCCCACCACTCCGTTACTCGGCCCGAGGATAGCGGAACTACCGAAAGTGGTCTTCGAAGAGTTCGTGCGAAGATTCGAACGACGAATTTGAAGAAATTTAGAACTACAAAGGTATGTGTTCTAATTTCTCTTTTTCAAAGTTTCGAGGATGTTTCTGTTTAGTTAAATTGATGAAATTAGAGTATCAATGATCCAAATCGCTTCCGCAACATTATGCACTCCATCAATTGCTCTCTTGATGTTAGAGCTTTTAACCGGAAAATTGTCAAATCAAACGTCTTATTGCGAAGAATGGATCGATCTTTAGTTTTGGCGCATTGATGTTGGAGCTTCTAATCGAAAAATCTTCAAATCAAACGTCCTTAGGAGAAGAAGGGATCGATCTTTTGCGATTGGCGTATTGATGTTGGAGCTTATAACCGGAAAATCTTCAAATCAAGCATCCTTAGGCGAATAAGGGATCAATCTTCCACGATGGGTCCATTCAGTGGTCAGGAGGAATGAACGACAAAGATTTTTTACGTGAAGTTAATGGGATCAATCTTCCTCGATGGGTCCATTCAGTGGTTAGGAGGAATGAACGACGAAGGTTTTTGACATGGAGTTAATGAAGGAGAGAGATGAAAGCTTTCATTTAAACCTTATTCTTATTTTTTTATTATTTAAAATTAGAATGAAATTAGAGAAGAGAGAGGAAATATATTTTAAAATAGATATGAGTCGCAAAAATACAGTGAATCATAGGTTATTCGAGATTTAAACCCTATTCTTATTTTTTTAATTTTTTTATTATTATTTTTAAATTAGAATGAAATTAGAGAAGAGAGCGAAACATAGATTTTAAAATAGATATTATTCGTAAAGAGATTTGGGGTGAGAGGGGAGAGAATAGAGAATCAGTAAATGAAGATTAAGGATGAGAGGAGTGAAAAGGATTTTGTTGGACAAAATCCAGAAGAAGAGATGATAAGTTTTTTCTAAAGATATAATTTTAAAATGAGAGGAGAAGTTGAGAGGGTAAAAAATGAATGAAAAAAGAAAAGGGACACTAAACTTAATTTAAAAAAAAAAAGGACATCGTTTGAAATGGGATCCCAAAAACGGTCATTTATTATGATTTCCCTAAAATCATTAAACCCAAGTTAAAGGTCCAACTGTCAGCGTTTGTTCTTTTGATTCCTTACGATCTGAATCCCCAGAACAAACTGAGCCTCTCTCAAATGTTTCATTTGAAATTGGGTCGTTAGCCAACGTTAGTCAGGAATCCTACATCATTCTCAATGAGTAGAATATCGTTTACGTACAAGACTAAGAAAGCTACAACATTATTGACTATTTTCTTGTAGACACAAGGTTCGTCAATATTCTGTTCAAAGTCATAAGATTTGATCGCAGTAACAAACTTTATATTCCAGGATCTAGATGCTTGCTTTAATCCATAAATGGATCGATTAAGCTTGCAAACCTTTTGCTTTTGACCCTGAACTATGAACCACTCTGGTTGAGCCATTATAGATACTCTATTCAAGATTGTCATTCATAAAGGTTGTCTTGACATCCATTTGCCAAATTTCATAATCCTAAAACGTGATAATGGACAAAAGTATTCTGATCGACTTCAGCATGGCAACAGGAGAAAATGTTTCTTTATAGTCCACCCTTCCCTTTGAGAATAACCCTTTGCCACAAGCCGAGCCTTAAATGTTTGCATCTTACCAGCTTGGTCTCGTTTTCTATTGTAGATCCACTTACAACCGATAGGTCTTTCACCATCTGGTTGATCTACAAGTTCCGAGACCGAATTGATTGCCTGTTTATAGGTCAATGACTTTAAGCAACTAGTCCTTGTATATGTCATTCATTGCCTGTTTATAGGTCAGTGGATCCTCAATGCCATCATCAGGTATGAAGACCTGAGTTTCTGTCAAACCCATGTAACGGTCAGGTTTTCTAACATCCCTCCCACTACGTCGAGGCATTCTCAACTCTTGAGAAGGACCAGCCTGATCAACAACTATTGTTGATCTATTTGTAGCTTCCCCGAAAAGTTCACTCAAGACAATTCTACTTGTAGGCCGATGATCTTTGATGTGGTCTTCCTCTAAGAACGTGGCGTTTGTCGACACAAGCACCTTTTCCTCTTGACGATCGTAAAATAGACCACCTTTCGTTTCCTTGGGGTATCCTACAAATAGGCATAACTTCGAACGTCGTTCCAATTTCTTTGGATTGGGCACCAGCACATGTGTCAGACACCCCCAAATTCTAAAATGACGTAAACTTCCTTTACCCCATTTCCATAACTCATAAGGTGTTTTTGAAACACTCTTAGAGGGAACCATGTTCAAAATATACGCAGCAACCTCTACCGCATATCCCCAAAACGAACTAGGCAGCTGAGCATAGCTCATCATAGATCGAACCATGTCTAAGAGGGTTCTATTTCTCTTCTCGGATACACCGTTCTGCTGAGGTGTACCGGGCGCTGAGAGTTGGGATATTATTCCATGTTCTATCATATAGTCCTGGAATCTCAAATCCATATACTCTCCACTTCGATCTGATCGAAGTGTTTTAATCGTCTTACCTAATGTGTTCTCAACTTCTGCCTTATACTCTTTGAACTTTTCAAGGGCTTCAGACTTATGATGTATTAGGTAAAGATAGTCGTACCTAGAATAATCATCAATAAAACTGATGAAATATTCATACCCTCCTCGTGCTTTGACATTCATAGGACCAGAAAGGTCCGAATGCACGAGTTCCAAAGGTTCTTTGGCCTTATAACATTTTTCAGAAAAATGTCGTTTGATCATTTTCCCTCAAGACATGACTCACATGGTGGTAATGAGTTGTCATCTAACTGATTTAGGAGACCACTCTTAACCAATCTCCCAATCCTATTGAGATTAATGTGGCATAATCTCAAGTGCCAAAGATAGATACTTGGAGAAAACTTCTGCCTTTTATTTTGAGTCTCAGCTGTTTTAAACATCTTGGTGTTCAAAATAGTTTTCGCCTTTATTGGTCTTAACACGTATAAGTTCTTTTCAAGTTTTGCAGAACATATTTGTACACCTCTTTTGCTAATGACCACTTCATTAACCTCAAAATATACTTTATACATATGTTCAAGCAAACAAGAGATAGATACAAGGTTCCTTTTAAAACTAGAAACCAAGAGTACATTTTCTAGTAAAATGAACCTATCGCTAAACAACAACTTCATTGCTCCCACTGCTTTGGCCGAGCAACCTCTCCTGCTTCAACCCTGAGAGTTATCTCACCATCAGAAAGCAGTTGCCAAGAACTAGCTTCTTGAAAAGAAGAACACACATGGTTAGTGGCTCCTGAATCAAGTATCCAGGCGGAACTATCATGTTCCACTAAACATGTTTCAACAATAAATAAATCATATTTACCTTGTTTTTCTCTTAGCTTTACTCTCCGTAAGGTACTTGAGGGTATCATGATAGACCGATGAGGACGGTTGTCCAAACATCGCCTGTAATGAATCCCTGATCTCCTTAACGGTGATCATCACCTCTTGTTTCTTAGCTAGCATATCAGATATGCTGGCCAAGACGTAGACCCACGCTTTATCATTAGCCCTAGTCCACTTGTCAAATGCATCTTGAACAATTCGAGTTGAAGACGAGCTGGGAGGGGGAGGACATTCCTCTGTTAAGACGAACCTAAGATCATCGAAAACAAGAATCGTGTTCAAGTTCGATTTCAAGGTTGCGTAGTTATCGCCGTTTAGTTTGTCTGAAGCTAGTAACTGGATAAAAGAGCTCGACATGCTGAAAAGAATTAATTCTATTAGTGAATTGGTTTTAACCTATTTCATACATCCAATCAAGATTTAGCAAAAGTAATAATGTACCCATAAACTCATTATTTTATTTGCAACGATATTTCAGCGAGTCAGAACAATTGCTACCGAGGGGCAGTCAATCACTCCTTCACTGAACCAAGACATTGTTGACTAAATACTAATATCAGAATAACTCATATTCCTATAATATCTTAGTTATCGCTACTTCAGTTAAGCATTTACTAACAACTTAGTAAACCTTGTAAGTGTGACCCACCATTTTCAGACCTCAGAGGTCGGCCCCAACAACGCTATCGAATGGAAAAGTCAATGTTGGGAATGGACCTAAGAGACCCTATCCATTTATGGAGATTGAGTTGTTCCGACTCCCATGAAACGACCCTCCGAATGGATGGTGCTACTATGGGCGACCTGCATGTCGAACATGGGAATCTCACGATTCTACCTAATGGAGGAGACCGTAGGATGTATTGACATACTTCCTTCTCCCACTTACTATGAATACTTTCTCGATTCACCTTGCTCTTAATTTATGCAAATACCATCTGAATGAGGATGCCCTATTGACATCAAGAGGCTGAGCATAAATCTCATGATATGAACTTCGCGGAGAGCGTACGAGGAAATTGATATATCATATATACCTTCTCAACTCCTACTAAGTACTTTAGAGGGTTTGGGTATACTTTTACTTAGGCATTATCCGACTAAGACAATAAAACCTAAGTCTAGGTAAAACATATTTTTACCTATGATGTCTAGGTGATAAACGTTTTAAAACCTAACACCTCTCACGTGCATGCTCATAAAACCGGGATAACTTAACTCAAGTACCGGATCGATCCACAGGTAGGAGGTGTTCCGTAAACCGTCAGCTTAAATACCTCCAACCTTCAACAGGATCTCACCGGGTGAGTTCTCTTGTAACCTTAGCTTTACAAGATATCAACCTATTTTAACTATTAAAATGGATCGAATTTAAATTCCTAATCGCTTTGGAATTCGTTAACCCTTAGCATGCATTTATCTTTTTTATAGATTTTAAATGTCTATCTCATTTTACAACGCTTATTTACAACGCTTATAAAATAAAGACATCCTATAACATACTTCATAAACATGAATATAACCATTAGATTCAGATCGAGTTACCTAGGTCATCATATGAAAAAGTCAGTCTTTAACAGTAAACGAAGTTATAAAGAAAGAGTGACTTAATTTCGCGGTCCGGTCTTATGCAAACTCATTGCACAAGACGCCTCCACTCACATGTCTCCACATGAACGATTTCGGATCACATCGTTAGTACCATACAAAATGGGTCGCTTCCATAGTGTCCCAATGATAAGGTACCCAAGCCTATCCATATACTATAGACCGTTCTGGCTATTACTCGAACTTGATCCACATTCATGTCACCACATGAAGTTCAAATATACATTATATAGCCAAGGGTTCTTAGTTTGTTGGAATAGGTTTAAAAGAACACAATTCACTTTATTCAATAACAACTTTATTGAATAAACCTCAATAATAACTTTATTGCAAAATAGAATATACATTTAGTTTACAAACCACGAGTTTTAGGAGATAAAACCCAACAGCCTCAGCATCACTTGGTGGCCGACTCCAAATGCAACCCTACATAGATAAACTTATGTGAGTAGTAGCACCTGAATCTACCCACCAAGTATGCATAGGTAACAAAAGCTAGATTAAGCTCATAACAAACAAGGGAGAGAAACATACCCTTCTTTAATAGTCAGGCGGCATACATGGCACATTGTTTTTTCATGTGCCCAGACTTCTTGCAAAAGAAATAAATGGGTACTGAATCCTGTTTATTTTCCTTTTTTTGCTTTGAAGGTTCCGCAACATCATTCATTCGTTTCCTCTTTACAATCATTGAGGTAAATGCCATGTGAGCACTTTCTGTCTTCTCTCGTTGCAACCTCTCTTCCTCTTGAACCCAATGAGAAATAAGCTCATTCAGGGACCATTTGTCCTTTTGAGTGTTGTAACTCACCCTGAAGTGGCTATATTGCACTGGAAGAGAGTTCAAAATCAAATGCACCAAGAAGTCTTCAGAGACATCCAACTTTAGAGCTTTCAGTTTTGATGCAACATTAGACATTTTCACTATGTATTCTCTTATGTTTCCTTTACCAATGTATCTTGAAGAGGTGAGTTTTTCCATAAGGCTATTCGCCTCTGCCTTATCATTTCTGGTAAAGTACTTCTCATTTCCTTTATAAAACCTTTGGCATTAGTTCCCTTAACTAATGAACCTCTAAACGTTTCTGGAATTGAGCGTTTCATGATCATTAGACACATGCGATTAGACTTATCCCACTTCTCAATTTCAACTTTATTCGCATTATCCTCCGTAAGAGTGGGACGGTCTACCCTTAGTGCAAGGTCTAGATGCATACACCCAAGTATTATTTGAATATCATATTTCCAGTCCTTGAAGTTAGCCCCATTCAGTCTGGGAATGTGATTGACTTGAGTGGACATATTTTCAAAATTATCAACCTTAACTGTATAAAACAAAACACAAGCTCAATGTAGTAAGTAATGTCTCAAATGATATATAAATATCCAGGACATTAAAAAAATTAATGTAAGCTTTGTGAGGACAATTGAATACCTAACACGACATTTACATTCAGTCTTTGGACAAAAATGTCAATTTGCAAGTGATACTCTCTCAGTGTC
The DNA here is from genome assembly GCA_028017165.1 of Herpetospermum pedunculosum. NCBI lineage: Eukaryota > Viridiplantae > Streptophyta > Magnoliopsida > Cucurbitales > Cucurbitaceae > Herpetospermum > Herpetospermum pedunculosum. Next base: position 47,320,954 of record CM051529.1, read on the forward strand.
TTAATCAAATATTAATAACCTATCCCTTATAAGTGTTAACCTTCCTTTGGGCCGACTAACAACCTCATGATTAAAACCTTATATTATCCACGAATTTGGAAACTAGGTTTGTAAAAAAAAATTGAATACCATTTTTTCCATCTCTTCTTTAGCCAATCCATTTTTTTTTTCTAAAGGTATTTAATTAATGCGAAGATTGAACCCCTGACCTCTTAGTCTGGGGTACACTTATGTCAATTGAGCTATGCTCGGTTTTACTATTATTTTTCTTTCAGTTTCACATTGTGCCGCAAATTCGTGAAATTATTTTATATACCACAAATGTATTGTCATTTAATGTTATATGGAATTATTTATATTGTTTTTATATTTTTCATTAATTTTGAATATTACCATTGTCTTTTTTCTTTATTTATCTCACTCACGAATTTGGCAACTAATTTCTCTAACAAAAAAATTGAAAACCATTTTTTTTTCATAGCTTATGTGGTAAATCCATTTTGTTTCGGTAAGTTTTTTTTTTCTTCTCTGAGTTCCACCGTGCCGCAAATACATGTTTTTTTGTAAGTTTTTTTTTTCTTTAATTTCTTTGAGTGAGTTTTATTTTATTTCTTTAATTTGAAATACTTCTTTAATATATATCCGAATATAATTTAGACTCGTTACGTAATTGACAAACAAAATTGTATTCGTATACCTCCATAACTTAATATATATACACAAATATAATTTATAATTATTACCTAATTAAACATTGAAATTGTATTCTTATACCTGCATTATTTAATATATATATATATATATATATATATATATATCAGAATATAACGTAAAATCATGACATAATTGGCAATTTAGTATATATACAGTACAAGAATATAATGTATAATCATTGAAATTGTATTCATATACCCGCATTACTTAATATATACCCTAATATAATTTATAATTCCCCACCACAACATGTTGTCAAAAAAAAAAAAAAAAAAAAAATTTATAATTGATACTTATTTGAGAATCAAAATTATATAAGCATACCTGTATTATTTAATATATACTTGAATATAATGTATAATCGATACCTAATTAACAAACAAAATTTTATTCTTATACCTTAATTATTGAATATATATAATTATATAATCGTGACATACTTGACAAATAAATTTGTATTTGTATACATGCATTACTTAATATATATATACCCGAGTATAATGTATAATCGTTAACTAATTAAAACGCAAAATTATTTTCTTATACATGCGTTACCTAATATATTAGCGAATATAATGTATAATTGTGTCATAATTCACAAACATAATTCTTAAAAATAATTTAAAAATAATTAGATTTTATAACATCATTAAACATAATTCCATAAATAAATAAGAATTTCAGTCCCTATCACAATTTTAGTAGAAATTAGGGCTATTATGATTTTGAAAAATAGAGGAGATGAATGAATAAGGGATCCGAGAAATTTGTTTTGATTTTTTTAAAAAAATATTAAGGGTGATTTGATATAATAGGATAATATCTTTTCAACTGAAAATTTTCTAAACAATACATTATTTTCAAATATTTTAAAATAAATTAATTATAATTATAACTAAATATAGTATTTAGGCATTCAAGTAATTTCAACCATGTTTTATCTCTCCATCAACTTGGCTCGTGACAAAGCCGTAATATTTGAAGCCTAATGACATTTGTGTAATTAAGATCCTCAAATTGCCTATCTAGGTAAACAACCATTATTCATATCTATTATTGCATGTGTGTTTGTTGTTTGACCAAATTAAAACCTTCCTTTGGGTCGATCACAATTCGCATAAACAACAAATACACTACATATAATAACTTTAAATGTTCCAATTTGTAAAACATAGACTAGCATATTTTACTCATCAAAATATTAAAAAAAAATGGATAAATTGTGTTAAATGAAAAGGTAATTGACTTAATAAGCACAACATAGGGAAAATTAAATAGTCCTCCATACTTCATTATGCTCGTACCCTAAGATTTAGAATATAATGCATCTCTTCATATAATTTTATAATCCATTATTATTGTTATAAGCAATTCTAAATATATAACAATAATAAGAATAATAAAATTACACAAATAATAATAATAATAAAAAAAAAAGACGTTATAATGATGATTTGCAGTATGGCCCCAGGCCCGCCCACTGCAAATGCAATCCTTGAATTAGGTTGGAGCCGCCGTACATTTGGCTCTTTTTTTAAAAAAAAAATCAACTTGATTTGAATCCTCAAGACTCAGAAACCAAAAACCAAAAATGCATTACAAGCAATTTAATTTCATTATTGAACCGTATGTGAGATTTGAACTCCTTTTTTTGTTTTTTCTTTTTAATAACAAAGAATTCAACTAGATTCAAGAATTTAACAACTTATTAACCCAAATAATTGTGACATGTTGTTTCGAAGGTTATTAAAAGAAAACAACCCATGAATTAATTCACATAGACAACATGCCAAGAAATAAAAATAAGGATTCAGCAAACATCCATGCAAAACCGGCTCCGATACCACTTGTTGGAATAAAATACATTATTCTAGGATTTAAGCATGGAAGCAAGCCAATTTCTTTATATGACCAAACGAATTACCTGGATTCATAAGATGTAATTGTTGAAACTTTGGTCTGGTTGTAGTTGCGTGGTTGGGATCTTCCTCAACTATACGATCTAGTCCTCAATGGGTGATCCTCTCTATCATATGGGGAATAGAAGGCTAAAAATCGTCTAGCATATTGGGGACCATAACCTTGTATTTATATGTTGATCCTAGGTTTCCCATAATCCCCTAGGATCAACGGGCCGCTGCCCAGCGGGCCACACTACCAATTAATAGGATTAGGGACCATATTCAGACCATCTATTTCCCCATGAATAGCGATACATATATTTGCTGATTTAAATTTGTTATCCATAGGAATTTATTAGATTAATTCCAACATAGATCACAAGACAACAATGGCAATTGCCGACCCAACATGTTGATTGAAAGCTTTATTTAGTGATGTTGTTTGCGAAAATTTTGATGCAGCATTAACATTAGCTAAATCAAGGTGGTACTTGATATTTTCTAGGAAAAGAAGAAGAAAAAAGATTTGGGTGTTAAAGTAGCATTACTAAGGGAAGAGCAATGATCCAAGTTTGGGGGGTTTGAGAGTTATTTAAGGTCTTTAGAAGATAGAATCAACCCTTTAATCAAGAAATTACTTGTGATATTGTATGTTTCTTCCCTTATTTGATATAAATTCCTTATGTTAGACTTGAAATAAGCTTTTTTTGTTATTTGTTCTATTTTGAGCCTAAAAAGGAAAAATTGACATACTTGTTGAATGTTTAGGTGCTTATTATAAGAGAAGGCTTAAGCAAGGCAGAAACAGAGGATTGCGAAAGTCTTGAGCAAGCAAAGTTTTAGCAAAGGTTGTACATGAGCACGTGGTTTGCCAAACAACTCATTTATGAGTTGTCCCCTTTCGTATAAGTAGAAAAAGCAGAAATGCTTTTTCTCAGCGAATGAGAATTCTACATCTGGATTAGGGCATCCCTATGTATGGTCCCTAGGTTCTTATATTGAGAAGCCGCCGCATTTGCAGGCATATACCATTTTTTTGGAGAGACAACTTAGAGTTTTTAGAGAGCTTTTGACATTTTTAGAAAAAATTTGTCGGAGAATAGCTGGCATTGATTTCAGTCGCTGGAGAAAATGAGCTAAGCTGAACCTCGGCGAAGAGACCTTCCTCAAGCCGCTGAAGTCTGATTGTAGCATTCTTCCCATTCTTTCTTCTTCTAGACTTCATCTATTTCGATTTCTTGTAATGTTTTCCTTGAGCCACAATTTCGGGCTCCTATCTTACAACATGTTGAACTAATTCTTAAAGGGGAAGATTAGAAGTATGAAGTGAATCAATCATTTTTATATGCTTTAGTAAACTTTTATGTGATTTTATTTGAGCATGTTTGTTCTTCAAGCTATTTTGCATTTTCGATTGATCATCCATTATGCATAGTGAGATCTTTAGCTTTGAAAGAAGACAAGTTCTCTGATTATTCATGTTCATGTTAGCCTCTTGCTAGGTTAGGTGTTCTACTAAGTGAGGAGATTAGACATAATCCCTCACCTAATATGCATAACAAACAACATGCTCAATCATTTGGTAGTTTAATGAAAGTTAGATATTCATGTGGGAAATACTGGAAGGGTTTTTGTGATAATGTTGTGAAGGTAATCGAATAATTGTCTTGCTAGAGCATTATGGTTTTGTGGTTTGCTTCAAATCACTTCTAATCTGACACTGTCTTCTCCACGATTGTTATCGCTTTTTTAGTCTATTGCTTTCTGTATTTTTGCTACTATTTGATCCCAACATTTATTCTGTCTTCGCATTTTCTAGGTTAGGTCGTTATTTTCTCAAAAACCACACAAACAATATGATAGAACATGAAATAATATCATTTGCTGAACATATTGTGTACACTTGCATAGTCTAAGCGCTCTATCCATTGCATTAGTTGACACATCCGGAGCACGCAACAATTGTCGCCTCGTACTTCCGACGATCTCCGACCACCACCGTCGACCACCGACTATAGTCAACGTCGGTCATAGTGTTTTAAATATAAATTTGAACTTATTAATTCTTATTGTTTATTAATAGTTATTCTTTATAGTAATTTGACATGAGTAGAAACACTTTTAGTGTAGAAAAATACTTTTGAAAAAATGTAACCAAATATATGAGTGTTTAAATTATAAATATTTCTATAAAAAAATGTTTTTCTGAAAAACATTTTTTTAGTAGTCATTCCAATTAGACCCTTAGACATATATCATTGGAAAAATAGAATAAAACTACGGCTTGTGCTTGATGGAGAACAAGCATGGACACATACATGCGCAAAATGGGCCGAAATAAGATGCTCAACCCAAATGGGTCAATATAATACAATTTCCAACCCTCAACTGTGACACGAGGAATTCTTTTGTTGGAAAGAAAAACTTAACCACTTTTATCGCAGGAATAAAGCATAAAAATAACTGAGAAATTAAAAGAAATAAACACAATAAGAAACACATGAATTTACGTGAAAGCTCCAAAACCGGAGAAAAAATCATGAACCACAAAGAAACTGCACATGTGAAAAAATATTAGAAACACATAGAAATCTCTCCCTGACCACAATTACAAATAAACACTCTCTTGAAGCATTATACACTCATTAATCTAGAGTTGGTATGATGAGAAATTTTGTAAAGGGGAGATACCATGAGGAGAAATTTTGTCTTTCTTCAAAAAAAAGTCAGCATCTACCTTTACGAGAGAGACAATGTCAGCATCCGACCCAGAACCCTATGACGAACTTGTTATGTTCGAACAATGATTTTTCATGTGCCCAAGTTGTCCGCATTCCCAGAAACCTTTTCTTCCGCAAAATTTTTTCTTCTTCTTCCAATTGCAAGCTATCAGGATTGAATCTTCCTGTGAAGTATGCCTTCGCTCTTCAACCTTCTTTCTTTTCATAGAAGTTTACTAGTAGCCTCAGCAAAATCTAAAGTCTCATTCACATACATCAAGATTGGCTTCATATGTTCATAAGAATATGAAAGTGACAAGAAAAGCATGAGTGTTTTATCCTTACCATCTATCTTCACTTTGATTGCCTCCAGCTTCGTTACAGTGTCATTGAGAACACCCAGATGATCTAAGATTTTCGTATCATTCTTCATTTGCACCGTGCGAAATTACTTCTTCAAGTACAACCGATTTAAGATGCTATTTGTCTGATACATCGCTTCAAGCTTCTCCCAAATTTCTTTTGCTGTCAAAATTTCATACGCATTTGCAAAAACATTCTTAGCCAAATTTAGTCTAAATGCACTTGTAGATCTTAAATCCATTTCCTCACAAACTTCATCAGTACACATGTTGGACTTCTTAGAACCTTTACTATAACTATCACTGGACTCCCCGGATAATCATCACCGCTTAACTTTTCAGAAGAACCACCACTCGATCTTCCCTTCAAATCCCAGTGTCCAAATTGTATCAGTACATCCTTGACTTGCATTTGCCACAAGACGAAGTTCATCTTTCCATCAAATTTCTCAATGTCAATCTTCACTAGACTCATAAAGCTTAACATATCTGCTTTACTCCTAGCAAAACTACAAATGGCGAACAACCCAACAACCCACATTATCCTGCAACCATAGATCATACTCAAAAATAAAGAAACTACGAACCTAAAGTTCTGATACCACTTGTTGGAAAAAAAAAACTCGTCTCCACTTCTACCACCGAAATAAAGTAGAAAAATAATTAAGAAATTAAAATAAATCAACAAAATAAGAAACACGTGAATTTACGTGGAAAACTCCGGGAGAAAAAATTATGAACCAAAAAGAAATTACACTATGTACAAAATTATTACAATCACACAAAATTCTCTTCCCAACCCGAATTATTAGAAGAAGAAAAAAACACTCTCTTAAAGCATTATACACTAATTTAACTATAGTTGGTTTACAAGGCATAAAATGTTTTTATTTGGGATGATTAAAAACCAAAGTCATAGGCTCCTTTTAGAGTACTTGGAGCCCATGAATTTTTCCTACATTTTCAATGTAAAACAATTGCTCTTCTTATATATTGTCAAAAACTCTACCTCGTTCACAATGCACTTTCCAAGAAGCTACAAGAAAAACTTCAAATTACACGAGGGAAAGATAAATAAATATCTGACAGAAGTATGAATGAAAAGCTTGAGTTTCTCCTTTGGCCAATTCACAATAACCTAGACTAATTGAAAAGATTCGATCAATCTCCTTGAACCCGTATACCATTATGAAAGCACCTTAAAAAACTCTAGGGATACAAAGAGTCAGGGATATCGCTTTTCCAATGACAAACAATCTCGTTGTATGTGTAGTACTAAATTGTGTGGATACACCTACAAGTGATGATAGTGATACCCACAAAGAGAGGCGGAAAGGCAAGAATCACATGAGAAAATCATTGGTTGCAACACAAAATGACAATCATGCAAAAGCAAGTTAGAAGGCTAAAAAAAAAAAAAAAAAAAAAAAATCAAGTATTCGCATGAGGTAGTAAAAAAAATTATTTCATGAGATTATCATAACCCTAACATGTTCTTACTCAACTATTATACTTAAAAGAAAAATTGACAATCTTCCAAGTCAAATTAAAATAAAAAAGAAACTTTATTCTAGATTTTTTAGATAAAAATTAGAAGTATAAACTAGATAAAGATCAACTCCTAAATATATTTTAGGACCTCAAAAGATTGGTCACGTTGCTCTAAAAAACAGTGCATGATTATATCACAATTACAAAACGAACTATATACTTTAAGTAGTTTGTTCCAGAAGAATGAAGAATAAAAAAAGGCAATGAGTAAATGGAATCCAAGTGGAACCAATGAACAACATCAAAACACTTCATGTTAATATCACAGTTGCAAAAAGAAAATATCAGAGTAATTTATTCCAAAAGAGTGGGAAATTCAAGGGAGGCAACGCTTTTCCAATGTTAATATCACAGTTGCAAAAAGAAAATATCAGAGTAATTTATTCCAAAAGAACATCGTTTTTCCAATGACAAACAATCTCGTTGTATCTGTAGTACTAAATTGTGTGGATACACCGACAAGTGATGATAGTGATACCCACAAAGAGAGGCAGAAAGGCAAGAATCACATCAGAAAATCATTGGTTGCAACACAAAATAACAATCATGCAAAAGCAAGTTAGAAGGCTAAAAAAAAAAAAAAAAAAAAAAAAAACGACAAATCAAGTATTCACATGGGGTAGTAAAAAAAAAATTCTTTCATGAGATTATCACAACCCTAACATGTTCTTACTCAACTATTATACTTACAAGAAAAATTAACAATCATATCCAAGTCAAATTAAAACAAAAAATAAACTTTATTCTAGATTTTTTAGATAAAGATCAGAAGTATAAACTAGATAAAGATCAACTCTTAAATATATTTTAGGACCTCAAAAGATTGGCCACGTTGCTCCCAGAAACAGTGCATGATTATATCACAATTACAAAACGAACTATATACTTTAAGGTAGCTTGTTCCAGAAGAATGAAGAATAAAAAAAGGCAATGAGTAAATGGAATCCAAGTGGAACCAAAGAAGAACATCAAAACACTTCATGTTAATATCACAGTTGCAAAAAGAAAATATCAGAGTAATTTATTCCAAAAGAGTGGGAAAGTCAAGGGAGGCAACAAACAAATTTAATCAAAGCGGAACAAATGGAGGACTGAGGAAGAAAATAAATGCAAGACAAACTTTTTTGGAACATGAAGAAACTCATAATCAAGTGTAAGGATATAAAGAAGAGGGGAAGAAATTGGGCTTATGATTAAAAAAAACACTCGTTCTTGCCAAGGAAGGTAATGAATAAATGGAATACAAGTGGAACCAAATGAAAAACAAACAAGAAAACCAATTGGGAAAAACAAACTCTTAGAAGTAAAAAGGAACTCTCAATCAACGATATAAAAAAGGGGGGAGAAGAACCAGAGTTGAGATAGTTTCATGATTCAACACTAATTCCAGAGCCAAAAAGTAATGGGGATAATAAGATAGAGAACATATGGAGCATCTGAATTAAATCCTATAAAGTCCAGTCCCTAAACTACAAACTCGAACATGAAGGAACTAGATATTTAATGGGATATATCTTGTCAAGAGCATTGAATGACTCTAAGCTCCACATCTTTTAACCTTTCAGACACATTTTTTTTTTCCTTTAATGGGTGAGTGATGCCTTCAGCTTTAAAGAACACCGAGTTAGGTATAACGGACCAGTAAAAGATTTTGCATGGGGAACTATAGGAGGGTAAAAAATAAACATCAAGATCCACCTATGCAAAGCTTCATGATGTGAAGAATCTTAGGGGCCGTTTGGATTAAGGATTTGTAGATGCCTAGGAATAGAGGATGCCTGAGAATGAGATGTCTGGGAATAAGATGTCTAGGAATCAATGATGTATGTGTTTGGTGCTGCATGAGAATGTCATCAAATTTTCATGGGAATTAATGATGTCTGTGTTTGGTGTTGCATGAGAATCTCGTAGACACTGTATTTTGTCAGACCTTGTTTATCATTATTTCCAAGTTTTGCTCATTTTTGTCTTTTCCTTGCGTTTCGTTCAATAGATGGTTGAAATCATTTAATTTCGTATTTTTCCGTTAATTTTGAGGTTTCAAAGAAAAACAAACAAATACGTTTCAAAAACGTTTTGTTTAAGGTTTAGTTGTAGTGTTTGAGATTTGAGGTTTTGATTTAGTGTTTCAGATATTTTTAAAGAAGATTCAAAATAAATTCAAATTGATTTTTAAAATTAGATTGTTTAAATTGATTTCTTTTAAATATTTTTCAAAACAAATTTCCTAAGGGAAAAAAAGATTAATTTGAAAAATGTTTTCTTCTAATTTATATTTTTCAGTTTCATATATTTTTTTTTAGTTTAACTTTAACCTTTTATTTCTTTTAGTTAATAAATATAAATTATAATTAAAAAAAAAATTATAATTACTTAGAATTATTTGAAAAATTATACTTTTTTTTTAAGTTCAAAATTATCATTCAAAAAGTAAATTGTAAGGTTCTTCTTATTAACTCATAATTACTTAGAATTATTGACTTAATCGTTAGTTAATATTTAGTGAATTTTCTTTTGACTACAATTAAATTAATAAATGACACTATGGACGAGCTTGCTGAGATGCCACCACCACCACCGCCTAAGGATGAAAGAAAGAGGAAAAGAACTTCTATGGTATGGGATCACTTTACTAAATTACTTGATTGTACCGAAGATAGACCTCAAACCAAATGTAATTATTGTGGCACTATATATGCATGTCATACAAAGAGGAATGGGACAGGGACAATGAGAATGCATATTGAGAGTTATTGCAAACAAAGTCCTTTGATAAAGACAAAAGATGCATCTCAACAACAATTGATATTTAAAAAGAATGGTGACGTGGGAGAAAATATAACAAATACCTCTCTTAGGTGTGCAGTTTTTATTGTAGAGAATGCTAGAAGAATTCTTGCTGAAATGATCATAATTGATGAGTTATCTTTTAGATTTGTGGAGAGTGAAGGATTTAGAAGGTTTGTGGATGAGACCATTACTTTATTGGAACCTAAATTTATTCTTCCTTCTCGAACTTCAATTGCTAAGGATATTCTGGCTATATATGCCATTTAAAAACAAGCTTTGAAAGAACTTTTTGTAGATCAAGCGTATAGAATTTCACTCACAACTGATACATGGACATCCTGTCAAAATATTAACTATATGGTCTTGACCGCACATTTTATTGACAATAGTTGGAAATTGCATAAGAGGATCATCAATTTCTCTTAAATAGATGATCATAAAGGTGAGACCATAGGAAGAGAATTTGAACGATGTTTGAAACATTGGGGGATTGAAAAGATATTGACATTGACTGTTAATAACGCTTCGTCCAACGATAGTGCTATTGCTTATCTAGTTGAGCGTTTCAAACATGGGTTGATTTTGGATGGTGACTATTTGAATGTTAGGTGTTGTGCACATATTATTAATTTGATTGTGAACGATGGCTTGAAAGATGTGCATGAGTCAGTGACACAAATTTGAAATTCTGTTAGATTTGTTAGATCTTCTCCAGCTCGATTTGCTAAATTTAAGAAGTGTATTGACGATGAGAATATATCTAACAAGAGTCTTTTATGTCTTGACGTTCCAACTAAGTGGAACTCTACATATTTGATGCTTGAGGCATCTGAAAAATTTGAGAAGGCATTTGATAGATTAGATTATTACGACACTGCATATTTGAAAATGAAAGATGAGAAACAGAATCCAAATGGTAAAGATTGGGAGGTCGCTCGCATATTTGTTAAGTTCTTGTCTGTATTTTATGAGGTGACTCATAGAATTTCCGGTTCTCTTTATATTACTTCTAATATGGTCTTCGATGAAATTGCAACTATCCAGAATTGTATACGAAAGTATTCTTCGGGTAATGATAGTTCAATTATTACTGATGTTGTGACCAAAATGCAATTTAAATATGATAAGTATTGGGGGAATAGTGAAAAGGCGAATTACTTATTATATGTTGCATTTGTTCTCGTTCCTCGTCACAAGATGAAGTTCCTTATGTACTATTTGAATCAGTTATTTGAGGATAAAGTGGCAAAGGAAATAGGAAAAAAAGTGGAAGATGTGTTTGTAGGGTTTCTTTATTCCTAAGTTCATGATTCTAACTTGTTAGATTTCTTTTAGGCTTTAATCTATAATCCTATAGATTGATAATATCTAACATGCATGAATCACAAACCTAATACATGAATCTCTATGTTCATGAGTTGATTAAATAAGCGGAAGCGTACCTGGATTCATGATGAAGAAGATCTTTGAATTGGGTTTGCTCTTCCAATTCTACAAGCGGTTTTCTCCCTTATTCTCTCTAACAATGGAGGTTAATGAGATATGAAAACTTATCACTTATGAATCGGGGAACCACAACCCTTTATATATTTGTTATTTATTTATTATTTAACCATCATAAATAATAAATAAATTTGACGGTTTCTACACATAACTTCCATACCATTAATTATATTAATTATGTAACTTACTCAATAAAAATAATAAATGCTTAATGATCACCTTATTTTTATTGAGTTCCAAATAAAAAAAATAGCCCAAACACATTTTATATATATATTTGTCCAATAAATCTAACAATCTCCCACTTGGACAATATATATAATTACATGTGTTCATCTTTATGCGCAAATAATGTGGCTATCATAATTTAAAGTTACTCCAAATCAATCTCGTCCATTAATCATATCAACATTGAACCAAAGCGGTTTAATTACATTAGTTCGTAATTCAACCCATCAATGATCACGAATATCAATATAATTAAATGACATAGATCATAGTACGGATGTGTAGCATAGAAATGACATCCAATGTGATCCATCATGTCAACTTCTAACTGGTCCCTAATGAGATCAAAATTTTCCATAAACAGAGTGTAACAAAATTCTTTATTATCCATAAACTGCAGTAATCAATAAGTCTGTATAACATACATATATATAGAAACAAACTCCCACTAAATCTGAATATCTTCAAATAACATAACACCCATTTGAGCAGTATGCTCCAAAAAGACCTTGGGTGGTAGTCCCTTAGTTAACGGATCCGCAATCATAGAGTTTGTACCAATATGTTCTATATATAAATGACCACTCTGAACTCTTTCTTTAACAACTAGGAACTTGATGTCAATGTGCTTTGACTTAGTTGAACTCCTATTGTTGTTCGAATACATGACTGCTGATTTATTGTCACAGAATAACTTTAGTGGTCTTTCAATTCCTTTCACAATCTTTAGCTCAGTGACAAAATTTCGCAGCCACATTCCATGATTGGATGCCTCATGACATGCTATAAATTCAGCGGCCATAGTGGAAGAAGCAATGAGTGTTTGTTTAACACTTTTCCATGAGATTGCTCCTTCAGCAAGCATAAAGATATAACCTAAAGTGGATCTCCGACTGTCTTGGCATCCAGCAAAATCTGAATCCGAATATCCAACGATCTCCAGTTGGTCCGATTTCTTATATGTGAGCATGTAGTCTTTAGTTCTTTTCAAATAACGCATAACCCGCTTGACAGCTACCCAATGATCCATACCAGGGTTACTCAGATATCTGCCCAACATTCCGACAATGTATGCCAAATCTGGTCGAGTACATACTTGTGCATACATCAAACTTCCTACTGCAGATGCATAAGGAATTTTCTGCATTTCTTTAACTTCAAGATCATTCTTAGGACATTGTTGAAGACAAAATTTGTCTCCTTTAACAACGGGGGTATTTCCTGATTTACAATCCTGCATGCCATATCTTTTTAGTACATTTTCAATGTAACTCTTTTGTGATAATCCAAGTATACCTCGAGAACGATCTCGATGTATCCGAATTCCTAATACAAAAGAGGCCTCACCAAGATCTTTCATTTCAAACTTAGTTGAAAGAAATCTTTTAGTTTCATGCAGTAAGCCTGTATCATTGCTAGCGAGCAATATATCATCAACATATAAAATCAGAAAAATATGTCTGCTCCCACTGAATTTGTGGTATACACAATCATCAATTAAATTACTCTCAAAACTAAATGAGATAATAATTTCATGAAATTTGTGATACCATTGACGAGAAGCTTGCTTGAGACCATATATGGATTTCTTTAGTTTACAAACCATTTTGTTTGGATCTCCCACCACAAAATTTTCTGGTTGATTCATAAAAATTGTTTCATCAATGTTGTCATTTAGAAACGCAGTCTTAACATCCATTTGGTGTAGCTCAAGATCAAAATGCGCCACTAATGCCATGATCGTCCTAAAAGAGTCCTTTGTCGAAACAGGGGAAAAGGTTTCTGTAAAATCAATACCTTCCCTCTGAGTGAAACCCTTTGCAACAAGACGTGCCTTATATCTTTCTACATCACCCTTTGAATCCCTTTTGGTTTTAAATATCCATTTACAACCAATAGGTTTCGCACCTTCAGGTAATGAGATTAGATCCCAAACGTCATTGTCTTCCATAGACTTAATTTCTTCATTCATGGCAATAATCCATTTATGAGAATTAGAACTATGCATTGCTTGATGTAAGTTGATAGGATCATCTTCCATCATTTCAACGCTATCCTCATGTTCTTGGAGAAATACAATATAGTCATCTGAAATAGCATTTCTCCTTTCTCTCGTGGATCTCCGTAATGACATTTGTTCTTGAGGTTGTTGAGTTTGTTCTTCAGGAATGTTTACCTCATTTTCAATGGGAAGATTTGTATTATTGTCTTGAAGTTCTGGAATTGCTTCTTGATTAATATCATAAATAAATTCATGATTATCATCAATAGCAATTGTAGGAATTTGAACAAATTCCTCTTCAAATACAATTTCCTTAGTATTTCTCCCCTCAAACTCAATATCCTCAAAGAACACCGCATTTCCCGTCTCAAAAATAGTTCTGTTCGTGGGAACAAAAAACTTATAACCCCTTGATTTCTCAGAATATCCAATAAAGTAACAACTAACTGTTTTGGAGTCCAATTTCTTTTCATTAGGCTTATAAGGTCTTGCCTCTGCTGGACATCCCCAAATATGAAAATGCTTTAGGACTGGCTTTTTACCGGTCCAAAGCTCATAAGGAGTTTTAGTTGTTGCTTTAGTTGGAACTCTATTAAGAATATATGCTGCAGTCTTTATTGCTTCTCCCCAGAGAGATTCCGGTAAAGTAGAATGAGAAATCATGCTTCTTACCATATCTTTAAGAGTTCTGTTTCGTCTCTCAGATACACCATTCATGCGAGGAGAACCTGGCATAGTGTATTGAGGTACAATTCCACATTCCTCTAGGAATTTAGCAAATGGTCCTGGACGTTGTTCTCCTGATCCATCATATCGACCATAGTATTCACCACCACGGTCAGATCTGACAGCTTTAATTCTTTTACCAAGCTGATTTTCTACTTCAGCTTTGTATGCCTTAAACACGTCCAGTGCTTGGGACTTCTCACTAATGAGATAAAGGTAGCCATATCTTGAATAATCATCTATGAACAAAATAAAATATCGTTGACCATTCCAAGAAGTCGTAGGGAATGACCCACAAATATCAGTATGAATGAGTTCTAAGACGTCTGTAGTTCTGTTGGCACCCAATTTCTTTCCATTTGTTTGCTTTCCCTTAATACATCCAATACAAACCTCAAAATTGGAAAAATCAAGAGAATCAAGAATTCCATCACTTACAAGCCTTTCAATTCTGTGTTTAGATATATGACCTAAACGCTTGTGCCAAATTGATGCAGAATTTTCATTTGTTAATTTTCTTTTAGTACCGCGAGTACTTGTATGCAAGGTTTCATTATATGAGGCAATTGTATCAAGTAAATATAGATTATCATAAACCGACAAAGAACCAGTTGCAATAATACTTGAATTTAAAGAAAGACTAAACTGACAATTTCCAAATGAACAACAATAACCAAATTTGTCCAAAACAGAAATAGAAACCAAATTCCGTCTAAAAGACGGTACAACAAAAGTGTCTTTCAAATCCAAATAAAAACCAGTTCTTAATAATAATCTAAAATTCCCAATAGCCTCGACTTCAACTGATTTGCCATCGCCCACAAAAATGAATCTTTCATCATCACTTGGCTTTCGGCAGCTCAGGCAACCCTGCATAGAAACACTAATGTGAGTAGTAGCACCAGAATCTACCCACCAAGTGTGACTCGGTACTGAAGTTAAATTAACCTCAGAGCAAACTAAAGTAAGAGATTCACCTTTCTTTGCACGCCATGCGTGATATTTGGTACAGTCCCTCTTCAAGTGTGTGGATTGCCGACAAAAGAAACAACTAAATTCCTCATTTTCTTTAGTTTGTTGTTTCTTTTGCACGGGACCACCTGCAGCTTCTTTAGGGTTCTTCCTTTTATTCCTTTTATCTCTGAAATTACTTCCTGAAGCCAAATGAGCACTTTCAGTCCGATCTTGCTTCAATCTCTCTTCTTTTTGCACACAGTATGAAATGAGCTCATTAAGAGTCCATTTCTCCTTCTGACAGTTATAGCTGACCTTAAACTGATTAAATTGTGCAGGAAGAGAGATCAAAACCAAATGCACGAGCAGTTCATCAGAAAGCTCTAACTTTAGTGCTTTTAGTTTTGAAGCAAGGTGAGACATTTCCATTATGTACTCCCTTATGTTTCCTTTTCCCTTATACTTCATTGAGGTCAAGCTCGCAAGAAGCGTGCTTGTTTCAGCCTTATCGTTTTTTGCAAAACGTTTCTCAATTTCCTCAATGAATTCCTTAGCATTAGTGACTTCAGAGATATCACCCCTAAACGTTTCTGGAATTCCTCGCTTAATGATCATTAGACACATGCGATTTGATCTTTCCCATTTTTCAAGGTCCTGTTTTTCAACAAGGATACCTTGATCCGTAATAGTGGGTCGATCAATCCGAAGCGCAAGGTCTAGATCCATACACCCGAGGATAATCAAAACATTTTCTTTCCAATCTTTAAAGTTATTTCCATTCAGTATAGGAATAGAATTGACATTGGCAGATATTGTAGATGCGGAAGCATTAACTAAAATTAAAACAAAAGAATACTATGTACACATTTTTACATCTTGATTAATAAATTCACATTGAGATTTTTCCATCATAAAAAAAAAATATCTAGCACAACATTAATATTTAGTCTTTGGACAGAAATATTAACTTGTAAGTGATATTTTTGTGCAATGATCAAATACTGACAATAAATCCTGTCAAACAATAATTATATCTTTGGATTGAATTATTGTTCACATGGAACCGAATAATCGTCACATATTTATCATCACAGGTACTTCTGTAATTCGGCCCGACAATATTAATCTTTCTTTGGACCGATATAATATCCGCATGAATTACAGACGTACTTATCATTTAAAATCCATACCGAATCAACATTTACAAGATAAATTACTTTGGTAATTAATATGTTGTTTCAATTGATTGGTTTAAAATAATAAACTCCTTAAAATCTCAAAAAAAAACTTTATTGAATTTATTAATTAAATTCTTAATTCCTTAAGTTCTTAATTATTTTATTTACGATAATTATCTAGAAAAACTCAAGCAAACCCTAAAACTTTTAATATTTTTTCTGTAAATCTTAATCTCAATATCATGAAAATCTTATACGATTATAAAAATCTTAATCTTAATCATAATCTTATATCATGAAAATCTTAATCTTAATATCAAGAAAATCTTATACGATTATAAAAAATCTTAATCTTAATCATAATCTTATATCATGAAAATCTTAATCTTAATATCAACAAATTAACATAGAGATCGGCTCTGATACCAATTGTAGGGTTTCTTTATTCCTAAGTTCATGATTCTAACTTGTTAGATTTCTTTTAGGCTTTAATCTATAATCCTATAGATTGATAATATCTAACATGCATGAATCACAAACCTAATACATGAATCTCTATGTTCATGAGTTGATTAAATAAGCGGAAGCGTACCTGGATTCATGATGAAGAAGATCTTTGAATTGGGTTTGCTCTTCCAATTCTCCCTTATTCTCTCTAACGATGGAGGTTAATGAGATATGAAAACTTATCACTTATGAATCGGGGAACCACAACCCTTTATATATTTGTTATTTATTTATTATTTAACCATCACAAATAATAAATAAATTTGACGGTTTCTACACATAACTTCCATACCATTAATTATATTAATTATGTAACTTACTCAATAAAAATAATAAATGCTTAATGATCACCTTATTTTTTATTGAGTTCCAAATAAAAAAAATAGCCCAAACACATTTTATATATATATTTGTCCAATAAATCTAACAGTGTTGAGACGATTGTTCAACAGAGTATAATTTGTTAGAGTCTAAGAATGCTTCTGTTTCACGTTCAAGTTCATCACCTTTTATGTCAAGGAGTCAGATGAGTCAATCTACTTCTAATGATTCTTCTATTATAACAAGTAATCCTTTTTTCTTTCAACATGTTGATATGGAAGATGATGAAGATGATTTTGATGTGGACACAAAGGTGGATGTTTACTTATTGGAACGCCGTGCAAAAGTAGATGAGAATTATGACATCTTAGAATGGTGGAAAGTGAACTCTTCTAGGTATAAGGTTCTTAGTAAGGTTGCACGAGATGTTTTGACAATTCCATTGTCTACAGTTGCTTTTGAGTCTGCATTCAGTACTGGTGGGAGAGTGATTGATCATTTTCGCTCCACTTTGGCTCCATCCACAGTTAATGCACTTATTTGTGCACAAAATTGGCTACGTTCTAATGCTATCAGTTTCAATCTCCAATCACATTTGGAGGAAGTTTCTCTCGAGGCTTGAAACTTTTTTTTAATCTTTTAAACTTAATTTTAAAATTACATTAATTTTTCTTTAATTATTATTATTATTATTTTGTAGATTTTAAATTTTGGGTGGAGGAAGCACCTAAAAGACAAAGAGCGAAGGAAAATGTTTCATGAAGGAGAATGTTTCAGAATTATATTAATTTCTCTCTTATTCTTATTTAGAATTCAATTTCGATTGACATTTTTAAAATTTATTATAAAGTTAATGCATGTTTTGTTATTTCATGAATGAATTTTGAATTGAATTTGTTAGATTAAGGTTAAAGTTAAAATTAAATTATTATTTTTTTAATTAAATTATAATTTGTAAAAAAAAATCTAAGACAAAGATAAAAAGTGAAAAATAAATAATAAATAATAAAATAAAGGATAGAGAAGAGAAATAAAAAATAAAATTTATAAAAATAATGGAAGAATAACAAAGAAAAAATGAAACCTTAAAAAAAAAAAATAATGAATAAAAGTTAAAAAAAATCAAAAGAAAAAAATAACAAACATACTTTATATTATATATATTTAAAGTCAAATGTTTAATAGAAACATATCTGGCCATATCGATTAGCATTAGCTCTCCTTCACATAAGGTCTTAGGTTCGAGCATTAGTGAAGCCTAAATTTAATTTTTAATTCAAAAATTTGTAGACAGTCCAACGAAAGAGTAAACGGTGAACCGATAAACCGAACCGACCAAATCGTCGGTTAATCAGCTCGGTTCTGTTCGGTTAGATTTCAGTGTCGGTTCGGTCCCAGTTCACCAAATTTGATATATTTCCTATCGGTTCGACTTCGGTTCAGCTCCCAAACCGAACCGAATCGATTACACCCCTGAAAAGGGGGAATAGAGGCTTTGAGGAGGGAGAAATGAAAAGGGGGAGTCGAGTTTCGGCTTCGGTTCAGCACCCAAACCGAACCGAATCGATTACACCCCTGAAAAAGGGGGAGTCGGCTTTGAGGAGGGAGAAATGAAAAGGGGGAGTCGGCTTTGAGGAGGGAGAAATGAAAAGGGGGAGTCGGCTTTGAGGAGGGAGAAATGAAAAGGGGGAGTCGGCTTTGAGGAGGGAGAAATGAAAAGGGGGAGTCGGCAGGGGGAGTCGGCTTTGAGGAGGGAGAAATGAAAAGGGGGAGTCGGCAGGGGGAGTCGGCTTTGAGGAGGGAGAAATGAAAAGGGGGAGTCGGCAGGGGGAGTCGGCTTTGAGGAGGGAGAAATGAAAAGGGGGAGTCGGCAGGGGGAGTCGGCTTTGAGGAGGGAGAAATGAAAAGGGGGAGTCGAGGCTTTGAGGAGGGAGAAATGAAAAGGGGGAGTCGAGTTTCGGCTTCGGTTCAGCACCCAAACCTAACCGAATCGATTACACCCCTGAAAAAGGGGAATAGAGGCTTTGAGAAGGGAGAAATAAAAAGGGGGAGTCGAGGCTTTGAGGAGGGAGAAATGAAAAGGGGGAGTCGAGGCTTTGAGGAGGGAGAAATGAAAAGGGGGAGTCGAGGCTTTGAGGAGGGAGAAATGAAAAAGGGGAGTCGAGGCTTTGAGGAGGGAGAAATGAAAAGGGGGAGTCGAGGCTTTGAGGAGGGAGAAATGAAAAGGGGGAGTCGAGGCTTTGAGGAGGGAGAAATGAAAAGGGGGAGTCGAGTTTCGGCTTCGGTTCAGCACCCAAACCGAACCGAATCGATTACACCCCTGAAAAGGGGGAATAGAGGCTTTGAGGAGGGAGAAATGAAAAGGGGGAGTCGATTACACCCCATAGAGGCTTTGAGGAGGGAAAAATGAAAAGGGGGAGTTGAAGGGCCTGGGGAGTCGATTACACCCCATAGAGTAGAGGCTTTGAGGAGGGAGAAATTTGGAGGATAGGAGAACATGACAAAATGTCGGGAAATAGAAGCTTTGAGGAGGGAGAAATGAAAAGAGGGAGTTGGAGGAAAAAATAGAGGCTTTGAGGAGGGAAAAATTTGGAAGAGGATTAGGAGAACAAGACAAAATGTTGGGAATTCCCACAAGATAAAAAAAAACTTTGAGGAAGGAGAAATTTAGACAAAATGTTGGGAATTCCCACAAGATAAAAAAAACTCCTACACTTTCTCTCTGTCTAATGTTGGGAATTCCCACAAGATAAAAAAAACTCCTACACTTTCTCTCTCCTCACTATTCATTGCAAAAAAAAAATATAACTTCTTATTTTATGTTCCTCCTTATTTTACATTCCCTAAATTAAATTAGATTTTCTAAAAGTTTTCAAAATGAATTTAATCTTTTAAATATTATCTAGTAAATCCTATTAGGGAGTTGAGATTTTCTCAAATTCTTGTGATAATTTTCTTAAATTATTTAAGGGAGATTTAAAACATGATAATTAATTAATGGGTAATTTCACCCAGTATATCAAATTCTTACTTTATCCTTAAAGTTAAGATATGATTAAGTGAGACATTTTTTTTTACTTTAATTGTATTTATTTTTCTCAAATTAAGGACCTTTAAAAATTTAGTTAGATAATCTAGGATAAATGTTTTGGCTACCGTTTTTAACAGATGTTGTAGGTTGCTAGTACCTTCCCTACACTCAAACGACCCCCGACCCTTATTTTTTATTTAGTAGACTAGGTGATCAATCACACCCGACCAATGATTGGTGACGACTCATTTCCTTGTTTGTTTTTATTTCTTTTTAAAAACCATTGTTTAACGGAGGGACTTCGGCCGCTCCGCGTCGCAAAAAACGTTGCGACAGCATGGCGACTCAACTGAGGACCTTTTTAGAGAGTCAAGGTCATTGCATTTTTTTTTTTATTATCCAATTTTTATTTTTGTTGGTCCTTTGTTTTTTTTTATTATTATTTATTTTTGTACTATTTATTCATTGTAATTTATTTATTGCACTTTATATTGCACTATGCATTTCACACACATGTTCACGAGCCTCCTACCCAGGCTCTACCCCTTAATATTAGAATCAGAAATTGAGTAGTGTGACCTTCGTGGAATTTCGGTTCTCGTGCAGGCGCATGAAATTCTCCACTCGAGCTAACCACGCTGTTTAATCAGTTGGAGGGCTCGAGGACCGTTTTTCTCTAGGATTGTTTAGAACCTAAATCACACTCACATACATTCTAGAGTCAGTCAACATGAGTTGTGTTTTCATGTCTATTTATGTTATATATTACTTATTTCATGCACATATTCTTTTTTTGGTATTATTTTCATTGCAAATATTAATGTTTTTTTTTTCATTTATTTATGCATTTCTCACACACAGTCACAAGCCTCATACCCGAGCTCTACCTTTTAGGACTAGAATTGACAATGTAGTAGTGTTGACCTTCGAGGAGATTTAATTGCCCTCGGGTAGGCGCATGAAAAATTCTCGCTCAGATTAATTCTTTTGTTATTTTATAACATTGGAATTAATTTGGGGACCGTTTTCCTCTAAGATTGTTTAGAACTTAAATTACACTTATATACATCTTAGAGCCGACCGTTAATTATCCAAAGTCTGAACGGTAGGATACACCTACTTTGTTGCATATTTGATTCTCGTGTTTATATCATATGTTGTGTGTTCCATCCATGTATTCAAGTTCTGTATGTTTTAATTTAACTGTATGTGTTTTTATTTGGTTTCTAAAAAATCAATCTTTTTCACCTGAGTTGTACCCCTTAGGTTTAGAAATAATAATCGAGTAATCATGACCTTCAAAGGGGATGTAAATGCCCACGTATTGGCGCATGAAAGGTCTTAGTGCATTTGCTGTTTTCACATTTGTCTTTACTCGTTTTATTATTATCATTATTATTATTATTTTCATTTTAAAAATATTTTCCTTCACACAAGTCACAAAATTAAAAATGCTTAAAAGAAATAAATAATAAAAAAAAACTTTAAGATTGAGTAGTGTCGACCTTCAATGGGATTGTCAATGTCCCGTGCGGGCGCATGAAAAATCTTATTTAATTTTCAGAGCTATTAGTGTCGATCTTCGAGGGGATGTAAATGCCCCTGTGTTGGCGCATGAAAGGTCTTAGTACATTTGTTATTTTCACATTTAAAAAAAAAAAAAATCATTTGCATAACATCATGCATGCATTAGCTCATTTTCATAATAAGTCGTAACATTTCAAATAATCATTTGTTGCATCATATCACATACATACATGAAAACTGATTAATTATTGCATGACGAGTTTTTTTTTTTTAAAAAAAAACGTTTATCTTTTGTGTTTACTTTGTTTATCTTTGTGATTGCTTTGATCGTTCTTATTCGTCGAAACCTTAGCAATAATTAAAGACAAATTAGGGTGTATCATCATTTGGAAGAAATAAAAATGTTAAAAAAAAAAAAAATGGTTACTTTCACTTCTCTTCTATTGGAAAACTTGTCGAGTCTAAACCATTTTATGACCTTTCAAATGCTCTTCTCAAGCTTGATTGTTAGGCTGAACCCAATTTCGAGTGGAGCTTTTATTTTGACATTCATCATCCCTCATGTGCTAAAATTCATACCATCATACCCCACTAAACAATGTTTTAATTATCACACTGGGGCAAACCCATCTCCCACCCATCTTGTTGTGAGAGTTAAAAATTACTCACTGTAAAACCTTGTATTGACATACCACACATAATTTTGAAACAACTTACTCAAGTGGCAGGTTCACCGTAAAATCTCTGGTTAATTTCACCATCTATATTTATACGGTGTACCTCTGTATTTATCTACCCACTAAGCCTTTTGCTAAGCATGCCACACTCGACTATGTAGAAAACCTCCCAAAATTATCCACCGAAATTTATCAAGAGAGCTTCAAATGTAATGAAATAGCGTTGAACACTTGTGATTTACTGCTTCATAATTAAGGCTTGTAATTTCTCATACTTCTCTATTCCAATTTCATCTGTTATAAATTCATCTTCATTTTTCCTATCATTTGATCTCTCTCTTTCCTCGATTAGAAATTGATTCCAGAACTAAGGATGTTGGTTTTGAGAGCTGGAAAGTCAGGGCCTGTTTGATAACGTTTATGTTTCTCATTTTTTAAGAAACGGACTTGTTTGATAACTGTTCTCATTTTTTCTTGTTTCCAAATTTTGAGAAACGTTTCTAAAAAATGTGTAAAATTTGAGAAACTTCAAAAAGGTGTTTCTCCCAGTTCCGTTTCCATTTATATTAAATTGTTCTTATAAAACCAATAAATGGTTGTTTGCTCATTGGCAAAATGAAAGCCCAAATATCTTTTTACCTTTGAGGTCTTGGGTTCAAATTTTGCATAACCCCCCATTTTAATTTTAAATCTTGATACTTTGGGTTTTTTTAAGGATACATTAAAAAATTTATTTATTAATTGCAAAAAAAAAAATTATTTATTAATTTTCATGTTTTTTTTCTCCATAAATATCTATTGACATCGACATTTTATCGATATGTTCATCAACATTTTCATAAAATTGAGACCTCTACTTTCCATAAAATTGAGGCATTGGCATTTCCATCGACATCGACATTTTAAACTTTGCAAATGAGCATTTCAAGATTTTTAAATTAGTTTAAATTTCTCAATATTAAATATTAGGTTCACAAATAGTGATATTTTAGTTATATAACATAAATTTATCTATAATATAATTGAAATGTCGATTCACCTCTCATGTCGATATTTAGCTCATTGACACGTGAAAATGTCAATGAAAATGTCCACACGTCAGCGAAAATTTAAAACACGGTCCATAATAAATAATGAGGAATTGACAATGACTTCGAGATTTTAGAGCAAGGAAGACATCATTCTCGAGGTAGGGAATACATGTTTAACTATCAACATTTTTTCATTGCGAAATGTTTCTTGAACGTTGTTTTGGCGTGTTGGAGGCTCGATTATCTATTCTTAAACATGTTGTATTATTCACAATTACATTAGATTGAATGATCGTTAAGATGATTTTTTCAATGACATTAGCTATGAATAAATCATTGTTGAAGATATACAGAGTTTTTCGGACAGTTTACAAAGCAGTATAATTGAGTTAGATGTGAGTCAACATAATTTAAGGCGAACGACTCGGGTGAGAGATGACATTGCAGATCAAATTTTGGCAACATTTGAAGTATATATACAATTTTATTGATGTTTTAAATTTTGCATCGAAACTTATTTGTATTAGATTAGGTAAACTTTGGATAATTATTTTTTATATGTTTTGATGCATGTTATATCTTTATATATATATATATATATATATATATATATATATATATATATATATATATTATTATGTATACTAAATTTTATTTAAAATATAAAAATGAAAAATATAAAGAAAAACAATAAATAATTATCAACCCACATGTTTTTGTTTATTTTTTTCAAGAAACAAGAAACAAGAAACAAGAAACAAGAAACAAGAAACAAGAAACGTTATCAAACAAGTTTCTGTTTCTGTTTCTTTTTTTTTCAAGAAACAAGAAACATGAGTAATTATCAAACATGTTCCTGTTTCTAGTTCTAACAAAACAGGGAGTAAGAAACAAAGAACAAGAAATGAGAAACAGGGAACAAGAAACAGGAACGTTATCAAACGGGCCGTCAGTAACTTTAGAAATTATCTCAAGGTCTTAAATGAGTTTTGCTCGGGGTTGATAACATTACGATTCCAAGGATTGTGGACTTTAATCGCATCAGAGAGATTATATGTTGTCGATCTTCCACATATGGTTTCACCGTTTATAAAAAAAAAAAAATGCAAGGATGATGCAATGGAAAGATACATCTTGAAGTCGCTCGAAATGTCTCATTCGCAAATTGATAAGTTGGGGCAAAACCTTTCGCCTTTGCAACACTGGGGAAAAGTCTTCATCTTCGTCGCTCTAAATCAAATTGTCATCAAACTGGGACAAAGCCTTAGCCTTTTCCATGTAGAGATAGGATTACTATTTACAAATTAAAGCAAAACATTCGTCCTTGCAATGGACAATTACTTCATTTGTGCCATACTAGGGCAAGACTGACATCAGCGAAATGAAGCATGTGGTTCCACCATTACTTACTTTTAAAAAAAAAAAAAATGCAAGGATGTTTTCATAAAAAACTGCATCTACCTTTGAGACATTGGGACAAAGCCTTCGGTTTTGCCGCTCTAAATCAAATAGTCATCAAATTGGGGAAAAACCTTCACCTTCGCCACATGAGAGTCGTTGGTCACCAAAATGGGACAAAGACTTCGTCTTTACAACAATGGGGCAAAACCTTCGTCTTTGCCACATTAAGGCAAAACTGACGTCAGCAAGTTGAGGCATGTTGTTCCACCATTTCTTTAAAAAATATATATATATAAATAAATAAAGTGCAAGGTTGGTGCAATCAGAATATCAAGATGCTACGTCTCACAAAGCTTGAAAAAATTCTCTTACAAGTCATCATACTAAGGCAAAGCCTTCACCTTTGCAATACTGGGGCAAAGTCTTCACCTTTGCAATGTCGTGACTGTTGGGTTTTATGTCCTAAAACTCGTGGTTTGTAAACTGTTATGTTTGTAAAGACTCTATTTAGTAATAAAGAGTTATTAAGTTTTAATTCAGTAAAGGAGTTTACTGGACTAAAGTGAAACATGTTTTATCCTATACCAATAACCAACACCCTTGGCATTGTCCGAGTATTTGAACCTCATGTATGACATGATTGTGGATCAGGTTCAAGTATACTGCCAAAACGATCTATAGTTTATAGATAAGGCTGGGTACCTTATCCTGGTAACACTAATGGATGCGGCTCACTTTGTATTGTACAGAACGGTGTGATCCGAATCGTTCCACATGGAGATATGAGAAGTGAGGGCATCCTATGTAATGAGTTTACACAAGATCGAATCGCGTATTAAGTCTCTCTCTCTTTATAACTCCGTTTACTGATCGAGACCGACTTATACACATTGATGGCCTAGGTAACTCGAGCTTAATCCTGAGCTCGCTATGAACTCCTGCTTATTCGGAAGTATCCTTTGACTTGTACGGGTGAGAGTGACCCAATAGCACCGACTCAATAACTTATCATCTTGGGGATAAAGCCGAATAGGTAGCTGGGGACATAGTATAGCAAGATGGAATTCACTCTTAACCCGCTATTGAAGGTTAGTAGATAGGTTGTTCCCTTAATAGCTGACTCTAGGGCTTGAACAATGTGCACCCACCTTTTCCAGTGTTGAGAGGGTCTTTTGATTTGTTGGTAGGACCACTGATCAATTGTTCATTAGAGGTGTAAGTGGTACTTAAGGAACAAGATGTAATGCAGGGGTTAAACGGTTTAAATGACCCATCTGTGATTACGGACAACCTGTGAAGGATCGACTTACCGATGACAGTTATATCAAGAGGACACAATATATCTACAGTGAGGAGAGTGCAGCCCTTGAACTATAGTGGAGTCTCCGGGGGTTAAAGAATGGTGATTGATTCAGGTTAAAAGAGTTTTGACCGAATGATCTCGTATCGTTGGAGCTCATGATCTGTAGGTCCTTTAGGTTCTCCTGGTTAACTCGGATAAAGCGGTATAATAGTGCTATAGGGTAGAATTCGGGTCTGTTGATCGAGGGTTTATGTATTTAAATGTGATTTAAATATATAACTGGAGGAAGTCATATTTAAATGTGATTTAAATAAACGACCGGAGAAAAATATGAATTCTTATTCATATATTGGAAAAGTTGGTTTTTCGGTAAACCGGACTTGGTGGAGGATTTATTATTATATTAATATTTGATATTAATAATAATAATAAATTATATAATTAAAAAGGTTTTAATTATTATTAATAATTTTAATTTATAATAATAATTCTTATTATTATTATTAATTTTCAACATGGAGCCATGCATTTTGCATGGGCTCCATGTGGACTCCACTCAAATCTCAATTCTCCAAAATGGAGAATTGAGTTCATCCAATTCTAGAGAACTCAAGTTTTTCTCTCTCTAACTTCTAGCTAGCTTCATCTCTCTCGTTGGAAGGCTTTTAATTGTTGAAGATATTCTTCTTGCTTGAAATTTGAAGAAGTGAAGTTTGAAGCTTTTATTGTAGATGAATCAATGTATGTTCTTTTGGAAAGATTGAAGAAGAGTTAAGTGTTAATTCTTTTTCCCTTGATTTTGGATTTCAAGTTGTTGAAATTCAAGAGGTTTGTTGAATTGTGTTCTTTGTGTTCTTGATAAATTGTTTATCAAGTTCATAATAAACTCAATTCCAAACTCTACCAAAGCTTCTTCTTCTTCCTCCACCCTCTCAACTAACCCCATTAGCTTGAGGAGTCCCACAACTCAGCTATTAAGCCCGAGAATAGCTGGGACTTCTCTAAGGGTGGTCCTCGACTGTTCGTGCTGAGTTCGTGACCGGAGGAGAGGTAGAGTTCGAGGGGGCAGAAGAGGTGTTGAGGTAGACGAGAAGGCGAACGTCAAAACAAGGTATTTTTGTTATAATATATACCGATGTATATATGATATATACCATTACTTTTTCTTGAAGAGTTCTCTTCGCTGTAAAATATACCGGTGTATATATGATATATACCGGTGGTATATACTGGTCAGGAATTCCTCGGTATAATATATACCGGTGTATATATGATATATACCGGTGGTATATACCGGTCAGGAATTCCTCGGTATAATATTTACTGGTGTATATATGATATATACCGGTGGTATATACCGGTCAGGAATTCCTCAGTAAAATATATATCGGTGGGTGTATATATGATATATATCGGTGTATATATACAATATATACCGGTCATGAATTCCTCGATATAAAATATACCGGTGTATATATGATATTTACCGGTATGTTTACATCGTTTTTGCCGGTCGGGTTGTCTTTGGTAGAAAATATCAGTGTATATGTGATATATACCGATGCATTTTCTTGAGTTTTATCGATCAGTTTATCGGTCAACCATTTATTGGTTGACCTTTACCGATCGGTTTACTGATCGATAAATGTGTTTATCGATCGATATTTCGGGCAAAGACAATTTTTCAAAGTGTTTGATATTTTCTCTCCCGGTTTGTTGCTCATTGATTGTTGAAGATCTTCAGCCAATTTTAGGCTATTTTCGCTGCACCTCTGGTTGTGTCGGGATCCTTCAGTTCCATCAATGGTATCAGAGCATGCTTTAAGCTCTCAATTTCGCACAAATTGAGTCCTAGGTGGGTTGTTTTGTTTTCTTGCTTAAGTGGCTGAAGCGTTTTGGATTATGGCATCTGTTTACTTTCCTTGTTCTTTACTTTCGGTTTGTAATAGCCTTGGTATGTTATATAAGGCTTAATGTGTGGCTTGGAGTCTGTATTTCGTTGAGTCTTAGAGTCTAGGGTTGTTGCGGAGCCAAGAAGTCGAGGTGCTCGGAGTTGGTCGAAGTGTTCGATTAGCTTCAAGGCCTAGCTTGGGGTTAAGACAAACTTGTAATAGTTTAGTATTGCTTGCTTGATGCCATAAACCGAATCGCTTTAGTGTGTTTAATTTATAGGATGCATGAGATGTATGTTTTAAATTAACGCCCTTGCCTGTGCATATAGTATGCCATGTAGATTTCAAATCCCACCATAGGAAGCATGTTGCATGCATATCGTATGTTTTAAATGTTATAATGTATAAGATGCATGCTTAATTCATGAGATTCAATATAAGTGTTATATTGGTTATGAAATGGAATTGTATGTTTAAGAGCATAATTGATATAAGTGTTATATTAATTATGAAGTTAAATAGTCAATTTGCCATGCCTTAGCAATGCATGTTTGAGAAACATGTAGAGTTGTTGTAGAAAGTCTAGTTTTTGCAAGGGTTGTGAAATCTACTTAGACTTTTAAAATCTATAACAAAGATAAAAGCATGTTCATTTAGGGTTAATGAGACGTCTGGTTCATTAGATGAATAGGTCGTTATCTCGTAAATGCTAAGGTTATGAGAAACTCACCCGGCGAACTCCTGTCTAAGGTTGGAGGAAACTGAATTGACGGATCACCTCCTACCTGGGGACTAACCGGTACTTGAGTAAAGTTAATCGGGCTTTATGAGCGTGCTGTGAGAGGTGTGTGGTTAATTAATCTGTTATTAACCTAGACATCTCAGGTAAAATTGTTTGCCTAGACTTAAGGTTTTATTTTCTTAGCCGGATAAAACCTGAGTTTTTACCCTAAACACCGTCTATGATGCTTAGTAGAAAAGTTGAGAAGGAATATATGATACATCCCTCTCCTGCTACGTACTCCTTGAAGTTCACATCGTGAGAATTTTGTTCGGCCGTGTATTGTCAATAGGGCAATCCCCAGTCGGGCGGTGTTTGCAACTTTCAATAGCAAGGTGAATGGAGTAAGTATCTATAGTAAGTGGGAGAAGGAAGTGCGTCAGTACATCTTGTGGTCTCCTCCATTGGATTGAACCGTGAGATTCCCATGTTTCGCCCGCAAGGTGGTCCCTGGAGGAACCGATCCCTACGGAGGGCGGGGCATGGGAGATCGAACACCTCAGTCACCATTTATGGATAGAGAAACACAGGGCCATTCCCAACTCTAACATTCCCTACGGTTGCACTGTTGGGGTCGTCCTGTGCATTCTAAAAATGGAGGGTCACACTTACGGGATTTTCTAAGGAGTTAGTAAATCCAGACCAAAAACGATAACTAAGATGCTATAGGAATATGAGTTATTCTAGTGATAGCATTTAGTCAAGAATGTCTTATTTTAGTAAATGAGTGCTCACCTACCCTACGGTAAGGACCATTCTGACTTACTAAAGTATCGTTGTTAGTAAATAAAGGGTTTGGGTCTTTTATTTGCTTCTAAATCTCTTAATTGGTTTAAGTAGGTTGAAACCATTTTACTAATAGATTTACATTTCTATACAGCATGTCAAGTTCGTTTATTCAGCTGCTGTCACACGACAAATTAACCGGTGAAACTTTTAGGACATGGAAGTCGAACCTTAATGTTGTTTTGGTTCTCGACAACCTGAGATTTGTCTTGACGGAGGAGTGTCCTCCGCTTCCTGGTTCAAATGCCTCACGAATTGTTCGTGAAGCATACGACGGTTGGATTCGGGCTAACGAAAAAGCTTGAGTTTACATCTTGGCAAGCATATCTGATGTTCTGTCCAGGAAGCATGAGGCGATGGTTTCCGCAAAGGAAATCATGACTTCACTACAAGGGATGTTTGGACAACCATCCTCATCTCTTAGGTATGAAGCCCTCAAGCAGATTTACAACTGCCGTATGGTTGAAGGAACCTCTGTTAGGGAACACGTCCTTAACATGATGGTATACTTCAATACAACAAATGTAAATGGAGCAACCGTTGATGAACAAGGTCAGGTTGGATTTATCTTGGAATCTCTTCCGAAGATTTTCCTGCATTTCAGGACCAATATAGTCATGAATAAGATAGAATACAATCTAACGTCTCTTCTGAACGAGTTTCAGATTTATCAATCCCTGCATACCACGAAAGGAAATGAGAATGAGGTAAATGTTACCACTTCTGTGAAGTTCCAGAAAGGGTCTGGGTCTGGGACTAAATCTTAACCTCTTACTGTGAGTAATAAGATTATTCACAAGAAGAAGAGAAGTGCCCGGAAGGGCAAAACCCCAGCTGTAGGCAAGGCTAAAGCTTCACACAGTGAAAATTATTTTCATTGTGGTGAAAAAGGGCACTGGAAGCGAAACTACCCTAAATACCTTGCGGAGAAAAAGACAAAGAATGAACGACAAGGTAATTGTGATTTATTGATTTTCTAAACATGTGAAGTGGATTATGATTGTCATACCTGGATGTTGATTCAGGAACCACTAATCATGTTTGTTATTCTTTTTCAGGAAACTAGTTCCTGTCTACCTGTTTCTTGACTAAGATGACTTATGAAGACGTCTTCGCAATATCTACAGTGGGAGCTTGTTGTTTGTTTAGATGTCTGTATATAAATAATTTCAACTGTTGTAATTATTGTCTATAAACTCGAGTTTGTTGTGAACACTTTTGATGTATATAGTATCTTTTGTTTTTAATGAAGAGTTCATTTTGCAAAAGATGTATACTAGTAGTGTTCTATTAAACTTGGAAACAACTAAAGGGTTAAGACTTATCTTGTTTTATATTGAAAGCTAAAATATAAATTAACAATGGTTGTTAGTTTAGCTGGTTCTTCTCAACTGTTGAGAAAGCCTAGATGTAGTGGGAGGTTTATGAGATAACCCGAACCACTATATCGACTTGTGTTATGACTCTAGTTATCATACTTGATGTGGACGATGAGTTCATAAACAAGAACCAGTAGCTCAAAACCATGAATCTTCAAGAGGTTTAAAGACCTAGTCTATGAGGTGAAAACCTTTAAGGCTTGACTTTCTGACAAAGGGACTGTCCCGAAGAGAAGAGGTTAATTGTGTATTAACTTTGTCTCTTGTTGTCAGATGTAAGTTATATAGAATACTCGTATCCATTATCCTGTTCTATTTGATAGGATAAGGTAAATGGATATTGTTGCGTGCTCAGTGTGTATGTAAAATGTAAATGCGAAGAGCACTCGGATCATGCAAGCATACATGGTTTGCAGCAAGTGATAAGTATTTTTTTAATTCGTTTTCCCACAGAGATTGATTTTAGTTACTAACGAGTTGAGGTGCTAAATTAGATAAGGTAACTTAAGTTGGGTAGATTTGGGGTTGATGTACTGAAATAATAAAGAAGCAAGAAGGATGCGATCATAAACGGGAAGTAAGTAAAGAGATAAAGCTATAATGTGAAGAAGAATAATTGCGGGTCTTGCAATGTTTTCGCAATAAAATCGCAAAGATAAAAAGCTAATAAAAAGACTAAGGCAGAAAGCAGGAATGTTTTATTGCGGTTCTCGCAATAATCTAGCAATAAATTAGCAACGATTTTAAATGTAAAGTAAGGCAGCAAGGTCGACTTAAGACTCCTCTATAGGCACTTAACTACGATCATTCAGCAGTAGATTAACACATCATGCATCGTTTTAGCTAAGAACAACGTGCAATGATATAAAACCAGTAAAGATCAAGTGTATTGGAGAACGAATCAGAACAATGTCGCGAATGGAATCAGTAGAGAGAAAACAGTAAAGAAAGCTGTAAAGTGCTTGGATCCTCAACGTTGCTAAACGCCTCAGATGAAGGGGAAGATTAGCTGATCTTGGGGATGAATTCAATCAGAAGAGAAGAAGGATCTTCTCTTCTTCCTCTCGAATTATCGACGCCAAGGGCTGATTTCTTCGATCCAACAAACGGGAGAAGGAATTTCGTCTGCAGATTGCTTTGCAACTGGGATCTCCACGCTTCTGAGTGTTCGTTTCCCTTCCTCATCCGTCTCTTTTTATAGCTTCTGCAGGTACCTTCAGCCACGGATATCCATCCATTCTGAACAACAATCCTCCACGTGGCAGCAGTGGAAAACTTAGGCGGCTGGAAGATCGCAACAATGACGACTGATGGCTGGAAAAGTTCAGCAGAAGAAGACTGGCACTATGATTTCCTTGCGAGGGCCGCAATGCTCTGTTGCGGTTTCAGCAATGTTTCCGCAATGTTTCCTGCAATGTACATTTTAGTTCTTTTTACATCATTTTAGATCCTTTTTCGTTCCTTTTCCAAATAAGTCCTATTTTAGCATCATTTCTCAAATTCTCACATTTATGCACACATTAAGCTAACTTCTAACAAAAATACTCAAGAATGTACATGCTTTAAAGGTAAATATATCCCTAAATAATGCACTTTTGGAGAGGTAACACACCCCCAAACTTGAGTTATTGTTAGTCCTCGAGCAATATAAAGGCTTATTTTGGCTGCTAAATCTTGTCTTTCAAACTCTATCTAACTGACTTGCTGACTTCCCTAGGCTTACTATCAAAGGCATTGCTGTCCTGTGACACTCTTCTAGGTTCAAACTAACTTCATATTCTGCCTATTCTGATTTCCCTTGCCTTTAAACGTTCTGTTTTTACTAACTCTCTAACCGATGGTTTATCTGCCTATATCATTGGGTTCATGGTGCAGTCATCCCTAAGCTTTCAAATTCTCCCTAGTTTTAACTCAGACTCAGTACATGCTTCTAATGTTTTTATTTTTGAGATACCTAGGAATCCTTAGAGTCATGTCAGGCTTAGCATACACGAGTAACAGAGTACAGTCCATAGAACAAACTAAACCCTGGCATCACTATGTTGGATAGACACTTATCTCCCTTGATAATCCTTCAAGCTACAACCCTGTGCCTAGCAAACTTAGGATCAGAGTTCAATTTCACAGGACATCTAAGCACTTAGGCTGCAACTTTGTGGCCCACATTCTTCTTCTTTGATTTTATTTTTCCTTCTTTTCTTTTGGCAAAGTCTCCTCTTTGAACTGCCTTTTGATGCAGTGCCACTTGTGGGTTACACAAATGGCCTGATTACTCAGCATCCTTAGAGAGAGACAATACCCTTTACTTTTCTTTTGCTTTCATATTCATTTTTTTTTTTTTAAAGAAGAAGAATGTCTATATTTTTCAAAGGAGAGAGGAGTGTTCCTAGGCCTAGAGGTTGCCTCCCCCAAACTTAAACTCCTCATTGTCCCCAATGAGAGTCTGAAGTGGCACACCCCCAAACTTATCTTAGAAGCATCTAGTCTAAATAAAAACCAGACAGACTCAAAACTTCTAGGGATGGAATGACCCTCCTAGTTCAGATAACTCATAAGCAGAAGTTTACTAAAACCAACATGGTAAGGTCTAACAGAGGTACATGCTCAGCAATTTATGAAGCTAATTTAAAACTAACAAGAGTGTACTTGACACTCATACAGCATGCTCAATAGACAGACTACCTATGGACATCAGTAATGCAGCCAAATAATGAGATTTAAAGACAGAAAGCCCATCAGAAAGTCATACAACAACATGCTTTAAACTAACAAAATATTGCGGGGTCCGCAAATAATTCGCAATGAGTTCAACAGAGCAGATGTAACCGTGATCAAGGCTCCTAACATGCGATGTACTATTCGTAAACAAGTACAGGCAATAGAGAAACTATTTAAGCTAACTAATCATATGAAATTAAACTTAAACTAAGCAGGCTACTTAAGAAATTAAAACAGAACAAACAGTTGATTATTGGGGGATAACTGGTCACAGAAAAGCAGATTTTTGTTTGAAAGGGATCATAAATACTTCCTCGAATGCCATCAGTCTTACATTCATTCATTCTTATCTTCTTCATCATTCCTCTCACTCGGAGGCACCCAAGGACTCAACAATCCAGCAGGGAAAGTAGGGAACGTGCACCGCAGGTGCTCAGCCAGCTCTTGGTCCCTTGCCTGCGAATACTCAGCCCATTGGGCTAACTTTCGTTGTAAGTCCATCAGGCAGGCCATGAACAATGACTGTGCAGCAGCAAGTCCATCCATCTCGAACTCCATGTTGCATCTTCTCCTCATCCTCAGGTCACTGGGCAGCTCAAGGTGGCCAGCATAGGCCAATTGTTTCTTCTCCATCGTCACAGGCACCCCTGCGCATAAGCATAATTTAGTGATGGTATTGGGGAAAAAGAGTTGGCCCTTACCTTTCTTGGAGCATTCGACGATTGATGCTGCTATGATTTCACCCACATCAATGGTGAGTCCTTTCATTGTCGCATAAATCAGCAGCGATCTCCCCTGATTGATGGTTGTCTCATGTGTGATAGGGGAGATTCGTCTTCGAATCAGGGAGAACCACACAGTCGCTTTGTCCCTGAGGGTTGCACTCATTAGTGTGTGCTTCCCTTGCTTTGAGACTGCCCATGCTGCCTCAGGTTTCCCTATTATATTCAATGCTTCCTCCAGGACTCCCTTTGAAGGTGAAGCCATGATCCTTGCGTATTCAGAATCCTCATGCCCCTTGAGAGCATACGCCTTGTTGATTGCTTCGGCTGAGAAGTCAACTTCTACTCCCCTCACCATTGAAGAACAGCCTTCGGGGCGAGTGAGGTTGACGTAGAAGTCGTACACCATATCAGAGTAGGCCTGAATTGGAGGCCTACACAGCTCTTCCCAGCCGTGGTTCATAATTCCTGCGCGCAGGAATTGCGGCAGGTCCGCAAGAGAATCAAGAAACCCTCTCTCGTGGAGGAGGTCTTTCTTCATCAATTTCAGGCCTCTAGCCTTCGCATCTCGAGGCTCATCCTCTTAGTACATCTTCCTCTTCCCTTTGTTCTTTGCCTTGGCTGCCTCAACAGCCTCAGTTTTCAACTTCTTGATAGAAGGTCCAGCTTCGGCCTTCTTCTTCTTGGCTTTCTTTGAGGCTTTTGGACGTTTGGCCCTCACAATTACAGGGGCTCTATTCTTGAGCCTCGCCTTTTCAGCTATCTGCTGGAAGCATTCACCCAGCGTTTCCTCCATCGAATCCCTGCTTTCCCTCTTCACAGGGCTGTCAAGATTGACATCCCTGAAGGGAGAGAATACCTCTTCTTCTTCATCCGCACCACCAATTGATGCCGATTCTTGTTGTCCTTCAGATGGAACTTCAGGTTCCGAT
Source organism: Herpetospermum pedunculosum (assembly GCA_028017165.1). Classification (NCBI taxonomy): domain Eukaryota; kingdom Viridiplantae; phylum Streptophyta; class Magnoliopsida; order Cucurbitales; family Cucurbitaceae; genus Herpetospermum; species Herpetospermum pedunculosum. The sequence goes on from CM051529.1 coordinate 47,356,591, forward strand.
TGTTGAGGGGAATCAGGGCTTTGCATGGCCGTCTCAAACGATGGTCTGCCACTGTTGAGGCTATCCACACTCGTGGATTTCCTACTTTTGGTCTTTGGATCCTTCTCGGTAATCTTCCACTTCTTCCTAGGGGACTGCGTTGGATCGTTCAGATCTTGTGGAAACCATGGTCGTTTCTTGAAGGTTTAACCTTGAGAATTTCTGAGTTGTGGAATTTCGAGGGTTTGAGACTCGTAAATGGGAATGATCCCCAACTCGTCCTATTTATACTCGGTTGTTGCCCCAACGGCTATATGATTGCGGACTCCGCAATTTTTCCGCAATTGTTTAGCAAATCTTTTCAGCAAATCTTTGAAGATATAACCGTTGAGATTTCATCCTTGATTGTTATTTGTTGCAAGATTCCAGCAACTAAATCTTTGATTTTGCAAGATCTCTTCCTTCATCTTTCCTTGCCTCGTGGTTTACTCCCTTCATCGCCGTTTTAAGATCTCCAATTACCACACTCCTAATCAATAAAAACAAACTTTAATTAATACTAGAAATAATATAAATACTCTAATAAAAAAGAAAAACAATAACGAAAGACTATCTATTCCATGATCCTTTGATGGTTGAGCATAAAAATAATTTCATTGAATGCCCTTGCTCATCCTTTCTTTCTTTGCTCTTAAGCTTCGGATAGGAGGAAGGCTGAGAGTGTCTTCACATCTCCTTCCTCATAGTAGTGCTTCAATCTAGCACCATTTACCATGAACGGCTGCCCTTGATTCATATTTCGAATTTCAATTGCACCGTGAACAAACACATTAGTAATCACAAAAGGACCTGACCAACGAGACTTAAGTTTGCCAGGAAATAATCTCAATCGTGAATTGAATAGTAAAACATGTTGGCCCTTTTTGAAATCCTTAATCCTAAGTCTACTATCATGCCAAATTTTAGTTCTTTCTTTATACATTTTAGCATTTTCGTATGACATATGTCTTAGTTCATCTAACTAATGTAATTGCAGAGACCGCAATGTTCCAGCATCGGTTACGCAATAATTCAACCCTAAAACCCCAAAAGGCTTTGATCTCTAATTCAAGGGGTAAGTGACATGCTTTTCCATAGACTAACCTATAAGGAGACATTCCTAATGGCGTTTTATATGCAGTCCTATACGCCCACAGTGCATCATCTAACTTAAAAGACCAATCATTTCTATTTGGTTTCACCACTTTTTCAAGTATGCTCTTGATCTCTCTATTAGATATTTCAGCTTGTCCATTCGAGTGTGGATGATAAGGTGTTGCTACTCTATGCCTAACATTATATTTAGCTAACACTTTTTCCATAGCCTTGTTTATAAAGTGCGTCCCTTCATCACTTATGATGGCACGTGGTGTGCCAAATCGTGTGAAAATATGCCTATTTAGAAATTTAACAACCGTTTTAGCATCATTTAAGGGACATGCAATTGCTTCTACCCATTTTGAAACATGATCTACAGCTACTAGAATGTAAAGATTACCAGGAGATGGAGGGAATGGTCCCATGAAGTCAATGCCCCATACATCAAAGAGTTCTAACTCTAAGATATATGTTAGAGGCATCTCATCCTTCCTACTGAGGTTACCTGTTCGTTGACACTCATTGAAGTTGTGTGCGTAGTCGTGTGCATCCTTGAAGATCGTGGGCCAGAAGTAGCCACTTTGGAACACCTTTGCAGCCGTCCTTTGACCACCAAAGTGTCCACCATAAGGAGTTGTATGACAATGCTGCAAGACTGACCTTGATTCAGCAGCTGACACACACTTTCTTAGCAATCCATCCGCACAACTTTTGTAAAGTGTTGGATCGTCCCATATGTACTTCCTAGCCTCGTGTAAGAACCTCTTCTTTTCTTGCCCCCCTCTGAAAGTTGGTAACACCTGTGAGGCAAGGAAGTTAGCAATATCCGCAAACCAAGGTTCATCATTGTTATCACAATGCACTAACACAAAGGCATGTTCATCAATAAAGGAATCAGTCATTGCGGGCTCCGCAATGTTTCCGCAATGACTCTGCAATCTTGATAAATGATCAGCAATTACATTTTCACTTCTTTTTTATCTCTAATATCTAGGTCAAATTCTTGCAATAGTAACACCCATCTAATTAGACGAGGCTTAGCATCAGCCTTCCTCATTAAATATTTTATTGTAGAGTGATCAGTATAAACAATCGTTTTATTTCATACAATATAAGGCCTAAATTTTTCACATGCAAACACTACTGCTAACATCTCTTTCTCTGTGGTAGTGTAGTTACATTATGCTTCATTTAAAGTTTTACTTGCATAGTATACAAGGTGTGTTAGTTTATCTCTCTTTTGCCCGAGCATAGCCCCAATTGCATAGTCACTAGCATAAAGGCAAATCCCAATTTGGGCCTATTATGATTGGTGCTTTGACTAAGGCATCTTTAAGCTTTTTCCATGCTATTAGACATTCATTTGAGAAGATAAAAGTTTATTCAGCTCTAGAAGCTCACACAGGGGTTTCGAGATTTTTGAAAAGTCTTTTATAAATCTCCTATAAAATCTTGCATGACCTAAGAAACTTCTTATAGCTTTGACATTTTTAGGTTCCACTAATTTCTCAATGATCTCTATTTTGGCCCTATCGACCTCTACTCCTGCTTTGGACACTCTATGTCCTAATACTATTCTTTCTTCCACCATAAAGTGGCATTTTTCCCAATTTAAGACTAGGTTGGTTTCTTCACACCTAGTTAGGACTTGTCCTAGATTTTCTAGGCAGTGGTTAAAGGAGTCACCAAAGACTGAGAAGTCATCCATAAATATTTCTATTATGGACTCATCTAGGTCAGAGAAGATAGCCAACATACATCTTTGGAACGTTGCTGGTGCATTGCATAGGCCAAATGGCATTCTGCGAAAAGCAAATGTTCCAAAGGGACATGTAAAGGTTGTTTTCTCTTGATCCTCAGGGTCTATGGTGATTTGGTTATATCCTGAGTAACCATCTAAAAAGCAGTAAAAGTCTCGGCCAGCTATTCTATCTAACATTTGGTCTATAAAGGGTAAAGGAAAATGGTCTTTTTTTGTTTCTTTATTAAGTTTTCTATAATTCATACATACTCTCCATCATGTAACAGTTCTAGTTGGTATTAGTTCGTTATTTTCATTAACTACTACAGTCATACAACCCTTCTTAGGTACGCATTGAATGGGACTGGCCCATTGACTATTGGCTATTGGAAAGATCACACATGCATCTAACCATTTAATAATTTTTTTTTTAACTACCTCTTTCATAGAGGGGTTCAACCTACGTTGGTGATCTACTCTAGGTGTATGTTCCTCTTCCAACAATATTTTTAAGGTGTTCAGCAGTAGGAGGGACTTATACCCCTAATGTCAGCAATCGTCCAGGCAATAGCTTTTTTATGTTGTTTGAGCAGCAATATTAACCCAATTTGATGTTGTTTACTTAGTTTGGACGAAATAATAACAGGCAAGGTATCTTTCTCTCCTAGATATGCATATTTAAGGTGTTCAGGCAATGGTTTCAGTTCTAGTAAAGGCGGTTGTTCAATTGATGGCATCAAAGGAGTTGTGGTTCTTTCAGACAATTCATTGGCCATGCATACATGCTGAGGGTTGTCCACAGGTACATCCATCAATTCAGAAACATTTAAATCATTTACATCTACTTGTGCATAATTAGTAGCATGCTTAATTAACAATTCATGCTCAAGTTCTTCTTCCATTAATGAATTCACTATATCTATAGTTGCACAAGATTCAAGATCAGAGGGGTACCTTAAAGCTTTAAACACACTGAACTTAACCTCTTCATCATGAACTCTCATGGTGAGCTCACCTTTTTGGACATCAATTAGAGCCCTACCTGTGGCTAAGAACGGTCTGCCCAATAGGATTGGTACCTCTTTATCTGCCTCGTAGTCCAAGATTATAAAGTCTGCAAGAAAAATAAATTTGTCAACCTTGACAAGTATATCCTCAATCTTACCCTCAATTAGAGCCCTACTTTGGTGCTTCTCTGCTGTTGATCACCAATGGCCTTCCACTTCGGAGTTCAATAGCTTGAACTTGTTCTTTACCATCCCTTCTTGGAGTTTCTGTGTCTGCAGGCAGTCTACCTTGGGGCCTATTCTTCAGTTCGTTCGCCAACTGCCCTATTTGATTCTCTAAGCTTCTCAGTGTTGCTTGCTGACTCTGCAGAGTTGCATCATTCTTTGCTATGTACTCCTTCAGCAAGTTCTCCACTGATGTTCCCATTGGTTGGTTGTATTATTTTTGATATGGGTGTTGACTAGTTTGTAGAGTGAAACCATATATTCCACTTGGTCTTGGTTGGTTTGGCATTTGGCTTGTGTTTTGTTGTCCACCCCAAGAGAGATTTGGGTGGTTTCTCCAACCAGGGTTATATGTGTTTGAGTAGGGGTTGTTCCTTGGTTGTTGTTGACTTCCAACATAACACACCGAGGATGGATTACCAGGGCAAAAGTCATACATATGCCCTTCCCCACAGAATCCACAGATTAGTGCCTCACCTTGGTTGGCTACTAATGTGCTTGTTGAAACAGTTGCCGCAGTGTTGACACTTTGTTGAATATTGGTTTGAGCCATTTGCTTCACTAGGTTGGTCAGAGCATTGATTTGGCTGCTCATTACACTGAGTGCATCCATGTCTTGAGCCTTCCTTCTGTTTGGCTCCACAGGATCGTTTGACCATCTACAATGTGATGTTGAGATTTTCTCCAAAATCTCATAGGCTTCATTATAGCTCTTGGATAGCATCGAACCTCCAGCTGAAGAATTCAACACTTGCCTCGTGCTGGGGTTGCATCCTTTGAAGAATATTTCAATTTGAATACACCATGGAATGCCATGGTGTGGACATTTGAGTAACAGATCTTTAAATCTGGTCCAAGCTTCATGTAATGATTCGTTTTCGGCTTGCTTTAATTTGATAATATCATCACGAAAGTTAGAGTTCCTATTTGGAGGGAAGTATTTTACTAGGAACTTTTCTGGTAGGTCTGTCCAATTGACAATTGAACCAGAGGGGAAGGAATTCAGCCACGTTTTGGCCTTGTCTCTTAATGAATATGGAAAAAGGTAAAGTCTTAAGGCTTCTTGAGACACTCCTGGGATGACAAAGGTGTCACTTACTCCCAAGAAGTTTCTCACAAGTGGTTGTGGGGATCTTCGTTCTCCACTCCAAAGAATTGTCCAACTGTGGACAGCATTTGAAACATGACGGGTTTCAATTCGAATGAGTGAGCTGTAATCTCGGGGCGTATGATGCTCGGATTAAGCTTCTCAGGCATTGGTACAAGGTATGATAGAATAGCACTATCCTTATCATTCGCAATTTCAATGGGGTTGCGAATGATAGGTGCTCGGTTTGGTGCTTCTCCTGCTCGATCCATTTCAGCTTGTTGAGATTGCGATGACTCTGCGTGGTCCGCAATGTGCTAAATTACAGGTTGTTTTGGCTGTTTAAAAAGGCGTTTCATAATTTTGTTTCTGGCCCTTAAAGTCCTTTCGGGTTCAGGATCAAATTCTAGATTGTGATTGGGAAACTCATTCATAAACCAGCTTGTTGGTACCTGTAAAATAAATGCAAAAGATTAGCTCCACTAAATTAAGCTCTTCTAAAATAACACAAATCGTGTTTACTAAACAAAATCCCCAGCAGCGGCGCCAAAAACTTGTTGCGTGCTCAGTGTGCATGTAAAATGTAAATGCGAAGAGCACTCAGATCATGCAAGCATACATGGTCTGCAGCAAGTGATAAGTATTTTTTTAATTCGTTTTCCCACAGAGATTGAGTTTAGTTACTAACGAGTTGAGGTGCTAAATTAGATAAGGTAACTTAAATTGGGTAGATTTGGGGTTGATGTACTGAAATAATAAAGAAGCAAGAAGGATGCGATCATAAACGGGAAGTAAGTAAAGAGATAAAGCTATAATGTGAAGAAGAATAATTGCGGGTCTCGCAATGTTTTCGCAATAAAATCTCAAAGATAAAAAGCTAATAAAAAGACTAAGGCAGAAAGTAGGAATGTTTTATTGCGGTTCTCGCAATAATCTAGAAATAAATTAGCAACGATTTTAAATGTAAAGTAAGGCAGCAAGGTCGACTTAAGACTCCTCTATAGGCACTTAACTACGATCATTCAGCAGTAGATTAACACATCATGCATCGTTTTAGCTACATCTCATGCATCTCTCGATTACATGCATTAGATCTTTAGTTCACTCATATCCAAGTGAGACATAAAAACCTATTTATACAAGCAAGCTAACCAACGTGCTAGGAGAATGCCTATTCCTAACTCATTTTCTGGTTACCATAAAAGGCTAGCATGAATGGATGACTCTGAACTCTTACTCCTTCCGAAGGTTAGGAATTCTTTAGACAAAATGGATGGCCGGTCGAAATTGCCCATGGGCTGAATCTCACATACATTCAATGCAATCATGCTGCTCTACATGCTGGACTCTCGTATCTCTAACCTATAGATTCATATTTAGTAGACCTTTCTTAGATTAATTACTCATGGTTTTCAAAGAACTAAAAGAGATGGATTGATTGATCATGATTTAGAGAATTCAGTAAAAGCAATTGAATAAGAAATAACAAAATGAAGAACTCAACAAAACTTAATTGATTACTCTTTAAAAATAAGGTTCATAACATTTCATAAGAATAACGTGCAATGATATAAAAGCAGTAAAGATCAAGTGTATTGGAGAACGAATCAGAACAATGCCGCGAATGGAATCAGTAGAGAGAAAACAGTAAAGAAAGCTGTAAAGTGCTTGGATCCTCCACGTTGCTAAACGCCTCGGATGAAGGGGAAGATTAGCTGATCTTGGGGATGAATTCAATCAGAAGAGAAGAAGGATTTTCTCTTCTTCCTCTCGAATTATCGACGCCAAGGGCTGATTTCTTCGATCCAACAAACGGGAGAAGGAATTTCGTCTGCAGATTGCTTTGCAACTGGGATCTCCACGCTTCTGAGTGTTCGTTTCCCTTCCTCATCCGTCTTTTTTTATAGCTTCTGCAGGTACCTTCAGCCACGGATATCCATCCATTCTGAACAACAATCCTCCACGTGGCAGTAGTGGAAAGCTTAGGCGGCTGGAAGATCGCAACAATGACGACTGATGGCTGGAAAAGTTGATAACTCCATTTTGGAGCTATTATTCACTCCCTAATTCTAGCTATATGTCGTGTTTAATTGTTTAATATATCTCATTTATAGAAGATTTACGGCGAAGAGCTCATGCATCCATTGGACTCGTTTCGGAGCTAAAAGCGGTGTTTTAGCGCCCCGGGAGTGATTCGGGAAAAGGGCAAGTTAAGCCGAGAAGAGCCGGACCAAAATTGCCTAGGAGAGGCAATTTTCCAGCCCAAACCCGAGAGCAAGCGTCGAGCAGACAGCGTCGAGACGCTTGCTCAACGCTGCCTGGCGTCGAGACCCTGTCGCGGCGTCGAGACGCTCTGAAGGGCGCGCGTGCAGGAAGCTATCGGGCCAGCGTCGAGACGCCATCGCGAGGGGCGCGCGGATTCATTAGGTTGCAGCGTCGCGACGCTCCGACGGATTTAAAGGGCTGTAAGGACGATTTTGCAACCATCTTCTTTGCTTCATCTTCTACCTCTCGGGTTTTGCTTCTAATTTCTTGTTGCTCCGCCATTTGTGGCCATTTCTTGGAGCTTTTCTTTGTATGTAAGTTAGAGATTATGGCTAAGGCATCCATGGGAGCGTTTGTGACGATTCTCCCCATGGTCGGCTAAGGTACTGTGAACGGTTCGGGATGATTTAGGGATTATTTGTTAGACTTCTTCATTTTGATAATCCATGCTATAAATTCTGATTTGGCTTCTGATTTGTATGCATTTATTGTTCTTCCTTAATCCCATGCATGTGTTAGATTTCGCCGACGGACAATCGAGTTTTCTAGCATGTGTTAGAGTTAAAGATTAGTGATGCCATGTCTCTCACTTTTCGCCTAGTAACACAGAATAATTAAACAAATCGAAGTATTGATTTATTCATGATAAATGTTGGGTACTTCAGCGTTGGCGGGTAGCCAGTTAGCATTAGGATTGCATGGTCGAATGTTCGTCGCGGTTAGCTAGTAACTGTTTAGAGTAAATTTGGAGTTGATCACTCTAGGAATACTTTGAACAATGTTTAATTAGACTGTTGGTTTAATTAATTAATATGGAGCCGGTTACCAAAGGGCTTCCCAGGTAACCGACCGCGTGCATGACAATTGGATTGCCTTAGATTTGAATTAGATGATGAATGATAGAATGTCTAGCAAAGATCCCGAAACTCCCCGAACCGTACACTTGTTAATCTCTTTCTCTTTAATTTTTTCCGTTAGCATTTTAATTCTCTCGCTGCATGATAAAAACCCCCAGTTACCAAAACTCAATCAATCAACCATTTGGAATTTCGAACTTTAATTTCAATCACATTAAGACCTTCTCTGTGGATCGACCATGTTACCACTAGCTGCAAAGTTAAGGTTAATAGGTTTATAAATTTATTTTGGCGGGTCTCGACAACCCGAATTTAGAGAGGATATTCAAAATTCGTCTCACCAAAATTGGCGTCGTTGCCGGGGAGGGCATTAATTGATTGAAATTATGTTTGATTTTGATTTTGGTTGATTTTTTGTGCGCTGGAAAATTTTACTGTTTGGTTTTGCATGTTTAAATTTTTTGTTGTTGTATGACCCGTTCTTCTGAGTTTAGTGGACTGCAGTATATCCCTGAAATTGATAGAGAAGAGCGGCGGTTGAGAAAAGAGGCCCGGGAGGGGCGAAGACTGTTTGAGGAAGAAGGCAATCCCTTCTTTGGCGACGAGATGGCGCAAGGAGAAGCGCCAAGGACTTTAAAGCAATTAGTCGCGCCAGACCTGAATTTGCAACCTCTGTGCATTAACTACCCCGTGGTAGCAGGTAATTTTAAACTGAAATCTGGATTAATTCACCAATTACCTTCCTTTCATGGCAATGCAGGTGAGGATGCAAATAAGCATTTGATGGAGTTTCATTGTGTCTGTTCGGGGATGAATCCCCCAGGTGTGACAGAAGAGCAGCTGAATTTAAGGGCATTCCCCTTCACGCTTAAGGATAAAGCCAATGACTGGCTTTATTATTTTCCTTCTGGATCGATAACAACGTGGCAGGACATGAAGAGGGTCTTCTTGGAGAAATATTTCCCTGCGTCCCTTGCCACGACTCTGAGGAAAATGATTTATGGGATCACCCAGGATGTAGGTGAGTCCCTGCATGAATATTGGGAACGCTTTGGGCGTCTGTGCGCAAGCTTCCCGCATCATCAAATTGTCGATCAGCTCCTGATTCAGTACGTTTATGAGGGAATGACGCCTCATGATCGGCAGATGATCGATGCCGCGAGTGGTGGGGCGTTGATTGATAAGACCCCGATTGAGGCCAAGCAGCTAATTGCAAACATGGCGGCCAACTCGCAGCAGTTCGGTATTCGTGGGCAGGGGCAAGTTCACAGTGTGACCCAGAATCATGAGATGACTGAAATGAGGGCCCAGGTGGCCGAGATTGGAAACTTGTTGAAGAAGTTTATAGGAGGTAACCGAGAGGAGGAGGTCAACGCGATCGGGGGATATGCTTCCAACCCAAAGAAGTATGATCCTTACTCGAACACATACAACCCCGGTTGGCGTGACCATCCCAACATGAGCTACGGTAATAGAGACGGGCAACAACGCTTTCAAGGTCAGTCTTATCATAGACCTAACAATTCTACCCAAGCTCAAGCCTCAAGTTCCTCCAGCTCATTGGAAGAGATGGTTCGGACCATCGTTACGTCGACAAGCCAATTCCAAAAAGAAGCTCGAGAAGAGCTAAACTCACACAAAGCAGAGCTGCAAAATCTGAACAAGCAGCTGACGCAAATGGCGGTGTCGATAAGCAAAATTGAGAGTAAGAGCTCCGGGAAGCTTCCTTCCCAAACCACTGTGAACTCATGTGAGAACGTGAGCTCAATCCAGCTAAGGAGTGGGAAATCAGTTCCCTCCAGAGCCGTGAAGGAAGCGAAGGACAGTTTGAATGAGTCCTCCCCGGTTGTTCTTGGTGATTTGAACGAAGAGAAAGAAGAGAAGACTGTGCAAGAGTGTGTTCCCAAAGCACCCTTCCCCAGTAGGCTTGCGAAGCCTACTCTGGTGAGCGGCGATGAGGAGGTCCTGAGAACCTTCCAGAAGGTGATGGTGAACATATCACTTCTTGAGGCGGTGAGTCAAGTGCCAAAGTATGCTAAATTTCTCAAGAACTGGTGCACAAAGAAACGGAAGTCCAGAGGGACTGAAAAGAAAAATGAGAATGTCTGCGCAATCCTCCCAGGTACGTTGCCTACCAAGTGCAACGATCCAGGTACTTTTACTATCTCTTGCACTATAGGTAGTAAAGTAGTTAAAAATGCGATGCTTGACCTTGGAGCTTCTGTGGATGTCATGTCTTATGCTTTATTTCTAGAATTGAACTTGAACGAATTGCATGAGTGTGATGTGGTTCTCCAGTTAGCTAACGGGTCTAGCATATTTTCTAGAGGGAAAGTTGAGGATGTTCTCGTGAGAGTGGGTGAAATGATGTTTCCTGCTGATTTTCTTGTGCTTGATATGAATAGGAATTCTTTGCATGCTTCGTCCTCTATGTTGTTAGGACGCTCTTTTCTTAAGACCGCGAGGGTCAAAATCGATGTGTTTAAGGGCGTAATTTCTTTAGAGTTTGATGATACAGTGCATGAATTTTCCTTGTTTAAAGAGAAGTCAGTTGAGAATGTTGCTTGTATTGAGTCTGTCGAGAATGAGAGTTTAACCTCGCGCTTGAGGGATGACTCTCATGTCTCTGTGAAAAAATCTGATTTAAATTTGACTGAAGTGGATGCTGTTTTTTGTATTAACCACGATGATATTCACGTGCTAGAGGCACGAAGAGAAAATAAAGTTTTGAATGTTGATTGCAGGAAAAGCGTGGACAAGGACATGTTTGGAACGTCCCCCGCGCTATCGGACTACGGATGAGTTCGAAGGGAGAATTCAGTCGAGCAAACGACTTTAAAAATTATGCGCTTCTCAGAGGCACCCGAGCGTTGAACTATCTTTTCTGTTTTTAATTTCATTGCTGTTTTTTGTTGTTTTTAGTTTAATTTAGCTAATGTAGCTTGCTGTTTTTTTTTTAGGTAATAAGGAGAGTTGAGGAAATTTTGGGCTCCGATGTGGAACGCGCCGCGTCCCTCCCCTCGCCGACTTCACAAGAATCAGGGGAGTGTTGTTTTTCATTCCTTTTATCTTCTGTATATCTAATTAAGTAGCATTTAGGACAATGCTAGCTTTTAAAGTTGGGGGTGGATGGTGGATAAGCATGTGTAGTTTGTTGAGCAGTGCTAATTTTGAATTTGAAGTGCTTGGGACTCTGTTTATATGCTTTCTAATTATGATAATCTAGGAAATGCATTTTGGAAGTCTGAGCATTTGCATAATCTAGTTTTTGCATGATGAGTTTTGCATTTATTAGGTTCATGTCGAAAATTTTAAAAAAAATCTTGTTGCTCCCTTGCATCTATCGAGCACTTAGCAACCTCGTCTTAATCTCCGTACGTTTAGTTTGACTGCATGTTGCATGATTCTTGTTGTCACCCTGAAAGGCACCCTTAGGTAGCTTGTTGCATGAGAATTAGTAGTCAAATTAATCGAGTTAGCTTACGCTAAGCCTAAAGTAAAAAAAAAAGTAGAAAAGCATGTTTGGCTAGAAAATTCCCTCGAGGCGCTCCTCCTTCTTATTAGCGCTTAAGAAGTGAGCGTTAGTCCTTAAAAACGTGAAGTTTTATGCATGAATTTGACGTGTTAGGCAACTTGAGGTAGGAAAGAAAAAGAAAATAAAAAGTTGGGTTCAAAGAACCTTAACAAAGAGTACAAAGTACTCGTGAAAAGAAAAAGAATGAGAAAATGTTTAGGTCTCTTAGTTTGCTATTCTCTCTCGTGTAAGTCAAGCTTAGACTGTTCTTTAATCGCTAGAAGTAGGGGGAAAACGGGATGATATGTTGCATGTGGTTTTTCCGGGCTTACGTAGGTTTAGGATAGGTTGGCTAGCACACACACACGTTAGGGAGCGATAGTTAATTTTTGATATGTTCGTAATAAATGCATGCGCTGATTGCTTTCGTGATTATGTTATGTTTAAATTTGCAAAATGCATCGAGGTTGGAATTAGTAGCATGTAAGCATGTCCTTAGAGTCGAATTCTTTATTTGCCTTGCTCGAGGACTAGCAAGATTTAAGTTGGGGGTGTTTGATAACTCCATTTTGGAGCTATTATTCACTCCCTAATTCTAGCTATATGCCGTGTTTAATTGTTTAATATATCTCATTTATATAGGAGATTTGCGGCGAAGAGCTCATGCGTCCATTGGACTCGTTTCCGAGCTAAAAGCGTTGTTTTAGCGCCCCGAGAGTGCTTCGGGAAAAGGGCAAGTTAAGCCGAGAAGAGTCGGACCAAAATTGCCTAGGAGAGGCAATTTTCCAGCCCAAACCCGAGAGCAAGCGTCGAGCAGACAACGTCGAGCAGACAGCGTCGAGACGCTTGCTCAACGCTGCCTGGCGTCGAGACCCTGCCGCGGCGTCGAGACGCTCAGAGGGGCGCGCGCGCAGGAAACTATCGGTCCAGCGTCTCGACGCCATCGCGAGGCGCGCGCGGATTCATTAGGTCGCAGCGTCGCGACGCTGTCCCAGCGTCTCAACGCTCCGACGGATTTAAAGGGCTGTAAGAACGATTTTGCAGCCATCTTCTTTGCTTCATCTTCTACCTCTTGGGTTTCTCTTCTAATTTCTTGTTGCTCCGCCATTTGTGGCCATTTCTTGGAGCTTTTCTTTGTATGTAAGTTAGAGATTATGGCTAAGGCATCCATGGGAGCGTTTGTGACGATTCTCCCCATGGTCGGCTAAGGTACTGTGAACGGTTCGGGATGATTTAGGGATTATTTGTTAGACTTCTTCATTTTGATAATCCATGTTATAAATTCTGATTTGGCTTTTGATTTGTATGCATTTATTGTTCTTCCTTAATCCCATGCATGTGTTAGATTTCGCCGACGGACAATCGAGTTTTCTAGCATGTGTTAGAGTTAAAGATTAGTGATGCCATGCCTCTCACTTTTTGCCTAGTAACACAGAACAATGAAACAAATCGAAGTATTGATTTATGCATGATAAATGTTGGGTACTTCAGCGTTGGCGGGTAGCGAGTTAGCATTAGGATTGCATGGTCGAATGTTCGTCGCGGTTAGCTAGTAACTGTTTAGAGTAAATTTGAAGCTGATCACTTTAGGAATACTTTGAACAATGTTTAATTAGACAGTTGGTTTAATTAATTAATATGGAGCCGGTTACCAAAGGGCTTCCTAGGTAACCGACCGCGTGCATGACAATTGGATAGCCTTAGATTTGAATTAGATGATGAATGATAGAATGTCTAGCAAAGATCCCGAAACTCCCCGAACCGTACACTTGTTAATCTCTTTCTCTTTAATTTTTTCCGTTAGCATTTTAATTCTCTCGCTGCATGATAAAAACCCCCAGTTACCAAAACTCAATCAATCAACCATTTGGAATTTCGAACTTTAATTTCAATCACATTAAGACCTTCTCTGTGGATCGACCCTACGACCACTAGCTGCAAAGCTAAGGTTAATAGGTTTATAAATTTATTTTGGCGGGTCTCGACAACCCGAATTTAGAGAGGATATTCAAAATCCGTCTCAACAAAAGTTCAGCAGAAGAAGACTGGCATTGCGATTTCCTTGCGATGGCCGCAATGCTCTGTTGCGGTTTCAACAATGTTTCCGTAATGTTTCCTGCAATGTACATTTTAGTTCTTTTTACATCATTTTAGATCCTTTTTCGTTCCTTTTCCAAATAAGTCCTATTTTAGCATCATTTCTCAAATTCTCACATTTATGCACACATTAAGCTAACTTCTAACAAAAAAAATATATCCCTAAATAATGCACTTTTGGAGAGGTAACAGATATCAAGACTAGCTATCTTGATAGAGTATTTATTAGTCTCAACTAGGAAGATTCATTTTTTAAGATTAAGAACAAATCGTTTGCAGGCTTATTCAATTCATTTATGAATTGGATCTAGTATCTAAATCTTGAATTATAAGGATTAATTTTCGAATCAAATCTTATGGTTTTGAACATTGCATTAATAAATTTTGTTGGACAAGTATTTGATCAATGTAAGAGCTTTCTTAATAAATTCTCATAGTTCTACTCTTAATCATTGCGAATGATGAAGGAGTCATTTCTTTGATGAGCTTGCATTAGCTCTGTTGGTTCTAAAGATTCAGGTTGATCTGAATCGCAAGAACAAATTGTTAGTCTACAGGTAGGTCCCGGAAACTACTCGAAGCCTGGTGAAACCAGGTCCGTTTAAATTAGTGTTGGTTAAATCGAACCCTATGTATGCGGGTAGGTCCTGGTAGTTGGTCGAAGTCTGGTTAAACCAGGTCCGTTTAAATTTCTATTGGTTAAATCGAACACTATGTCTGCGGGTAGGTCTCGGTAGCTGGTTAAAGCCTGGTGGAACCTGGACCGTTTAAATTTCTGTTGGTTAAATCGAACCCTATTTATGTGGGTAGGTCCCGGAAGCTGGTCGAAACCTGGTGAAACAAGGTCCGTTTAAAATTTTGTTGGTTAAATTGAACCCCATGTCTGCGGGTAGGTTCCGGTAGCTGGTCGAAGCCTGGTTAAACCAGGTCCGTTTAAATTTTTGTTGGTTTAATCGAACCCTATGTCTGCGGGTAGATTCCGATAACTAGTCGAAGCCTGGTGAAACCAGGTCCATTTAAATTGGTGTCGGTTAAATCGAACCCTATGTCTGCGGGTAGGTCCTGGTAGCTGGTCGAAGTCTGGTTAAACCAGGTCCGTTTAAATTTCTATTGGTTAAATCGAACCCTATGTCTGCGGGTAGGTCCTGGTAGCTGGTTAAAGCCTGGTGAAACCTGGTCCGTTTAAATTTCTGTTGGTTAAATCGAACCCTATTTTTGTGGGTAGGTCTCAGAAGCTGGTCGAAGCCTGGTGAAACAAGGTCCGTTTAAATTTTTGTTGGTTAAATTGAACCCTATGTCTGCGGGTAGGTTCCGGTAGCTGGTCGAAGCCTGGTTAAATGTAGGGGTGGCCATCGGTCGGTCGGTGTCGGTTTTGGGCGAAAACCGCCGCCGATCACCGACGTGTCGGTTTTTGTCGGTCGGTTTCCGACGGTTTGTGGGAGGTATGTGACGCCGGCCGACTAACCATGCGGTCGGTCGGTCGGTTTTTGTCGGTTTTTGTATTTCCGGCAAAAAAAAAAAAAATACAGTGAGAATGAGAGAATGAGAAGAAAAAAAACCAGAAGAACATAACTAAAAGAGAGGTGAGAAAATGAGAAAAAGAAGAAATGAAGAAGTTTATTAGAAAGATGGAGAATGAAAGAGAGAGATGAAAGAGAAATGAGAGGAAGGTAGAAAATGAAAATTAAAGTGGGGAGAGGAAGAGATAGGTTGGGAAGAGAAAATTGAGAGAAAAGAGATGATGTGATTAATTTTTGATTTGAATGGTTTATTAAAATAAAATAAAAAATAAAAAAAGAGGAGAAGTTAAAAAGGTTGCGTGAAATGAAAGAGAAATGAGAGGGAGAGAGAATGAAATTAAATAAGAGAGAGAAATAGATGATATGGGGAAGATAAATAGAGAGAAAAGAGATGATTTGATTGATTTATGATTTGAAATGTTTATTAAAAAGAGAAAAAAAAATGAAAAGAATGGTGCGTAAATCAAGACTAAAAAATTTAAATGTATGTGAATGCAAATTTCGGTCGGTCGGTCGAAATTGTGATTTTTGGCCATTCCGACCGACCGACCGTCGGTTTTTTTTCAACAAAAAACCGACTCCGACCGAACCGTCCCTTAAACCGACCAACTGACGTCGGTTCGGTCGGTTTCGGTCGGATTGGTCGGTTTTTCGGTTTGGTTTGTCCACCCCTAGTTAAATGTTGCGTGCTCAATGTTTAAAATAAAGAAGCAATGATAGAGCACTCAGAACATGCAAGCATACATGATCTTGTAGCAAGTAATAAGTATTTTTTCATTCGATTTCCCACAGAGATTTATTCTTAGTTACTAGCGAAGTGTTTTGTTAAGTGAGAATGGGTGGATTAAATGAGGTAGATTTGGTTTTAAGGTGCCTAATTACTAAGGAATGTGTAAAGGATGGAAGCATAAACAAGTGCAAGTAGATAATAAACTTGAATGTAAAGAGAAGAGAATAACAAATGAAGAAAAATGACTAAGGCAAAATTTCAACTAAAGGAATTGCGGAAACAGCAATTATTTAGCAATGTTACTAACAGCGAATTAAGTGTAAAGTGTGGAAACAAGGGCTACTAACGACTCATCTATAGGTTTTCTCTCACGATTCTCAAGCAGTAGATCAACTCATCATGCATCAAACTAACTCATTCTCATGTATCTTCCGATTTCATGCATTAGATCCTTTAGTTTACTCATGTCCAAGTAAGGTCTTAAGCATCTTTTTATAACAGCAAGTATTGGTTTGTACTAGGAAAACGCCTATTCCTAGGTCGTTTTCTGGCTACCTTGAGAGGCTAGCATGGATGTATGACTCTGAACTCTTACTCCTTCCAGAGGTTAGGAGTTCTATGGACAAAATGGATGACCAATCGAAATTGCCCGTGGGATGAAGCTTACATACATTCAATGCATTCGAGAGCTATCCTACATGCTTGATTCACGTGTTTCTACCTATAGATTTGTCATTAGCATGCCCTTATGTGGTTTAGTTACTCATGGATGCAGATGGAATGGGAAGAGTAGATGAAGAAGACATGCTTAGAAGAATATTAAAGACAAAACAGAAGAGGAAAACAGTAGGCAGACGAGATGAAGAGCTTGTGAATTGACGAAATAATGCTTCGATTAACTAAAGTTTGAACTAAACAAATGACAGCCTTGAATAACTAAAGTAAAACAGAAAGCAACGAAATGAAGTAGAGTAGCTAACGAAAGGGAAATAACAACAAACAGCAAAGGAAACAGAAAGCTAAAGCAGAAAAAACAAGTAGATCCGTGTGTGATCGCCTCGTCGCAGACGCCTCGGCTGAAGGGGGAAGAAGGCAAGCTTTGCTTGGATGAATCCAATCAGAAGAGAAGACAAAACTTCTCTTCTTCCTCTCAGATTATCGACTCAAATAGCTGAGACCTTCAATCCAACAACCGGATGAGAAAAACAGGAGAAAAGACTGCGCTGAGAAGAGAGTTCTACGCCTTTCGAGTGTGTTTCAACCTTCCATCTTGACCTCCTTTTATAGTGTTCTGCAGGTACGATTGGGCCAAGGAGAACCATCTATTCTCAACGTCGTACTTCTACGTGGCTGCAGGAGAAAGAATGGATCCCTGAAAGATCGGAACAAAACAGAAAATGGTTAGACAACTTACGGATTTCACTTAAAACATTGCGGTTTTAGCAATGTTTTCGCAATGCTTCCGCAATGTGCAATTTTCAATCCTTTAACTTCGTTTTTGGTTCTTTTTCTTTCCTTTTGCATATAAGTCCTAATTTAGCTTCATTCTTCTAATTCTCATATATAAGCACAAGTTCAAGCTAAATCCTACCAAAAACACTTACAAATGCACAACTTCCTATCACAAATAAGTCCTAAAAAAGTCACTTTTGGAGACGTAACATTAAACCAGGTCCATTTAATTTTTTGTTGGTTTAATCGAACCCTATGTTTGCGGGTAAGTTTCGATAACAAGTCGAAACCTGGTGAAACCAGGTCCGTTTAAACTGGTGTCGGTTAAATCGAACCCTATGTCTGCGGGTAGGTCCTGGTAGCGGGTCGAAGCTTGGTGAAACCAGGTTCGTTTAAATTTTTGTTGGTTAAATCGAACCCTATGTCTGCGGGTAGGTCCCAGTAGCTGTTCGAAGCCTGGTTAACCAGGTTCGTTTAAATTTCTGTTGGTTAAATCGAACTCTATGTCTGCGGGTAGGTCCCGGTAGCTGGTCGAAGCCTTGTTAAACCAGGTTTGTTTAAATTTTTGTTGGTAAAATCGAACCATATGTCTGCGGGTAGGTCCCAGTAGCTGGTCGAAGCCTGGGAAAAGAAGGTCCGTTTAAATTTTTGTTGGTTAAATCGAACCCTATGTCTGCGGATGGGTCCTTAAAGCTGGTCGAAGCCTGGTAAAAGCAGGTTCTTTTAAATTTTAGTTGGTTAAATCGAACCCTATGTCTGCGTGTAGGTCCCGGTAGCTGATCGAAGCTTGGTGAAACCAGGTCCGTTTAAATTTCTGTTTGTTAAATCGAAGCCTATGTTTGCGGGTAAGTCCTGGTAGCTGGTCGAAGCCTGGTTAAACCAAGTCCGTTTAAATTTTTGATGGTTTAATCAAACCCTATGTCTGCGGGTAGGTCCCAATAACTACTCGAAGCTTGGTGGAACCAGGTTCGTTTAATTTTTTGTTGGTTAAATCGAACCCTATGTCTGCGGGTAGGTCCCTGTAGCTGGTCGAATCCTGGTTAAACCATGTCCATTTAAATTTATGTTGGTTAAATCGAACCCTATGTCTACGGGTAGGTCCAAGAAGCTGGTTGAATCTTGGTGAAACAAGGTCCGTTTAAATTTTTGTTGGTTAAATTGAACCCTATGTCCACGGGTAGGTTCCGGTAGCTCGTCGAAGCCTATTTAAACTAGGTCCGTTTAAATTTTAGTTGGTTTAATTGAACCCTATGTTTGCGGGTAGGTCCCGATAACTAGTCGAAGCCTGGTGAAACCAGGTCCGTTTAAATTGGTGTTGGTTAAATTGAACCCTATGTCGGCGGGTAGGTCCTGGTAGGAAGTCGAAGCCTGGTTAAACCAGGTCCGTTTAAATTGGTGTTGGTTAAATCGAACCCTATGTCGGCGGATAGGTCCTGGTAGCAGGTCGAAGCCTAGTTAAACCAAGTCCGTTTTAAATTTCTATTGGTTAAATCAAAACCTATGTTTGCGGGTAGGTCCCAGTAGATGGTCGAAGCCTGGTGAAAACAGGTACGTTTAAATTTTTGTTGGTTAAATCGAACCCTATGTCTGCGGGTAGGTCCCAGTAGCTGGTCGAAGCCTGGTTAAACCAGGTCCGTTTAAATTTATGTTGGTTAAATTGAACCCTATGTTTGCGGGTAGGTCCCGGTAGCTGGTTGAAGCCTTGTTAAACCAGGGTTGTTTCAATTTTTGTTGGTTAAATCGAACCATATGTCTGCGGGTAGGTCCTGGTAGCTGGTAGAAGCTTGGGAAAAGCAAGTCCGTTTCAATTTTTGTTGGTTAAAACGAACCCTATGTCTGCGGATGGGTCCCTGTAACTGGTCGAAGCCTGGTAAAAGCAGGTTCGTTTCAATTTTTGTTGGTTAAATTGAACCCTATGTCTGTAGGTAGGTCCCGGTAGCTGGTCGAAGCCTGGTAAAAGCAGGTCCGTTTAAATTTTTGTTGGTTAAATCGAACCTTATGTCTGCGTGTAGATCCCGGTAGCTGGTCGAAGGTTGGTGAAACCAGGTCCGTTTAAATTTTTGTTGGTTAAATCAAACCCTAGGTCTGCGGGTAGGTCCTGGTAGCTGGTCGAAGCCTGGTTAAACCAGGTCCGTTTAAATTTTTGGTGGTTTAATCGAACCCTATGTCTGCGGGTAGGTCCCGATAACTAGTCGAAGCTTGTTGAAACCAGGTCCGTTTAAATTGGTGTTGGTTAAATCGAACCCTATGTCTGCGGGTAGGTCCTGGTAGCTGGTCGAAGCCTGGTTAAACCAGGCCCGTTTAAATTTCTATTGGTCAAATTGAACCCTATGTCTGCGGGTAGGTCCTGGTAGCTGGTCGAAGCCTAGTCAAACCAGGTCCATTTAAATTTTTATTGGTTAAATCGAACCTTATGTCTGCGGATGGGTCCCTGTAGCTGGCCGAAGCCGTGTAAAAGCAGGTTCGTTTAAATTTTTGTTGGTTAAATCGAACCCTATGTCTGTAGGTAGGTCCCGGTAGCTGGTCGAAGCCTTGTTAAACAAGGTTTGTTTAAATTTTTGTTGGTTAAATCGAACCCTATGTATGCAGGTAGGTCCCGGTAGCTAGTCGAAGACTGGTTAAACGAGGTTCGTTTAAATTTATGTTGGTTAAATCGAACCCTATGTCTGTGGGTAGGTCCCGGAAGCTGGTCGAAGCCTGGTGAAACAAAGTCCGTTTAAATTTTTGTTGGTTCAATTGAACCCTATGTCTGCGGGTAGGTTTCGGTAGCTGGTCGAAGCCTGGTTAAACCAGGTCCGTTTAAAATGGTGTTGGTTAAATCGAACCCTATGTCTGCGGGTAGGTCCTAGTACCTGGTCGAAGCCTGGTTAAACCAGGTCCGTTTAAATTTCTATTGGTTAAATCAAACCCTATGTCTGCGAATAGATCGCGGTAGTTGTTCTAAGCCTGGTGAAACTAGGTCCGTTTAAATTTTTGTTGGTTAAATCGAACCATATGTCTACGGGTAGGTCCCAGTAGTCTTTTGAAGCCTGCTAAAACCAGGTCCATTTAAATTTATGTTGGTTAAATCGAACCCTATGTCTGCGGGTAGGTCCAGGTAGTTGGTCGAAGCCTTGTTAACCAGGTTTGTTTAACTTTTTGTTGGTTAAATCGAACCATATGTCTGCGGGTAGGTCGTGGTAACTGGTCGAAGCTTGGGAAAATCAGGTTCGTTTAAATTTTTGTTGGTTAAATCGAACCCTATGTCTGCGGATGGGTCCCTGTAGCTGGCCGAAGCCGTGTAAAAGCAGGTTCGTTTAAATTTTTGTTGGTTAAATCGAACCCTATGTCTGTAGGTAGGTCCCGGTAGCTGGTCGAAGCCTGGTAAAAGCAGGTCCGTTTAAATTTTTGTTGGTTAAATCGAACCTTATGTCTGCGTGTAAGTCCTGGTAGTTGGTCGAAGCTTGGTGAAACCAGGTCCGTTTAAATTTCTGTTGGTTAAATCAAAGCCTATTTCTGCGGGTAGGTCCTGGTAGCTGGTCGAAGCATGGTTAAACAAGGTCCGTTTAAATTTTTGTTGGTTTAATCGAACCCTATGTCTGCGGGTAGGTCCCGATAACTAGTCGAAGCCTGGTGAAACCAGGTCCGTTTAAATTGGTGTTGGTTAAATCGAACCCTATGTCTATGGGTATGTCCTGGTAGCTGGTTGAAGCCTGGTTAAACCAGGTCCGTTTAAATTTCTATTGGTTAAATCGAACCCTATGTCTGCTGGTAGGTCCCGGTAGCTGGTCGAAGCTTGGTGAAACCAGGTCCGTTTAAATTTTTGTTTGTTAAATCGAACCTTATGTTTGCGGGTAGGTCCTAGTAGTTGTTTGAAGCCTGGTTAAACCAGGCCAGTTTAAAGTTTTGTTGGTTAAATTGAACCTTATGTCTGCGGGTAGGTCCGGTAGCTGGTCGAAGCCTTGTTAAACTAGGTTCGTTTAAATTTTTGTTGGTTAAATCGAACTCTATGTCTGCGGGTAGGTCCCGGTAGTTGGTCGAAGCCTGGGAAAAGTAGGTTCGTTTAAATTTTTGTTGGTTAAATCGAACCCTATGTCTGTGGATGGGTCCTTGTAGCTGGTCGAATCTTGGTAAAAGCAGGTTCGTTTAAATTTATGTTGGTTAAATCGAACCCTATGTCTGTAGGTAGGTCCCGGTAGTTGGTCGAAGCCTGGTAAAAGCAGGTTCGTTTAAATATTTGTTGGTTAACTCGAACCCTATGTCTTTGTGTAGGTCCCGGTAGCTGGTCGAAGCTTGGTGAAACCAGGTCTGTTTAAATTTTTGTTGGTTAAATTGAACCCTATGCCTGCGGGTAGGTCCTGGTAGCTGGTCGAAGCCTGGTTAAACCAGGTCCGTTTAAATTTTTGTTGGTTAAATCTAACCCTATGTCTGCAGGTAGGTCTCGGTAGTTGGTCGAAGCCTGGTTAAACCACGTCTGTTTAAATTTATGTTGGTTAAATCGAACCCTATGTCTACGGGTAGGTCTCGATAGCTGGTCAAAGTCTGGTGAAATCAGGTTCGTTTAAATTTTGTTGGTTAAATCGAACGACCCTATGTCTGCAGGTAAGTCCTGGTAGCTGATCGAAGCCTGGTTAAACCAGGTCCGTTTAAATTTTGTTGGTTAAATCGAACCCTATGTCTGCGGGTAGGTCCCGGTAGCTGGTCGAAGCCTGGTGAAACCAGGTCTGTTTAAATTTTTGTTGGTTAAATCGAACCCTATGTGTGTGTAGGTCCCGGTAGCTGGTCGAAGCTTGGTGAAACCAGGTCCGTTTAAATTTTTGTTTGTTAAATCGAACCCTATGTCTGCGGGTAGGTCCCGATAGCTTGTCGAAGCTTGGCGAAAGCAGGTCTGTTTAAATTCTTGCTGGTTAAATCGAACCCTAATATAAGATTAGTGGTCGTAGCTTGACCAACCCAAGTCCATGTTGTTCTTAATGATAAACAAATTTTGGCGTCCCCAAATACTTTGTCTTCGTCATTTGTCTACCCTTTCAATTCTTCAAGGATACATAAAGGGGGGCAAGATGTAGACACAGTATTTTGTCCGACCTTGTTTATCATTATTTCCAAGTTTTGCCCATTTTTTTCTTTTCCTTGCGTTTCGTTCGATAGATTTTTGAAATCATTTAATTTCGTCTTTTTCCATTAATTTCGAGGTTTCAAAGAAAAACAAACAAATATTTTTCGTGTAAGGACGTTTCAAAAACGTTTTGTTTAAGGTTTAGTTTTAGGGTTTAGTTTTATAGTTTTGGTTTGGGGTTTGATTTAGTGGTTCAGATTTTGGGGTTTTTATTTAGGGTTTCAGATTTGGAGTTTTAGATTTTAAAGTTTTAAAATTAAATCTTTCAAGTTGATTTCTTCAAAATTAGATTTTTCACGAAAAAATTTCAAAGACGTTTGATTTTAGATTTTAATTTGGTGATAAATTCAAATTGATTTTTTCCAAATTAGATTTTTCAAGATAAATTTCCAAACACGTTTAATTTTAGTATTCGATTTTAGATTTTAATTTGGTCAAGATAAATTCAAATTTATTTTAAAATTAAATCTTTCAAATTAGATTTTTCAAGATAAAATTCCAAAGATGTTTAATTTTAGAATTCGATTTTAGATTTTAATTTGGTCAAGATAAATTCAAATTGATTTTAAAATTAAATCTTTGAAATTGATTTCTTTAAAATTAGATTTTTCAAGATAAATTTCCAAAGACGTTTAATTTTAGAATTTCGATTTTAGAGTTTAATTTGGTCAAGATAAATTCAAATTGATTTTAAAAATTAAATCTTTCAAATTGATTTCTTTAAAATTAGATTTTTCAAGATAAATTTCCAAACACGTTTAATTTTAGAATTTCGATTTTAGAGTTTAATTTGGTCAAGATAAATTCAAATTGATTTTAAAAATTAAATCCTTCAAATTGATTTCATTCAAATTAGATTTTTCAAGATAAATTTTCAAAGACGTTTAATTTTAGAATTCGATTTTAGAGTTTAATTTGGCAAGATAAATTCAAATTGATTGTTCAAGAGCTTCTACGACGACGGCGATAGAACGCAGACAACATACGACGACGATGCTTGTAGAGGCGGAATGCACGGAGGCGGCATAGATGAAGAAAATGAGTTAATTTTAAAGTTTTCAATTTATTTACAAATTTGTCATTCATCAATTTAAAATTTGATTTCGTTATTTTGCTTTTCATTGTTTATTTTATATTATTTATTTTAATCTTAATTTCATCTAAAAATTCCAAACAAATATAACTTCTTATTTTACGCCCCTTCTTATCTTACATTTCGTAAATTAAATTTTTGTTTTTTTATTGATTTTTAAAATTAGTATTTCAAATGAATTTAAATTGATTTTAAAAATTAGATTTTCCAAAATAGTTTTGATTTGTTTTAAAATTAGATTTTCCATAAGTTTTCAAAATGAATTTAATCTTTTAAATATTATTCGGTAAATCCTATGACGATTTTTTCAAATTCTTGAGCTGATAATTTTCTTAAATTATTGAAGGGAGATTTAAAACATGATAATTAATTAATGGGTAATTTCATCCACTATATCAAATTCTTACTTTATCCTTAAAGTTAAGATAGGATTAAGTGAGACATCTTTTTCGACTTTAACTCTATTTACTTTTCTCAAATTAAGGATCTTTTAAAATTTAGTTGGATAATCTAGGCTAAATGTTTTGTCTACCGTTTTTAACGAGATGTTGTAGGGTGCTAGTATCTTCCCTACACTCAAACGACCCCCGAACCTTATTTTTTTATTTCATAGACAATTTTTAGGTGACCAATCACACCCGAACAATGATTGGTGGCGACTTCTTTCCTTATTTTGTTTTTATTTCTTTTTAAAAACTCTCGTTTAACGGAGGGACGTCGGCCGCTCCGCGTCGCAAAAAACGTTGCGACAAATGTCATCAGATTTTCATGGGAATCAATGATGTCTGTGTTTGGTGTTGCATGAGAATGTCATCAGATTTTCATGGGAATAAATGATGTTTGTGTTTGGTGCTGCATGTGAATGTCATCAAATTTGCAAATAAATTTTTAATTCTAATTAATTAATACAATAATAAAATTGAAGAAATAATGATAAAGGTTATATAATTCAAAAACTAAATATAATCTGTCATCGATTACTAAACATACACAATATATGAACATTTTTTTTAATACTACACAATAGTTTCATGTTCATAGTAGACCTGGAAATTACAAAATATTGTGACATGTTAATTCAAATGTTCATCCATAACATGTCAACTCAAAATAAGTATAATATTACAATCGAACATTCAATCCATATCCCAAGAAATATTACAAAATCATATCTCCAGAACCTCCATTATAAATTCATATTTGTCCTCCGCCGGAAGATTAAAGAAATAATCAATCTGGGATTGATCTTTGGTGATAATCTTACCAGCTCGAACTCTCTGTCGAACAGTCAGTCCATCCACATTTCTGATTTCACTAACTAATAAATTGCGTCATTCCTCTTGTGTAGATTCTCGTTCAGCTACCTGTCGATAAAACGAAGCAATTTCTTGAATATTTTCATTAGCATTTGAAAGATGACTACTCATAACATTCTCAAGCCCTACTAATGGATCCACACTCCTTGCTATTTTCTTCCTGAACCTATTTAATGTATTTGTAGTAGATTGTGTATTTATTGGTGTTTCACTCATTGAGGTCGGTCCATCCACTTCTTCCATTCTGCATATTGGTGGATCAGGCAGATAACAACTAGTTTCTCCCTAAAATTCATTTTTTGCCATTTCTTTTTCCACTACTTCATACATATCAGCTGGACCTTCTGCACCAAGTCCATTGACCCTATCTTTCCCAAAAATAAGGGCTAATTGTTCGAAGAATGGAAAAGACTTATTTCTAAGGCCTTTTGCAGTTGGATGACTCTGTGAAAAAAATATACATCAATAATAATACATATTTTGATAATAATATGTAAACTTACATTAGCAATAAAAAGTTCTTTTTTACTTACCTTTACCCATTCATCAAATATATGTTGTTCTGCTTCTACGCACTTGTCTTTATCATTCCATCCAAAGCCGCTACAATTTGGGCATAACATTTCAGATATTGCATTATAATCCTTCTTGAATAATTTAATTTTGGACCATATGTGTGGTTGAGCCTTAAGATCGCAATTAGAAATTTTTTCAGCCATCAATTTTTATGTTTGACTGAGAAATCGTGATTTGAAAGTACCATTATCATCCTTCCAAGTGCCAATATTGGATAAGTCCAATAAACATTCCACTAATTTTCATAAGTGCTTTACTCCACATGCATTTCTTACTTGAACCAGCTTTAGCTTGTTCACTATCATCATTCATATCTATGATTCACATAAGATATTAAACTATTAAAACTCAAATTTCATATATAACATTACATGAAAATGAAATGTGCATGAATACATATCATAAATATGAAATAAGTAGCAAACTCATAACATTTCATAAAGTCTTACAAGACCTAAAAAAACAAGAACATGAATGTTTACATCATCCATAAAACTCTCCCTAGATAGTAACAATATTAATGGTCAATACCTCCCCACTCCTCAAACATTTCAATTCCTAAATTATCTCTCCAATTCGTCCATTCATTTGAACTTTTAACATGTGTTATTCGATCACTATCCATGTCAACAATACTTGAATGAGTGTCTCCAAATTCGTCTTCTAAAGGATCTACAGGCATTTCTCTTCTTATAAGATTATGAATGAGGCAACAAGTTGTGATCATCTGACATTGAACTTTTACTGGATAATAAGATTTCCCTCTAAGAATAGCCCATCGACCTTTCAATAGTCCAAATGTTCGTTCTATTACATTTCTTGCAGATGAATGCTTCATATTAAAAAATTCTGGTGGAGTTCTTGGTTGGTATCCTTGCCTCCAATCATTTAAATGATATTGTTGTCCTCTGTAAGGTGCCAAAAATCCTTCACCATTTGTATGGTCAGCATCACATAGATAATAACAACCTAAATAAACCAATTAAATACTTGAGAATGTACATAAATTATTTTTCTAATCCAAATGTATTTATAGAAGTCTACCCTAAACTATATACCCAAACATTATACATGTTACCTTTTGGAATCTTTAATCCATTCCTCCTAGACACAGCATCTCGTAAAACTCTCGAGTCAGAAGCTGAACCTTCCCATCCAGGTAAAACATAGATGAATTGCAACTCTTGGGAGCAAACTCCTAACACATTGGTAGCAATTTCATTCTTCATCGATTGGTAACTAGGTTTATCAAGAATATCTACGTTGACTTTAATGTAGGTACCATCTAATGCACCTAGACAATTCTAAACACAAAGAAAACTCTACTTTAATTAAGGTCACATTTAATATAAACCACTTATTACTATTTAAATAAGATTGGAACTATAACAATTGTACCTTAAACCACTTCCACTTTTCGTCCAAGCAGTTGGTTGACACTGACTCAGGTTGTTTAAGTAATAACTCATGTAGGCGTAACACAGAGTTAAGAACGGTATTAAAATGTCTACTAATTGTTTCTCCTGAGCGGGCTAGAAGTCGACGTATAACTTTATTTTTAACATCATGTGCAAGGATGTGTAAAAACATTACAACCATCTCTTCCACTCATACATGTGTCGTGCCTTGTAATTTTCCAGTTGTTTTAAGCATATGACATAATATACTAAAGCATCTCATATTCATACGTGTCATCTCAAAACATCCTAAATCACTCTCATGTATCAGACGAAAAAATGTTATTTCTCTAACTCGATGTCTATAGAAAGAATTTTCACCCATAAGTCTTCTCTGTGTTTGTCCTCTATGCATAAGCATTACTACTAATAGAAAACATATTTTCATTATCTATTTTAGCATCTCTAAATAGGACAACAAGATAACTAGAATTTGTTGTTCGGTAGCTGAATATATGTGAGTCATATCTGCATAATAAACAAAACGTTCAAAACCATCACATCTATGATTAGTTATTATGGTAGTCTTAGTTCAAACAAATCATCACATCACACCTATAATTACTTATTATGGTCCTAGATCTCTTTCATCAAAGATAATGATAAAACAAAGCTCAAAATGGAAAGAAGATGACATAGTTGACAACCTATGCGATCGCATAGGTTGTTATGCGATCACATAGGTACCTATGCGATCGCATTGGTTGCTAGTTATCGCATAGCTATGCGATCACATAGCAACCTATGTGATCGCACAACAACCTATGTGATCGCATAGCTAACACACAAGTTTAGCTATCGCATAGTTATGCGATTCTAGTTCATCTTTAGATCGCATAAGTTTAAATAGCTCAGAGATTGGAATGAATCTAACCAAAAAAAAATACCCTAAACCTGAAATCAGAGTCTGGGAAGAAGAAGATTTAAAAAAAAAAAAAAAAAAATGAGAAGAAGAAGACATACCTGGAAAGGTCGGAGAAGAAGAAGAAGAATGAAGAAAATTATGCCCGGGCTAAAGGAAAAGTCGTGGTTTTCGAAGGGTTTGAAAAGTCATACCTAAAACTAATAAATGATGCCCGGGCTAAAGGAATGTTTGGGCATAAATTATCAACTTTCAAACCAAACATGGGCTTGGACATCCCAAGCCCATGTCCACCCTTAAATGGCATCGAACCAAACGGGCCCTTAGGGTAATGGTCCCCTCCTTTGTCAAAGAAGAACCACGTTTGTCCTTAGAAACTCTTGGTGGAATGTGTTCACACCTATTTTCGAGTTGACGTTTGAATTATTTGTCTTTTTTTTTCTCCCTTTCTCATTCTCTTTCTCTTTCATGTCGTCGTTCTCATTCTCGTTCTCGTTCCCATTCACATTTTTTTTCTCGTGTCTTCTCCATTTTCTCTTTCTCATGCGAAAATGCTCTCTCTGACGCTCCTTCTCTCTAAGCTCAAATTCTCGAAGATAACCAGCTCTATCATCTTTATGTTCGTCGACCCTTGGATGGGTACTATGTGTCAACATAGTACCTGAATAATGTGACTCAAAAGAAGTTCCCATGAAGTTCTTTCTCTGCATCATAGTCTCTACCCGGGTGGAAAGCGCACTCTTTTAGTATATTTTATAATATATTAAACGTAAATTGTTATTCCTAACTACAACATTTAGTCTCTCTTAGCGTGAAATGGTATCAGAGAAAAGAGCTGAAGGAAAATACTTGATTCTGGTTTTTTAAATTCATTAAAGTTGATACTTGATGTCCTTTTGTCCGTCTTCTTCCCTATTATCAAATGGAGACCTCAATGAAGACAGAATCCTCATGGAAGACAGCTACAATTAAATCCTTATCTTCTTCACCATTCGATCGGGTCGATCAAGAAACCCGCATCAAACGCCAATCTTCAAGCTGCTTGGAAATGCAACAACGATATCGTTGCATCGTGGATTCTGAATTCGATATCCAAGGGAATCGCGACCAACATGGTGTATTCGGGTTCCGTAACGGCAATCTGGGCAGAGTCTCAAATTTATGAACTTCGTAAGGATCTAGTCACTGCCACGCAGAGGTCTTTATCAATTGAAAAATACTACACAAAATTGAAAACCATTGGGCAAGAGCTCAGTGAACATCGACCGGTAGACATTTGTTCTTGTGATGGTTTGCAAAAAATTATTGATTACTTAGATTCTGAGTATATATGGGTTTATCTGAGTGATAGTCACTGATTTTTTTGTCATATTTGCAAAAAAAAAAAAAAATTGTTATATTTGCCATTATTTTGGGCGCTGTTATTTTTATTTATATTTCAAATTAAATCTATAATAATATTGATAAAACATTAAATAAGAATTATAAAAACTAAATGGATAAAAGTAATTGAACAGAAACATTAAATGTATAATAAAAAAAAGGCACTATTTTTTACATTGACTCCAAATAAACGCTAAAATTCATGTACAAATATCGGGCTTTGTACACGTACATAGTCTTAAGATTACTCAAATATGCACAAACATCTTATTTATTTACTCACCTCCTCACGCAAAGCCCTCTATCTCTCCCAAAACGACGACAATTTTCCCTCGAATGTTTCCTTAGTAGAAATCGACATATTTTTTTTTTTTTTTTTTAACAACATGTTGGGGTGGGGGATTGAACCTAGAACCTCATGGTCACTAGGCGATACATCATGTCATTGAGCTATGCTCTTGTTGACATACATGGACATATGTTAAGGATATGTAATTAGTTATACATAGTATATGTTCATGTAAATGAAAATGTCATCAGATTTAAACATAAGATTCCGTTAGACATGGAATATTTTAATATATATCGCATATTGATAATATATATTCATACCTAATGATTTATTTATACATGAGATATTTTCATAAGTGCAAATGATAATTGTTTGAAAGTGAAGAAAGACGAACATAGGATTAAGTCGTAGTATATTTGAATATGAAAGAAATATATGACCTTATGTTATGAATATATTCACTAGAAGAATAGAACTACCTAAACAGTTGAATGTATAATATTTTAGTCAGAATATATGTCTATAATTATATATGATTTATAATACAGTATATATTCATAAATCATAACTGAGTTATTAAATATACAATGTTATATTCAATTTTTAATTTGTCTACCCATATATACATGATATATCGAATATAAATTAACATACAAACATATGTAATCATTACTCTGTAATTAGTTACAAATGGTATATTTTTATATAAATGAAAATACCAACTGTTTTAAACATAAGATTTAGTTATACATGAAATATTTTCATATATACCGTATATTATGAATATATATTTATACCCAATGATTCATTTGTACATGAAATATTTCATATAAATGAAAATGATAACAGTTTGAAAGTGAAGAAATATGAACATAAGATTCAACTACATGGTATATTTGAATATGAAAAGGTCAAATGTTTGAATTAGAGGATTCATGAAGAATATGTATCTATTTAGCTTTTAAAAAAGCGTTGGTGGAAGAACGAGGTGAGATTTATAAATAATTCAAAAGAAATAAAAACATGGTGGGATAGATGGTGAGATTTATAAATAATTCAAAAGAAATAAAAACATGTAATTAATTACAATTTTGTGAAAATGGTTATATATTTGGACATTTTTTAAAATGAGATGTCTAAGAAGCTTATCGTGCACAATTCTCCATACAAATACCTAGGTAAAAGAGCATTTTTATGCCTTTAATTAAGTTTGCTAACCAATGGTAACCTAAATTGTTAATTGGATCAAATCTAATTTTAAACTTCAATAAGTATTACAATTAATCTCTCTTCAACGCTAAATTAGAAAATTACTCATGAACTAATCCATATTATGCCACATAAATGCTCAACCCCAATCAATGATACTTGATTGAAATCTCCTAACAGCTCCCAAAACACTTCATTTCTCAAACACAGTGATTTCTACCAATAATCCATAACCATCAATAGGAGGAAGACAAGACCTATCATAAGATTTTTAAGGTTCTTCAAATCTTTCATTCTTAACCAACTTGGGATTCAAATGACATTAAACAGTAACCATTTCATTTCATTGATCGGTGAAATAGAATACATACAAAAGACCTATCATATTATAATTACAGAAAACACCTCCAATTGGTCAAGAGGGTTTGATCAAATTATTTAAAGTGCAACACACTAGCAAAGCAATCAATAACATAATTCTACAAACTATTCACAGTTGTTTTGTCCAGTCAAAAGGCTCCCAATCTTGTAAAAAGTTTGCCACGGCGTGCTTTTGCACCTCAACCGACTCGTATCTACGTCGCCGGTGCATATCTTCCTCAGCTAGCTCTAACATGCCTCTGATGACATTGAGGCCAAAGCTGGTCTTGAAATTCTCTTCGTCATCTATCACATGCACAAACCCCTTGTTCAACCCGAATTCTACGTGGAAGTATGGAAAATGCTCTGGAATTGATCCACGCAATCCCTTTACACTTGTATCGATTAGCTTTTTCGCATTGTGCTGGCTCCACTCTTCCTCTGCTTCATCAATAGCCTGAAATGAACTTGTGTTCAGATTATAGTTCGGAGAAAAGATACGGATAAAATCACCGACGGTGAATTAACACAAAACCGATATATAAATGAAGTTACAGTGCCAAAGGTATACACATTAGGCATCACAGCAGGGTATATGAGATGATAGAAATACAGAGTTTCAGCAACACCAATGGGAGACATAACATAACACATGGATATCAAGACTAATTGTGTTAGATATCAGATTAGAATTTAAAATTTAGCTAACTTAATACTTTCATATTTAATTCTAGGCTTACAATCTAGTTCAGCTTCAGGTTCTGATTTAATGCAAACATATTTTTGGATAAGAAGCAATACCATTAATGAGATGGAGAACAAAAGGAGGAAGACAAGTTATCCTCCCACACCAAAAAAAAAACTCAAATTGTCAAAAATTTTAGAACAGGACGGTTAGAAAAGTAACAGCAAATTGTACACCATGAATAACTCAAATGCTTAATAGTGTCCCAATGTTTCTTTCCAACTATTTTTTCCCACGCAGATGCTATTACTGCAAACAAAGCAAACATCCAAGTAAAACTATTCCACACAATTATTAGCACTCTACAGCAAGCACCGAAAGCGATTGAACCAGCATGTAATAGTTAGGGACAAGAATAAAGAAAAATGTGGTTCCAGGTTTTCCAAATTCTGTTTGCAAGGTTGCTAGCACCACCAATGACGAAGGATCAAATATGCGAGGCCGTCTTTCTTAGTACTCCATCAAAACTAAGCTAAGAGCACACAAAAACCTTGACTTTTTTAGAACTTTTTTGCTTCCAAATCGTTCGATAGAATCAACAAATTGGGGGGATACAAATGCACACTTTCAATGGCTCATTGGAGATATCTACATGTCCTCCCAAAAAGACTGTGTTAATAATAACATATGAGAGAAGGGGCAAGAAAGGGGTTTCATGTATGAAGGCAGTTAAAAATGAAAGTGGAGGGTCCATTGATTGCAAGGGGGGAGTTACACCTGAAGGTGGAGAGTCCAATGATGGCAAGGGGGGAGTTACACTTGAAGGGGAGTAGTATATAAGGCAGCAACTTGTGTCTAGGTTGGGTATGCTTTTATTTGAGACTAAGATTCTTGTGAGGATGAGTGAGCTCTAGCCTCTAGGATGAAAGGGTCTTGTATAGCCCTTTGGCTTTCCTTATCTTATTGTTGAGTCTCTGTAATTGCCTTGGGGCATTATTATCTTTGCAATAAATAAATATCAAGCCTAGTAAGGGGAGTACCTTACATATTGGTATCAGAGCTATTTCCTGGCAATCTGGGGAGAACACGACTGATGGTGAAGATAGAAGAAAAGATTGAGGCAACCAACACAGAGGTTGTAACGATCAAGACAGAGGTAGGTAATCTTACCCAAAAACTTGATTCATTTATGAGAATGGTCGAACACTGGATGAACACAGGAAAGCAACCACAATCGGTGGTGACCCTGGTAGGGGAAGGATCGTCTTATCAGCAGAAAGAGAATGGAGAAGCTGAAGCTTCATCAAAAACAAAGAACAATGAGAAAACAGAGGAGGGAGGAGATCGAAGTAAGTTTAAGAAGGTCGAAATGCCAGCATTCGATGGTGACGATCTCGATTCTTGGCTATTTAGAACAGATCGGTATTTTCAAATCCATAAGTTGACGAAATCAGAGAAATTAACAGTGATTGTGATCAGTTTTTCTGGTCCGGCGCTCGACTGGTACAGAGCTCAAGAGGAGCGTGAGCCATTACAGGATGATCTGATGCTTCAATTGTTGGAGAGGTTTCAGGATAGACCAAAAGGGAGCGTGTGTGGTCAATTTCTAGCCATCAAGCAAGAATCGACAGTGAAAGCTTACCGGAATTTGTTTGACTAGTCGCGCCACTACCGCATTTGCCGATGGAGGTTTTAGAAAATACATTTATGAATGCCCTAAACCCTCGAATCTGAGCTGATGTTGACTGTTGGGGGCCTCTTAGCCTGAAGGAGAAGATGTGATTGTAGACCAAAAGGGAGCGTGTGTGGTCAATTTCTAGCCATCAAGCAAGAATCGACAGTGAAAGCTTACCGGAATTTGTTTGACTAGTCGCGCCACTACCGCATTTGTCGATGGAGGTTTTAGAAAATACATTTATGAATGGCCTAAACCCTCGAATCCGAGCTGATGTTGACTGTTGGGGGCCTCTTAGCCTGAAGGAGAAGATGTGACTGGCCCAGAGCATAGAGGATCGTGAGAATATATACTCGGAGACGGGCCGGCCCAATCAACTCACTTCGAGGCATCCAAAAGCCCAAGCCTAGCATAGCCTAAAAGTCCATACCAAATGACGAATAAAGAGGGAAGCACCAAGTCGTATGAGTTTCCCCCATGCGAACAATCACCTTAACATCTGGAACTCCGGCAAATGTTCGCAAAGAGCTTCCAACGAGACGACTTCCAGATGCCGAATATCAGAGGAGGGAGAAGGGCTTATGCTTCCGTTGCGAGGAAAAGTTCACCTAGGGACATCGTTGTAAGGGTGAGAAGGAACTTCGGCTTATGGTGGCCTTTGATAACTCCGAGGAAGAGTTAGAGATTCAAGAAGAAATGCAGTTCGACAAGACACCTATTGAGCTACAAATAGTAGAAGTGGGCGACGCGATTGAGTTATCACTCAACTCGGTGGTCGGATTTACTACGCAAGGAACGATTAAAATGAAGGGAGTGATTGAGGGACAGGAGATTGTGGTGCTGATAGACTGTGGTGCAACCCATAACTTCTTATCAACCAAGTTAGTTGAGAAGCTACCATTGACGGACACGGCAAACTATGGGGTAATCATGGGTACGGGATCGGCGGTGAAGGGAAAAGGAGTCTGTAAGGACGTTGATGTAGGACATCTTGACTCCTTTCTTGAGTGTTTCTTGTAAATTCTTTAGTTTCTTGAAACTCTTCTTGTTTTATATTCTTTTGTATTTTCTTTATTTCTTTTAACCACTTGGGTTTCTCAAGTTTGTTGTAAGTAGTTAGGACTTTTCCAGCCTTCCTATTTGTATTTAAAGGGAGCTGCAGTCCTTTAGAATTACCTTTTGATCATTGAATAGAATTCTCTTTTCTTGTCTACACCAAAGTGGTATCAGAGCTCCCGATCCTAGCTCGGAAATTTCATTTCCAATTCCGGATCCTTACACCATGGCAGCGGAAGCTTCCTCCCTTACAACCCAACAACTTGAACGACGCTTGCAGTCGGTGGAAAGTTCGATCAATGAAATCAAGACAAGTGTGGACGATATCAAACAAGCCATTATTCTCATTACTCAACAATTGAATCAACAATGCAATGTTAACCATGTGCAAGAAAACCCACAAGACAACCAAGAAGTCACCCGCAATGTTCAAGAAAATCAAGAAATGCAAGAAAGACAAGTGCATAATCCAATTAGAAGACAAGAAAACCAAAATTTTGGGAGATTTCCTGGAAATCCAATCCCTGGATTTATGGCACAAGATTCTGAATCTTCAGATGAAGGAGAATTTAGAAATATTGGACAGCAAGGTAACCTTCATCTGGGACATCAAAATCACCAAGATATACCTCCAAGAAGACAACAACAATTTAATGACAATTCAGAAATTAGAATGAAAGTAGACCTTCCAAACTTCAATGGAAGAATGGATGTGGAAAAATTTCTTGATTGGGTCAAGAACGTGGAGAACTTCTTTGATTATGCCAATACTCCCGAAGAAAAGAAGGTGAAGTTAGTTGCCTTCAAATTACAAAGTGGGGCCTCAGCATGGTGGGATCAACTCCAAAATAATCGTCGATACTCGGGCAAGACACTCATAAAACAATGGCCAAAGATGTTGAGGTTAATGAAGAAACGATTCCTACCACTCAACTATCAACAAATCCTATACAACCAATACCAACAATGTAAGCAAGGTAATCGTAATATCCTAGATTACACGGAAGAATTCTACCGATTGGGTGCAAGAAATAATCTACCCGAAAACGAGCAACAACAAATTTCAAGATTTGTTAATGGTCTTCGTGATGACATCAAAGAAGCGGTAAACGTACATCCTCTAGCTTACCTCGCGGATGCAATCAACCTAGCAACCAAGATTGAGGAAAATGATGAGATTAGGCCTTCAAGAACCTACCAACGAAGGAATGCATGGGCAAAACAAGACCAACCACCTCAAAGAAAGTATACTAATGATTCTCCCCGAAATTTTCAGCAAGGAAGGTCATCCAACTCCACCCAACAAGGCAAAAAGGATGAGCATATTGCCAAGAACAACACTAATAAAGGTTTGGATGCTCCCATGGGTAAAAAGTCTACTAATCCTTATAATCGTCCTTCTCTTGGTAAGTGTTTCAGGTGCGGCCAGCAAGGTCATCTCTCTAATGAATGCCCCCAACGACGAACATTGGCTATACAAGAACAAACCCAAGATGATGACACTTACAATCCCGAGGGCTCCAATGCTTATGAATTTGCAGAACCAGAGTCCGATGGGGATCAACTTTCTTGTGTTCTTCAAAGAATCTTTCTAACTCCAAAGAACGAGATCAATCCCCAACGACATAAACTTTTCCGAACTCGATGCACAATCAATGGTAAGATTTGTCAGGTTATAATTGACAGTGGTAGTTCTGAAAATATTGTTTCCAAGAAGCTTGTTACTGTCCTTAACCTGAAAACTGAACCCCACCCAAATCCCTATAAGGTTAGTTGGATTTCCAAAGGTGGTGAGAAACAAGTGCTGGAAATTTGCATCATTTCTCTTTCAATTGGACAGCACTATAAAGATCAAGTTGTATGTGACGTTCTCGAAATGGATGCATGTCATATCCTTTTAGGGCGTCCTTGGCAGTTTGATACCCAAGCTATGCATAAGGGAAGGGACAACACTCATACCTTTTCTTCGATGGGAAAAACAGTGGTCCTTTTGCCTATGGGAGCTACGGAAGATAAGAAAAAAATCAGTGAGGGGTCCAATAAAAAACAGTTGTTCACGTTAACTCATGGTAAAGATATATTTTGTACTCCTAAGGACACCTTAGTGGCTTTTGTTATTAAAGGAACGACAACCAGTGAGACCACAACACATTTCCCTCCTCTCATCTCTCACTTATTGAATGAATTTCCTAACATTGCTACTTCCCCATCTTCTTTACCCCCTTTACGCAATATTCAACACCAAATAAACCTAGTCCCCGGTAGTTCTCTTCCTCATTTACCCCATTATAGAATGAGTCCCAAGGAATACCAGATTTTACATTATCAAATTCAAGACTTGCTTGAGTTGGGACACATTAAACCTAGTTTGAGCCCGTGTGCGGTTCCAGCCTTGTTAGCTCCTAAGAAAGATGGTTCTTGGCGTCTTTGTGTCGATAGTCGTGCTATTAATAAGATTACTGTTAAATATCGTTTTCCCATACCTAGATTATCCGATTTATTGGACCAACTTGGCGGTGCTTCGGTGTTTTCCAAAATTGATCTCAAAAGTGGATATCACCAAATTCGAATAAAACCAGGGGATGAATGGAAAACAGCTTTTAAAACAAATGAAGGCCTCTTCGAATGGTTAGTAATGCCCTTTGGTTTGTCCAATGCTCCAAGCACATTCATGCGCCTCATGAATCAGGTACTCCTTCCTTGTTTAAATAAATTTGTGGTAGTTTACTTTGATGATATACTTGTGTATAGCAAAACCAATGATGAACATCTTGCCCACTTACACACGGTTTTTTCTATCCTTAATGACAATGCCCTTTACATTAATGCCAAGAAATGTACCTTTTTATGTGCTGAAATTAATTTTCTGGGCTTTGTTCTAAGTGCTAAGGGTGTGGCTGTAGATCCTAGGAAGATTGAAGCTATTAGTGATTGGCCTATACCACACAACATTCGAGCACTTCAATGTTTTCTCGGCTTAGCATCTTTTTATCGCAAATTTATTCGTAATTTTAGTACTATTGTTGCACCCCTCACTAATTGTTTAAAGAAAGGCCAATTTGATTGGGGTGATTCCCAAACTTCTAGCTTTAGCAACCTAAAAAAGCACTTAGCATCTACCCCTGTTCTTGCCCTTCCTAATTTTGACAAACCTTTTGAGGTTTCCGTAGATGCTTCTGGGGTTGGTATTGGGGCTGTTTTGAGTCAAGAGGGTCATCCAATAGAATTTTTTAGTGAAAAATTACGTGCTGCCCGCCAAAATTGGAGTACTTACGAGCAAGAGTTATATTCCTTAGTTCGAGCGTTGAAACAATGGGAACACTACTTACTTTCCAATGCTTTTATTCTATTAACTGATCATTTTTCATTGAAGTTTATTCAATCTCAAAAGACTATTAGTAGAATGCATGCACGTTGGCTCCAATTCCTTCAACGTTTCGACTTTGTCATCAAGCACACCACCGATAAAAGTAACAAGGTAGCCGACGCTTTAAGTCGAAAAGGTATACTCTTAACCACTCTTCGTGCTGAAATCATTGCTTTTGACCATATACCTCCTTTATATGCCACGAATACGGATTTTAAAGCTATTTGGGAAAAATGCATTTCACACGTACCTTGTTCGGATTACCACATTCTAGATGGTTTTTTATTCAAAGGTAATTCAGTTTGCATTCCTCATACATCCCTTAGAGAGTATATTTTACAAGATATGCATTCGGGGGGGCTAGCCGGCCATTTCGGTCGTGACAAAACTATTGCTTTAATTTCCTCCAAATTTTTTTGGCCACAACTTCATAAAGATGTTACTAGTTTTGTTAAAAGGTGTTTTGTTTGCCAAACTTCAAAAGGTTCTAGCCAAAATACCGATCTTTACATCCCTTTACCTATACCAAACTCTATTTGGGAAGATCTTTCCATGGATTTTGTCTTAGGCTTACCAAGAACTCAACGTGGATATGACTCTGTTTTAGTGGTTGTTGATAGATTTAGTAAGATGGCTCATTTTCTCCCTTGCAAGAAAACTAATGATGCTCTTTACATTTCTAATCTTTTCTTTCGTGAGATTGTTAGACTTCATGGAATACCTAAATCCATTGTTTCGGATCGAGATGTCAAATTCATGAGCTACTTTTGGAAATCCTTGTGGAGGAAGTTTGGCACGAGTCTCCTTTTTAGTACCACAAGTCATCCACAAACTGATGGCCAAACCGAGGTTACCAATAGAACTTTTGGCAATTTGGTTCGTTGTCTTAGCGGGGACAAGCCTAAACAAAGGGACCTTTCATTGGCTCAAGCTGAATTTGCCTATAACCATATGCAAAATCGTTCCACAGGGAAGTCACCATTTGAGGTTGTTTATACTCATCTCCCTCGTCTTACAGTTGACTTAGCTAACATTCCCTCTTTTGTTGATCTTAGTTTGGAAGCTAAGAGCATGGCTACTCGGATTCAGGAACTCCACCAGGAAGTCAAGGATCATTTGGAGAAGGCTAATGCTTCCTACAATTCTTTGGCGGACACTCATCGTCGGTTTAAGAAATTTCAAGTGGGTGATTTAGTGATGATTCATCTCCGGAAGACCCGTTTACCATCTGGTCATCACACTAAGTTGACTAACAAGAAACTTGGTCCTTTTGTCATTCTTGAACGCATTGGGTGTAATGCTTATCGGGTGGAACTTCCTTCCCATTTATGAATTAGCAATACCTTCAACATTGCTGACATTCACCCTTTTCATGCTCCGGACGAGTTTTCTTTAGCTAATTAACTCGAGGTCGAGTTTGATTTTAAGTGGGAGGGTCTGATGTAGGACATCTTGACTCCTTTCTTGAGTGTTTCTTGTAAATTCTTTAGTTTCTTGAAACTCTTCTTGTTTTATATTCTTTTGTATTTTCTTTATTTCTTTTCGTTATTTCTTTTAACCACTTGGGTTTCTCAAGTTTGTTGTAAGTAGTTAGGACTTTTCCAGCCTTCCTATTTGTATTTAAAGGGGGTTGCAGTCCTTTAGAATTACCTTTTGATCATTGAATAGAATTCCCTTTTCTTGTCTACACCAGACGTCTTCTTAACAATTGGGGATTTGCTGATCAAGGAAAATTTGTTGCCACTGACGTTTAGCGGAGTGGATGTGGGGTGCTGGGAATGCAGTGGTTGTATACCCCCGGGGTGACTGAAGTTGATTGGAGGGCACTGAAAATGAAGATCAATAAAGGGGGAACGCGAATTACACTTAAGGGAGATCCAAATCTGACAAAAACCAAGGTCAGTCTTCGAAGTTTGATTGCAACTTGTGAAGATCAAGACCAGGGGTACTTGCTGGAAATTCAGGCAATGGTTACTGATCCGCAGTTACGAGCCATAGAAATAGAGGAACGGGTCACCTCCTGGACTCCACCTCTCCAACAATTGATCAACGACTATAACGATGTCTTCCAGATACCTGAGGGACTTCCCCCCGATCGGGATATAGATCATTGCATCCACCTGCGAGAAGGCACCAACCCGGTCAATGAGAGGCCATACCGATACGCACAAGTTCAAAAAAATGAGATTGAGAAATTGGTTGATGTGATGCTCCAAGCTAGCCTTATTCGTTTGAGTGTCAGCCCTTGTTCAAGTCTCGTGTTCCTAGTGAAAAAGAAGGATGGGGGATGGCGTTTCTGTGTAGATTAGAGCGCCTTGAACTGGTAACCATCCCTGGTAAGTTTCCAATCCCGGTTGTGGAAGAATTGCTCGATGAACTTCATGGTTCGAAGATTTATTCTAAGATTGACCTCAAGTCAAGATACCATCAGATATGAGTCCATGATCGAGCTATTGAGAAAACCGCGTTTCGGACACACGAGGGTCATTATAAATTCTTAGTCATGCCCTTTGGTTTAACGAACGCACCCTCCACATTTCAGGCATTGATGAACAAGATCTTTAGACCCTACTTGCGTAAGTTCATCCAGTTCATCCTAGTCTTTTTTTATGACATTCTTATTTATAGTTGTGATTATGAAGAACATCTTACTCATCTGACTTGTGATTATGAAGAACATCTTACTCATTTGGCTGTGGTCTTAAATATTTTGAGGGACAATGCTTTGTTTGCCAATGAGCACAAGTGCCATTTTGCGCAAGACCAGATCGAGTACTTGGGCCATTAGGTATCAGTTGCAGGTGTAGAAGTTGATCCTGAGAAGACATGCAATTATGGAGTGGTCGGTTCCACAGAACATCAGAGAAATGAGAGGTTTTCTGGGTTTAACCGGCTACTATCGTCGCTTTGTCCAGAACTATGGAAAGCTTGGCTGCCCCATTGTCTCAGCTTCTAAAGAGAGGCGCATTTGAATGGTCTGAGCAGGCTGAACAAGCTTTCGAGGAATTAAAACGGGCTATGATCTTTTTACCGGTCTTAGCTCTACCAGATTTCTCTCATCCCTTTGTTGTGGAAACTAATTCTTCTGGAATAGGGTTGGGGGTTGTTTTGTCTCAAAGAAAACGTCTGATTCCTTTCTACAGCCACACCCTGTCTGATCAGGCCAGAGCCAAGTTCATCTATGAACAGGAGTTGATGGCCACCGTGTTCGCTGTCCAACGTTGGAGGCCATATCTGTTGGGCCAAAGGTTTATTGTGCGCACTGATCAACGAGCATTGAAGTTTCTATTGGAACAACGAGTAATCCAACCTCAGTTCCAACAATGGATTGCCCGACTCTAGGGGTATAATTTTGAAGTGCAATATCGCCCGCGTCGCGAAAATAAGGCGGCGGATGCGTTGTCCCAGCTTCCCCTAGTTGCTCAGTGTGCCCAATTGACTGTACCATCAGTGTTTGATGTGGAGGTGATCAAAACAGAGGCCTGGGCCGATCCTAAGCTAAAAGGCATTATCGAGCAATTGCTTGTCAATGAGGATAGTGTGCCTCGATTCGATTTCCATCAGGGTACCCTTCAATATAAAAATAGGTTAGTACTCTCAAAAACTTTGTCTCTCCTACCCACCATTCTTCATACCTTTCACGATTCTGTTTTGGGTGGCCACTCAGGCTTCTTGCGCACTTACAAGCGCTTAACAGGGGAATTGTATTGGGAAGGCATGAAAGGGGATGTCAAAAAGTATGTGGAGGAATCTAAAACTTGTCAAACGAATAAGTCATTGGCCTTATTGCCAGCTGGCTTACTACTTCCATTAGACATACCCGAGAAAATTTGGGTTGATATCAGTATGGACTTTATTGAAGGCTTTTACCACGTTCATCTGGGTACAATGCCATTCTGGTGGTGGTTGATCGTCTGAGCAAATACGCTCATTTCATAGCTCTTAACCACCCCATCACCGCAAAGACTGTGGCTGCACAATTCATTTGCGAAGTTGTCCGATTACATGGCTATCCACAATCTATCATCTTCGATAGGGATAAGATATTCCTCAGTCACTTTTGGAATGAGATGTTTCGAATTTCAAGGACTCAGCTTCGGCGGAGCTCGGTGTATCACCCTCAGACAGATGGGCAAACAGATTGTAAACAAGAGTGTTGAAACATATTTGCGCTATTTTTGAAGTGAACGACCGAAGCACTAGTTTGACTGGCTATTTTTGGGTTGAGCTATGGTACAACACCTCTTACCACATTTCGATTGCCATTACACCATTTGAAGTTGTTTATGGTCGTCCTCCCCCGTCGATCATCTCCTATGGTAATTGTAAGACAACCAATGCAACATTGGACCAACAACTGAAGGACCGTGACACGACCTTGGCAAGCCTGAAAGAACATTTGATCGCGGCTCAAAACCGAATGAAGAAATATGCGGACAGGAACCGACAAGATGTTGAATATGAAGTTGGCGACTTGGTGTTTTTAAAAATTAGACCATACCGTCAAATCTCATTGGCTAATGTCGAAATGAGAAATTGTCACCCAAGTATTTCGGGCCTTATCCAGTTGTGGAGAAGATTGAGGCTCGAGCATACAAGTTACAGCTCCCTGATACCACTTCGATTCACCCTGTCTTCCATGTTTCACAGCTTAAGAAGGCGTTGGGCAACCATAAGGACATCCAACCTGAAGTGTCGTTACTCTCAAATCAGTACGAGTGGAGGGCAATTCCTGAGGAGGTGTTCGGCTATCAATTGAATGAACAAACAAGAGAACTGGAGGTACTAGTTAGTTGGAAGGGACTACCCGAGCATGAGGCTACGTGGATGGTTGTTGAGGATTTCAAAGGGCAATTTCCCAAGTACAACCTTGAGGACAAGGTTATTTTGGACCGCGGGGGTAATGTTAGACC
This sequence comes from Herpetospermum pedunculosum, assembly GCA_028017165.1. Classification (NCBI taxonomy): domain Eukaryota; kingdom Viridiplantae; phylum Streptophyta; class Magnoliopsida; order Cucurbitales; family Cucurbitaceae; genus Herpetospermum; species Herpetospermum pedunculosum. The sequence goes on from CM051529.1 coordinate 47,399,544, forward strand.
CCCAATAATAATAACATATGAGAGAAGGGGCAAGAAAGGGGTTTCATGTATGAAGGCAGTTACAAATGAAAGTGGAAGGTCCATTGATTGCAAGGGGGGAGTTACACTTAAAGGTGGAGAGTCCAATGATGGCAAGGGGGTAGTTACGTGGAGGGTCCATTGATTGCAAGGGGAGTTACACTTGAAGGGAAGTAGTATATAAGGCAGCAACTTGTGTCTAGGTTGGGTATGCTTTTATTTGAGACTAAGATTCTTGTGAGGAAGAGTGAGCTCTAGCCTCTAGGGTAAAAGGGCCTTGTATTTGCCTTTGGCTTTCCTTATCTTATTGTTGAGTCTTTGTAATTGCCTTAGGGCATTGTTATCTTTGCAATAAATAAATATCAAGCCTAGTAAGGGGGAGTACCTTCCAGACTGTTATTACCATTGTCCACTTTACGTTATCAAGCAATGTTATATTTTAATCCAATATGATGTAACACCACTTACTGAATGTGCACAGGACAAGTTATGAAGCAATGTTATATTTTAACCCAATATGATGCACCATTTTTTAACATTGAATTGAATGTAGATGGCTACAAGAAAAGCAAAAGGAACAACAATAATAAATCGAAAGGATTTTGAATGGTGAGCACAAACAAAAGAAAAAAACATTCTCACCTTTTTAAAATATAGAGGAGCCTCTTTTGCTATTCCTTGGGGCAAAGGAATGCACTCAATCAAGCAATGGCGACGTTGTTTTGCCAAACCCACAACTGTTTCAAGGAAAACCACATCTTTCTCTTGCTTGGCAAACATCATTATCAGACACTTCTTGAAGTTGCGAATTTCTTCCCACACAGTTTTCTCCACACTTCTCGTGGCTGATTCATGCTGTAAAGCAAACAACTTGCAATGAAATTCTTACTGGAGAATCATGTGAGAACAAGGTAAAAGAAGAGCTCATTCCAAGTTCTAAGAACATTCTACAAACTTTGGATAATATTTGTGCATATAAGCTTTTTGTTATCATGAGAATTTAGACCATTGTTCTCTATGAAGTGACATTACGCATGCTCAAGAAAAGGGGGTTTCAAAATGTAAAAACATTTATATTTTTTAAATTTCCTTTTTTTAGTGATCCAACATACTGAAGTTCCCAAATATATGTAAAAATAAATTATTATTTTCTCATCAACCACAGTAGAAAAACCAGAAACACAGGATACAAAGAAAACTAGACTTTAAACTTACTTGAATAGGTAAAATGCAGCAATGGCCCGTAACCACAGGCTGCCATTGAGGCAGCATCAAGTATGTGTAATTTGCTATTGACACAGTCAGATGTTTTGGCCTGTTAGGATTTTCAAAGCAAGAGATGCAGCGTTCTTCTTGAGTTGCCATACGCCTTGAACGAATATCCTTCCCAGGTAGCTTATCATCATTACTTCCCCTTTTTCTTTGAGTTGTTTTTCTTGGACCATCTTCATAATCATATTCATCATCTGCCCGACTAGACATGTTGTACTGCTTGTTCTGCATTATATTTTTAGCTAGGTAAAGATCTGTATCATCCTCCTTATTCCTCCTAGATATACCTGGAAAATGTTTTCTAAACAAGGGAAGTATGTATTAAAATGACAGTGAGGAAATTTCCTGGGAAGAAAAGGAGTAAGCTGCAACAACCACCTTACTGTTATTTCAAAAATTGAAACCAAAAGAAAATAGGAAAAAAATACCAGCAACAAAAGAAAAGTATAAATCCTTCCCATAAACCACCAAATAGACTACCAACCTGGCAAATCTCAGTAAATTTCATATACATTATTTATTTTCTAAGGATGAATGACCAATTTCTAAGTACTTTATATGGTGTATTTTTTTATAGTATTTATATGGTTTATTTTCAAGCTACACATATTTCAGCGATCACATAAATGTGCACAATAAGCCAAAAAAGATAAGTCAATTAGTCAGGCATGTGAATGAGAGGAAGACAGTTCAAGAAGTCAATACCTAGCTGTGCTTCGTTCATTTTGCGGCTTGATGGACTTCCCTTCAACAATATCGGTCGCCTTCATATTTTGTACTTCTTGCTGAAAGAAGTCGATCGTCAAAAATTAAATTTTTTGAACAAGAGCTTATACATAACCCCTTTTTGAACAAGAGCTTATACATAACCCCGCAAAAGCAAGGGCCACCATATTAGCACATTCAATTTTTATTATTACCTACATATCCCAAGCCAATGGAGGTTAATATTTCAAGTTATCTTATTTAGTGATTAGATAATCAAATCACGTCAAACTCAAATATATACAACTTATAAGGGGTAAAAAAGTAAGACAGCATAGTCAAAGTATGTTGACTTGTACAGGGACATCGTAGAACATCATTCCAACACTTTTCTACCCTTTTATAGTTGTTATTGTAAGTCTAAAGGTTTCGTATTAAAAGGTTGAAATAGGTAAAGGTTTCGAATTTCTTTCATTAGTACGAATGTATATGAGAACAATCTATTCTTTGGCATCTCATATACCCATGAATAATGGCCTTTCTAAACCCTGCCAAATTTATGGGCTTTCCCTATGCCTATGACAAAACTTATAACCTATCTCTTCCTTTTTTTCCCTCTTTTGTTAACGGTAGAACTCACTTCTCATTGACAAGAAGTGAATGATATGATACATATCTAGGTGAAAGATTTTCATATGGATTTCCAATCCCAAGCCATATGAAGTTGAACACCACCAAAAGATTTCCCTCTACAGCATTAATCAACGCTCATGTCTAAATGTGGCATGCAACAATGATACTCCATGGAAGGAATACATACAGGATAAGATGAAAAAATGGAGTTTGTAGAGACTAGAACTTGTCCTACCAAAAGCTTTTGGGCTTCTTCATGTTTTCCTTTCATTTGAAGCTGAAATGCCTTCGCAGCCAACTGATTTGCACTCATTGCATCCTTGGCTGAAACACAACCTTCAGTAGGCTTCTCGGATGTTGAGACAACCAATTCTGATTGCACCTTTGTCTTAACTGAATCACCTTTAGTAATTTCACTTTGTTGTCGGAGAAATTCAGATGCAAAATTTCCATCATCTGAGAACTTATTCAAACTTGAAACTGCTAATGAAATGAAGGCAGCATCATTTGAAGAGACATTTTGACTTTTGTGCTTTCCCCAAGATAAAGAATCTCGAACTTTAGGCTCCCTCATTTCAGGATGTCTGGAAGAGATGTCCTTCAAGTAGTCCCTGGCAGAGCTCTAAAATAATGTACCAGATTAGCAAGGGGAGTTTAATTCTCTTCATTTTGAAGAATAAGATAAGTTTCAAACTAAAATATGAGATCATATATCCGAATCAAATTACTCAATCAATGATTTCCAAATACCTTTCCAGAATCACTTTCATTTTGACTGTTTGAAACTTGTTCTTCATTGATTTGCCCTCTCTTTCTATTTCTTATAGCATGCAAATGAGAACGTGATGGTGCCACTTTACTGGCTGCTACTGAGACAGCAAGTTGACCAAGAGAACCCCAACGTTCTTCAACAACCTATACAATTTCAACTTGTAAAAAAACCAAACAAACTTTTGGATCCAAATTTGTATGACCAAAAATAATAGTAATAATAAGCATGCCTCTTCAAGCCTCTGTCCTTCTCGAGCTGCTTGCTCCTTGGCACGCTTCAATGCTTTAAGTCTCCAACTAGCACCCCCATCCCCAACAACACGAGGTGGTGGAAGTTTGCCTTTATCTGATTTGGTCCTATCACTCTCCTCTGGATAACCAGTTCCATTTTCTTTAAAATATGGATTCAATTCCTTGGGATGTACCTTATTTATCTGGCAAGAAAAGTAACTTATACATCATCAGCAAACAACCATGTAGTTTTAATAAAATTAAGAATACAAAGCAGAACAAAAAGTAAACACGCTAAGTTTAATAAGCAGAAAAAAAAACATTTTTATCATAATCCACTAGATATTGCATTTTCTTTAAAATATGGATTCAATTCCTTGAGATGTACCTTATTTATCTGGCAAGAAAAGTAACTTATACATCATCCAACAACCATGTAGTTTTAATGAAATCAAGAATACAAAGCAGAACAAAAAGTAAACACATCTAATCTTATTATGATGAATATACAGGAATACCAAAAGCAAGAGGAAGGAGAAATCTCTAAAAATAATCAGACTGGTTCAAAAGATAAAAGGCTTCCTTTCTAAATATGTTAACAAATTAAGGCACCCACATGCATGCCTCTCAAACAAAACCCACTCTAAGGTGCATGCCGCACGAAGGTTTTTTTTTTTTTTTATAAGGTACCGAGAGCTTTCATTGAGAAAAAATGAAAGAATAGAAGGCATACAAAAAAAGGAACAAAGCCCACAAAAGGGAATCCCACTAAAAGAAGGGACTCCAATCAAACAAAATAATGCATAACAGTAGTAACAAAATAACTGCATCACCGACACCCACAAAAAAACATAAAATCTAAGAAGAGACCAAACAACACAAGGCTCCCTCTAAAGATCCTATTATTTCTTTCACCCCATAAACCTAATAAAACAACGTACCCCAGCCTGCCATAAAAACTTTCCTTTCTCCAGAAAAAGAGGATGGAGAAGGAACTCTTCGGTTATCTCTCTAAGGTCACGATGCCTACACAAACTGGAAATTGAACACCTCAAAAAAACAATTCCAAACATCCTGAGCAAAGTCGCAGCTCCACAACAGATGATCCAAATCTTGCTCCGTCGTCCGACAGAGAATACAACGGAAAGGACCAATCAAAATAGACCTACTTCTCTGAAGTCGGTCTAAGTATTAATTTTTTCGTGGATGTCAAACAAAGAACTGAACCTTATTAGGGATTTCCACCTTCCACCGAGTAGAAAAGAACCGACTCACTAACCGAGGAGAGATTAAGTAAGCTCTAAAAGAACGAGCTACACGAAAACCCGACAATGGGATTGGGACTCCACAAACGAATATCCTTTCTCCCCGATCTAAGAACACACTTCCTAATTAATGAAAGGAGAGCCATGATACCAATTGTCTCCCTATTGGATAACGACCGATTAAACCAAAAGAAAATGAAGGAGAACTCCGAGTCTGAATAAGAATATCAGCCACTGAGTGATTTTTCAACGAAGACGGGTGGTATAAACTAGGAAACATAGAGCAGAGGGGTCTATTCCCCACCCACTTATCCTCTCAAAAGTATGTTTCATTCTCATCCTCATAGAGTAGAGATCTGAATAAGATTAGAAAAAGATGAAATCTCATTAGAGATCTCTTTCCAGGGAATTCTAAAAGTGTCTTTTACCCCGCCCGACAACCACTTAAAAGGATGAGGACCGTACTTGCTCACAATGATCTTATACCAAAGGGTATTAGGCTCAAGGGGGAACCGCCACAACCACTTCGCTAACAAGGATTGGTTCTAGATCAAATTTATTTTTCTGTAATTGTTTACATTTTTATTGAAAAAATAAGATGTATCCTTTGATATCCATTTTTTAGGAACTAATCTATCATTGAGAAAAATGAAAGAAAAACAAAATAGCATTACCAAAAAGAAAAGACCCAAAACAAAAGGAGCATATGGCCAGAGAAAAGAAAACAAACTAAAAGAATAAAAAAGTTGCAAAAAAGAAAAGGGTACAGTTGTTGAGAATAATGACAAAAGGATGATGAATGATCACAAAGATCTTTGGTTACAAAAACTGAGAGGCATTGAACCTAGCCTTTAATGTAAATACAAGTATACAACTCATATGTCTAATTTTAATAGATGACCAAAAATGTAGAAGACAACATAAATCAACCAAGAATAACTTATCTAAAACTACTCTTTGTAATTTTCTTTTAAAACAAAAAACAAACAAACAAAAAGTTTCATGCCAAGTCACTATGCAAAAGACAAGGGCATACTTCTTTTGAAGCTTCTTCTTCCTTTGGAGCTTCTTGTTGGTTATCAGGAGACTCATCTGAGCTTCTATGCATCTTTTCTTGGGGTTTAAGCATCCACTCCAACCCCATTTCTTTTCTAACAATTTCCTTGTCATCTTTGGAAGAAGTTTCTTTGATATCATCTAAGAATTAGAAGAAATTATGAAACCACATAATGTTCTAAAATATGAAACATGACAATAAAAGAAAATGAGATACATACCAAACATTTCTTCTCCAAGGTTTAGACTCTTTCTTTTCTTCGCCCATTTTCTTTCACCTTTTCTACTATGTTTTCTTCGCTTTTGGACACTACCACTAGAGCTATCATCAGTTGAAGTAGACGAAGAATATTCTCTGGCTAAAGTGTTCCTCCTGTCACTCCTTGATTTCATTTTCACCCTATCATCATTCTCATCAGATGAACCGTTATTCTTGTTCCTCTTACTTGTTTTTCTTGTATGATGTTTCTTCCCATCTCTGTGAGAATCATCTCTCATCTCACTATCTGTTGAAGATGTCGAATGGCCCTTTGATGATTCCCATTTCTTCTTCCCAACTTTCTTATTTTTTGTATTTATATACTCTTCATCTGAACTGGTATAATCAGCTATCTTTCCCTTACTTCTCTGTTTCTCATTACTCTGCTCAAAAGAAAGAAAACCATACAACAATCCATTGAGTGCCAGACCCAATAATCATAATACAAAGTTACTTTTTTTTTACCCTCCTACAATTGGTTACCAAGGAAACTCGTAGGATATTAAATCCTAGGTAAGTGGCCACTACATAAAATAAGTTCATAATTTAACATAAGCAAAACTTAATGATTCTTACATCATTAATTTTTTCACGAGGAATAAATTTGACTCCAGAAAGCATTGCTCCACCTGTTCGACAAAATAAATAATGTAAATCAGTCATCAAATGCATCAAAACCAGCCATGAAGATCTCTTTTTTATGTTTTTTAATTCACGTCTCCCTACACCAGTTCATGTGCGTGACATTTTCTTTCATATTCAAAAAAACTCAATATCATTGAAGCAAATTGGTTGAACATTGGTTGAAGAAGGAATCAACCATTTTGATTTTCCTTCGCGGGTGAACAAAATAAATCGACAACCCAAAATGAGTACCTCTGATTGGTCGGAGAGGCGAGAGAGTGTGAGAGGGAGGGAGGGAGCGGCGACGAGTTCGTCGGGTGAGACTGCAGCGTGCGGCGGTGAAGGTGAAATAGGGTTTAGAAATAGGGAGGGGCGCCGAAGTCGAAGATGAAGGGACGCCGCCGACGACGACTGGTTCCAATGCTCGAACGCAGAGATGAAGGGAAAAACTCGAAGAGGGAGAAGAAGTGAAGGGAAGGGAATCGCGGCGATGAAGAAAAAAACGTAAGAGAAAGAAGTAAACATTCACTATACTCTTTTTCGAAATTTAGATTAAAAAAAAATACTTTTTTCAAGAGTTTTTCAAAATTTCGATAAAAAATATATTCTTTTTCGATTGTTTTTCGAAATCTTCAATAAAAGATATATTTTTTTAGGGCTTTTTAAATCCTTCCTTATATTTAAGATTTTAAATGATACGTTAGGATGTTAACTGATTTTTTCTTTTTTCTTTTTTATTTGATTTAAGAAACTTATAAATTTTTTTGACAAAAAAAAATTATTTATACTCCTAAATTAGTAATACCATTTAAAATTCTAAACTAATAATTGTATCAATTAAAATCTTAAAATGTTAATTTAAACGTGGAGATTTATAATTTTAGCAATTAGATTCTTAAATTTTTATAAGTGAATGAATGGTATAAAAGTTTAGGGATGGTCTTTCGAGTTTGGATTTAGTGGCATATCTGCGTCCCAAGGTTTCAAACTCAACCATTATGAGGTTTGGATTTCGTGTTTTTGGTCCCTCTCAAATTTTCGGTTAAATTTTAACAGTGACACCTATTTTTAATTATTAAAATTCTTTTAAAAAATATTTTTTTATTTTTCTTTCTCCTCATCTCTCCTTCATACCTCACCCTTCTTCTTCCTTCCATGGTCATGGTTCAATATCGGTGACATTTTTTTTTCTTCTTCACCTTTCCGTCTCCCTCCATCTCCATCTCCATCTCCCCTTCCTACCCTCGTTTAAAAAAAAAATAAAACTAGAATCCATACCCGTAAAAAACATGCTCTCTCTTTTATTTTTTGAAAAAGAGGGGAAAAAAGGGGTCGATGGAGGTGAGAGGGATAGGAAGGAAAAAAAAATTGCAAATAAGGGGGGAGATGGAGGTGGGAGGGAAAGAGAAAAGAAAAGAAAAGAAAAAAACGTCGTGATTGTGTCAATGTGCCGACGACCATGGAAGTAAAAAGAGGAAGGGTGAGGTAGGAAGTAGGGAGGAAGATGAGAAAGAAAAAAAAATATATATATATTTTTAATTAAAAATAGGCATCACTTAAAATTTAAGGAAAATTTGAAGGAGAGATAAAAAACAATGGTTGAGTTTGAAACGTTGAGATCCAAATATTAACAAACTTAAACTGGAGAGATTATAGTGTAATTTTTTCAAAGAAATGATGAGTTTAATTAAGAAAGGAAGTTTTGGAGGATTCTAGAAAGTTAAATTTGTGCGCATGGACATGGTGGAGTGCGCATGGACATGGTATGTGAGATTGCTTGCATTTTGCTCGAATAAACACACGAATCTGCTAGTTTGCGACTAAAATAATCGCATCATCAATTTATGAAATTTAAAAAGGAGCTCGTTCAGCCAAAGCGAGCATGGCATATGTATGTGTTAAGGTCTGTGGTTCGAATTCTCATCTCAATGTACTAAATAATAATAATAATAATAAAAAAAAAAGCTCATTCATCATCCTAGTCAACTAAAACCACTATTTTTCCTTTTAATTTACTATGTTCATTTGTTTTTATTACATGATATATTTTCATAATTATATTATTTTATATTCAAATATTTTATTGGAGAAACCATCTAAAATGTGATTTAGGTCCGCTCAGTCTACATTTAGGGGTTGTTTGGAGTGTTGAGTGAGTTATTATAGTCAGTAGTTTATAATAGTTGTGCATAGTAAATACTATTAAAATTATTATAGTTACTTTATTGATGTGTGTTATAATAGTTCGTGGGTCAAACGTAGACTGGGTTCACCTAACTTCAAGCCCTAAGTTACAAGAGCAATTGGGAAGTCAATTGAGCCCACAAGTGATATATTTTTCGATTTGCACATAGGCAAAAATGTTTTTACATAGATAGACAATTTAAGGATTTTAATTACAAAAATATCATTAGGCTTCAAATATTACGTCTTTGTCCTGAGTCAAGGTGATTTAGAAATAATGCATGGTTGAAATTAATTGAATTCCTAAATACTATATTTAGTTTTAATTACAATTAATCAATTTATTTAAAAATATTTGAAAATAATGTATTGTTTAGGAAATTTGAAAAGATATATATTATCTTATTATATCAAATCAACTTTAATATTAAAAAAAATATCAAAACAGTTTTCTTGGATTTCCCTATCTATTCATCTTCTTTATTTTTCAAAATCGTAATAGCCCTAATTTCGTCGACAAGAAGGAACACGACTAAAATTGTTATAGCGACTGAAATTCCTATTTATTTAAGGAATTATGTTTCAATGATATTATAAAATCTAAATTTCTTTAATTATTTTTAGAAATTATGTATGTGAATTAGGACACGATTATACATTATATTCGGGAATATTATTAGGTAATGCAAGTATAAGAATATAATTTTGCGTTTTAATAATAGGTGATATATATGAAGTGAGTTATTTACCATCCAAACATTTTTCTTACGAATTGAATGATGAATGATCAGGGCTGGACCTCTCTTGGTTGATCGAGGGAACGCGGAGCGTGAAGTGCAATTAGATCCATTTTGAGGATGAGTTTCAGGCAAAATTTATGTTCGAATATATATTAAGTAATGCAGGCATACAAATACAAATTTATTTGTCAAGTATGTCACGATTATACATTATATTCGAGTATTTATTCATTAATTAAGGTATAAAAATAAAATTTTGTTTGTTAATAAGTATCGATTATACATACGTATCAATTATACATACGTATCAATTATACATTATATTTAGGTGTATAATAAATAATGCAGGTATACTTATATAATTTTGATTATCAAATAAGTATCAATAATAAATTATATTAAGATATATATTAAGTAGTGAGGGCATTCGAATATAATTTCGATGATTATACATTATATTCTTGTACTGTATATATACTAAATTGTCAATTATGCCATGATTTTACATTATATTATATTATGATATATATATATATATATATATATATATATATATATATATATATATTAAATAATGGATATATAATAATACAATCAAAATTATTGATACCTATTTGAATGTTTAATTAGATAATGATTATAAATTATATTTGTGCATATATTAAGTTATGGAGATATATGAATACAATTTTGTTTGTCAATTAAGTAACGAGTCTAAATTATATTTCGATATATATATGAAAGAAGTATTTCAAATTAAATAAATAAAAAAAACTCACTCAAAGAAATTAAACTTAAGAAATAAAACCTTACAAAAAATACATGTATTTGCAAAACAATGGAACTCAAAGAAGAAAAAAAAAAACTTACCGAAACAAAATGAATTTACTGCATAAGCTATGAAAAATAAATAATTTTCAAATTTTTTTTTAGATAAATTAGTTACCAAATTTGTGAGTAATATAAATAAGAAAAAATACAATTATAATATTCAAAATATCAAAATAATATAAATAATTTCATATAACATAATGGCAATACATTTGTGAATATAAAATAACTTACAAAATGTATTGGCCAAGGAAGAGATGAAATCATAATTAATGTATTTGCGATCAACACATGAATTGAAACTCTAAACTCTATATATATATATATATATATATATTTGAAAAAACAACTTACAAAATGTATTGGCTAAGGAAGAGATGAAAAAAATGATATTCAATAATTATTATTATTATCATTTTTTTTTTTAGTAAAATAGTTTCTAAATTCGTAGATAATAAAAATAAGGAAAACATAAAATGATACTTAGCAAATTTAATCAATATTATTTATCAGTTATAAATAATTTTATATAACATTAAATGAGAACACATTTATGAAATATAAAATATAAAATATATAATTTTTTATAATTATTTTATTCTGATTTTTAAAAATAAGGACAAATACGAGATTAAAATAAAGCAAAATTTGAACAGTATTAAAATCGTAAATTTTAATATTTAAAACTGAGTGATATTTATGAAATATATGATAAAAATAATATCTTTCAGCATAATTTTCCTAAGCAAAATTCAGTTAGAATTGGGTTGACGGTTTTTTTTTTTTTTTTTTTTTTTTTTTGAAGCCATGGGTTGACGGTTTCAATTTGCACATCAGCAAAATTGATTATATTTAGTTAGTTTCGGGTTTGCCAAAGGTTATATATATATATTTTTTTTTTGGTTTCGATTATATACATATTATCAGTCTTGACAAACTTGAAACTAACTGAATATAATCAATTTTGCTTGTGTACAAATCGAAACCGCCAACCCAAACTGATAGCAATTCCATCGGTTTAAACAATTTTTTGTTTTCCCTTGAACCCCTATCTATGGAGAAAATTACAACTTTTACAACATTAATTTAAAAATAGTACACAGGAGCTAAATTACATATATAAACCAAAACAAATATATATAGACAGGATGAAAATTTCAAGTTTGAGATTTAATTTTTTTACGAATAACTATGATAGAACCTAACTATATTGAAGTGTAAAACATAAACGGAAATACAAATAAATAGATAAATCAATGTTCGAGGTACTTGAACACTCCCTTTCTTGATATCACTCAAGCCATAATTCACCGTTCTTCTCCACCCTCTCTATTTATAACCAAATTATCCTAACAAACTATTTATCTAATTACTAATATCCTAATTTCCTTCTAATGACATTCCTAACAAAACTCCTTTTTTTTTTGTTGTTATTTTTCAATTGTTACCCCATTTTTTGAAATTTCTTTTGTAGTCACACCTTGAGGACAAAGTGTGTTTGAGGGGCGAGTAATGATAGGAATATCATTAGAAGAAAATTAAGATATTATAAGGATATATTAGTAATTAGATAAATAGTTTGTTAGGATGGTTTGATTATAAATGGAGAGGGTGGAAGAGTAAGGTAGACAATTATCTAGTGAGTGAGTAAGATGAGTAAGAGCTTGATTGATCTCAAGAAAGGGATGGTGCAAAGTGGCTCGAACAATATTTATTGTTTATCTTGTAATTTCATTTATGTTTTAACACAAATATATTCCCTAATGTAATGCTAAGCCAGAAATTGACTGTGGGGTGTAGTTTTTTTTTTTTTTTTTTTTATTTCTTCAACAAGTACATTCCATCTCTGAGTTCTAATTTCTCTTCAGAAACAAGGCCAGATAAAAAGCTTTGTAGCTGTTGGATTGACTTGTCATATGAAGGATCTGCTACACAAAACATCTGCACAAATGTTTTAATTTGTTAGTCTCCTACATTCTTCACATCCTTATACACGTCATCATACAACAATTCTTACCTTGAGAGTATTATGAATTCGGTCTAAAGCCATAGTTCCAAAATTTGTGAGCATCCCCAAGATGAATTTCTATTGAATAAGGGACCAAACAAAAAGAAGAAAAGAAGAGCAGTTGTTAATAGACTCCATTTGAGATGAAAATGACTTTGAAAGGAAGCTGCTTCAAAATCAAGATGCTTATTTATATGGACTAGAAGTGAATATATTAGAAAGGAACTACTACTCAAAGCAAATAGGGCCAATATTTGGTAAAATATGGAATGCAGATTACTTACCTCGTACACAGTCATTTCTTTACGTAATTGGTCCTCAACAGAAGCAACAGAGCCCTCTCCCTCGTCCTCACCAACCATGAGGTCCTCATTATTGCCATTGTTCGAGACATTTTTATTTGAGTCAATCATACTTTCTACGAGGACGTATACATGATCGGTGGAATCTGCAGCGCGGGACTCTGTGAGAATTCCCTTCAGTGAAAACAGCATATGACATAATTAGTTACCCTTGCAAACTGGGAAAGTTATGCATGGGAATCTCTTTCTGTACATTACAGAATCTATCGATCCGGTATTAGAATTTAGAGCAAGTAATGTGGTATGTAGCATTTAGGGAAAAGAGGAGAAATGATGAAAATAAGGGTGGAAATAGCCCTAGCCCTCGGTGAAATAGCCAACTCTCAGTCGGATTCGCATTTAGAGCATTTAGAGCGAGCATTGTTTTTAGAGACCTTTTGATTTAATTCATTTTTCTCAATGAAAGCTTGGTTTTTTTTTATTAAGAAAAAATGTAACTATGGAGCCTTTGTTTGGAAAGTAACAGAGTGTTCAGTGTTCAATGATATGGAAAGGGTAGGATAAAAATGTTTGAGTTAGCTAATTATTATTATTATTTTTTTTTGCTTCCTATCAGATCTCAAACACACCTTATTAACCCAGAAGTTTATCCGCCGAGTAAGTACATCTACTGGCAAACCAATGGCAGCTGCAAGACTCTTAGCACTCCAACTGCAAAAAGAAAAGGAAAAATAGTTAATATGAAGCCACATATAGTTAGTGTCACACACTAAGCATAACTAGATGAGATAGGTTTAAAAGATTTCTACCTTGTTTGATGCTGGAATTGCATAATAATCACTGCATGTATAGGAGCTACAGTGAACTGCATTTCTCTATCTTCAAATTGCAACTCCAACTATAACAGATGAACCATAGAAGTATTTAAGGAGAAAGGAAAAGAATTGTCATGAGTTTCAACTCCGAGCATAAAAGCAGTTTGCACATTCATATTAAAAGTAGATGTTGATGCCCATGAACTGACCTTTACTGTACCAAGATTTTTCTTCCACTGTAGCTTACGAGGTGTCTTAATTTCATAAAACCTCTGAGCATAATCTGTAAGCAGATGATCCACTGATGCAGGTAGGTTTACGTTCTCATCCTAAAATTCTCCGTGGTTAGAAGGTTTACAAAAGAAAGTACAACATCTGAAATCTATTTCTAAGAACAAGTGCTGACAAATAAAGAGTTAATTTTTTTTTCCATGATATAGTTCACTTCAGAGTAGAAATCTCCTTCCAATGCCCAGAGAAAATCAAGAAACAAATATGCTGAAGTACAAGGAACACGAAACATTATATATATATATATATATCAGATGTTTCATTCCCATGGATAACTATCATTGCTAAGACAACTAATGTATCATCATTCAATATTAGGCAACGAAGTGTGAAAGTTCTGCATAAATAGCACCCCAACTTTGTTAGGAAAATATGTACTCACCTGAATTGGAGGCCAAAAATTTGAAGATATGATGGTCGCATCAAGGTCATTCAATGAAATCGTGCTCTCCTTGAGATCGACAGCTAGATGAACGCACATCAAAAGTTTCTAGTTAGTACTTACGAAGCGAAATGATACTTCAGTTAGAGTAGCAAGAGTGCTAAATAATATGATGAGCTTATGTATGTCGTAAGAAACAGGGGTAGAGGGACTTTAAGCTCTCAGGTTGGGAAAATTGGTGGTTGTAAGAGAACCACCATCCTCGGAAGGATATGTGTATATGATTAGTTACTGTGGGCAAATGGAGCAGGACTCAGGAGGGAGGGAGAGATGGAAATAATATCAGTTTACCTTCTGAGTTATTTAGAACAATCCTTCTTTGGTTTCCTCGCTTTAGGGCAATAATATCACGTTTCTTCTACTTAATTAGAAAGTTCACATCCCATAGTCATAGCAAATGAAGAGGGACTTTTTCAACTATGATTTCAAAAATCAATCTACTTTAATTAATAGAAGATGGAAAGTAGACCTAATCCTTATTGGAAACAAAGTGTAGAGGTGGTGCAAGACAAAACTCAAGCTTCAGTTTTTTCCATTTTAAAAACCTATTCATTCAGTTGGTTTCAATTTATTGGTGCATAAACTGAATTTAAAACCAAGCTAACTGAAGTGTCTAAAATAGATTCAGCAGCCCAGCCCTTCAAGCCATTGTTCAGCCCAGCCCAGCCCACCCACACCAGGGGAACACTCCCTCAATAAGCTGTCCACACTTTCAACCCACCCAGCTCCAGTCCACGCCCATGCTTGATGCCCCAGCCTAATTTTTTATGTCTAAATCTCTCTCTCTCAAATCTCATTATTTCATGCCTCCACTCTCTCTTACCCCTCAATCTGACCTCTCACACCTCCCTTGCACCTGATGTTTCGTCTCCATTCTCTCCCTCTCTCAAAATGTTGATCCCCACCAGCTGCAACCATAGTCATATCCCCCCAAGTCCCTCTCTCTTTTAGATCGACACGAGTAGTCAATCTAACCCAAACACTCTACTTGTAACAGTTTTTATGAGATCACTCTCTTGAGCAGAACTAAAAAATTTATGAGGAAAGGTTGTTTTGGCTATCTTTTGGGAGGGTTAAGGTAGAAACATTAAGGGGACGTTTGGCACGCTGTTTTGGGTTCAAAACTCTGAGAATCAGAATCCTGAGGGGTGCAGTGTTCTGAAACCCGGGTTTGGACAATTTTTTTTTCTTTTTTCTTTTTGCTTCTTCGTTTTTTTTTTCTTTTTCTTTTCCTTATTTTCTAGTGGATGTTTTGTGAACCGTAGAACTTTTAATGCAACATGAGACAATTTTTTTAGAGACTTTTGAATGAAGCATTTAGTTTATGTTATAGTCTAAGAATAAGAAAATTGTTTCCAACAATCAAAACATTGTTTACCATTAAAACACATAAAAAATATAACATGTCAACCAGTTTGATTTAAAAAAAAAAAAAAAAAAAAACTGAAAACCCAAAGGGAACCCTGAAAACAAGAATGGAACAACAACCTACTATTGTATTTGAATAAAGTTTCCCAAGTATGTGTTCTCCTAAATACAAACTATGTGTTCTCCTAAATACAAACTGAGGTTTATAATTTCAAACATTTTATAAATTTGGAGCTTCTCATGAAGTATAAAAGAAGAAAGAAAAAACAGTTTGTAAAAACGAATTTAAAAAATTAGAAATGAAAAAAAAATCTAATTTTGTAATTAGAGTAAATCCACCTTCTATTTTGAAATAACTTTCCTAGGTAAATAAAAATTACCATGCAAATAACATTGTGACTGGATATTGTTAATCATTATTTTTTTTTTTAATTTTAATATGTTAACATAAAAATTAAATGTTATTTTTTAAAATATTAATATGAGTAAGTCGCCTAAAATATATTTTTCTTATTTTATAACTATAAAATTATACATATTTTAAGCTATTGTTAATTAGATTAAATATTTTTGAACAAGTTAATTAGATTAAATATAGATGAATAAAAACAATAATTTTATTGAAAAATGGTAGACCCACCAAGATGTTGTAATTTTAAGAGAAATCATGGATTTGGAAGGAGTAACCCATGGGTTAGGATTTCCAAACCCGGGGTTTCCAACCCCTTGCCTCAAATATGGTTTTGGGTTTGGAACCCAAAACCACCCCAACCCAAGACAAGCCCCCAAACGCTCCCTAAGATTTTTGTTGATTCATCTGGAGAATACAAAAGTTCTTCTTGAGATCTTATCAAGTCTGTAGCTCTTTCTGAAATTATTTGCCTAATCTTTTCTATAATTAAGATTCCCTCCTGCTAAATCAATTCTCTTGATTCTCTCCTCACCCAGAGCTTGAGAGCTCCTGCTTCTCTCCTGACAAGTTGCAAATGTCTAATATCAATCTCAACTCATACCCCCATTTAACCATACTCTCCATCTCTCACTTCCAAGTAATTATTAATAACTAAATTTCCTACTAGAGGCTGTACTACCTACAATACCAATTTTCCCAACCCAACACAGCTCAAAGTCTCTCTCTTCTCATGATTCTTACAACACACCTAAGGTAAGATAAGCAGATGGGAGGTTTTTTTTCTTAAAAATACCTGTTTGAGATGGCAGGTTTATTGTTGCTTTAATATTAGAGTTAGTCCTCTTGGAATCAATTAGATCATTGAGCATAATTTCACACTTCTGCATGCTACTTTCTCCAAAATGAATCTGAAAAAATGACAAAGGTAAATTAAGATAAACAATTTGAAGTTTGAACACAGAAAAATCCCTATTTCTTATTCTTGAGATATGCTAGTTGTGGTTTAGAAGGGTGAAAAAACACACCTTAAGTAGTTCTAGTGTTCGTATCTCTGAGTCAATGTCATAATCAGACTTATTTAGAAGTTTTTCTGCCAGCATGACACGATATTCATTAACTAGTTGGTCTTTTGAACCGATTATGCTAACTAGCATCCCAAGTATGTCAACCTTCCTTCTAGTCCTCCCACCCTTCAATGGATCAGCTTCTACAGGGTCAGGCTCCCATCTGAAAAATTAGAATGCATTACTCCATTTAAAATGATAACAATGAAGAACGAATACTATCAGCTTAGGGTGAGCTCAACAAATAGCTCATCCTGCAACACCCTGCATATACATGTACCTCGAAGCATTCATCCAGGCTTGCTTATCATCTGTGTGAAAATCCTCATCTAGACCTGCATTTTCTTGGCCTTCTTCATCTCTATTTAATTCTTCAAGAAGGCTATCACCATTATTTCCAGATACATTTGAATTTCCACCAGTCCCATCAGTAAGCATCGTCACAATACATTTGATGGTATCTTTCCTTCCCCTTAAGTATTCCCTTATTGGCTCACCAACTGCTTCAAGAAAAACACCTGCTGAGTCGATTGCGCGGAGTGCTTTGATAGTGGAAACATATTGATGCAATATATCATTCGTTGAAGCTCCAGCAGTAAGTAGGCGATATCGTAGCGCCGAGATGAAAGATTCAACAAGCTTAGAATGTTGCCCAGTGTATTCAAGACACTGTTTTAAATCTTCAATTGCCAGAGAGCTGGAATTCAGGTAACAGTTTGGATATAAAAAAATAATAATAATAAGTTCTATTTGCTTATAAATATAAAGGTCTAGTTGGCGTGATCCAAAACTGAGCTTTTGAAAAAATTATAGTTAAATTGAAAATTTATTCTAAAATAAAATTAAAAACAAAAAAAAATCATTGTAAAATATTGAAACTGCTTTTAGAATATAGAAATGATAAAAACACATTAATACTTTTCTCGGCCTTTTGGCTAAGATGAAGTGTAGTATTTGTTCTTATCAGTTTAAAATCAGATATGTGGGTCATCGGCTCACATAATATTAAATTACTCTTTTTAGAGGGAGGCCGACCACAGTAGAAAAAATGATAAAAGCACATTAGATAGACTATGGGACTACTATCACTTTTGGTTTTGATCACTTGCAACATAGAAAAAATTCCTAACCCCAAGAGTGTTTTGACTTGAACTAATGTAATGTTTATCAAAATGATTACAGAAATCGAATCAGAGTCAAGAAATTTCAATAGACAATCGCACGTCAGCTGCACAAATGTAAGTGTGCATACTAACAAGACTACTAAGACTACTATCCGAAATTGTAAAGATTGTGGGTTGGACTAAGCTGTCAAATTAATTTTTTTTCAACCATTTGGACTAGGAGCATGAGGCATGAGTATTGTCTTGGTCATGTCAAGTTCTTGTTTAAGCCAAGGAAAGCTGAATCACACGGCCTCAATGACATGTAAGCATATTGCTTGACCAAGTTGATTAGACTTGGCAACATCCAAGCAGAGGCGTGACTTAGCTTGTTCTATGACTTGGTTGTGCCAAGTGGTTGGGAGGCTTTGAGCTCATACCCGCAGTCCATGGATTGAAAATTTTCAGATATTTTTCAGTAAAGCTAAAATTTTCATTTGGTCCATTCCATGAAGCATATACATTTTTAAGTTCCATCCCTATACCGTTGAAATTGAATAGCAAAATCATAACATAGGTTTTAATATTATTTTCTATGTTAACTATTAGGATCTCAAGATGGCTGATAACAAAATAATAATTTTACAGTGATTACCATCTCATTTGAAATGAGAAACTTAGACAACCAGTCGACACAAAAATATCCAATCAAAGGGAAACTAAGCAAGAGAACTAACTCAAAATATAGAAGGCATTACCTGTCGGGATAATCCACTATTATCTCAAAAAGTTTGGCAATCCTCAAGTCTTGCAAAGTTTCATATGCAAAATACTCCAGTCGAGACTGCCACCTAATAAGTCCTTCAGGAGTATCAACTCCAGAGTTGAATGAGGATGCACCGGGAGCCAACGATGATTTCAGACTAAGCAAGGGACTGCTGTTACCAGCAGAATTTCCAAGATAAGCAAGAAGAGAATGCAAAAAATGGAGTGGCACAGCCTGAGTAGTATACACATACGAAATAAACAACCATTCATCAGGGATACAGCTTTAAAAGCTTATCTACTGAAGAAAGCAACGGAATATTGTATGAGAGTCAAGCAAGGGATGTCAAAATTGAGAAACAATTTACAAATGTAAAGAGCTAGTGGTATTGTTCTGATTGTTGAATGGAAAAATGAAGAATCTCACTAATTCGACCAGTGCAATCCAATGCAACAAAAGGACTAAACAAAGTGTAAGAAAAGAAAGGTTAGTCGAGGTGCGCGTAAGTTGGTCCGGACACTCATGGATATCAAAAAAAGGAAATGTGTAAGAAAAGAAGGGGGAATCTGGAATATACAAGGAATACCCAACACTCCAACAATAAAACACCAGCAAAAAACTTTCAATAAAAAGAGGGGAAGAGAAAACGCCCAAGCCAAAGGAGTTACAATAAACTTCTCCAATTGGTCAAAAGATTAGAAACACTATAAAATGTAAAGAGATCATTCAATTTACACCAAGTACTAGCAAGAAAAATAACACCATCCGGAAAGCTCGGGTGGGTTTTTTCCTTAGAGTCGAAGGACCTATGATTTCTTTCTATTGATCCAAACCTACCACAAAAAGGCCCGCACAAGGTTCTTCCAAAGGATTTCTATTCTATTCTTAAAAGGGTGACCCAAAAAAAGTTGATTAAGGAGAATGTATAGATCCTTAGAGAGAGGCAACGGCCAGGTAAAGGCAAGCAGAATGTCAGACCAAAATAATTGAGCAAATCGGCAACAAATGAAAATTTGTGATTGTTTTTCTGAGTTGGATTTGCATAGGATGCATCTGTTTGGAGAGAGAGACATCGGAGGGAATTTTCTTTGTAGACGATCAAGAGTGTTCAAGGCCCCATGAGCAATCTCCCAAATGAAATTTTTTATCTTGTTGGGGTAGTCATCCTTCCAAATAGCCTTTGAAGATAACCGGTCAACTGAATCCATGGGAGCAATGTTATTAAGCAAAGACTTGGTGGAAAAGACTCCATTTTTCTCAAAAGGCCAAACCCAACAATCAACATCATCAGTAAGGTGAATACCATATAACCTATGGCTATGGCTCAAATCGACCGATTCAACAATTTCCTCCTCTTTTTAAAGCCCTCCGAATGTTTAGATTCCAAGAGGCAGTGTCGTGTTGCCAAACCTCTCTCACCGAGACATGCTGGTTTTTAGTAATGGAGAACAAACGAGGATGAGATAATGAAATTGGAAGACTATCCAACCAACAATCACTCCAAAAAGCAGTGGAAGAACCGTTCCCAACCTTAGTCGTCGCAGAATTATGGGACTAAGGATTGATGCTTTAAAATGGATTACTAGGGACCCTTTGAAGTATGAAGCGAGTTGCTGCCCGGGTGATTTGCAAGGCCTTTAGTCCCAAATTTAGAGTCAATAATCAATCTCCAAAAGGCCCCCCTTTCCTTTTGATATCTCCATAACCATTTTGTTAATAGTGCCCGGTTTTTGTCTTTGAGACTAAAAAGCCCCAACCCACCCTTCTCCATGGGAAGAAGGACGTTTTCCAATTTGACAAGATGTTTGTGGTAGTCATCTCCCTTATTGCCCCAAAGGAAATTTCTGAAAAGTCTCTTGATGGTTTTAACAACTTTGTTGGGCATCTCAAAAAGGGAGAGATAATATGTGGGCGGGTTTGGAAGCGTTGCTTGAAGAAGCGTGTGTCTCCCCCCTTTAGAAATATAAGATTTCTCACTTAATGTATATGTGCATAGATATAAATGTAATGTAAATATGTGTCTAAGCAGAGTGTTATTGGTAATGAAACGGCCATGATGACAACATAAATTATACAATCTGTTTGTGTTCATATTTCCATTATCAAAATGTACAATGGTATGTGAACTTACAAGTTTTGGTCAATAACATTTCTCTCAGTTTCAACACCTTTGTTCTTGCAATTCTAAATAAGTTTCAAGATAAACATGCAAAACTCTTAAATTTAGGAGAATAATAATCTCTTATTAGACATGTGCAACCTAAGTCTTCTTATATAGGAGAAAGACCTAATACAATAAGGAAAATAAAATAAAGTCAATAAAGACTAAATATTAATAATTAATACCTACATATATATATAAATACTAGAAATTCTAACAAAAACATTACTCTAGTTAAAGAAAGTCGTTTACTTGACAGCCTAAAACAAAAATAGCACTGAATAGATAAACCATTGAGCAACCATCATGAGTTAATAGGCTCCAAAACAGAAGTGTCTTACCTTTATCCACTCTTTAATAGGCTCCAAAACAGAGCTCCTGTAATCATCGCCAGCAAGATAATCAACTTTTGCCTGCCATAGAAATAGGAAATCTGGAATGAAACCCAGTATGAATTTTAAGTATGGAGAAGACTCCAATAAAATAGGTGCCATATACAAAAAAAAATAATAATAATAAAAAAAAAATAATCTTCCAACATGTGCAACCTAGGTCTTCTTATATAGGATAAATACCCAATACAATAAGGAAAGAAAAATAAAGTCAATAAAGACTAAATATTAACTATTAATGTCTACATAATTATAAATACTAGAAATTCTAACACTCCTCCTCAAGCTAGTTTAAAGATGTGTCAATCAATTTATCAAATTGCTTCTTCGGAAGCCCCTTAGTTAGTACATCAGCAATTTGTTCTGTCGTTGGAAGATATGAAATACATATTGCACCTGCATCAATCTTTTCTTTAATAAAATGTTTGTCAACCTCAATATGTTTAGTTCTATCATGCAG
Organism: Herpetospermum pedunculosum; assembly: GCA_028017165.1. Classification (NCBI taxonomy): domain Eukaryota; kingdom Viridiplantae; phylum Streptophyta; class Magnoliopsida; order Cucurbitales; family Cucurbitaceae; genus Herpetospermum; species Herpetospermum pedunculosum. The sequence goes on from CM051529.1 coordinate 47,421,717, forward strand.
AACTGGATTATGCGCTATCTATAGCAGCTTTATTATCACAATAAATCTCTATAGGTTTAGTCTGAGAAAACTTCAGTTCTTCTAGTATCATTTTGATTCATATGTCTTCACAAATTTAATGAGCTAAAGCTCTAAACTCTACTTCAGCACTACTCCTAGCCACCACATTTTGTTTTTTACTTTTCCAAGTAACCAGGTTCCCACCATTAAAGGAACAATAACTAGAGGTAGATCTTCTATCTGTAATACTTCCTGCCTAATCTGCATCAATATAAACTTTTATTTGGGAGTGATTATGTTTTTGGAATAAAATACCTTTTCCAGGAGTCCCTTTTAGATACCTCAAAATTCTGTAAACAACTTCAAAATGAGTCGGTCCTGGTGCATGCATAAACTGACTTACCATGCTTACGGCATATGCAATGTCAGGGCACGTATGAGATAGATAAATTAATCTTCCAACAAGTCTTTGGTACCTTTCCTTGTTCTTTATTTCTTTTGTTTTTACTACTTGTACCTTTAGATTAGGTTCAACAAGAGTTTTTGTGACCTTGCAACAAAGTAATCCGATTTCTTTGAGTAAGTTGAGGACGTACTTTCTTTGATTAACAAAGATACCCTTCCTCGATCTTGCAAATTTCATCCCTAAAAAATATTTCAACGGTCCCAAGTCCTTGATCTGAAACTCACATGCACGATTTTTCTTGAGATCGGCTAGACCAACTTTATTAATATCATCTACATAGACAGTCAAAATTGAGATTTTATTATTCTCAGCCAAACACAATTTTCCAAACCGCTCAAACCAAGCTCTCGGAGACTGTTTAAGACCATAAAGGGATTTCTTTAATTTGCAAATACCCGAGTTCTTTTTTAAAACCTGGTGGTAAGCTCATAAAAACCTCCTCCTCAAGATTGTCATTCAGAAAGACATTTTCACGCCGAGTTGGTAAAATGGTCAATCTGAATTTACTGCAAGAGACAAAAGTGATATCGTAAGACCAAATATGAGAGAATCATTCACCTTTCCATTTAGAAGAGTTAACAATATATAGACATACATGAAAGCCCTAACCCTAATAATAGTAAATTACAATAAAGGACATTATAAGCTCCTATATTCACAAGTATACTATAACACTCCCCCTCAAGCTGGATCATATATGTTAATCATGCCCAGCTTGTTACAAAGGTAATCTATTCGAACTCCATTTAAAGCTTTCGTGAAAATATCTCCCAATTGCTCTCCAGTCTTCACATAACCAGTAGACACCAAACCTTGTTGTATTTTCTCACGAATAAAATGACAATCAATTTCAATATGTTTAGTCCGCTCATGAAACACTGGGTTGGATGCAATATGAAGGGCTGCTTGGTTGTCACACCACAGCTTGGTTGGAACTGCAATATTGAAGCCTAACTCGGTCAAGAGTTGATGTACCCACATTATTTCACATACTGATTGTGCCATCGCTCTGTATTCTGATTCAGCACTTGATCGTGAGACTACATTTTGTTTCTTGCTCTTCCATGAAATCAAATTACCGCCAACAAAAACACAATAGCCAGAAGTCGATCTTCTATCTTCTCTTGATCCTGCCCAATCGGCATCTGTAAAGCACTCAATCTTCATATGACCATGGTCTTTATATAAGATCCCACGTCCAGGTGCAGCCTTTAAATAACATAGAATTTGTTGTACTGCAGCCCAATGATCCACTGTAGGTGAAGACATAAACTGACTCACAATACTTACCGAATAAGCTATGTCTGGTCGTGTCACTGTAAGATAATTCAACTTTCCAACCAATCTTCTATATTTCTCTGAATCTATAAATGGTTCTCCATCTTTTGTAAGTTGCAAATTAGGCATCATTGGAGTACTACATGGCTTGGCTCCCAATTTTCCCGTCTCGGATAGCAAATCAAGCACATATTTCCTTTGTGACATAAAAATACCTTTCTTACTTCTCATTACTTCAATACCCAAGAAATACTTTAATGTTCCCAAGTCTTTAGTATGAAACTGAGTTTGGAGAAAAGCTTTGAGAGATAAAATGCCAGATGTATCATTTCCGGTAATTATAATATCATCAACATATACGACAAGTAGAATAATACCACTCTTAGATCGTTGATAGAAGATAGAATGATCTGACTTGTTTTTCTTCATTCCAAACTGCTCAAGTGCTTGACTAAATTTTCCAAACCATGCTCGTGGGCTTTGTTTCAATCCATATAGAGATTTGCGAAGGCGACACACTCTAGCATTCTCCCCCTGAGCAACAAACCCTGGTGGTTGCTCCATATAAACTTCCTCCTCAAGATCTCCATGGAGAAAGGCGTTTTTAATATCAAGCTGATGCAAAGGCCAACATTGAGAAGCAGCCATGGAAATGAATAACCTGACAGAAGTTAGTTTAGCAACAGGAGAAAAAGTATCAAAATAATCAATCCCATACGTCTGAGCATAGCCTTTGGCAACAAGGCGCGCTTTTAATCGAGCAACTGACCCATCCGGATTGACCTTAATTGCAAACACCCATTTACATCCGATAGCCTTCTTCCCTGCAGGACGAGATACTAAATCCCAAGTACCATTATCATCTAAGGCATTCATCTCATCTATCATCGCATTGCGCCAACCAGAGTGTGACAAGGCTTCATGAACAGTTTTAGGAATCGAGATAAAATCCAGAGATGCAACAAAAGAACATGTAGAAGATGACAAGTGGTCATAAGAGACAAACGAAGAAATAGGGAAAGTGCAAGAACGCTTACCTTTACGAAGAGCAATAGGAAGCTCATCACTTGGTTGAGGATCTAACGACGAAGAAGCTTCTGGTACAAGACATTCACTTGGAGGGTGTTGCCGTCTAGAGTAGACTTGAGTAATCGGTGGACGAGTAGGGACATCCAAAGGAGGTTGATCGGGGGAGGATGTAATGGACACACGTGTATAGATAAAAATATCATCATCCTCCCCCTGACTCGTACTAGGCAAAGATGGAGTGAAAGACTTGTCTTCAAAAAAAGTAACATCACGAGATACAAGATACCTGTTCAAACTAGGATTATAGCATCTGTACCCTTTCTGAACACGGGAATAGCCTAAGAAAATGCATTTCAAAGATTTTGGGTCTAATTTTGTCAGAGTAGGACGAACATCCCGAACAAAACAAGTACAACCAAATATTTTTGGCTCAATAGGAAACAAAGGTTTTGTCGGATGTAAAACATGATAAGGAATCTGACCTTTAAGAACAGATGAAGGCATTCGATTAATCAAAAAACAGGCCGTGAAAATGGCATCAACCCAAAAGTGTTTTGGAACATGCATTTGAAAGGATAATGCTCTTGCAGTTTCAAGAAGATGCCTATTCTTTCTTTCAGCAACTCCATTTTGGGATGGAGTATCAGCACAAGATGATTGATGAATAATTCCATGCTTACATAGGTACGACCTAAGTGCTTCAGAAAAGTACCCACCAGCATTGTCACTTCTCAAAATTTTAATGGGAACATCAAACTGAGTTCGAATTTCAGCATGAAAATTACATAAGTGAGAAAGTAACTCAGAGCGATTCTTCATAAAATATAACCAAGTCATACGAGAGTAATCATCAACAAATGAAACGAAGTATCGAAATCCAGTTTTAGACACAACTGGACAAGGACCCCAAATATCGGAATGAACTAATTCGAAAGGCGCACTTGCTCGCTTATCGATTCTAGGGCTCGAACTAAGACGATGAAATTTGGCAAACTGACACGAGTCACAATTTAAGGAAGACAAGTTATGAAATTGAGGACAAAGCTTTCTTAATACTGAAATAGATGGATGACCTAGACGACAATGGGCATCAAGAGGAGTGACGACTCCAGAACAAGCAACTTTCGACACTTGATGATCAAAAATATAAAGTCCTCCAGATTCATGTCCTCTACCAATAATCTTCTTTGTCATTAGATCCTGAAACAAGCAATAACCAGGATAGAATGAAACGGAACAATTAAGATCACGAGTAATTTTACTAGCAGAGATCAAATTAAAGGAAAGTTGAGGCAAATGTAGGACAGATGACAACGTAAGAGATGAGGTTAAAATTACTGTGCCAGAGCCAATAGCAGAAGATGTTGATCCATCTGCCAAAGTAACCTTAGCAAGGGATGTAGATGACAAAAGAGTGGAAAACAAATTGGGATTACCTGTCATATGGTCGGTAGCACCAGAGTCTATGACCCATTTGGTAGTTGATGAAATAAGACAATGGTTCATGTTACCTGACCCAGCAATGGTTGTAATAGAGTTAAGCGCGCATGATGAAGAAAATGCTTGTGATGAGTTCTGGTAATGTGTAGACTTAGCAAACTCGGCAATAGAATCAACAAATGGCTTCTTAAATGAACCATAGATGGATTGAGTCCCCGATTGACCCAAATTAGATGTCCTTGCTAGCTTCTGCTTGGCCATAGATCAACGACAAAGAGACACAAGATTGGATCTAAACCCACGAAATCAGAACCAAGTGACCACAAAACTCCTGAAAAAACAGATCCGAATGGAGTTCCCAACACAAACGTTAATACTTTTCCAAACCGACTTCGAATTCGAGCCAATGATGACCAAGAAAACCACACAAACAAGCCAGAAAATTGCAAAAAATGGCAAGTCACGAAACCAAAAAAAAAATCCGGCCACGCAGATCGGCGGCTGGGCTTCCTCCTTGGCTGGGCGGTCACGGATTTTTTTTTTTTTTTTTTTTTTTTCCCGGCTGGACTTCGAATTCGAGAATCATTCACCTTTCCATTTAGAAGAGTTAACAATATATAGACATACATGAAAGCCCTAACCCTAATAATAGTAAATTACAATAAAGGACATTATAAGCTCCTATATTCACAAGTATACTATAACAAAAAGAACTCTAATAGAGTTAATTTTAACAACAGGGGCAAACGTTTCCTCATAATCAATCTCATATGTTTGAGTGAAACCTTTAGCTACCAGTCTGGCCTTATATCTCTCAATACTACCATCTGCATTACATTTTATAGTGAACACTCATTTACAGCCCACTGATTTCTTATATTTTGGCAATTCTACTATTTTCCAAGTCCCATTTTGTTTTAGAGCATTCATCTCCTCCATAACTGCTACTTTCCAATTTGGATCTTCTAATGCCTCATCTATATTCCTTGGAACAAACAAGTCATTTATCTTAGATGTGAAAACTTTATGACTATTTGGCAAATTTTGATATGACATGTAGTTTGCAATAGGATATTTGGTACAAGTTCGAGTACCTTTTCTAATGGCTATGGGACATCAAGATCAAACACAACTGACAAAGTATTTTGAGTAATTGAAGAAGTAGGAATGAAAGAAGGATTACCAAGATTTTCAATTTCATTCGCCGAAGTCTCAGATTGGCTCTGCGAAGGATCAACTATCTGGTCTTGGTTCCTCTGATTGAATTTTCTTCTAGTATAAAATTGTAACCCGGGAACTTGATCAATATGATCATTTTGTAGTATTTCTCTCCCTGATTGAGAAGTTTCTACACTTGGCATCAAAGGACTAGTAGCATCAGGAAAAATAAGACTAGGAAGACAAGTAGAAACATCCCAGAAGTTATCTTCCAAAATTGGTTTTTCTCCCTTAAGAGAACTTTAGGTAAAATATGGTTGATTTTCTAAGAAAGACATCCATGCTCGCAAAAAGTTTTTTTTGTCAGGGGATCAAAACAATTATAACCTTTTTGACTTGAAGAGTAACCCAAGAAAATACATTTAACAGCTTTATGGTCAAGTTTTGACCAAAAGCGACTAGGTATATGAACATATGTAGTACACCCAAAAACTTTGAGAGACAAATCACAATAAATGCGAGATGCTGGAACATGTTTAAAGCAGTCAATTTGAGTTTTAAAATTCAAGATCTTACTAGGCATCCTATTTATTAGATAAGTAGCTTTGAGAATTGCTTCACCCCATAAATATTTTGGAACATGCATGGAAAACATTACAGCATGAATTACTTCAACTAAATGCCTATTTTTTCTTTCAACAATCTCATTCTGCTGAGGAGTATCCCAACAAGTAGACTGATGAACAATACATTTATCTTTCAAAAAATCACCAAAAATTTCATTAAAGTACTCAGTTCCATTATCAGAGTGTAAAATACAAATTTTGGTTTGAAATTGGGTTTCAATCATATTGTAAAAACTTTAAAAAATGTCCTTCACCTCAGATGTTTTTTCCATTAAATAAACCCAAGATAGACGAGTATGATCATCAATAAAAGTAGCAAACCATCTTTTTCCACTACGAGTCCTAAATTTAGAAGCATCCCAAACATCACTATGAATTAAATAAAAAGATTTGGAAGTTTTGTAAGGTTTTGGTAAATATGTGGAACGGTGATTTTTTGCAAAAATGAAACTTTCAAAATTAAAAGAGGAGCAATCAATTCCCTTAAATAAATTTGGAAATAAATGTTTGAGGTAAGGAAAACTTGGATGTCCTAGCCTAAGATGCCAAAGCATAATGTGTTCTTTAACAGGAAGAGAACTAATACTATTGAGACCCTGAGTTATTTTATTGCTAAAAGAACTTTCATCAAAGTAGTAGAGGCCATCAAGCATCCTAGCACTGCCAATCATCTTCTCCGAATCCTGAAAAATATAGTGAGATTCAAAGAATATAACACGACAATTAGTCTCTAGAAAGTTTACTGAGAGATAAAAGGTTACAGGCTAATTTTGGAACATGGAGGACAAATTGTAGAGAGATATGTTCAGTCAATTTAATAGTTAATTTTCCTGCAATGGAAGAAAAATTGCCAGTTGCAATTCGAATTTTTTCATTAGAATACGAAGAAGAGTATGAGTTAAAAAAATGAGAACTAATCATATGATTCGAAGCTCCGAAATCGATAATCCACAGAGAAGAAGTGTGACTAGAGAAGACTTGAGGATAATTTCCTGTTTGTGCCAATGAAACACAAGAATTATTAGATGATAAATTAGTTGGTAGCAATTTTAAGATTTGATTAATTTGCTCCTTTGTCATTGTATCAAATAGTGAGTTAATGGGAAATAATAAAATATAAACTAGAATTGAACCAGACCAAGCAAAACACCACTGAACCAGATTTTACAACCAACCAAAAAAGCTGGAATATACAGACCAAAATTGCTGAACCGAACCGAATATTGCACTGAACAAGGGAACCGAACCAGCATCTGAACCAAACCAGCCCAAACCAGACCGATTCATGCCCCTTACTTCATCTTCATCGCGTGGTTGCTTCTTCCGCACAGCCCCACGGCCTGCCTCTTCAGATCAACAATGTAGTTGTCGCCTCTGGACCACACCACCGAAGTCGACAGCGGCAAAGGTCTTACTCGGGCGACTCGTCCGTCCAGCGATTACGTGTGTTCCTTGTCGGCGTGGGGCGACAGTTTGTGTGGTTGTTCAATAGAAAAAACGATGCGCAACTAGCCTACGAACAACAACTCTATCTGGCCGGCAACCTCAAGCGTCGGTGGGCACCCCCTCGCGCGACAACACTAACAGACAACCGGCAGCGGCGGAGGAGAAGTGTGCGGCTGTAGAAGATGATCTCCTTCTGGGTAACCCGTCGGGGAACAAAAAAACTGGCTGCAAAAGCGTGGGTGCGACAGCGACGGCTAGGGTTCTGGCAGTGGTGAAGGTGGCGGTTAGGGTTTTAAAGAGTTAGGATTTCCTGGTTTGATACCATCTTAAATTTGGGAGAATAATAATCTCTTATTAGACATGTACAAACTGCAACCTAGGTCTTCTTATATAGGAGAAAGACCCAATACAATAAGGAAAGAAAAAGAAAGTCAATAAAGACTAAATATTAACTATTAATATCTACATAATTATAAATACTAGAAATTCTAACAAAAAGAATAAAGAAAAAATATGGATCATAGAGAGAAAAGAAAAGAATTCCATGAGGAGGCGCATTCACCTTTAGGAGTGAGAATATGGCAGAAGCATAGGCATCTTCGGCCATAGATGTAAACCCAAGACTCTTAAGATCGAGAACAACCTTCCCGATGCTCTTCACTAATTTATGGATATTAGAGAACTTCTCCAACTGATCGCTTTCATCAAAATCCCTTTGACCACTGTTGCCAGAGATTATTCCTTTTCCATCTAGATCCATATCATCTTTACATTGAGACTTATAATCTTCATTTAATTCTCCGGCCATGATAGCACTCAACTCTTCCAGCTTTCCCTTAAAATACCAGTGGAGCAAATCTAAAAACATTAAAATGTAAATTAAAGAAACATACAATATATTACAAAATTTCAACGAAGTTAAGAAATTTAAAAATAAAAAAAAAGCCATATCCCAGTTTGAAGGAGGGAAGCAGTTAAAGATACAGGAGTCAAGTGTTACGTATACAAGCAAGGCAACAGGTCAGTTATGAAAGATAAAGAGATTTTTCTATTCCAACATCATAATATTTCAGATCTCGAGTAAAATATGAGAGATAGTTATCAAATGTTAGGCACAAAAGCTTGACATAATCATCTTACAAGTAAGCTGTTAGATACCCAAAGCCACCTATACTGAAGTATTATAGCAGAAGAGGCAAAACATCAAAACAGTTATGAATCAGATAGTTTGTTAGTTCTACTGTTAGTTAGTTAATTTTTCTGTTAAGCCAATATACCATGTATAAATATGTGATGGTTGCTTCTTATTTCGGTAGGGAAGAACTTAGAGGAATCTCAAAGGAGATTAGGGGCAATTACCGAGTGTGGTACTTGTTGTATTAGCCTAAGGGCTTAGTTCAATCAATAAATAAATACCTTGAGTAAGGGGGTTTCCTTACAATTGATATCAGAGCACTCTTTCTTGGGGAGAATTTGTATCAATGGGTCAGAAGAAGATCGAAGAGCGTCTGGATCAGTTTGATGTAGAGATAGGGGGAATTCGCAACAATGTAGAAAAGATTTCGACTCTGGAGGGAAATGTTGCTGTGATGTTGAAAGCCATGGAGAAATTATCGGCTCAGATGGATGTTCTTACTAAGGAAAGGGTTGGAAGAGCGGTGCAGCAGAGGGAGATGAATGTGGAAAATGGGGGACCTGAAGATCAAGAAAGGCAAGCTGTGAAGGCTGATGAAGTAACCACGGATCGAAGTAAGTTCAAGAAGGTTGAAATGCCGATTTTCGATGGTGAAGACCCGGATTCTTGGTTGTTCCGTGCTGAGCGGTACTTCAAAATCCATAAGCTAACAGAGGAAGAGAAGATGACTGTGGCAGTGATCAGTTTCTCCGGGATCGCCCTCAATTGGTTTAGAGGGAAAGATGAAATGAAATCTTTTATGGATTGGAACGATTTGAGGGAGCAGCTACTAGAACGTTTTCGTTCTACACGTAAAGGAAGTTTTGTTGCCCAGTTCTTGGCCATCAAGCAAACATCGACTGTAGAAGAATATCGGAATGAGTTTGACAGACTCGCGGCACCACTTTCTCGCCTTCAAGCTGAGGTAAAAGAAAACACCTTCTTGAATGGACTGGATCCTGTGATTAGAGCTGAAGTTCGTTGTTGGAAACCGGTGGGATTGAAGGAAATAATGAGCATTGCTCAGTTGGTAGAAGACATGGAGATGACTCGGATAGAAGCCCAACGTCCAAGCGGGTCGGGTTATCAGGCAAAAACGGGTTGTGTAAACACCAAACCCGCGCCATTTTTATCGAGTTTTTCAAACCCTAAATCAGCGTCCCAATCTTCGGGGATGACCAGTAAGGATCGACCAGGGAATGCCACGGCGACGCGCACGATAACTTTAGTTAACTCGACACGAATAACGCCTCGAAGGGATATTCCGGTTCGACGATTATCCGATACCGAATTCCGCCAAAGAAGAGAAAAAGGATTATGCTTCCGTTGTGAGGAACCGTTTACCCCAGGCCATCGATGCAAAGCGAAGGAATTAAGGGTGTTAGTTGTGCACGATAACGCAGAGGAGTCCGAATTAAGGGAAGAAGAGACGGAGGAAGCAGAGGAGGTAGTTACTACGAAGAGTATTGAAGTTGGAGACGCAGTTGAATTGTCCTTGAACTCAGTGGTGGGCATTTCCTCCCCTGGGAAAATCAAAATGATGGGCAAGATCGCGAGACGAGAGGTTGTGGTGTTAATTGATTGTGGGGCTACCCACAATTTCATCAGTCAGCGTTTAGTAGACGAGTTGAAGTTACCATTAACTGAGACGGCCAATTATGGAGTGATTATGAGAACCGGAGGAGCGGTAAAAGGGAAAGGTGTGTGTAGGGCTGTTGAATTAACCATCGGGATCATGACTATTTCGGAGGATTTCCTTCCGTTAGCGTTGGGAGGCATTGAAGTAGTGTTGGGAATGAAATGGTTGAATACCTTGGGAGTGACGGAGGTGGATTGGCAGCAGTTGACCATCCGAATCGGGAAAGGGAAGGATCAAATTGTTTTAAAAGGGGACCCGAGTCTCACCAAGTCAAAGGTGACGTTGAAAAGCATGGTCAAAACATGGGAATCAGAGGATCAAGGATTTCTGGTAGAATTCAGAGCCTTTGAAGCTATGAGTGAGGAGGAGTCTGATGGAGTTTGCAATCAAGAAATAGAGTTGCCAAAAGAAATTCAGAATTTGATACAAGAATTCAATCAAATATTTCAGGTTCCGGAAAAGTTGCCTCCAAGAAGGCTGATTGATCACCAAATCCATCTGAAGGAAGGGACTACAGCCGTTAACGTGCGCCCATATCGTTATGGGTATGTACAGAAAACAGAGATTGAACGTATGGTGGACGAAATGTTGCAGTCAGGCGTGATCCGGCCGAGTGTAAGCCCGTTTTCAAGCCCGGTGTTGCTCGTTAAGAAAAAAGATGGAGGTTGGAGGTTTTGTGTGGATTACCGAGCACTTAATAATGTGACAATCCCAGACAAATTCCCAATCCCAGTGGTCGAAGAACTATTTGATGAATACCATCCTCAAACCTTATCTACAAAAGTTTGTATTGGTATTCTTTGATGATATACTAGTCTACAGCCGGGACCTAGCAGAGCATGTACATCATCTTGTCATAGTCTTTACGTTGTTAAAAGAGCATGATTTGTTTGCAAATAGAGGAAAGTGTAAATTTGCCCAAGAGCGGATTGAATACCTGGGGCGTTGGGTATCGGCAGATGGTGTGGAGGCTGACATAGAAACGGTGAAAGCTATGACAGATTGGCCCATTCCTCGCAATGTAAAGGAGCTCAGAGGATTCTTTGGTTTGACAGGATATTACAGACGATTCGTGAAGGATTATGGCTCCATTGCGGTTCCATTAGCCCAACAATTACAGAAGGGATCGTTTGCTTGAAATGATCAGGCTACAGCAGCTTTTAATAAGCTAAAACAAGCAATGGTATCCTTACCTGTTTTGGCATTACCGGACTTCGAGAGACCCTTTGTGGTTGAAACGGATGCTTCGGGAACAGGACTTGGAGCAGTCTTATCTCAGAAAAGAAGACCAATCACCTTTTACAGTCATAAATTGTCAGCCCGAGCTCAAGCAAAATCCATATATGAACGAGAACTTATGGCAATTGTCATGGTCGTCCAACGATGGCGTCCTTACTTGTTAGGACAACAATTCGTAGTTCAAACCGATCAGCGAGCTCTTAAATTCCTTTTGGAACAAAGAGTCATCCAGCCTCAATACCAAGGATGGATTGCTAAGTTGTTGGGTTACAGCTTTGTAGTACAATACAGACCGGGGTTAGAAAACAAAGCAGCCGATGCTCTATCTCGTATCCCTGAGGAGGTTGCTCTATCACAGCTAACAGTGCCTTCTATAATTGATATCAATACCATCCGGGCAGAAGTCCTTCTCCAACCGAAGCTTCAAGCTAGTCAACTTGCTCATGATTCAACTTCCCTGCCAAATTACACTATGCATCAGGGGAACTTATTATACAAAGGAAGGTTAGTATTATCCTCTTCTTCGGTTTTACCACCTTCTCTTCTACACATTTTCCACGATTCTGTTCTTGGAGGACATTCCGGATTTCTCAGAACATATAAAAGAATAACAGGAGAGTTACATTGGGAGGGAATCAAGCGCGATGTTAAGAAGTATGTGGAAGAGTGCCTAGTGTGCCAACGTAATAAGTCTTTGGCTGCATCACCGACGGGCTTGCTTCAGCCGTTAGACATACCTGCCCAGATTTGGGAGGATTTGAGCATGGATTTTATTGAAGGGCTGCCTAGATCCGAAGGGTATAATTCCATCTTCGTAGTCGTGGATCGCCTGAGTAAATATGGCTATTTCATGCCACTCAAGCACCCTTTCTCCGCCAAAACAGTCAGTGAGGTGTTCGTTAAAGAAATTGTCCGACTACACGGTTTTCCTAAGACAATTGTTTCTGATCGAGACAAGGTATTCCTAAGTCACTTTTGGCGCGAATTATTTCGTTCAGCAGGAACCAAACTAAGGCACAACACTTCTTACCATCCTCAAACGGATGGGCAGACAGAAATTGTCAACAAGGGATTAGAAACTTATCTCCGATACTTTTGCAGCGAACGACCCACGCAGTGGAAGTCATGGCTCCATTGGGCTGAGTATTGGTACAATACCACATACCACGTTTCCCTAGGGGTGACTTCGTTCCAAGCAGTGTATGGTCGCAGCCCACCTCCCTTGTTAGCCTATGATGGGATCAGAACCCCAAACGCATCACTGGACCAAACATTGTAAGATTGAGATGGGGCTATCCATCAGTTAAAAGCAAACTTATTAGTTGCTCAGGACCGAATGAAAAAGTATGTTGATGCCAAAAGAAGCGATAAGGAGTTAGATGTGGGAGAGTCAGTGTTTGTCAAGATTCGCCCATATCGACAGGCAACCCTAGCCCGAAGAAAAAATGAGAAACTGTCACCTAAGTACTTTGGCCCATATAAAGTTGTAGAGCGTTATGGCAAGGTGGCCTACAAGCTCCAATTACCTCAAGAAGCCCGCATTCATCCTGTGTTCCACATATCTCAGCTAAAGAAAGCATTGGGACAACATAAGGAAGCCCAGGTTGGACCTCCTATCTTAACGGATGAGTTTGCTTGGATCACCCGACCAGAAGAAGTTTTTGCATACCAAAAGAATGATGTGAGTGGGGCAACAGAGGCTTTAATCGGCTGGCAAGGCCTCCCAGCTCATGAAGCGACATGGGAAAATGTTCGGGATATACGCCGACAGTTCCCTACATTCGACCTTGAGGACAAGGTCGATTTCGAGGCTGAGGGTATTGTTAGATACGCAAAGCCACCTATACTGAAGTAGGGTATTGTTAGATACCCAAAGCCACCTATACTGAAGTATTATAGCAGAAGAGGCAAAACATCAAAACAGTTATGGTATTAGATAGTTTGTTAGTTCTACTGTTAGTTAGTTATTTTTTCTGTTAAGCCAATATACCATGTATAAATATGTGATGGTTGCTTCTTATTTCGATAGGGAAGAACTTAGAGGAATCTCAGAGGAGATTAGGGGCAATTACCGAGTGTGGTACTTGTTGTATTAGCCTAAGGGCTTAGTTCAATCAATAAATATATACCTTGAGTAAGGGGGTTTCCTTACATAAGCATGCAGTAATAGTCATCTTAAAAGAAACGAGAAGTTTTCATTGATCATTGAAAAGTTACAATAAAGAAAATAAGAACCCTTCTAAGAGTATCACAGCAAGGCAGCCCTAAAAATAAAGAAAAACCCTAAAGGAATTTTATAGTTATAGTTATATATATATATACATACCTACGTACATGCATACATACATAGAGATATATATATTGTATGTCTGTATCAATTATAAGAAATTGAATTTCATTAAGAGGAGAAATATACAAAGGACCAGAGTTAGAAAAACGATCTCCAATTGGTCAACACAAACCATAAGTGACCAATTACTACAATATTAAAAAAAAAAAAAATCTTAAAGGGATGACCCAACAAAACAGTGGTGAGTAGATCCCTCACATCCCTAGGAAGCGCCAAATACCAACCAAAAGCTTTCTGAATTCTGTTCCAAAATCTCCAAGCAAATGAGCAATGTATGAATATGAGGTTCTGAGATTCATCATCGACTTTACACAAAGAACACCAGCCCAACAAAAGAAGACCTTGAAAAACTACAAAAAAAAAGGGACTCAAATCCAACAAAATCAAATCAAGACCTAGTGACCGACACCCACAAGGAAGCATTAAATCTAGCCACCTCCCAAACCTCGTCACAAGACCGCTCCACCTCTCTAAAAATCCTATTATTTCTCTCAATCCAAATCTCCAGATCCGAATGGGTTTTCTATGGCCTTCCTCCAAGACAGTTGGGATTGCATAAAGGCGAACCTTTGGAAAGTATTTTGCATTTTTTTTGAAAAAGTTGTTATTGATGCTTCCATGAATGAACCTTATGCCTGTCACATCCCTGAGAAAGATAAGGCGACTAGGGAGAAATATTTTAGGCCCATAAGTCTTGTTTCGAGCTTATATAAGATTATTGCTAAGACTTTGGCTGATAGATTGAGGAAAGTCATCCCTAGCACGATTTATAATTCTCAAGGAGCCTTTGTTTCAGGTAGATTTTTTTTTTATCAAATTCTTATCGTTAACGAAGCCATTGAGGATTATAGCTCAAGAAAGGAGGAAGGGGTTATCTTTAAAATCGATTTTGAGAAAGCCTATTATCACGTGGATTGGGACTTTGTGGGTGAAGTATTAGAGAAAAAAGGCTTTGGGTGGAAATGGAGATCTTGGATCTAGAATTGCATAGGTCGGTTAATTTCTTCATTTTCGTCAACGGGGGGCCGAGAGGTAAGATTTTCATGTTTAGAGGCCTTAGGCAAGGAAACTCCTTCTAGCCCTTCCTCTTTCTTCTTGTGATGGATATCCTGAGTAGGCTTGTGTCTTTAGAAGTTGCTAAGGGTCAGGTTGAGGGTTTTAAGGTGGGGAAGGAGTTAATCTAGTTGTCTCATCTTCAATTTGCTGACAACACCCTTTTTATTTTAAGGATTTGAAAGGTCCTTTTTGTTAATCTTAATGGGTTTTTCTCCTTCTTTGAATCTATTTCAAGCCTTAAGATCAACAGAGGTAAAAAAAATCCATCATAGGATTAAACTAACCCTGTGAAGTTGAATTTGTAGCCTTCCTTGGACGTGAATAACCTTCCTTGCTCTTATCTTGGGCTCCCCTTGGGTGGTAACC
Source organism: Herpetospermum pedunculosum (assembly GCA_028017165.1). Taxonomy (NCBI): domain Eukaryota; kingdom Viridiplantae; phylum Streptophyta; class Magnoliopsida; order Cucurbitales; family Cucurbitaceae; genus Herpetospermum; species Herpetospermum pedunculosum. The sequence goes on from CM051529.1 coordinate 47,436,984, forward strand.
CGAAGTGTTAGTCATTTTGGAATATCCTATGATGGAAAAGATTCAAAAGAGGTTGTGTTCCTGGAAAAAGGGCTTTCTTCTCCAAAGGGGGAAGACTAACACTTATACAGTCATTCCTAAGTGGTATCCGGAGTTATTTCTTATCTTTGTTTAGGATGTCTTTTTTTTTTTTTATAGGAAACACAAACCATTCATTGATAATATGTAATGGAATAAAAGGAAATCCTATCCAGAAACAGTCACAAAAAACACCTCCAATGAAAAGAGAAGGAAGATAAGATGTAAATACAAAAAGGGAGGAGACAAAATTAACAAGAAAGAGCTAGAAAAGAAAAAGAAACAAAATTAGATGTAAAGTCAGTCCTCTATTTCCTCTCTCTTCGCCCTCCAACGATCCAAAAGATCACAAGCAATTGGGATGGCGAGACCCGTCCTTGTTTAGGGCATGGTTGGTGCTGCCTTTACTGTAATTAACACTAGATTGAAGATTCACCAATTCTCTATCCCAGTTTCTCTTCTTCTTAGGAATTGTAGCTTGTTTCTGTTTGGAGGGTAATGGAATAATACACATCCCATACTTTCTCATCCAAGGAAACAACGTTGTTAGGTGTTGAGAAGGATCATCAATATACTCTTCCTCTGGTCCTTCCATCATATCATCTGTATCGATCCCATTTCTACAATCTTGTTCGGTGTCAATTGACAATGGATCATTGAGGGGTTGTGGTTGTTGAATAGCTAGTGTAGCAATAGCCAAAGGATGACCTTGCTCCGAGGATTCAAAGGTTTGCTAAAAAAAGACAAGAAATGGACGTGGGAGAGAAGTCCATATGGTTGGAGGCTCTGATTTTTGGGGTAGAGGAATGTGAGCAAGGAGAGGATAAAAGATCATGAGAATCCGAAAAATACCTCTTTGTATTGGTGGAATAATTTTTTCCAACAATTAGGTGAGAGACTTTTTTATTAATAACAATTGGTCTAAGGATGGGGGATGGGTTAATTGGGAGGGGGTGGGGGATAAGTCAGATTGTTATCCAAAGGGTTTGGAAGAGTGGGTAAGGCTAGGTCAAAAAATGTGGGTTGCTGGATGGGGTGATGTTGATGGGTATTAATGGATGCGTCAGGTTGATAAATGGGTAAAGTATTATTGTCCAAAGGGTTTGGATGAGTGTGTAAGGCATTGTTATCCGCAGTGTTTGGAAGAGTGGGTAAGGCTAGGTCAGAAAAAGTGGGCTGCTGGATGGGGTGATGTTGATGGGTATTAATGGATGCGTCAGGTTGGTAGGAGGATTTTTGGGAAACAATGGGTAAAACAGGGGTAGTTGAATTACCCGATGGATCCAAGGTTGATTCCTTCACAAAGTACAATAAATTTTGTTGTTTATTGGAGGATGCTTGATGGTACGAAGCCACAATAGGCGTGTGGGTCAGCTGTACTTTGAACGCAATTTCAAGGTAAGGAAAAACTTCATCGGCGCGTGGGGTGATCGAGGTCGACTTCACTGGAGGGTTTTTGCCATGGATTCAGACTATGAAGTTTATGGAATAACTTGCAACAAAAAAAGGTTCAATGTGTATCGAAATGGATGATGAAGTTGTTGATTGAAGAAGTATAGTTGATGGGAGGAAGCCCTTTTGATTCTCTTTTAACTTTTATACAAACTTCCATCATGTCCATTCGTGCAAGAGTCTTGTTTGTTGTTTCTAAATATCCTCCACAAGCATTTCCGATTTTCACAAGTATCAAAGGACCATAATATATCCATTGGTAAGTTTCTGACTTTGATCCATCCACCATCTGAAGGGACTTTTAAATCTCTTGTGTAAGCCTCAACACTCCAAGGTTCAAATCTAACTCGATATGGACCAGCTTTTTGCCGACCTTTGTTTTTGCAGAGAGTGATGCCTTGTTCCCTATCTAAAACCGATAATAGAGCCTTGTCCGGTTGTAAGGGGCTAATAGAACCTAAATTGGTGATGTCTAGTTGGACAACTTTTATAATTTCAAACCATTCATCATGAAAATGCTCCCGATAAATGATAACAACTTTTTCAGGGTAGAAATCAGCAAGCTCATACTTGTTGGTATTCTTGTTGAGAGAGATCTTGTTATGTGTTGCAACTGTCTGAGTATTGGGTGGGTTTACAGGCCGATTAGATTGTGGAGAAGCCTTCAATGCATCCTTATATGACGGGGTGGTGTTAATGACAAGAGATTGGTGGTTGTTGAAGGCTTTAAGAAGAGAAAGAAAGCTTTTCAAACCAGATTTGTTGGTACCCACAGGGACAATGATCTTATTTAAACCTCCATTTGCTCCAAGTTTCACAATTTCAGCACAATGTCCCTTTCGAGTAGTGAGTTTTTCTACCCATAAATCATAAGCATCGAGTCGGCATTTCATGAAGAAATTCTGGTTAAGAGAGGCATCGAGTAGCTCGGTGAACCGAGAGACAAGCCAAGTGTGGGATTCCTGTTTGAGAGAGAGAGTGAATGACCTTTCTTTGGTAGCTTCGATGAGGTAGATACTTTCTCCCCCTGTTAAGGAGAAAGTTTTACGTTCGATGGTGGTAGAAGGTGTCATATTTCAGACCATGGCCGGAAAGGTCAGTTGACCACCGGAAAGTTATATGGTAGAGGGGCATTTGGGCCAGTAAGCAAGGCTTGTGAGAAATTGATGAGAGATTTTTTTGTGGGAATGGGTTGAGGAGGGGGGAGGATCTCACCTCGTTAGGTGGGATGTGGTTTCAAAACCTTTGGACATAGGAGGGTTGGATATATAGGTAACCTAAGACTTCGTAAAGAAAATTCTTTGAAGTTCCTTTTTATTTCCTTTTTCACTTTGGAAGAGTTAACGATGGTAATATTGAAGAGGTTTTCTTTAGGTTCAACCTGTAGCTCTACTCCAAAGCACAGGGGTCAAGTTTCTGAAGAGGTTTTCTTTAGGTTCAACCTGTAGCTCTACTCCAAAGCACAGGGGTCAAGTTTCTTCAATTTAGTGTGTGCTTGACGTACCTTTTAAAGTGCTTATAGATGACAAAAAGTAATTTTTTCAAACATTTAGTGTTTGATTAAAATTTTAGAGTTATTTTACCAATTAAAAGCACTTTGTAAAAAAAATTCGAGAATCAAAATTGGTTTGAAAAATTCTAAAAAAGAGATAAAAGAACTTAAACTATATTGTAGGTTGAAGCATTTAACTTTTTTTTCTTTGCTAATCCGTGTATAGCTCAATGAATAAGGCACCTATTACCATCCCTAAGGTCGATCTCTCACCCTGCAATCGTTGAACTAAAAAAAACTATTTTATTCCAAAAATGCTTAAATATTAAGTATCTTTCTAAAAACATAACATTTTTTCTAAAGGCATGTGTAAGGACCCTACTTAGGGGTATATGGGCAATATGGGTATATTAGTAGTAAGGGCATATAGGGTAAATACTTAGGAAGATAGTTAGAGTATATGGTTATAAATAGAAGGGGATGAGATTAGAGGAAGGTAATCATTGGTTAAGTGGATTAGGGCTTGAGATAGTTCTCAAGATGGGAGGGTGCAAGTACCTATAAACACTTGTAATCTTGTATTTCATATATCTTTTCATATCAATACATTGGAGTTCTTGATTCAGTTAGGTGGTGTCCTAACAATTGGTATCAGAGTAGTTCGATTCTGGCAATGGATTTTGATCGAACGATAGAGTTAGTGTCAATGGCGGACAAATCCATGGACAAACAAAAAGAGCAGATGATGGCAGTGCAACAGTCGTTGAGAGAAATGCAACAAATATTGGGAGGAATGCTAAATCATATTCGGGAAATCAATCAACAAAGTGAAGAAAGAGAGTAGAAGCTTACCGGATCAAAATACAAAAGACAAGAACGAGAGCAGAAGCTTGTTGATTCAAGGAAAGAACGAGCACATGCCTCGGTAAAGAAGAGCATATCATCAAGCGTTTTCAAAATCAAGAAGATGACCCATAACAGGGGGAAAGAAAAGTAGAAACGGATGAAAGAGAGAAGACATCAGATGCATAAGAGAAGGAAAACAACAAAACGTCCATGTGCGAAGACAAAGAAGCAGCGAAAGAAAGAAATCAGAGAGAAGCGAAAGCAACAAACGAGAGAGAAAGAAGTCAGAGAGAAAAAACAAAGGAGGAAGGAGAACTTGTCGTTAACCCCATGTTCGGAGGGGCGAGGTGGCGTGCACACAAGGGAACAAGGGAGGAAGAAGTCGGCGGCGGCTAGTTGGCCGGAAAAACGAAGGAGCAGAGGAAAGAAGAAGCTTCACGAAAGGCGCCATGGCCGGCGGCTGGTACGATCGGGGACGATGGGCTTCAGAAATCATGGTCGGAATCGAAGAACAGCGTCAAAGACGAGGGCCCTGAAACGCCATGGCTGCTTGCGTGAAGGAAAGTCGTTGGACATGAAGAGCGAGAAATCGCCCGCCATCCAAATGGTTGGTAGACCGGCTTGTCCGACGAAAGAAGGCGCGACGAAAGAAGGTGCGCCAAATGAGTTTTTGGCCGGAAAAGAAGGCCCTGGGAAAACGCCATTGGAACGTGAAGTTGTTCGTCGGAAATCATGGCCGACAACGAAGTTTAGCATCGGAGAAGAAGGCCCTGGGGAAACGCCATTGTCGTTTTCTCGAAGGGAAAGAGGTGAGCGTGAAGTTGGTTAGGGCTCAATACGCGAAGCCTCAGGGAGTGGAACCCATCACTAATTCTGAGATATATTACATTTTTAGAAGAATTAAGTATATAGGGCTTGGGCTGAAATTAGGAGCAACCAAACAGTAAAAGGCCCATTACTCTGGGTCTTTATTAAAAAAAAACCAACGGCAAAGGGTGGAAGATGGGGACTCCAAACAAATTGGGGCAGACTAACATGTTGGGTCTTGGGCAAGGGCAAGCTCAAGCACGACCCGCCATCTCCTCCATCTGTCTCCAACCGCCGCCACCTTCCTCCACCGTCCACGGAGACCGCCGCCGCCACACATGAGCTTCAGAGCACCGTTCAGCTGAAATTTTTGTTGGAAAATTTTTATTTTTCTTAGTTTGAAGTTGTTAGGTGTTGTATTTTCTTTAAGTTTTCATCCTTGCCCAATTTTATGTTTTTAGGCACACCTTGGGGACGAGGTGTATTTTAAGGACGGAGTAATGTGAGGACCCTAGTTAGGGGTATATGGGCAATATGGGTATATTAGTAGTAAGGGCATATAGGGTAAATACTTAGGAAGATAGTCAGAGTATATGGTTATAAATAGAGGGGGATGAGATTAGAGGAAGGTAATCATTGGTTAAGTGAATTAGGGCTTGAGATAGTTCTCAAGATGGGAGGGTGCAAGAACCTTTAAACACTTGTACTCTTGTATTTCATATATCTTTTCATATCAATACATTGGAGTTCTTGATTCAGTTAGGTGGTGTCCTAACAGCATGCAAAACATACACTAAAGCTAGATTGAAATCCTATTAGGCATTCCATAAAGTGCCTTTCTCGAAGCTCCATGCTCTTAAGAGGAAATATTTCTATAATTAATAACTTGGGTATCTACAAAGCCTCAGCTACATGGTTTCACTTGTTGAGTTCTTTACAAATGAGTTGGAACATCATCAAGAGTCTAGATGGTGTTCCAAGAATTCTTTCACAAAAGTATTATTAATGTCAGTGGAATGAAACCTATTTGTGCCTTATACCAAGAAATTGGATCCAAGAAACCTATTTGTGCCTTATACCAAGAAAGTGGATGCAAGAAACCTATTTGTGCCTTATACCAAAAAAGTGGATGCAAGAAACCTATTTGTGGCTTCTGCCAAGAAAGTGGATGCAAGAAGAGTAAAGACTTGAGATCAATAAGTCGTACAACCCGCTTTTACAAAACTATCATTCAAGTGCTAGCTAAAAGGCTCACACTAACACAGTGCCAGAGAATCAATTTGCATTCACAGAAGGAAGACAAATCATCGATTTGAGCCTTCTTGCTAAAAACTTGTTAAGGAATGATCTAGAAGGGAGCAAGGTGCAATCGTCAAGCTAGACATGAAAAGGCTTTGACAAAGTTGATTGGAGTTCTTTTGAAGTCATCTTAGTAGTTGAAGGCTTTGGGCTTTGGTCTATGGGTTGCATCTCAACTACCGTTTTTTCAATCATTATCAACAGGATATCAAAAAAACAATAAAACTAAATAAATGGGAGATTGAGGAAAGAACTTAGTCACTAGTGGTATTTGCCAAGTTGACCCTCTTTCCAGATTCATTTTTACTCTTACAATGGATTCCTTCAGCAGGTTGCTCCTTGTAGACCAAGTAATTGGCTTTGTTAAAGGTTTTGCAATGGGCTCGTGTGACATCTCTATTGACCATAGCTGATGGTACCATCTGGTTCTCTTCAATTTTGCAGACTAAGCTACAAACTTTTCTTAAAATTATTAACATGTTCGAAGCTGCCTCTATGTTTAAATGTCAACCTTAGTAAGACTTGATAGGAACCAATTGCAAAGAAGATTTGCTACATAATAGAGCTTCTCTGTTTAGATGCTCCACTACCCCTTGGCAAAACACTTTGGATAACCTCTAAATGGCCAGCCGAAATTATGGTTTTTTGGGACCCTATCCTTGGAAAGATTCAAAGGAAACTCCAAGGCTAGAAGAAGTCATTTTTCTCCAAAGGAGGGAGGCTCACTTTGATCCAAGTCTATTATTTGATCTTCCTAATTATTACACAGTGTAAACCAAATCATGACTCTATTACAACCAAAACAATGGTATTAACTAGGAAACTAACGACTTTTTTTTACAATATTTGTGAGTGTCCGGACCAGTTTGTCGCACCTCAACTATTCTCATGGGACAACCATCTAACCCTACTATATTTAGTTGGTAAGGAGATTTGTAGGATGTTAGATTGTAGGTAGGTGGCCATCTTGAACACATTCTCTCTAAGCCCTTTGGCAATTAGAAAGCAAAAAAACAATTAAATCTATCAAGTGCGAAAGAAATTAGATAATGGTCTGTGTAATGAGTAAAGAGAAATTGGTGAAATATAGGTACCAGGAAAATGCCGCGGAAGAGTAGCCATAAGAACTGAGGAAACAAGTAGTTGATACTTTGCAAAGAGACGAACTACTTCAGTTTCAACATCATATTGACGTCCTTTATCCAATACATCATATTTGTATGACTGTAAAGCATGAACCAGTATTGACAAGAACTCCTCCTGACATTTCTTTTTCATGGAGATCTCTTCTAAGGCTTTACATAACACTTCCCGAACTTCCCCTTCTGAATGCTGCGTTGAAATGGTTAACTTAACACCAAGCTATTATATAGACAAACCCAGAAACTAAAAAGTAGCACAAGTTCAAACAAGTAAAAAAAAGATGTGTTTACAGATGGATTGCAGGTGTTCAGAACAGCAATATTCTCGTAAGCGTCAAAATGTCCCCAAAACACCAAAGCACCATATTTCTCGAAATTTTCCTGAGACCCAAAACAGCATTTGATGAAATGTGAGAAACGGGTGAGCGAAATGGTTAGGTAGAAGAAAGAAACGCATTGAGAAAAGACCTGTAGTGATCGAAGGAAGTGATTGAGGACAAGAGATTCGAGGCCGTGCTTGCAGAGGGATTGTACATGAGTGACAAACTCGGATCGGAAGGATAGATCCTCAGTGGCGTTGAGAAGAGCGTCGGTAGAGGCAGAGAATTGGGCGTAGGTACTGAGAATTTGATGGATATCGTCGTCGGTGAGGGAATCGAGAACCCCTAAATTACAGAAGGAAGAGGTGGATTCCTCCATAGTTTTGGTACTTGGAAAGTTGGGAGGGAAGTGAGCTCTGGTTGACGACCCTTTTTACAGGGTTTTTGTTCTTACTGGAGACCGGAGGGTTTTAAGGCTACGTTTTGGATTTGCCGCCACTTTCATTTTTTTTTTTTTTTTTTTTTTTTTTGTAAATTTCAAATATCCAACTTTATTTTCATTTCAATTTATTTTTTTTTTACAACATGTCGTGGGGATTGAACTTAAGACCTCATGATCACTAGTCAATACTCAGCTATGCTCTTGTTGATAAATTTCATTTTCATTTCATTGTACTAAAAAAAAACAAACAAAAGCATAACTCAATGGCGTGATCACCAGATACTAGGTTCAATCCTCCACCCCAATATGTTGGCTACCTCATATGAGATCAGCACCTGTTGACACGGTCCACCTCACCAAGAGGCCGAGGTCCTGATGTCATCCATTGACATCCCTAAATTGGGTTTTTTGCTACAACAATTTGATTGGTATTGTTGATTTCATAGTTATTTCAATGGTATTGATTCTATAGTTGCTTGGATTGGTATGTTGAGGATCTCGCTGAGGTATCTTCGTTAGAAGCGCACAAACAAGTCCTCCGACACCTCGTCGAGACTCCTTCGCCCCTGAGACGTCGCGGGAAGCAAAGGCACCAATAAATAGCTAAATGGGTTGCATAGAAGCTTTAAGAGATGGGGGCCATCGCACGAAGGTGGGTATTTGATTTGTAATGTTTTGGGTGTTAGGCGAGAGTGTTGGTGGGATGGCACTGAATATGGAGGAGACTGGACGAGGAAGATTGAGATGACGAAGATCCATAAGAGGAAGAATTTGTAAGTTAGAACTTTGCATTGAATTGACATTCACATTGACATCTGCTTCAGTTGAGTTTGTTAGAACTTTGCATCCTATACCTTTTTCGCAAGTTTAAGATCAAACTTCTTTTTAACTACTTCAGGATCATATCCTTTTTCGGATTCATGATCAAATCGCTCACTCAATCTCAAGGTGCACCCACACCCACAAATCCCAATAAAGTGGACTTAATTTAAAATCCCACCAATAAATAGTAGATTTACAAATTTTGCACTCAAGAAACAACCTAGTCACTCACATAAAATTTTATCTCACAAAAAAATTGGAATAAGATGAAGCTGTAAAGAATGATCAATTATGGAGAATGAATTTTGGGAGAGCATAGTTGATTCAAAAGAGAGGAAAAGTGGGATTTAAATAGCATTGTTTAAGTCATTAGATCTAAGTTTAGATGAAAGGCGACGCAATTCTATTAGTCTGCGTCGTCGCCACATACCATTTTTCTTCCCAATTTCTTTTAGGCTTAACTTTCTTGTGAAGGTCGATTTGAGTGATTCAAAATACATTGGATTCGTCTTTCTGAGATCTATGCTATGAACATTTTAAAAATACTAAAATCATTAGTAATTTAAAGGTGTTTTTTTATTATAAAAATAAATGATATGATTAAAGCTAATAAATCGAACAAAAAAAAAAATATATTTTTTATAACAAAAAAAAGTAGCTCTTACTACACTTCTTTACTTTTTTGTGAGAATCGTTCTCTCATTCGCATTGCTTTCAACCGTAATGAACGTATAAAGCGTACAAAGCATATTGAAGTGGGTAGATAAATGTTTTTTATGGTAGTATCAAGCTTCTTCCCGTATGTTCTCGTTCTCAACTTGCATGTTGCTCAGTTGTTATTGGCGTTTGAAAATATTTCAGTTAACTTTCTCCTCCACATCTCTGTTCCTATTTTTCATAGATTGTTGAATGAAATGAAAGTCTCTTTTGCTTAGCTAAAGGGAAAACCATACAATGTTCAGTGACATGTATAAAAAAAAAACATTTTAAACAATGGACGAAAATATCATCCTTTCGACATAAATATTAAATATTAAGAATACCCGTAAAACATAAAAAGAAAATACTATCCATTAATACTAATATGAATATTACTAATAACAAGATATAAAAACTTTATTTGATCATTCTTCTGCTCTCAGATGCGTGGATAAGTTCTATAGGGGGTGTTTGGGGGAGTGAGTTGGGTAGGGTTGGGTGGGTTATTATAACCCACCCCATGTTTGGGGCACCCATTTAGGAAGAGGGCGTTTGGGGTTATTATAACCCCCGAGTGCTACAGTAATACTGTAGCACTCTGTACTTTTTTTTTTTTTTTTTCAATTTTTTCACTCAATTTGTCCATTTTTTCTCTATTTGTTTTTTTTTTCACCTAATTTGGCAATTTTTCATCTATTTATTTTTTTAACTTTTAAAAAATTAATATGTAATATACATTTAATTATACAAATACAACAAAAGTGGTAGAAAAAAATAAACTAACATAAACACATATTTCAAACTCCATGTTAAAGAAAATTGTATTACTTCTCTCTCCACCGAACCTCATGTTATCGATTATTTGTAATTTTCTAAATAATATTTATTTTTTTAAATTTTAAAAAATTAATATCGTAATATACATTTAACTATACAAATACAACAAAAAGTTGTAGAAAAAAAAAATAAACTAACATAAACACATATTTCAAATTACTCCATGTTAAAAAAAAAAAATATTTTAAACCCACACTATACAACTCTGCACCCCAAACACAGACTTACTAAACCCACACTATACAACTCTGCACCCCAAACACAGACTTACTAAACCCACAGACTATTATAACCCACCAACTATAATAACCCACCGACTATAATAACCCACCCTGCGCCCCAAACGCCCCCATAGTGACAATGTCATAATACCTACCATGTTTAAACTAGCAAAACTAAGGCATCCCCAAGTTGGCAGAAATTTTGAACCTTCTTATAGAGTAAAAAATCCAAAATTGTCAACACCTTTTTTATCAACGTTCTTTTTTTTTGTTTTGGTTTATAAGACCTCAAAATTTTATTACAAAAACATAAACTAATATAAAAATGCTATGGTCAATAATATTGTACAACAATTTCCTTGTGCGGCCAAAATAGGAAGAAAAGCATTTAGATTAGACGTACAGTGAATAGATCTTAGTTTGGGGGGTTCTGCCTCCCGCCATAGGAAGAAGAAGGTGGTCTCCCGTTTCCTCTTCTATTAAGTGCTGAATACTTGTTGTTTCCATATTGCTGCTGTGGGTCACCGCCATTGTTCGCAGCTGGAGGAGGCAGCCATGCACCACCGTGATGCTGCTGACTACTACCACTACCCGAAGCTGCCGGCAGTTGGTTGTAATTGTAACCACTTTGATAAGTTGGAGGTATATTGTGAGGATAGGGAGGCACGTCCCCCTGATGAGACCACGATGTTGATGCCGATGGGTAGTAAGCCTCAGGATTCTCACTGTAATGTTGGGAACTCACTTGATTGTGTGCTCTACTATTGTAGTGTTGGGAATGAGGTCTTGTGTCATGATGGTGGCCTGGGTGTGGCTGATGGTACCCGTGATCTTGGTGGTTCATTGGTTGGTGATAACCTTGGGAGTAGTTCGGCCAGGCGCCTGGTGGCATTCTGTTGTAGTCCACTGCTTGATCTTGTGATCTATAATCCATATGTGGATGTGGAGGAGGTTGCCCAGGGACGTAGGGTTGTTCCGTATGGGAGAGTTGGGGTGCCTGCCAATTGTTATGACCCCTACGATCTCCCCCCCTACCCTGCAAGCTGTTGACAACAAGTCTATGTGCTGCATCCCCTAGTTGTCGACCTGTAATTGCTCCAGGAGGATTTGGCCTGGATAAACACAGAATGAATTCTCACCAGAAGAAATATTGTTTCGGAATTGTTGGCTTATAATGAAACGAGAATTGAACGAATAATGACATCCACTTTCTGTAGTGTAGTACCTCGTATTATGATTGTATTTACCACTGTCGTGATGGCGCCTCTTTACAGAATCTTCATGCCACAAAGCAGGTTCAGGTTTCATGTCACCCATGCTCACAGTCTGCCGCAAGACAAAATGTCATGTGAATTAAACAGGAAGATACTGTGTTTCAACATCGGTAAAAGCTAAAACAATAAAGTACCTTTGGAGGATAGTTCACCCCAGCAGGCGGTTGAGCGATGTGCTCGTGCACGTCCGGAAGTCGATATATAGCACATCTAGATTTGAAGAAAAATGAAAGAGGGATCAGTAGAGTTTTGTTTCATCAAATGTCGAATTCAAATATAGTGGAGTGGTGCTTAAGACTCTTACATGACTTGGTTGTCTATAATATCCTCCAAGCCCTCAACTGGAGACCTGAATATAGGAGGGCAGAGCTCTCCCAAACATGGAGAGAGATAGCCATTCATTCCTCCACTGCAGTTAACCCAATCAAATCAGAATTATGTTTTAAACAAAACGTAACAACTTCTACCAGATTTGATTATATTAATATACGATCACAAGCAAAATATTTTTTAGATGATACAAACCTATGTTCAGGGTTTATTTTTTCCTTAACCTCAGTACGTTTTCTCTCTTCCAACTGCTTACAGCGGTTGTCTAGCGAGTATATACTAACAGAGAGGGGGTGTGAAGATGTCACAAAAAGCATGTCAAACATCATACTATTTCTCCGCGCTTCTTCTTCCTGCAGAAGTGTAAGGGATATGAATAATCTGGACCTCATCAAGAAGGAAAATAAAATAAAGCAAAAAAGCAATGCATGTCTGAACCACAAGTTAGCAACACACCGTCAACGTATGCTCAATTTTTTCAACCTCTGAAAGAAGGCGGGTTTCATCAATGAAAGGCAATTTTGCAATTCCCTGCAGAATAGTTGGTACAAATTATTAAAAGAAGCAACAATTTGCATAACATAATTAAAGCCAATTCATCAAATTAAAGAATAAATTAGTGGGTGAAAGGAACCAACCTGCCATGAAAACCGTTTACCATTCATATCCACTTCAAAATCTGACAAACAAACCAAAGTTAGAGGGAGAAAAAAAAACTTCATAACCATATAGCAGCCAATTTTAAACAAATGTTGTACCAATAGGATAGAAGTCAATAATAGGTGAGTTCTGATCTGTCATCAATTTCCGATACTGCTCAGGGAGTGCGTGTGCACTGCAAAAAGTTCAATGTAAGAACCCATTGATAAATGGAAATTCCATTTAGAAAAGAAAAAATAACTCAGACCTAGCAGCAGGGAAGACACCCAGTAGCTGATTGAATGGCTTGAAGGGAGTGCCTAGATTGAATGATATATCCAGCTCACCAAGACCTTTGAGATCAGAAGCAAACGGTGCATAATGATATGGATAAAACCTGAGGAAAAAATTGGTAGAAGTAAACACCTTGATGCACATCACAAGAATAAGAAAAATTAAATACATTCACTTAGCCAGGACTACTCCACTACAGATATGAATTTGAGATAACACGGAAGCATAAAGATACGGGGTACTTATGTTGAGAACTGCATATGAGGCATCAAACACACTCCAAACACATTATTATGGTCACCTCATTTAGAATGTTCCAACTTTTTTAAAATTTTGATCATTTTACCCTTTTTTTTTAATTTCGAGAACAGGGCATAAGGATATGCTAGAGACACATTTATGATGCATGGTAAAGAAATTGTAGCGATTAAAAAAGATAACGGTCAAATGTAATACAATTTAGATTTTGCTACTTATTTTCAAATGGATTCAGTGAATATCTGTTTGGTGGATTTTTTTTATAGGGTAAATTACACTTTGGGTTTCTGAGATTTGGATTTGGTAGCATTTGGGTCCCAAGGTTTCAAACTCAACATTTTTTGTCCCTGAGGTTTACATTTGGTGCATTTTTTTGTCTCTCCGTCAAATTTTCAGTTAAATTTTAAAGGAAAACTGACGTGACAACTATTTTTTATTAAAAAAAAAGTATTCTTAATTTTTTTTAATTATTAAAATAAAATAAAAAAACATTTTTCCTTTTTTTTTATTTTTCTCTCTTCTTTCTTCTTCTCCCTCAACCTTTCGTCTTCTTCTTCTTCTTCCTCCAACTGCCGCCGCCGCCACCGCCACCATCCATTACACTCGAATGAAAAGTCGAGCCTCAATGTGTTTGCGGCTGCCCCCAAAGTCAAACCCCAAGGAAGATGAGAGAAAGAGAAAGAAGAGAGAAAAAAAAGAAAATTTATGTTTTTTTTATTTTAATAATTTAAAATTTTAAAAAAAAAAAAATTAATAAAAAGTAGTTGACACATCAACTTTCCGTTGAGTTTTAAAAGAAAATTGACGGAAGGACTAAAAACGCATCAAATGCAAACCTCATGGACCAAAAGTGTTGAATGAAACCTTAGGGACCCAAATGCTACCAAACAGTGGAAATTTAGAAAACAACATTTTTTATATTTTCAATTTAAAAATTGAAACACATAAAATTACACTAAGAAAAATAAAACTTTGATAAATATATTATCTCATGTTATAAAGCTCATTTAATTTTTGTTACAAATTTTTTAGGACATTTTCGTTAAAATTAAAACATGTATATTACATTATAAATTATGTAATATTGTAAAATAATAATTATACAAAATGTGTAACATAAAATATCCTTTTGATGATGATGTGTTAGTGTTTATCTCCCTTCAAAAGTAGATTACAAAAGATGTTCAAAATAAAGTTATCTTCCTTTGAAAAATAATTTTTTATTTTATAAGGACATCCATATATCTTAGACAATTATAAGCAATAACATGAAAAATAAAAGAAAATGATAAAAGCGCCAAAGAAATGAGATTAAAAAACTCACCAATTCCAAGAACAAACGCCTTCATAATAATAGTGCATAACCCAACATAGGCCTTCTGTGTACCTCAAAACCTGACAGAAGACAAAAGCTAAGCCCCACAACTACAGCAGATTAAAGAATTAAAAAACAATAGGAATTTGCTTAAATTAACTTACAACATCATTTCGTATGTCATCAAGTTCCTCTGGAGTATTTGCAGTAAACTTTTCATTATAATACCTCTCTCTCCACCCAGGTACACCCAATTTAATCTGACCACCAACATTCATTCAGCTTATGAGATGAGCTTAACACATTGATTATCGTACTATACAACTATGAGTAGACTATTAACATTAAAAGAAAAAAATCAGTCATTTCGCTCCAAGGTAGCATGATAAAAAAAACAAATCATAACGCAACGTCGAATAGATGCATTACAAGATGGTAGAAGTATGGCGAGGGAAACTTCAATTAAAAAAGAAAATTAGAAGTCTAAAATAGGTCATTATGATATAAAAAATGCAGACAAGCTGAAGGAAGATATTTTCTAGATACAAACCTTGTCCTCTTCTGAATTATTAGAGTTGAAAACATCAGACTTCTCCCGTAGTACCGCTTTAAGCTTTGTCTTCAATTCCTCCGTGTTCTCATTGATCTAAAAGATAAACAAAAGTTAAAATCTAGTAAAAGTAGCATTCTTGACCTTCTCAATGGTCTACTTGAAAACTCCATGCCAGCAGACCCAATTAAAGTTGGCCAGAGAAAATAGTCCTAAAAGTGGAAGTCAGAATAACAATGAACTGCCTCCTGAAGCAAGAAAACGTACATCTATTTCCAAAGTGTTTTCTACTTCAACGATAGCAGAGCCAATAGAAGCCCCAGATGATAGACGTGCAACTTTTTTACGCCGAGCATAGGTATCACTACCATCAGATCCCAATGATTGCTTATTCTTAATTTTCAGTCCTGATAATTTGGACGTGGCTTTTCCAACTCCTGATTGTTCATATGGCGAAGGACGGGGACCTGAAGCTAGACGAGATTCATGAAAACGAGCAACTGGAACTAGAGATGGTTGGACCTGAGGCTTTGCATCATCTCCTCTTCTTGTCTGACCTTTTTCACGCTTTATTCTATCTGCCTGCTTCTGGGTTTCAAAAAGATGACCAACCGTATGAGAATAGAAAGGATATCACGTTCATGCAGAAAATAGGAATACAGGCAATTATGAGATGTAAACTACAAATTAACTAGAAACTAAAAGTCTGTTAAAAAAATGTAACCCATCATGCAACTAACCCAATAGCCAATAAACAACCCAACCTTTAATACGGGTACACAAGCCAAAAAAATAAGAGAAGAAAACAGATATCTTGGTGAGGCACACAATATAATATATAACCAAAAACAAAAAAATTGTAAATGAAAACTTTATTACAAAGGTAGGGAAAATAGAAAAAATGTTGCGTAATTTTGACCAAGAAGAGGCAGTATGTTGTACAACCACCCCCAAAAGCACAAAAATTCCCATTTAAATTACTCTATTCTCTCAATCCAAACTAGCCAAAGAAGAGCTCTAGTAGCATTCCTCCGATCTTGTTTTTCCTTTAAGCCCCAGCCTGAAATAATCTCCAGAAGCACAATATTGATGTCCTCGTGAACACACCAAGCCACTCCAAAAATATTACAGAGATGGAACCAGCAAGCCACAACCAAACTACAGCCAAGAAATAGATGATTTATGGACTCTTTCTTGCACATACAACAAATACAAACTTGGGGGTCAACAGAGAGATGTGGATTGCTTCTATAGACCTTGTAATGGGATTCACACTTGTAGACAAGCAACCATAAGAAGAATTTCACTTTTTTACAGAATCTTGAATTTCCAGATCTTATTAGTTAAACACCTATCGAGCTTAGCACTTATGTCCAAGTCCAACTGCTAACTCTTAAGACCTATTGCAATTACTCTACTCAAATCTTTACTAATAAAAATGCATCTTTATAATTCCTCGGAAGGCTTTAGTATATTTCATCTTGTCAATGAGATTGTTTCGTAATCCTCACCTCTGAAAAAAACTGCCAAATCCTCACCTCAAAATCCCCCGTCCCGCTTCCCACTCTCTCCACACAAACATGTACTCTTAAGGAATAAAACATGAAAGATAAAGGGAGAAATAATATATATAACCTGTAACGGAACACATATACATGAGAAAGAAGAGAACCTGATGCAGTCTAGCTCTTTTTTGGAATATTCTATCTTCATGACTTCCAACAGCTTGAATGAAATGTTCCACTCTTTTCAAATTTGGCTGGCATAAAAACCAATTACACATTTCATGCCTGAGCTCACAAAAGGTATTATAAATTTATAACATAAAATAAACAAACCAAAAAAGAATACCTTGCTTCCATCAGTCAAATACCCACCCAGTGCCCTAAATTCCTTCTTGTACACAGCCAATAGCAAGTTAATTGCACCCTGGAAATAAAGAACAAAAAAGTAATACCTCCATAGTCCATAACTCCATACTAACTTGCATCAGTTGCTTAAAAAAAAACTTGTATAAATTGCCAATGTAAAAAAATCTAAATTATTAGCTTATAATTTATGAGTTGCAAGAAGAAAAGTCACATAAACCTCTAAGGATATATCTTTTTAGATGCAACCACATCAACCAACACGTCATGTCCAAGACAAAAAAAATATATTACTTTTTGCTCATATATCCATTGATTAGCTGATTGATGAGCTATAACTCTTAAGCTGTTAAAAAAGCTAACAATAATCAACCTCCGCATAGAACACTTCCATAAATATGATTTTTGTTGTATGGTCTACACTAACAATTCCTTTTTTATTCCAAGTTTTGAGATTATCAATAATTTGTCATCCTCAGTAGCAACATTCCTCAATGTATCTGCTTTTTCCTTCTTGATACAGGCTAACAAGCTCAACGCTCATTTCCCCCTAAAGAATTTCTTTTACCCTTAAATAAGAGCTGACAAATTAACTGATATCAAGCATGCGAAAAAAATAATAATAATAAATAAATAAACAATGGAATTTCAAGTCTTGATATAGAATAGTTCCATTTGGAAGTCAACAAAACTTCATTGACTTATGAATGGTAAGTTCAATTATGGAGTTTACCTCCCGAATCTCTAATGTGGGC
This sequence comes from Herpetospermum pedunculosum, assembly GCA_028017165.1. Taxonomy (NCBI): domain Eukaryota; kingdom Viridiplantae; phylum Streptophyta; class Magnoliopsida; order Cucurbitales; family Cucurbitaceae; genus Herpetospermum; species Herpetospermum pedunculosum. The sequence continues at coordinate 47,454,703 of CM051529.1, forward strand.
ATATGGGGTAAAAAGTCATTGCCAACAAAGAAACACATGAACACAAAATCATCCACAATGCGTTCAAGGTCGATTTTAAATGGAGGATTAGGAATACGCATCTCATGTTCCAAGTACTCTTTAAGTGTCCATATATGGAGAAACTGCACAATAAAAAGACCACACAAAGTGAATAACAAAAATAGGGCATAAACAATTTGTCCTATTACTCCACCAGAGTACAAAGAAAAGAACAAATAAGTGGAAATCCTACCTGGTAAGGTTTCTTAACTACAACGTCTTCACCTTTCTCATCAAACTCTCCAGCCTTCCTTTTGGCTTTACCCTGACAGTCAGCTGCAAAATGACCCATCTGGCCACACAGAAAGCACTTTTCTTGCTGTCCAGGAGTGAACACAATCTGAAGTTCACCAAGAAACAATGGTTGCTATTAGCTTATGGAATATAATGCACATGCTTTGAATAATTTAAATAAGGAACATGCGGCTTGCCAGCAGGATGGGAGTGATACATGCAAAGGTGCTAAATAATCCAATTCCCAAAAACTGCAGGAGCATAGCCAAAATATAAGCAAAAATACACACCTCACGCAGAATTGAAAAATGGACTTCATGGGTAGCCAAAGCCAACATTATCAAATCTGCATCCTGAAATTATAAAATCAAGTGATACAATGGATTCAACAACCATGTGACGAAGTCATGTAAACTACTTTAAAAAAAAAATATACACATTCAAGAAGTGTGTGAATTACATGAAATAAGCATGGAGAAAAAAATATACCAAACCATACAGGCAGTGACGAGTATTTGGATCAAAACCAGGAAGATTTCTCTGAAGACGTATATAGGACATTATTTTGTGTTCCCCTTCACCCGGAACATTGGCATCAGAAAGAATGACCTTCACATTTTAAAAGTACTTTCAATCACAGCAACAAAGGGTAAAACTGGCCTTGATATTTAGTAAAACTACAGTTTTTAGAATACAAGTAACAGTTATGTAAAAGTACCTTGGTATTTTTCCAACCAGGATCATTGTTTAGTCTAAGATGAACGTAGTACTGTAAAGCAATGGACAGCACTGCCATAAAGTCAGTTCCAGGAGTGATCACATTGGAATCAAAAGTTTGTGACTCCAGCTTTGGAGGAAGCTTTCGTCCCTCCCTCTCAAACTCTTCTCTTAGTCGTGCCTCTTCAGCTGCCTAAGAAAGAAAAAAAAACATAGCTTATTAAATGATCTTATCAGGAGATTATCTTCTTTGTACATACTACATAATCTTTCAATTAAAGTGAATGCAGTTGAAAACTTAAAAATACACATCATATTAAGGCAAGAAAACAAATAATAAGTAATATCCTACATATGTTTTTAATATAAGAAAACATGTTTCATTCAAATAAAGGAAAATACAGAGCTTCCTCCAAAAGAGTTGCAACTAAAAACTCCAACTGGAGATAAGGTAATAGAGGAGAGAGAAACAGGATGTAGCACCCAACATCTACTAGTGTTTCATTCAAATGAATGGAAAATACAAAAAGCTTCCTCCAAATGAATTCCAACAAAACACTCCAACTGGAGGTAACATAGGAGAGGGGCACTACATTGACTGTGCCTAACATCTACTCATTTTTAAAAACCACCTTCAGCTCTCTATAAACTCAAGACTCAATACTAACAAATCTAAAACTACGAAGTATAAATTAGAAACAACCAAATCATCTAAAACATTTGGTAGTCAAGGATTTTTTTTTTGATATCCGTTAATGTCCGGGCCAGCTTACGCGCACCTCGACTATTCTCACGGGACAGACCGCCTGACCCTACAACATTTGGCTGCCAAGGAAACCCGTAGGAAATTAATTCCTAGGTAGGTGGCCACCAAGGATTGAACCCATTCCCTCTAGGAGGGCATGAAGTCCCAAGGCCCTTTCTTGACCACTAGGCCAACCCTTGATAGTTAGGAAGGTGACCCAAGAGTCAAGGAATTTATTAATCATGTAATAGTTAGGAAGGGGCCCAAAGAGTCTAAACCAACAGCTGAAAGGTTGGCTTACACACCCCTCAACCTAAGAAAAGACTATCAAACAAAAGCACATACCGCATCTGTTGCATCTTTTGCAGCTCTAAATCGCCGAGATCGTTGTTGATTCATTTTTGCCCTCGGGGCAACACCATCTATACAATCATTTCAACAGGCAATAAACATTAAAAACAAGCATTATCACACCTTCATCTTGCTAATTGGTAGAAACAAAACATAAATAAATAAAGCTAGGAACTCACCAATAGCCATGTATAGCAATTTTCTAGGCCGGACCATGATAAAAAGCCTATCGATGTAATCAAACATGCATTGAAATACCTCGCTAAACGTTGTTGGAGCAGGCTGCATCAGTAAAATAACACGATCAAGCCAACAAGCACAAAAAAATGTTAGATGACAATGAAGTTTCATATGTATTAAGCTTTTCTTTTGAGGAGAGTAGGCATGTTCGGTGTTCCTAAACTGAAAGTACTATTCATATCAAGTCATATATGGAGTGACTACATTAGTTGATTGAGAATCTCCAACTAACAGAAATTCCATTCAGCATTAGTAGGTTTACTAATTCTAGCATGTGAGATTACTAGCCCACATTTATTGGATTAGGTCCCTTGCCTTGGTATCAAATGAAAGAATTTCTTGATAAGGTCATACGTTGGCTATGTTATCTCCCTTGACATCAAAGGAAAATAGATCCTGACCAACTAAAATAGATCCTGACCAACTTGGCCTAAATTCAACAAATTAAAGCTTGGCACTCTCCGCCACAAATATACAATGTTATTCTATAATGAAACACCACAATGCCATAGCTATATGATACCATAGAAAGAGAACTCAATATGCGTGTCGAAGATTACCCTATCTTCTGGATGGAAGCAAGGATGAATAATGCCATTCATGTCAAGGTAGAGGTTATCAAATTCAAGATTGTTCGGATTGGGTTTGCTTGTATCAACTGGAATGGCAATGCCATCTATTACAACTGGCTCTTCCTCAATTACATCTGCAACCACCAAAGGATACTTCTCCGCTAACCACCTATAGAAGGCTGGAACTCCCATGGCTGCTCAAGCCTGTAGCGTCACAAAATCCTTTATTCAACACAACCTCAACTCAGATAAAATATTATATATATATATATATATGTACACACACAAAAAAAAAAAAAAAAGTTAATGAAGTTCTGTAAAAAATGGACTAAAATAAGGGGTAAAATAGCAAGTTAACCTATATTTCACTAAAAATAGATCACTGGACTAAAATAATGAGTTTTTTAGAGGATAATTACACTTGTTTTATAAAACCCAAAAATTGTTAACAAGATCAAAACATAAAAAGAAAATTATGTCATTATCACGGTGATTCATAGAAAATAATGGACCATCATGTAGATGATGATGTTCTTTTATTCGTCCTAGTGGTCCAAGTACCTGTCTGACATTTCCTTAACATTAAAATTGAAAAGAAAAAAAACATAATTTCCATAACCTCACAAGAGGAGGTGTGGGTGGCTAGGTTAAATGTCAACATTTGGATCTTGGTCACTAGGCTTTTTTATAATTATTATGATCTTGGTCATGTTCTTTTGGATTGGAGTCCCTTTTTATAATTAGTTTAGTTTTGGGCTCATTTTGTTCAGGCTTGATTGGAGTCACTTTTCATAATTAGTTTTGGGTCATTTCGTTCAGGCTTGTTTTTTTGTATGCCCTTGTATTCTTTCATTTATTCTCGATAAAAGTTCGATTTCTTACCAAAAAATAAATAAATAAATTCACAATACTATAAACTTAAACATGGTTTACATTATAAGTTAGTGCTACTGATTTCATTCCAAGGTTCAGTACAAAATAATGCACTACATACAACCCAACAGAACAGTGCTCTAAAGTAGATACAAAAGAATGTTGCATACAACACAATTGAAACAATATTTTTCCCATTTGATTTTTCAAATTCAATATTTGCTAACTCCCTTCTTAATTCATCTCTAACTTATGTGTTTTTAACAACTCTATATATATCATTTAGACTCCATGAATGAGTTTGCGTACATGCTTCTATAGAAACCGTCTAAGGGAATAATGCGGCTCAATCTCTCTCCCAATGAAGAATTCAAAAAGATACAACTACCTCCTTGGAATCTAGTTGGAAAGAAAAAAGACCCTTGAGATCCCGTCTCTTGTAAATCCCTACTCCCTCTCTATTCGCTCGATGCCCTCTACACCTATGTCATATAAATTGTTTTTCTAGCAGACTAAACAACAAATCAATAAGAAGAGTCATTTTCATGCTCAAACTCTTTCAGTAACTCTGCTACCGTAACAAGGTCAATGACTCAGAGATTTTTTTTTTTTTTTTTTTTTTTAAAAAAAAAAGAACTAAAGAAACAACGTGTAAATGCTTCTACGAAATCCGTCCAAGGGAATAATCCGACTCAATCTCCCAGTAAAGAATCCAAAAAGAAACAACAGCATCCTTGGAATCCAGAAAAAAGAACTTTCAAGGTCTCGTGAATCATCAAGATCCTTCATAAACATGAACGGCATTCAATGGAAATATTTTAAATTAAAATTGACCTAATTCGAAATTTACCCGGAGTTGGTTAAACCGAAGAAGACCTCAACGGAGAGCGACTGAGAGTGGACGTCGGCGACCGGCAGCCGCGGAAGATGGTGGTGGGCAGTCGTGCGGCTGCGGCGGAACACGGGGGTGGCGTGCTGGAGTTTGGTTGCAGCAGAGAGAGAGAGAGAGAGAGGGAGAGAAGAAGGAAAAGAGCCGGCGGAGAGGGAGACAAGGAGAGAAGAAAGAAAATGAGTGAGCAGCTTGTTGGAGGTGTTGGCGTGCAACTGCGGTAAGAATGTAAGAAATCTGAAGAAAGAAGAATGGGGTAGGGTTTAGGGTTTTTTTTTATACATAATTTCAATTTTATTCAAATTACAATCTAGTCCCTAAATGCCTCCTTCCAATTTCAAAGCTAACCTTAACCTATTTTCACACTTTTTTTTTTTTTTTTATTCCATCTATAAAATACAAAATTAAATTCACCTCTATATTTAATATATTCGTTAATTTCATTGTAAGTTTAGTATCCTATTAAATAAAAAATTGAAAGTTAGCAACCAATTAAGAAAATATTTAAGGTTTAAATACCTATTAAACACAAATTTAAAAGTTTTAAGGACTAAACTTGTAATTTGACTAAAATTAATTAATTTATAAAAAAAAATTATAATAATAGAGAGGTTATATTAAAACTCTAATCTTTCAACTTCGAGGTGTCTAATATCTACTTAAATTTTTGGAGCACTTACAAGACTAACAAAAATTGAGTGTAATATTACATTTATGACAACCCTTTTAAAATTTTGCACATATAGCAAAAGAATCGGCCCAACCCAAACATTTAAGAATGGAGCCCAAACGATAAAGATTGAAAAAAAAACTTCAAAATAACTTTCTAAGCATGTTTCCATAGTTTCTCAGGGAAATGGGATTTTTGAGAAAAGGGGTTGGGATGATGGGTCAACCGCGACTGGCAAAGCAGGTGGAACTGTTGCTTTCGCTCGGTGAATAAGAATAAGTCCTCAAATTGTTCTTTGGATAAACGACTGGATTTTGATCTTCTACTTCATTCCTATCTGCTTCGTGGATTAAGCGGTGGTGGTGCCTTTCCTACTGCTTATTGGTGGGTTCGAATATGGCACAGGAGTTGCTGACTTCATTCAGGTGGACACTGCAATTATGGCTCGATCTTTCAGCTTTAGGACTCACTCAGTCTTCTTTAATAAATAAAAAGGAGCTCATTTTTAATGATGCATTTTCAACTAGTCATCCATTTCGCATTAGTGAAATCTAGATCTTCGAAAGTAGTATAAATTTATGAATATTAATGTTTATGTTAGCCTTTTAGGGTAACCAGCAAAGAGTTTAGAAATATTCACTTGCCTAGCACGCAAACAAACAACATGTGCGTATAAATAAGAGTACAACGATAATTGATTTCTAAATGTTGAAATATTGACCGAGTTTCTAAGTTTATGCTGTGTGGTTAGTTTCTGCTTGACTATTGCTAAGGCATCTTGGAAATGGTTTGCTCCAAATAATCTTCTAACCTTATCCTTTTATCATGTTAAGTGTTACACGTTTAGGTGTTGTTTTTGCATTATTTTTGTTATTGCATAATTACCACATTTTTATTTCTTATGGAGTTCTGTTTAATATTTCGTCAGGTTTTCATAACACCATTTTATTTACGGTTTCTAGTGACCTTTATGTTCTGTTTTTATTCATGCAAAGAAACCACAACATCTCTATTGTTGTTAATCGCTACCCTAACTCTCAATCAACTTATTTAACGCATAAAATCATCAAAACTTTGTAGTATCGACATAAATATATTTATCACTTGCTGCATAAGTTTGTATACTTGCATGTCCTTAATGTTTTGTCGGATGTATGAGTAAAAAGCTCCCGGAACAGAAATCATGCAACAGGCAGTGAATGCGATGTGAGGGAGGGAGGGAAACAATCGGATGAAGGTGATGGACGTCGTATATATATGATATTTTTTCCTATTAAATCTATCTCGTTTTGATAAATAAAGATATGTTTAGCAGTTAATTGTTTGCTAAAGAGTTCAAAATGACATAAAATGAGGGAATGTGTGATTTGAGCTCTTGTATGAGTGAATAGGGAAAATCATGAAGGAAGACATAGAGATTTGATATTATTTAAACAAAAAATGATCTTTTGTAGGAAAGTGCCTAGAAGAGTTGCGATGCAGCCTCAATGTGGGCGAAATACCAGGAAATCAAAGAGCAATGCGATTTAACGAGGATTCGCAGACAACGTGGATTGAGTCAGCTTCGCACCTACCTTCAGTTGTCGTTCGAAGGACTCGGAGGAAGTTGCACACACCTATTTCGACACCTACCTAACCATTTTGAATCTTAAAAAAAAAAAAAAAAAAAAAAAAAAACTTGCATCTCATTTTGGGCACTGGCCGAATTGTGGAAAAGAAACTCGTTCCCATCAGTTCACAAACATTCTCATCTCTCCCTAGATCGAATATCTCTCTAAGGATTCGACCTGTGTACTCATTTCTTCATTATTTAGTAAGGATTGTAAGTTGAACTCTCCTTCAAACAGGTTGAATTCAACTAAAGAGAAACCCTTGGGTGATTACACATTTCTTTTCTAAGACCAAACGATCAACTGTTGTATTTTCTTTTTAGTTTTAATTTAAGTTTGTAATTTGGTTCAAGTTATTCATGTTGGGTTTATGTCCTAAAATTCATGGTTTGTAAATTGAATATATATTCTATTTTGCAATAAAGATGTTATTGAATAAAGTGAATTGCGTTCTTTTAACCCAAATCCAACAAACTAAGAACCCTTGGCTATAGGATGTATACTTGAACTTTGTGTGTGACATAAAAGTGAATCAAGTTCAAGTAATATAGCTAGAATGATATATAGTATAGGGATAAGGTTTGGTACCTTATCCTGGGGACACTATGGACGCGACCCACTTTATATAGTACAAACGATATGATCCTAAATAGTTCATGTGGAGACATGTGAGTGGGGGCGTCCAATGCAATGAGTTTGCATAAGACAAGATCACGAAATCAATCACTTTTACTTTATAACACGTTTACTGTTAAGACTGACTTTTTCATATGATGACCTAGGTAACTCGATCTAAATCCTGAGCACGCTATGAACTCATGTTTATTCGGGATTATCTTTTGATTTGCATGAGTGAGAGTGGCCCGAGATCGACTCAATAAGTCTACCATCTTGGGGATAAGACCGGGTAGAGAGCTAGGAACACAGTCCTGCGAGATGGAATTCACTTCTACCCGCTTTTAGGGAATAGTAGAAAGATTGTTCCCTTAAGTGTTGGCTCCGGGTCTTGAAAAAAGAATCTCACCCTCTCATTGGCCCGAGAGTGATTCAGTTTGGTGGTTGAAGCACAAACCAATTGTTCATTAGAGGATCAACGAGATTTAAGGAACAAGAAGTAATTACATAGGTAAAACGGTTTATTAGACCCATATGTAATTACGAATGACTTGTGAAGGATCGACTTACTAATCATGATTATATCAAGTGGACATAAATATATATACAGTGAGGAGAGTGCAACCGTTGGGCTTTAGTGGAGTGACCCAACGATTAACGAATGTTGATTAGCTAGGCTAAAGAGTTTGGTCGGTTAATCTCGTATCGTTGGAGCTCATGATATGTAGGTCCTCTAGGTCATCCTTGCTAGCTCAGATTAAGCCTTGTAACAGTATGAGAGAAAAGAATTTGAAATTGTTCAAATTCGGTTTTGAGAATAAATGTTAAATATATGCGATATACTTAACGTATCATAATTTAATTATGAATTAAACAATAAATAAGAGAGATGGACATATTTAAATGTGATTTAAATATGGGTTCGGTCTAATACATTAATCGATCCATTTATGGGTTGAAGCAAACATCTAGATCCTGGAATATAAGGTTTGATACGGCGATCAAATCTTATGGCTTTGAACAAAATATTGACGAACCTTGTGTTTACAAGAAAGTAGTCAATACTGTTGTAGCTTTCTTAGTCTTGTACGTAGACGATATACTACTCATTGGGAATGATGTAGGGTTCCTAACTGATGTTAAGAATTGGCTAGCGACCCAATTCCAAATGAAAGATTTGGGAGAGGCTCAGTTTGTTCTAGGGATTCAGATCATAAGGAATCGTAAGAACAAAGTGCTAGCGCTGTCTCAAGCATCTTATACTGACAAGTAGTTGTCAAGATATTCGATGCAGAATTCCAAGAAAGGTTCGCTGCCTTTTAGGCATGGAATTCACTTGTCTAAGGAACAATCTCCTAAGACACCTCAAGAGGTTGAGGATATGAGACGAATTCCCTATGCATCTGCAGTTGGTAGTCTCATGTACGCTATGTTGTGTACACGACCCGACATCTACTATGCAGTAGGAATTGTCAGTAGGTTCCAGTCCAATCCAGGATATGATCACTGGACAGCCGTTAAACACGTCCTCAAGTATCTTAGGAGAACGAGAGACTATGTGCTTGTGTATGACGCGAAGGATTTGATCCTTGCAGGATACACTGACTCTGATTTTCAGACTGATATAGATTCTAGGAAATCTACATCAGGATCAGTGTTCACTCTTAACGGAGGAGCAATAGTATGAAGGAGTATAAAGCAAGGTTGTATTGCTGACTCCACCATGGAAGCTGAGTATGTCGCAGCTTGCGAAGCAGCGAAGGAAGCTGTATGGCTTAGGAAGTTCTTGACAGATTTGGAAATTGTTCCAAATATGAAATTGCCAATCACCCTTTATTGTGATAACAGCGATGCAGTGGCAAATTCTAAAGAGCCTAGAAGCCATAAGCGTGGAAAGCATATTGAGCGGAAGTATCATCTCATCAGGGAGATAGTGCAACGAGGAGATGTGATCGTCACACAGGTAGCCTCGGAGCACAACATTGTTGATCCGTTTACTAAGTCTCTCACGGCTAAAGTGTTTGAGAGACACCTAAAAAGTCTAGGGCTGCGAGCTGCTCAGTAGGACAGTGGGAGAAACTTTAGATATTTGATATTCTAGTTCTCTCGACCAGCATGTACTCCACTGGCGTTTTAGTCCAAGTGGGAGTTTGTTGGGTTTTATGTCCTAAAACTCGTAGTTTGTAAATTGTATGAATGTATATATTATATTTCAATAAAGTTGTTATTGAATTTTAGTGAATTGTGTTTGTATTAACCTATACCAATAACTAACACCCATGGCGATAGTGTGAGTACTTGAACTTCATGTGTGACATGAATGTGGATCAAGTTCAAGTAGACAGCCAAAAATGGTCTATAGTATAGGGATAAGGCTGGGTACCTTATCCTGGGGATACTATTGGACGCGGCTCACTTTGTATAGTACAAAACGATGTGATTCAAATTGTTTCATGTAGAGACATGTGAGTGAGGGCGTCCTGTGCAATGAGTTTGCACAAGACCGAACCAAGAAATAAAATCGCTCTTTCTTTATAACACCGTTTACTGTAAAGACCGATTTTTTCATATGATGACTTAGGTAACTCGATCTCAATCCTGAGCTCACTATGAACTCCTGTTTATTTGACCTTATCCTTTGACTTGTACGGGTGAGAGTGGCCTCATTGCCGACTCAATAAGCCTACCATCTTGGGGATAAGATCAAATAAGTGGTTGGGGACATAGTTGTGCGAGATGGAATTCACTCCTACCCGTTTTAAGGGTTAGTAGAGAGGTTGTTCCCTTAAGTGCTGACTCCAGGTCTTGAACAATGGGCTCATCCTCTCTTGATCAGGGAGGAATCTGATTTGATGGTTGGACCACAAATCAATTGTTCATTAGATGTGTCAGTGGTACTTAAGGAACAAGATATAATACAAGGGTTAAACGGTATAAATGACCCGTTGTGATTATGAACGACCTGTGAAGGATCGACTTACTGATGATAGTTAGATCAAGAGGACACAATATATCTACAGTGAGGAGAGTGCAGCCCTTGGACTTTAGTGGAGTCTCCGGGGGTTAACGAATGTTGGTTAGTTCGGTTGAAAAAGTTTTGACCGGATAATCTCGTATCGTTGGAGCTCATGATCTGTAGGTCCTTACGGTTCTCCTGGCTAGCTCGGATAAAGCCGTGAAACAATATAAAAGAAAAGAAAAGAATTTGAATCGTTCAAATTCGGGTTTGTGGAAGAAGGATAGACATATTTAAATATGATTTAAATATGAACATATTTAACTATGATTTAAATATGAGATTGGTCTGAAAACATGAATAGGATTCATGTGCAAAAAGTTGGTTTTTCGGAAAAACCGGGTTTAATTATATTATTTAATTAATATTTGATTAAATAATATTAATTAATATATATATATATATATATTTATTAATTAAAAAGTTTAATTAATAAAATAATAATTATTATTATTTTTAATAATAATAATATATAAATATATATATATTTACATGTGTCTTACATGCAATGTAAGACACATGTAAACATATCAGGAATATATATATATATATCAGATCAGATTAATTATTAAAAAAAAAAAAAAAAAAAAAAGAAATACAAAAGAGCTGAGTGCTCTTTGGGTTTCATTAATTTCAAATGAAATTTGGATTTCATTGAAACGTCTTCTTCTTCCTCACGGCTCTCTGTGAAGAAAATTGGTTTTCTTCAGTGAGCTTCTTCCTTCTTTTCTTTTGTAAAAGGAGTCCCACTACTCCGTTTCTCGGCCTGAGGATAGCGGGACTACCGTGGGTGGTCCACGAAGATTTCGTGAGAAGGCTCAGTGAGCTCGTGAGGAGCTTCTGGCGGTGAAATTTGAAGAAATTTGAACGACAAGGGTATGTGTTCTAATTTCTCTTTTTCATTATTTTTGCATGTTTCCGTTTGTTTAAATTGATGAAATTAGAGTGTCTATGATCCAAATCGCTTCCGTTGCGTGCCATGCGCTCCATCAACAACACATGCGATCCAAATCGCTTCCGCTGCGTTTTTGGCCACTCAATTTCCATCAATTTAAGTTATGGTGGGTTTTTATTTAGAAATTGTTTCTGAATGGATGTCTAAAGTGAATATCGATTTTGGCATAGTTTCTTTTTGAATTTCAAAATTTGTAATTGCCCGAGAATGTATGGGCTTTAATGCATGCTAAAGAGTCTGTATTTTTAGAGTCATTAGAGTCCATATAGGTTTCTTTGTGAAAGAAGTTTGAGTTTGGAACTCGCCGAAATGTTCGGTGTTAGTTCAAACTCATTCTAGGCATTACGAGGAGAAATTCGAAGAAATTTTGGCCGAAGCGTTCGGAGGAAGCAAGTTGGTCAAAGGCGGTGCGAAGAGTTCGAAGTCCGCTCAAGACGTAGCTTGTTGTTCAAGCTTGTAATAAATTAGTTATTGCTTGTTAAATGCCAAAATCGATCCACTTTAGTATGTTTAATTAATTATGCATTGCGAATGTATGTTTTAATTAAATTCCATGTTTGTATGTGCATAACGTATGCCATATAGATTTAAAATCCCACCATAGGAAGCATGCTTCATGCATTGAAAATATGTTATAAGTGTTATAATATATCGTATGCATATTTGACAATTCATCTGTTTTGATATAAAAGTTATATTAATTCATGAATTAGTTGTTGTTAGTTCAATAGAATAATTGATATAAGTGTTATATTAATTATGAAATTGAATGAACAACATAGTTTGTCCTAGTTTTATGCACATGGTATATTATAAGTGTTATAATGTATAGGATGCATGTTTATTCATGAGTATTAATATAAGAGTTATATTAATTTATGAATTTGATGTTGTTTGCTTAATAGAATAATTGATATAAGTGTTATATTAATTATGAAATTAAATATCCAACATTAGATGCATTTTGTTTGTTATAAGTGTTATAATGTATAGGATGCATGCTTAATTCAGAGTATTGATATAAGTGTTATATTGATTATGAATTAAGAGTTGAAAGTTTAAGAGCATAATCGATATAAGTGTTCTATTGATTATGAAATTAAATATTCAACTTGTCATGCCTTAGTGATGCATGTTTGAGAAGCATGTAGAAGTTTGTTGTAGTTAGTCTTAGTTTTGCAAAGCGTTGTAAAATTGGCATAGACTTTTAAAATCTATAACAGAGACAAAGGCATGCTCACTTAGGGTTGAATGTATCGTTCTGTTTCATTAGATGAATAGGTCGATATCTTGTAAATGCTAAGGTTACAAGAAACTCACCCGGGGACATCCTGTTCGAGGTTGGAGGTATTTAAGCTGACGGTTTACGGAACACCTCCTACCTGGGGACCATCCGGTACTTGAGTAAAGTTAACCCGGCTTTATGAGCATGCGTGAGTGGTGTGAGGTAATAAAGTGTTTATCACCTAGACATCATAGGTAAAAGTTTGTTTTACCTAGACTTAGGTCTTATTGTCTTAGCCGGATAATGCCTGAGTAATTTACCCATTCCGTCTTAAAATACTTAGTAGAGGTGTTGAGAAGGTATATATGATATGTCCCTCTCCTCCTACGTTCTCTGTCAAGTTCACACCGTGAGAATTATGCTCGGCCTCGTGATGTCAATAGGGCATCCCCATTCGGATGGTATTTGCATAATTCAAGAGCAAGGTGAATGGAGAAAGTATTTATAGTAAGTGGGAGAATGAAGTATGTCAATACATCCTGCGGTCTCCTCCATTGGATTGAACCGTGAGATTCCTATGTTCCGCTTGCTAGGTGCCCACAAGAGGTACCGTTCCATTCGGAGGGCCGTTTCATAGGAATCGGAACATCTCAATCACCATTTATGGATAAAGAAACATAGAGCCATTCCCAACTTTGACATTTCCATTCGGTTGCATCGTTGGGGCCGCCCTATGAATTCTAAAAATGGAGGGTCACACTTACGAGATTTGCTAAGAAGTTAGTAAATCTTGACCAAACAGCGATAACTAAGATGCTATAGGAATATGAGATATTCTGGTATTAGCATTTAGTCAAGAATGTCTTGATTCAGTGAAGGAATGCTTGACTGCCCCTCGGTAGCGACCATTCTGACCCACTGAAGTATCGTTGCAGTTTAATAATGAGTTTTGGGTACATTATTATTCTTTGCTAAATTATTGATTGGTGTGTAAATTAGGTTAAAACCTTTTCACTAATATTTATTCATTCTTTTTTCAGCATGTCTAGCTCTTTTATTCACTTACTAGCTTCCGATAAGTTAACCGGCGATAACTACGCGACCTGGAAATCGAACTTGAATACGATTCTCGTTCTAGATGATCTAAGGTTCGTCTTATCAGAGGATTGTCCTCCTCTTCCTAACTCGGATGCGACTCGAACTGTTCGAGAAGCATATGATAGATGGACAAGGGCTAATGATAAAGCCCGAGTCTATATTTTAGCCAGTATATCTGATGTGTTAGCTAAGAAGCACGAGGATATGGTTTCTGCTAAAGAAATCATGTCTTCATTACAGGCGATGTTTGGACTACCGTCCTCATCGGTCTGTCATGAAGCCCTCAAATACGTTTACAACTCTCGCATGAAAGAGGGTACCTCTGTTAGGGAGCATGTCCTTAGCATGATGGTCCACTTCAATGTGGCGGAAGTAAATGGAGCTACTATTGATGAGTCAAGTCAAGTAAGCTTTATCATGGAATCTCTTCCGAAGAGTTTCCTACAGTTCAGAACCAATATGGTAATGAACAAGATAAAGTATAATTTGACTTCTCTTCTCAGCGAGTTGCAGACCTATCAGTCCCTACACACTTCTAAAGGAAAAGAGAAGGAGGCAAACGTTGTCACTTCTAGGAAATTCCAAAAGGGGTCGTCTTCAGGGAGTAGGTCTGAACTTTCTTCTATTAAGAATAAGAGTATTCAAAAGAAGAAGAAAGATAAAAGGAAGGGAAAAGCACATGTTGCTGCTAAGAGCAAGACTAGATCTGCAGACAAAGGAAAATGTTTCCATTGTGGTGTAGATGGGCATTGGAAACGGAATTGCCCAAAGTATCTTGCAGAGAAAAAGGTTGAGAAGGAAAGAAAAGGTAAATATGATTTACTTGTTGTTGAAACATGTTTAGTAGAACATGATTGTCATACCTGGATACTTGATTCAGGAGCTACTAACCATGTTTGTTCTTCTTTTCAGGAAACTAGTTCTTGGCAGCCACTTTCTCGAGGTGAGATAACTCTCAGAGTTGGAAATGGAGAGGTTGTCTCATTTGAAGCAGTGGGAGCTGTAAAGTTGTTGTATAGAGATAGTTTCATTTTACTAGAAAATGTACTCCTGGTTCCTACCTTCAAGAGGAATCTTGTATCTATATCTTGTTTGTTAGAACAGTTGTATAAAGTATCTTTTGTTCATAATGAAGCGTTCATTAGCAAAAGAGGTGTACGTATTTGTTCTGCGAAACTTGAAAACAACTTGTATGTGTTAAGACCAACCGAAGCCAAAGCTATTTTGAACACTGAAATGTTTAAAACAGCTGAGACTCAAACTAAAAGGCAGAAACTTTCTCCAAGTACTTATCTTTGGCACTTAAGACTAGGTCACATTAATCTCAATAGGATTGGGAGATTGATTAAGAGTGGTCTGCTAAATCGTTTAGAGGACAACTCTTTACCGCCATGTGAGTCTTGTCTTGAGGGCAAAATGACCAAACGATCTTTTTCTGAAAAATGTCATAGGTCCAAAGAACCTCTAGAAATCGTGCATTCGGATCTCTGTGGTCCTTTGAATGTCAAAGCACGAGGAGGGTATGAATATTTCATCAGTTTCATTGATGATTATTCTAGGTATGGTTATCTTTATCTAATGCATCATAAGTCCGAAGCTCTTGAAAAGTTCAAAGAGTATAAGGCAGAGGTTGAGAACACATTAGGTAAATCGATAAAAACACTCCGATCAGATCGAGGTGGAGAGTATATGGATTTAAGATTCCATGACTATATGATAGAACATGGAATAGTATCTCAACTCTCAGCGCCAGGAACACCATAGCAGAATGGTGTGTCCGAGAGGAGAAATAGAACCTTGTTAGACATGGTTCGATCTATGATGAGTTATGCTCATTTGCCTAGTTCGTTTTGGGGATATGCAGTAGAGACTGCAGTATATATTTTGAACATGGTTCCCTCTAAGAGTGTTTCTGAAACACCTTATGAGTTATGGAGAGGGCGTAAAGGTAGTTTACGTCACTTCAGGATTTGGGGGTGTCCGACACATGTGCTAGTACCCAATCCAAAGAAGTTGGAACATCGTTCAAAATTGTGCCTATTTGTAGGTTACCCCAAGGAAACGAAAGGTGGTCTATTTTACGATCCTCATGAGAAAAAGGTACTAGTATCGACTAATGTCACGTTCTTAGAGGAAGACCACATGAGAGATCATCAACCGTCGAGCAAAATTGTTTTGTCCGAATTTTCCAAGAAAGTTACAGACGGATCAACAAAGGTTGTTGATCAGGCTGGTCCTTCTCAAGAGTTGAGAAAGCCTCGACGCAGTGGGAGGGATGTAAGACAGCCTGACCGCTACATCGGCTTGTCTGAAACTCAAGTCGTCATACCTGATGATGGCGTTGATGATCCATTGACCTTTAAACAGGCAATGAATGACACAGACAAGGACCAGTGGCTTAAAGCCATGGATCTCGAAATGGAGTCTATGTACTTCAATTCGGTCTGGGATCTTGTAGACCAACCAGATAGTGAAAGACCTATCGGTTGCAAGTGGATCTACAAGAGAAAACGAGACCAAGCCGGTAAGGTGCAAACCTTTAAGGCTCGACTTGTGGCAAAAGGTTATTCCCAAAGAGAAGGGGTGAACTATGAAGAAACCTTTTCTCCTGTTGCCATGTTAAAGTCGATTAGAATACTCTTATCCATTGCTACATTTTATGATTATGAAATCTGGCAAATGGATGTCAAGACTGCCTTTCTGAATGGTAATCTTGAGGAGAGTATCTATATGACTCAACCAGAGGGATTCATACTTCAGGGTCAAGAGCAAAAGGTTTGCAGGCTTAATCGATCGATTTATGGGTTGAAGCAAGCATTTAGATCCTGGAATATAAGGTTTGATACGACGATCAAATCTTATGGCTTTGAACAAAATATTGACGAACCTTGTGTTTACAAGAAAGTAGTCAATACTGTTGTAGCTTTCTTAGTCTTGTACGTAGACGATATACTACTCATTGGGAATGATGTAGGGTTCCTAACTGATGTTAAGAATTGGCTAGCGACCCAATTCCAAATGAAAGATTTGGGAGAGGCTCAGTTTGTTCTAGGGATTCAGATCATAAGGAATTGTAAGAACAAAGTGCTAGCGCTGTCTCAAGCATCTTATATTGACAAAGTGTTGTCAAGATATTCGATGTAGAATTCCAAGAAAGGTTCGCTGCCTTTTAGGCATGGAATTCACTTGTCTAAGGAACAGTCTCCTAAGACACCTCAAGAGGTTGAGGATATGAGACGAATTCCCTATGCATCTGCAGTTGGTAGTCTCATGTACGCTATGTTGTGTACACGACCCGACATCTGCTATGCAGTAGGAATTGTCAGTAGGTTCCAGTTCAATCCAGGATATGATCACTGGACAGCCGTTAAACACGTCCTCAAGTATCTTAGGAGAACGAGAGACTATGTGCTTGTGTATGGCGCGAAGGATTTGATCCTTGCAGGATACACTGACTCTGATTTTCAGACTGATATAGATTCCAGGAAATCTACATCAGGATCAGTGTTCACTCTTAACGGAGGAGCAATAGTATGAAGGAGTATAAAGCAAGGTTGTATTGCTGACTCCACCATGGAAGCTGAGTATGTCGCAGCTTGCGAAGCAGCGAAGGAAGCTGTATGGCTTAGGAAGTTCTTGACAGATTTGGAAATTGTTCCAAATATGAAATTGCCAATCACCCTTTATTGTGATAACAGCGGTGCAGTGGCAAATTCTAAAGAGCCTAGAAGCCATAAGCGTGGAAAGCATATTGAGCGGAAGTATCATCTCATCAGGGAGATAGTGCAACGAGGAGATGTGATCGTCACACAGGTAGCCTCGGAGCACAACATTGCTGATCCGTTTACTAAGTCTCTCACGGCTAAAGTGTTTGAGAGACACCTAAAAAGTCTAGGGCTGCGAGCTGCTCAGTAGGACAGTGGGAGAAACTTTAGATATTTGATATTCTAGTTCTCTCGACCAGCATGTACTCCACTGGCGTTTTAGTCCAAGTGGGAGTTTGTTGGGTTTTATGTCCTAAAACTCGTATTTTGTAAACTGTATGAATGTATATATTATATTTCAATAAAGTTGTTATTGAATTTTAGTGAATTGTGTTTGTATTAACCTATACCAATAACTAACACCCATGGCGATATTGTGAGTACTTGAACTTCATGTGTGACATGAATGTGGATCAAGTTCAAGTAGACAGCCAAAAATGGTCTATAGTATAGGGATAAGGCTGGGTACCTTATCCTGGGGACACTATTGGACGCGGCTCACTTTGTATAGTACAAAACGATGTGATTCGAATCGTTTCATGTAGAGACATGTGAGTGAGGGCGTCCTGTGCAATGAGTTTGCACAAGACTGAACCAAGAAATAAAATCGCTCTTTCTTTATAACACCGTTTACTGTAAAGACCGGTTTTTTCATATGATGACTTAGGTAACTCGATCTCAATCCTGAGCTCACTATGAACTCCTGTTTATTTGACCTTATCCTTTGACTTGTACGGGTGAGAGTGGCCTCATTGCCGACTCAATAAGCCTACCATCTTGGGGATAAGATCAAATAAGTGGCTGGGGACATAGTTGTGCGAGATGGAATTCACTCCTACCCGTTTTAAGGGTTAGTAGAGAGGTTGTTCCCTTAAGTGCTGACTCCAGGTCTTGAACAATGGGCCCATCCTCTCCTGATCAGGGAGGAATCTGATTTGATGGTTGGACCACAAATCAATTGTTCATTAGAGGTGTCAGTGGTACTTAAGGAACAAGATATAATACAAGGGTTAAACGGTATAAATGACCCGTTGTGATTATGAACGACCTGTGAAGGATCGACTTACTGATGATAGTTAGATCAAGAGGACACAATATATCTACAGTGAGAAGAGTGCAGCCCTTGGACTTTAGTGGAGTCTCCGGGGGTTAACGAATGTTGGTTAGTTCGGTTGAAAGAGTTTTGACCGGATAATCTCGTATCGTTGGAGCTCATGATCTGTAGGTCCTTACGGTTCTCCTGGCTAGCTCGGATAAAGCCGTGAAACAATATAAAAGAAAAGAAAAGAAAAGAATTTGAATCGTTCAAATTCGGGTTTGTGGAAGAAGGATAGACATATTTAAATATGATTTAAATATGAGATTGGTCTGAAAACATGAATAGGATTCATGTGCAAAAAGTTGGTTTTTCGGAAAAACCGGATTTAATTATATTATTTAATTAATATTGGATTAAATAATATTAATTAATATATATATATATATTTTTTTTTTATTAATTAAAAAGTTTAATTAATAAAATAATTATTATTATTTTTAATAATAATAATAATATATAAATATATATATATATTTACATGTGTCTTATAAACATATAAGTATCAGATCAATTATAAAAAAAAAAGAAAAAAAAAAGAAAATAATACAAAAGAGCTGAGTGCTCTTTGGGTTTCATTAATTTCAAATGAAATTTGGATTTCATTGAAACGTCTTCTTCTTCCTCACTGCTCTCTGTGAAGAAAATTGGTTTTCTTCAGTGAGCTTCTTCCTTCTTTTCTTTTGTAAAAGGAGTCCCACTACTCCGTTTCTCGGCCTGAGGATAGCGGGACTACCGTGGGTGGTCCACGAAGATTTCGTGAGAAGGCTCGGTGAGCTCGTGAGGAGCTCCTGGCGGTGAAATTTGAAGAAATTCGAACGACAAGGGTATGTGTTCTAATTTCTCTTTTTCATTGTTTTTGCATGTTTCCGTTTGTTTAAATTGATGAAATTAGAGTGTCTATGATCCAAATCGCTTCCGCTGCGTGTCATGCGCTCCATCAACAACACTCTGCTTAGACTAAAAAATAGCTTTAAGTGTTGGAATTGTTGTAGGTTGATGCCAAAAGCGTTCATAAACAATCTAGTATTTGTGGGTCTTCACGTTCGGTAAGTGACCTTACTGTTGGTCTGCCTTCGGGCTCAAATTTTCTAATGTTGTGGAGTTATTGAATTGTATGTTGAGGTTTAATTGAATGTTGAGATGTTGAATAGTTGTCTGTTGAGATGTTGTATATATGTTGTCGAGATGTGAATTTAATTCTATTTGAATGTTGAATGAGTTTTTGTATGTAGCTATAAAAGCTTATGTTATGTTGATGAAAGTGCTCATATGATGTTAGAGGAGAATTTATGATTGAAGTGATGAGAATGCTATATTTTATCATGTTGAGCATATTATAAGTATATGATTGATGTTATAAAATTTCATGTTTTAACATGATGAGTATATATGTTGTGGGAACTCATTATTGCATGCCACATTTTTCAGTCAGGATAATTTAGTGACAATTATACTCATCCCCTAGTCATGTTGGTACCTAGTAGAATGAGACTTTGCTCCACTGACTAGATGCCAACTAACCATCAGTATGAGTGAGTCTCTAGAGGAGTCTACTATACCGAGTAGTTGTGAGAGTTATTGCGGGATTGAGTTAATTGTTCACTTAGATGACCATCACAGAAAATTGCGGAACAGTCAGGTTTAGGTCCCACTAGTTAAAGTCTCAGTCAGTTCATGTTGCATGTGATTACATAGCCTAATCCCAATAGTGGGGTTACTTACTGAGTATTTTATTTAAAATACTCATTCTTTTCTAATTTTTTTTTCAAGTAATACTAGGGACATATCGGGCGCTTGACGAGGTGATCGGTTGATGATGTCATGGGACATGTGGAGTTAGAGCTTCCGCTTTCATTAATTATTTTGTTATTCTGTGAGTCAGTCCAACAATTTTGCTAAAGACTAGAACAAATAGTTTTGGTTTTGAATTTTATTTTGAAGGAACTTATTTAATTTTTTTTATGTTTTCATTGGGATCCCAAATTAAATGTATATTTGCAGTCTTGAACTTTATATTTTGATTTCATTCTTCATAAAATAAAGTTTCAAATTAGTTATTGAATTTTATGACGTCATGCTCTTAGTAAAGGCCCTAGAGTGATGTCATAGAAAGTCGGGTCGTTACACTTACAATGTCGATAATAAAATTTTGGTTAAGCTATAAAAAGATTTCATAACATAAAATTTGGAATCAAATATGATTTTTTATAACATTTAACATTACCTTAAGATTTTTTTTCAAACAAATATGAAGGAATTTCCATAAAATGTTATATCTTGAGATGTGAATAAAGATGATATAAAAAATCTATAATAACATGTTTTCGAGCTAATAGTAGATGATATTCGTTGTAATGAGTTTAAGAGTCGTTTAGTTTGAAAATTTAAAGATGTCTAGAAATAAAAGATGTTTGAGAATGATATGTTTGAGAATAAAATTGTTGAAAATAAAAAATTTGACATCAGATATTTATAGAAAGAGATGTTATATATGTATTTTGTGTGATTATTTATAAGAATATAAATTTTATTATATTATAAATATAAATTAATAATTAAATAAAACTAATTCAAATAAACTAATTCAATTTATTATTTATTTTATATTAATATTCTAAAAATTATTTTATATTAGTTATTGTTGACAGAGAAATTTCGGCCAATCAGCGGTCGTCACGCGTCTTCATCACGGTCGGTGGATCAAATAAACTTGAGACTTGACCGAGCAAATTCGGTCACACCGCAATTGGGCTCGAAATCGAATCGAGCCAGAAAGCTATTTAAATATCAATTTGGCCCAAAGCCCAAAAACCCATTGAACCTAAAATGTCATTGGACTCAAGCCCATTGGATCCAAGCCCAAGCCCATTGGATCCAGGCCCAAGCCCACCAGGTCCATGAGAACTCTATAAATAGAGAGCTCATTCTTCATTTTCAAGGTTCAGAAAATTTCTACTCCGAAGAGCTCAGAGAGAATTCCCACGCAACGAAGACTCCCTGAATCCTTGGAAGACTGAACGATCATCCAACATCGAGAACAAACTGCGAAGCCCTCGATACAAATTCAACATCGAGAACAAGCTGCAAAGCCCTCGATCCAAATTCAACATCGAGAACGAGCTGCAAGGCCCTCGATCCAAATTCAACATCGAGAACAAGCTGCAAAGCCCTCGATCCAAATTCAACGTCGAGAACAAGCAGCAAAGCCCTCGAAACAAACCCAACATCGAGAACAAGCTGCAAAGCCCTCGAAACAAACCCAACATCGAGAACAAGCTGCGAATCCCTCGAGTACAATTACATTTGAGAGAGAAAGAATCAGAGGATAAACATTAGAGGTTGTAATCCACTACGCACTGATACAGATAAATACAAATACAAATTCAAGTTTCATTTACACGTGTCGAATTTCCATTCGTCGTTCGAAATCTCGTGTGAACAGATTGGCACGCCCGGTGGGACAACTCTACCTCTCATCTCTCCCTCTCTTAACTAAAAGTTAACAATGACATCGAAGAAAACAACATTCAGGTCTCTCATTTCCAACAACCCTTACAAGAGACCTGTCACCCGCAACCGCTTCATCAAAGAAGTCTCGCAGACGGACGAACACACTCCTGTCATCGTGAGCAAAATTTACAAACGACTGACGGAGTCTGCGCAGGGTGGGATAATCATCAAGGAAAATTCCTTGTACGATGAATATGTTCCTTCCTCTGATCAATCGGATAAGGTGTCTGATTCCAACGTAATGTCTGTAATGATGGCAGACGCACGCACTAACGATGAAGCAATGACTGAAATGGAAAAGAAATTAAATTTTCTGATGAAAGCAGT
Organism: Herpetospermum pedunculosum; assembly: GCA_028017165.1. Taxonomy (NCBI): domain Eukaryota; kingdom Viridiplantae; phylum Streptophyta; class Magnoliopsida; order Cucurbitales; family Cucurbitaceae; genus Herpetospermum; species Herpetospermum pedunculosum. Next base: position 47,477,273 of record CM051529.1, read on the forward strand.
TGAAGAACGAGACCTCGAGATTAAAAACTTGAGAAATCAGATGCAAAGTCGAGAGGCTGCAGAGACAAGTTTAACTCTTGCAACAAGGAGGAATGACAAAGAAAAAAATGTCATCCAAGAAGACCAACCGCATCACTCAACGTCGGTCGCTTCGCTGTCTGTCCAAAACCTGCAGGACATGATCACGAACACTATCAGAGCTCAATACGGTGGACCCACCCAAAGCTCCCCCTTGTATACTAAACCGTATACCAAGAGGATCGACAACTTGAGAATGCCCATTGGGTACCAGCCGCCAAAATTTCAACAATTCGATGGGAAGGGCAATCCTAAACAACACATCGTCCACTTCGTCGAAACGTGCGAGAATGCTGGAACTCGCGGAGACTCGCTGGTTAGGCAATTCGTCCGGACTCTGAAAGGAAATGCTTTTGATTGGTATACTGATTTCGAGCCCGAGACAATTGATAGTTGGGAACAGTTCGAAAGAGACTTCTTGAATCGCTTCTACAGTACGAGGCGAACAATTAGTATGTCCGAACTCTCGCACGCTAACAAAAGGATGGGCGAGCCAGTCATCGATTTCATCAACCGTTGGAGATCGTTGAGTCTCGACTGCAAGGATCGACTCACCGAGGTGTCCGCTGTCGAAATGTGCATCAGCGGCATAAATTGGAGACTTCATTACATCCTACAAGGGATAAAGCCCCACACATTTGAAGAGTTAGCGACTCACGCCCACGATATAGAGTTGCGTATCGCCAACAGAGGGACCAGGGACCTCTTAATCCCAGATATAAAGAAAATAAAGAAAGAAGTAAACGACACTGAAAAAATTACGAAGAGTGTCGTGGAAGAATCCATGGTCTTCAGCACGAACCCTTTCAGGTTTTCCTCAAAAGGAAATGAAAACAAGACAAAAAGAAGAAATAACGGAGGCGAGAAAAGTCGTCTTACTTTAAAAGAAAAACAAGAAAAAGTCTACCCGTTTCCAAACTCTGACATTCCTGACATGTTAGAGCAACTACTGGAAACAAGACTGATTGAGTTTCCCGAGTGTAGGCGCCCAGAAGAAATGGACAAAGTCGATGATCTCAACTATTGTAAGTATCATCGAGTTATCAGTCATCCAGTGGAGAAATGTTTTGTCCTAAAAGAGTTCATTCTAAAGTTAGCTAAGGAGGGAAAAATTGAGCTAGACCTTGATGAAATAGCTCAATCAAACCACGCTGCGGTAACAATGAACTTCGGCGCTCAATTATCTCCGGCCTCATTTGAGAAGCAAAAGGAAAGTCTGATCCAGTTTGGGACCTTCGAACCAATAATTGTTCAGTTCAGACATGAAATCCCAAAGCAAATTTCTCAGGTAAAACCTGAGGTCATCGAAAATGAGGATAAATGTTGGACCGTCGTAGCTCGTCAGAAAATACGACGACAAAGACCCGTCCAGAAACAAGATTACATGTTTCGAGATAATAAACGAAACAATAAGCTTTCGAAGAAGAAAGGAAGAATCAATTCGAGGAAACCTACACATGAGAGAGGAGAAAATAAATATCGTCCTCAACCTCGACAACCAGTGACTTTAAAAGAATTCTTCTCAAGAAATTTCTTTGTCATCAAGAAAGATGAAGAAAACTTTGCAACTTCATGCTACATCAACGCAGAAGAAGTTGACGACTCAAAAGAAGTCGACCAAAGAACTTCTGTCTTCAATCGCATCAAGCCTTCAATTACTCGAACTTCGGTCTTCCCAAGGATGAGTATGGCCGCGATAAAAGAAGAAAATTCATGTCTAACTTCTACCTCCACTCGAACTTCAGTTTTCCAAAGGTTAAGTGTTTCTATATCAAAGAAAGACGGACCTTCAACATCTGTTTTTGATCGCCTCAAAGTGACAAGTGATCAACAACAAGAAAATATGAAGACTGTAGGGGCAAGACTCTTCGATGAAGAAGGTAGCGACAAGAAGATTCACAGTCACAACAATAAAAAAAAAAAGATATTTCATTCGGCCAAATCAAATTTAATTCGTTGCTGCGCTGCAAATACCATTCTGTTTAGAGGTGGACTTGAACCCAAGACCAAAGAAAACAAAGGTTGTACATGTTCCAGTTTGCCAAACAAGCTTTGTTGTTACCATTTGTCTTCAGATTGTAATACTTCCTTCCACTTGAAATTTAAGCGGGTTCTAAATTTCCTTCCATAATCATGAGCTTAAGTTCAAAATTTCGAACTTTATGTCAAAATTGATTGGAATCCCAAAATTATGCCGAGTCAAATTTTCATTCAAACTAAATTTCGAGCAAAGTCCAAAATTTTCTTAGAATTAAAATTTGAGCATATTCCTAAATTTATTCTCGAGCAAGATGTAGATTCAGAAATAATCCAAGTTCAAGTCTCAAATCGAAATTTGTGGTTTGGGTATACTCCAAATTTTATTCCACCTCGAAATTGGAGTAAAAAAAAAATTCAAAGTCAAACCCTTTTTCAAAATTCAATTCGGCAACTCCAAAACTCTACTCTACATCCAAAATGGAATTAAAGTAGAACACAAGAATCTACTAAAGTTCAAGTCAAGCTTCTGCCAAATAAGAAAGATCAAAATTGTAAGCCCAATTCATATTTTTTGGTCAATTGGCATAGAAAGATGTATCAATCAAAATAATTGATTTATGAACCAAATTTCATATTTCGATAGAATTGATATGTCAGGGCGGAGTCGAAATTAGAGGTGGCCTACGTTTCGATTTCTCTATTTAACTTTTTCGAGACTCACCCACACATACTTGTGCATAACTGTCGAAAAAGGGAGCATTTGTTGACAGAGAAATTTCGGCCAATCAGCGGTCGCCACGTGTCTTCATCACGGCCGGTGGATCAGATAGACTTGAGACTTGACCGAGCAAATTCGGTCACAACGCAATTGGGCTCGAAATCGAATCGGGCCAGAAAGCTATTTAAATGACAATTTGGCCCAAAGCCCAAAAGCCCATTGAACCCAAAATGCCATTGGACCCAAGCCCATTGGATCCAGGCCCACGAGAACTCTATAAATAGAGAGCTCATTCTTCATTTTCAAGGTTCAGAAAATTTCTACTCCTAAGAGCTCAGAGAGAATTCTCAAGCAACGAAGACTCCCTAAATCCTTGGAAGACTGAACGATCATCCAACATCGAGAACAAGCTGTGAAGCCCTCGATACAAATTCAACATCGAGAACAAGCTGCAAAGCCCTCGATCCAAATTCAACATCGAGAACAAGCTGCAAGGCCCTCGATCCAAATTCAACATCGAGAACAAGCTGCAAAGCCCTCGATCCAAATTCAACGTCGAGAACAAGCTGCAAAGCCCTCGAAACAAATTCAACATCGAGAACAAGCTGCAAAGCCCTCGATCCAAATTCAACATCGAGAACAAGCTGCAAGGCCGTCGATCCAAATTCAACATCGAGAACAAGCTGCAAAGCCCTCGATCCAAATTCAACGTCGAGAACAAGCTGCAAAGCCCTCGAAACAAACCCAACATCGAGAACAAGCTGCAAAGCCCTCGAAACAAACCCAACATCGAGAACAAGCTGCGAAGCCCTCGAGTACAATTACATTTGAGAGAGAAAGAATCAGAGGATAAACATTAGAGGTTGTAATCCACTACGCACTGATACAGATAAATACAAATACAAATTCAAGTTTCATTTACACGTGTCAAATTTTCATTCGTCGTTCGAAATCTCGTGTGAACAGTTATCTCTAATTATTAAATTTTTTCTATATAATAAATTTTATAACATTCAATTTAATTTGATTAATTTTTTATTTTTATTTAGTTTTCATTAATTAATGAAAATTAATTTACAACAATTAAGTTTAATTAGTTAAATTGATTCTAAATCCTTTTAAAAAAATAATAAATTTAAACTTTGTGATCTAAGTTATTTTTGGTTAATTAATATATTGAATTGATTTTAGTTATTAACCAATTTTAATTGATTAGTTTATATCAAAATAAAATATAATTAATTAATTAACTATAAATCACATAAAAAAAAATTAAATTTTAGTTATAATTCAGTATTTTAGCACAATGATCAATTGAATAATTAATAATAAGTGTTATTTAGCTACAATCTAATTACTATAAACTTTATAGATAAATAAAATACTAGTACAAATTTTTAATGGAAAGTGTAAAAAAAAAAAAGTTAGAATTATCAATGCCTTTAAAAAGAGAAGAAAAAAAAAATGAAAGGCATAAATTTTGAACAAAGTCGTGAAATTGAGTGTCAAGAAGAACATAACTCAACGACATGATGTATCGTCTAGTGACCATGAGATCCTAGGTTCAATCTCCTATCCCAACATGTTGTCAAAAAAAAAAAAAAATATGAAAATGAGTGGACATAAAAAGTCACACCAAACATGAACATGACTATCACATCACATAACATGTTGACGCTCAAAGTCATCCAACCAATTGACATAATAGAGCAATAAAGCATATTCCTTTAAGATTGGGAATCAAACCAAAATAAGAGTTTGTGAAACTCTCTCGGAAAGAACGGTACCAAACTAGTACAAACCACCCACAACTAAAATAACTAATCTTATGTACTCAAAAAAAAAAAAAAAAAAAAAAAAAAAAAAAAAAAAAAAAAAATCTAATTCTATAATAGTTTTTTTTGTTTTTTTTTACAACACGGTAGAAGATTGAACCTTTGACATCTTGACCGCTAATTCATACATTATGCCGATTCCACCTCACACATATTAGTAGTATAGATACTAGGTCACACATGTTAGTAGTATAGATACTAGGTACCTAAAAACAAAATGACAAGCTTTTGCAATGGTTTTAGTATGTTAGCTCCCTCTCACGTCCAGGTTCGAATCATGCCGCTTCCAATTTTTTCTCATTTTCAATTCTCGCAAGCTCCCCTCACGAAAAAAAGAAAATAATTAATAATAATTCTATTACATCAATTCATCATATTTAAAAAATATGGACTACTCAAAAAATTCCTTAAATATCAATTTTTTTTTTTTTTTTTACTATAAATGAATGTAATTCAGTTTATTTTTTATTTTATTTTTAGTCCAACTTGGGTGTTGCACAAGCCGCATCCCCGTAACAACCCTTTGTTGTCGTGTTTATTTTATGCCTTTATTGCTTATTTATTGTTTTTATCATTTTGTAGTCATACTCGCCATTTTTCAATTGGGCTAATAATGTACTATATGGAGAAATAGGATAAGTTTGTTATATTTTTTCCACGAAGAGTTGTATTACTAATAAAGTCGTGATTGTTGTCTTTTTCCTTCCAACATACAACAAACTGTTTTCACAAAGATTCACAAATGATTTCTTAATTTTTTTTCCTTTAACCCCATTTCTTAAAACCATTTTTCGAAATGGGAGTAGAGACCGATACGTACGTTCGTTGTGCCATCGACGTACTAAGGTTGGTTTGGATGATTTGTTTGCGAGCGGAGCAAGTGTCACACATCTTTATGCCAATTTTTCTTTTTCCTTCTAATCGAAAAATTAAATTGTAATATGTTTAAATTTTATTTAATCAAATTGTAATATGTTTAAATTTTATTTATATTTTAGAGGTAAATATATTGGTGGATATTCAAACATCAAACCCTAATTTTTTAAAAGTAACATTGTGTTTTTCACCACTTTTAAATTATGTAGCCACTATCTTATGTTTTGAACTGAAAATATACATCTTTCAATTTATTATCTCTAAAATCTAATTGTTGCCAACAATTTCAAAAATTTAAGAATTTGAAATTAATTTTCTAAGGTAGATTTAATTTTCATGTTTCAATTCTTTTTGTACATATAATTTTCTTGATTCAATTCCTTTTGTACATATAATTTTCTTGATTCAATTGGTATATGTCTAACAACATACATCGAAAAAGATTTATTTGATAAGATAGATATGATATATCATACCGTTGAGTTAATTTTTTTTTTTTTTTTTAACAAACATATGGGATGAGGGATCGAACCTAGGATCTCATAGTCACTAGTTCATACATCATACCAATTTAAGTTATGCTGGTTGGTTATCTTGAATTATTTCAGTCCATATTTTGAATTTAATGTATATGAAAATAAGTAAGTAGTGTTTAAATTATAATGAAAAGAAATAAAAGACATAAAAGACATAGAATTTAGGTAGAAATAAAAGTCTAAGATGAAAAAACTGAGTTACGGTATTCTGCAAGTGCCCACAGTGGGAATATATTCCTATATAATGCATAGTGTTGCATGCAACTGCCAAAACATACCCCCGTTATTTCCTGCCATATAAATATTTTTTTTTACAAATTAATAATTAATAAAAATAAAAATAAAATTAGAGTAAAACTTGAGTATCTTTTGCAGCCCAGTCATGTGTCACGATTTGATTGACGAAATATTTATATTATTTTTTAAATAAAAAAACACTTCACACTGTTTACTTAGATTTTTTTTCGTAACTTTCTCTTCCTTCTTCTCCTATTTTTTCTCTCTTTCCTCCATTTCTATCTGCCCATGACCTTTGTTTTTAATTTCATCTCTCACTCTCTCTTCATTTCTCTACAATAAATATATATTTTTTTTTTGTTAACTATTTTTTAACGCAGTAAGATTTGCAATATTCTAAAGAATATCTCTACACAAATAAAATATTTTTTGTTACCATTTTTTTGAGATTTTTCTTAAAAAAAAAAAAATTCAGTCAACCTTTCTCTTTACCCACTTCAGATGAATCCAATAGTGAAATTTCTCACTCTTTCCTTCACTTCCTCTAAAAATTCATTTGAAAATTTATGACTATATAACAAACAATGCCCTGCAAATTTCAAATAACCCTCCAATTCAAATTTTATGGCCTTGGAGTTTGGAGTGCAGAGAAATGAAGAGAGAGAAAGTAGGAGAAATTGTTAATTGGATGGAATAAGGGAAAGAAAGTTATGGACAAAAACCAAGTAAAAGGCGTGAAAATTTTATTATTATTTAAAAATAGTTTAAATATTTAGTCAATCAAATCATGATAAGTGGCGGTGTTTAACGAATGAATTAATTAAGATATTGTGTTAAGTCACCTGCTGAGGGTAATCACCATCTTCCAATTGAGAGTTAATCAATAGCCGAGCAGCACGATGAAGAGGAGATGGATCCCTTTCTACCTGTACTCATTTAATTGAGATTTAATATATAAAATGAAAGCTTAATTATGCAATTAATTACTTCATTAATTACTTAAAACTCACCTGTTTAGCATGAATCAAAGCCATCAAAGCAAAGGAAGTCTGAACCAAATTAGAAGCACTTCCTTGAAGAGGTGTATATACTTTTGTTTTACAAGAAACATAGCTCTCTCCCCAGCCACCATCTGCACATTGAATTTCAAGGAGAAAATCCACACCTCTTCTTATTGCTAAGCACTTATGGTAAGTGCTTCCAGCTGCTGCTAATCCTTTTATGCCAAAATATGTAGCATATAAGTGACATATTCCCCAATTTCCATACCATGATCCATCTTCTTTTTGTGTTTCTTTCAAGTACTTTGTTGCCTTTCTTATAAAATTCTCAATTTCCCTCCTTCGATAACTTGGAAATAGCTTCTTGAAAAGCACTACCGCCTGTATCGATGATGACGTGCATTCTACATATCTAATGTGTTTAATGGGTCGAATTAAATTTTGATGCATGACGTTGAAGTATTGATATAAAATTAAATTTATCATAACTCACTTAAACTTTTGGGTTGATTGGTGGTTAACCTGATATAAAAGCAAAACTAATTGGCAATAAGAGGAGGAGATCCCTCATTTCTCCGATGTAGGATCATCGACATGTCTCTCAAGATGGTGTATCTGTGGGTTTACTATTTTTTTTTGGGTCGGATCTCATTTTTGGACCCAATATCCATTTATTCTTTGTGGGCTCTGATTCTATATTAACCACCAATCAACTCAAAAACTTAAAGTTAATGGGTTATCGTAAATTTAATCTTATATCAATACTTCACGTTAATATTTTTTAAATAATAGTAATTAGTCTTAAATTATTTACATACTCCAACTCCAATATTGAGTATTCTAAGAATTCCACTGGATTCAATCGCTGACAAAAATAATCATATTAATTAGTAAACTCTTCACTTTTGAGATTTAAATTTGATTGTATATCTTATAAATCATGCATGTGTTTACCTCAAACCATGATGATACAGTGCTTGTTGGTTGCCAAGCTGACACTCCACCATTTCTTGCCTATTTAATCCGATAAGAATAAAACTTGTTACAAAAGGTTCATGAAAACAAAATTGATATGGATCCCAAAAAAAAAAAAAAAAAAAAAACAAATAATAATAATAAAAAAAAAATTAAACTACCATTAAGTTAGTAAAATTAGTTTTGTTTTTTTTTTTATGTTCGGATTGAGGTGATTTTTATTTATCAAAATATGTATGGTTTCAAAATTAATTTTAAAATTATTAAATTACTAAAAAGAGTATTGAAAGTAGATTGAGGACAAGTTTAAAGCTTTGACAAACAAAGAAGAATAACACCATCTACCCAATAAACATGAATTTAAGAATACAGGAGTCAGGAGTAATATTGATGTTGCTAGAGGGGTAATATTGGTATTTCCACAATTGAATAGAATGAGCACATCCAAAATCACCCCTCAACCAATCCATTAAAAAATAATTTTAAATTCTTTCCAAATCAATTTAATCCTTTGTCAAATATTTTTATTGTAAAGAGAAGTGATTTTGACAATGAAAAAATTGATTTTGGTCATGTGATAATATAAAATGAGGTAATTAGAAATATTCTAACTCACTATACCTGGAGGGACAATATGATGTCAATAGCATCAAAAAACCGTTGTGGTTCCATGGGTTCTCCTACAATGTCTGAAGGCATTGTCGAGAATATCAAACAACACTGAGACATCATTTATATATCGAAACATTAGCAAGTCAATTTAAATTTAAATTTTATGCAAGTTAATGAATGAATACATAGTACCATTAAATTTTCAGCCGTACAATCAGAACTTTGCCATCCTTGATCTTGATCGGCGAATGCCCACCCTCCTTTTGATATGTGATGATACATGCTTTCGAACTCATCACCACAACAATCTTCTCTTATCTGTATATGGTTATAAAATAAACGAGATTCCAACTTGAAACTTTTTTATTTATACTTCATACATTATGTCGGTTGAGCTACGCTGATGTTAGCGTGTGTTTAAAACATATGTACCTGTGATTGTTTGATAAACTCGTGCCCTTTCTTAAGTGTGTCTGAAAATTCATGGTGGAGGTTAGTAGCAAGAATGGCTTGAATGGCAAAAGAAACATCCCATGATTGACTATTGGAACCCTACACATGCATATAATATAGTGTATTACATCTTCAACGATGACAAAAAAATCAATTTATACTCTTAAACTTAATTTGGAATTGTGCCAATTGAAACTCTAAATTAATAGTTGTATTAAAGTTTAGGTCGGGTCAAAATAACTTGATTGATTTTATTGATGAATCATAGGACTTTATAATTACAAATTAGAGTTAACTATAAAACTATAAAGAAGGAAATATAAAAATATATTACTATAACATCTTAATAAAACTAGGTCAATGATTATCAATTAAAATTTAAACATTTGATAAGTGAGTCATAGTTTTCAAAGAAACTTATAATTAGATGAATTAAATCTATAATCTTTCATATACAATTAATTTTTTTTTTCTTTTTTTTTTGGATAAAAATTTCATATACAATTAATTCACTAAGGAAAGTTTAAGGGTTTAATTGTTACAAATTATTATAAGTTTTCACTCTTAACGTTTTTAAATGAAATTTAACCAAATAAATTGACCTATAAAATTTTGATTTTAATTGATATAGTTATTAACTTCATGATTTTAATTGAAACAACCAAAGTTTTAGAAATATAAATTAATGTTTGAGTTAATAAATATTAGGGCAAAATACACTTTTTTTTTGGTTCCCCAGGTTTGGTTTTAAATTCTATTTGGTCCCTAATGTTTCAAATCAGACACTTTAGTTCCTAACGTTTGAAAAATAGTTTGAAATGGTCCCTCAATGAAATTGACCGTTAATTGAGTACCAGAAAAATGACGTGGCATTGATGAGTTGACCATATATATATATTAATTTTATATTATGTTGCATTTTTTTTCTTCTATTTCCCTCTCTCTTCTCTTCCCCCTTCTTCTTTTCTAGACACATTTTCTTCTTCGTTTGGAAAGGCTACCATATTTGATGGTGAAGTAGGTAAGCAAACTGAATGGGTCGCAAATGGTGAAGTGGGTAATAAACGGATTTCGTCCAAACCATTTCAACCACCCTCTGCGAGGCGATGACAGTGACGACTTTAAATAAGAATGAAATTGCTTCATTTTCTTCAACCTAAATTGGGAAATCACTTTCTTTTTACTCTCTGGAAATGTTTCAAGCTTCGGCTTCCATTGACGCCATCTGACAAATTGGGTGTAATCCTTAGCCAATTGGGGCGTGGTGAAGATTTTTCCAAGTGGTAACGGTGGCGATTGGGATTCTTGTTGTTGGAATTTGGGGTTGCCTTGTTCAAGTAATCGAGAAATGAACTCATCGGAGACTCGGATTCAGGCAGCCGGAGGTGATGCATTGGAGGGTGAAATGTTGCATAAAATCTCATTTCAGAGGTTTGGTTTGACGGTCTTTTCGATGAGTTTCGTGCTTCGGTTAGTTACGAACCAACAAATCGGACTTACAAGATCTAGATCTGGGTTCATCTATTTCACGCACTCGCCACCCCACTGACGGCGGCCCCGCTGCGAGTATTAGTTCTAGCTCGTCGGGATCCGTTTTCGGCCAAAATGGACGGGACCCAATTGCGAAGCGATCTGATTCGGGTTATAATAATCACTATGGTGAACTCTATGTGTCTAGCGAGAGCAACCCAACTGTGACCGAGAATGTCCGATCCATAGGGAAGGGGAATGAAGGGCACGGGAATGGAAAAAACCCAAATGTGAGAGAAACTGTGTCTGGAGAAGAAGATGTGGGAGAGAAGAGAGAAGAAAGAGATGGAAGAGGGAAATAGAAAAAAAAAATGCCACATAATATAAAATAAATATATATCGTCAACTCATCAATACCATATCATGTTTCTCTTACTCATTTAACGGCTAATTTAACCGAGGGACCATTTCGAACTATTTTTCAAACGTTAGGGATTAAAGTGTCTGATTTGAAACATTAGGGACCAAATAGAATTCAAAATCAAACCTGGGACCAAAAATGTATTTTGCCCTAAATATTAAGTGGAATATTACTCACTTGCATTTTCATTCCATCTTCAGAAACCCATATGTAATCTTTAACCCTAGCGAGATGCTTCTGGTAACCTTCTCCATTGGGATCATCAGCCCAACAAGCAACCATGAACAGTGACTGCACGTTGAATAGTAAAGTTAAACTTTTTTTTTTTTTTTTTTTTTTTTTTACAACATGTAGGGTAGAGAATTGAACTTATGATCTCTTCACCATTAATCAATACATTATGTCAGTTGAACTATCCTTTGGTTGGGTATTGAAATATTGTATTAATTAATATAATTGTTAAATATAAATAAAGTAACAGACCTTAGTGACGCATGAAAGTGAGATGTAACGAGTAGTATAATCTTCATGATGAATGAGGCGTTTGGTTATTTGGAGAGCTTGATTTCTGACTCTTTTAAATACCCAACTGCTAAAAAGGGGTTCCACCAAATAATAAAGACCATCCCATGTTAACTTTTGAACCAATGGACGCTCAAACAAATTATCCTCCTGCATCATTTATTGCAACTAAGATATTAAGAATCTTATATAATATATAATAGTACACAAATTATAAACGAGCATAGCTCAGCGGCATAAGTTTGTGTTGACGACCAAAAGGTCTTAGGTTTAATCCCCACCTCAACCGTTGTAATAAAAAACAATTATAATTTTTCATTGTGTTTGCATGAAATATTTTCATAATATTCACCTATAATAGGTAAGATATAATTAATTATCATTAATTTAGTAAGCTAAATAAATCGTTTAAAAAAAGAAAAAGAAAAAGTAAGCTAAAATAATACTAAAAAACTAATTAATCAGAGAATTGTTTATTTACGTAAAACTAATATCAAAAGTATTAATTTTTCAACAAAGTATTAAAAGAATTATTACTTAATTAATTAACTAATTGAAGATCTAATTAACTACTAACACATATAATTATTTCTTATTTAATATTAGTTAAGTATTAATTTAATTATCTTCCCTACTCCCATGACAAATACAATATATTTAAGCTCGAGTTTAAGTAACTTAGCATAAACATAACTTAATTAATAATAATTATATATATAGAGTAAATATTTACAAAAAAAAAAAATATAAATAGAACATACAAAAGGATATATTGGAGTGATTTTAAAATGAGTAAAATCACTTTTATCATATTCAAAATCACTCCGAAATATGTCTATAATAATCAATTTTGATCATACGAAAAAATATGTTTCGAAATGATTTTCAACACAGAATGAAAATGGTATAACAATTTCAAATTTACTCTCAAACATATCTTACGAAGAAAGATGTATGAACGTAAATCATATATGAAAGTACATGTTGGAGATGTTGGCACTAAAACGTTCATATTTTATCACAATCATTTTCAAACTACACAAAAAAAGACAATGCAAAATTATCAGAAATTTATAAAAAAAAAATCATAACTCATATGGTTACGGGTCACCTCGACATGAGGTCATCGGCTTGACGTCACGGCCCACCTCAGCATGAGAGCATGGCCTTTACGTCGCAAACGCAACTCCTAAGGATCTAGAGCTGACCCCTAGGTCGAATAAGAAGATTCACCTCCGGGCAATCAGCAGATTCCCTATCTTGTCACCGTCACCGCCCCCTAAAATCAGGGCGAAGAATGTCCGTTGACATTCTTACCTTACGCAACAAGGTAGCGGTACGAAAATCCCTCTGAATTCACCTAGAATTAGGGGATGACTTATCTTCATCATGAGGAAGGGTACGAACCGACGTTGACCGTCTCATCCACCCTCTCCTATATAAACCGAAGAGGATGTCAACCGAAAGGTATGCAACTCGCACTACTCTAACTCCTACTTGAGCTTAAATTTTTTTCTCTCTCTCTAACTTAAGCATTGGAAGAGTACAATGGGCCCAGCCCCACACTGGTGACCGGTGCAAGTTCTATCTATCTTTGTAGGTCGACCTTGGACTACACTAGAAGTTTGATGATTTGAAGCCTGCCTTCGAGGAGTCAAGACTCTTGCATCAACATTTGGCGCCGTCTGTGGGAAGAAGTGAAACTCAAACCCAAACACTCTACCCTCCAAGAAACACATAGAGATAAGATGTCGACAGGAGAAGGGTTGTCGACAATGACCCCGACCCCGAGCTAACACTCCATTCGGGGGAAACTCCTCTTCTGCCTGAACCTAGAGGGACAGTCCTCTGACGCTCAACATCCAAGGTAAAATAACTTCGGGTCACGGTTTCAGCCTTAAGGAATTGAACATTTTTGTTTAAAAAAATGTTATATCTCGCTAATAATAACATTTAAAAAAAATGTTATATCACGCTCAGTCCTCCGACGCACACGGTTTCAGCCACCCGAGTCTCGTGCCTTGGTGTAGCGGCAGAGCCTCTAGAAGAAGGCAAGGCAGGGTTGTCGACTTCTCGCTCCACCTCCTCCGTCAGGCATGCGAGTCTCTCCTCCTTCTCCTCCCTCTGGTCAAGACCCTCAGCGACCACCGCCTCCGCATCAAGGGCAAGTTTAGGGTCGAGCCTGAAACGCGGCCGAATGCGACGACACACCAGAAAATTGCTCCCGCTAGGGAGCGAAGCCCGATACACGAGCCCCGCCCAAACAGGTTCTCCTCGGTACAGACGAGGGCACTGGTCCACCGCGAGAGCGGCAACCCCCAAATGCGCTGACACAGAGATGTTAGCACGCTGAGGTATAGAGAAGGCAGGGCAGGAACGACTGCAAACAGAAAAAAACAGGCGGATTAGGAAAAGACCAAAGTAAAAGCAAGAAGGGACTGTAAAAGGAAGATCACTCACTCAACTCCTCGAACTCGACCAGATCCTCGCAGAGAGAGCGTTGGTCGGAATCGGTGGCGAGCCACCCGCTGGAGAAAAAAAATCACTGCTCCCTCCACCCCTTCACTGAGGAGAGGCTCTCCACGAACTTCCTCCATTGAGACTTCGCCGACAGATAGTAACAGAGAGGGTGTTGCGACATGAGCTTCAGCTGATGTATGTGAAACAGTTGTTCCACCGAGAGCTCAGACTTGTCTCTGTATAGGTGCCACAGGATACAACACGAGAAGAAGAGGGCCCACCCATTTGGCGTCAGCTGTGCCGGAGCGAGGCCCACCTCCTTAAAAAAGAATTGCGACACATGAGCGAGGGAGAGCCTCAACCCCCGAGAAAACATGTTCCGATAGAGGCCTACCTCCGCCAGATGGGGGGGCATCGATCCTCTCCCCAAGCAAGAGGAGTGGCAGCCTTACGCAAGATGAAATATCGTACACCACCCATAGCCGAGCCAAGCTGGTCTTAGTCATTCCCTGTTGCTGATTGCTCCCTAAAAGAGCTATTAATTACTCTCTAATGCTAGCTAATTGTCGTGCTAATTGATGATTAAATGATCTTATTATAGGTAAACTCACGGTTGGGTGCTATCGGAGTCAAAAGACACGTTTCAGAGCTAAATCGAGTATTTTAGAAGCTTCGGGAAGGAACCGGGTCAAGAAGAGAAGCAAGAATTCCAAGTAGCACATTTGGTCCAGCGTCTCGACGCTCAAAGTTGGAATTTTAATCCCAAAACCCGAGAGCAAGCGTTTCGACGCTGGCCTTATCGTCTCGACGCTCCGAACGCGCGCGCGCTGAAAATTCTGTCTGTAGTGTCGCGACACTGCCTGTAGCGTCTCGACGCTACGCCGAGTATAAAACTCATCTTCTCCGATTTTTAGGTCATCTTCTTCATTCCTCCATTGTTATAAACTCCGATTTTGGAGCTAAAACTTCATTTTTCTTCCCTTTTCTTATATATCAAGCTTAAACTTGTTGGTTTGTCTTGATTTCCATCACGAGCAACTAAGGTAAGTGCTCTAATTTGAGGTTAGGGATTGATGTGTTGATGTATTAAGTGAGATTTGGGATTAATTTTTACTTAGTCTCATTATTCTTAAGCATTTCTTCTCATGAGCATATTTGATTAGCATCTTCTCCTATTTAGATTGACACTCTTTTGGAATTTGTATGCTATATTGTTGGAGATTAGAATGTGATTGCCTCTTCTAATCAAAGTAACATAAGTTTAATTATGTCTACATGAGCATGACCATGTTCATTCTAGGTGCATAATAGGCTTTGAGGAAGGGACTAATCAGATTAATTGGTAGAGGTTTCAATCAATTGGTCTGTCGCAATGTTACCCGTCATTGATAATCAATTCGATATGGAACGATCACCCCTAGTTGAATTGATTATCAAGTTTAATTATAATTCGTCAAGTCTGAATTAATTCTCTTGGGTTATTTGTTCCTGATATGGGCAAGTAATTTTCGTGTTTGTGATAATTTAGCTAAGTCTCGAGAGCATCGATGATTTGAATTACATCAACAGTCAATCCCGATCCCTTAAATTAGGAGCACATGTTACAATTCTATTTTCTGTTATTTAATTTTCTGTTAGTTATTTTTCTGCATGTTTTTAATTAGTTTTTAATTTTAGTTTTCTTTAACCAAACTCCCGTTTACTTTTGAGTTTTAATTAAAGCAATTAGAAATTAATTAGGAGAGACTAATTCTAGGTTCCCTGAGGATCGACCTGACTACCACTATCTATAAATTAGAGAAGCCTTAGGCAGTTTACAAATATTAATTTGGCGGGTCTCGACAACCTGAGAGTGGCATAAAAAGACGCCAACCAAAATTTGGTGCCGTTGTGGGGAACCATTTAGTTCTCTTGTTAAATTTTATTTGCTTAAAAAAACAAAAAAAATATTTCATTTTTGTTGTGTCATCTTGTTGTAGCATGGAAGATTTTCCATTTGATTATTGGGGACGAACTTCAAGTTATGAAGCTGAAAGAGCTCCTCCGAATTCTTGCCAAGGTATGTCATCGTAGCGAATAGTTGATAAATTAGTTAATAACACTCTCCAATTTGCGCACGAAGGTCGCCAATCTCGCCTAGAGACTGAAGTTGAGTTGCAAGGAACGGAGGAGCAGCAAAACCAATTTCCTCAGAATTTTTGCCAAGGTATGTCACTGGAACAAATGGTTGATAAATTAGTTAATAACATTTTCCAATTTGCGCTGGAATCTCGCCAGTCTCAGTTAGAGACTCATGTTGAGATTCTAAGCACGAGGGAGAAAATTGACCATTTGCTCGATTCAGCGAAGAGATTGGAGGTTGAAGAAGAACATCCATTTGAGCATACCACCGAGGAGAGGTTCTTTAAGGAAATGTACCCCGATAAGGATGAAGAACTTGAGAATATCCCGCATTGCGAAGATGAGGTTTGTGAGACTAAGGAAGAGGCTGAGCCTAGTCTCGAGAAGGAGTTTCAGGTGATACAGTTTGTGGCTTTCGAGTCTCTGTCTCTTTTATTCTCTGAAATTCCTTAATTAATGCATGCTCTTTTCCTTTTTCTCTTAAGTCTGTCGAGTCTGTTAAGTCTTTAATTTCAGTTGAGTCAGTTGAGTCTTTTATTTTATTTGAGTATGCTGAGTCTTATTTTATTCCCTTAATTAAAAAAATAAAAAAAATAACTCTGTCCGACTGCCTCGAGAAGTCGAAGAACTTCCTTATCTTAGCAGGTTTTGTAGATTCAAGGAATAAGGGGCCGAAGAAATATGAGAATTTTTATGTGCCTTGACAGAGTTGAGGACAAGTCGAGCATAACGACGTTAAAAAATTGCGCTTCTTGGGAGGCAACCCATGAGTTTTTTCAATTTTTGTCTTTACTTTTTAGTTTTTACTTTCCTAGCTTAGCTTCTTTGTTTTTTCTCTTGTAGGTGTTTGACCTAAAAAACAAGATAGTTGGGCAAAGACCGCGCTGCTCCAATCGCCAACCTCACAAAATTCAGGGGAGGTTTTCTGTTCTCTTAAATTTGTTCATTTAATTTCTTTGTCTGGTGTGTTGATACATTGGGGACAATGTATTGTTTTAGGTTGGGGGTGGATGTCTGTGGAATTCCTCTAGTGTTTGAGCATGTTTGGATTTCTGAACTGGAGATGCCTGAGATTCTGATTGCATGTTATATTATTAGGAAAATCCAGGATGTGCTTTTGATTCTTCTTATTTGCATAGGTTGTGAAGCATGAGAATGTATGCCTATTTGAGCCAAATTTAAAAAAGTTTCTTTTGACTCCCTTGCATTCACTGAGCACATAGTTCCCTAATCTTAGTTCTGAAAGCTTATAATTATCTTATTTAGCCTGAACACTCTTGTCATCTCGAAAGGTACCCTTAGGGAAAGCTTGATGCGTTAGTGTTTGTAATACTTCAATTGTGATATAACATAGTTATAGCCTAAAAAAAAGAGAGAAAGAAATAGAATAAAATCTCCTGAGATGCTCCTCCTTCTTGTGTTGCCCGAGTAACCAAGGGCGATCGTGTAACCCACGGTTTCCACTACATGAAATGGTAGCTAATAGAAGTGGGCAATAGTCCTTAATGTGTGAAGTTTGCTCGTAGTCAGATACATTGTGCAGTGGAACTGCGGGTAAGATGGAGCTTGACACGGAAAGACTCTCTTGGAGAAAGAAAAGTAAAAAAAAAAGGTGTTTTAGAATAAAAGTTGAAGAGTACAAAGTGCTCCAAAAATCTAGGCCCTTTGATTTGTTGCTCTCTCTGACGTTGAAAACTATTAGACTATTCTTAGTGCCAGAAGTAGGGAAAAAAGAGTCATAGAGTTGATTAAGGTTATTTTGGGTTTATAAGGGCTGGGATAAAGGGTAAACACACACACACACGTAAGGGACGATGAGTTTAATTTTAAATTTCTCGAGGCGTGCATGCATTTGACTGTTTTCTAGGGGTGATAGCCAAAACCGCAAAACCGCAAAATCGCAAAACCGCAAAATCGAACCGATCCGAACCGATCCAGTAGTTCAGTTCGGTTATTCAGGACAAAATTTGACACATCAGTTTGTATTTATGAAAAACCAAAAATATTCGGTTCGGTTCGGTTTTCAATTAAAAAATTCATCCAAAACCGAACCGAACCGAGGTATATATATTCCTCTTAACAAACCCTAACCTCTTCAGAATTTTTTTCATTTCAGCGGCCATTCTATCTTCAGATATTTTTTCATTTCAGCCGTGATCCTCTCCATCCTCTCTCTCGACAACTTTCAGTCTCTGAATCCCATCTGAATCGGCGACCATCCTCTTGAATCCCATATGAATAGGCGACCATCCTCTCCATCCTCTCTCTCTACAACTCTCGGTCTCCAAATCCCATCTGAATCTTAGGGCATCCATTGAGGACTTTGATTTTTTTCTTTTTCTTTCTTTTTCATATGAAAAAAGAAGACCAACAAAAAGATTTAATAGTCATTTATTTGTTTTTTATTTTATGTACAACAATAAGATTTGACACTTGTTAACCCCATTTCACTTCTTAAGATTAAGATTTTTTATTTTTTGTTTTTTCTCAATTTCATACTCCAACACTTCCAGGTTTGTACATACTTTGTAGTTTGTGCGACATTCTTTTTTTTATCTCTTGAATTCTTGGATTGCCCATCGTAGCATCATCAAACGCCTTGAAGCAACGACTGAAGCGACATGCAAACCAAGTGTTCGACGAAATGCTCATCAAAGGTTTTTTTACACATAAATTGTGTAAATGCCTGTTATTGACACACACAAGTGAAACTATCTGTTGAAGATGTGAAAACTATGATGGAAGCATTGATCCTGAGCATAATAATCTTAGGTTGAATTCTAAGAATTAGGGGTAGTTAAGGAAGCTTTTGATTTCTTTGATGAGAATGGTGATGGGTTTATTGAGGCATAACATGGACATTTAGATTTTGAAGAATTGTCTAAGTTCGTTGAGCAAAATTGATGTTATTTGAGCAGACTTTATTTAGTTGCATTAGATATAGAAATCCACTTTGTAAAATATTAAAAATCCAACGTGTATTTTTCCAGATTCTACTTTGTAAAATTTGAGCATCACTTTTCACTTTTTAGGAGAGCTCTATAATCCATTGAAACAAAACTTGTAGAATTGTATAAGTTTGCACAGCCACAGCCCCTAGGCCAGAAAAAAAATTAAAAAAATTAAAAAACTCAATTAGACTTGAAAACCGAAAACCAAACCGATTGAGAACCGAACCGACGATTTTGTTCTTTATTGAACATTAGTTCGATTCCATATTTTACAGAACCGAGAATGTCGGTTCGATTCTCGGGTGGGCTCAAAACCGAAAAAAACCGAACCGATATCACCCCTACTGTTTTCTTCTTTTGCAAAATATTTTGTTATCTAAAGAATTTAGGTTAGAGTCATTGGCATGTAATTGTAATTTCATTTGGATAGTTTAGAGGTTAGCCTTGCTCGAGGACTAGCAAGATTTAGGTTGGAGGTGTTTGATAACTTCCTAAAAGAGCTATTAATTACTCCCTAATGCTAGCTAATTGTCGTGCTAATTGATGATTAAATGACCATGTTATAGGTAAACTCATGGTCAGGTGCTATAGGAGTCCAAAGACACGTTTCAGAGCTAAATCGTGTGTTTTAGAAGCTTCGGGAAGCAACCGGGCCAAAAAGAGAAGCAAGAATTTCAAGTAGCACATTTGGTCCAGCGTCGAGACGTTGGAAGAACATCTTGACGCTCAAAGTTGAAATTTTAATCCCAAAACCCGAGAGCAAGCGTCGAGCGACAACATCTTGACGATGCTCGACGCTGCCCTAACGCCGAGACGCTGGCCTTAACGTCTCGACGCTCCGAACGCGCGCGCTGGAAATTTCGTCCGTAGCGTCGCGACGCTGCCTGTAGCGTCTCAACGCTACGCCGAGTATAAAACTCATCTTCTTCGGTTTTTAGGTCATCTTCTTCATTCCCCCATTGTTGTAAACTCCGATTTTGGAGCTAAAACTCCATTTTTCTTCCCTTTTCTTATATATCAAGCTTAAACTTGTTGGTTTGTCTTGATTTCCATCACGAGCAACTAAGGGTAAGTGCTCTAATTTGAGGTTAGAGATTGATGTGTTGATGTATTAAGTGAGATTTAGGCTTAATTTCTACTTAGTCTCTTTATTGATAAGCATTCCTTCTCGTGAGCATATTTGATTAGCATCTTCTACTATTTAGATTGACACTCTATTGGAATTTGTACGCTATATTGTTAGAGATTAGAATGCGATTGTCTCTTCTAATCAAAGTAACATAAGTTTAATTATGTCTACATGAGCATGACCATGTTCATTCTAGTTGCATAATAGGCTTTGGAGAAGGGACTAATCGGGTTAATTGGTAGAGGTTTCAATCAATTGGTCTGTCGCAATGTTACCCGTCACTGATAATCAATTCGATATGGTGTTGGGTTTTATGTCCTAAAACTCGTAGTTTGTAAACTGAATGAATGTAAATATTATATTTCAATAAAGTTGTTATTGAATTTTAGTGAATTGTGTTTGTATTAACCTATACCAATAACTAACACCCATGGCTGTAGTGTGAGTACTTGAACTTCATGTGTGACATGAATGTGAATCAAGTTCAAGTAGACAGCCAAAAATGGTCTATAGTATAGGGATAAGGCTGGGTACCTTATCCTGGGGACACTATTGGACGCGGCTCACTTTGTATAGTACAAAACGATGTGATTCGAATCGTTTCATGTAGAGACATGTGAGTGAGGGCGTCCTGTGCAATGAGTTTGCACAAGACCGAACCAAGAAATAAAATCGCTCTTTCTTTATAACACCGTTTACTGTAAAGACCGATTTTTTCATGTGATGACTTAGGTAACTCGATCTCAATCCTGAGCTTACTATGAACTCCTGTTTATTCAACCTTATCCTTTGATTTGTACGGGTGAGAGTGGCCAGATTGCCGACTCAATAAGCCTACCATCTTGGGGATAAGATTGAATAAGTGGCTGGGGACATAGTTGTAGCAAGATTGAAATTCACTCCTACCCGCTTTAAGGGTTAGTAGAGAGGTTGTTCCCTTAAGTGCTGACTCCAGGTCTTGAACAATGGGCCCATCCTCTCCTGATCAGGGATGAATCTGATTTGATGGTTGGACCACAAATCAATTGTTCATTAGAGGTGTCAGTGGTACCTAAGGAACAAGATATAATACAAGGGTTAAACGGTATAAATGACCCGTTGTGATTATGAACAACCTGTGAAGGATCGACTTACTGATGATAGTTATATCAACAGGACACAATATATCTACAGTGAGGAGAGTGCAGCCCTTGGACTTTAGTGGAGTCTCCGGGTGTTAACGAATGTTGATTAGTTCGGTTGAAAGAGTTTTGACCGGATAATCTCGTATCGTTGGAGCTCATGATCTGTAGGTCCTTACGGTTCTCCTGGCTAGCTCGGATAAAGCCGTGAAACAGTATAAAAGAAAAGAAAAGAATTTGAATCGTTCAAATTCGGGTTTGTGGAAGAAGATTAGACATATTTAAATATGATTTAAATATGGACATATTTAAATATGATTTAAATATGAGATTGGTCTGAAAACATGAATAGGATTCATGTGCAAAAAGTCGGTTTTCGGAAAACCGGGTTTAATTATATTATTTAATTAATATTTGATATTGATTAAATAATATTAATTAAAATATATATATATTTTTTTATTTTATTAATTAAAAAGTTTAATTAATAAAATAATTATTATTATTTTTAATAATAATAATTTATATATATATATTTTAATTAATAAAATAAAAAAAAAATATATATTTTAATTAATATTATATATATATATTTTAATTAATAAAATAAAAAAAAAATATATATTTTAATTAATAAAATAAAAAAAAAATATATATTTTAATTAATATTATTTAATCAATATCAAATATTAATTAAATAATATAATTAAACCCGGTTTTCCGAAAACCGACTTTTTGCACATGAATCCTATTCATGTTTTCAGACCAATCTCATATTTAAATCATATTTAAATATGTCTAATCTTCTTCCACAAACCCGAATTTGAACGATTCAAATTCTTTTCTTTTCTTTTATACTGTTTCACGGCTTTATCCGAGCTAGCCAGGAGAACCGTAAGGACCTACAGATCATGAGCTCCAACGATACGAGATTATCCGGTCAAAACTCTTTCAACCGAACTAATCAACATTCGTTAACCCCCGGAGACTCCACTAAAGTCCAAGGGCTGCACTCTCCTCACTGTAGATATATTGTGTCCTGTTGATATAACTATCATCAGTAAGTCGATCCTTCACAGGTTGTTCATAATCACAACGGGTCATTTATACCGTTTAACCCTTGTATTATATCTTGTTCCTTAGGTACCACTGACACCTCTAATGAACAATTGATTTGTGGTCCAACCATCAAATCAGATTCCTCCCTGATCAGGAGAGGATGGGCCCATTGTTCAAGACCTGGAGTCAGCACTTAAGGGAACAACCTCTCTACTAACCCTTAAAGCGGGTAGGAGTGAATTCCAATCTTGCTACAACTATGTCCCCAGCCACTTATTCAATCTTATCCCCAAGATGGTAGGCTTATTGAGTCGGCAATCTGGCCACTCTCACCCGTACAAATCAAAGGATAAGGTTGAATAAACAGGAGTTCATAGTAAGCTCAGGATTGAGATCGAGTTACCTAAGTCATCACATGAAAAAATCGGTCTTTACAGTAAACGGTGTTATAAAGAAAGAGCGATTTTATTTCTTGGTTCGGTCTTGTGCAAACTCATTGCACAGGACGCCCTCACTCACATGTCTCTACATGAAACGATTCGAATCACATCGTTTTGTACTATACAAAGTGAGCCGCGTCCAATAGTGTCCCCAGGATAAGGTACCCAGCCTTATCCCTATACTATAGACCATTTTTGGCTGTCTACTTGAACTTGATTCACATTCATGTCACACATGAAGTTCAAGTACTCACACTACAGCCATGGGTGTTAGTTATTGGTATAGGTTAATACAAACACAATTCACTAAAATTCAATAACAACTTTATTGAAATATAATATTTACATTCATTCAGTTTACAAACTACGAGTTTTAGGACATAAAACCCAACAAACTCCCACTTGGACTAAAACGTCAGTGGAGTACATGCTGGTCGAGAGAACTAGAATATCAAATATCTAAAGTTTCTCCCACTGTCCTACTGAGCAGCTCGCAGCCCTAAACTTTTTAGGTGTCTCTCAAACACTTTAGCCGTGAGAGACTTAGTAAACGGATCAGCAATGTTGTGCTCCGAGGCTACCTGTGTGACGATCACATCTCCTCGTTGCACTATCTCCCTGATGAGATGATACTTCCGCTCAATATGCTTTCCACGCTTATGGCTTCTAGGTTCTTTAGAATTTGCCACTGCACCGCTGTTATTGTTGGGTTTTATGTCCTAAAACTCGTAGTTTGTAAACTGAATGAATGTATGTAAATATTATATTTCAATAAAGTTGTTATTGAATTTTAGTGAATTGTGTTTGTATTAACCTATACCAATAACTAACACCCATGGCGATAGTATGAGTACTTGAACTTCATGTGTGACATGAATGTGAATCAAGTTCAAGTAGACAGCAAAAAATGGTCTAAAGTATAGGGATAAGGCTGGGTACCTTATCCTGGGGACACTATTGGACGCGGCTCACTTTGTATAGTACAAAACGATGTGATTCGAATCGTTTCATGTAGAGACATGTGAGTGAGGGTGTCCTGTGCAATGAGTTTGCACAAGACCGAACCAAGAAATAAAATCGCTCTTTCTTTATAACACCGTTTACTGTAAAGACCGATTTATTCATATGATGACTTAGGTAACTCGATCTTAATCCTGAGCTTACTATGGACTCCTGTTTATTTGACCTTATCCTTTGATTTGTACGGGTGAGAGTGGCCAGTTCGCCGACTCAATATGCCTACCATCTTGGGGATAAGATTGAATAAGTGGCTGGGGACATAGTTGTAGCAAGATTGGAATTCACTCCTACCCGCTTTATGGGTTAGTAGAGAGGTTGTTCCCTTAAGTGCTGACTCCAGGTCTTGAACAGTGGGCCCATCCTCTCCTGATCAGGGAGGAATCTGATTTGATGGTTGGACCACAAATCAATTGTTCATTAGAGGTGTCAGTGGTACTTAAGGAACAAGATATAATACAAGGGTTAAACGGTTTAAATGACCCGTTGTGATTATGAACAACCTGTGAAGGATCGACTTACTGATGATAGTTATATCAACAGGACACAATATATCTACAGTGAGGAGAGTGCAGCCCTTGGACTTTAGTGGAGTCTCCGGGGGTTAACGAATGTTGGTTAGTTCGGTTAAAAGAGTTTTGACCGGATAACCTCGTATCGTTGGAGCTCATGATCTGTAGGTCCTTACGGTTCTCCTGGCTAGCTCGGATAAAGCCGTGAAACAATATAAAAGAAAAGAAAAGAATTTGAATCGTTCAAATTCGGGTTTGTGGAAGAAGAATAGACATATTTAAATATGATTTAAATATGGACATATTTAAATATGATTTAAATATGAGATTGGTCTGAAAACATGAATAAGATTCATGTGCAAAAAGTCGGTTTTCGGAAAACCGGGATTAATTATATTATTTAATTAATATTTGATATTGAATTAAATAATATTAATTAATATATATATTTTTTATTAATTAAAAAGTTTAATTAATAAAATAATTATTATTATTTTTATTAATAATAATAATAATATATAAATATATATATATATATATATATATATATAAATATATATATATTTACATGTGTCTTACATGCAATGTAAGACACATGTAAAGATATATACATAGTATATATCTGAATCATCAGATGATTCATCAGATCAGATCAACCGAAATTAAAAAAAAAAAAATTCAAAAGTGGCGATAGTGGGATTTGGGGTATACGATTGCTACTTAAATTTCAATTTGAAATTTGAGCCCCAACTTCTTCTTCGGTCGTCCGCTTCTCTCTCTGTAAGAAAAATTTAGTTTTCTACAGTGGATCTTCTTCCCTCTTTTCTTGAATTAAAGGAGTTCCACCACTCCGTTTCTCGGCCTGAGGATAGCGGGACTACCGTGGGTGGTCCACGAAGGTTTCGTAAGAAGGCTCGGTGAGCTCGTGAGGAGTTTCTGGCGGTGAATTTGGAGAAATACGAACTACAAGGGTATGTGTTCTAATCTCTCTTTTTCATCGCTTTTGCATGTTTCCGTTTTGTTTAAATTGATGAAATTAGAGTGTCCATGATCCAAATTCGCTTCCGCTGCGTGCCATGGGCGCTCCATCAATTGGTATTAGAGCGTTTTTGGCCACTCAATTTCTATCAATTTAAGTTATGGTGGGTTTTATTTACAATTTGTTTCTGAATGGATTCTAAAGTGAATATCGATTTTGGCATAGTTTCTTTTTGAATTTCATTATTTGTAATTGCCCGAGAATGTATGGGCTTTAATGCATGCTAAAGAGTCTGTATTTTTTAGAGTCATTAGAGTCCATATAGGGTTCTTTGTGAAAGAAGTTTGAGATTGAAACTCGCCGAAATGTTCGGTGTAAGTTCAAACTCATTCTGGGCAATACGAGGAGAAATTCGA
This sequence comes from Herpetospermum pedunculosum, assembly GCA_028017165.1. Taxonomy (NCBI): domain Eukaryota; kingdom Viridiplantae; phylum Streptophyta; class Magnoliopsida; order Cucurbitales; family Cucurbitaceae; genus Herpetospermum; species Herpetospermum pedunculosum. Next base: position 47,503,192 of record CM051529.1, read on the forward strand.
AGAAATTTTGGCCGAAGCGTTCGGAGGAAGCAAGTTGGTCAAAGGCGGTGCGAAGAGTTCGAAGTCCGCTCAAGACGTGGCTTGTTGATCAAGCTTGTAATAAATTAGTTATTGCTTGCTAAATGCCAAAATCGATCCACTTTAGTATGTTTAATTAATTATGCATTGTGAATGTATGTTTTAATTAAATTCCATGTTTGTATGTGCATAACGTATGCCATATAGATTTAAAATCCCACCATAGGAAGCATGCTTCATGCATTGAAAATATGTTATAAGTGTTATAATATATCGTATGCATATTTGGCAATTCATCTGTTTTAATATAAAAGTTATATTAATTCATGAATTAATTGTTGTTAGTTCAATAGAATAATTGATATAAATGTTATATTAATTATGAAATTGAATCAACAATATTGGTTGTCCTAATTTTATGCACATGGTATATTATAAGTGTTATAATGTATAGGATGCATGTTTATTCATGAGTATTAATATAAGAGTTATATTAATTCATGAATTAGATGTTGTTTGCTTAATAGAATAATTGATATAAGTGTTATATTAATTATGAAATTAAACATCCAACATAAGATGCATTTTGTTTGTTATAAGTGTTATAATGTATAGGATGCATGCTTAATTCATGAGAATTGATATAAGTGTTATATTAATTTATGAATTAGGAGTTGTATATTTAAAATCATAATCGATATAATTGTTATATTAATTATGAAATTAAATATTCAACTTGTCATGCCTTAGTGATGCATGTTTGAGAAGCATGTAGAAGTTTGTTGTAGTAAGTCTTAGTTTTGCAAAGCGTTGTAAAATTGGCATAGACTTTTAAAATCTATAACAAAGACAAAGGCATGCTCACTTAGGGTTGAATGTATCGTTCCGTTTCATTAGATGAATAGGTCGATATCTTGTAAATGCTAAGGTTACAAGAAACTCACCCGGGGACATCCTGTTCGAGGTTGGAGGTATTTAAGCTGACGGTTTACGGAACACCTCCTACCTGGGGACCATCCGGTTCTTGAGTAAAGTTAACCCGACTTTATGAGCATGCGTGAGTGGTGTGAGGTAATAAAGTGTTTATCACCTAGACATCATAGGTAAAAGTTTGTTTTACCTAGACTTAGGTCTTATTGTCTTAGCCGGATAATGCCTGAGTAATTTACCCATTCCGTCTTAAAATACTTAGTAGAGGTGTTGAGAAGGTATATATGATATGTCCCTCTCCTCCTACGTTCTCTGTCAAGTTCACACCGTGAGAATTATGCTCGGCCTCGTGATGTCAATAGGGCATCCCCATTCGGATGGTATTTGCATAATTCAAGAGCAAGGTGAATGGAGAAAGTATTTATAGTAAGTGGGAGAAGGAAGTATGTCAATACATCCTGCGGTCTCCTCCATTGGATTGAACCGTGAGATTCCTATGTTCTGCCTGCTAGGTGCCCACAAGTGGTACCGATCCATTCGGAGGGCCGTTTCATAGGAATCGGAACATCTCAATCACCATTTATGGATAAAGAAACATAGAGCCATTCCCAACTTTGACATTTCCATTCGGTTGCATCGTTGGGGCCGCCCTATGAATTCTAAAAATGGAGGGTCACACTTACGAGATTTGCTAAGGAGTTAGTAAATCTTGACCAAACAGCGATAACTAAGATGCTATAGGAGTATGAGATATTCTGGTATTAGCATTTAGTCAAGAATGTCTTGATTCAGTGAAGGAATGCTTGACTGCCCCTCTCGGTAGCGATCATTCTGACCCACTGAAGTATCGTTGCAGTTTAATAATGAGTTTTGGGTACATTATTATTCTTTGCTAAATTCTTGATTGGTGTGTAAATTAGGTTAAAACCTTTTCACTAATATTTATTCATTCTCTTTTCAGCATGACTAGCTCTTTCATTCACTTACTAGCTTCCGATAAGTTAACCGACGATAACTACGCGACCTGGAAATCGAACTTGAATACGATTCTCGTTCTTGATGATCTTAGGTTCGTCTTATCAGAGGATTGTCCTCCCCCTCCTAGCTCGGATGCGACTCGAACTGTTCGAGAAGCATATGATAGATGGACAAGGGCTAATGATAAAGCCCGAGTCTATATCTTAGCCAGCATATCTGATGTGTTAGCTAAGAAGCACGAGGATATGGTTTCTGCTAAAGAAATCATGTCTTCATTACAGGAGATGTTTGGACTTCCGTCCTCATCGGTCTGTCATGAAGCCCTCAAATTCGTTTACAACTCTCGCATGAAGGAGGGAACCTCTGTTAGGGAGCATGTCCTTAACATGATGGTCCACTTCAATGTGGCGGAAGTAAACGGAGCTATTATAAATGAGTCAAGTCAAGTAAGCTTTATCTTGGAATCTCTTCCGAAGAGTTTCCTTCAGTTCAAAACCAATTTGGTAATGAACAAGATAAAGTATAATTTGACTTCTCTCCTCAGCGAGCTACAGACCTATCAGTCCCTACAGACTTCTAAAGGAAAAGAGAAGGAGGCAAACGTTGTCACTTCTAGGAAATTCCAAAAGGGGTCGTCTTCAGGGAGTAGGTCTGAACTTTCTTCTATTAAGAATAAGAGTATTCAAAAGAAGAAGAAAGATAAAAGGAAGGGAAAAGCACCTGCTACTGCTAAGAGCAAGAGTAAATCTGCAGACAAAGGAAAATGTTTCCATTGTGGTGTAGATGGGCACTGGAAACGGAATTGCCCAAAGTATCTTGCAGAGAAAAAGGCTGAGAAAGAAAGACAAGGTAAATATGATTTACTTGTTGTTGAAACATGTTTAGTAGAACATGATTGTCATACCTGGATACTTGATTCAGGAGCTACTAACCATGTTTGTTCTTCTTTTCAGGAAACTAGTTCTTGGCAGCCACTTTCTCGCGGTGAGATAACTCTCAGAGTTGGAACTGGAGAGGTTGTCTCAGCTGAAGCAGTGGGAGCTGTAAAGTTGTTGTATAGAGATAGTTTCATTTTACTAGAAAATGTACTCCTGGTTCCTACCTTCCAGAGGAATCTTGTATCTATATCTTGTTTGTTAGAACAGTTGTATAAAGTATCTTTTGTTCATAATGAAGCGTTCATTAGCAAAAGAGGTGTACGTATTTGTTCTGCGAAACTTGAAAACAACTTATATGTGTTAAGACCAACCGAAGCCAAAGCTATTTTGAACACTGAAATGTTTAAAACAGCTGAGACTCAAACTAAAAGGCAGAAACTTTCTCCAAGTACTTATCTTTGGCACTTAAGACTAGGTCACATTAATCTCAATAGGATTGGGAGATTGGTTAAGAGTGGTCTGCTGAATCGTTTAGAGGACAACTCTTTACCGCCATGTGAGTCTTGTCTTGAGGGCAAAATGACCAAACGATCTTTTTCTGAAAAGGGTCATAGGTCCAAAGAACCTCTAGAAATCGTGCATTCGGATCTCTGCGGTCCTTTGAATGTCAAAGCACGAGGAGGGTATGAATATTTCATCAGTTTCATTGATGATTATTCTAGGTACGGTTATCTTTATCTAATGCATCATAAGTCCGAAGCTCTTGAAAAGTTCAAAGAGTATAAGGCAGAGGTTGAGAACACATTAGGTAAATCGATAAAAACACTCCGATCAGATCGAGGTGGAGAGTATATGGATTTAAGATTCCAGGACTATATGATAGAACATGGAATAGTATCTCAACTCTCAGCGCCAGGAACACCACAGCAGAATGGTGTGTCCGAGAGGAGAAATAGAACCCTGTTAGACATGGTTCGATCTATGATGAGTTATGCTCATTTGCCTAGTTCGTTTTGGGGATATGCAGTAGAGACTGCAGTTTATATTTTGAACATGGTTCCCTCTAAGAGTGTTTCTGAAACACCTTATGAGTTATGGAGAGGGCGTAAAGGTAGTTTACGTCACTTCAGGATTTGGGGGTGTCCGGCACATGTGCTAGTACCCAATCCAAAGAAGTTGGAACATCGTTCAAAATTGTGCCTATTTGTAGGTTACCCCAAGGAAACGAAAGGTGGTCTATTTTATGATCCTCATGAGAACAAGGTACTAGTATCGACTAATGCCACGTTCTTAGAGGAAGACCACATGAGAGATCATCAACCGTCGAGCAAAATTGTTTTGTCCGAATTTTCCAGGAAAGCTACAAACGGATCAACAAAGGTTGTTGATCAGGCTGGTCCTTCTCAAGAGTTGAGAAAGCCTCGACGCAGTGGGAGGGATGTAAGACAGCCTGACCGCTACATCGGCTTGTCTGAAACTCAAGTCGTCATACCTGATGATGGCGTTGAGGATCCATTGACCTTTAAACAGGCAATGAATGACATAGACAAGGACCAGTGGCTTAAAGCCATGGATCTCGAAATGGAGTCTATGTACTTCAATTCGGTCTGGGATCTTGTAGACCAACCAGATAGTGAAAGACCTATCGGTTGCAAGTGGATCTACAAGAGAAAACGAGACCAAGCCGGTAAGGTGCAAACCTTTAAGGCTCGACTTGTGGCAAAAGGTTATTCCCAAAGAGAAGGGGTGGACTATGAAGAAACCTTTTCTCCTGTTGCCATGTTAAAGTCGATTAGAATACTTTTATCCATTGCTACATTTTATGATTATGAAATCTGGCAAATGGATGTCAAGACTGCCTTTCTGAATGGTAATCTTGAGGAGAGTATCTATATGGCTCAACCAGAGGGATTCATACTTCAGGGTCAAGAGCAAAAGGTTTGCAAGCTTAATCGATCCATTTATGGGTTGAAGCAAGCATCTAGATCCTGGAATATAAGGTTTGATACGGCGATCAAATCTTATGGCTTTGAACAAAATATTGACGAACCTTGTGTTTACAAGAAAGTAGTCAATACTGTTGTAGCTTTCTTAGTCTTGTACGTAGACGATATACTACTCATTGGGAATGATGTAGGGTTCCTAACTGACGTTAAGAATTGGCTAGCGACCCAATTCCAAATGAAAGATTTGGGAGAGGCTCAGTTTGTTCTAGGGATTCAGATCATAAGGGATCGTAAGAACAAAGTGCTAGCGCTGTCTCAAGCATCTTATATTGACAAGGTGTTGTCAAGATATTCGATGCAGAATTCCAAGAAAGGTTCGCTGCCTTTTAGGCATGGAATTCACTTGTCTAAGGAACAGTCTCCTAAGACACCTCAAGAGGTTGAGGATATGAGACGAATTCCCTATGCATCTGCAGTTCGTAGTCTCATGTACGCTATGTTGTGTACACGACCCGACATCTGCTATGCAGTAGGAATTGTCAGTAGGTTCCAGTCCAATCCAGGATATGATCACTGGACAGCCGTTAAACACGTCCTCAAGTATCTTAGGAGAACGAGAGACTATGTGCTTGTGTATGGCGCGAAGGATTTGATCCTTGCAGGATACACTGACTCTGATTTTCAGACTGATATAGATTCTAGGAAATCTACATCAGGATCAGTGTTCACTCTTAACGGAGGAGCAATAGTATGGAGGAGTATAAAGCAAGGTTGTATTGCTGACTCCACCATGGAAGCTGAGTATGTCGCAGCTTGCGAAGCAGCGAAGGAAGCTGTATGGCTTAGGAAGTTCTTGACAGATTTGGAAGTTGTTCCAAATATGAACTTGCCAATCACCCTTTATTGTGATAACAGCGGTGCAGTGGCAAATTCTAAAGAACCTAGAAGCCATAAGCGTGGAAAGCATATTGAGCGGAAGTATCATCTCATCAGGGAGATAGTGCAACGAGGAGATGTGATTGTCACACAGGTAGCCTCGGAGCACAACATTGCTGATCCGTTTACTAAGTCTCTCACGGCTAAAGTGTTTGAGAGACACCTACAAAGTATAGGGCTGCGAGCTGCACAGTAGGACAGTGGGAGAAACTTTAGATATTTGATATTCTAGTTCTCTCGACCAACATGTACTCCACTGACGTTTTAGTCCAAGTGGGAGTTTGTTGGGTTTTATGTCCTAAAACTCGTAGTTTGTAAACTGAATGAATGTATGTAAATATTATATTTCAATAAAGTTGTTATTGAATTTTAGTGAATTGTGTTTGTATTAACCTATACCAATAACTAACACCCATGGCGATAGTATGAGTACTTGAACTTCATGTGTGACATGAATGTGAATCAAGTTCAAGTAGACAGCCAAAAATGGTCTATAGTATAGGGATAAGGCTGGGTACCTTATCCTGGGGACACTATTGGACGCGGCTCACTTTGTATAGTACAAAACGATGTGATTCGAATCGTTTCATGTAGAGACATGTGAGTGAGGGTGTCCTGTGCAATGAGTTTGCACAAGACCGAACCAAGAAATAAAATCGCTCTTTCTTTATAACACCGTTTACTGTAAAGACCGATTTATTCATATGATGACTTAGGTAACTCGATCTTAATCCTGAGCTTACTATGGACTCCTGTTTATTTGACCTTATCCTTTGATTTGTACGGGTGAGAGTGGCCAGTTCGCCGACTCAATATGCCTACCATCTTGGGGATAAGATTGAATAAGTGGCTGGGGACATAGTTGTAGCAAGATTGGAATTCACTCCTACCCGCTTTATGGGTTAGTAGAGAGGTTGTTCCCTTAAGTGCTGACTCCAGGTCTTGAACAGTGGGCCCATCCTCTCCTGATCAGGGAGGAATCTGATTTGATGGTTGGACCACAAATCAATTGTTCATTAGAGGTGTCAGTGGTACTTAAGGAACAAGATATAATACAAGGGTTAAACGGTTTAAATGACCCGTTGTGATTATGAACAACCTGTGAAGGATCGACTTACTGATGATAGTTATATCAACAGGACACAATATATCTACAGTGAGGAGAGTGCAGCCCTTGGACTTTAGTGGAGTCTCCGGGGGTTAACGAATGTTGGTTAGTTCGGTTAAAAGAGTTTTGACCGGATAATCTCGTATCGTTGGAGCTCATGATCTGTAGGTCCTTACGGTTCTCCTGGCTAGCTCGGATAAAGCCGTGAAACAATATAAAAGAAAAGAAAAGAATTTGAATCGTTCAAATTCGGGTTTGTGGAAGAAGAATAGACATATTTAAATATGATTTAAATATGGACATATTTAAATATGATTTAAATATGAGATTGGTCTGAAAACATGAATAAGATTCATGTGCAAAAAGTCGGTTTTCGGAAAACCGGGATTAATTATATTATTTAATTAATATTTGATATTGAATTAAATAATATTAATTAATATATATATTTTTTATTAATTAAAAAGTTTAATTAATAAAATAATTATTATTATTTTTATTAATAATAATAATAATATATAAATATATATATATATATATATATATAAATATATATATATTTACATGTGTCTTACATGCAATGTAAGACACATGTAAAGATATATACATAGTATATATCTGAATCATCAGATGATTCATCAGATCAGATCAACCGAAATTAAAAAAAAAAAAATTCAAAAGTGGCGATAGTGGGATTTGGGGTATACGATTGCTACTTAAATTTCAATTTGAAATTTGAGCCCCAACTTCTTCTTCGGTCGTCCGCTTCTCTCTCTGTAAGAAAAATTTAGTTTTCTACAGTGGATCTTCTTCCCTCTTTTCTTGAATTAAAGGAGTTCCACCACTCCGTTTCTCGGCCTGAGGATAGCGGGACTACCGTGGGTGGTCCACGAAGGTTTCGTAAGAAGGCTCGGTGAGCTCGTGAGGAGTTTCTGGCGGTGAATTTGGAGAAATACGAACTACAAGGGTATGTGTTCTAATCTCTCTTTTTCATCGCTTTTGCATGTTTCCGTTTTGTTTAAATTGATGAAATTAGAGTGTCCATGATCCAAATTCGCTTCCGCTGCGTGCCATGGGCGCTCCATCAGTTATCACAATAAAGGGTGATTGGCAAGTTCATATTTGGAACAACTTCCAAATCTGTCAAGAACTTCCTAAGCCATACAACTTCCTTCGCTGCTTCGCAAGCTGCGACATACTCAGCTTCCATGGTGGAGTCAGCAATACAACCTTGCTTTATACTCCTCCATACTATTGCTCCTCCGTTAAGAGTGAACACTGATCCTGATGTAGATTTCCTAGAATCTATATCAGTCTGAAAATCAGAGTCAGTGTATCCTGCAAGGATCAAATCCTTCGCGCCATACACAAGCACATAGATAAAGTATCTTTTGTTCATAATGAAGCGTTCATTACCAAAAGAGGTGTACGTATTTGTTCTGCGAAACTTGAAAACAACTTGTATGTGTTAAGACCAACCGAAGTCAAAGCTATTTTGAACACTGAAATGTTTAAAACAGTTGTGACTCAAACTAAAAGGCAGAAACTTTCTCCAAGTACTTATCTTTGGCACTTAAGACTAGGTCACATTAATCTCAATAGGATTGGGAGATTGGTTAAGAGTGGTCTGCTAAATCGTTTAGAGGACAACTCTTTACCGCCATGTGAGTCTTGTCTTGAGGGCAAGATGACCAAACGATCTTTTTCTGAAAAAGGTCATAGGTCCAAAGAACCTCTAGAAATCGTGCATTCGGATCTCTGCGGTCCTTTGAATGTCAAAGCACGAGGAGGGTATGAATATTTCATCAGTTTTATTGATGATTATTCTAGGTACGGTTATCTTTATCTAATGCATCATAAGTCCGAAGCTCTTGAAAAGTTCAAAGAGTATAAGGCAGAGGTTGAGAACACATTAGGTAAATCGATAAAAACACTCCGATCAGATCGAGGTGGAGAGTATATGGATTTAAGATTCCAGGACTATATGATAGAACATGGAATAGTATCTCAACTCTCAGCGCCAGGAACACCACAGCAGAATGGTGTGTCCGAGAGGAGAAATAGAACCCTGTTAGACATGGTTCGATCTATGATGAGTTATGCTCATTTGCCTAGTTCGTTTTGGGGATATGCAGTAGAGACTGCAGTATATATTTTGAACATGGTTCCCTCTAAGAGTGTTTCTGAAACACCTTATGAGTTATGGAGAGGGCGTAAATGTAGTTTACGTCACTTCAGGATTTGGGGGTGTCCGGCACATGTGCTAGTACCCAATCCAAAGAAGTTGGAACATCGTTCAAAATTGTGCCTATTTGTAGGTTACCCCAAGGAAACGAAAGGTGGTCTTTTTTACGATCCTCATGAGAACAAGGTACTAGTATCGACTAATGCCACGTTCTTAGAGGAAGACCACATGAGAGATCATAAACCGTCGAGCAAAATTGTTTTGTCCGAATTTTCCAGGAAAGCTACAGACGGATCAACAAAGGTTGTTGATCAGGCTGGTCCTTCTCAAGAGTTGAGAAAGCCTCGACGCAGTGGGAGGGATGTAAGACAGCCCGACCGCTACACTGGCTTGTCTGAAACTCAAGTCGTCATACCTGATGATGGCGTTGAGGATCCATTGACCTTTAAACAGGCAATGAATGACACAGACAAGGACCAGTGGCTTAAAGCCATGGATCTCGAAATGGAGTCTATGTACTTCAATTCGGTCTGGGATCTTGTAGACCAACCAGATAGTGAAAGACCTATCGGTTGCAAGTGGATCTACAAGAGAAAACGAGACCAAGCCGGTAAGGTGCAAACCTTTAAGGCTCGACTTGTGGCAAAAGGTTATTCCCAAAGAGAAGGGGTGGACTATGAAGAAACCTTTTCTCCTGTTGCCATTTTAAAGTCGATTAGAATACTCTTATCCATTGCTACATTTTATGATTATGAAATCTGGCAAATGGATGTCAAGACTGCCTTTCTGAATGGTAATCTTGAGGAGAGTATCTATATGGCTCAACCAGAGGGATTCATACTTCCGGGTCAAGAGCAAAAGGTTTGCAAGCTTAATCGATCCATTTATGGATTGAAGCAAGCATCTAGATCCTGGAATATAAGGTTTGATACGGCGATCAAATCTTATGGCTTTGAACAAAATATTGACGAACCTTGTGTTTACAGGAAAGTAGTCAATACTGTTGTAGCTTTCTTAGTCTTGTACGTAGACGATATACTACTCATTGGGAATGATGTAGGGTTCCTAACTGACGTTAAGAATTGGCTAGCGACCCAATTCCAAATGAAAGATTTGGGAGAGGCTCAGTTTGTTCTAGGGATTCAGATCATAAGGAATCGTAAGAACAAAGTGCTAGCGCTGTCTCAAGCATCTTATATTGACAAGGTGTTGTCAAGATATTCGATGCAGAATTCCAAGAAAGGTTCGCTGCCTTTTAGGCATGGGATTCACTTGTCTAAGGAACAGTCTCCTAAGACACCTCAAGAGGTTGAGGATATGAGACGAATTCCCTATGCATCTGCAGTTGGTAGTCTCATGTACGCTATGTTGTGTACAAGACCCGACATCTGCTATGCAGTAGGAATTGTCAGTAGGTTCCAGTCCAATCCAGGATATGATCACTGGACAGCCGTTAAACACGTCCTCAAGTATCTTAGGAGAACGAGGGACTATGTGCTTGTGTATGGCGCGAAGGATTTGATCCTTGCAGGATACACTGACTCTGATTTTCAGACTGATATAGATTCTAGGAAATCTACATCAGGATCAGTGTTCACTCTTAACGGAGGAGCAATAGTATGGAGGAGTATAAAGCAAGGTTGTATTGCTGACTCCACCATGGAAGCTGAGTATGTCGCAGCTTGCGAAGCAGCGAAGGAAGCTGTATGGCTTAGGAAGTTCTTGACAGATTTGGAAGTTGTTCCAAATATGAACTTGCCAATCACCCTTTATTGTGATAACAGCGGTGCAGTGACAAATTCTAAAGAACCTAGAAGCCATAAGCGTGGAAAGCATATTGAGCGGAAGTATCATCTCATCAGGGAGATAGTGCAACGAGGAGATGTGATCGTCACACAGGTAGCCTCGGAGCACAACATTGCTGATCCGTTTACTAAGTCTCTCACGGCTAAAGTGTTTGAGAGACACCTAAAAAGTTTAGGGCTGCGAGCTGCTCAGTAGGACAGTGGGAGAAACTTTAGATATTTGATATTCTAGTTCTCTCGACCAGCATGTACTCCACTGACGTTTTAGTCCAAGTGGGAGTTTGTTGGGTTTTATGTCCTAAAACTCGTAGTTTGTAAACTGAATGAATGTAAATATTATATTTCAATAAAGTTGTTATTGAATTTTAGTGAATTGTGTTTGTATTAACCTATACCAATAACTAACACCCATGGCTGTAGTGTGAGTACTTGAACTTCATGTGTGACATGAATGTGAATCAAGTTCAAGTAGACAGCCAAAAATGGTCTATAGTATAGGGATAAGGCTGGGTACCTTATCCTGGGGACACTATTGGACGCGGCTCACTTTGTATAGTACAAAACGATGTGATTCGAATCGTTTCATGTAGAGACATGTGAGTGAGGGCGTCATGTGCAATGAGTTTGCACAAGACCGAACCAAGAAATAAAATCGCTCTTTCTTTATAACACCGTTTACTGTAAAGACCGATTTTTTCATGTGATGACTTAGGTAACTCGATCTCAATCCTGAGCTTACTATGAACTCCTGTTTATTCAACCTTATCCTTTGATTTGTACGGGTGAGAGTGGCCAGATTGCCGACTCAATAAGCCTACCATCTTGGGGATAAGATTGAATAAGTGGCTGGGGACATAGTTGTAGCAAGATTGGAATTCACTCCTACCCGCTTTAAGGGTTAGTAGAGAGGTTGTTCCCTTAAGTGCTGACTCCAGGTCTTGAACAATGGGCCCATCCTCTCCTGATCAGGGAGGAATCTGATTTGATGGTTGGACCACAAATCAATTGTTCATTAGAGGTGTCAGTGGTACCTAAGGAACAAGATATAATACAAGGGTTAAATGGTATAAATGACCCGTTGTGATTATGAACAACCTGTGAAGGATCGACTTACTGATGATAGTTATATCAACAGGACACAATATATCTACAGTGAGGAGAGTGCAGCCCTTGGACTTTAGTGGAGTCTCCGGGGGTTAACGAATGTTGATTAGTTCGGTTGAAAGAGTTTTGACTGGATAATCTCGTATCGTTGGAGCTCATGATCTGTAGGTCCTTACGGTTCTCCTGGCTAGCTCGGATAAAGCCGTGAAACAGTATAAAAGAAAAGAAAAGAAAAGAATTTGAATCGTTCAAATTCGGGTTTGTGGAAGAAGATTAGACATATTTAAATATGATTTAAATATGGACATATTTAAATATGATTTAAATATGAGATTGGTCTGAAAACATGAATAGGATTCATGTGCAAAAAGTCGGTTTTCGGAAAACCGGGTTTAATTATATTATTTAATTAATATTTGATATTGATTAAATAATATTAATTAAAATATATATATTTTTTTTTATTTTATTAATTAAAAAGTTTAATTAATAAAATAATTATTATTATTTTTAATAATAATAATTTATATATATATATATATATATATATATATATATATATATATATATACATGTGTCTTACATGCAAGCATGTAAGACACATGTAAGAAAAGGGTATATATATTTTGACAGATCATTTAAAAAAGAAAAAAAAAAAAAAAAGAAAAAAGGAAAAAGAAATTAAATTGAAGTAGTGCTCTTTGGGGTACACGATTCACATTTTTGAAATGTGATTTCAAATTAAAAATTTCTTCGTCCTCTGCTCTCTGCTCTGAAGAAAAATAGTTTTTCTTCAGTGGAGCTTCTTCCTTCTTTTCTCTAATTAAAGGAGTCCCACCACTCCGTTTCTCGGCCTGAGGATAGCGGGATTACCGTGGGTGGTCCACGAACGTTTCGTGAGAAGGCTCGGTGAGCTCGTGAGGAGCATCTGGCGGTGAAATTGGAGAATTACGAACGACAAGGGTATGTGTTCTAACTTCTCTTTTTCTTCGCTTTTGCATGTTTCCATTTGTTTAAATTGATGAAATTAGAGTGTCCATGATCCAAAATCGCTTCCGCTGCGTGCCATGGGCGCTCCATCATATGGAACAGTCACCCCCAGTTGAATTTATTATCATGCTTAATTAGGATTCGTCAAGTCTTAATTAATTCTCTTGGGTTATTTGTTCCTGATATGGGCAAGCAAATTGCGTGTTTGTAATAATTTAGCGAAGTCTCGAGAGCATCGATGATCTAAATTACATCAACAGTCAATCCCGTTCCCTTAAATTAGGAGCACATGTTACAATTTTATTTTATGTTATTTAATTTTTCGTTAGTTATTTTTCTGCATGTTTTTAATTAGTTTTCTTTAACCAATCCCCCGTTTACTTTTGAGTTTTAATTAAATAAATTAGAAATTAATTAGGAGAGGCTAATTCTAGGTTCCATGAGGATCGACCTGACTATCGCTATCTATAAATTAGAGAAGCCTTAGGCAGTTTACAAATATTAATTTGGCGGGTCTCGACAATCTGAGAGTAGCATAAAAAGTTGCCAACCAGCTGCCTCCCAGACGAGCCAGTGCCGCCACCGCGGTTGATGTCCGAAGAAATCCCCACTCGAGTCATTATGAGTCCGAAGTGAAGAAGTGAAAAGAGGAAAGTGGGCAAAAAAGAAGAATGCTTCGAGAGAACAAGAAGCCTCTAGAGGAAAAAGATAAAGGGCAAAAAGTGAGGAACAACCCCTCGACCGCTCTTTATATACCCTGGCGTCTGCGCAATCAAGAGCTGCACGATCGAAACAAGATCAACAGTCCGAATGGAACGACAGGAAGTTAGAACGAATCGTCCCTTCAGAGGCGAAACGACCCGCCTCTATGAATGACAGCCCCCTGAAAAGTGGAAGACTAGGGAAAATGACGTGAATGCAAAGCGAATTGCCTCCTCGGAGGCGAAACAAGGTGCCCCCCGAAAAGAACGACGACTCGAAGACCACATCATCCAATGAAGGATGGAAAACGACGCAAATACGAAGCGCTCCGCCTTCTCAGAAGTGAAACGCCTAGGACCTGTATCGCTGCTTCTGTAAAGGCGCATGCATCGAAGCACGTGATCGCCGCCTCTCAAGGCTCAAAGCGTTGTTTCGATTGCAGTGCTCTCATCATTACGAAACAACGACTACCGCTCCTAAAGCAAAACCATCGCCCCGAAAGTGATGCCCTAAACGAATGGCTAGCTACCTGGCACACCTCGGCCTATTGTGTCGTACAAAACCAACGAGATAACCCACCAACGACGGGTCAACTCGTTGGTCGGGCCAATGTTACGGGTTACCTCGGCATCACGACCCACCTCAACATGAGAGCATGGCCCTAACGTCACAAATGCAACTCCTAAGGATCTAGGGTCGACCCCTAGGTCCGATCAGGAGATTCACCTCCGGGCAATCCAGATATCCCCTGTCGTGTCACCATCACCGTCCCCTAAAATCGGAGCAAAGAATGTCCGTTGACATTCCTACCTTACGCAACAAGGTAGTGGTACGATAATCCCTTTGAATCCACCTAGGATCAGGGGATGGCTTATCCTAATCATGAGGAAGGGTACGGACTGGCGTTAACCGTCTCATCCACCATCTCCTATATAAATCGAAGAGGATCTCAACCGAAAGGTATGCAACTCGCACTACTCTCACTCCTACTTGAGCTTAGAACTCTCTCTCTCTCTCTAACTTAAGCATCAGAGTACAGTGGGCCCAACCCTACACTGGTGCAAGTTCTCTCTCTTTGCAGGTCAGCCTCGCACTACACCACAAGCTTGACGATCCGAAGCCCGCCTTCGAGGTGTCCATACTCTCGCATCAACACATATTATACATATATGTGTGTATACATATATATTAAAAAATAAAGTTAATCTTTTGCTATGTTTAAAACGAATATGAAACCATGAGCAAGGAGAACAAAAAAATGAGGTGGAGAATTGACAGAAGAAACTTGATGTAGGGAGTGTTTGGAGCTTGGGTTAGACTCCTTACCTAATTAAATCAACTAAATAAATTTAAGGTGTAATCGATTTTAAATATAAACAGAAAAAAATTATAATTCATTAAATTAAATATAAATTCTCTCTTTTTTATAAGGGTTGGTTGCAGTAATCAAGCCCAAAATAATTGTAAATTTAGTAAAAGTTAAAACATCTTGTAAATATGACAAAAAAATCAGTGACTATCACTGATATACTATCCTAAAAAAAAAAATTATTATCAACCATAAACCATATACTATCAGTGATAGAAATTGTCACATCCACAATTTTTTTAAAAAATTACTATATTTTTTAATTATTTTACTCTAAATTAATTGACATCTATTACAATTTTCTTTTTTTATAATGTATCAAATACATCAACATAAAATATATTTCTCCTCTTGTTCAATTTTTTTTTCCCAACATAGTTGATCCATCAAGGATTTGTGACCACGTAAAGAAAACTTTATAATATGTAGATCAAGGATTCCGTGATCACGCAAAGAACTTTATATACCTACATATTATAAGCTCTAAGAAGCAAAATTAATTAAATAAATTCATCAACTAATTAATTTTCATTCATTAAACTAAGTAACTTAAGATTATAAAATGGATGATAAATATTGCACATAATAAATAATCAATATAATCACATAATAATTTTATTTATAAATAATAAAGCATAAATTATACCAGATTTTACCACATAAATTCCAACAATATTAGGTAGCATAATTAAATGATCCATTTTGTCACGGTTAAAGTTGATTAAATTGTACTTAAAAAAAAAAAAGAAAAAAAAGTTGATTAAATTGTGACAGTCACAAAGTTTTTAAGTGTTTTTTTTTTCTTTCTTCTAAGAGTTCAACAATTACATGAAAGGTATGACGAACCTCAACAATTAAATGAAGGGGAAGACCAACCTCTAACTTTTTAATCAAGGTTATATGTCTCTAACCAGTTGAGATCTACTCACGTTGCGATTGGTTGTTTAGGCGGTAAGATAACTATTTAATTTGAAAATTAATTTTATAAACACTACTTTCGTGAATCTAAATATCATCATGGAGTTCCAACCCAATAAACATATTGTGAGTGAGGTTATTAGGGAATTACCGGATTAGGAAACTAGTTAGTGTTTAGTTAGCATTTAGTTAGTTTTTCTATTAATGATTTATCTATCTTAGGAAAGAGTTAGAGCTCAGTTAGTATTTAGTTAACATCTATATGTTTTGGGAGATTAGGGTTGTATAAATACATCCTATTGTAATGAAAAATCAAGGGGAAATACAAGGCAAAATACAAAGAGGAAAACCTAAGAAACACATTGTGTTTTGTCATGGTATCAGAGCATCGATCTTAAACTCGATCATACAGAAACGCTAGGGCAGCGGCGATTCTGCCGCCGCCGCCCAACCTTATTCCTCTGATGGTGAAGTGAGTTCGCCCAACCTTTTTTTCTCCGATGTTGCATTTAATATGTCTACATCTTCTTCAAGAGATAAAATGAAGACTGAAGCCGCCGTCGCCCGTTGAGATCTGAAGCTTCGACGTTTCCGGCGTAGCTCGGAAGGAGCTCTGACAAAGATGGTTTGTAACTCTTTTTCTTTTCTATGTTTTTATTTTTACCATTGAAACATGAGGAAGAAAGATGATGGAGAAGAAAAAGAAAAGAAAGAAACAGATCTGAAATTTTGAATTTAAAAAAAAAAAAAAAAAAAAAAAAAAATAAAGTTAGATCTTAAAGTTTGTAAGAACAGCCGAAGAAAAAAAAAAGAACCAAATTTGAAAAAAAAAAAAAAATTGAAATATTGGGGGGCGTTTTGCCGCTCAAATGAAGAAAAAAAAATGTTTTGTTTTTCTTGTACGCTGTGCCGAAAAAAAAATTTAATTATGATGGCTGTTTGCTGTTCGAAATGAAAAAAAAAATGAGTTTTTGGTGACTCAAATCAGCACACATGATTGTGTGTTCGGTGTATGATGAATGAAGGGAACACTGAGGTGGAAATTCTTCGTCCTCTCCTTCAACAACCATGAAATTTGATTTGTGAAGCACCGACCCGCGTTCGGAAGCTCGCAGATTTTATTTCAGATATTGCGTGATCAAGCGATGATGCGAAACTCGCAGAAATTTAAAGGTGCCATGTTGACATCGACTTGAAGATTGGAGCACCAACCCGCGTTTGGAGGCTCCTGGAAAATTGAAGATGCAATGCGCATCGACCTGAAGTTTGCAACACCGACCCGCGTTCGGAGGCTGCAAATTTTTTTTATCATAATATTTTATCTTATTCCCACTTTATTTTTAAGTTGGGCATTTGTAATCCTTCATCTCCAACTTGAGATAGGGTATTAGGGAATTACCCGATTAAGAAACTAGTTAGTGTTTAGTTAGCATTTAGTTAGTCTTCCTATATGTTTTGGGAGATTAGGGTTGTATAAATACATCCTATTGTAACGGAAAATACAAGGCAAAATACAAAAAGGAAAACCTAAGAAACACATTGTGTCTTGTCAGAAGTCCCTTCATCTTTCCGATGTGGGATCCTCAACATGTTGATCTTGGGTCGGATTCCATTTTTGGATCAATTGCCCCTCAAGATGGTGTCTGATATCATATTAGACACCATGAGATTCCAACTTAAAACCAATTGGTGATAGAAGAAGTAGCCTATATATTATATTGTGAGTGAGATCCTTTCATCTTTTTGATGTGGGACCCTCAACACTAAATCAAAAAAATCAAAAAGTAAAAATGAAATGATTATCAAAACGGGGCTTAGCAAATACCTTTGCACAATAATGACGAGCACGACTCCATTTGATGTGGTTGTAATGTTGGGTATAGATTTCTTGTCGTAATTGTAGAATGAGAGGATTGAGAGGTCCCACAAATCGCTTGCCATATAAATACGACATTGGAAGGTATGTCAAGCGAGTCAAACAAAGCAAAGTTGCAGGATTTATAGGTAGCATATCTCCAAACATCCAATATTCTGGAGGCATCGGACTTACTCCCTCCCACTCGTACAACCCTAGAATCTACATGCAATTACTTATCATAATCTCATTTTACAAGAGACAAAAGCTTCCAAAATTAAGCCTCTATTTAATAACTATTTCATTTTTAGTTTTATGTTTTTTAAATTTATGCATGTCCACCTCTCAAATTCTTTAATTTTTTAGATTAATAGCCTAATTTAAATAAATTATTTCAGAAATAGAGTAGTTTTCAAAATATTTACAAAACTAAGGTACCGAAATCGTGTCCATAGTACACAATTTAGGAGTAACTCGTGTTCATGGTACACGATGTAGGGGGTAACTCGTGTACTATGGACACGAGTTATGATCTGTCACGTCACATTGTAACTCGTGTCCATGGTACACGACTTAGGTTAGCACGTCATGTAAATCGTGTCCATGGTGCACGAGTTACTCCCTAAATCGTGTACCATGGACACGAGTTACCCTCTAAATTGTGTATCATGGACACGATTTAGGAAAATCATGTCCATGGTACACGACTTAGGTTGACACGCCATGTAAATCGTGTCCATGAGTACCATAACCGTGTACATGGTACACGAGTTACCCCTACATCGTGTACCATGAACACGAGTTACCCTTAAATTGTGTACGAGTTACTCCTAAATTGTGTACAATTGACACGATTTAGGTACCTTAATTTTGTAAATACTTTGAAAACTACCTTATCTCTATAATAAGTTATTTAAAGTACATTATTAATATAAAAAATTCAAATTCTTTTACCAATGGTTTTTCACCTTTCTCTAAGAGATCTTCGAATTTTTAGTCTAATTTCAAAAGAAAAACTAATTTTTAAAAATAATCTTTTTAATTTTCAAAATTACTTGAGATTTTGAAAACATTATTAAAAGTAGATAACAAAATAAAGAAAAATCATAAATAAAAGTAATGGTTATAAATTTGATTTTAAAAAATTTAAAATAAAAAACGAAATAGTTATGAAACGAGATATAGAAATATAGAATTATGGTACTCACGGAAAGCCAAACCTTTCCCCAAAAAGGTATGTAAAGGGCAGCTCCATGGTCAAGAATCCAGTTTCGAGCTTTCTCACAAGCTTCCGCGTCAGCTCCTTCTCCCAGCAAACGTAATTGGACATAGTTTAATACAGTGCAAAACATGCAACTTTCTCCCCCAATGTTCAATCCCCATCCACCATCTTCATTCTAAAACATATCAATTCATATTTAAAATATGCAATTAACCCGATTAGATACAATTTTTTTACTGTACGGTCTGTTTGATAACGTTTTTGTTTCTTGTTTATTGCTTCTCGTTTGTTTTTAGAATTAAAAACAAAAACATATTTAATAATTACTTTTGTTTCTTGTTTCTTAAAGAAGAAAAAAAATATCTTGTCTGATAACTATATATATTTTTTTTTTTTTATAGTTTAAATAGAATTGAGTATACATAATATAAAAAGAATTTAACATGCCTTAAAACATATAAAAACAAGTATCTAAAGCTTACATGAATACATGATAATTATCTATATAATTAATTAAGATTCGAAATCTCAAGCCCATCCTTTTTGTTTTTATTCTTCAACTGTTATCCAAATTTGATCTGTAATGTCATCTCTCACTCGAGTCATTCAAAATTTAAAATAAAATAATATATAAATATACATATTGTAAAATTTGAAATTCGAAATTCAAAATTGAAATTTTAAATTATATATATATAGGGCTGGTTGTACAAACAACAGGCCCAAAATAATTGCAAATTTAGCAAAGTTTAAAACATTTTGCAAATATAACAAAAAAATCAGTGGTTATTAACTTTATTACTATTACTGATAGACTATTATTGACAAAATTCTATAAAAAAAAAAGACTACTATCAGCAATAGACCATACTATCAAGGATAGAAATTGTCATAGCCGCATTTTTTTTTAAAAAAAATGCTATATTTTTAATTATTTTCCAGGATACAATTTATCTATTTATATTTATATTTATATATATATATATATATATATAAATATATATAAATACTGCCAAATGAAGAAATAAAATAAAATCAGGATATCTGAGTTAACCAAGAACCAAAGCAAGAAATTCATATTTGGGCGCTCCCTTTGCACACGAAGCCAAAAGCAATTTGGTGTAATAATAGGAACGGAATAAATAAAAAGGAACAGAACAACCCCAAAAAAAAAAAAATTCTCATTTCTCAAATTTTAAGAACAAGAAACATGAATAATTATCAAATAAGTCTCCTGAATAATTATCAAATAAGTCTCCTGAATACTTATTAAATAAGTCTGTTTTTTTAAAAAAAAAACCAAAAACGTTTTAAATAAGTGTTTTAAAAAAAAAGAAAAACCGAAAACGTTATAAAACATATACTTTTATATGTATGTTTGTACTTTGTTTGAAGTATATATAATAGAATAGAATAGATGAGTGGATATAAAAGAATATTAGATTTTATTGGCATAAATAAACAACTTAGCAATTTTTTTTACCTGATGCCAATATGTATAACGAAGAACTTCCTTTCGATGCTCATATGAAAATATAGTGCTGAGATGTCCTGTAATGTAGAGTGCAAATACCTTGCTCCAAAAAATAAATAATTATGTTATAATAAATTTAGATATTAAACATCAATATAAATATAATTGAAATTATAGCAAAATCGTAGCACTTTAGTATTAATTTACCAAACGCTTCAATCAGTTTTTTGAAGTTTAAAGTTAGAATTTACCAAACACTAAGGTGATTTTTCTAAGAGCAAAGTTACAAACAATTATTTTAAAAGTTATCGCAATCTCAAACAAAGTTTAAAATAGATTTGAATGTACATGAACAAATTGAAAATATAAAAATAAAAATAGGATTTAAGCAAGTATATGCATATAGCAAAATAAAAAAATGAATTACCAAGATAGGAGAGAAAAATAAAGGGCCAGAATTTTGAGCAGGCCAATGTCCTTGGTTGGTTTGCAAGGCTGAAAAGAAAATTGTAGCTCTTCTCAATGCAATTCTCACTATTTCTTTCTTTATCATTCCTTTATCACCATCTATTCCTTCTTTCACTATCACTCTTGGAATTCTTTGTTTGAATTTTTTCTCTCGCAGAATCTGCACCTTCCAATACATGGAAATTAGCTATATATTCAAATAAATAATTTATGTCTTTGATAACGATTTTTATTTTTTATTTATTTTTTAATTAAGCTTATAAACGTTACTTTCACCTATCACTTTCTACCTATGTTTTCAAAAATCAATTTAATTTTAAAAACTAAATTTTTTTTCAAAAAAATTGATTTAATTTTTTAAATTTGATTAAGAATACAAATGATTTTTTTTTTCAAAAAAAATGATTTTGTTTTTTAAATTTGATTAAGAATTCACTTGTTTTTATAAGACAACTGTAAACCAGAGTAAAAATTAGTTTTTTTAGTTTTATTAAAGGCGTCGTATATCTCGACGTTTTTATCAACACCGTGAATATCAGAGTATATGATTGTATATACTCCGTATATCTCAGTGTCTATCTTTATCAACACCGTAAATCTCAGAATAAAATATATGGTCGTATATATTCTGCCGTCAGAAATTTAGTTGCTATATTTAGCTTATTCTGTTTCTAATTTAGGTGCTATTATCAATGACAGAAAATATCAGACTATCATTCCGCAAAATTTTATAGTTTTTTATTTTTGAAAATTAAGTTTATAAATACTACTTTTACCTATAACTTTCTTTGTTTTGTTATCTAGTTTCTACTCATGTTTTAAAAAATCAAGTCAATTTTGAAAACTAAAAAAAAATAACTTTCAAAAAGTAATTTTGTTTTTTTTTTAAATTTGATTAAGAATTCAAATGTTTCTCTACCACGAGTATAACTCATAGTAAAAAAAATTAGGAGAAAACAAACCTAAATTTCAAAATCAGAAAAACTAAAAATAAAATGATTATCGAGACTCTAATAATAATAAAAAAAAAAACCTGAAATCTCCATAGCAAATCACTGTCGCATTTTTGGTGGTTGCGATTTTGGTAAAACTTTTGACGCGCTACTTCCACTTCAGCTCGCTCTTGTGGAGTGCCTGCTTCAGAATCAAATTCCCATGTTTGTCTTCCAATAAAGTTGTTGGTGCTAAATAAGTATGGGTTATTTGCTCCCTCTCCCAACTTAATTCTCCACATTTTTTAAATATATTACTGCTTTCCATTTCCCCACAAATTTCTTATATATGAAAAATGTTAAGTCAATTATTGTAATTACTCACCCCTATAACTTCTAATTGTTAATTAAACAACTTCTTAATTGCATTCATTTATGGCATGTAGACCCAATTAAAAGAAGGTATAAATCACCAATAATATAATGGGAAATTGTAATAAATGACAATTTAAGACTTATTGTTTGCAAATATAGCATATTTTTAAAAATTTTGCGGATATAGCAATTTCTATCGCTGATATCCTATGACTGATAGAAGTCTATCGCTGATCACCTCAGCTTTTTATAGATTTTTGTCAGTGATAATAGTCTATCACTGATAGAAGTCTATCAGTGATATAATAAAGTCTATCAGTGATAGAAACGGGTTTTTTTGCCATATTTGCAAAACATTTTAAAGTTTGCTAAATTTGCAATTAGTTTGGGCCTGATTGCTATTTGTGCAACCAACCCTAATATAATTCATATAATTTTTTTATTCCTTTATTTATTTTGAGTTCGCTAACACTACTAGAAAACACACTTTTAAAGACACAGAAAACACGTTGGAGAAATCCAAAAACATCGTTAAAAATATTACCATTGCGTTAAGGTTCGTCGCTGCATCTGTCAGTAAAACTTAACATTCAGTGATGTCGCTAAAAGTTTCTTTAGGATATGTTTGGGACTGAGAGGTTTTGAGCAGAGCCGCTCGCAGACGATGAAGATTACATAAGAATGATAGAAAAAAAGGGAAAGAGACGGTCATTCACCGTCAGTGAAGAAAAATCAGATGATCAGTGACTGAGGGAGATGAAGAGCCGACGAAAAACAAGACCCAAGGGAGAGAAGTGATGCGGGGGATAAACTTGAATGAGTTTTTGGAGGAGGGAGAGTGAATTAAAGAGTTTTTCCCTAATTAAAAAGAAAACTCTCTACTTTTAGTGACATGGTAAATCTTTTAGCGACATCTTCAAAATGTTGCTAAAAGTCGTAGTTTTAGTGACACAGGGTTATGGCATCGCTGAAAGCATTAGCCACGTTTATTTCAATTGTGTGAAGCTAATAATAGTTTTTTACGACGTATATTTTACGTCAGTAAAAAGTAACTTTTACCTACTTACATTGTATGCGTCGCTGAAAGTGAATTTTCTTGTAGTGACATGTGAGATGGGCAATTCAAACCTTTAACCTCTCGATCAAGAATATATGACTTAACCAGTTCAGTAATGGTCATGTTGACTAGTTTATATAAGTTAGGTTAAATTACAAGGTTCAGTTCATAAACTTTCAAGTTTATATATATTTGGTGTATGGACGTTAAAAAAGTGCTCAATCGGTTCTTAGACTTTCAATTTTATGTCTATTAGGTCCATGAACTTTAAAAAGTGTCTAGTAGATCCTTAAA
This sequence comes from Herpetospermum pedunculosum, assembly GCA_028017165.1. Taxonomy (NCBI): domain Eukaryota; kingdom Viridiplantae; phylum Streptophyta; class Magnoliopsida; order Cucurbitales; family Cucurbitaceae; genus Herpetospermum; species Herpetospermum pedunculosum. The sequence goes on from CM051529.1 coordinate 47,526,736, forward strand.
CTTTCAATTTTGTATCTAATAGGTCATTGACCTATTCAACATTTTTTTAAAAAAATTTACGAATCCACTAAACATAAAATTGAAATTTTAGGGTTTCATAAGACGTAAAATTCAATTTTATACCTAATAGATCAATTATCAATTAAATCTTTAAAATTTTAGAATGTGTTAGAGACCTAGATTGGAAACAAAATTGAAAATTTAGAGACATATTATACACAAAATTAAAAATTAAGACACCTATTAGACACTTTTAAAAGTTTAGGGACTAGATAGATACAAACTTGAAAGTTCATGGACTAAACTTGTAATTTAACTGATAAATTAATACTAAAAATTCAAAATTTATAAGAATATTTTGTAATTAAAAATTTATTGACAAATATATTATAGGGTTGATTGCATGGATAGAAATAAAACTATTTGCAATTATAGAAAAATGTAATTTTTTTTTGCAAATATAGTAAGAAAATAGCTCGGTCCATGTAAAAGATTTAAAAAAAAAAAAAAAAACCTTAATTGATTGCCCAAAATCAGTTGATTAAAATCGAAAGAGTACGTACTATCAGTGATAGAATATTATCGCTGATAAAATGCTACCAGTGATAGTTTATTGATATTATCAGTGATAACTTATTGATACTATAAGTAATAGAATGTTATATATATTTTGACTTTCAATCACTCTCTTTAACTCCATTTAAAATCGGTAGAGTACTATCAGTGATAGTTTATTGATACTATCAGTGATAGAATGCTATAAATAATTTTTCTTTTCGAAAAAATCATAATAAAGATTGAATTACTTGGTAAAATCGGAAGAATACTATTAGTGATAGAATGCTTGATGGAGCGCATAACGCTGCAGAAGCGATTTGGATCGTTGATACTCTAATTTCATCAATTTAACAAAACAGAAACATGCTCGAAACTTTGAAAAAGAGAAATTAAAACACATACCTTTGTAGTTCTAAATTTTTTCAATTCTGCCGCTTGAATCTCCTCACGAACTCAACGGATCTTCTCTCGAACTCTTCGAGGACCACCTCCGATAGTTCCACTATCCTCGGACCAAGCAACGGAGTGGTGGAACTCTTTACAAAAGAAGAAAATGAAAAAAAAAGAAGAGAAATGGAATAGGATGGTCTGAAGATTGGATGAACTTGAAGGATTCATCAATTGTGTTTCATCAAATGAAACTTTCTCTCGAAGTCTTCAAGAGTTCAACCAATTGAGTTTCTTCAAAAAAAAAAAAAAAAAAAAAAAAAAAAAAAAAAAAAAAAACTTAACTATTGAGTTTGCCTTTTCAAAACTTAAAAGTAAAGAGTTTTATATCAATCAAGATTCTGAACTATTGAGTTTGCCTTTTCAAAACTTAAAAGTAAGTTTGAAATTGATTAGTCATTTAACAAGTGCAACACATTAAGTATTATTAAAATATTTATTTAATAATTAATTCATAATTAATTATAAATAAATATAATATATATTTTAATTAAAATAATATATATTTTAATTAATTAAACTTTTTAATTAATTTAATATAAAATATTAATTAAATAATATGACTGTTGACCGAGAAATTTCGACCAATCAACGGTCGCCACGTGTCTCCATCACGACCAGGGGATCAGATAGACTTGACCGAGCAAATTCGGTCAAACTGCAATTGGGCTCAAAATCGAATCGGGCCAGAAAGATATGCAAAAGACAATTTGGCCCAAAGATCAAACCCATTGGACTCAAGATTCAAAAGCCCATTAGGTACAAACCCAAGCCCATTGGGCCCAAAGCCCAAGCCCATTGGATCCAGGCCCAAGCCCACCAGGCCCATGAGAACTCTATAAATAGAGAGTTCATTTTCATTTTCAAGGTTCAAAAAATTTTCTTCTCCTAAGAACTTAGAGAGAATTCCAAAACAGCGAAGACTCTTTGAATCCTGAAGACTGAACGTCACTTGAAGACCAAACACCTGAAGACTGCACCGCTACACGAAGCTGAAGGTTCAACCTCGAGAACAAGCTGCGAAGCCCTCGAGTACGTTACATTTAAGAGAGAGAATCAGAGGATCAAACATTAGAGATTGCAATCCTACGCACTGATACATACAATACATCAATACAAATTCAAATTGCATTTTACACGTGTTCGAATCTCTATACTTCGTCGAAATCTCGTGTGAACAGATTGGCACGCCCAGTGGGACCTCTCTACCTTTCATCTCTCTCTCTCAACAAAAAAAGTTAACAATGGCGTCAAAGAAAACAACGTTCCAGGCTGTCAGTTCCAACAACCCTTACAGGGGACCTACCACCCGCAGCCGCGTCATCAAAGAAGTCTCGCGGACGGACGAACACACTCCTGCCATCGTGAGCAAAATATACAAGCGAATGACAGAGTCTGAGCAGGTTGGGATAATCATCAAGGACAATCCTTTGTTCGATGAGGTTGTTCCCTCCTCTGATCAGCTGGAGAAGGTGTCTGACTCCAACGTATCTGTAATGATGGCGGATGCGCGCACCAACGACGAAGCGATGGCTGAAATGGAAAAGAAAATCAGCTTTCTGATGAAGGCAGTCGAGGACAAAGACTTCGAGATTGCCCAACTGAGGAGTCAGATGCAAGGTCGTGAGATCGCGGAGTCAAGTCTAACTCTTGCGGCCAGAAGGAATGACAAAGAAAAAATGGTCATCCAGGAAGATCAAGCGCAACACTCGACGTCAGTCGCTTCCTTATCTGTCCAACAACTGCAGGACATGATTACCAACACCATCCGAGTCCAGTACGGTGGACCAGCCCAAAGCACCCTCTTGTATACCAAACCTTATTCCAAGAGGATCGACAACTTAAGGATGCCCATTGGGTATCAACCGCCAAAGTTTCAACAATTCGATGGGAAGGGCAATCCTAAACAACACATTGCCCACTTCGTCGAAACATGCGAGAATGCTGGAACTCGCGGAGACTTGCTGGTTAGGCAATTCGTCCGAACTTTGAAAGGAAACGCCTTTGACTGATACACCGACTTGGAACCCGAGACGATCGACAGTTGGGAGCAGTTTGAAAGAGACTTCCTGAATCGCTTCTACAGCACGAGGCAAACAGTCAGCATGTCTGAACTCTCGCATGCTAGCCAAAGAATGGGCGAGCCTGTCGTCGACTTCATTAACCGCTGGAGATCATTGAGTCTTGACTGCAAGGACCGACTCACGGAAGTGTCTGCTGTCGAGATGTGCATCGGCGGCATGCATTGGGGACTTCACTACATCCTGCAAGGGATAAAGCCCCAAACATTCGAGGAGTTGGCAACTCGCGCCCATGATATGGAGTTGAGTATTGCCAATAGAGGAAACAAAGACCTCTTAATCCCCGACGTAAAGAAAACAAAGACAGAAATGAAGAGCGTTGGGAAGATCACGAAGAATGTCGTGAAAGAATCCATGGTCGTCAACACGACCCCTTTAAGGTTTTCCTCCAAAGCAAAGGAAAATAAAACGGAAGCAAGAAATGACAAAGGCGAAAGACGTCGCCTTACGTTGAAAGAAAGACAAGAAAAGATCTACCCGTTTCCAGACTCTGACATTCCTGATATGTTAGAGCAATGGCTGGAAACGCAACTCATCCAACTGCCAGAGTGCAAACGACCGGAGGAGTTAGGAAAGGTAAATGATCCTAACTACTGCAAATACCACCGGGTCGTCAGTCATCCGGTAGGCAAATGTTTCGTCTTGAAAGAGCTAATCATGAAGTTAGCTAGTGAAAAGAAGATTGAGCTGGATCTTGACGAGATAGCTCAAGCAAATCACGCCGCCGTAACATTGAACTCCGGCGTTAAATTATCTCGTGTCTCTCCTAAGAAGCAAGAGGAGAGTTTGATCCAGTTCGGGACTTGCAAACCTGTAATCGTTCGATACGAACATGAAATCCTACAGGAGACTTCGCGAGTAAAACCCGAACCCGTTGGGGATGAGGATGAAGGATGGACCGTCGTAACTCGTCGGAAAATGCGGCGACAGTGACCTGTTCAGAAAGAATCCCGCCTACTTCGAGAGTATAGGCGAAAAAGCAAACTTCCAAAGAGAAAAGGAAGAAAGAGTATGAGAAGGCCAAAACTTGTCGTGGAGGAAAACAAAGACCTCCCTCGACCCCAGCAACCTATGACCCTACGGGAATTTTTCCCCAAGGGATTCTTTAATGAGAAGCAGGAGGAAATAGTTGAAGCTGCTACGTGCCATGTCGTTATGGCAATCGAGGATGACAGCGTCACTCCAAGTTCAACGGAGTTGGAAATAAAGCTGGACGATACACCTTCCCTTAATATAGTAGATTCGCCTCAAATGGACAAAACTGTTCACGTCAACACATTGAAGGACTCTAATGTTTCAGAACCTTCAACCTCTACAGCACATGCAGGCGCGTCTGATTGCATGTCCATAAGCTTCACCGATGATGATTTGATGTTGGGGTCAAAACCTCACAATAGACCTTTGTTTGTCTCAGGATACTTCCGAGAACAGAGGGTCGGTCGAATTCTCATTGATGATGGATCGGCCGTCAACATAATGTCGAAATCAGTCATGAAGGAGATTGGCATCCTGATGGAAGAGCTATCAAGTAGCAAGCTGGTAATCCAGGGTTTCAATCAGGGAGGACAACGAGCGATCGGCATGATTCGCCTACAACTCATCATCGAAGACTTAAAAGCACATACCTTATTTCATGTCATAGACTCCAGGACTACCTATAAAATATTGTTGGGTCGCCCTTGGATTCATGGAAATGGGGTAATAACTTCCACCTTGCATCAGTGCTTCAAGTTTTATCAGGACGACGTCAAAAAGGTTGAGGCAGACACTAAGCCATTTTCAGAGGCCGAGTCTCATTTCGCGGATGCCAAGTTTTATATAAACAACAACAACATAGAAGAAATAATGCCAAAAGAAATCCCTTTGATCAGCGGGGAGCAGAAGACTTGCGCAGGGAAAGAATCCATCAAAGAAGAAAATGTTCCCAAGTTTTGCGAAAGCAAGACATCCGTCAGCCCTGCGAAGGCTAAGGCCTTGAAAGACGAGAAAAGTTCGAACCCTTCTGTTCTGCGCTACGTTCCTTTTTCCCGGCGTAAGAAAGGTGAATCGCCGTTCACAGAATGTGCTAAAAGTTTGAAAGCTGGTGACATTAAGATCCTGAAAGAAAACTTTGTCACCCCTCTTACGAAGATAACGAAACAAGAAGTCACGAAGTCCAAAGAGACTCAGAAAGGGATGGTCCTACCTGAGAAACGAACGAAAGAAGTATACGATCCCAAGGCATATAAACTGCTAGCAAAGGCAGGATATGACTTTACAACTCACACTGAGTTCAAGGGCCTGAAAATCCTCGAGGGCAGGTCAGAGCTTTCTTTGACACAGAAGAAACTCCTAAAGGAAGGATATCCTATACCGACATTAAGAAAGAGGCTTGGATATAAGTCGCCTGAACCAGTCCGTATAGCCCGAAAAGGGAAAGAGAAAGTGGTCAACAGTAATAACATAACGACCAAGGAGGTAGACAACTCAAAAGAAGAGGAAGTTGTCAAACCCAAAATCTCTATCTTTAAGCGCATCAAGCCGCCGGCTACGCGCGCTTCAGCTTTCCAGCGATTGAAAGCGGCTGTGACAGAAGAAAACAGTTCGCACTCAACACATAATCCCATCAGATCTTCCGTCTTTCAAAGGTTGAGTAAACCGACAGATAAAAAAGAAAACATGTTGTCCACTGAACCTCTCTCACGGCAATCAGCATTTCAAAGGTTGAGTAAGCCAGCAGATGAGAAGCAAAACACACAGTCCACTAAACCTCTCTCACGGAAGTCAACATTTCAAAGATTGAGTAAGCCGACAGAGGAGAAAGAAAATACGTTGCCTGATAAATCCCTCTCACGAACGTCACCGTTGCAAAAATTAAGCGTGACCACAAAGAGAGATAAGAAACTTTCATCCACTTCCATTTTCGATCGCCTCCTACACGAAGAGGCTCGAGAGACTTTGAGCGATAAAGAGTCTAGCAAGACAAAAAGCGATGAAGAGATCCGCAGTATCGTTCCCTCACGAATGAAAAGAAAAACTTTTGTTACCGTGAATACGGATGGTGCACTGAAGGTTAAACGACGCAATGTCATCATCACAAACCCGACAAGCAAATGTGCAGTGGAGAATGAGGGTGAAGCCTCTTGTTACCATATTACTGCCGAGGAAGAAACGGAGGCCGAGATATCTGAAGAGGATGTTGAAGAGGCACCACTGCCACTCGAAGATGGAAGTCAACCAACAGTTGATGAACTAAAAGAGGTTAATCTTGGTACGACGGAAGAACCACGTCCAATCTTTATAAGTGCATCACTGTCCGATGAAGAGGAATGCGAGTACTTGAGTTTGCTCATCGCATACAAGGACGTCTTTGCTTGGTCGTATAAAGAGATGTCGGGCCTTGATCCAAAAGTAGCAGTACATCGTCTCGCTATTGAAGATGGGTATCGACCAATAAAACAGGCTCAACGACGCTTCAGGCCAGAACTCATTCCTCAAATTGAAAACGAAGTCAATAAGTTAATTGAAGCAAGCTTCATTCGCGAAGTGAAGTACCCGACGTGGATTTCAAACATTGTCCCCGTCAGAAAGAAGAACGGGCAACTCCGGGTATGCGTTGACTTTCGCGATCTGAATAACGCATGGTTGATGCTACCACCGGGCATGAAGCTTTGTCTTTCATGGATGGATCATCGGGGTACAACCAGATTCGAATGGACCTCAATGATGAGGAGATGACAGCGTTCCGGACTCCAAAAGGGATATACTGTTACAAGGTAATGCACTTCGGATTAAAGAACGCCGGCGCTACTTATCAACGTGCCATGCAGAAAATCTTCGATGATATGCTGCATAAACATGTCGAGTGCTACGTCGACGATCTCGTGGTCAAGACTAAAAAGAGACAAAATCACTTGGAGGATCTTTAAGTGGTTTTTGAGCGTCTGAGGAAATACCAGTTGAAGATGAACCCTCTCAAATGTGCATTCGGCGTAACTTCAGGGAAGTTCCTTGGTTTCTTCGTCAAGCATCGAGGGATCGAGATTGATCAATCCAAGATAGACGCCATTCAAAAAATGCCAGAGCCGCGAAACTTGCATGAACTAAGAAGTCTCCAAGGACGACTTGCTTATATCAGGAGGTTCATCTCCAATCTAGCAGGTCGATGCCAACCATTTCAGAGATTGATGAGGAAAGACACGACCTTTGAGTGGGATGAAGCATGTCAAAATGCCTTTAACAACATAAAGCAATATTTGCTTAACCCTCCTGTCTTGGGCGCCCCCGTAGCAGGAAAACCATTGATACTTTATATTACAGCGCAAGAAAGGTCGCTTGGGGCATTGCTTGCACAAGAAAGCGAGAAGGGTAAAGAATGTGCCCTCTACTACTTAAGTAGAACTCTCAATGGGGCAGAGCTGAATTATTCACCCATTGAGAAAATGTGTCTATCGCTCTTCTTCGCCATTGACAAGTTGAGGCATTATATGCAGGCATTCACAGTGCATTTGGTGGCTAAGGCTGACCCAATCAAGTATGTTCTATCTAGACCAATTATCTCAGGTCGGTTGGCAAAGTGGGCAATCTTACTGCAACAGTATGATATTGTTTATGTTCCGCAAAAGGCGGTGAAGGGACAAGCCTTGGCTGATTTCTTGGCAGACCATCCAGTGCCGTCAGATTGGAAATTATCTAACGACCTGCCTGACGAAGAAATCTTCTACGTTGAAATTGCTGAACCTTGGATTATGTATTTCGACGGTGCAGCTCGAAGATATGGCGCAGGAGCGGGGATAGTATTTATTACCCCTGAAAAACACATGTTGCCGTATAGCTTCACATTTGAAGAGGTATGTTCGAATAATGTTGCTGAATATCAAGCACTCATTATGGGTCTTCAAATAGCAATAGAAATGGGAGTGAACTACATTGATATCTACGGAGATTCAAAGCTGATAATTAATCAGTTATTGCTCCAATATGAGGTGAAGCATCAAGATTTAATACCTTACTTTAATTATGCAAGACAACTCATAGAGAGCTTTGACAATATGACGATAGAGCATATTCCAAGAGCTGAAAATGCAAAGGCAGATGCATTAGCAAACTTGGCCACAGCCCTGACTGTCTCAGAAAGTGAAGTATTGAACGTCCCGATTTGTCAAAAATGGGTTGTACCGCCAACTGAAATTGAAAGTCGAGAAGCAAACGTAATATCAGTCTATGTGATTGAGGAAGAGGATTGGCGACAACCGATTGTAGATTATCTACAACATGGAAAACTTCCCACAGAGTCCCGACGCAAGGCCGATATACGAAGAAGAAGTGCCTGATTCATCTACTACAAGGAAACCCTTTTTCTTTGATGCCTAGGAAAAGAAGAATCGATAAAGGCATTAGAGGAAGCGCACCCAGGGGTCTGTGGTGCTCATCAATCGGGACCAAAACTTCATTTTCAGTTAAAGAGAATGGGTTATCACTGGCCACAATGATTCAAGACTCGATGGAGCATGCAAAGAAATGTGAGGCTTGTCAATTTCATGCAAACTTCATACATCAACTGCCAGAACCCCTTCACCCAACCATAGCTTCATGGCCCTTTGAAGCCTGGGGGCTTGATCTCGTCGGTCCAATAACACCTAAGTCCTCAACGGGACATTCTTATATCCTCGCTGGGCAGATTGTTTTTCAAGGTGGGCCGAGGCAATTGCGCTAAAGGAGGCAAAGAAGGAAACTGTTGTGAATTTCATCCGAACCCACATCATTTACCGTTACGACATCCCTCACCGCATCGTGACCGATAACGGAAGACAATTTTCCAATAGTCTAATGGACAATTTATGTGAGAAATTCAAGTTCAAGCAATGCAAGTCATCCATGTACAACGCTCCAGCAAACGGATTGGCAGAGGCATTCAACAAGACATTGTGCAACTTGTTGAAGAAAGTAGTCTCCAAGTCAAAAAGAGACTGGCAAGAAAAGATTGGGGAAGCATTATGGGCTTACCGAACTACCCACCGCACTCCTACGAGAGTCACACCTTATTCCCTAGTCTATGGGGTTGAAGCCGTACTCCCTTTGGAAAGAGAAATCCCATCCTTAAGGATGGCGGTGCAAGAGGGGTTAACTACGGAAGAGAATGCAAGATTGCGTCTCCAAGAATTGGAAGCACTTGATGAAAGAAGATTAGATGCTGAACAAGCCTTGGAATGCTACCAAGCACGAATGACTAAGGCCTTCAACAAAAAATTGAAGCCTCGATCATTTCAAGTTGGTGATCTAGTACTTGCAGTTCGAAGACCCATTATCACAACGCGACACACGGGGAGCAAATTCACCCCTAAATGGGACGGACCCTAAGTCGCAAAAAAAAAAATATTCATTCCACCTGAACTACGTTATGACTTGATCCCTTCCATCTAAGGGTACGTAGGCAACTTAAAGAAAAAATATATATACTTTAAGTTCAGTCACGACAATATATATATAAAAAAAAAAAAATTTATTCCAAAATGAATGAGGTGAGTCAAATGATTGTGCTGAACAGAATCAGTAGTTAAGAAACAATGAAACAAAGAAAAAAAAAACAATCTTTACATAAGAGAATTCTAGAATAAGATACAGGGAATATAACAAAAAAATGCATAAATCAAGGTATCCATTGAAACTCTTTCAGCTCCTCGCGCGAACTCTCTAGAAGCTCGCGAACTGCGGCCACGACTCGAGCATCGGCATCGTCGATAACGGGGGTACATTCGAGGGTATTAATCTTCTCGCGCACAGGCGAAACCTCAAGTGTCTCTTGATTTAAGGCCTTCTCCTTCTTGGAAACTAAAGTGGAAAGCCTCTCAAGCTCGGTCTTCGCAGCTTGTAAATCTGTTTGCATTTCTGTGATCGTTAGAAGGCCTCGTTCCAATTTAAGCTTATTTTCCTCCAGTTGACGATCCTTATTGTTTGAGGTTAGTTGGGTGGAAAGTGAAGATTGCATCTGGTTGTAGTCTTCCACCCTCTTACAGTAGCCTTCTACGAAGTCTTGTAGGACTATCAAGTTTTTTGTTCGAGTTTCCGAAATGTCTTTAAGAATCTTATGCACCTCTGGCTCAAGTTTGGTGACGTCCTCAAAAGGGGTGCGCACGAGCTTCCCTTGTAGGCTTTGCCACATAGACACGGCAGCTTGTTGTTGAAGTCTGGATATCACTTGGTCGGCACAGTAATGGGAAACCTCGGGAGCTAACGCGGCCACTTGGTTTCGAGCTTGAGGTGTATGATACGTGATAGCGATGGGAGGCGCAATGGCAAATCGCTTAACATGCGGCACATGAGAATTTCCCACGGCCTTTTTAAGGGAGATCGAAGTGGCAGAATCTGCCACAGACTGGTCACCAGGTTGCTCCTTATCTCTTTGAATGAAATCATTCAAGGGAAGCTGCAACAATAAAAGATAGTTAAGTAAATAAGGAAAAAATGGTCTACAAAGATTTAAAAAAAAAACAAAAAAAGGGGGATTAGAGCGAAAGATTACTAAACTAGTTCCTCGACGTTATCAGGAATCTGGGAGGCGCTGGGAACACCGTCAAAAAAATGATCGTCAGGATTTGAAGTCTTCCTAGACCTCCTGTCTTGTTTAAAATAACGATCTCGGTTACTGGAGTGACTCTCGTCAGTTTGTTCAGAATCATTTGGTGCCGTTGTGTTTTCAAGTAAGCGAATTTTTTTTCCCCCAAAATTATTTTCGACCTTCTTCGTAAATTTAGATCGAGACTTGATAACCACGACTTTGTTCACCAATTTGCGCGCGCCCTCTTCCAGATAGTTTCCATGCTTACTTGACCACCAACTTTTAAAACGCTCAGTGACCTGATCGTGCAGACTTAATACACGAGCCGGAAGAAATATTCGTGATGGCGGGGTACACCGAACACAAATTTGCCAGTGACTCAGGACATTGTCTAGGTCAACTAGAGGAAGAGCTTGCCCCAAGTCATTTGGTATGTCCTGATAAAATCCAAATTGACGGCCAAATCGATAAGGACTGTAGGTCTCAATAACTAGGGAACCCCCACATCGTGAGGATACACAACCCGAGCGGAGACTAAAAAAATAGGAGGAATCCTCAAAATTCAAATCTTTGTTATCCCTTAGAGTTTCGTGTTTATTTCTATGCTGAAGGTTCACGTGCCATGCTATGGAGGCACCTGTATGAATTAGTTCACGAGCCCCGAACTCTTCAAAAAGTCTGGCCCCGCCCTCGCCTGAAAAGTCAACCATCATTGGACCGCGAACCCTCACCGGAGTCTTGTAATGAGTGGCAAAATAATGGGCTGACCAACCATAAACATATTGCATAGGGAAGCACGCCTCCATACGCCCCATCGGAGGCAATGCTTCCGATATTTTTCTTAACCCGGAGTAAATATTGGCCAAGACCGGGATGGCATGGCTAAAGGCTATGCCATCAGCCATTAAGCTAGCAACTCTGAAAACATCAGGACGAACATGAGCCGCACTCTTGCACGGAAACACGAAGGCACAAAGCCAACAAGATAGAAAGGCGGCCAGGTAGGTTTTCTCCTTCCAGTCCTCCCCAACGTTAAGAGTACGAAATAACAGATTCTCCTCACTTGACCATTCACGAGATTTGGAGAGAATACCATCGGGATTGTGAGTCAAGTCGGAGCGAGAGGTCTTCCTTTGCTTCTTGCGAGGTGGTTTTTCATACCTCTGCTCATCCTTAAACCAGAAGGAAATCCAAGAATGAGTTGCTACGTGAGAGTGATCGACTTTCGAAGCAGTCAAGAGGTAGTAAGCACGAAAAAGATACTCGCATGTTTTTGGGAGGAACCTGTCGTGCTTACCTGACCCAGTCAATTCTTTAAGACTAGGAATGACCTCCTCGTAGAATCGCCCTTTGATTGGAAGGCCACCAAATTTCCATAGATCCCATAGAGAAATGGAAACCTCTCCAGCCTGGGTATGAAAAGTGTTCGTCGCAGGACACCACGCCTCGCATAAAGCCCGAACTACGTCTGTGTTACGGTCGTAGGTATAAAGCAAAGCCATTACAACATCGTACAGACAAGCACTGTCAAGAATAGTCGCGCTTCGAGCAACTACGAGCTCCAGCCACTCCCAATAACAGGGAAGGAAAATAAATTCTCCCGGAAATTTGAGTATGTTCTCCCAGCAAACCTCGTCGTTTATTATGCGACGACCCAATGTCAATTCTGGATCAAGGTTTGGGTCTTGATTATGGATGGAGGAGTCCAAAAACCACACTTTAGACGAACTACCTGGATTCAAAGGCTTCTCCACTAACCACTCTGGCCTTCGGGTCTTCTACTAACAAAGGGACTCTGCTCCTCGTAGTTTGTTTATGATCTTTCAAGAGTACGAGGTACTTCTGGTCGGAGACAATTTGTTCCATGAAATACACCATGATTCTGCAAAAAAATATATAAAATAAAATCAACCTGAGGATTTCTTACGGACACGAAGCTACGAATACTAAAAAAAAAACAACACTAAAGGATACTAAAAAAAAGGAGCAAAACAAAGAAATCCAAGTTTTTATATGGAAATCCATGTTTATATTCCCGATGAAATTTTTTGAGTTGAAGCGGAACAAAACACAGGAATCCAAGTTTTTTTTGGAAACCCATGTCCATATTCCAGAAAAAAAATTGAAGCGGAACAAAACAAAGAAATTCAAGTTTTTATTTGGAACTCCATGTCCATATTCCAGAAATTTTTTTTGAAGTGGGGGCAAAACACAGAAATCCAAGTTTTTATTTGGATTTCCATGTCCATATTCCATAAAAAAATTGAAGTGGGGCAAAACAAAGAAATCCAAGTTTTTATTTGGAACTCCATGTCCATATTCCAGAAAAAAAATTGAAGTGGGGGCAAAACACAGAAATCCAAGTTTTTATTTGGATTTCCATGTCCGTATTCCAGAAAAAAATTGAAGCGGAGCAACACCAAGAAATCCAAGTTTTTATCTGGAAATCCATGTCTATATTCCAGATGAAATTTTTTGATTTGAAGCGGAACAAAACACAGGAATCTAAGTTTTTGTTTGGAAACCCATGTCCATATTCCAGAAAAAATTGAAGCGGAGCAAAACAAAGAGATCCAAGTTTTTATTTGGAACTCCATGTCCATATTCTAGAAAAAAAAATTGAAGCGGAGCAACACCAAGAAATCCAAGTTTTTATTTGGAAATCCATGTCTATATTCCAGATGGAATTTTTTGATTTGAAGCGGAACAAAACACAGGAATCCAAGTTTTTTTTTGGAAACCCATGTCCATATTCCAGAAAAAATTGAAGCGGGGCAAAACAAAGAAATCCAAGTTTTTATTTGGAACTCCATGTCCATATTCCAGAAAAAAATCGAAGTGGGGAAAAACACAGAAATCCAAGTTTTTATTTGAATTTCCATGTCCGTATTCCAGAAAAAAAATTGAAGCGGAGCAACACCAAGAAATCCAAGTTTTTATTTGGAAATCCATGTCTATATTCTAGATGATTTTTTTTTATTTGAAGCGGAACAAAACACAGGAATCCAAGTTTTTTTTGGAAACCCATGTCCATATTCCAGAATCCAAGTTTTTTTTGGAAACCCATGTCCATATTCCAGAAAAAAAAATTGAAGCGGAACAAAACAAAGAAATCCAAGTTTTTATTTGGAACTCCATGTCCATATTCCAGAAAAAAATTGAAGTGGGGGCAAAACACAGAAATTCAAGTTTTTATTTGGATTTCCATGTCCATATTCCAGAAAAAAATTGAAGTGGGGCAAAATACAGAAATCTAAGTTTTTATTTGGATTTCCATGTCCATATTCCAGGAAAAAATTGAAGCGGAGCAAAACAATGAAATCCAAGTTTTTATTTGGAAATCCATGTCTATATTCCCGATGAAAATTTTGGAATTTAAAGCGGAGCAAAACACGAAAATGCATGTTTGGTTTTGAATTTGAAGATCGAACATTTTCAATTCTCAATTATAAGACAAGGACCAGACATACAATCAACAAATTACATTCCAAAATTAAATAGCCTAAATCTTAAATCCCTAATTCCTAAATTGCATTCTATTTCCAAGTTTCTAATTCCAAATTAGAATCACATTCAAATTAAAAGTCCTAAATCAAATTACAATCCAGAATCATCCCAAATTAAAACTATCATTCAAATTAAAATCACAACCAAATTATTTACAGTCCCCTTACAAATCGAATTACAATCTAAAAGTTTCAATAATTAAAAGTCCTAAATCTATACTATAAAACCAAATATCGACTAAAAGCTAAAATCAACCGATTAATCTAATTATATTCCCCCAACTCTTTTTCTTACCAGAAGATACAAGCAAATGCATTCATTCATACGAACCAAAAAAAAGAAACTCCACATTTATCATCTCCTAATGTTAATTTCATCTCCTAATGTTAATTTAAACATGTTAATTTAAACATCTAAATATCTATACTTATGTTCTAATCTTATCCATCTAATTATATTCCTAAATTTCTAAATTGCATACTATTTTCAAGTAATCACATTCCAAAATTATTCCTCAATCCTAAACTCTAAATTTTTAAATTCCTAAATTGCATACTATTTCCAAGTTTCTAATTCCAAATTAGAATCACATCCAAATTAAAAGTCCTAAATCAAATTACAATCCAGAATCATCCCGAATTAAAATCACATACCAAATTAAATTCACAGCCAAATTATTTACAGTCTCAAATCATCATGAATTAAAATTTCGAGTCTCAAATCACAGTCCTTACAAATCGAATTACAATTTAGTCCAAATTTGCACCTAAATAAGGGAGAATAGAGAGCAATAAAAATGTACTTGTAATAGCTCCCCAAATCTATCGAAGAGCAGAATGAGCGTCAATCCAAGCACAAGCTAAGAATTAGGCCTGTAAAAGAAAATTTTAGATTAGAGAATTTTGTGGTTTAAAAATTAAAAAAAAAAGAAGAAACAAAGTAATTTTCTAAACTCAAGCCTTTCAGATTTTCATGCCTTCAACTTGTTTTTTACAGAAGAAGATTAAAAAAATATTTCTAAACTCAACATGATGAGAATTGAATCAAAATCATAAAAAAAAAAAAAAAAAAAAAAAAAAAAAAGCTGTGATGAACACATATACCACTTAAATTCTGAGCATGGTATGAAAATTGGCATTTAAATCGGTAATACGACGAGAATTCGAGAATCGCCCTCCAAAAATCCCAGTTCCTCCCTCCGCTGAAATATTTGCTTATGTGAAAGACATTCAAGCCATTGGCCAACCTACTGATTACAAAAAAAGGTATTGCTAGCCTTTAATCGGCAATTGGTTCAAGTAATTGCATCCAAACTACTACTAATAAATTCGTCGCCAAAGATATAACCATTCAGATGAAAAAAAAAAAAAAAAAAAAAAAAAAAAAAAAAGCATCTATTTACTAGTAGAATTGATGAAGGCAAATATCTCAAACAACAGCACAGAGATCACAGACAGCTTCTCAGTTACAGTCTTTCAGACAACCTCAAAGCAAAACAAACAAACAAAAAACCAAAGAGATTAAAAGTACCCATTAAAAAAAAAAAAAAAAGATCAAGTCCAGAGCGCCTTTCAGTATATTCGAGGAGTCTCACGAAAATAGGTTTTAGTCAAGAGGAATTTGATTTGGATTCTACATTTTGGAAAGATCAATTTAACCGGTACTGGAAAATCAAATTGGGCTCAAAAGCAGTGTAATACCTTGAGAACGACGGTGGAGGTGGAGACTGTCTTCTTCGGCGAGTGGCCGCGGGTAACGATGAGCGACGATGAATGTAGGGTAGATGACAGAGGCGAATGACGGTTGACAACCGGCGACGGCTGAGAAGTGAAATCGAAGGAAACGATCATTTTTTTTTTTTCTTCTTCTTTCTTCTCCGACGGCTGGCGTTAAAAAAAAAAAAAGGAAAGACGTCCTTTTTAATCAAAGAGATGAAACCCTAGAATAAAGGGATTAGGTTTTGCCATTACATTCGAAATTACAAAAATGCTCTCCATTTAAAGATATTCGAAATTACAAAAATGCTCTCCATTTAAAGATTTTCAAAGAAAATTAGTTCAATATGTATTGAAGAAGACTTGAACCAAGAACAAGAAGACCTAAGGCTACACATGTTCCACTTGGCCAAATGAGACTTGTTAACAACAATTCACATTATAACTATAATGCTTTGTTAACTTTGAGGTTGAGATTCTAACCCATACTTTAAAATGAAATTAGGACATATTCTAGACTCATCCCAAAATTATGCGTTGAGTTCAAATTTCATCTCAAATTCAAGCTTCAAGTCAAAATTTCTCGAAATCCAAAAATTATCCTCGATCAAATTTCCGTTACTTCCAAAGTTCAAACCAAATGTTGGATGAAATCCAGAATATTCTAGGAATTAAAATTTTGGGCATATTCCAAATTTTATTTCCAAGCATGATTTAGAGTCAAAAGTTATCTAAATCCAAGTCTCAAATCAAAACTGGCGGTTTGGGTATATTTTATCCACGTCGAAATTAGAGTAAAGTTCAAAGTCAAACCCTATTCAAAATTCAATGGGGCAGACACAAGTCTCTACTCTACATCCCAAGATAAACTAAGGTAGAACAAAAAATCTACCGAAGTTTAAATCAAATTTCTGCCAGATAAGAAAGATCAAAACTACGAGCCAAATTCATATTTTTGATCGATTGGCATGGAAAGATGCGTCAATTAAAATAATTGATTTATGAATCAAACCTCATATTTCGATAAAATTGACACGTCAAAGCGGAGTCGAAATTAGGGGTGTCCTACGTTTCGATTTATCTATTTAACTTTTCCGAGACTCACCCACACATACTTGTGCATAACTCTCGAAAAATGGGGCATTTGTTGACCGAGAAATTTCGGCCAATCAACGGTCGCCACGTGTCTCCATCACGACCGGGGATCAGATAGACTTGACCGAGCAAATTCGGTCAAACTGCAATTGGGCTCAAAATCGAATCGGGCCAGAAAGATATGCAAAAGACAATTTGGCCCAAAGATCAAACCCATTGGGCTCAAGATTCAAAAGCCCATTAGGTACAAACCCAAGCCCATTGGGCCCAAAGCCCAAGCCCATTGGATCCAGACCCAAGCCCACCAGGCCCATGAGAACTCTATAAATAGAGAGTTCATTTTCATTTTCAAGGTTCAGAAAATTTTCTTCTCCTAAGAACTCAGAGAGAATTCCAAAACAACGAAGACTCTTTGAATCCTGAAGACTGAACGTCACTTGAAGACCAAACACCTGAAGACTGCACCGCTACGCGAAGCTGAAGGTTCAACCTCGAGAACAAGCTGCGAAGCCCTCGAGTACGTTACATTTAAGAGAGAGAATCAGAGGATCAATCATTAGAGATTGTAATCCTACGCACTGATACATACAATACATCAATACAAATTCAAATTGCATTTTACACGTGTTCGAATCTCTATACTTCGTCGAAATCTCGTGTGAACAATGACTAATCTCGGTTTTCCGAAAACCGACTTTTCGCACATGAATTTCTATTCATGCTTTAGACCGATTCCATATTTAAATCATATTTAAATATGTCCATCATCCTTCCAAAACCGAATTTGTATAAATTCAAATTCCTTTTTCTCTTATATTATTACACGACTTTATTCGAGCTAGCTAGGAGAACCTAAAGAACCTATAGATCATGGGCTCCAACAATACGAGATTACTCGGTTAAACTCTTTTAACCGGTCTACTCAACATTCGTTAGCCCCAGAGACTCCACTAAAGTCAAGAGTTGCACTCTCCTCACTGTAGATATATTGTGTCCTCTTGATATTATCATCATCAGTGAGTTGATCCTTCACAGGTCGTTCGTAATCACAACGGGTCATTTATATTGTTTAACCCCTACATTGCATCTTGTTCCTTAAGTACCACTGATACCTCTAATGAACAATTGATTTGTGGTCCAACCAGCAAATCAGATCACTCTCGGGCTAGGAGAGGGTGGGCCCATTGTTCAAGACCTGGAGTCAGCTATTAAGGGAACAACCTCTCTACTATCCCTAAAAGCGGGTAGAAGTGAATTACGTCTTGCAAGACTATGTCCCCAACTATCTATTCGATCTTATCCCCAAGATGGTAGGCTTATTGAGTCGACGATCTGACCACTCTCACCCGTACAAGTCAAAGGATAAGCTCGAACAAACAGGAGTTCATAGCGAGCTTAGGATGGAGATCGAGTTACCTAGGTCATCATATGAAAAAGTCGGCCTCTTCAGTAAACAGTGTTATAAAGAAAGAGCGACTTGATTTCTCGGTTCAGTCTTATGCAAACTCATTGCACAGGACGCCCTCACTCACATGTCTCCACATGAAACGATTCGGATCAAGTCGTTTTGTACTATACAAAGTGAGCCGCATCCAATAGTGTTACCAGGATAAGGTACCCAGTCTTATCCATATACTATAGACAGTTTTGGCTGTTTACTTGAACTTGATCCACATTCATGTCATACATGAAGCTCAAATACTCATGTTATCGCCATGGGTGTTTGTTATTGATATAGGTTAATGCAAACACAATTTCATTTTATTCAATAACAACTTTACTGAATAAATCTCAATAACACTTTATTGCTAAATAGAATATATACATTCATACAGTTTACAAACTACGATTTTTAGGACATAAAACCCAACAAACTCCCACTTGGACTAAAATGTCTGTGGTGCACATGCTGGTTCAGAAAACTAGAATATCATATATCCAAAATTTCTCCCACTGCCCTACTGTACAGCTCGCAGCCCTAGACTCATTAAGTGTCCCTCAAACACTTTAGCCGTTAGGGACTTAGTAAACGGATCAACAATGTTGTGCTCCGAGGCGATCTATGTGAAGATCACATCTCCTCGTGCACTAAAACCGAGCTCTACTTACAATCCTTTGCTGCTTTGTAAGCTGCAATATACTTAGCTTCCATAGAGGAGTTAGCAATACAACTTTTGTATTTCACTCCTCCATACTAGGATAAAACTATAACAAGAGTGATAACTCTAAAATATAGTTACTATTATGTCCTTAATATTGGCTAGAATCGTGCTTATTATAGATTAAAATGCATTGTTGTAGGTGAATTCATGGTCGAGAGCTAAATGAGTCCCAAGCCGTGTTTCAGAGCTAAGACGGATGTTTTTGACGCCTCGGGATCGCATCGGGGAATGAGGAGCATCAAAAGTGAAGTTTTTGCCTAAAAGGAGCAACCAAGGCAAAATATTTTGTCAAAACCCTAGAGCAAGCGTCGAGACGCTGTCGAAGAGCGTCTCGACGCTCCGAACGCGCGCGCGCTGTGCATTTCCGTTCGTAGCGTCTCGACGCTCTGAACGCGCGCGCGCTGTGCATTTCCGTTCGTAGCGTCTCGACGCTACGACGATTATAGAAGGGGAGAAGTCTGATTTTAGGTCATCTTCTTCATTCTTTTTCTTCGGGATTGCTGTATTTTCGCCATTTTTGGGCTTTTCTTCCTCCATTGATGTATGCTACCAAGCTCGTCCATGGAGTTTTGGAGAAATTCATCTTCCATGGAGAAATTGATTTTGAGTTTGAGATTGCAAACTATGGATTAAAGGGGAGATTTGCCCTTTTGTGTATGTTTAGCTACTTATAACTTTTTGCATCTTCTTCATTTGATTGTCTTCAAATTAGCATGTGTAGCTTAATTAGGAGTGACGTTCTAATTCCTATGCATGCTAGAATGTTAAAGATTAGGACGTATAATGAAAGAGTTTCGGCATGCATAGCGGAAGCAACGTTGGATCTAGGGGTGAGTAAACAACACCGAAAAACCGACCCGACCGACAAAAACCGACCGAACCGACGTCGGTCGGTCGGTTTGTCCAATGGTTCGGTCGGTGTCGGTTGTGCAACGTGCAAAACCGACGTTTTGGTCGGTCGGCGGAATTAAATCCCCTTTTCCGACCGAACCGACCGAAAAAAAAAAAAAAAAAAAAAAAAAAAATCGTCTTGCGTGCCTGATGGCTGACAGCTGATGGTTGATGGCTGACAAACACTTTCTCCCACAACAACATAGGGAAGACCAATTGGTCTTCCCAACATATATATAATAATATTAAATAATTAAAATAATATATTAAAATATTATTTTTTAAAATTTTTCATTTCATACGATTTTTTACTCCTCTTCTTCTCCATTCTCCATTTTCTTTCTCTTTCACCATTTTCTTTCCTTCTCTTCTTTATTTATTTTTCATCTCTTCCTTCATTTTTTTTCAGTTTTGAGTGGCAAACAACAATAAAAAGAGCCGAGAGGCATCTTCTTCTCCCTTCTCTTCTTTTTCTTTGTTTTTTCACGTTTTTTTTCAAAAGTTCGTTGGAGTTAGGTAAAAACCGACCAAAACCGACCGACCGACCGATCATCGGTCGGCCGGCGTCACTAAGCTCTTTAAAACCGACCATCACCGACCGATGTAAACCGACTTGTCGGTGGTCAGCGACGGTTTGAGCCAAAAACCGACTCCGACCGACCGATACTCACCCCTAGTTGGATCTAAGTACTCTTATTTTGTTAATTTAAAAGGAAAAAAAACATGTAATTTGAAAATCAAAGACAATAATTTAGAAGTTACCTTTGAAGTTCAAATTCTTCTTGATTCCAAACTCGATCTTCGAACGTAACGGTCACGAACCACCACGAGAGTCTTCCCGACTATTCTCCGGCCTTAGAACGGGATTGTGGGATCCTTTGAGTGACTAATTTAAAAGAGAATTGAAGATGGAATTGGAGAGAATGGTAGAGAAATTGTCTTTACAATTCTCAAAGTTCATCAAAATTCCAAGAAGAAGTCAATCCAATTAACCCTTTGTATATATAGAAGACTACATGCAAAAACATGCAAAATTGAGTTAACAATAGGATCCCATGTAGAATCCACTCAATTTAGTGGGATTAGTGGCTTGATGTGGGATGAACACTTAGCAAAAAAGTTTGACTCATAAAACCACCAACAAATGGTTTTTCCCACTAACTCAAGAATTGGATTTTTCCACTAACTTAAGAATTTGATTTTTCCACTAACTTAAGAATTTGATTTTTCCACTAACTTTAGTCATCAAAATGACTCTTGACTTTCAAGGTTTAGTGGAGTCAACATTTGACTTTTGACTTTCAAAGTTTTAGTCAATTGTCTTTAATTTGACTTTTGACTAACTTTGATCAAATTAATTCAATTTAAAAATTAATTCCAATAATTAATTTTAAATTAAATTAAATTAATATTAAATAATTAATTAAACAATTTAATTAATTCAAATTTAATATCCAATAAATCCAACACTAATCCCGATCATTCCCGATATACATGATTATGAATCCATATTCATATTTTCGATATTTAAATCTTATTTAAATATCACCATCTCTCTCTATTGTTCAATTCGCAATTGAACGTTATGTCGTTAAATATATCACATATATTTAACGTTAATTCCCTAATTCGAATTCGAACACTTCGAATTCACTCGTCACACTGTTCTAAGGTTTAGTCCGATATGAGCTAGCAGGGGGACCTCATGGACCTACAGATCATGAGCTCCAACGATCCGAGATTAACTGGTTAAACTCTTTAACCTAGTTAATCAACATTCGTTAACTACCAAGACATTCCACTATAGCCTAGTAGTTGCATTCTCCTCACTGTAGATATATTTATGTCCACTCGATATAACCATGATTAGTAAGTTGACCCTTCACAGGTTGTTCGTAATTTACGGTCGGGTCAAATATCTGTTTTACCCCCGTAATTACATCTTGCTCCTTAAATCCCACTGATCCTCTAATGAACAATTGGTTTGTGATCCAAACACTAAACCGATTGGTATGTGATCTAATCACTATACCGAGTCCCTCTCGGGCCAATGAGAAGGTGGGGCCCCTTGTTCAAGACCTGGAGTCAGCACTTAAGGGAACAACCTATCTACTATCCCTAGAGACGGGTAGGAGTGAATTCCATCTTGCACCCTATGTCCTCAGCTATCTATTCGGTCTTACCCCTGAAATGGGAGGCTTATTGAGTCGGCGCTGTTGAGCCACTCTCACCCATGCAGATCTAAGGATAATCCCGAATAAACAGGAGTTCATAGTTAGCTTAGGATTAAGGTCAAATTACCTAGGTCATCGTTTTGAAATAGTCAGTCTTTAAATTAGTAAACAGCGTTATAAAGCAAGAGTGACTTATTTCGCGGTCCGGTCTAATGCAAACTCTTTGCATAGGACGCCCCCATTCACATGTCTCCACATGAACGATTCAGAATCACATCGTTTGTACTAAATACAAAATGGGCCGCATCCAATAGTGTCCCCAGGATAAGGTATCCAGCCTTATCCGTATACTATAGACCGTTTTGGCTATTTACTCGAACTTGATCCACTTTTATGTCTCCACATAAAGTTCAAGTACTCATGTTATAGCCATGGATCTTAGTTTATTGGATTTAGGGTTTTCTAAAATGAAATAAGCAATTCACATATTCAATAATAACTTAATTGAATAAACATCAATAACACTTTATTAGTAATAAAATATGTTTATCATTTACAAACCACGAGTTTTAGGACATAAAACCGAACAAACTCCCACTTGGACTAAAACTCCAGTGGTAACAAATATATATCCATATATATACATAATGTTGAGTTTTTCGAAAAGAGAAATAAATACAATAAACTAGGGCATCACATACCCATAGTTTTCTCCCACTTGCCCTAGATTATACATCCTGTAGTCCTAGTCTCACTAGGTGACCCTCAAACACTTTAGCCGTGAGAGCCTTTGTAAATGGATCAGCAATGTTGTCCTCAGAGGCTATTTGTTTCACAATAACGTCTCCTCGTTGGACGATCTCTCGAATGAGATGATATTTTCGATCAATATGTTTCCCGCGTTTATGGCTCCTTGGCTCTTTTGAATTTGCAACTACTCCACTGTTATCACAAAAGAGAGTGATAGGCAGATGCATATTTGGAACAACTTCCAAATCGTTCAAAAACTTTCTAAGCCACACAGCTTCTTTTGCTGCTTCACAGGGAGCTACGTATTCTGCTTCCATAGTGGAGTCAGCAACACAACTTTGCTTGATACTCCGCCATACTACAGCTCCTCCATTCAGAGTGAACACTGATCCCGATGTTGATTTTCTCGAATCTCTATCCGACTGAAAATCAGAATCAGTGTATCCTGTAAGAATCAGATCCTTACCTTTATACACGAGCATGTAATCCCTCGTTCTCCTAAGATACTTGAGGATATTCTTAACAGTTGTCCAATGTATAAGTCCAGGATTTGACTGAAACCTGCTGACAACACCTACTGCATAGCATATGTCGGGTCGTGTACACAACATAGCATACATCAGACTTCCAACTGCCGATGCATATGGAATGCGTCTCATATCCTCAACTTCTTGAGGTGTCTTAGGACATTGTTCCTTCGACAAGTGAATTCCATGCCTAAAGGGTAGCAAACCCCTCTTGGAATTTTGCATCTTATATCTTGACAACATCTTGTCAATATAGGATGCTTGAGACATGACTAATGTTCTATTCTTACGGTTCCGAACTATTTGGATCCCAAGAATATATTGAGCTTCTCCCAAATCTTTCATTTGGAATTGAGTTGCTAGCCATTTATTGACGTCAGTCAGGCATCTTACATCATTCCCAATGAGTAAGATATCATCGACATATAACACGAAGAATGCTACAGATGTTTTGACAATCTTCTTGTAAACACAAGGTTCGTCAATGTTTTGTTCAAAACCATAAGATTTGATCGCAGTATCAAACCTTATATTCCAGCATCTAGATGCTTGTTTCAACCCATAAATGGATCGTTTAAGGTTACAAAGTTTTTGTTCTTGATTTTGTATTATAAACCCCTCTAGTTGAGACATATAGATACTCTCTTCAAGATTGTCATTCAGAAAGGCTGTCTTGACATCCATTTGCCAAATCTCATTGTCATAATATGTGGCAATGGACAAGAGTATTCTAATTGATTTTAACATGACAACAGGAGAGAAGGTTTCATCATAGTCTACCCTCTCTCTCTAGGTATAACCCTTTGTCACTAATCGAGCTTTAAAGGTTTGTACCTTACCAGCTTGGTCTCGTTTCCTTTTGTAGATCCATTTACAACCAATAGGTTTTACCCCATCTGGTTGATCTACAAGTTCCCAGACCGAATTGAAGTACATCGACTCCATTTCGAGGTCCATGGCTTTGATCCACTGATCTTTGTCAACATCATTCATTGCCTGTTTATAGGTCAATGGATCCTCTATTCCATCATCTGGTATGATGATTTGAGTTTCTACTAAACCCATGTAACGGTCAGGTTGTTGCACAACCCTCCCACTACGTCGAGGCACTCTCAACTCTTGAGATGGATGTGAGTAATCAGAAGTATTAGCTCCATCAACAACTCTTGTTGAGGGATCAATCTCATCAACAACTCTTGTTGATCTATCTGTAGCTTCTTTAGAAATTTCACGCAATACTAGTTTACTGCGAGGTTGATGATCTCTCATGTGATCTTCTTCGAGAAAAGTAGCATTTGTCGATACAAATACTTTATTTTCTTCTGGATCAAAGAAGTATCCAGCTTTCGATTCTTTTGGGTAGCCTATGAATAAACATACTTTTGAACGACGTTCCAATTTCTTAGGGTTTTGCACCAACACATGTGTCGGGCATCCCCAGATCCTGAAGTGACGAAAACTAGTTTTACGCCCTCTCCATAACTCATAAGGCGTTCCAGTAACACTTTTAGAGGGAACATTGTTCAAAATGTAGGCAGCAGTCTCTATTGCATATCCCCAAAACGAATCAGGCAAATGAGCATAACTCATCATCGATCGAACCATGTCTAACAAGGTTCTGTTTCTTCTCTCCGATACACCGTTTTGCTGAGGCGTACTAGGTGCAGAGAGTTGTGACTGGATTCCATGTTCTATCAAATAGTCTTGGAATCTCAGGTCCATGTACTCTCCACCTCGATCTGATCGAAGTGTTTTAATTGTTTTACCTAATAAGTTCTCAACTTCTGCCTTATATTCCTTGAACTTTTCAAGAGCTTCAGACTTATGATGTATTAGGTAAACATAACCGTACCTTGAATAATCATCTATGAAACTGATGAAATATTCATTACCTCCTCGAGCTTTGACATTCATTGGTCCACAAAGGTCCGAATGCACGAGTTCTAAGGATTCTTTGGCTCTAAGACCTTTTCCAGTAAAAGATCTTTTCGTCATTTTTCCCTCAAGACAAGACTCACATGCTGGTAAAGAGTTGTCTTCTAACTGGCTTAGATGACCATTCTTAACCAATCTCTCAATCCTATTGAGATTAATGTGGCCAAGTCTTAAGTGCCAAAGATATGTACTTGAAGAAACTTTTTGCCTTTTGTTTCGCGTCTCAGCCGTTTTAAACATCTCGATATTTAAAATAGCTTTCGCTCTGGTCGGTTTTAACTTATATAAGTTGTTTTCTAGTTTTGCAGAACAAATAGGAATACCTCTTTTGGTAATGAACACTTCATTAATTTCAAAAGATACTTTATACAATTGTTCTAACAAACAAGAGATAGATACAAGATTCCTTTTCATTTCAGGAACAAGATACACATTATCTAATATAATGAATCTATCTCCAAAAAACAACTTTAAATCTCCCACTGATTTTGCTGAGACAACCTCTCCTGTTCCAACCCTGAGAGTTATCTCGCCTTCCGCAAGCGTTCTCCAGGAACTAGTTTCCTGAAAAGAAGAACAAATATGATTAGTGGCCCCTGAATCCAATATCCAGGAAGAGTCATCACTCTCCACTAAACATGTTTCAACAACTAGTAAATCATATTTACCTTGTTTTGCCTTTTCAGCTTTCTTCTCTGCAAGGTACTTTGGGCAGTTTCTTTTCCAATGTCCATTCTCGTTGCAGTGGAAACATTTTTCTTTATCTGAAACTTGAGCCTTGCTTTTGCGGTCATTAGGAGTTTTACTTTTCCTCTTCCCTTTCTTTTTCATCGAAATACTCTTATTTTTAGAAGAAGAAGGGCCAGACTTCGTCCCAGAGAACGATCCTCTATAGAACTTTTTAGTGGTAGCAACATTTGCCTCCACTTCATATCCCTTAGTTTTCAGGAGGGACTGATAAGTCTGAAGCTCATTCAGAAGAGTAGTCAAGTTGTTGGGATTTATGCCCTAAAGCCTCGTAATTAATTAATAATTATTTGATAATTATTTTATTATTATTATTTGCAATTTATAATATTCATTATATAAATAAAATCCAAGGTTATTAGTGTAATCTTGAACTGTATGTAGTTGACATATGGGAGGATCATGTTCAAGTAATAACCTAAAGGGTCTATAGTATATGGATAAGGTTGGGTGCCTTATCCTGGTAACACTATTGATACGGCCCACTTTGTAATTGTTACAAATGATTTGATCCAAATCATTCATGTAGAGACATGTGAGTGGGGGTATCCTATACAATGAGTTTGTATAAGACTGGACCACGAAATATATATAATCTCTCTTTATAAATCCGTTATTTGAGAAGATTAATATTTCACAGGATGATCATATGTGACTCGATCTTAATCCTGAGTGAGTTATGAACTCCTGCATGTGAGGGCTCGTCCTTTGATTTGTATGGGTGAGAATGACCTTTATAGCCGATTCAATAAGCCTACCATTTTGGGGACCTGACCAAATAGGGAGTTGGGAACATAAGTTTCACAAGATGGAATTCACTTCTTCCCATATAGGGAAAGTAGATGAGTAGTTCTCTTAAGTGCTGATTTCGAGACTTGAACAATGGGGCCCCACCTTCTCACTGGCCCGAGAGGGACTTCGTTTATGGTTGGATCATAAACAGGTTGTTCATTAGAGAATCAGTGGTACTTAAGGTGTAAGATGTAATTACAGGGGTAAAACGGACTTTTGACCCAGCTGTAATTACGAACAACTCGTGAAGGATCGACTTGCATGTAATGATTATATCCATGGACACAACTTGTCCTACACTGCATAAGAGTGCAACTCTAGGCCTATAGTGGAGTGACCTAGAGTTAATGAATGAAAGTTAATTAATTAATGAGTTTAATTAATTAATTTTGTATCATTGGAGCTTATAAATCTGTAGGTCCATAAGGTTCCCTTGCTAGCTCATAGTAACACTAAAATGATCTATTTAGTTGAAAGAAAAATTTGAAATATTCAAATTAATATTTAATATATTTGATATATTAAATGTAGAAGAGTAAAATATATTTATTGTATTTGATACATTAAATATTAGAGGAAATAGTTTATGTATATGATACATTAATATTAAAAACTATATACATATGTTATTTGAATGAGATTCAAATTGGTTTAAAGTATATTATAAAATATTAATTTAATAATATTTGAATAAGATTCAAATAAATATAAAATACATATTTTAATATATTAGATATTAAAATGTATTTTATAAAATAAAATTAATTCCTAAAAGCCTTATTATAAATAAGACATTTAGGTTTAGTCAAAAGGTTGGCCAAACACACCACTCACCCTCTGAAGAGAGAATTGTTCTCTCATTCTTTCAAAGAGCTCCCACAAGCCTTGATCACGTGTTCGAGTCATAGCGAGTAGGGGTGAGTATCGGTCGGTCGGAGTCGGTTTTTTGCTAAAACCGACGCCGAACCGACCAAGTCGGTTTTCCAAATACTAGAAACCGAAAAAAAAAAATCAGTTCATGAAAACCGATCGACCGAACCGACGGTTCGGTCGGTCGGTTCGGCGCAAAACCGACAACACAAAAGAGATGGAGAAACAGAGATGGAAGCGCCAGAGGGCGGCGGGCGTGTTAACAAATGAGACGAGATCGAAACAGCAGCGATGAAGATTGAGGGAGGTGAGGGGCGATGTGCGATGTGCGATGCGAGGGGAAACGGCTGAGGGCGGCGTCGTGTTAACAGAGAGGGCGAGATCGAGACGACGATGATGAAGGTTGGGGGAGGCGAAGGGCAGCGTGCGATAAAAGGAGAAAAAGGGAGACGTCGGAGGGAGACTATGGATTCAATGAGGGAGAGAAATAAGAGCCCAACCATGGAAGAAAGAGATAAGAAAAATCAGAAGAAAAATGAGGAAGAAAGAAGAAGATGAATGGAAAATCGTGAAGAAAAAAAATAAAAAATAAAAAATAAATTATTTTTTTATAATAACTTTTCCTTGGGAAGTGGAAGAGAGAGTCTTACACCTCCTCTTCCCAAGCCAACCTCTTCTTCCCAAGACAAGACAAGACAACACAAGTATGTGACGGGAAGCGTAAAGTTGTAAACATTTTTTTTTTTTTTTAAATCGGTCGGTTCGGTCGATTTTAGCCTTCTTTGGCTCGCCGACCGACCGACTGGTCGGTTTTGCTACATGCAAAACCGACCCCGACCGAAATTAGCCATAAACCGACCGAAATTGATCGGTTTGGTCGGTTTCGGTCGGTCGGCTCGATTTTTCGGTCTGTATTGCTCACCCCTAATAGCGAGAAAGATCTCGTGGAAAAAGGAACACAAGAAGATGATTCATCAAAGGTATTATTTGCTTAACATGTATTCTTAATTTAATTCTAAATAAACTTAAAGTAACGAATCCAAACGCTTCCGCTTCGGGGAATGAAGAGTTCATTCCCTTCACAAGTTATATTCAATTTTGTTCATCATCGCATTTGTGCGGAATTGTAGGAAGCTCTTCGGAAGAGACTCCAGACTAAAACTGACCTGACTCTTCTCATCTATGACAACTCCATTTACTTCTGCCACATTGAAATGGACCATCATGTCCAGGACATGTTCTCTAACAGAGGTCCCTTCTTTCATGCGACAGTTATAAACGTACTTTATGGCATCATGCCTAAGGGAGAAGGACGGTTGTCCAAACATCCCCTTCAGAGATTCCATAATCTCTTTGGCAGCACCCATACCATCGTGTTTCTTAGCCAATACATCAGATATGCTGGCCAGAATGTAGACGCGGGCTTTATCATTTGCCCTTGTCCATCTGTCATATGCATCCTGAACATTTCGGTTTGCATTTGTGCCGGGGTTTGGAGGACACTCCTCAGTTAAAACGAACCTTAGATCATCAATTACCAGTATTGTGTTTAAATTTGATTTCCACGTTGCGTAATTATCCCCGTTAAGTTTCTTAGAAGCTAGTAACTGTACTATTGAGTTGGACATGCTGAAAAAAGTAAACATATCGTATTTAGTGAAATTGCTATTACCCTTTTATATTATCCAATCAAGTTTTTGCAAAAGTAATAATGTACCCATTATTTATTCTTTATTGCAACGATACTACAAAGGTTTAGAGCAACATCCACCTAGGGGCAGTCTATCACTCCTCCTTTGAATTGAGACAATCTCAGCTAATCACTATTACCAGAATAACTCATATTCCAATAGATCTTTTAGCTATCGTTTACTTTGGTCAAGAAGTTACTAACACTTAGTAATTCTTGTAAGTGTGACCCTCCATTTTCAGACCTCAGAGATCGGAACCAACAAGCTCCCGAAGTTGGAAAGACAAT
This sequence comes from Herpetospermum pedunculosum, assembly GCA_028017165.1. Lineage (NCBI taxonomy): Eukaryota > Viridiplantae > Streptophyta > Magnoliopsida > Cucurbitales > Cucurbitaceae > Herpetospermum > Herpetospermum pedunculosum. The sequence goes on from CM051529.1 coordinate 47,556,502, forward strand.
GCTGAAAACGGACCTATGAGACCCTATCAATTTCTGGAGTTCGCGGTGTTCCGAATCCCATGATACAGCCCTCCTAAGGGGTGGTCGCCAGGGCAGACTCGCAGGCGCATCATGGAAATCTCACGGTGCAACCTAATGGAGGAGACCGTAGGATGTGTTGACACACAACCTTCGCCCACTTACTATGAACGACTTCCCCTGTTCACCTTGTTATTGACTCATGCAAATACTTTCCTACTGGAGGTCGCTCCCAGGGCGACTCGAAGTCGAGCATGAATCTCACAGTGTGAACTCTTAGGGACGTAGGAGCTGAAAACATTTTTCCTCCCACTGAAGTGTTCTAGGCGGTTGGGTATGATTTTACTTAGGCATATATTTTGGCTAACTAAAATATATCCTAAGTCTAGGTAATCTTTCCGAGTATAACGTTTATACTGGATTTTAACCTATGATGTCTAGGTGATAAAACTTTTTAAAACCTCACATCACTCACGCATGCTCATAAAACCGGGTTAGCTAAACTCAAACGCCAGTTCGATGCCCAGGTAGGAGGTGTTCTGTAAACCGTCAACTTAAATACCCCCAAGCTGAGACAACATCTTACCGGGTGAGTTTTTCTTGTAACCGAAGTTTTAACAAGATATCGACCTATTTTAACTATTAAAACAGGAGATTGCTTGGTAGTTAACCCTAAATGAGCATGCATTTATCTTTGTTATAAGTTTTAATGTCTAATTCATTTTATAACACTTATAAAAAAAATAAACCTTATAACATACATCTAACATGCTTTTATATAACAATTATATCAAACCATTCCATGCAAAAATATAACAACTTATATGAAATCTCATGGAATCCTAAACATGCATACTTATATTATAACATTTATAACATACTTTCAATGCATGTTTCATGCTTATCCTATGGTGGGATTTTAAATCTACATGGCATACAATATGCACACAAGATTATGTTTATTTAAACTATACATTCACAATGCATAAATAAATAAACCACACTAAAAATGGATTGGTTTTGGCATCCTAAACAAGCAGTCTAATGCAAACTCTTTGCATAGGACGCCCTCATTCACATGTCTCCACATGAACGATTCAGAATCACATCTTTTGTACTAAATACAAAATGGGCCGCATCCAATAGTGTCCCTAGGATAAGGTATCCAACTTTATCTGTATACTATAGACCATTTTGGCTATTTACTCGAACTTGATCCACTTTTATGTCTCCACATAAAGTTCAAGTACTCATGTTATAGCCATGGATCTTAGTTTATTGGATTTATGGTTTTCTAAAATGAAATGAGCAATTCACATACATTCATCACATGAAGCAACGTTGGATCTAAGTATTCTTATTTTGTTAATTTAAAAGGAAAAAACATGTAATTTGAAAATCAAAGACAATAATTTAGAAGTTACCTTTGAAGTTCAGATTCTTCTTGATTCCAAACTCGATCTTCGAACGTAACGGTCACGAACTACCACGAGAGTCTTCTCGACTATTCTCCGGCCTTAGAACGGGATTGTGGGATCCTTTGAGTGACTAATTTAAAAGAGAATTGAAGATGGAATTGGAGAGAATGGTAGATAAATTGTCTTTACAATTCTCAAAGTTCATCAAAATTCCAAGAAGAAGTCAATCCAATTAACCCTTTGTATATATAGAAGACTACATGCAAAATTGAGTTAACAATAGGATGCCATGTAGAATCCACTCAATTTAGTGGGATTAGTGGCTTGATGTGGGATGAACACTTAGCAAAAACGTTTGACTCATAAAACCACCAACAAATGGTTTTTCCCACTAACTCAAGAATTGAATTTTTCCACTAATTTTAGTCATCAAAATGACTCTTGACTTTCAAGGTTTAGTGGAGTCAACATTTGACTTTTGACTTTCAAAGTTTTAGTCAATTGTCTTTAATTTGACTTTTGACTAACTTTGATCAAATTAATTCAATTTAAAAATTAATTCCAATAATTAATTTTAAATTAAATTAAATTAAATTAATATTAAACAATTAATTAAACAATTTAATTAATTCAAATTTAATATCCAATAAATCCAACACTAATCCCGATCATTCCCGATATACATGATTATGAATCCATATTCATATTTTCGATATTTAAATCTTATTTAAATATCACCATCTCTCTCTATTGTTCAATTCACAATTGAACGTTATGTCGTTAAATATATCACATATATTTAACGTTAATTCCCTAATTCGAATTCGAACACTTCGAATTCACTCGTCACACTGTTCTAAGGTTTAGTCCGATATGAGCTAGCAGGGGGACCTCATGGACCTACAGATCATGAGCTCCAACGATCCGAGATTAACTGGTTAAACTCTTTAACCTAGTTAATCAACATTCGTTAACTACCAGGACATTCCACTATAGCCTAGTAGTTGCATTATCCTCACTGTAGATATATTTATGTCCACTCGATATAACCATGATTAGTAAGTTGACCCTTCACAGATTGTTCGTAATTTACGGTCGGGTCAAATATCTGTTTTACTCCCGTAATTACATCTTGCTCCTTAAATCTCATTGATCCTCTAATGAACAATTGGTTTGTGATCCAAACACTAAACCGATTGGTATGTGATCTAATCACTATACCGAGTCCCTCTCGGGCCGATGAGAAGGTGGGACCCCTTGTTCAAGACCTGGAGTCAGCACTTAAGGGAACAACCTATCTACTATCCCTAGAGACGGGTAGGAGTGAATTCCATCTTGCACCCTATGTCCCCAGCTATCTATTCGGTCTTACCCCTGAAATGGGAGGCTTATTGAGTCGGCGCTGTTGAGCCACTCTCACCCATGCAGATCTAAGGATAATCCCGAATAAACAGGAGTTCATAGTTAGGTTAGGATTAAGGTCAAGTTACCTAGGTCATCGTTTTGAAATAGTCAGTCTTTAAAACAGTAAACATCGTTATAAAGCAAGAGTGACTTATTTCACGATCCGGTCTAATGCAAACTCTTTGCATAGGACGCCCTCATTCACATGTCTCCACATGAACGATTCAGAATCACATCGTTTGTACTAAATACAAAATGGACCGCATCCAATAGTGTCCCTAGGATAAGGTATCCAGCGTTATTCGTATACTATAGACCGTTTTGGCTATTTACTCGAACTTGATCCACTTTTATGTCTCCACATAAAGTTCAAGTACTCATGTTATAGCCATGGATCTTAGTTTATTGGATTTAGGGTTTTCTAAAATGAAATAAGCAATTCACATATTCAATAATAACTTAATTGAATAAACCTCAATAACACTTTATTAGTAATAAAATATGTTTATCGTTTACAAACCACGAGTTTTAGGACATAAAACTCAACATATAATTGCCTCCATCGCTAAGTAAAAACGGTTTAAGCATGGCTAATTAACTCGAACCTAAGTGACAGTTGGGGGTAGGAGTTAATTATTGTTTTCATGATAGGCTTTGGGTAAGGGGTAAATCGAATTAATTTGTCGCAGTGTTCCTGTCACTGACCTTCAATTAATTTGGGATTGATCACTTCGAATTGATTATTGGCCAAGTATAATTAGAATTGCACTTATCTAATTATATCATTGGGTTGTTTGAGCTAGAGTATAACCATTCAAATTGCGTGCATGAGCATCGTAGTTAATTCCTATGTTGTCGATGATCTGAATGTCCATAGTGATCAATCTCATTACTCAGAATTAAGCATGTTCGTTTAATTTGTTAAATTCCCGTTATTTTTCCGTTAGCGCTTTTGCATGTTTAATTTCCATTTTACCAACAAAATTTCCTATTTTCCTTAATCGTCAAATCTAGTTTAATTAAGCTTGAATTAATGTCAGTTCTCTGTGGATCGACCTGGTTACCACTTGCTACAAGTTAGCTTAGTGAGATCAGTCTGTATAAATTTCATTTTGGCGGGATTCGACAAATCGAAGGGTGATTTCAATACCAAAATTGGCGTCGTTGCCGGGAAACTTAAATTAATTTGGCTTGATTAAATTTTATTTGTTTGTTTTAAAAAAATTCTTTTGTTTGTATAGTTTAATTTTTCTTGTTCTGTTTCACCGGTTCCTTTTGAGTTTTTTAGCGCAATTATTCTTTGAAAATTTGAGAGAGGCGAAGGGATGGAAGTTATGGCGAATTGTGAACAACAGAAGACTCTAAGACAATTCGCAGCATCTGATCTAGACCGGAACCCATCGAGTATATCGTATCCGGTAGCAAAATGTAGATTTGAACTTAAAGCTGATTTGATTAACTTACTACCTTCTTTTTGTGGTAATGTAGATGAAAACTCCATCAAACATCCATTCCAGATGGTGTGTTAGGCTAATTCAACTTATCCCACTAAGTGTAGCTTAATGCTTAAGTTATGGAAGCCTTTAAACAGAGAGGTGCTAAAATTGGTTGTGTTGTTGATTGCATTTTTTTTTAATGATCTTGATCATTCTCTCTCAAACAAGCTTCCACTGCAAAGACCATCCTCCCAAATCCAAATTCTCTTCCAATTTCTCTCATAAATAGGTCTCACCACCTCGTTGCTCGGCCAGGAGGTGGTCCTTGATGAGTTCGTGAAGAGAATCTAGCAACGAAATTGAAGAAATTCGAACTACAAAAGGTATGTGTTCTTATTTCTCTTTTTTTTCAAGCTTTGAGCATGTTTTTTGTTTAGCTAAATTTATGAAATTAGAGTGACATTGATCCAAATCGTTTCCGCGCTTGTGATATGCGTACCTTCAGTAAGTTATTTTTATATATTTTTGTAGTTATAAATCATAGGCTAATATTATCACTATAAAGTATCTTATGAATTTTAAATAGTAACTTTATGATTAAAATTAACTATGCTAATTAAAATGCAATTTAGACTAGTTATTCTGCAATTTAGACTAGGTAGCAAAGTTGATTAGTGCATTTAGCTAGTTAAAGGGTCGTTTAAGAAAACTAACTTCAGGTTGTTAAGACCTAATTTGAATTACGTTATATGTTCTTTAGAAAGCTTTAAATGATTTAGATTTGAAGTTTGAGGTAAGTGGAATTCTATATTATAAGTAATTGAATTGACGGTTGTATTGCATAGTTGTGATCATATTTAATTGTTTTATTGTGCTATTGATTGTAAATGAGTCATATTAAATTGTTTAAATATATGTTTTATTGATTTGTTGTTTTATGATATTTGATGTTTTGCAAAGTAATGTTATGTCATGTTATTTTTATATGATTATATGTTTTACATGATCTATGTTATTATGATTGATTAGTGGAGCATGTTTAGGTTGAGTATGACATATATGTGTCTTACATTTCACTCATGGAGTCAAATAAATATAGTCGTGGAGTTAAGTAAGAATATGTTATGCATGAACTCAAATTAAGCAGTTATGTTATGTAACTAAAATGAAATGACAAATATGGTTTCTGCTAACGGGTTGGGCCCTAAGAAAAAAAATTAGTTCATGTTAATAGGAGGACGAGGTTTTATTTTCAATAAATTATGTTTTATGAGTAATTATCTTAATTTAAGTCAATTAAATATATATATATATATATATATATAAATAAAAATAAAAAATAAATTGGAGTCATTACAATGTGTTGAGATTAGAGCAAGGATTAAAATATATGTCGATATATCCATAAATCGGAGTCGGAGGGTTCGACATGAATATTAAGGCTTAATCGATATTTTTTATCAATACGTGTAAAACATTAAAAAAAATAATATCATCTATGAATCTCACTATAAATATAAATATTAATAACAAGATGTACAACTAATTAGTTTAGAATTAAAAAAAAAAAAAACTTAATTATTAATTTAAATAATTTATAAAAAAAAAAAAATTAACCTACAAATATATCTGTCAATTTTAATTTTTCATCAATATATTCGTAAAATTGGAATCTCGATATTGATATCAATATTTTCAACCTAATGAGAGAAGATTTTTTTTTCTTAGTTTGTGTCCCCATCTTCCCTAAAATGGCATAGGATAAAAAAAAAAATTTAAAAAAAATGAAAAAATGGTTACAAATGAGGTGGATGACAAAAATTAAATTGATTAAAAATCTAATTTTGGAAGTTTAAAATTTCAAAATGATTTTCGAAAATAAAAATGAAAAAAAAGTAAACTAAAAGAAATGATTTTTTTTAGCAAAAAAAAATAAATAAACAAAGAGAGATTTAATTTGTCTTAATTTTAAAAAATAAAAAGAAATCAAAGATAAAATAATAATAATAAATAAACAAAGATAAAATAATAATAATAAATAAACAAATATAGTTAGACTAGATAAATGACAAATAAAAATAATCAAATAATTTTTTGTGAGAGAATTATGGTAAAAATACATTATTTTGACCTCATATTTAAATGTCATTAGGTTTCAAATATTACGAGTACTGATTCGAATTTTTTTCGAAAATCAAAAGAAAATAATTATAAAAAATTATGTATTTTATATTCTATAAATGTGTTATTACTTATTAGTTATATGAAACTATTTATAATTTATAAATAATGTTCACTAAATTTAGCAAATATTATTTTATTTTTTCCGTAATTTCGCAATTTTTTTTCCTTTATTCTAAAATCGTTTTTGCTTTCCTCCATTCATTTCTCTTCATTTCTTATTCTTTATTCACCACTTCATTTCCGTTGTACCTCTCTTTAATTTCCACCGTGGCATCCGTTTTCCATCATACGATCGTTGCCCCATCATCGTCGGTTCATTTTCGCCCCGGGACATCTTCAATATCTCCAAGTTGTTGCATCTGCTTTCAATCGTCCATATGCGTACATTTCTTTATTTATTTTTATATTCCAAGAACATGTGTGATGTGTACATATAAAACCTTATTTCACACATTGTAGTTTTTGTTCATATACATACATTATATAATATATATATATATATATATATATATATATATATATATATATATAATTTAGGGCAAATTATCTTATTGGTCCCTGAGGTTTGGGTTTAGTAACATTTAGGTCCCTAAGCTTTCAAATCCAACATTTTAATCCCTAAGGTTTTAGTTTAGTAACATTTTGGTCCCTCCGTCCAAAATTCTGGTAACTAACCGAAACTGACATGACTTTTTTATTAATAATTTTTTTCTTTCTTTTTTTAATTATTTTTAAATAAAATATTTGTTTATTACTTTTTTTTTTTCCTTCATCTTCTCCTCTTCTCATCTTTCTCCCTCCCTCCACCTTCTATCATTCTCCACCAATCATTCATGGCTGTCGTCTGCCGTCCGTCGCTGTCGCCGCCCTTGCCCGCCGTCTGTCACCCTTGCCGCCGCCCTTGCCCGCCATCGTCTGTCACCCTTGTCGCCGCCCTCGCTGAACCAAAATGAAAAAAAAACCTTACAGATCTGGAATGAAACCCAGATCTGGAAAACATATTAAATACATAGATAGAATAGAACGAGGTCTAAAAAGAAAAATACAGAGAGGAAATAACTCAAAATCGGTGAGCCGACGGTGGAGGAGTGGCGGGGGAAGGAAGGGGATCAAATTTAGTTGGTGGCTTCAGAACGTCGCTGGTGGACAGAGGATCGGCGAACGATGGGTGGGCGTACGGTGGTAGACGAAAGGTGGAGGGTGGGGCACGGAAAAAACGGTGGGCGTGCGGTGGTAGACGAAATGAAACCCAAATTTGGCAAACGGTGGGCGTGGGCGTTGGCGACCATGGATGATTGGTGGAGAATGATGGAAGGTGGAGGGAGGGGAAAGATTAGGGAAGAAGAAGAAGGAAAAAGAAAATAAAAATAAAAAATAAATATTTTATTTAAAAATATATTTAATATTTAAAAAATAAAAAAATAATAATAATTTATTAATAAAAAAAAAAAGCCAGGTTGTGTTAGTAACGACGAAATTTTGGATGGAGGGACCAAAATGTTACTAAACTAAAACCTTAGGGATTAAAATGTCGGATTTGATAGCTTAGAGACCTGAATGTTACTAAACTCAAACCTCAGGGACCAATAGAGTAAATTTCCCTATACTTTATTAGGTTCTAACAACCTGCAATATTTTACCTCATATATATATATATATATATAAGAAGGTTGCTCATAATATCGCCTCATATGATTTTTTTTTTCTTTTTACTATACATTTTATATAAAAGTGCATATTTTTGCAGCATATAAATCTTCATATTCTCTAACAGATCTACTACATCGAGCTCCTCACAACAGCGAACGAAGGCTAGCAATCGGTGGTGTTGTCCGCCCAACGACCAATGGCGCATTTCACATAAAGTACAAAGCCAGATTCCCTTTTCTAGTGACAGCTCACATAAACTCTTTCGACAGCGACGCAAATCCTCGACGACGACAAACAGATAACTCTTCAACACGACTCTCTCTCCACTTTCGACAAACAAATAACTCTTCAACAAGACTCTCTCTCCACCTTCGCGTTGCTCTCTTCCCCATTCGAAGACGACTAGAGTTGTTATTGTTAAAGATGAAAGTTTAGGTTTTTTTTTCACTTGTATGTTTCATAAACGTGAGATATATTTAAAAATATGAGGTATATATTATTGTTTCATTTTATGTTATATTTAATAATATGATGTATATATTCTTGATAATATGAGGTATATATATATATATAATAATACGTAGTATATACTTCAAATTGAAAAAAACTTGGTATATATGTTGGATTAATATAGAAACCAAATATATATGTTTGATAAATATACATAAAACGGGTATATATGTTGCATTCTAATATATAAACATAATATATATGAAGGGGTCGTTTCCGACAACAAGAGGAGAAACGAAAATTGAGATCATTTTCGACAGAAATAAAATTGAAAAACAATGAAACAAAAAAAAAATGAAATGTCATAGATTAAATAACCAATTTGGGATATATATATATATATATATATATATATATATATATATATATATATATATTCATAAAAGTCAACATTAATTGGGTTAATTTTCATTTTTTATTATTTTAGTAGCATCCAAGATGAGTATTTTAGATAGCGGAAACAAAATGTGTGGAACCAACCCTATATAAATCTCAAGGTCAAATTTCAACTCGAGCCTTCCAATTTTATTAAATCTCCCAAAACATTTCCAACACCACCAAAAGCAAGGATGAAAACATTCAACAATATATCCATAAATTCAAAGGTTCGATATAAATATTAAGGGTTAATCGATATATGTAATATATTTTATAAATACTCATAAAACATAATAATAAATTATAAAAGTAATATAATAATAATAAAAAAAATAAATCATCAATTAAACAAGATCTATAATTTAGTCCATCTATTATTTAGTCCAGTTGGACTGTTAAATGAACTCAATTGTTAATTTAAATATTTTTAAAAAAAATATAATTTACAAAGATATTTTCATCCTCGACAAAAGTACACAACATATTTTTGTTTTCATACATATGATATGTTGGCTTTTAATGAAGTTTTGGGAGGCTGTGAATTAACATCAAAGAAAAAGCGCCATGTAAAAACATTGTCACCATTTTAAATATGTTATGAGAAATTTAATCAAACAAGGACGAAAGTAGAACTTCTAAAACCACAAATAGTCAAATTAAAGCTAAGCATAAACCAAAATAAACAAAGGAAAGATAGAGTAATTAATTTTGAAATAATACAAAAAGAGTGAATCTTGTGCAAGGGAAGCAGGTTGACATCTTATTATTGAAGATCCTCAAGTGGTAAATACACATTGGACAAAATTTCATACCTCTATTTAATCATTGGAGGTGGGGTGTGTATTACTACATACATACAATGATATTGGGACCAAGACAATGTCAAAACTTAATGCATCAAAAAACTCATCTAACAATGAATGTTCAAGACAGCTACAGCAAAAATCTGTCTTAAATGCACTGGTAATGAATGAGGAAGATGCAGCATTATGTATATCAAACATTACCTTCCTTCCCATGCAAATTCGCATTACGCCGAAACTGATGGATAGTGCTGGTTTTGCAGGTAACCTGTACAATTTTTTCAATTACCGGTTGGGTTGGTGTGTTCGGATTATCTATCTCTGTGTTGTACTTTTTTACCTGAAATATCCAGTAAATAAAACAAAAAGATGAACAAACTTATAAGCGACATAAAAAGAAGAATCACATCCCAAGGACCCGAAAAACTGAAAAAATATTTAATAAGGTTGCTATAATGTGGTTGTCTCCCTAACAACCGTTGGTTGTAGAGGTCGTTTGTTCTTTACTTCTAATCAGTAAAATTATTTGTTATCTTAATGGTTTCTTGACCTTCTTTGAAGTGATGCCATAGGCCTGAACTGTTGCCCATCTAAGTTAAGTTCTTGGGCATCCTTGGTTGGGTGTGAAGTGAGTCATGTCCCTTCTTCGTACCTTGGGTTTCCATTGGGCGGCAACTTGAGGACAAGGGAGATGACCTTTTAAGTGATGCCATAGGCCTGAACTGTTGTCATTCTAAGTAAAGTTCCTGGGCGTCCTTGGTTGGGTGTGAGGTGAGTCATCTCCCTTCCTCATACCTTGGGTTTCCGTTGAGCGGCAACTCGAGGAGTCAGGTGTTTTGGAATTAGATTGTGAATAAGATTACGTAACAAGGCTCACCTGGCTAAATGGTTGTGGTGATTCTTCATGGAGCATGATGCTTTGTGGCACAAAGTAATTGGGAGTAGGTATGGTCCGTAACAAGGCTCACCTGGCTAAATGGTTGTGGTGATTCTTCATGGAGCATGATGCTTTGTGGCACAAAGTAATTGGGAGTAGGTATCCTCCGCACCCTTTTGAGTGGGTTGTTGTCGGCGGTGCCAAATAGCCTAGAAAAAGCCTCTGGAAAGCTATTGCCTATGGCCTCCCTTCCTTTTCTCCTTTAATAGATGTTTTGTTAGGGACGGTTCGAATGTTTATTTCTCGGAGGATTGTTGGGTAGCTAATAAACACCTCCCATGAGTTGTTCCCACAATTATATCATATTTCGAGCAAGAAGTTGCATTGTGTGGCTTCCATTTTACCTTTCTCTAACCCTTCCTATTCGTTATCTTTGGGTTTCCGTCGTCCTCCTAATAGAAAGGCGTTAGATGTGGTGGGTCTTCTTTCTTTTCTTCGTGATCAGTATGTGTTTAGAAGGAGAAGGGACTTTCGATTTTGGACCCCTAATGCTTCGAGGGGCTTCTCATCCAATTCCTTTTTCCATTAATTGGTTGTCCTTCCACCACCACAAATGGCCTCTGACTTCTCCTCTCGGAAGGTGAAAATATTAGGAAGGTAAAAAAAAAGTGTGACAGGTTTTACAAGGGAGAGTCAACACTTTGGACTGTGTTCAAAGACACTCTTCCTTGGTGTTGTATCTGCAATGGTGCATTCTTTGTAGGAGCTAGGCAAGGGATTTTCATCATTTGTTGTGGAGTTTCCAGTTTGCTCGGTCTCTGTATGTGCGGTGGATGAATTTGTCCAGGTTATGATTGGTTTGGAATAGAGATTATTACGCCATGGTAGGAGGTGCTTCTAAGCTCCCATTTACACGAGAAGGGCAAAGTCTTGTGACATGCTAACCTTTTTGTCCTTATGTGGGGTATTTGCTAGAGCGTAGTAATAGGATCTTCAAGGAGGTTGATAGGTCGTGTGGTGAGGTTTGGGAGGTGGCGCAGTTTAATGCGTCTTTGTGGGCTTTAGTCACTAAGCACTTTTGTAATAATGATCTTGGTTTGATTTTGTTGGATTGGAGTCCGTTTATGTAGTTAGTTTTTAGACTCCCCTTTTGTTGGGCATGTTTTTTGTTTTCCCTCGTTCTTCTTTCATTTCTCTCAATGAAAGCTCGGTTTCTTACCCAATTTCTTTTTTGTCAAAATTAAAAATAAATAAATAAATATTTGTTCAAAAAAGAATGCTTGTAATATGTCATTAAACCCGGGGGTATAGGACTGCCAATGATTAGCACTTACCTCTGCGAGTGGCTTCTAACTGCTTTTCAGATCCTTCCACACATAAAGCAATTAAGGCATCCAATTTAACCAACCAGAACGCAAGAGCAGAACTCGTTTGGGGTAAGGACGCAAAAGATGCTAAAGTATCTCGAATACCAACTGAAGAACCTTCTGCGAAATTACAGAACCAATCCTCGTTGATGGCACCAACAAAATCAGCAACAAACTGTTATAATCAAAAACCAAACTATATTTACCGCATATTATTAATACTACAATTCCAAATGACTACAAAAAAAAAAAAAAAAATAATAAGCCAAGAAATGTTGAAAATATAAGCCAATATTAAACCAGAAAAAAAAGATGAAAAAGACCTGAAAAAGTTCTGCCAAAGAGGAAGTGCGCCTGAGCCGTTTGATCCACAACTTATGAGCAGTTTTAGTCCAAGCTCCAACCATAGCACCCTCAGGCATTACGGACTACATCAAAAATAGGCGGAACAAATGATTTTCAAACCACTAGGCACTAGCAAGTAGTTAAACACATAAACCGAAACATAAAAGAAGCACATTCCAAGTGTGTGGTATTGCAAACAGAAATATTCGGGAATTGTGGAAACCGAAAACAAATGAGAGAATGATTGGAATCTTCTCTTGTAGTCTTTTATTTTTTTGTAGCCTCTGGGCGGGGTTCCCTGTGCCCCCAGCCCTAAGATGTTCCTCGTAATATACTATTTCTTATCCCCAAAAATAAATAAATAAAAAGGGAAAACAAACAAACAAGCAAACTTTTTTCACATGTTGCACGATAAAAGGCATGCCGGTAGAAAGCAACAAGAAAGAGTAAATACTTGAAAACAAGTTGATCCTCCAAAAATACATGAAATCCAACACCACAAGCCAAAACTTACAAAGGGACACCTGCTGGCCCTTTTTTCAATAAGAACAAAATAATGTCTCTTCCCATGATACTAAATAATGCATGAGATCATACTTTTAGCTTGGTCTCAATAAAGGCATCTTCAACTATATTACAAAAATTGTGGTTTCTTAGTTTAAAATAGATTTCAAACATTAGAGAGCCTTTTTATTACCCCCCTTGTATTCACTAATAGGTGGACTTTTGGTGTCTATCTTCAGAGCATAAGAACCAATAATGCAATGAATATATATGGTTAAATCACCACTCAACCAAAAGTTTAAGTTGCTGAGTTACAGTATATTTAATTACATCAATACTCTAACATTCTCTCTCACTTGTAGACTTGAAAACTTTTAGAAGACGCAATAAGTAGAAATCAATATTAATTGGAGAGAAAATGACATTACACGGACTCGTACATAGACATCCTACTCTGATACCGTGTTAAATCACCAATCAATCTAAAAGCTTAAGCTGATGGATTACAGTAAATTTAATTATATCAATACTCAAACATATATATATATATACATATATCAATACTAACACACATTTTTTTTTCTGACACAGCAATTATATACTTTTAATATCTAAATAAATTTTATTGTTTTTATGGCCAAAAACCAAACAACTTATTGGTGGTTTCTACACAAATAGGGATGGACTTTAGGTCCAGTCTTCCCTTGATATGCGAACCATCCCATGAAAGGTATGTTTCTTATAAAAATATAAATAAGAGTACAGTAAAATGAAATACCTCGATTGCATGAACTGCAGCTTTCAACGATTGGAACTGTGATGATAAAACCTTATGCTTGGGAAATACATCATCCTCTTTCTCTCGACAAGTTGCTCTATGAATGGTATATCTTTCCTCCAGGTTGAAGTCAAGCTCAAAGGTAGTATGGCAAACTTTACAATGTCTCTCATCTCTCCAATACAAATCATGACAACGATCACATCTAGCAAGTGAATCAAGATAAGACCTTCTACCATGCCTTACAGCATTAAGCGCATGGTAGAAGAAATTCCATACCCATGAATCAAATGCCTGGAGACGGTTCCAGCTTTGCTTTTCTTCTTCTCCCTTCCTTTTACCTTCAAGAACTATAGCACTGCATAAAGGTATCGTATTGCCAGTAGTCTCAGTTTGGTTTAGGCTATTATCGACATCAGACACAGGAGAATAACTGCTTTCTCTAATCATGTCCATATCAGATTGATCAGATTGTGTAAAGCTCCTGCTCACAAGATTGCTAGTGCTATTATTTGACATGACTTTGAATAGATATGCTAGACGCTTTTCCAGAGATTCAATGAGGAAAGCTTCCCGCTTACCTCTATCGTCCAACACAGATAATAAGGCCCACAAAGCCTACATTGAGAATATAAAACAGAACAATAATTAAAATAACACTTGTGTTAAGTTTGGAAAATATTGAATCTATGAAAGGGGAACTTGTCAAAGAATTGTCAGGATAATACCTCTTCAGTATCAATCACTTCCCAGTGACCATCCTCTGAAGATTCAAAATAAACCCTCCTATGACCAGGATCAGATGCATTACAAGGACCAAGAAATAGCCAATATCTATTGTACCTACGATCAGAACCTAAAAAGATAGATTGCATTGGATGCAAGTAAATAGCATCTTTCATTTTGTTCGCACCATTTCCTTGACTTACTGAATTCTCATGGAACTTTGAGATTGCTGTTGCAGAATCAATAGGATGATGTTCCAATGAAGCATATCTGACACTTGCACCATGCAATTGTCCTGAACTAGTCAAGAATGGCCTTGACAGGTTGTGTCCCCTAGCTGATGACTTCTTTATTTTTGCTCCAGAACCATAACGTTGAATGTCAGGAGCATAATCAACAATGGCACAGGATGTAGACGTACCCTATCAAAAATATTGAAAAAACCGGAGTACTACACCTTAAATAATTTTTTTTTTTTACGAAACAGAGATCTTAATTGATATAATGAAAGGATACAAGTATCTAAGAGTTACAAAAAGCTTCTCCAATTAGTAATGAGAGAAGATAGACCATAATCACAAAAAGGGGGCAACAATTTACACAAATTCATAGCTAAATACATAATTGATGTGCAGAAATCGTAAGTGTTTTGTTTCTTATCCGAGAAGATCAGAGTGTTACGATGAAGCCAAATAGTCCACAAAAACGTCCCGACCATATTGAGTCAAATAACCGCTTTTTCTTTCTTGAAAGGATGACCTTCAAGGATAATGGGGAGAAGAGCTCCAATCTCCCAAGGGAGGGCAACTAAGAAGCACGGACACTCCATTATAGGTGGAGTGTCCATTTTAGACATGTGTCGGACACCGACACGCCCCGGACATGTGTGTGACACGCCAAAATGAGTATCCTGTTATTTAATTATTATTTTTTAGGGCAGACACTCTTGGATTCTTTTTTCTTAAATTTGTGATTGTCCATTAAAAGTCCAATAGCCCAATAGTTAGCCCAACCTTTTAAATTAAAATAACAAACAAAAAAACCCTAAGTTTTTATTTTTTGCTCTTTGTGACTCTCTCCCCCCGATTTCACGTTGTAAATGCTAAGGGTTTGAGAGAATCAGAATAATCTATTCCATTCACTTAAGAGAGTAATATATACCAGTGAACAAGGTTAACCTAATTAGGGGAAGGGGAAAAGACAACAAAGGACATTATAACTAATATATTTACAACACTAGAATAACCATTCTAACACTCCCCCTCAAGTTGGAGCATATATGTTTATCATGCCCAACTTGTTACAGAGATAATCTATGCGTGCTCCATTTAATGCTTTCATGAAGATATCTCCTAACTGCTCTCCAGTCTTCACGTATTCTGTGGATACCAGGCCTTGCTGTATTTTCTCACGTACAAAATGACAGTCTACTTCGATGGGTTTAGTTCGCTCATGAAATACTGGATTAGATGCGATGTGAAGAGTTGCTTGATTATCGCACCATAATTTAGTCGGTGTTGTGATATCAAATCCCAATTCATGAAATACTGTGCCATTGCTCTATACTCCGACTCAGCACTAGAACGTGACACCACATTTTGTTTCTTACTCTTCCAAGAAACCAAATTACCACCAACAAATGCACAATAGCCTGAAGTGGGTCTTCTATCTTCCTTAGATCCTGCCCAATCAGCATCTGTGAAACATTCAATGTTAGTATGACCATAATCTTTATATAATAAACCACGTCCAGGGACAACCTTCAAATAACATAGAATTTGTTCTAATGCAGCCCAATGGTCAATTGTAGGGGAAGACATATACTGACTCACAATACTCACAGAATAGGCTATCTCTGGTCAAGTTACTGTAAGGTAATTAAGTTTTCCCACCAACCTCCTATATCTTTCAGGATCTTTCAGCAATTCGCCCTCTCTTGTGAGCTGTGAATTGGGCATCATTGGGGTACTGCATGGCTTAGCCCCTAATTTTCCTGTTACAGCCAACAAGTCAAGTACATATTTTCTCTGTGAAAACATAATTCCCTTCCTGCTTTTTATTACCTCAATTCCTAGAAGGTATTTCAACATTCCCAAATATTTTGTATGGAATTGACTGTGGAGAAAAGTCGCCAGTAATAACAATATCATCAACGTATACGACTAACAAGATGAAACCACTCTCAGATCGTTTATAAAAGACTGAATGATCTGACTTGTTTTTCCTCATTCCAAAGTTTTCAATCACCTTACTAAATTTTTCAAACCACGCTCGTGGACTCTGCTTTAAACCGTACAAGGATTTTCGAAGGCGACATACCTTTCCATTCTCCCCCTGAGCAACAAATCTCGACGGTTGCTCCATATACACCTCTTCTTGAAGATCACCATGAAGAAAGGCATTTTTAATATCAAGTTTATGCAAGGGTCAATTCATTGGTTTGATGCTAACGCAATGAATAACCTGACAGGAGTCATTTTAGCAACTGGAGAAAAAGTATCAAAATAGTCGACTCCATAAGTTTGCGCGTAGCCTTCAGCCACAAGACGAGCTTTTTCAACCGAGCTACAGACCCATCAGGATTGACTTTAACTGCAAATACCCATTTACAACCAATAGGCCTCTTTCCTGCAGGAAGAGACACTAAATGTCAAGTACAATTGTCATCTAAGGCATTCATCTCCTCTACCATTGCAGCGCGCCAACCAGAATGAGACAAAGCTTCACGAACAGATTTAGGACTAGATAAAGACTCTAGAGATGCAATGAAGGAGCATGTAGGAGAAGACAAATGGTTATATGACACAAAAGAGGAGATAGGGTAAGTGCACTGACGTGTACCTTTACGAAGAGCAATAGGTCGATCATCGCTTGCACCTGGATCCAATGACGAAGAAGCCTCTGGTAGAGGGCGTGGAACTGAACTTGGTTTTCGACGAGAGTAAACCTAAGTCAAAGGTGGGTGAGTAGAGACAGGGACAAAGGAAGATGATTCGTTAAGTGTCTCACAAGAGGACACAATTGTATAGATAAGAAATTCATCATCATCCGTTGTATGTTCCCTCTGACTCTTATTGGAAGGTAAAGAGAAGAAAGAAGAATCTTCAAAAAACGTGACATCAGGAGAAACCAAATACCTATCAAGACTAGGACAATAACACCGATACCCTTTTTTAACACGAGAATATCCAAGAAATATACATTTTAATGACTTTGGATCCAATTTGGTGAGTTGAGGGCGAACATCCCGAACAAAACAA
Organism: Herpetospermum pedunculosum; assembly: GCA_028017165.1. Taxonomy (NCBI): domain Eukaryota; kingdom Viridiplantae; phylum Streptophyta; class Magnoliopsida; order Cucurbitales; family Cucurbitaceae; genus Herpetospermum; species Herpetospermum pedunculosum. The sequence continues at coordinate 47,574,160 of CM051529.1, forward strand.
GTGCAACTAAATATTTTTGGTGTAAGAGAAAACGATGGTTGTTTAGGGCACAAAGTACGATACGGTATCTCACCTTTAAGAACAGAAGAGGGCATGCAATTTATTAAGAAACAAGTCGTTGAAACAACATCAGCCCAAAAATGTTTTGGAACATGCATCTGAAACGTTAAGGCTCTTGCTGTTTCGAGGAGATGACGATTTTTTCGTTCTGCAACCCCATTTTAAATGGAGTATCGACACATGAGGATTGATGAAGAATGTCATGTGCACCTAAATAAGAACCAAGAGCATGAGAGAAATATTCCTTAACATTATCACTCTGTAGGACTTTAAGAGAACCGTTAAATTGCGTTCGAATTTCAGCATGGAAGTTACAAAAGTGAGAAAGCAACTCAGAACGACTTTTCATTAAATATAACCAAGTTACACGAGAATAATTGTCGACAAAGGTAACAAAATATTGAAACTTTCCCTTGGACTCACGAACCCCAAACATCAGAATGAACTACCTCAAATGGAGCACTAGCTCGTTTATCGACTCTCGGATACAAACTCAAACGATGAAACTTAGCAAACTGACATGACTCACAATCTAAAGAAGACAAATGACTAAATTGAGGACGAAGACGCTTCAAAACTGAAATAGACGGATGACCCAAACGACAATGTTCTTCAAAGGGGGAAAACACTCTAGAGCATGTGACGGCATTAGGTATTTGTGGTTCAAAGATATAGAGACCTCCCGATTTACGCCTTCTACCAATAGTCCTCTTCGTCAAAAGATCCTGAAATAAGCCATAATCAGGAAAGAATAAGACACAACAATTAAGATCATGAGTGAGTTTACTGACAGAAATCAAATTGAAGGAGAACTGTGGTAAACTTAAAACAGAGGAGAAGGACATTGTTTTGGTAAGATTGACCGTGCCCGATCCTAAAACAGGAGTAGTAGTTCCATCGACTATAGTAACATTAGGCAAAGATGTAGATGGAGAAAAGTGAGAGAATAAACTAGGATTACCTGTCATATGATCTGTAGCGCCAGAGTCAATGACCCAATTCGAAGAGGAAAGAAGACATTTAGATTTGTTACCTGTCTTGGCGATGGCAGTAATAGGAGTAGAAGAGGATGCCGTCAATGACTCTTGATACTGTTGAAATTTAGCAAACTCCGCTGGAGAAATTGTGAAGAGTTTTTCAGGGTTATCAAGAGTAGATGCAACATGGCAGATTGAACCCTCTAATCTTGACTGTGACCGTGGTTCTTATTCAAGAGTCTTCTGCAATCTTTTATCACATGATCGGGCTTATGACAATAATAGCAAACAACATCTCCTGAATTTGATTTAGGAGTAGTAGAAGGATATCCTCTAGAGAAGTTGTTTCTTGTCCGTCGATTACCTCTATGCTCATTGGTATGCCCAACGAAAGCACTATTCGACTCAGATGGTGGGACCAAATGTGGGGACTTTTTTGTACGAAGTATACGAGTATAAGCATCTTCCAACGATGAGACATCTGAACTAGAAAGAATTTGATCTTTTGCCATATCATATTGAGGATCAAGACCAAGTAAAAAACTCATGATGAACAATTGGTCGCGTTGGGTAGTCTGAACCTTGACATCAGGACCCACTGGCAACAAAGTACTAAATTCAGCACAATTTCTTTTGCAGTCCATAAAATAACTCAAAAAAGATTTTCCACTCTGAGCAGGTCGAAAGAGGGTCTTACACACATCAAACATTCTGTTGAGGTTTTCTTTCCCATAATAGAGAATTTCCAAGTATTCCATTAGTTCTTTGACCGATTCGCAGTGATTCACGAGCCCAACAACCTCTTTCTCAATCAAATTCTTGATTTGTAAAATCATTCTAGAATCGTCCCTCAACCAAGTCTTCTTGGTGTCATCTGATGGTGGTTTTTTAGTCAAGTGATCCTCCATCTCAATGCTCCAGATATAATGATGAACGTTCAATTGCCATGCATAATAGTTAGACCCATTCAACTTGTCTTTTGTAACCTTCGAAACCATTGGTATCATGCCGGATATAACTACAATTGTCTTATCACCCATAACCCAGAAAAAACAGAACTGAATCCTCGAAAATAAAACCGAAACCGAGGGAAAATAACGAATCTGAGACAAACCGAGTAGATTTTGTCAAATCTACCTACACAGATAGGTCGGAAATACAATTCTGAGACGAACCCAGGCAGCCGAAACGAAAAAAGGACGGCGAACGCGCCCCACGCATCGGCGCGTGGCATAACTACGGTTGTCATGTCGGGCATTGTCTTATCACCCATAACCTAGAAAAAACAGAACTAAATCCTCGAAAATAAAACCGAAACCGAGGGAAAATAACGAATCTGAGACAAACTGAGTAGATTTTGTCAAATCTACATACACAGACAGGTCGGAAATACAATTCTGAGACGAACCCAGGCAGCCGAAACGAAAAAAGGACGGCGAACGCGCCCTCACGCGCGACTGCTTCTGACGGACGGCGACGGCGAATCTGTTCTCCTGACGGCGGCGCAACTACTGAGGTGGGTGGTGTTGACAAACGATCACTCTAAATGATGACCCAAACGTCAACCTACCCCCACTTGAAAAACCCTAACGCCAAAAAAAATCTAAAACCCTAAAAACCCTAGCTCTGATACCATGTAAATGCTAAGGGTTCGAGAGAATCAGAATAATATATAAAATATAACGCGTCCCCAACGTTTCCGTATCCTACATTTTTTTTAAATTGGCGTATCGTCGTGTCCATGTCAGTGCTTTTTAGGAGGGCAGTTTGCCACCCAAAAACAGTGAGGGAATAATTCCAAAAACTTCTAGCTTGATTGCACCCAACAAAGAGAGGGTTGTGTGTTTCCTCCCTTTTTTTTGCAAATGGGACAACAACTAGGGGAGATGAATAACAAGGCATTTGCTTCTGAATATTGTCGTGTACTAAGACAACGATGGCGAATCTCCCAAATAAAAAACTTAATCCTCTTGGGGTATTTACCTTTCCAAATGATGTTATAAAGCTTCATATTCTCCGAATTTCCTTTTGAAGAAAGAGAACTAGTAGGAGACTTTGATGAGAAAAATCCATCTTTCTCTAAGGTCCACTGCCAACTGTCGAGGGCGTCACATAAAGCAATCCCTTCAAGAGAAAATGAGAGGGTCATCAATTTCAACTTCATTTAGATGTCTTCGAGGGCAAAAGTTCCAAGATTGAGAAACTTGGTTCCACATATCGGCCACTGATCCTTCCTCTTTTTAGAAATGGCAAAGAGATGTGGGAAGTTCTCGTTTAAAGCCCCATCAATCAACCAAATATCATCCCAAAAATGAGTAGAGAGCCCATTTCCGACTATACAAGCAATGCGCGAGTAAATCTGAGATTGGACTTTCATAATGAACTTCCACTACACCTTAAATAATGAAACTGTATATCAAAGAAATAAAATAAAAAAAGGACAGATTTCTAAGTCACACTGCGTGCAAGCAACAAAGTATGATAGAAAAAAGTATACTGGAAAACTGTCCCTGCAAACTTCTTCTCCCAGATAAAAAAAAAATAATCTTATAGGAGGAACTAGGAAGAGTAGGTGGTCTTTAATTTTCCGAAGACGAGAGAATTTGTTAGAGGAAAATCTCACAAATGTGAAAAAAGGTTTTGATCTTTAAGATATAAATACTAACACTCATCAAGTGGCTATGGCGCTTTCCCAGCGAGCCTGACTCCTTATGGTATAGGGTTATTGCAAGCAAGTGTGGTCCTCATCCTCATGAGTGGTCCTCGAACAAGGTTTTCAAAGGCACTTCCAGAAACTCTTGGAAGGCTATATTCTACGGCTTTCCTTGTTTTTCGTCGTTTATCCGGTGTGTGGTTGGGTGATGGGAGGGATGCCTACTTTTGAGAAGATAAGTGGTTGGGGGATCCCTCTACTTCGTGTGTCCTTGTGTATACCAGAGTTCTTTCTCGTCCTCGTCCTGAGCATAGTCTTTTGCCAATAGGGTGGAGAAATAACAGACATCATTCGCCTTCTCACTTTGGTTGAGGGTTCTTCTGTTCATCCTAGGAAACCGGATCTTTGTCTCTAGGGTCCTAGCATTTCGGAGGGTTCTCTTGTAAAAACATTGTGCCTTTGGTGAACACCTTTTCCCCCTTTCGTTCAATCTTTTCCCTACTGTGGAAGGTAAAAATTCCCAAAAATGTGAAGAATGCAAAGTTTTTTTTATCTAGCAGGTCTTTCATGGAAGAATTAACACACTAGATCGTGTTGAGGATTTCGTCTAGCTTGATGAGTGTGCAATGTTGCATCCTTTGCAGAGGCGTGGCCGCGTGGTTGAGGACTTTGACCACATTTTTGGGCATTGTGTTTTTGTCAATTCAATGTAGGACATTTTTTTTAGGAGTTTGACTTCTAGGGTTCTAAGATCGAGAGATGTGTATGGTCGAGGAGTTCCTTTTTAACCCGCTTCTTCACGAGAAGGGTTGGTTTTTGTAGAACGTGGGGATGTGTGCAGTGTTATGGGATATTTGGTTGGAAAGTGTTATAATATATGGAAAGTATATTATTTATTGTATTGAGAGAGAATTACATTGAGATATATATAGAGATTGCTATGACGAAATAAGGAAAGAACAAATACAAATAAGGATAGAATAACCAATAACAAATAAGGAAAGAATAATCCCTAAACTAAACCCTAAATCCTAACACCCTCCCTCAAACTCAAGATGGTAGTTGAGAAACCAAATTGAGTTTGTTAGATAATTTTGGACGAACAAATGCAGATTTGAATCTTCATGACGGAGAGTTTGCGCGAACATGCGGAGGCAGATGCACAACGAACATAGTGAACCAAAATAAACCGAACCGAATCAGAGTAAACTGAATAAGATTTAACGAAACCAAACCGGATTGAACCGGGGTTGAAACGAAACCGGGCTGAACCGGACTGAAACAAAACTGAATCGGGGTTGAACCGATTTGAACCAGAACCGAATCAGAGTAAACTGAATAAGATTTAACGAAACCAAACCGGATTGAACCGGGGTTGAAACGAAACGAACTGGAATGAACCAAGCTGAAACGAAACCGGGCTGAACCGGACTGAAACAAAACTGAATCGGGGTTGAACCGATTTGAACCAGAACCGAATCGGGGTTGAACCGATTTGAACCAAAACCGAACATTGAACTGAAATAAACCGAGACCAAAATAGGTCTTTCATTGGATCGAAGGAAGAGGTGCCAGATGGAGGAGGACTGCGACAACTAATCTGAAGGAAGAGAGGAAGAGCTCTTTGGTGGCGGCGGCGTGCGGAGGAAACGGCGGCGGCAGCGGCAGCCGCGGCGGCATGCGGAGACAAGCAGTGGCGGCGGCATGCGGAGGAAACAACGGCGGCGGCGGACGAACCTGGGCGGTGTATCTGGGCCGACTGCAGGTGGTGGACAGCGGACGAATCTGGGCGGCGGGCAGCAGCTGAACGGCGACAAATGGTAGACAACAAACGAATCTGGGCAGCGGGCAGCGGCTGAACGGCGACAAATGGTAGACAACAAACGAATTTGGGCAGCGGGCAGCGGCTGATTCCAGCGCGGAAAGCGATGGGTGCGACGGCAGCCGGAGAAAGAAAAGCCAAATAAAAAACTAACGAAATCATATGAACAAAGATCGAAGAAGAACAAAATTGGGCGAGGGGCGACGGCTGCCAAGCGCAAGCCGCCGCCCTAGGGTTTTTTGATTTCTTAGGGTTTCAGAAGGAGCTCTGATACCATGTTATAATATATGGAAAGTATATTATTTATTGTATTGAGAGAGAATTACATTGAGATATATATAGAGATTGCTATGACGAAATAAGGAAAGAACAAATACAAATAAGGATAGAATAACCAATAACAAATAAGGAAAGAATAATCCCTAAACTAAACCCTAAATCCTAACAGAAAGAAACAACAGAGTGTTTAGAGGGCTCGTGAACCAAGGAGGATGTGTGGGCTCTTGTTAGGTTTCATGTGTGAGAACCAAGGAGAATGTGTGGGCTCTTATTAGGTTTCATGTCTCTCTTTGGCCTTTAGTTGTTATGTCTTTTTGTAATTACCCTTTAGGTATCATTTTTCTTGATTTGGAGCACATTTTTGTTTTAGTTTGGCTCATTTTGTTTGGGGTTGATTTTTTGTATCCCTTGTATTTTTTCATTTTTTGTCAATGAAAGTTCGGCACTTTAAAAAAAAAAAAAATACAAACACTCCTTAATCTCTTTCATGATTTACCAAATATCACAAAATTATGATGTAAACATGCAAATACTCGAAAAATGACCGTTACAAGATAGTATATAATTTACCTGTGGCCTAATACTTGATCCATCAGAAAGAAGATCAATTAAAGCCACCAATACATTCAACTTCTCTTCAATGCTTAAACCTGAATATTCATCTTCCATCAGTCCCAACAGCCATGCTTCACCTGGATGGCTTACATCAATCTCTGTGAAGACAGTCAGGTTTTCATTTTTGGTTTTCTGATTCTTAAATTGTTGAGAACAGAAATTTTCTGAATCACATTCAGAATCATAACTGCTGCTGCATATAGATGCATTAGCTGCTATATCATCTACACTTCCAAAATCAGTGTCTGACTGAAATTCATCAACGTCCATTGTAGCAGGACTATGCCGGAGACGATATGCAGAAGAAGATATCTTTTCAAATAAAGTTATATCACTAGACAGAGTGGAACATATTAGAAGCTCCAGTTCTTCAGTGGTGCCAGCAACATTCAGCTCAATAATCTTCAAGACAAGATCAATGTCAAATGGATTAAAATAGTAATTTCATGCCCACATTTTCAACAACTATAATAATAATGACAATAAAGTAATCCACATTTGTCACAACATTATGGACTACTATCACTATTAAAGAAGACACCTACCTTTGACTCCCTTGCCAAATCAGAAACCTTGATCCCACTGTTTCCTTGCTCTAATAAAATTATAAATAATTCACCCTTCAAAGTTTGACGATGCAGACCACATTTAGCCATAAGGTTCATTTCCTAGAAAAATGACAATAATAGAGGATAAACATGGAAGTTTATAATAAAACAGAACAAAACCAACCATTCACAAAATCAAACTTGCCAACATAAAGTTTATTTATTTATAATAACAGAACAAAACCAACCATTCACAAACTCAAACATGCCAACATAAAGTTTATTTATTTCTAATAAAACAGAACAAAAGGACAAGAGTGGTTCAGGTTCTGGATCTTCAGGGTTCGGGCTGCATTTTTTAGGTTTTCTGGTTGTAGCTTTAGGATTACTTGGGTTGGATTATAATTGTATCGAATATCGATCCAAGAGCATTGGAAAAGCTTTGCATGACTATCAAATCAAATATAATAGAAAAAGCCAACCTTAACCTCAATGCTTCCACGATTCTAATCAATGCGTTTAGGATAAAGTCATAAACTACAAAACACAAGGCAATTTATACTTGGATATTTTTTACTTCAAAAGTCACATTCTTAGGGCATAGTATAACCAGCATTCAAATCTCCATAGCCGCTTTATGGGTAGTTTACTTCAGGAGTGACGGGTGAGAATGGCTCCGACTCTCCTACATAACCTGTCCAATATCTTTTTAATTCTAGGCAAGTATACGGCCTATATTTAATACTAAAGCTGAAAACTACACTGAAAAAACAAAGTTACAACTTACAAGACTATGGATGAACATGAATCACAAAGGATATGTTCAAACCAAATCTACAGAGCTTCCATCACAAAAAACAACAAGATACCTAAATATTGAAAATATTTAAGAGTAAAATTGTGGGTTATTCCAGCCATTTCTATGTTCCATAGGCTCCTATGAAAAAATATGGAACATCTGGTGACATTGAAGCAGAAAAGTATGAAAATTGAATACCTTAGAAAGGGTTTCCTTTTGCAATGCACCTTGCTTAGAACAAAAGCCAGCTGCAACCAACACTTGACGAAGTATTTCCGTCCACGTTAAAGGGTTCAATGATTTCTTCCATACCTCAAGAGCAAAATCTTGGCTTTCAAGCTTCAGAATAATGAAAATAAGATATAAGCACAGATGTTTTCTTCATATTTTTAAAAGGCAACTAACAAACATGCAGAACTATTTGATAGATCTCGCATCCATCTTAGTTTATGAAGCATGGACACTCCATTTTTGGAGGAGTGTTCGTGTTGGACACATATACTTTCGGACTCATGTCCAACACGCTAATTTACGTGTCCCTATTGTAATTTTTTTTTTATTTCGGACACGCTGGAGAAAAAATTTAACCCAAAAAGGGGGCCAGCCCCTTTATTTGGAGCCCAAAGTTTAAAGTCCCATAAAATTTAAAATTTAAAAAACAAAGAAGACATTAAAAAAAACATAAATGTTAAAATTGTTTCCATTTCCTTTTTTTGTATTTACTCTCTAGTATCTACTCTAGTTTGTAATGAAAACTTTGTTTCGTTGAATGTTGGATAATGTGTTTTTTACTACTACTATTGTTAATTAACTTGACATTTTATGCTTTTTAGTGTACATTTAGTATTTTATGTTAAATTTACATATATCCTAAAAAACTAATAATAAAAAAAAGAACGTCTCCCTAACGTGTCCGTATCCTAGTCTTTTAAAATTGACGTACAATCGTGTCTTGTCGTGTCCGTATCCGTGTTCTTAGACTGTTAGTCACTATCAAACAAATAAACTGCAAAACTGACAGTTGAGAGACACTATTTAAATCTGATTGCCACAATTAAAGTCGGAATACATTTTTCAGAACCGATATGGTCCAACAGTCCAAGACCTAAACCATTCTGCACCTTACTAGCTCAAGCAAAATTTGGATTTAATCACATTCACACCTTCTGAGGTAATTTGTAATGGCTGAGTTTGACCGATTACTATGATAAAATTCATCATTCCAACTAAAAACAATCTTCCCCTCACGATAAAATATGGAGACAAAATCAAGCCAAGCAAACTACCTATCATCCTCAGCTAACAACCCTAAATTAGTATTTAATAGTGCACTAAGAAAACAAGGTGCCAAAAACCAAATGTCAGTTCTTTCATTCATTCTCAATAAAAGTTGCCCTTTGTCCCAACAAAAAATAATAATAATTATTCAAAACTCAGTGGCCTAAATTCAATCATGAAATACTGACCGAATGAACTAAAGCTAGAAATTTGCAAGACTTGCTCAGATGAGTTAAATATGCATTGGTAAGTTCTGCCTCAATATCACAAAATAGTAGTTTGAGAAGGGCCACGTGAATCTTTCCAAGTAAGAATGAATTCTGGAAATGAGAAAAACAAAACCAGAAAAGGGTGTAAATGTCAACACTAAATTTATTTTTCCCCACCAGGAAGGATCCTTTGAGGTAAAAACTAGATCAAAGAAAATATTTAACCTTGTCATGAAGTGCTTGAGCAAACTCATCAAGAGTGAAGGGGCATATGTCTAATGTTACGGCATACGTGTAAAGAAAATGGAGGACCTGCAAAAATTCAAAAGCCAACAATTTAATCTTGGCATTTTAAGTGACTAGATAAACTTCCTAATGCAATCACCATTGCGTCAAGCTTTTTTTTCCTCTTATTCTTTTTTTTTAAAAAAATAAGAAACAAGAATTTCATTGATATATATAAAAAAAAAAAACTCTCAAGGAAGTACAAAAGCACATACAAAAGAACATTCCAATTACTGCAAGAGGAAGAATAATTACAATAACTCTTTGTAATTATTTTTGTTAATTGGAGGAACTTTTTGTAATCTTTTTGGTTTCACCTGTTTATTACATTCATTCAATGAAATTTGTTTCTTAATATTAAAAAGATAATAATAATAAATCAAATAAAAACACTACCCAATCAAAATTATCTAAAGGATGCTTCATCTTCACGGAAAGGATATTCAAAAGAAATGCTACTTTTCTAAATACGCAAATAACCAGAATTCACAATTACTGTATGGATAACCTCATCCCATTGCAAAGGGAATTAATGATTAAAAAAATCATAAAGAAGAAAATCAAGGAGGTAATAAAAGGAAAACCTCAACAAAAAGCCAAAAAAAAAATAGCATTCTTATCTTAATTAGTGAAAGCAGAATAAAAAACAATTACAAGGGAAAGGATTAAAAAAAATTGAGCACAATGGGTGTTTCCAAAAACAATCAAATTAGTATCTGGCTAGCAAAGAAAAACTGTTCCAATTGAGGAGAGGACGGGGGAAAACAAGTGACGCCTACTGATCATCCAATGAACTAAACAGACAAGGATCAACTCCGTATTTTTTAATATGAACCTTGAATAGTTTCTTGCCAATGTCTAAAGATGAATCCCAAGGTTGCATGCCAAATGGTTGTTTCAACTTCACAGAATTTGGAGGGAACTTGGCCAGCATATCTGAAAGAATAAAATATATTAGAGATGGCATCTATACCAAGGATCGCCTTCATATTTGTAATAGAAACAACTTTCCTTCCAGAAACAACAGAGACATTCAACTTCATCAACTTAAAAAAGGAATATAAATGCAACAACAGGTGGACAAGAAGTTCACCCCTGAGTATAACACAGCCCATAAAAAAGACCAAAAGTCAAATTATCTATTGATGGTCAGGTGAGTGCCTATCCTAAATTAGTAGTAGAAGATAATATTAAAAAGGCAAAAGGAATTACAACCTTTCCAATGCTATAGGACCATTGGTTGGAGAGCAAAGGGAATGGTGGCACATCAAAAAAACTCCAAAGTCAACCTACCTCTTTTGAGAACACAGATATTTGGACTTCTCAGTTCTTCACCAACTTCCCAGAAACGAAGTCTGCTAGATAGTTTTTAGCATGTCTTGCTAAGCAACCATTACCATTAGTTTACCACAATGGATGCTTTCAATAAATATAAACACCGAGGTCTATTTGTGGTGAGAAACATTTTTTATTATCACAAATAGTTCAATGGGATAATAAAAGTGCTCCTTTCACTCTTTTCTTCTTTTTTTTAAGAAGAAATCTTTAGAAAGAAAAAACAAATAAGAAGAGGAAGAGGGAACAGAAACCTAGGTTTTTGCAGCTATTTACAGAAAACTAATTTTCCAAAATCAATATCAGGGGGAGCAATCATTTGGTTTATAGAAACCAAAAAAAAAAAACAATGAAATTAATGTAATTCAAGTTTCAACTCCTTCAAAACTCGTCTTTCGTGACTTAAAAAAATTGTCCTAAATCTCTCCAAGTTGCAAAAAAGAAAAAAACTATAAACCAGCTGGACCAAAAGTAAAATCCGCCATGGGCTTGGGAACAGTAATGAATTAACAAAAAGGAGACCAACGGACCAGGGAGCACCTAGTGGCAGCCAAGAATTTGTAGGAAATTTCTTCCAAAAAAGATGTACTAGAAGGGTAGTGCACAAAAATTGAACGAGGTTCTCTCAATAATTTTCAAAATCACGCATGTTTACAGACAAAGAGCCATAGTCTTCAAGAATTATCCTCGTCTTCAGTCATTTACTTAAAGTTACCATTGGAAGGAAAGTCTAAAAATGTTGTAGATATTTCGTCAGGTTCTTCCTTCACCTTTGCAAAGTGTGCAACTATTAACACCATTTGTCATGAAATGATCACAAGCCATAATATGTTTTCCTGCTTGCAACTCTCTCAGCTCCAACTCTTCATCATCTACCAGGAAAGCAAATTGGTCTACGCATCCTTGAGATTTCATTCCTTCCCAAGCAAGTCCACATTTTTCATAGCATAATTTCTTTTGATTCTTTTCTCCATCACGTTCCACCTGGAACAAAACAGGAACTCAAACAAACAGGAGATGACAAAATGCTGAGGCAACAGAAATCAAAAAAATATAAATTTACCCGTCTGTTTTTTAATGAAGGCTTTCTCTTTCCCTGTACTTTGTATCCCAGCCTTCCCTGTTTGTAAGTAGGAAACTTCCCATCAGCAACTTTTTTTATTTTAAAGGAAAAATAAATACCAAGAATAAGAACTACTCAAGTTACCTTCATTTTAGCTTGTCGTGGTGGTCGTTTTCCTTGTCGCAATGATTCTTCAGATGATGAAGTTGAAACTGAAGATGCATCCATAAATTCTCGGCCACCAAAATTTATTCCAGTGGGCAAATCCCCAGCATCAGGATTTGTTGCCTGCCACACTGTCATCAAACCCTTTCCAATACCATGAGTTTTAATCGGAGCAGCCATCTTTCCCACAGCAATTTGCAGGGACTGAACTAGCTTGATTTGAAACCTAAAATTATACAGTAGAAAAGATGTGAAAAAAGAAGGATATGGCTGCTTTTTACTCTCACGAAAAGACTATTAGTAATGATCATAAACATTTCAAATACCTGTCTCACTTTGGTTTCTCTTTGATTCTCTTTGATTCACTGCAAAGAAGGAAATCAAATGCCAACCCAAGTGGATGCAATCAATAAAGTCAAAAACTAGACTATCATTTTCATTGAACAACTCCATACACGCAATGTGAATATTAATCTCCTAAACAAAAACAGAACAAAATTCTAATTCCATGTGCTGGCAACTCAGTCATTTCACAGTTTGACGCTAATATTCGATCGCCAGCAGCCTAAATTTCGAGTAAATTGACTAAATTCCTCACCCCAACTCCAGAATCAGTTCCCAAGATCACCAAATTTTTCATAAGCATTGAGAAGACCATTTTCACATACAAATAAGCCACAACAGAGGAAAACAGAAGGAATTAAGAAAAATACCTTTGGAACAGAAGTGCAACAGAGGTTCCTCACATGATTAAGATTAAGCTTGGTTGAATTCAGTGAGTTCCAATCCATCTGGTTGAATTGAAGCGGCAGAGAGATTCGAAATGAGGAGAAGAAGAAAGAACAGAGTAAGAGAGTTTTGAAGAGTGAAAAGTAAAGAGATAACAGGGAGAGAGGGAAGTAGGGTTTTGGGTTTAACACCAAATAAAATATCTCTGTGCTCTAAGCCCCGTTCGTTCTGCCCGTACTGCACCACAAAATGCACCCCAAAATGTGTTTCAATCAAATATCGACACGTGTTTATTAAAAAATTAATAAATTCTAAGATTTTTTTTTTTTTTTTTTTTTTAGAATTATTAGATACAAAATTAGTTTTTGTAGGCAAAGATAACCCTTTGTTTTTTTATTTTTTATTTTTTAAAATTGACCTTATAGACATGATCCTTATCTATAGTTTTTTTTTTTTTTTGGTCTACATTTTTTAGGAGTGTTTTCGAAATTCAACTCAATCTTTGAAAATTTAGACTCCGTTGGGTAATTATTTTAATTTTTTATTTTTTTTATTTTTTATTTTTTAAAAACAAAAATTTTAGGCCCGTTTGATAACGCATCCAGTTTTTTGTTTTTAGTTTTTGGTTTTTTTTTGTTTTTGGTTTTTATTTTCTGTTTTTTTTAAATAAAAATCATATATGTTTGGTAAAAAAAAAAACATCATGTTGTCTTTCTGGACACCCAAGCTTTTCTCTTCGAATTGAAAGCCTATATAGACTCTAATGACTCTAAATTTTTTACAGACTCTTCTGCACACATTAAAGCCCATACACGTTCGGGCATATACAAAACGAAGTATAAATCAAAGCTCAAATAATTATGCCAAAACCGAAAAAAATACTTTAGACGTCCAGAAAATTAAATTTCTAAATGATACCCACCGAGCTCAAATTGATGCATATTGAGTGACCAAAAAAGCGCTCTGATACCAATTGATGGAGCGCATGTAGCGCAGCGAAAGCGAGTCGGATCGTTGGCACTCTAATTTCATCAATTTAGCTCAACTATAAACATGCTCAAAACTAGGAAATAAAAGAAATTAGAACACATACCGCTTGTAGTTTTAAAATCTTCTAATCCCGATGCTCGAATCTCCTCACGAACACCTCGAACCTTCGCTAGACACTTCGAGGACCACCTCTGGTAGTCGCGCTATCCTCGTGCCGAGCAACGGAGTGGTGGGACTCCTTTACAAGAGAAAGGTTTTGAAAGAGATGGAGAAGAAGTTGATCTATGTAATAGAGAAAAGTTTTAGAAAAATGAATGAATCTCATTCAACTAAGTTCATCAAAATCGCAACTTTCATCAATCTCAAACCATTTGAAGTTCATCTATTTTATAGGAAATTTACATGCAACAACTAACTTGCTTAGCATGACACCTCAAATTGGATGGCTTAGTCTTCAACCAACCAAGTGTTCTACAATTGATGAGTTTATGCATGTGGTTGGTGATTCACAATCCACTTCACAACTTGAATAAACCCACTCAACTTGGATAATCTCACTTGTATTATTTTGTCATTTTTAAAATTAATTCATAATTAATTTTAATAGAAAAAATCAATTTAATCAATAAGACTAATCCCGGTTTTCTAAAAACTGACTTTTCGTACATGAATCCCTATTCATGTTTTAGACCGATCCCATATTTAAATCATATTTAAAAATGTCCATCATTCTTCCAAAAATGATTTTAAATAAATTTAAATTCTTTTCTCTCATATTTACACGGCTTAATCCGAGCTAGCCAGGAGAACCTAAAGGACCTACAAATCATGACCTCCAACGATACGAGATTAACTAGATAAACTTTTTAGCCTAGCTAACCAACATTCATTATCCCCGGAGACTCCACTAAAGTCCAAGGGCTGCACTCTCTTCACTGTAGACATGTTATGTCCTCTTGATATAACCATCACCAGTAAGTCAATTCTTCACAGGTTGTTCGTAATTCACGGTCGAGTCATATAAACCGTTTAACCCCCGTAATTACATCTTGTTCCTTAAGTCCCACTGACACTTCTAATGAACAATTGGTTTGCGGTCCAACCGCTAAACCAGATCCCTCTTAGGCGAAGGAGAGGTGAGTACTCTTGTTCAAGACCCGAAGTCAGCACTTAAGGGAACAACCTCTCTACTAACTCTAAAGACGGGTATGAGTGAATTTCATCTCGCAGTACTATGTTCTCAGCTCCATACTCGGTATTATCCCCAAGATGGTAGGCTTATTGAGCGGCTAACTCGGGCCACTCTCACCCGTACAGATCAAAGGATAACCCCGAATAAACAGGAGTTCATAGCATGCTCAGGATTGAGATCGAGTTGTCTAGGTCATCATATGAAAAAATCGGTCTTTACAGTAAACGGAGTTATAAAGAAAGAGCGACTTGATTTCGCGGTTCGGTCTTATGCAAACTCATTGCACAGGACGCCCCCACTCGCATGCCTTCACATAAACGATTTCGGATCACATCGTTTGTACTATACAAAGTGGGTCGGATCCATAGTGTTCCCAGAATAAGGTATTCAGCCTTATCCCTATACTATAGACCGTTCTGGCTATTACTTGAACTTGATCCACATTCATGTCACACATGAAGTTCAAGTATACAAACTATAGTCATGGGTTCTTAGTTTATTGGAGCGGGTTTATTAAGAACACAATTCACTTTATTCAATAATAACTTGAATAAAACTCAATAACAACTTTATTGTTAAATAGAATATACATTCAGTTTACAGACCACGAGTTTTAGGACATAAAATCCAACACAAGAGTTCATAGTTAGCTCAAGATTAAGGTCAAGTTACCTAGGTCATCGTTTTGAAATAGTTAGTCTTTAAAACAGTAAACAAGAGTGACTATATTTCCTGGTCCGGTCTAATGCAAATTCTTTGCATAGGACGCCCCCATTCACATGTCTCCACATGAACAATTCAGGATCACATCGTTTGTACTAAATACAAAATGGGTCGCATCCAATAGTGTCCCCAGGATAAGGTATCCAGCCTTATTCGTATACTATAGACCGTTTTGGCTATTTACTCGAACTTGATCCACTTTTATATCTCCACATAAAGTTCAAGTACTCATGTTATAGCCATGAATCTTAGTTTATTGGATGTAGAGCTTTCTAAAACGAAATAAGCAATTCACATATTCAATAACAACTTTATTGAATAAACCCCAATAACACTTTATTAGTAATTAAATACGTTTATCGTTTACAAACCACGAGTTTTGGGACATAAAACCCAAGAGTAACCTAATCATCACTTTATAAATTTTAGAGATTACATGGACCAATAGACAAAGTAATTCAAGTAAAGAAAGCCTCTAAATATTCTAAGAAGAATTTCTCTATTCAATATTTTCAACATATTCTCCATAATTTGTTTTACATACATTTATTATTATTATTATTATTATTATTATTATTATATATATATATATATATTTATATATAAAATGTGACAAAAACCTTAGGTAGGTATGACGTATGAGTATATAAATATATATCACACAACTTACAAGAGAATCAACAAACGTTTTATATATATATATATATATATATATATATATATATATATATATATTTTTCTTTTTTTTTGAAATGATATATATGTATATATATAATATGCTTTTAATTTTACTTTCTTTCTCCGTTGTAGAAAATAATTTGATTTGTAACTGTTTTCGCTACACAATTTATCTTTGCTTTTCATTTAAGAGTTACCATTTAGGGTTTAGGGTTTTACATACTCAACTTACATATTGTTTTTAATATGCCCCTTCTTGAATATTCTTGAATATATATGAATTGTTTTTGCGTTTGTTTTCCATTTTTTTTAATTGTTGCATGTCCTTTACTTTTCTTATTTTCATGGCTCCACGATAATCCGTGATGCATTTTTTTCAACTATAACAATCTGTATATATGAAATTTATATGAGATAAATTTCATATATGTAGATGGGCAATACTTATAAGGCCAACGAATGAATTGTGTTTCTCAATGTGTATCCCTTACTTTGCATAAGGATATATTTTGCAAGTATGGGGATGACACTCATTGACCAACATGTGAATGGATGATCGTGTCGCTCAGTGTTCATCCTTACTTTGCATGAGAATATTTTGCAAGTATGAGGATGATACTCATCATTCTCCAGTGTTCATCCCTAACTTTGCATCAAGATATTTTGCAAGTCTAGGATGACACTCATTAATCAACACATGAATGGATGATTGTGTTATTCTAACAAACTCTTTTATTTACCCCCCATTTTTTTTTTTTTTGATTTGTGATAGCTCACAAAGTGTGCTATCTTTATAGCCTTTTTATCGCTAGTTTGTCGTTTAAACGAGTACTTTTACTTTGTGAGCTATCATCTCATATATGTATCTGATAGCTCCATTTTGGAGCTATAATTATGTCCCTAATTCACGATTATTACTTGTTTAATCTTGCTTTTATGTGTTAATTGCAGGTGTTCTCGGTAATTCGCCCTCGGGAGCGTTTCGGCGCTTTTCGAGGCTTAATATCGCATTTTAAAGACCTAAGAACACTTCCGGGGAAGGACCATGCAAAAACATGAAGATTGGGCGTTTTGGAGAAATTGAAGGCAAAATACCATGCAAAAACCCGAGAGCTAGCGTCGAGCGACAGCGTCGCGACGCTAGCTCGACGCTGCCAGAGCGTCTCGACGCTCCGAAGTCTGAGGCGTATATTTGAAATTCCACCCGAGAGCAAGCGTCGAGTGATAGCGTCTCGACGCCGCCCCGACTGCGCGCGCGGATTATTTAGGGCGCAGCGTCGAGACGCTGCCCTAGCGTCTCGACGCTCCGACGGATTACTTAAGTTTTTGTCCGATTTTTAGCCGCCATCTTCATCTCCTACCTCAGGCTCCGCACCTGATTAGACGTTTCAGCAGCCATTTTCACCATGGGAGAGGCTAGAAAGCTTGGATTGGAGCCATCCCACATCACACACAACATGAGTGAGTAGTCTATAGCGTTTTTGGCTCGGGATTGTAAAGGAATAATGTAGTTTGAACTTTTGGTGAGGTTGTTAAACTAAATTCTGATTTAGCTTGAATGATTGATTGAATTAGTTTCTATTTCCTTGCTTATTCCATGAATGTGTTTGAATGATTTAGGACTAGGCACCCTTGATTTCGAGCATGCTTCATTTGTTAAAGGTTTTGATGTCGTGCCTCTCTAAACCGCCAAGTAACAAAGATTTACGATGCCTTTGAGCGCATAGGCGTCCTTGCGTTCTTGGTGTTCGTTCTTCTCGAATTAGAATCTGAAATCGATACACTAATTTCGCGTCCAAATTAGATAATCGTCGTAGTTAGCTCGTTGCTATCGATTGGTCTTGGGAGAGCGTTGGCCGCCAATGTCCAATCGATATGCTTGATTAGCATGATTTATTGTGTCTAATTAATATCCATGGAGCATGTCTGAATTAATTCATTAATTTGAGACGGGCTGCGTATTCGTTCAATTGTTTAGCTATTATACTCGTCAACCTATGATCCAAGAGGCATGCTAATTTTATTCCCGATCGTCCCGAGTCGAGCGCTCCGTTAGTTAAGTTTTTTCCTGTTTTGCATTGTTCCCTCTTAGTTAATTCAAAACCAAAATCCCCACATTTTGTTTATCTTCATAGTTTGCAAATTTAATTAAGATTAAGTCAATTAGCTTAATTCCCTGTGGATCGACCCCGTTGCCACTAATCTACTAATAGTTCAGTGAATTCGGGTAAATATAAATTCATTTTGGCGGGTCTCGACAACCCGATGATTGGCGATAATTCGAAAATATCGTTACCAAAATTGGCGCCGTTGCCGGGGAACTAAGTGTAATTCGGCCTAATTTAGATTTGATTTGTCGACTTTTGACTTTTACTTTAAAATTTGTTTATTCTTTTATTATTTGCAAGATTTGATCTGTTTGTTTAAGTGTGCTAGAGTGCCTAATTTTTTATTGAGAAAATGGAAGTTGACGATGAGGCTGGAGCCCCAAAAACACTCAGGGCGTGGACATCGGTTGCTATGGGCCACCAACCTTCTTGTATTTCCTACCCGGAAATCTCAGGTGAGTTTTTGCTTAAATATGGTTTAATTGACCATTTGCCTTCCTTTTATGGTGAAGCAGATGAAGATCCCTTTAAACATCTCAAGGCTTTTCAAATGACAAGTTCTGCGATGAAGCCAGGCGACATAACTGAAGATCAGCTCTACCTGAGAGCTTTTCCATTCACTCTGAGAGGTGAAGCTCGAGATTGGCTACATTACTTACCATCGGGAACCATCTTCACGTGGGAGAAGTTAAAGAGCATGTTCTTAGAAAGATATTTCCCAGCTTCAAGAGCCAGAGCCGTGAAAAAAGATATCTACAGTTTCAAGCAGGAAGAGAAAGAGGCATTTCACGAGTGCTGAGAGAGATTCATTAAGTTATGCGAGAGATGCCCGAACCATCTGATAGCAGAGGCTGCGCTTATTCAAATCTTCTATGAAGGTTTGCTTCCGCACGACTGTCAGATGCTTGATGCATCGAGTGGAGGAGCCCTTTGGGAGAAAACGCCTGCGGAAGCCAGACAGTTGATCTCCAACATGGCTGAGAACCGTCGCCAATACGGGGGAAGAAATGAACAAGCTAAACTGTTTATCGACATAGAAGAGCTCAAAGAGAAAGTGTCTCAGGTATTTGGCTTATTTCATACGTTGCAAGAAAACTCATCCCAGACTGTTTCCTCTATTTCAGGTCAAGCCCTTGAAGGCATGTTCAAATCATTCATGGAATCTAGCCAGGAGACCAGGATGGAGATGCGATCGCTAAGAGACGGGTTCACGGAGATGAAGGACAGGATGAGTAAAATGGAATCCAAAGAGGAAAGCGTTAGTGCCATCAATCTTAGAAGTGGTAAAGAAGTACCATCACGGACCACTCCCGAGGACTCTAGCAAGGATACAGAGATATCTCAAGATAAGTGTCTTCAAACGCCCTCTGAAACGGTTGTAGCTTCTCCTTATATTTCTATGAAGTCTTACACTCCCGTTGCTCATTTTCCGAGTAGGTTGGTGAGGCCACCTAAGGAGGTCGAGGACGCGGACGTCCTTGAGACGCTGAAAAAGGTTGGAATCAATATGCCGCTGCTTGATGCAATTCAGCAAATCCCAAGGTACGCTAAATTTCTGAAGGAGATGTGCACCATGAAGAGGAAGGCTAAAGGTGCTGAGAGAGTTGTGGTAAGCAAGAATGTTTCTGCCCTGATAACACAAGGTATTCCAAACAAATGCCAGGACCCAGGTATGTTCCTCTTGCCATGCACTATAGAAGATAGAGAAATCGAGCACGCCATGCTAGACTTAGGAGCCTCAATTAATGTTATGCCATACTCAGTCTACAAGAGTCTCGAATTAGAAGGTATGCAGGAAACTAGTTTAATTATCTAGTTAGCTAATAGGTCTTCCATTCATCCTTTAGGGGTGATTGAGGATGTGTTAGTTAGAGTTAAGGACCTGATCTTTCCTGCTGATTTTTATGTGATAAATATGGAAAAAAACGCATCATCCACTACTTCAGTCTTGCTAGGTAGACCATTCATGAAAACCGCTAAGACAAAAATTAATGTGCATGATGGTACCTTGTCAGTTGAGTATGAAGGGGATGTGTTCGAATTTAATGTATTTGATGCCATGAAACACCATGCTGATGTGCATTCTATCTGTAAAATTGATCTTATCGATACTTTAGAACAAGAGGAATGCATGACTGTTGCTGATGGGGATGACCCACTCGTTTTTACTGAAATTGTTAGCGAGGTTGGAAGTAGTGTTCCCATATTGTCTGACTCATCTGAACAAACTACTTTTGCTTTAGAGGCGTGTGAAAAGCCAACTAAAATATTACCATCTCTTTTGCAGGCTCCCAAGTTGGAACTTAAGGAGTTGCCGGGTCATCTCAAGTACGTATACTTGGGTGAGGTGGAGACACTCCCGGTAATTATCTCCAAGGAGCTTACATCGGAGCAAGAAGGCAAGTTGGTGGAGGTCTTGAAAAAGAATAGAAGAGCGATAGGATGGACGTTGACAGACTTGCATGGGTTGAGTCCAGTTCTGTGTATGCACAAGATTCGGGTGAATGAGGGAGCGAAGCCATCCCGAGAGCCTCAGGGGAGATTGAACCCAGCAATGAAAGAGGTAGTGTTGTCTGAGATACACAAACTCCTTGATGCAGGTATTATCTTTTCCATTTCTGATAGCCAGTGGGTTAGCCCTATTCATGTTGTACCTAAAAAGACGGGTATAACTGTTATTAGAAATGAGAGGGGTGAGTTAGTGCCTAAGAGAGTGCAAAATGGGTGGAGGATGTGTATAGATTTTAGAAAACTGAATGATGTGACTAAGAAAGACCACTTTCCTATTCCCTTCATAGATCAAATGGTGGAGCGTTTAGCTGGGAAGCCATACTTCTGTTTTCTAGATGGTTTTTCTGGGTTTTATCAAATTCCCATAGCCCAGGAAGACCAAGAAAAGACTATTTTTACCTGTCCATTCGGAACTTACGCATATAGGAGAATGCCCTTCGGGCTTTGTAATGCTTCGGGGACTTTTCAGCGATGCATGATGAGCATATTTACTGAATTCGTAGAAAAATGCATCGAAGTCTTTATGGATGATTTCACTGTATATGGGAGTTCATTTGAGGATTGCCTGTTTAACTTGTCTAGAGTCATGGAAAGATGCATTAAGACTAATCTTGTTTTAAATTTTGAAAAGTGTCATTTCATGGCCAGTCAGGGCATAGTCTTAGGTCACGTTGTGTCAGCTAAGGGGATAGAGGTCGATAAAGCTAAAATAGATGTTATATCTGATTTACCTTACCCCACGAATCTTCGGGAAGTGCGCTCTTTTCTTGGTCATGCAGGTTTCTACCGCAGGTTCATCAAAGACTTCTCGAAGATAGTGACTCCGATGACGAGCTTGCTGAAAAAAGATGTCCCATTCTGCTTCGACAAGGAGTGCAAGCTGGCCTTCGATGTTCTGAAGAAGTGCTTGACCAACGCACCCATCATCCATCCACCGCAGTGGGGGACTCCCTTCGAGATTATGTGCGACGCAAGCAATTATGCCGTGGGCGCTGTGTTGGGCCAGAGGATAGACAAGAAAAGCCACGTAATTTATTATGCCTCCAGGACGCTCAACTCCGCGCAGATCGGTTACACCACAACAGAGAAGAAGTTGTTTTCCATTGTTTTCGCTCTTGATAAATTTCGGCCTTATATTCTTGGATCTAAAGTGATTGTTTTTTCTGATCATGCAGCAGTTCGATACTTGATGAACAAGAAAGACTCGAAGCCTAGACTGCTCAGGTGGGTATTACTACTCCAGGAGTTCGACGTCTCAGTCCAGGATAGGAACAAGTTCAAGCAATTGAACTTAGAAGTGGGAGACCATTGATGAGCAACACTAAAGAAGCCCCAAAGAGAGTAGAGAACAATGAGTCTAGTGCTCCACTGGAGTCTCTGCCAAACCAAGGTCAACCACCAACAAGCACATCAGGACCAAGGATGGAGCCAATCATAGAAGAGATAGAAGAAATTCCAAGGCCTCCACCTATCCTGAGGCGACCTGAAGTGCCTGCATATGTGCCACCACCTCCATTTCCTCGAAGGCTAAAGAAAAAACAAGAACAGGAAGTGCACTTTAACAAATTTTTAGAAATTCTTAAGCAAGTGCATGTTAATATTCCTTTTGTAGAAGTTTTACAGTCTATGCCCTCTTATGTAAAGTTTTTGAAGGATATTATCACTAACAAGAAAATAATTGGTGAGTTTGAAACAGTAAATCTCACTGAGGAGTGCAGTGCCATACTCCAGAACAAGCTACCCAAGAAGGAGAAGGATCCTGGTTCCTTCACCTTACCAGTAGAACTAGGAGGCAAGCACGTGGGCAGAGCTCTTTGTGACCTGGGAGCCAGCATAAACCTCATGCCCCTATCACTATTCCGCCAGCTAGGAATAGGAGAAGCACGTCCAACCACTGTCACTTTACAACTTGCAGACAGATCCATAGCCTGAAGGGAATGAACTCTTCATTCCCCGCAGCGGAAGCGTTTCGAATCGTTACTTTGATTTATTTAGAATTAAACTAAAAAATAAGTTAAGCATATGTATTACCTTTGATGAACAATCATCTTCTTGTGTTCCTTTTTCCACGAGATCTTCCTCGCTATGACTCGAACACGGGATCAAGGCTTGTGGGAGCTTTTTGAAAGAATGAGAGAACAATTCTCTGCAGAAGGTGAATAGTGTGTTTGGCCAACCTTTTGGCTAAACCTAAATGTCTTATTTATAATAAGGCTTTTAGGAATTAATTTTATTTTATAAAATACATTTTAATATCTAATATATTAAAATATGTATTTTATATTTATTTGAATCTTATTCAAATATTATAAAATTAATCTTTTATAATATACTTTAAACCAATTTGAATCACATTCAAATAACATAAGTATATAGTTTTTAATATTAATGTATCATATACATAAACTATTTCCTCTAATATTTAATGTATCAAATACAATAAATATATTTTACTCTTCTACATTTAATATATCAAATATATTAAATATTAATTTGAATATTTCAAATTTTCTTTCAACTAAATTGATCCTTTTAGTGTTACTATGAGCTAGCAAGGGGACCTTATGGACCTACAGATTTATAAGCTCCAATGATACAAAATTAATTAATTAAACTCATTAATTAATTGACTTTCATTCATTAACTCTAGGTCACTCCACTATAGGCCTAGAGTTGCACTCTTATGCACTGTAAGACAAGTTGTGTCCATGGATATAACCATTACATGCAAGTCGATCCTTCACGAGTTGTTCGTAATTACAGCTGGGTCAAAAGTCCGTTTTACCCCTGTAATTACATCTTACACCTTAAGTACCACTGATTCTCTAATGAACAACTTGTTTATGATCCAACCATAAACCAAGTCCCTCTCGGGCCAGTGAGAGGGTGGGGCCCCATTGTTCAAGTCCCGAAATCAGCACTTAAGGGAACTACTCATCTACTTTCCCTATATGGGAAGAAGTGAATTCCATCTTGTGAAACTTATGTTCCCAACTCCCTATTTGGTCAAGTCCCCAAAATGGTAGGCTTATTGAATCGGCTATAAAGGCCATTCTCACCCATACAAATCAAAGGACGAGCCCTCACAGGCAGGAGTTCATAACTCACTCAGGATTAAGATCGAGTCACATATGATCATCCTGTGAAATACTAATCTTCTCAAATAACGGATTTATAAAGAGAGATTATATATTTCGTGGTCCAGTCTTATACAAACTCATTGTATAGGATACCCCCACTCACATGTCTCTACATGAATGATTTGGATCAAATCATTTATAACAATTACAAAGTGGGCCGTATCAATAGTGTTACCAGGATAAGGCACCCAACCTTATCCATATACTATAGACCCTTTAGGTTATTACTTGAACATGATCCTCCCATATGTCAACTACATACAGTTCAAGATTACACTAATAACCTTGGATTTTATTTATATAATGAATATTATAAATTGCAAATAATAATAATAAAATAATTATCAAATAATTATTAATTAATTACGAGGCTTTAGGGCATAAATCCCAACATAGCCTACCCTGAGGGTAAGATTGAGGATATTCTTGTAAAGGTTGACAAGTTTATTTTCCTTGCAGATTTCATTATCCTGGATTATGAAGCAGACAAGGAGGTCCCCATCCTATTAGGCAGACCTTTTCTAGCCACAGGTAGGGCCCTGATAGATGTCCAAAAAGGTGAGCTCACTATGAAGGTTCATGATGAGGAGGTCAAATTTAGTGTTTATAAAGCCTTAAGGTACCCCTCTGACTCTGAATCTTGTGCTAGCATGGACATTGTAGATTCACTGATGGAAGAACAGCTGGTGCATGGATTATTAACTAAGCATGCTAATAATTATGTAGAATTAGATTTAACTGATTTGAATGTATCTGAGATAATGGATATACCTGTAGATAAAACACAGCATGTTTGTATGAATAATGACCTGACTGATAGATCCTTGAATCCTTTAAAACCATCCATTGAGCATCCACCTGTCTTAGAATTGAAACCACTACCCACACATCTTAAGTATGCATATTTAGGAAGTAATGAGACTCTGCCTGTGATTATTTCATCTAAATTAAGTGAGAAGCATGAGGTTGAGCTGATTTTATTACTTAAACAACATAGGAAGGCTATTGCATGGACTATTGCTGATATTAGAGGCATTAGCCCTTCCTATTGCATGCATAAGATTATACTAGAGGAAGAGCATACACCCCGAGTAGATCACCAACGTAGGTTGAACCCCTCTATGAAAGAGGTAGTTAAAAAGGAAATAATAAAATGGTTAGATGCTGGTGTGATCTTCCCTATAGCTAGTAGTCAGTGGGTGAGCCCTATACAATGTGTACCTAAGAAGGGGGGGATGATTGTGGTAGTCAATGAGAGCAATGAACTGATTCCAACTAGGACTATCACAGGGTGGAGAGTGTGTATGGATTATAGGAAATTAAACAAGGAGACCAAAGCAGACCACTTCCCTCTACCATTCATTGACCAAATGTTAGATAGGATAGCTGGTAGAGCTTACTACTGCTTCTTAGACGGTTATTCAGGATATAACCAGATCACTATAGACCCTAAGGACCAGGAGAAGACCACCTTCACTTGCCCTTTTGGAACTTTTGCCTTTCGCAGAATGCCTTTTGGCTTATGCAATGCACCGACAACATTCCAAAGGTGCATGTTGGCAATCTTCTCTGATTTGGATGAGTCCATGATAGAGATATTCATGGATGATTTCTCAGTCTTTGGTGATTCATTCACAAACTGTTTAAAGAACTTAGGACAAGTCCTGGCTAGGTGTGAGGAGACCAACCTAGTCCTTAATTGGGAGAAGTGTCACTTCATGGTGGACGAAGGGATTGTCTTAGGTCATAGAGTGTCTAAGGCAGGTGTAGAGGTCGATAGGGCCAAGATTGAAATAATAGAGAAATTGGTAGAACCTCAGAATGTAAAAGCCATTAGAAGTTTCTTAGGACATGCTGGCTTCTATACAAGGTTCATTAAGACTAACTTTTCTAAGATCTCCAAGCCTTTATGTGAGCTTCTAGAGTTAAACAAACCATTCATCTTCTCTAAAGAATGTTTCCTAGCATGGAAGACCCTTAAGGAAGCACTAGTCACAGCACCTATTATAGTAGGGCCAAATTGGGATCTCCCATTTGAGATGTTATGTGATGCAAGTGACTATGCTGTAGGGGTTATGCTAGGACAAAAGATTGACAAGTTAACACACCCTGTATACTATGCTAGTAAGACACTTAATGAGGCACAATGTAATTACACAACCACTGAGAAGGAGATGCTAGCTGTAGTATTTGCCTGTGAGAAGTTTAGGAATTATATTGTAGGCACCAGAACAATCGTGTATACAGATCACTCTGCACTGAAGTACCTTATGAGGAAGGCTGATGCTAAGCCTAGGTTGATTAGATGGGTATTGCTGCTGCAAGAGTTTGATCTGGACATTAGAGATAAGAAAGGATGTGAAAATGTGGTTGCGGATCATCTTTCTAGATTGCAACATAATTGCGGAAAAATTGCGGAAACCGCAATTTCTGATGCTTTTATTGATGAACATGTCTTTGTATTGACTCATCGTGATAACGATGAGGAACCTGGGTTTGCTGACATTGCTAACTTCCTTGCATCGCAGGTACTGCCAACTTTCAAGGGAGGACAAGAAAAGAAGAGGTTCCTTCATGAAGCTAGGAAATTCATATGGGATGATCCCACACTCTACAAGACATGTGCTGATGGTCTGCTAAGGAAGTGTGTATCAGCTGCTGAGGCGAAGTCCGTGCTGCAGCATTGCCATACAGCCCCCTATGGTGGACACTTTGGTGGCCAGAGAACAGCTGCAAAGGTGTTCCAGAGTGGCTACTATTGGCCAACGATCTTCAAGGATGCTCACAACTATGCACACAGCTGTGATGAATGCCAGAGAACAGGTAACCTTAGTCGAAAGGATGAGATGCCTCTCACTTACATCTTAGAGTTGGAGCTCTTTGATGTGTGGGGCATTGATTTCATGGGACCATTTCCCCCATCATCAGGTAACCTTTACATATTGGTAGCAGTAGACTATGTATCTAAGTGGGTAGAGGCCATAGCATGTCCAAATAATGATGCCAAAACAGTCATTAAGTTCCTTCATAGACATATCTTTACTAGGTTTGGAACACCTCGTGCTATAATTAGTGATGAAGGGACACATTTCATTAATAGAGCTATGGAGAAAGTGTTGGCCAAATATAATGTTAGACATAGAGTAGCCACCCCTTATCACCCACATTCGAATGAACAAGCTGAAATTTCAAATAGGGAGATTAAAAACATACTCGAAAAAGTGGTCAAACCCAATAGAAAAGATTGGTCGTTTAAACTCGAGGATGCACTTTGGGCATATAGAACTGCATATAAGACACCCCTAGGTATGTCTCCTTATAGACTTGTGTATGGCAAAGCATGTCACTTACCATTCGAATTAGAAATTAAAGCATTTTGGGCACTAAAAGAGTTGAATTATTGCGTGACCGATGCGGGAACATTGCGGTCTTTGCAATTACATGAGCTTGATGAGCTTAGACATATGTCCTATGAAAATGCTAAAATGTATAAGGAAAAGACTAAGATTTGGCACGACAGTAGACTTAGGATTAAGGACTTTAAGAAAGGCCAGCTTGTCTTATTATTTAACTCACGGTTGAAATTATTTCCAGGCAAACTTAAGTCCAGATGGTCAGGTCCTTTTGTGATAACTAACGTATTTGTTCATGGTGCAATCGAGATTAAGAACCTGCAGCAAGGGCAACCGTTCATGGTTAATGGTGCAAGATTGAAGCATTACTATGAGGAAGGAGATGTGAAGACTCTCTCGGCCTTCCTCTTGACTGAAACGTGAAAATAAGAACGAGAGAGGACGAGTGATCACTGTGCTCGTCCATGCGAGGCTAATGCCTTAGTTTATTTTTTGCTATTTTTTCGGTTACTGTTTGTGTATATTTGTATGTGATTTTAATTACGAATTTGATGTTGATTTTATTTCTTTTAATAGGGAATCGATAGAGGGAATCAAGGAGATGAAATCAAGATAAAAAAATCGAGTGAAATATTGGGCCAAATCAAAGATTCAGTTGAGAGAAGATTGCCATTGAAATTCAGAAAATCTCCAACGGTCACTAAAATTGCGCTGGATTTGCAGAATCCGCAACGGAAATAGCCGTTGGGATTTCCATCATTACTTATATCCGTTAGAAGCGCGTTGATCCGTACGCTTCTCCCATTCTCTGAACTCCAAGAAATCTCTCTCCCTCTTCATCTGCAATTCCTCTTTCCAGATTCCTACGATTCCACAATGGTGCTAACGAGAGCTGAAAGATCTGCGTCCAAGAAGAAGGCTGACGACGCTGAAATTGCTGCGAGGGAAGCACTCCTCGCCCTGGCGGATGCTGAGGCTGCGCGCACTAAACGACTCCCCAAACTACCTGTCCGCAAGAAGAAGTGGAAGGTGGTTACGGAGATCCCTGCTGGACCCTCTGAACCAGCAGGAACGCCCAAGAAACGCAAGTGGAGTATGGCTGTGGCCGAAGCAGCGATCAAGAAAAAGACTCCCTCTGTGAAGAGTCAAGAAAGTGGTCGTCTGTCACACGAGTCGGCCAAGCAAAGCTCTTCGCCATCTCCACCAGCGCGAAGCCCTGAGCTTTCTCCATCGCCACAAAGCTCTGAACACACTCCACCGACGCAGAGCCCTGAAGCATCACCCATCTCCCAGCAGCCTGATCCCGAATTTCCATATAGAGAGCGTCAAGAATCGACGCAGGGTAGTGAGGAAGCTAAGGAAGAAGAGGTCTTCTCTCCTTTGAGGGAAGCCAGCCCCGAGAGCCCTGCAGAGGGGGATGATTCGATGAATGAGACGTTGGGGGATTGCCTCCAGCAGATCACAACCAAGGCACGATTGCAAAAGAAGGCCGCCAAGGTTGTCAAGGCCAAACGGCCGAAAGCCTCGAAGAAATCCAAGAAAAAGAAAGTCAGGGGTGAACCTTCATCAAAGAAGGTGAGTGATGAGCCATCTCTGAAGAAGCTCAAGATCGAGGCTGCCGAATCAGCCAAACCAAAAGACAAGGGGAAAGCCAAGCTGTACCCCGAAGATGAGCCTCAATCAGTGAGGTATGTGTCCTCTGATGCAGAATCAAGGGGCACTGAGCTGAGGAAGAGGGACCTGCTGCACGAGAAAGGCTTCCTCGACGCGCTCGCTGACCTGCCGCAATTCTTGCGCGCAGGGATCACGAATCACAGCTGGGAAGAGTTGTGCAGGCCGCCCAACCCCGCCTACTCCAGCATGGTGTATGATTTTTACGCCAATTTGATGAATCCTGAGGATGGCCTGTCTGTGGTCAGAGGAGTCGAGGTGGATTTCTCAGCGAAGGCAATCAACGAAGCCTATGGCCTCAAGGGTCAAAAACACACTGACTATGCAAGGATCGTTGATGAGCCAACATAAGCTGTCCTGGAGGAAGCAATTCGAGTCATTGGCCAACCTGAGGCATCGTGGACAGTCTCGCGCAATGGGAAGCACACCCTGATGAGTGCTACCCTCACAGCCAAGGCGGCTGTCTGGTTTTCCTTCGTGCGGAGGAAGCTGTCCCCAGTGACCCACGAGACGACCATCAACCAAGGCAGATCGCTGCTGGTCTACGCGATCATGAGAGGCCTCACAATCAACGTTGGCGAGGTCATTGCAGCTTCAATCGCTGACTGCGCCGAAAAGGGTAAGGGTCCACTTTTCTTTCCTAATACAATTACTAAGCTTTGCTTACGTGCAGGGGTCCCAATCGAGCGAATGGAAAAGCAGCTGGCCTACACGGGGCACCTGGAGTTGCCTACTGCCTTGAGGATGCGAAGGAAGGGGAACATGGAGTTCGAGCTGGATGGCCTGGCTGCTGCTCAGTCTCTGTCCATGGCTTGCCTGATGGATCTGCAGAAGAAGATGGCTCAATGGGCCACATATGCGCAGGCAAGGGATAAAGATGTGGCAGACCAATTGGGCTGCATCTTCCCTGAGTTCCCCACGGACCTACTGACTCCATGGGCGCCTCGAAGGCCACGAAGGGATGATGATGATGAGGACATCTGAGTGCTAGACTGAGAAGCACTCAAGGGAGTATTTCTGTTCCCTATAATAAAAAAAAAAAAAATCAAACTGCTTTTTGTTAAACCATATGAATTTGACTGTTTTGAGTTAGTATTTTGATCTGTTTTAGTTCTTTAGTTTTAGTGTTTAAACTTGTTTAGTGTAGTCTGATGATAGCTGAATAGGTAGGTTAGTTTAGTTTTATTTTTGTATAGCTTAAATGACTGGAAAAAGCATGCATAGGGGCCTTGATCACTGATATATCTGCCCTGTATCCATTGCGGAATAATTGCGGAATCCGCAATTATTATTAGTAAATGCATGTTTTTGACTGACTATTTAGCTAGGCCGGTTCTGTTTAAATTTTGTCTTTTGCTGCTATCTTCACTACCTTATATAGCCTATCTAAATGCATGCTGGATGAGTGTCATAAGGCACCTTTGATATTTTAAATTAGCCTCTTAAAAGTGCTCAACATGCATAGCTTTAAGTCCTTACCTGCCTGTTTTTACGAATTTCTGCTGCTGTGATGTTTGCTTTTAGAATGTTCTGTCTATGCCTAGGGCTTTTAGATTCTCTTTGTTTTACCTTAGATTAGATGCTTCTAGGACAAGTTTGGGGGTGTGCCACCTCAGACACTCATTGGGGACAATGAGTAGTTTAAGTTTGGGGGAGGCCACCCTAGGCCTAGGAACATTCCTCTCTCCCTTAAAGCATAAGCATTCTTCTTCTCCTTTATAAAAAAAAAAATGATGAGCTGAAAAAAAAAATGAAAAATAGAATAAAGAGGGGTGTCTCTCTCAAAGTTGCTGAGTAATCAGTGCCAAGTGTGTAACCCACAAGTGGCATTGCATCAAAAGGCAACCAAAGGAGAGGCTCCACCTAAGTAAGAAAGAAAGAAAAAGGAAAAAAAATAGGGAAGAAGAATGTATACCTAGGAGTTGCAACTTTGTGGCTTAGATGTCCTAAATAAAAAGAACTCTGATCCTCAATTAGCTGAGCACAAAGTTGTAACTTGTAGGGTTGTTTAGGGAGATGAATGTATGTCCAATGTAGTGATGCCAGGGTTTAGGTTGTTCTCTAAAAGTACTACTGTCACTGTTAATACTAAGACTGGCATGACTCTAAGGAATCCTAGGTAGCTCAAAAGTAAAAACTAGAAGCATGTACTGAGTCTGGGGTAAAGCTAGGTAGAATTTGAAACCTTAGGGATAGATGCACGATGTGACAGAAGCAAGTAGATCAGTCGTAGGGAGTTAATGAAACAGCAGGAGTATTAGGCGTGCAAAGTCAGAAGAAGCAATATAAAAGGTTAGTTGTAAACTTAGAAGTGTGTCACAGGACAGCACTGCTATAGATAGGAATGTAGGGGAGTCAGTAAGTGGTTAAAGAGGATGAAACAACAGCCTAAACAAGTCCTTAGATTGCTCGAGGACGAGCAAAACCTTAAGTTTGGGGGTGTGTTACGTCTCCAAAAGTGACCTTTTTAGGACTTATTTATCTTAGAAAGATGTACACTCTTAGGTGTTTTTTGATAGGATTTAGCTTAAACCTATGCTTATATATGAGAATTAGAAGAAGGTAGCTAAATTAGGACTTGTGTGCAAAAGGAAAGAAAAGGAATGAAAAACGAAGTTAAAAGAAGGAAAAATGAGCATTGCGGAAACATTGCTAAAACCGCAATGTTTCAAGTGAAATCCGTAAGTTGACTGATCTTTTTCTGTTATTTTCCGTTATTTCAAGGATTCGTTCTTTCTCCTCCATCCATTTTGAAGTACGACGTTGAGGATGGATGGTTCTCCTTGGCCCAAACGCACCTGCAGATTACTATAAAAGGGGGTCAAAGTAGAGGGTTTGATCATCATCCGAAAGCGTAGAAGTCTCTTCGCAGCTCCATTTTTTCTCCTGTTTTTCTCTTCCGTCTGTTGGGTTGGAAAGTTCAGCTGTTGGAATCGACAATCTGATAGCATCTTCTCTCCTGATTGGATTCATCCAAGCAAAGCTCATCTTTCTCTCCTTTCAGCCGAGGCGTTTGCGACGAGGCGTTCAAGCTTACTTATTGCTTTCTGTCTTTTACTTCTCATTTCCAACATTGTTTAGTTGTTGTTTCTTTTCTATTAGTTAGTTAACTTCATTTCGTTGCTTTCTGTCTTCAAGTTATTCACTTTAAGTTTCCCTTTGTTCATTCAAACAATCGATTAATCAAAGCACAACTCATTCTTTCACAGTTTCTTGTCTTTGCA
Source organism: Herpetospermum pedunculosum (assembly GCA_028017165.1). NCBI lineage: Eukaryota > Viridiplantae > Streptophyta > Magnoliopsida > Cucurbitales > Cucurbitaceae > Herpetospermum > Herpetospermum pedunculosum. Next base: position 47,606,567 of record CM051529.1, read on the forward strand.
GTTTACTGTTTTGCTTCGCTGTTTTAAGTTTATTCTTCTTCTGAGCATGCCTACTTTATCTAATATTTATGTTCTCTCTATATCCACGAGTAACTAAGTCACATAGGGGCATGCTAATGACAATACTATAGGCTAAAAAACGTGAACCAAGCATGTAGGATAGCTCTCGAAGCATTGATTGTATGTAAGCTTCATCCCACGGGCAATTTCGATTGGCCATCCATTTTGTCCAAAGAACTCCTAACCTCTGGAAGGAGTAAGAGTTCAGAGTCATACACTCATGCTAGCCTTTCAAGGTAGCCAGAAAACGACCTAGGAATAGGCGTTTTCCTAGTACAAACCATATCTCTCTGCTTTAACAAGATGCTTAAGACCTTACTTGGACATGAGTAAACTAAAGAATCTAATGCATGAAATCGGAAGATACACGAGAATGAGTTAGTTTGATGCATAGTGAGTTGATCCAATGCTTGAGAATCGTATGAAAATGCCTATAGAGGAGTCGTTAGTAGCCCTTGTTTCTCCATTTTACACACTTTCGCTGTTACTAACATTGCGGTAGAATTGTTGTTCTTGCAATTCTGCTAAGTTAAAAATTCTGTTTAGCTATTTTCCTCTTCGTTTATTAATCTCTTCTCTTTTCGTTTGAGTTTATCATTGACTTGCACTTGTTTATGTTGTTACCCTTTACATATTCCTTAGAAATTAGACAACTTAAAACCAATTCTACCCCATCAAATCCACCCATTCTTGCTTAACAATACACTTCACGAGTAGCTAATAATAAATCTCTGTGGGAAAACGAATGAAAAAATACTTACTACTTGCTAACAAGATCATGTATGCTTGCATGTTCTGAGTGCTCTCTCTCCCTTATTGCTATTTATTTCACACATTGAGCACGCAACAGCTTACAAAACCCCCATAGGGATGTCTCCCTACCGGATGGTTTTTGGGAAAGCCTGTCATCTCCCAGTGGAGATCGAGCACAAAGCTTATTGGGCCGTGAAGAAGTGTAATATGGACTTTGACAAGGCTGGCGAAGAAAGACTCCTCAAATTGTAAGAACTAGAGGAGTTTCGCTTGGATGCATATGAGAACTCGAAGATCTACAAGGAAAAGACCAAGATGTTCCACGACAGACGAGTCATCCAGAAACATTTCGAAGTTGGTCAGAAGGTCCTCTTGTTCAACTCACGTCTGAAGTTCATGCCAGGTAAACTTCGTTCCCGGTGGCTTGGTCCTTTTATTATAACCGATGTCCATCACTATGGTGCAGTCAAGATTCAGAGCCTAGATTTAGAGAAGAAATTCACGGTGAATGGCCAACGACTGAAGATCTTCCATGAGGGAATGTCAGAGGACTTCGACGAGCATGCCCACTTGAGAGAGCCCGATTATGAGAAAGGATGAAATGAGTTTTGGTAAAGTCGAGCAATCGACTCTAAAAATTTGCGCTACTCGGAGGCACCCGAGCTTGAACTGTACATGTTTTTTGTTTACTTTACTGTTTTTAGGATTAGCTTAGTTTCTTACTCTGATGTTGTGAGTTTTCAGGTGAAACAATGGCTCGTCCTTGAGGTTTATTTGCTAAGGATAAAGCGCACTCTCCAACCCTCTAAGTCACAATTCAGGGAAGGTTTTCTTTCCTTAGAATTTTGACTGTGCCTATTTAGTCCAATGAGGACATTGTCCATTTCTAAGTTGGGGGTGGTGGGTTGTGCCTTACAGTGATTGTCGAGTTTAGTTGTGGAATTCTGATAAACGTGTTGTGTTATGGTGTAAGCATGCTAGTTTGACTATGAAATTCTGTGATGTACTGTTGAGGTCTTCGTATTTGTATTTGTCGTGAAATTCAGCATAATTGCATTTGTTAGAGCCATTTTGAAAAAAATTTCAAGTTATTTCCCTGTTTAAACTTCGCATGTTGGCACTCTATCTTGGATCTGTGGGTTTAGGGTAGCTCTGTTTGTTTTGAATTTCGTTGTCACCTCGAAAGGCAACCTTAGGATGGGCTAAGATTCGTTGTTGTTCGTAATCCATGCGCTCAAAATTTTAACATGATGTTTAGGCTAAAAAGAAAATGAATGCATAATTTATAAAAAGAAAGTAATCTCCTGAGGTGTTCCTCCTTCTTGAGTTGCCTTAGTAGCCAGGGGCGGTCGTGTAACCCACGGTCGCCACTGCATGAAAAGGAAGCACAAAGAAGCGAACGCTAGTCCTTAAAAATGTGAATTTTGCCCGTAGTCAGATGCACTGTGCAATGAAATTGCAGGCAAGCTAAAACGAAAGTAAAATTGACATGTTAGGCGCTCATGGAGATCAAAAAAAGAGAGAGAAAAGATGCCTTGCGATCTATTACTTGCTTAGACGATGAATAGCCCTTAGACTGTTCTGTTTAGCCATAACTAGGGGGAAGGCGAAGTTTTGGGATGGGTAGAGCTGTTCTAAGCCTGTAGAAATCTAAGATCGAGGAGCTAGGTCCGAAGCATAAATAGGGAAGCATCTTTAAAATTTTCAAATTGTTCTTAACCAATGCATGCATGCAGCTGCTTCTTTCGAATGCAAGTGCCCTGTCGTTTCCAGTACTGAGAATTGAGTCCCTAGCATGCGTATCGTTTTATTTTGATTAATCAGAATTCCACCTTGTTCGAGGACTAGCAAGATTTAAGTTGGGGGTGTTTGATAGCTCCATTTTGGAGCAATAATTATGTCCCTAATTCACGATTATTACTTGCTTAATCTTGCTTTTATGTGTTAATTGCAGGTGTTCTCGGTAATTCGCCCTCGGGAGCGTTTCAGCGCTTTTCGAGGCTTAATATCGCATTTTAAAGACCTAAGAACACTTCTGGGGAAGGACCATGCAAAAACATGAAGATTGGGCGTTTTGGGGAAATTGAAGGCAAAATACCATGCAAAAACTCGAGAGCTAGCGTCGAGCGACAACATCGCGACGCTAGCTCGACGCTGCCAGAGCGTCTCGACGCTCCGAAGTCTGAGGCGTATATTTGAAATTCCACCCGAGAGCAAGCGTTGAGTGATAGCGTCTCGACGCTCGCTCGACGCCGCGCAAGCGTCTCGACGCTGTGCGAGCGTCTCGACGCCGCCCCGACTGCGCGCGCGGATTATTTAGGGCGCAGCGTCGAGACGCTGCCCTAGCGTCTCGACGCTCCGACGGATTACTTAAGTTTTTGTCCGATTTTTAGCCGCCATCTTCATCTCCGCACCTGATTAGACGTTCCAGCAGCCATTTTCACCATGGGAGAGGCTAGAAAGCTTGGATTGGAGCCATCCCACATCACACACAACATGAGTGAGTAGTCTATAGCGTTTTTGGCTCGGGATTGTAAAGGAATAATGTAGTTTGAACTTTTGGTGAGGTTGTTAAACTAAATTTTGATTTGGCTTGAATGATTGATTGAATTAGTTTCTATTTCCTTGCTTATTCCATGAATGTGTTTGAATGATTTAGGACTAGGCACCCTTGATTTCGAGCATGCTTCATTTGTTAAAGGTTTTGATGTCGTGCCTCTCTAAACCGCCAAGTAACAAAGATTTTACGATGCCTTTGAGCGCATAGGCGTCCTTGCGTTCTTGGTGTTCGTTCTTCTCAAATTAGAATCTGAAATCGATACACTAATTTCGCGTCCAAATTAGATAATCGTCGTAGTTAGCTCGTTGCTATCGATTGGTCTTGGGAGAGCGTTGGCCGCCAATGTCCAATCGATATGCTTGATTAACATGATTTATTGTGTCTAATTAATATCCATGGAACATGTCTGAATTAATTCATTAATTTGAGACGGGCTGCGTATTCGTTCAATTGTTTAGCTATTATACTCGTCAACCTATGATTCAAGAGGCATGCTAATTTTATTCCCGATCGTCCCGAGTCGAGCGCTCCGTTAGTTAAGTTTTTCCCTGTTTTGCATTGTTTCCTTTTAGTTAATTCAAAACCAAAATCCCCACATTTTGTTTATCTTCATAGTTTGCAAATTTAATTAAGATTAAGTCAATTAGCTTAATTCCCTGTGGATCGACCCCGTTGCCACTAATCTACTAATAGTTCAGTGAATTCGGGTAAATATAAATTCATTTTGGCGGGTCTCGACAACCCGATGATTGGCGATAATTCGAAAATATCGTTACCAGTATCTTCCTTCATTTGAGTAAGCTCGAGGTCTTCGATAATTTTGATTATCTCCACCTTGACATGGTCTGGTGTGACGAATATGAACGATTTTGCCCAAATGTGGCAAAGGTGAAGTCTTTGCTCAGTGTTGATTTGTAAATGGTAGCTTCTTGATCTATTGATTGCACCAATCTCGCAATTTATTATTATTTTTTATTTTTTATTTTTTTTAAAGAAAGAGATGGTGCGATCAATTACTCCAGCTTGTTGATATTGACTTTACCCTAGTGTTACAAAGATGAAGATTTTGCTCTAGTTTGCAAAGATGAAAACTTTGCTCCATTCTTTTTATGGCAGCGTTGTTCCAGTGTGGCAAAGACAGAGGCTTTGCTCCAGTTTTGTTGATGATGACTTTGCTCCAGTGTGCAAAGTTGAAAGAATTGTCTCAGTTTAGCGAAGATGGAGGCTTTGCCCCAATTGGCAAAGACAGAGGCTTTGCTCCAGTTTTGTTGAGGATGACTTTACTCCACTGTGCAAAGTTTGAAAGAATTGTCTTAGTTTAGCGAAGATGGAGGCTTTTCCCCAATTGGTCGCCTTGCAAAGGAGATTTTTCAAGCATTCTGGATGTAGTTCTTTGATCTATTGATTGCACAAATCTTGCAACATTTTTTTTTTTTTTTTGCTAAACATTTTTTCTTTTATTTAGCAATAAATTGTGCAATCACAATACAAAATATCGATGATATATGGTTACTCCTTTACAACTCATGTAGTCCTTCTACGTCGTTTCTTTGTCCATGATCCTTGGCATCGTGATGAAGTTCCTTCAAGCAAAACTCACTGAAGCTGAGATTTCGAGATAATTTCTAAAGTTACTGACTTATTTGTTCTCAAAACCCTTATCTTTAGTCTTGGAATCATTTTCTAGCTAGTCGAGGAAAGAGAAATGACAAATGATAAGAATGGAAAGAGATGAGAATTTGGATCAAATGAATTCGAATATGAGGAATATATGAGAAATTACAAGTCTTAATTATGAAGTAGTAGATCACAAGGGTTCAATACTATTTCATTACATTTGAAGTTCTCTTGAATAATTTGGGAAAATTGTCATCTAATTAAATGTGGCAGGTTTAGCAAAAGGCTAGGTGGGTATATAAATGTAGAGAATTACATCATATAAATGTAGATGTTGAGTTTAGTCCATGATTTTGTGATGGATCAAGATAAATTGCCTCAAAATTTATGTGGCATGAGGTTCATGGTTTCACCGTGAATAATTTGAACTCTCACTACACAAGGGTGTTTGCCCCAATGTGAAGATTAAAACTTTGTTCTACTAGTGTATGGTGGTTGGTGGTATAATGTTTAACATATGAGAAAATAATGAAGGTCAAAATGAAGCTTGAGAAAGGTATTTTCGAGAAGTCATAAAATGGTTGAGACTTTGACAATTTCTTATAAAAGAGTAGTGAAAGCACTCATTCCAATTTTTTTTCTTTTTATTTTCCTCCAAATGATGATTCAACATTTTTTGCTCAAAATTCTTGCTAAATTTTCCACTAACAAGAACAATCAAAGTAAACACAAGGATGATAAACATAAAAGCTAAAAAAAAAAAAAAAAAAAAAAAATGATGTAATGGAGGATGTGATAAAATTCGAGATTTTTTTGTGAAACATGCATGAGATAATATTGTGAAATTGAAAAGAAAAAAAAAACATTTTTTTTTCATAATGCATGTGTGAGATGATAGTATGCACTTGATGAATGAAGATTTTCTCCTTTTTTATATTTTATTTTTTATTATTTTTTTGGAATAGCTCAAACAACACGTTCGTCCTGAATTTCACAAGAGATCTTGGTTGGATTATGACATGGTAGAAACAAGTTGATTTCTGTATTTTCTTCTTTTCCTAAGTAAGTAGTTGTCGCAACCATAACTTTGCCCAATTTGATAATGAAGATACAAGGACTGTTTGCCTTCTAGATTCCCCCTCCATTGGTCTAAAACAACAAAAGTTCGTGCTAGGCTTGCATGAATTTGAAATCCCATTATTGATTTTACAATTTCGCATATCAATCATAAAGATAATCAAGACTAAGATATCAACACCCAAGGATGAGTAGAAAAAAAGTGTTTCACGCAATAACGATTCTTTACTGAAGTCTGAAATGCTGATATGGAAACATTAAATTATCAAAACGAATGAAGTAAACAAAAGGGTGGAACAATCACTTTGTCATAACAAAAACGATGACAGCTCTAAGGCTGCCTGTCTGTCGAATCCAAAACCCTCTGGGCACAGGTATACTAGATGATCTGTCTCCTCTTTTTTTGAATGAATCTCTACCGATGGTTTGGAAGAGGATTGTTGTTGACATCAAACCCTTTTATCTTCTCGAAGTTCAAACATCCTGCTTTGATCAACTCTTGCACCTTATACTTGAGTGCGATACAATTCTCCGTTGAATGTCCTGTTGTCCCTGCATGGTAGTCGCAACAGGTGTTCACGTCATACAATTTCAGATAAGGTGGTTGCATGAGGTTCATAGGTACAAGTGTCAGCTAGTTATTTTGGAATAATTGGGGTAAAAGTTCGGTGTAGGTCATCGGGATTGGATCAAATTGAGTTTGTTTAGAGTTCCTTCTGCTATTTTTTTGTCACTGGGTGTAAAGAGGGGCTTGTTTATTTTTAGGCTGGTAACCTTGATTCGTTTGAGATCGTGAGCCTTGAAAAAAAGATGAAGGATGTTGTGTCGATGTATTGTTGGCATAATGCTGGTGATACACATGTGGAGATGTGTTATATTCTGAGGGGTATTGTGACATCGCATTATTAGGATATGGTTGTTGTCTTCGTTTGAACTTGTTCGCATTGCTCACCACTTGAACTTCTTCTTCCGTCTTCTTTGGAAAACTCTCTTTCTTCACAGGTGACAACTCCGACGTGTCAGTTATTTTACCATGTTTAATTTCATATTCGATCATCTCTCCAATTGTCATTATGTCAGAAAAATTGGTTGAGGCATTCCCAATCATTTTGTCATAGAAGGGAGCTTTGAGAGTATTCATAAAAATGGATGACAATTCCTTATGTCCCTCCATCTTTGCGCGTACTCCTTGAAGCTTTCTGTGCTCATTTTTTCCATTCTCTACAAGTCCATCTGATCGGGAGTCATATCTATGTTATGCTTGTATTGCTTTAGGAAAGAATCAGCTAAATTTTTCCATGAGTAGATACATGCACTATCTAACTGCATATACCACCTAGATATCAGACCAATTAAACAATCTTGAAAGTAGTGAATTAGCAATTTTTCATTCTGAACATATGCCGCCATTTTTCTACAGTACATGATGAGATGAATTTTCGGGCATGATATCCCATCGTACTTTTCAAAATTCGGTACCTTAAATTTTTTCGGAATTGCAACGTCGGGAACAAGACACAATTGAGTTGCGTCAATATTTCCAAAGACGCTTGTTCCTTCAATTGCTCTCAACCTTTCATCAAGGATTTCAAATGTCTCACTACTAGAGATCTTGCATTCTTTGAATCATTCTTGATCTCGAGGTACTGTCCTGCCGATGAATGGTACAACGGATTGTACGACCTATAAGGTGGTGGGATAAATCCTTCCTTTTGGGAGTGCAGAGATAGATTGGCTTCGACAAATCCACTGACTGCATTGCTTGGTTGGGCAAGGTCAGCCACCACCTTGCCTTTTTCCAAAATGGTGAGAATTATTTTTATTTGTCCCCGCAACTCATCCATTTCTTTTCTTGTTTTCTCTATTTGTGTTTGTTGCTCTCTCATGATCCTTGTTTTTAGTCTTGTGGTGTGAATACGACCAGTCGGTGGTGATTAAACTATTTAAATATATTTTTTTTCAAAAAAAAAAAAAAAATGTCAAAGTTTAGCGAAATGAACGAAGAAATGGTAAATTAATTTTTTTTTTAATTTTTTTTAGATGCATGCGTGAGGTGATATGATGCAACTAACAAATAAAATTTGAAATGAGACAGTGCATGAAATTTTTATTTAAAATATGCATGTGTGTGAAATGATACTGGACATTTTTTTTTGTCTTTTTTATTTTAAAAAAATAAGCTGTTGATTGTCCCAAATGATATGTTGCGTCCTTAAATTTAACATTCAGGCAATCATTGGTAATTTATATTATGCATGTGAATATGTAATGCTAGACTCTAAATGCATCTCAAGAAAGAAAAATGAAATGTCTTCTAATCATAATCATAACTGGAAGATTTTATGAAAATCGATCAATGTCTCATGAAATGGATGACTATTTTAATTTTAGGGTATGTCAGAATACAGATGAACCCCCTGTTTTTTATTTCCTATAATGAATAGATCAATATGAAAAAGATTTTATGCATGTAGGTATAAAAAGAATGTTCATGAGATGTATGTGAATGGTGTGACATGTAGTTTTTTTTGTGTTTTTTTTTTTTTTTTAAAAAAAAGTCAAAAGAAAGCTAATAAAAAAGAATTCACTTTTTTTTTAAGGAAAACAAATATACAAAGATTTATTATCTTTTTTTTGTTTTACAAAAAGGAAACATGGATACTTTCTTTTTCGTATTTTTTTTTTTGTTTTCTTTTCTTTTCCCTTTTTTAGGAGGGAAAAATAAATCGAATAAAATAAAATAATGGATCTCAAATTAATTTCATTGTCATTGATATAACAATGGAATTACTTGAGAACGTGAAAAAACAAAAAATGACGTAAGGATAATACTCTAACCCTAAAAGATAAATGCCCCCGAATTATTTCTCATGTTATAAAAATAAAAAAATCAATTCTAATCTGATAGGGTACAACTGGAGTATGTAGCTGTGATTAATATTTTGAAATTTTTAAACCAATAAGTTTTTTTCTTTTTTCTTTTTTCTTTTTAATTTTTTTAAAGGAAACAAAACAAAAAGACAACAATTATATACAAAGAATAAATAGACAGTCTGAATACATGCATGATATTAGCAATATGCTATACAGTAAGTTTAATTATCAAACATGTAATATAAAAAAATATGTGTATCCTAAAGTTCAAACTTTGGATAATAACGGGTTGGCTCTAGGATGCACATGAGTGTAATATAGGTTCTAATCATTCCTAGAAGGAAACGGTCCCCAAATCTTCTATCTGATTAAACAACGTAGTTAGCTTGAGTGGAGAATTTCATGCGTCTGCACGAGAACCGAAATTCCACGAAGGTCACACTACTCAGTCTCCGAATCTAATCCTAAAGGTAAAGCCCGAGTAGGAGGCTTGTGAAAGTGTAAGCGATGCATGACAATGCAAAATGTAAATTGCAATAAATATATTAAATAAAACATACTACATAAAAAAATACTTAACAATAAAATTAATAAACAAAAAAAATAAAAGAAAAAACAAAGGACAAAAAATTGAAAACTGGATAATAAAAAGATAAAATGCAATGGCCTGACCCTCTAAAAAAAGGTCCCCAGTGGGTCGCCATGCTGTCGCAACGTCATCGCGACGCGGAGCGGCCGACGTCCTCTTTCAAGGGTTTTGTTTTAAAAATAAAAGAGATGGAGTCGCCACCAATCATTTTGGGTGTGATTGGTCACCTTAAAAGAAAACTGGTCTACGAAAACAGAAATTAGCATCGGGGGTCGTTTGAGTGTAGGGAAGGTATTAACACCCTACAACACCCGTTAAAAACGGTAGCCATATTTTATCTTATATTATCCGGTTAATTTTAAAATGTCCTTAATTTGAGAAAAATAATAGTTTATTAAAAAAATCATGTCTCATTTAATCAATTCTTAACTTTAAAAATAAAGTAAGAGTTTGATGTATTGAGGGAAAATTATCCTTAGTTAATTATCATGTTAAATTTCCTTTTATTTAAAGGAAATTGTTTACCTCGAGAATTTGAGATATTTATCTCAACTCCGTCATAGGATTTATATGATAATATTTTATTTTAAAACATATTTATTTGTTATTTTTTAGAAGTGATTGGGAGGATTTCCATGTGCTTGCACGAGAGTCGAAGCTCTACGAAAGTCACATTACTCGGCCCTCAAACAAATATTATTTTATTTATCAAACATTATTTTTAAACGAAAATTATGGTTATGGATTATAAGACAAAATTGAAGTTTATTTGGAAAATTCCAATTAAAGGCAAATTTAAAATTTATTTGAAATAGGTATTTAAAATAAATAATTAAAATTTATTTACAAACTTATATTAAGGTAAAATTGAAAGATGTCTTAAAATCTGAAATTTAAAAAGGAAAATATATCATCACTTAATTGAAAAATAAAAGACCAAACATTAACTTGGAGGTCAAATGTCAAAATTGTAAGTAAAAAAATAATAAGGGGCAGTTTTGTAATTAAACATGCAATAACAATTTTTTTTTTTTTTTAGTACATTGGGGGTGGGGGATGCAATAACAAACTTGTAAATAATATAAAAGTAATAGTAGTTTTGTAAATAACATGAAAAAACTTAAAGTTTAGACCTTCTTCCTTCGAAATCCAACGCCTCCGATCTGTCGGATCTCACCGTCATCAATGCGCCGCCGGAGTTCGAATACCACCGCTAATAAACGTCACCGTCCGTCGGAGTTGAAGACAGTCGCGGGTTCGTTCGCCGGAGTTAAGTAGGAGGTGGTTGAGGGAGATATATGATGAATACCGAAGAGATTTTGGAGGAGAGAGAATGTGGGTTAGAGAATATGGATTTGACTTGGTCAAATAATCATGTTGACTTATGAAAACCCCTTTTACTCTCCAATTTTGCTAGCCTTTTTGCTCGGATTTGATCGTGTCTTTCCTACTAGCCTTTCGCTCTAATATTTTTGTCTCCTCTCATGACTCTTCTCTTGGTCGGTATTTATAGGCCATTGAAAACCGCATCAAAGGTAAAAATCTCAATGAATTTATTACTCGAAATGTTTTATCAATTGAAATAGATTTTAAGCCACAAATGAACAAATATTTTATATCATAAATGAATATCAAATTTTAAACAAAAAAAAATGAATTAAATATTTTATATTCATAAATGAATATCAAATTTTAACCAAAAAAATGAATTAAAGATTTTATATTCATTGAAGTAAATAAATGAATTTCAAATTTTAGCCATAAAATGACTTAAAATTTTATACTCATTAAATGTTAATTTTATTTGTCAAATTAAGTAAAAACTTTTCCAAACAACCAATTTTTTTTTTTTGTTATTTTTCTTGAATTTTCGGAATTAAATAAATAAATAAATAAGTGAATTTAAAAAGTTAAAAATGGTTTAAAGAAAGATGACAAAAATACACAAAATAGGGAAAACTAACTTTAATAATAAACAAATGGTCAGACCAAATACAGTGTCTACACACGTGTTCGGGGTAGAAGACAGTACAATATTGTTCTCAAAGGATAATTTCTTTTGTGTGGAGTGGCAAAACTCCTTACTCATAAAAGGACCAATGTTGATGTGTTCAGATCAGTGATGAAATCTGTGTGGAGAGTACATCAAGATACAAGAATTGAGGTGGCGGGTGAGAACATATTTTTTTATCCAGTTTAGATTAAAGTTAGAAAAGGCTAGGGTTATGAAGGGTGGTCTTTGGACCTTTGATAAAGCTCTGATCATGTTGGTCTCACCTCAGGAGGATGAACAAATAGGGGACTTAATTTTTAAGGAAGAAAGCTTCTGGATCCAGATTCATAATATCCCAGTCAAGTGTATGTCTATGGAAATGGCCAAGATCCTTGGTGAATCAATCGAAAAGATAGAGGAAATTGAAGGTGATGCCCAAAGTGGGTGGACGAGCCCTTTTATGCGCATGAGGATTACAATAGACGTAACTCAACCTTTGACAAGGGGGTGTAAAATTCGGTCAAAGGGGGATAACTTCACCTGGTGCCCGGTTAAGTATGAAAAACTTCCAGACATATGTTTTTATTGTGGGAGAATCGGACACTCTTTCAGGGAATGCCAAGATCTACCTCGGGAAAAGGTGGAGCACAAAGAGGCTCAATTTGGGGACTGGTTACGGGCTGAAGTAACAAAAAAAGAAACTACATGGGGGAGTGAAGAGATTAGGAATGGGTATGGAGGCAGGGGCATTGATGCTCGAGGGAGAGGAGGAAGAGGAAACTGATGGGAAGGGGGACAAAGCCGCAGCGATTGTGATAATTGGAGGGAGGGGTCGCCGAAAAACATTGAGGAGAAGGAGCGACCAAATTTCGGCAACCCTCTGGTACACGAGAGGCACGAAGAACGGGAAACAAAAAAGGAAGGAGCGACTTTCGGGAAAAACTCCTTAATGAAAGGGGCGGAAAGGGCGAAAGTGCATGGGGCTGCTGTGAATAAGGAGAAAGAGAAGGAGGGGGCTCGGGAGGAGGGAGATATGGAAATTTATTCTATGAAGAATATGGAATTTTCCCCTCTAGAGAATATCTCTACGGACCCACAAGTTATTTCTAATAAAATGGGAAATAAATAGTGGGTAATAATAAAGGACATATTTTTGGAGAGATTTTAAATATGGGATTCCTAGAAGTCAAGGTGGCGCACAAAATGGGCTTTGTTGGGCCTGCTGATAAAATGGAGTGTGAGGGTGAATTAAAAAAGAAAAAGGGTTGGACTAGAGTGGAAAATGACAACAGTGAACAAAAAATTGGGCAGAATAGAAGAACGATCGTTGGTGAAAAGAGGAAGCTGGACATGGGAACTGCAGATAGTGAATTGACAAAGAAATTGAAGTCATGCACTGGGGAAAGTGTATGGGTCCTGCAATCTTCCATTCATAATAAAGCGTATAATCGAGACCATGAACTAACGTTGGGACGTTGTTTGATAAACAAACAAGCTCGTTGGAATCACAATGAAAGTTCCTGACGAATTTACGTTTACTCCAGTTTATTGGGATTGACTGGAATTTGTAGTTGGTTGTAATGAGAAACTGCTCTAAGAGACTCGTCTATTTAATGCGGTAATGAATTTTTTTTATACTTATAACAACAACAATGATGTGGTTTGGGCTTTTTGTGAAGCTTGGTGTCCTACGACCAATACCATTCATAGGCGAATTATCGATTTCTTCATGGGACTTATGGATATTTGGAGGTCTCCGGATCAAATGCAGATTTTATGAGGAGGTTATTTCTTATCTTGAAGAATTAACTTGGTTGCGAAAGAAATATAGGTATCTTCCCAAAAGTTGTGAATACCTTTTTCAAGCATATTACTAGATAACATCTTCATCGAATGATTGAGCATCATCTTCGAAGACTGACTCCCCTGTCACAGTTAGTTCTTGAATTTCCTTATGGTTCAAAGGTATTCAAGCATACGAGAAACCACTTCCACGAAAATCAAAGAAGGCTAATCGTCCTTGCTTTACCCATAATCCTGATGGAAGCGTCTTAAGCCTTGACGTCCTAGTATTCGCTGACATATACCATGGATTAGGTCGGATAACAAAAGCTTTTAATCCAGTTAGGCGCATGGAAGTCTGTTTTTCCATGCATTATGTTCATGGTTGGTTAGCCCACTACTTCAATATGCACTATGTCGTCCCGATGGCGATTCGAGGCCCGATGATGGTTGATTTTTCTGGTGAATGTGACTCAATATATTTTGGAGAGTATGAGGCTTGCGAGTTGATCCATAAGGGTGCGTCCATCAAGTGACACGCAAATCTTCAAGGCAGAAATAAACATGAACTTATGACTGACAACAACACTCTGTCATTTTCAGATGCCTCGTATATTTTGAGTCTTCGACCGTATTACTTATCGTCTCGATGTGGGGACTTTGTAACGACCCGTAATTTTAGACTAATAACGAGCACGCTACTACAACCGACCTTTAGGTTTATTTGAAACTAAATGCAATGCTCCGAAAATTTCGGCAGCATAACGACGTATTTCCAATAACCGTCCAATTACTTAACACTTGTTAAAGTTAGAATTTTGCCCACTTCAATTTAAGGAACAACACCAGTCCGTCCAACAGAAAATTTATAAAGAAAAGTGTTTAACCAAACCGAAAACAGGAACAACACACCTATTAATGAAAGATACAAAATCATCCACCTTAGTGTCATAAAAACACTAGTTCAAGGTTTATTACAAAGATTCAATGCAACCAGACGAAAACATGAAATCCTAACCTAGGACGACTTATTCCATAACGACAAAGTTAACAACTCATTCCAATAAAATGATAACGAATAAATGAATGGGTTCAAACTATTCTCAACTAATCATGTAATTAAACTTTAGCTAGTCGAACTCAAAACAGAATACTAGCTAACGGTCTGTTCTCTCACGTCTCCTCATCGGCATCATCAAGATCGTGGTACCTCACATCACCTGCAAAACTTGTAGGTGGGTCAGTACATAACGCGTACTGAGTAAGTAACTCTCACGTGAGAAGCTACCACTCAACATACAACATGCAAAGCAACCACATGCTATCCACATCAACTCATACACAACGTGTCATACACGCAACACAACATGCTACAATTAAGAAACATTTATCCACATAATACAAATAAAATTAAAACTTTCTATTTAGTTGGTTAAATATCTAATTACTAATTATTTTTTATTTTTAAAACAAATTATTTTAAAAAAATAATTAATAATTTTTTTTTGACAATATGTGGGGTGGGTATAAAACCTAGGACATCATGTCCGAACTATTACAGTTTTCTCTATTTCTTCTTAGTGTTTGAGAGTGCAAAATCGTTAGTGAACTTTGTGAGCAACGTTTATGCTAACCTCGATTGGAAAAAGCAAAAAGAGTGTGAAGTTAAGGTGTTCTTTAGGCCGCACAGGGATCGAATCAAAAGTTTAAATTCTGCATCGTAGATCGACCTCGTGAAAAGTGGTATATAATTATTTTGTTAAAGTAAAATATATTTATTAGATATCATATACAATAATATAAACTGACCTATATTCTTTTAACAATTTTTTTTTTTTTTATAACTTTTAATGGATGTCATTTTATTTTAGAAAAAAAAACAATTTATACACCTAGGGGGCGTTTGGCTCCCGAGTTTGGGTGAGTTTGGCTTTTGAAGCCAAACCCATGTTTGGGAGGATGAGTTTCAAAATCATGGTTTTCAAACCCAAACCCATGGGTTTCAAAATCCAAACCCATTACTTTTCATCAGTTTTCATAATTATGGTGGGTCCCAACATTTTTAAATCATTTTTTCTCATTATTATGGTGGGTCCCATCATTTTTCTTTCAATTCCACCCCTCTAATTATAGTTATATAGTTTTTTAATTATATTTATCTAAATAAAATTATTATTTTTAATTTATTTATATTTAATTTAATTTACAATAGCTCAAAATATGTTTAATTTTTTTAGTTGTAAGATAAAATAAAATATTTGAGGCGTATGTTAATATTTTAAAAAATAATATTTAATTTTTAAGTTAACAAATTAAAAATTAAAAAAATAATAATTATTAACAATATTCAATTGATTTTAAAATAGAAGGTAGTTTTTCTCTAATTACAAAATTAGATTTTTTTTTTTTTTTCCGTTTTATAATCCATGTGAAGCTTAGCCTTATGAAATATTTGAAATAACTTATAAAAGATTATGATTTGAATTAAAATTTCTTTTCAATGCCAGTTCTTCAAGTTCTTGATTGTAAATTTCAGTTGTTCTTCAAGTTCTTGAGTGTAAATTTCAGTTTGTATTTAAGGGATACATACTTGAGAATATTATTCAAATATAATAGTAGGTTGTTTAATTCTTGTTTTCTTCCTTTTGTGTTTTTCATTTCATTTTTTTTTTAATTCTTAACTCTATATTTAAAATAAAAATAAAAAAACAAACCGATTGACATGACATGTTATGTTTTTTGAGACGTTTGAATGAAACATTTAATTTTTTAATTCATTATCCAAATCTATATTTGATTCTTGTAAGCAATGTTTCGATTGTTGGAAATAATTTTATTATTCTTAGAATATAGCATAAATTACATGCTTCATTCAAACGTCTAGAAAAAAAAGTCACATGTTGCATAAAAAGTTCTACAATACACAAAACATCCACTAAAAAATAAGAAGAAAAGAAAGAAAAAAAATAGCGAAAGGAAATTTTTTTTTTTGTCCAAACCCGAGTTTCAAAACACTGACTTCTGATTCCCAGGCTTCCCAACACTGCGCTCCAAACACTGTTTTCTGATTTCCCGCTTCAAACACTGTTTTCTGATTCTCAAACTTCCCAGACTTCTCAACAGCACCTCAAACACCGTTTTCTGATTCCCAAGTTTCTGATTCCCAGGCTTCCCAACACTGCAAGTATTTACGGGGCCAAACGCCCCCCTAAATTTTATGGATTGTACCACTTAAAACCTTAAATATTTAAAAGTGAATCACTTTATACTGTAGATTAAAATGTATAAATTATTAACTATAAATTAGACTTGTTGATCCACAAATCAATACAATTATTAGTATTAGGTATCATATTCACAAATCAATACAATACAATTATTAGTATTAGGTTCCATCCTTCCCCGTGATGAACTATACCCATGTTGACGAGTTTTAAAATTTACGGAAACAATAAATTAAAATTATTAGTAAGTATTATTATTTTAATTAAAAGTTATATTAACATTTAAACTTCAACCGATGGCTTTTTATTATTAGCCAAAGTAAATACATACATAGAAGAAGAAACAATATGATGCCTTTCTTCAAACACACTAAATTAATAATTGCATTTCCCAAACAAGAACAATGCAAAAGCTAACATTGCAATTTGCAACAGAAACTCCAATATATAAAGTAGAGAATAAAAGCAGCTACTACAAGTCTTTTCAGTATTCTTCAAACCTATGAATAACAAAAATATTACCTCAGACAGTAGAGAGTAAGATTGCACATAACCAAAGCCATCGAGTATTAACGTTACATTGATTATTGCTACTAAATAATTCATCATTATTGGTACACGAACACGCCACCAAACTTAAAAAGGCAAGAAAAATTCAGAGTTGCATCTCGGAGCGACTTGACTTCGGGGTTTGTTCATTCCTCTTCTTCTGCCTCTTCCAGCCAATTCACAAAAGGTTCCAGTGCCTTCACAAAGCTCTGCCTGTTATGATGCATTTACAAAATAAAGATCATCAATCAAGAACGTGGAATATGCTAGTTGTAATTTATGTAGGATGATTTGCATACCTGCCCTTAGGGTTTGTTCCTTTACGGAACCAAAACAGAATGGTGTCCTCAGCCAACACATCCTGGTCATACAGAGACCTTATAATTTCGGGGAAAAGCTTCATCAGCTTAGCATCCTCATAACATTGCATCTGAACTTTGTAGATAAGTTCCAGCTCAAGTTTCCCTGTGCTACAGAAGGTATTCAACAATTCTGCCCATGTTTTCACCTGTGTGGAAAGAAAATGTCAATACTTCATCAACATTTGTTGTCTATATTTTCAAGGAACAGCTTTCAAACTAGATAGCGGAGATATGCTATGCTCAAGCTGGTAGCAAACCACTGACCTGAATAGTCTCTGTGACAATAAAAGAAACTACATTGGCTCAAAAACTTTGTATTAGTTATGCCAAATCTTACAAACCTACCATTAACACTCCAACAGCAATGAGTCTGAATCTTAAAAGAGTTCTTTTTTAAATAAATAAATAAAAGAGAGAGATAGGTAAAATGGAATTTAGATGCAGGCAGAACATTTAGAAGAGTTTGGCAAAAAGGGTGACAGCTAGTGGATACAGCATTCAGCTTTTAGAGAAACTTCTTGGATTTGAATTTTGATAAATGTTGCAATTTTTACATTCTAATAAATTAACATTATTAAATAAAAAAATACGAAACAAATAGTAATTAATTATCCAACCACTTTGAACTTTCGTGTTTTTAAAAACCAAAAACCAAAAACAGTTGTCAGACAAATTTGGTTTTCTATTTTTTAAAAAACAGAAAACAAAAAACAGTTATCAAACCTACATGATTTTTGTTTTTAAAAAACAGAAAACCAAAAACAGAAACTAGAAAAATCAAAAACCAAAAACTAAACCATACATAAGCAGTACGGTTCTTCAAGAATTAGATAGCAGAGGTTCAAGAAAGTTGGACACTTTTACATTGAGCAGTTTGCAGTTGAACACTTAAATTTATTTAAGAAAGAAGATCCAACATGGGTCGAAGCCATTTGCTCTTGGGTTGTGAGTTGTGTCATAAATCTGAGATGAGATCTTCAGGATGTTTAAGTGAGATTATGTGCTCTGAGCCTCCCATTTTTAATCAACTTTTTTAAACAAAAGGTTTCTTCCCCACACACACAAAAGGGGGAAAAGAAACAGCTGACCTATTCCAATCAAGTGAACATAATAATGCAAGTGTGTGAATAAGGTTACCTGGCGAAGAGCTGAATTAGCATTCTGTTGTTGGTTCTTTCCAGACCACTGAACAGCATCCATTATGACATCCCACAAAATTCTTACAACCTCAAAATCAGGCAAATTGGCATCTCTCATTCGGTGCTTCACAGTTTCTATGACTTCAGCAATGTCAGTTTCCTCGGCTATTTGGGTTGTTAAAGCAGATTTCATTTCACTTAGCTTCACATCAAACATTTTCTTTGCATTGTATTCTACCAAGGGTACCAGACCTTCCTTGCTGAAAAATTGAAGTAATTGATTAATATAAATGAAGTTGATTGAAATCATGCAAGCATAAAAAATTGAACAATTATTCTCATATTTAAGAGCAGCAATCAAAATCATTATATTTTATAACTTAGATTACATTTACCACTATATCACATAATCAGTGTTTTTAAAAGCTCAAGGCGCAATAAAGCGCAATAGCCTTACTGGGCTTAAGCGCAAGGCGCCAAGAAAAGTGCGGACTTTATTTTATGACGCGCACGGTAGATAAGTGTAAATAATTTTTTATATATGAAAGAAAAATAGTACGATGAATAATAAGATGATGAAAAGTTCAAGAAAATAGAACTTTTATTCAAGATTCAATGAATATTCATGTGTTTCTTCCTTCAAATCAAACGTTTTTTTTTAAAAGGTAGGAAAGTCAAGCTCGAGGCGCTGAAGCGCACCCCACAGGCACCGAGGCGCGCACCTCAAGCGGGCTTTATTAAGTGAGCCTCGCGCAGAGGCTGCGCCTTGAGCCTAGGCGCACCAAGGCGCGCGCCTGAGTGGGCTTTTTAAAACACTGCACATAATTCTGTAAAATATTGGTATGAAAATAATTATGCAATACAAAAAGAACACAGTAAATATACTTTTTAACAACTATGCAAAGTAAATAATATACTAACGTGAAATGCTCAGAAAAGCCTTCGGCAGAGCGCTTAGCAGAGGGAAGGAATTCCAGAAGATTGTCTTCCACTTTGCCCCTCTTCAGGATGGAAATCAAATCATCAAGGCTATTATCCATAAGATACTCTTTGAAAAAGTCAGTTATAAAGGAAAGAACTAGCCCTTTGGCCACAAGATTATCCTTGAGCAATGGCTGAAAAACAGTCTCGGGAGGAAGGCCTGATAGCTTCTGTGAGAAGGCAAGGGCTGTGAAAATTGCAAGTTTTTTCCTTTCATTTTCCTCAAAAAACTCAAGCGACTGCAGGAACCTTCGCATAACATTTTCGAGATACTTTATGAGAAATGGCCTCCGCCTCAAAATTTTCTGTATGTAGATAACAGATGGTAGAATGGCTTCACGTTTAGGTTCACAGTCAAGTATGGAGTACGGATGGCGCTCTCCTTCATCAGGTTTTGTTGTTCCAGGCTGTGTCCGCCCACCAGTGAAAATAACCTGGAAGTATAACATTTGTTAGTGGAAATCAAATGCAAATTAGCTGAATTTCCTTATCAATGTATAAATCCATAACTGAAAATGAATTTTTTCAATGCTGCACAATTTTTTTATAGGTAACGGAACTTTCATTATCAAAAGAGACGTAAGAAAACGGTAGATGAGAAATCTCCACACGCAAATTGATTGGATAACTCCAGCAACAAGAAAATACAAGAAACAGTGTTAAATAAAAAGAATATCAAGTAAATAAATTCCACCAATTCCAGGTAGCGCCCATAAGTTATTATCCAGAACATCTTGCTTTGGGTACACATTGATCCAAGAAGATTAGGTTGTATATTTTCAACATTCTTAATTTTGGTAGGTGCTAAAAACTTCGTAATTCATGGTGGGTTAAAAACTACTTCAAAGGAATTCATTGAGAAAAAGAACAAGAACTATATGACGAATGACATCCCATCATTGATAATCATCAAGAGGTTGTAATTAAAATAAAAAAATTGAAGGTAAAGAACACCACCAAGAAGCCGATATACAAAAAGAGTCAAAATGTAAAGGCTTATTATCTTCAAAAGACCTCTCATTTCTTTCCTTCCAAATGTGCCGCCAAAAAGCTCTGATAGCACAAACTCCCCAAAATCCTAATATTGCCCCACAAATTCCATGCATTTACCATCAAGGAGCCAATCATCCACCTTCTGAGAGAAATAAGATTCCATGCATTATACGCAAAAAGACATGTAGAACAAATGATCTAACGTTTCTTCCACTCTCAATCATATATACAAGCAGATGGGGAGGATTCAGGAGTTAAACTTTCTTTGAAGCATGTCATCCGTGTTAAGGCTTCTAAGGGAAAAAGACCAAAGAAAGACTTTTAATCAGACTACCCAACGAAATGTTAGCCTCTGGATTTGTTAAAAATGTTTAAAATGGCTGATCTAGAAGTGTACATTTCGGATCCATCAAGGGACCAACAAATTTGGTCCACGCCTTCACCCAAGTAAACCGAAATCCATTTTTCCACAAGAGCCACACAACTATCAACACGTGGTCAAAAAGACCTCTTCTAAGACCCAACCTCTTCTTTGCAAGGGACCACATAAAGATCTGAAAAACACTGCTGAAGGGGAGCTTGATCAGTCCAAATATCCTCCGAAAAGCATTTTTTTGCCCGCGCCGTCTGGCTCAATTTAACTATCTTCCAGGTGATTCATCTTAAGAGATACCAGAGAATCTCTATTTGGAAGCCTAGGCATAGAAGAAGCTTAAGAGTTGATCTTATATCAAGCTTCTTTTTAATAACCAAACCTTCATTGAGAAAAAATGATTTATAAGGGCATACAAAAACAAAGCCAACGAAAAAGGAGCCAAACTACAAAAAGGAGCTCAAATCAAGTAAAATAAGACCTAAAGAATAATTACAGAAAGACTTTGCCACCAAAGCCTAGAGAGAAACATGGCCTCCCAAATATTATCACACCCCAACTAAAACCTACAAAAACCTTTCCAGCTTAACAAAAATGCAAGAAAAGAATAGCTTCAAATTCCTTTTTTACTCTTGTCCCTTAAAAACATTCATCTTCATATCAACTGTGAGGAACCCATATCATTTCCCAAAATACTGACTGTGCTCACTTATAAACACCAATTGGAAAGAACTAATATACTTTTCTTTCTTCGTTCAATAAAGTCACAATCTCCACACTCCAACCATGCTAATTTATGCTTTTCCCCAGCCAAACCATACCCTTAGGGCCTTAGCATAAGGTAACTTCTTAAAGAACTCAGATTAACTTGGAAGAAACTCAATTGGAAGAAACTCAACTGAAGACCACCCATGCATTGCACTGGCTCCTAAAGTAATTTGATATAAAAGATGAAAACCTCCCCTTTTCTTCAACTTTGAACTCAAAACCCTAAAACCAAAGACTAAAAAACTAATAGAAATGATTTTTTGCACTACAGCTACTAGATTTCATCAATTGATGTCAATTTTCAACATCTAGGTAATGTGAAAAAAATGAGAGGGAGCGCCTCTTCTCAATCAAATATTGTAAAGATAGGGTCTCGGGTACAGCTCGAAGGAGCCAAACTAATTTAGGAACGTAATCACTACATAACAGAGCACGAAAGATATGAAGCAAGTTGGTCCATCCACACCTCACCACAATTAATAACAACTAGCATAATTTAGGGGAGATTAATCTTAAGCCCAGAAGCGACATCACCAAACATTGAGAAAGAGTGTAGATTCCATCAGCAAAGCAAAAGGCCCAAAAAATTTCATTACTCCGAAGAACCAAACTAGGGTAACCAAGACATTGTCAAAAGCCTATGAAACAGAGCAAACTTGTTCCAAGTTCCAATAAGCCAATAAAACTTGTAAGACCATTAAATATAGTAGAGATAATAATTTAGTAGATGTTGGAAAGGTAAAATCCATAATGTTATTTGCTTGTGCTTAATGGAGTATGACCCAATCTTAAAGAGTGGTTTGAAAAGTACACGACATTGTCAATTTTGATTCCTTAGAATAGATTGATGAAAAAAGGCTTTTCATAGAGCTTGGAAAAAAAGGATGGTTATATGTAATACACCCACAAACTTCATTTTCTACAACATAAAACAATGTGGAAGACTTTCAAGGAGCTCAGACAAGATAATTTTTTCTCCACTTCCTTTTGTCTTGGTGTCAGAATTCTTAAGCAAGATGTAGAGTATTCTGAAATGCTTTAAATTCCAAGATAGAGGGAGGTTGTTAACACCTCGATAGAGGCAGCATATCGCATATGTATCTCAATAAAGGAAGGTCTTTCATTATATCAATGTTAGTATAAAAAACTATTCAAAACCTACCTGCTCGAATATCCCTTGGTTAGCTAGGAAAGGTGAAAATCCACATCAACCACTTCTTATTTGCCAATGGCAATAACTCCAATATCAATGATTTTTTTTTATAAAGTACCGAGCTTTCATTGAGAAAAAATTGAGAGAATACAAGGGTATCCAAAAAAAGATAAGCCCAAAAGAAGGCCCCTTAAAGGAAAGGGGTCCAAAGCAAGTAATTAAAAACCTATAGGATAATTACAAAACAACTGCGTCACCCGTCTCCCTCGTCTCCCTCTCAGACCCTCTAAAGGTCATATTGTTTCTTTCCCCTCAATAACCCTCATAAAACCGCACATATCCCAACCTACCACAACAACTTCCCTTTCTCTCAAAAAGGCAAATGGAGAAGGAACTCCTTGATCATCTCTCTAAGGCGTCTAGTATGTGCCTAGCAAACTGGAGACCAAACACCTCAAAGAGGAGGTTCCAAACATCTCGGCAAACTGGAGACCAAACACCTCAAAGAGGAGGTTCCAAACATCTCAACCAAACTCACAGCTCCACAACAAATGATCCAGGTCCTCCTCCGCCCTCCAACAAAGAATACAATAGAAGGGACCAACCAAAGTACATCCTTTTTTTCAAAAGACGATCTAAAGTATTAAATGACCAACCACACAAAAAAACTGAATCATTTATGGTATTTTTACCTCCCAAAGAGAAGAAAGACCGACTCGCTAACCGGGAAGGATTAAGTAAGCTCGGAAAGAATGAGCTACACGAGAAACCCTCCGCGGGGTTAAGGGGGTCCAAAGTCGGAAATCCTTTCTCAAGCATCAATGATGAATGAAATTAATCATAATCTCGTCAATATTTTGTAGATACCTAAAATGACTTCGATCGAACTTAGAGATCAAGCCATTGAAACCCCTCCTAGAAGTAAGGTAAGGCATGGACACAAATACAGGACAATGACACGACATGTCACAATAGGGATACGGGTCCGTTTCTAAAAAAAATGGACATGGACACATTGGGGTCACATCTCTTTAAAAGGATTTGATTAGAGGAAGGTGTCATATAGGAGATTTATTAGAACTTGGAATGATTATCTAAAAGTTCTCTAAGAATTTCTTTTTTTATTATGAAGTTAAAAAAACAGAAGACCAAACCTTGCAGCAGCCGGCGGCAAAGTGCTTAACAGGCTTACACTTCGGCTGCAGGCCTAGATTTTTTTGTTTTTTCAAATAAAGGCATGTCCAAGGTGTGTCAAGAAATTTTTTTGGAGTGTCAAACACATGGAGCATGTGAAGACATATCCGTGTCCAAGACGTGTCATACACAGACACGTTTCTGTGCTTCACAGGAAGTAACTGCAACTTGGTTACACGTGAAGAAAAGGCCCAAGCTAATAGCCTTACTTGCTAAAGGAACTTGGTCAAGTTTTATTGAAAACCCGGACCCACTTCTAGTAAAGAGCTCTAAGGGAAGAAAACCATTCTCATGAAGAATTATCAAACATGCATATTGAATCCACCAAGGTTCATACATACATGCAACAGGTTAAAAGACAATCTTATAACCAAAAATAATTCCATTTCAGCAAAGAAGACAAACTATTTCGCAAATATTACTAATTCCAGTTTTATTGATTGCTCCTTATGCCTGCAAAATTTGCACTTTTCTAGCATCAAAAGGTGGTTACATATATTATATCAAGCTAGAATTTATGAGTTAATCACGACTACAATCAACACAGTGAAATTCACACTGAATAATGGGAAAAATAAATAACTTGTTTATGGTTATGGTTCAATCAATGTCACAAAATGCTGCTCAGAAATGAATTAGAGAAGAGATTAAATTTTTAATCAACAATGAAGAGAACTTAAAAATGACATTCAATGAATTATATGTCTTCACAAAGAATCAGTCAGCAGTTATGACAATCTTGCCATCAAACACTGATACAGGAAATAAGAACCTCAAAAGTGTTTCACATTAGACAATATCAAAGTACAAAAAAGTGTTAAAAGTGTATAATAACACCATCAAAATGACTACCTCGAAGAAGGTGTCCCCGTATCTTGAGAAGTCAAGTTCTGAAGACTCGAAGTTCCTGGCAATGAGTTCCTGTACAAGAAAATCATGGTCAGATTAATAAAATTGCAAATCAGTAAACTATCTTGGCTATATTGAAAGATGGTGCAGCAATTACCAAATCACCAGCATTATCCAGATAAATCTGGACCACTGCATCAGAAAAAGACGCAGGGTCCAGCGGTATTGTAATATTCCGTTTGCGGGTCTTAATCCGCGTGCCACTGCCAAGTCAGATAATCAAGGGTGGAAGTAAGCAGACAACTCAATGATGGAAAGCAAAATTTTCAAGAATAAAGCATTCCTAAACAACTAAATAGTAGCATCATCATACACTCATTGGAACAGGAACACAAATTTTAAGAGCAGATGGAACTGTATAGTAAAGCTACAAGTCTTTAGAATGGAAATAGAATATCTACAGATGGCAGACAGAGAGAGAAAAAAGTAACCATCAGAGAAAGGGAGAAAAACAAACACCAACTTCGGTAAAACAGCAGTAAAAGTAAACAATGCCTCACTGATCAAAAATGAGATGATACAATGCAAAGCATTAATTAAATGAGAAATAGATTCATTTACATTTATGATTTACATCTTCAGACCACGTAAAAATTTGAAATTAGTAATGGGAAATACTGTAAGGTAAACCATCAAGGTATTAGAATCCTATTTTCATTTTCTTAGGGTTTTTATTAAGATGAGAGGAAGGGGAACACCCATGTAACCTATCGTCTTATCCTGCTGAATGACTGCAGGTGCAGCCAATATCAACCGACCAGCTCCTTACTACAATACAATACCTCACTTAACCTATCACAAATAACCCTAAAACTCCATTCACTGGAATAATTGAGAAAACCACAGTCAAATACTACAAAGAGAGAATGATCAACACTCATGTCGGTCGTAATAATCAGCTATACCACATCAATCACGTTTAAAAAATTAACCAGGAACTAAATCCATGCAAAAAATACACAACATGGAAGATGATAATAGTAGAACAAGGCTTACCCAAGAGTGGGTTTCTCCTTCGAGCTGCATGTACAAGAAAACAAGATCCACAAAAGAGAAAAACAAGTCAGATTTTACGGAATAATCGCAGACAATGTGAATAATAAAAAAAAAGCTTTTTGTAAGGGGTAAGGAAGGTAAATCGAGGAAGAAGCTTATTCTTTAATAAAAATTAAAAATTAAAAAACAAAAAACTCAGGGAAAAATGACTCTGACGTGCGTGAAAAAACTTCAAAATCTGTCGACATCACCTAAGGGACGTTTATCTAACTTATAAATTGAAAGTCACAATCAGAAGTTGCAAAAAAAAAAAAAACGGGTTTTCTTATCAAAAGAATATAAAATTACGTGCTTTCAGATTAAACCCTAATTAGGTTTCTAAATCTTTTTGGTCCAAACAAACCTAGAAACCAGATCCGCTGTAACAAAAAAAAAACGATAAATTAATAAAAAAGGCTATGGTTAACAAACCAGAAGATCGATACAATACCAGAAATCAAAAAACACAAATTACAAATAAAAAAACACAAAACGAAACAAAACGAAACCAGGACCAAATTTACATAAAAAAAAAAGGCCGAAATCTGAAATCGCAAGTGACGAACTCAAAAACGCGAAGAGATCCATGGAACGAAATCTGTGAATCGAAATAATAGGGCAGACCTAGCGAGAGAAAGATCAAAAAGTGGAGTGAGAGAGAGAAAGGAAAAGGAAGGGATCGAAACCTCATAAACCAAGACGAGTGAGGATCGGAGAAAGGTTAACGAGTCTGTAAAAGTCGGTTGAGTTCGTCGCTAGAAGATGACCGAGAGAGGCCAAAAGGAGCGAAACAGAGAGAAAGAGAGAATTGAGAAAAAGGAAAAACGAGAATTGGAATGCTGCTCCACCAGGATTATATACTCAGAGCCCAATGCAATTACTATCAAATAAGACGCTCTAATTCTAATTCTGCTGTAAATCTAAGGACTCAATTGCAATATTATTATTATTATTATTATTATTATTTCGTACAGTCTTTTTTAGTAGCGTTTGTCAGGTCAGTGGGACCCACATTCTACGCGTTGGGTCAAGCAGTTCTTTGGTAAACGTGTCGAAATCGGTGAGGGATATAGGAAGGACTCACATTTCATACCATAAATCTCTAGGGTAAGTGCAAATCCTTGTTTTTTAAAAAAATGGTCGAAACATTATTATTATTATTATTATTATTATTATTATTATTATTTTTTTTTTTTTTTTTATTGTATCAAATTCATATCTCAATATAGTTTAGTGGATAAGATACTAATTACTCCATCAAAAGTCGATAATTTGATAGGTATCCCATAATTATGAGCTCAACAAAAATTGTGAAATCTCAAAATTAAATTGAATTTAAATATAATATCAAATCTAGTTAGTAAAACATGCTGGTTAAAACTCATTTGAAATGGAAGTAAATATGAGACTTCTAGAAAATGAAAATACTTATATTTCATTTTTTTTTCAAAATCAAAATTACAAATAAAAAGATTTACGAATCAAAACTCTAGATTTTAGAATTTTATACGCGTAAATACCTTGTGTTGATGCCAGAATTTGGCCGACAACGAATTTGTATCTCGGCGTTGCCTACAAAATAGGAGAAAGGTGATGTCTTACACCGATGTGGTGTCAACCACACAGACTTCAACGATCAAGTCAGATCGGAAGGGATCTCAAATATGGAAATAATATCTAATATGGAATAAATCTCAATTACCTTTTTCATCTCTCATTTTCTCTTTTTATAGGCTCTTAAGATAGTTGATAACTTCATTTTGGAGCTATAATTTACTCCATAATTTCAGCTAAAACCGTGTTCAATTAATGTTAATTTGCCTTGGTTATAGGTGATTCACGGTCAGAGAGCTCGAGGAGTCCAAGGACGTCGTTCGGGGCTAAGGAGGTCGTTTTAAGGCCTCGGGATCGCTTCAGGAAAAGAGGAGCGTCAAAAGAGAAGAGTTTGTCAAAGGGGAGCAACCAAAGGCAAATTATTTTGCTCAAACCCGAGAGCAAGCGTCGAGCTGAAGCGTCGAGACGCTGCTCGACGTTGTCCCAAAGCGTCTCGACGCTCCGAAGAGGCGTGCACTGGATTTTCCGTCCGTAGCGTCTCGATGCTACGACGATTATATAAGCCTCATTCTCCGAATTTTAGGTCATCTTCTTCATAATTTTCCTTCCTCCATTGTTGTAAAGCTCGGTTTTGAGAGCTCAAACTCTATTTTCTCCTTATTTTAATACATAGAAGTTCAAATCTTGGTTGTTTAGCTTGATTCTCACAACGGGCAACTAAGGTAAGTGCTCTAATTTTAGGTTAGGAATTCACTTTGATGCTTAGTGAGGGTTTGTATGAATTTCTAGCTTAGTATTGATAATTTTTTGCATCTTCTATCTGTATAAAGAACGAATAGCATGCATTTCTAATTAGGAGTGACGCCCGAAATTGTTATGCATGTTAGTAGGTTAGCGTTAATTCTTGATAAGCTTTAATGCAAGTAGCGAAGGTCTAACTTGTGGCTAATCAATTCGAGCCTATGTGACAGATAGGGGTAGAAGTTGATTAACGTTTTCACGGTGGGCTCAAGGTTAGGAGAGAAATCGAATTAGGCTTTAGACTAATTTGTCGCGACGTTACCCGTTACTATTTTCTGATTAATTGATGTCTTATCACCTTAGATTAATTAAGAAGCATGTTTAATTAGAATTTACGCCTCTAATTAATTCTCTGTGGTGTTTGTATCTGTTTCGAGCAAACATTTTGCGTGCATGAAATAGAATAATTATGCATATTAGAATCTCTATGAACTAAGCGCATCAAGTAAATCTCGAGCACTCAAATTAGGAGCACAAGTTACTTTATTTTATTCTTCTGTTAGCTACTTTTCTGCTTTCTTTTATTTTTCCGTAACCAATCCCCCATTTACTTTATTGTTTTATTTTGAGTGTCGCAACGTTTTTGCGACGCGGAGCGGCCGACAACCTTCCTGTTAAACAAGGGTTTTCACAAAAAATGGAGTCGCCACCAATCATTTCGGGTGTGATTGGTCACCTTAAAAATACGGTCTACGAAGTAAAAAGACGAGGTTCGGGGGTCGGTTGAGTGTAGGGAAGGTGCTAGCACCCTACAACATCCCGTTTAAAAAACGGTAGCCAAAACGTTTTATCCTAATTATCTAGCTAATTTCAAATGGTCCCTAACGAATAAAATACACAATTAAAAATAAAACAATGTCTCAATTAATCATACCCTAACTTTAAAATAAAGTAGGGATTTGATTTTGTGAGCGAAATTGTTAATTTTGCCATTAGTTGCCTTAATCCCATTTACCGGGATCGTACAACAAAAAAAAAGAATTTTGAAATCAATTAAAAAAAATCCTTTTTGTTTTGAAATAAAATAATTTTTTAAAATTAATTTAAAACCCCAATTTTAAATCAACAATTCTTTTTGTTTTGAAATCAAATCAATTTTGGGATTTAATTTAAAAACTCATTTTAAAATCAAATTCTTTTTGGTTGAAATTCGATTTAAAACTCAATTTGGAATTGAAAACTCTTTTGATTTGAAATTCAATTTTAAAACTCAATTTTAAAATCAAATGAAAACTTTTAAAAGAAGGTGATTCCTGTAATTAGCGCATAATGGCCTTGGTTTTAAAAAAATAATAACAATGAATCCTCCAAATGGGGAAATCCCAATTTATCCTGGGATCTTAATAAAATTAAAATACCCTCGAGATGAGAGGAACAATCATTCATCTCTCCCGAGGTTGCAAAGTAATATTAAAGTACCCTCGAGATGAGAGGAACGATCCTTCATCTCTCCCGGGGTTACAAATTAAAACTAAGATACCCTCGAGATGAGAGGAACAGTCCTTCATCTCTCCCGGGGTTGCAAATTATTATTAAAATACCCTCGAGATGAAAGGAACAGTCCTTCATCTCTCCCGGGGTTGCAATTTAAAATTAACTTAACAAAAATAGAAAAATAATGAACCTACGCTTTAAAATCAGATAACATGCATCGAGATTAAAGAGCAAATAGAGAAGATCAAACAGGGGCATATATGAAATAAACAGGGGTATATCATGCTCAAAACAGTGGGGATATATGCATATAAACAGGGGTATATATCATGCTCAAAACAGGGGATATATGCATATAAACAGGGGTATATCATGCTCAAAACAGTGGGGATATATGCATATAAACAGGGGTATATATCATGCTCAAAACAGGGGATATATGCATATAGGCAGGGGTATATATGAACTTCAAACAATGCAACAACATCCCAACTACTCCGATATGCTCGGATACACAACACACTTATCAAGATAGTAACAATATCGACCCCAAACAGTAAGCATATGCAATATAGTCAAGGTACAACAAGTTGGGTATATACTGAATATACAGGGGTATATATCCAAATCAGAGGGTATATATGCGTATAGCATGGTATATGTGAACACACAACAATAGGGGCAAAATTGTAAATAACACAAGATTAATGGCATTTTCGTAAATGACTTAAATTCTAAAATTTGACATTCTTCCTCACGGATTGCTCAGCCGCCGATCAAGCTCGAAGCCTACTGTCATCAGCTCAGGTTCGCCGGAGATGTCGCATGCCGCCTGGTTCGCCGCCGTCTGGTTATGGGGTTCGAGCTCCGCAAG
Source organism: Herpetospermum pedunculosum (assembly GCA_028017165.1). Classification (NCBI taxonomy): domain Eukaryota; kingdom Viridiplantae; phylum Streptophyta; class Magnoliopsida; order Cucurbitales; family Cucurbitaceae; genus Herpetospermum; species Herpetospermum pedunculosum. The sequence continues at coordinate 47,637,215 of CM051529.1, forward strand.
GTCGCCGCCGATCGTCTGTGTTGTTCGAGGGTTGGAGAAGAAGATCCGTCGCTGGTCTGCCATGAACGCCGCCGTGAAGCTTGCAGTTGATGGATGTCGTCTGGGTTTGAGGGGAGCGTTGGGAAGAAGAGGAACGCCATGGATGATTCAAGCTTGCGTCGCCGTCGTCTGCAGCTTCGTCAATGAAGATCCGACGTTGAAGAGGCCGCTCGCTTGAAGTGCCGGAGGAGATGCGCCGGTTCGAGGAGATATTCGTGGTATGTTCGGAGGTTGAAGACGAAGTCGCCGTGGCCTTGCCGGAGATATCGTCGTCGTCTGGGCTGGTTCAAGGTTGCTGCCGTTGAAGCTACGCCGGTCTGGGTTCGGCCGAAGCTGGCTCCGCCGTCTGGATTTGGGAGCTGCTGGTTCGAGGTCCGCCGTCGATCTGCTGGAGAGGGGTGAAATCGGAGTGCGCTGGTTCGAAGAGGATCGCCGCCGTGGTCCTGCCGGATCTCCGCCGTGGGCTTGCCGGACCGCCGCCGTGCGCGGTGGTTCTCCACCGTGAGCCCGCTGCCCTGAACTCGCCGGAGTTGAGGTTGGATGAAGATTATGAATGGATGAATGAGGGAGATGATGAGTGGATGATTGAGAGAGATGATGAATAGTGAATAGTTTTGGGGATTCCCAATATTTTTGTCATATTCTCCCCTACATGTCCCATCCTTACCAATTTATAGCCCCTAGGCTAGGTCATAAGTAAAAAATGGGCCCTAAACTTGGCCTTTCCCCAATTCCCCTACCCTAAAAGCTAAACACTAAAACCCTAATCGAAACCCCAAACGAAACCCCAAATTGGAACTTTAAACCCAAAACTTAAGATAAAACGCTAAATTGGAGTCCCGAAATCGAGACACTAAAATTGGAAACCCTAAAAATGGACCCTAGATTGGAAACCCAAATTGGAAACCCTAAATTGAAAACCTAAGTTGGAAACCCTAAAATGGAACCCTAAAACCAAAAAAACTAAAAACAAATCGGAGCGGAAAACCGAGATCGAAGCGCTAAACCCTAAAACAAAATCCAGGAAGCTCCGAACGACCCACTAACGGAATACAAATTTTTTTGTGATTTTCTTGAAAACTTCGAAAATGACGGAAAAACGCGAAATTAAAGAAAAACTCCAAAAATATTTAAAAATGAGTGAAAAACATAAAATATGTGAAAAATCCAAAACGATGATAAATAAGGCCGGACGAAATACGGTGTCTACAGCTTGCCCCCCTTTGTATATCCTTGAAGAATTGAAAAGGGTAGACAAATGATAAAGACGAAGTATTCGGGCGGCCACATATGTTTATCATCAACAACAACGTAGACCTGGGTTGAGCAGGCTTCGACCAGCTATCGGGACGGAACCACAGACATAGGGTTCGATTTAACCAACAAGAATTTAAACGGACCTGGTTTTGCCAGGCTTCAACCAGCTACCGGGATGGAACCACAGACATAGGGTTCGATTTAACCAACAGGAATTTAAACGGACCTGGTTTTGCCAGGCTTCGACCAGCTATCGGGACGGAACCACAGACATAGGGTTCGATTTAACCAACAGAAATTTAAACGGACCTGGTTTTGCCAGGCTTCGACCAGCTATCGGGACGGAACCACAGACATAGGGTTCGATTTAACCAACAGAAATTTAAACGGACCTGGTTTGGCAAGCCTCGACAGCTTGAGATTGGAGTACACCAAAAAGTGTTCTACCAATAGTCGTTATGGATCGGTTTCCTCATTTATGTGGTTCATTGACGAGCGTTGTAACGCTCTGATGATTAATGACAGGCTAATTGCCCAAGTGGGGGTGAGGTTCTCTTTGGTTTGGTCGACCTTCAAGGTCGACACTATACTTCTCGACCCGACCCTTCTGTGGGTCGGGCTCCTCGATTCTAATTGATCCCTCGAGGCATCAATTCTTCTTCTCTTTCTCGGCCAGTCCATTCGATCGGCCGACTTGTCTCATATCTCTCATCTTTCTTTGGGCCAATCTTCATGGATTTGGGCTTCTAACCGTTTGGGCTTTTATTTCGCCATGGTTAATTTTACCAAAATAGTTGCCCCAATCCTTATTCTAGATTATCTGCAAGCTCTAAATGAGGATTTGCCTTTAGGGTTTATCTATTGGCCGCCACAGAATATAAGGTTTTGTCTCCCCCTCATTGTCTTCCACGTCGGTTGCTCTATTTGGTGGATAGTTCCCAACGTTTTCTCTTTCCACTTCCTCTTCACAATGAGCGATTTGGTGGTTCCACCTCAAGTTAGAGAGCTAGTTTTGACTGATCCGGATGATGCAACCTCCAACCCTTCCTTGGGGGATCGAACCAAACGTCAGGCTTCTTCTCGAATTTGCGTTACTACGCCTTGAACCCGTTCTTTGGGACCTTTAACTCGAGAAATCTTGAATAATTTTAGGATTTCTTACCACATTCATGCGAAAGTTAAGATGAGAACTTGGTTGTTTGAGAAAGCCCAGAGTTTCCTTCTCTTGGAGAAGTGGCATTTTATCCCGCTATGTTCGAGAACGGCGTTCTGGTAGTCGATATTTTTGAACTATCGCTATAAATTTCGGGCTGTCGAGACCCGCCAAAATAAATTTATAAACCTATTAACCTTAGCTTTGCAACTAGCGGCAACAGGGTCGATCCACAGAGAAGGACTTAACGTGATTGAAATTAAAGTTTGAGATTCCAATTGATTGATTAATTGAGTTTTGGTAACTGGGGGTTTTTATCATGCAGCGAGAAAATTAAAATGCTAACGAAAAGATTAAAGAGAAAGAGATTAACAAGTGTTCGATTTGGGGGATTTCGGGATTTCGCTAGACATTCTATCATTTATCATTTAATACGAATCTAAGGCTAACAGTTTGTCATACACACGGTCGGTTACCTGGGACCCCCTTTTGTAACCGGCTCCATAATAATTAACTAAATTAGAAAGATCTAATTAAACATTATTTAAAGTCTCGTTAGAGTGATCAGCCCCAAATTGACTCTAAACAGTCACTAGCATACCGCGACGAACGTTCGACTATGCAATCACATTGCTAATTGGCTACCCGGCAACCCTAAAGTACCTAACAATTATCATGCATAACTCGATACTCCGATTTATTTCATTGTTCTGTGTTACTAGGCGAAAAGGAGAGGCAAGGCATCACTATTCTTTAACTCTAACACATGCTAGAAAACTCGATTGTCCGTCGGCGAAATCTAACACATGCATGGGATTAAGAAAGAACAATAAATGCATACAAATTAGAAGCCAAATCAGAACTCATAGCATGGATTATCAAAATGAAGAAGTCTAACAAATAATCCTTAAATCATCCCGAACCGTTCACAGTACCTTAGCCGACCATGGAGAGAGTCGTCACAAACGCTCCAACGGAAGCAATGGCCATCATCTCTAACTCTAATACAAAGAAAAGCTCCAAAAATAGGCCACAAATGGCGGAGCAAGAGTAAAAATGCAGAAAAACCCGAGAGGAAGGAGATGAAAATCGAAGTTGGCTGCAAAAAATCGTCCTTACATCCTTTAAATCCGTCGGAGCGTCGAGACGCTGGGACAGCGTCGCTGGGACCTAAGTAATCCGCGCGCGCCTCGCGATGGCGTCGAGACGCTGGGCGAGCGTCACGACGCTACCCCGATGATTTCCTGCGCGCGCGCCCCTCGGAGCGTCTCGACGCCGCAGCAGGGTCTTGACGCTAGGAAGCGTTGAGCAAGCGTCTCGACGCTGTCTGCTCGACGCTTGCTCTCGGGTTTGGGCTGGAAAATTGCCTCTCCTAGGCAATTTTTGTCCGGTTCTTCTTGGATTAGCTTGCCCTTTTCCCGAAGCACTCCCGGGGCGTTAAAACACCGCTTTAAGCTACAAAACGAGTCCAATGGACGCATGAGCTCTTTGCCGCAATTCGCCTACAAACGAGACATATTAACCAATTTAATACGGCATTTAGCTAGAATTAGAGAGTGAAATATAGCTCCAAAATGGAGTTATCACGTTCGACTTCCACTCCATCATTTCCTGCAGAAGTTTCTAACATCGATGGACCTTGCTTCGGGCCAACTTATGCCCATTGAAGATCAACTCCCGATGGCTTAGCTTCCTAGTTTCCATTATCTTCATCTTTATTTTAGTAGAACTTCATCTAGTGTTGAGCATTTGTTGTTATGTTTTTCTTGAGCCATTTTGTGCTCTTATCTTGTAACATGAACTAAACTCTGAAAGGGGAAGGTTAGAAGAATGAAGTAAATGATCCTTAGAGTTCTAGTTAACATTTGTGCAAAGCTTTCTAAGTATGTTTGTTTTCTTTTTAATGATGTATTTTTGATCGGTCATCCATGTGTTAGTGAGCATTTGATCTTTTGAGAGAAGTAGAAGATTCTGATTATTCATGTTTATGTTAGTCTTTTATGGTTCCAACAAGAAGTTTAGAGATATTCATTTGCCTAGCACACTAGAAAATAACATGTGTATATGAATAGAAGTATAATGAGAGTTTGACTTCTAATGCTTGAAACACCGAGAGGGTTTTTATGTTTGTGTTGTGTGGTTAGTTGTTGCATTTATGTGGCTAAGGCATCTTTGTGGTTGTTTACTTCAAGTCGTTTCTAACCTGACCCCGTGTTCTCACTTAGTGAAGAGTTTTGTTGTTTTTGTTTTCGTTGTTCTTTCGTTATCGCATTGTTTATTTGTGAATGATTCTCTATTTTAGTTGTTTTGCTACGGGTTTGTATTAGCACCTTTATTATTCGCTTTGTCTTCATATTTACTTGTTTCTGTGTTTTTTTTTTTTTTTTTTTTTTTTTTATGTTTTGTCGTTATTCCCACAAACCAACCCACATCATTTTGTTACCGGTTACAACTGTCTTCAATCGATCTAAACTTAGCATAAAAGTCATCAAATCTTTGTGGATACGATATAAAAATACTTATTACTTGTTGCAGCAGACCATCTATACTTGCATGATTTGAGTGCTCTACATCTATTTTACCCACGCATTGAGCACGAAACAAGTTTTTGGCATCATTGCTGGAGACTTCCATTATTTTGTGTTTAAGTTGATTGATTGTAAGATTTGGGCTGAACACGTGAGCTTATACTGTTTGCTCTCATGTTCAGATACTAACGGTGGTTTATGAGCGAGTTCCTCAACTACGAATACGAGTTCGAGTTAGATCCGAAACCAAAGAGAACTTTCAGGCGCAGATTGCGGGAGCAAAGAGAAGCAAACGAGCTGATGGACAATCCTATTAGAAATCACTTGTCTGTAGTCCCTAGAAATCCAATTCACCCAAACCAACCAGTGAACTGTGTTAATGCGCAACTAATGGAAGAGAAAAATAAGGCAATTATCGTTAGAAATCTCATAGATATTGCTAACGACAAGGATATTGCCATTCTTAGCTACTTAGTGCCTATGTCGGAAAAGTTGAACCCCAACATAATTAGACTAGAAATCACAACTCATTCATTTGAGATCAAACCTGATATGTTCTAGATGTTGTCTACGGTGGGTCAATTATATGGTATAAAGAACGAGGACCCCCACAATCATTTGAGAAATTTCTTAGGGGTTCTTGATACCTTTGTCATTCCATGGATAACTCAAGAAGCCTTGAGACTGTACTTAGTCTCGTACGAACTTTGAGACAAGGTCAAGTCCTGGTTCAATTCTTTACCAGTCGGATCCATAGCCAATTGGACTGATCTAGCCAAGAAGTTTTTAGTCAAATATTTTCCTTCCCCCCGATAGAAACTCAAACTTTAGAGATGATATCATTAAGTTTAAGCAAAGCGAGAACGAATCAGTGCATGAGACTTGGACACGTTACAAAGACTTACCAAGTAAGTGCCCTCATCATGGTGTTCCTTGGTGCATCCAAATAGAGGTTTTCTTTAAGGGATGTAACCCAAGCACTAAGCAAGTGCTAAATTTGTCTGTAGATGGGTCTATGTTGTTTAAAAGCCACAATAAAGCCAATGAGATTTTATAAAAGATTTCAGCAACCAACTATAGATGGTCTGATGATCCTATAGAGCCAAGTAGGAAGAAGGGATCTTATGATGTTGATGCTCTCAATGTCATGAACAACTAAATCACTACCTTGACAAATATGATGAAACAACTAGCCCAAGAAAACCTTCTGCAAAGTGTTAACTCGAGTGTCAATACTTCAGCACCACCTGCTGTTGTGAATCAAGTAGTCGCCTTGGTGTGCGTGTCTATTGTGGTGAAGGTCATGTGTATGACTATTGTCCAACCAATCCTGCATCAGTTTGTTATATTGGAAATCAAGTCAACCAAAGGAATAACCATTATTCAAATACTTTCAATCTGGGCTGGCGAAATCATCCCAAATTCTCATGGACAGGGAAAAGCCATAGAAATTTCACACCTACCATGCAACCAAGGCCCAATGGTCCACCTGGATTTAACCAGCTCAACCCAAGTTAGTTCCTCACAATTTCAACAGCCTGTGAATGTTCAACCAATAGGTTCTTCCTTAGAGAACATGATGAGAGAGTACTGATGAAGCGTAAAACGCAGGGGAAGCGATTTTGGATCGATGATACTCTAATTTCATCAATTTAACAAATAGAAAACATGCTCAAACAGCGAGAATACAAGAAATTAGAAAGCATACCCTTGTTGTTCTAAATTTCTTCAGCTCCGCCGCTCGTTCCTCGTCACGAACTCTTCCGGCCTCTTCTCACGAACGCCTCGAAGACCACCTCCGGTAGTTTCGCTATCCTCGGCGCCGTGCAACGGAGTTGTGGGACTCCGTTCGTAAGAGAAAAGAAAAGAAAAAGTAAAAGAAGAAGAAGAAATGGAAGCTGGTTTGAGAAATTTAAAAAAACTTCAAATAAGTTTTTTATAAAACTTCCAAGCCCGTAGGCAGTAGCTCCACGAAGAACAAAAATGAATGAAATCTCATTTCATTCTCTTAAAAACCCCAAAGTGCACTCCTCTAAAATATATATATATATATATATATATCACTTATATATATATATTTATTATTTTTAAAAATTAATTCTCAATTAATTTTAAATAATAATAAATATTTTATTAATTAAACATTTTAATTAATAAAAAAAAATGTATATTAATTAATTAATTTTTTTAATTAATTAATATTATTTAATTTAATATCAAATATTAATTAAATAATATGGTTAAACCTGTTTTTTCGAAAACTGACTTTTTGCACATGAATCGTATTCATGTTTTAGACCATTCCCATATTTAAATCATATTTAAATATGTCCATCATTCTTCCAAAAACCGAATTTGAACAATTAAAATTCTTTTTCCTTTTCTCTTATATTGTTGCACGACGTTATCCGAGCTAGCTAGGAGAACCTAAAGGACCTACAGATCATGAGCTTCAACGATACGAGATTATCCGGTCAAAACTCTTTTAACCGAACTAATCAACATTTGTTAACCCCCGGAGACTCCACTATAGTCCGAGGGATGCACTCTCCTCACTGTAGATATATTATGTCCTCTTGATATAACCGTCACTGGTGAGTCGATCCTTCACAGGTCGTTCGTAATCACAGTTGGGTCATTTATACCGTTTAACCCATGCATTACATCTTGTTCCTTAAGTACCACTAACACCTCTAATGAACAATTGATATGTGGTTCAACCAGCAGATCATAAACCCTCTCTGATCAGGAGAGGGTGAACGCTCATTGTTCAAGCCCTGATGTCAGTTATTAAGGGAACAACCTATCTACTAACCATGAAGAGCGGGTTAGGAGTGAATTCCGTCTTGCTGTACTATGTCTCCAGCTACCTATTCGAGTTTATCCCCAAGATGGTAGGCATATTGAGTCGGCACTAATGGGCCACTCTCACCCATGCAAGTCAAAGGACACTCTCGAATAAATAGGAGTTCATAGCGAGCTCAAGATTAAGATCGAGTTACCTAGGCCATCATATGAAAAAACCAGTCTCTTCAGTAAACGGTGTTATAAAGAGAGAGCGACTTGATTCGCGGTTCAGTCTGATGCAAACTCTTTGCATAAGACGCCCTCGCTTCTCACATCTCAATGTGAAACGATTCGGATCACATCGTTTTGTACAATACAAAGCGATCTACATCCAATAGTGTTACCAAGATAAGGTACACAGCCTTATCCATATACTATAGACCGTTTTGACTATCTGCTTGAGCCTGATCCATAATCATGTCATACATGAAGCTTAAGTACTCATGAATCGCCATGGGTGTTGGTCATTGGTATAGGTTATACTAAACACGTTTCACTTTATTCCAGTAAACTCTTTACTGAATAAAACTTAATAACTCTTTATTACTAAATAGAGTATTTACAAACACAACTGTTTACAAACCACGAGTTTTAGGACATAAAACCCAACAAACTCCCACTTGGACTAAAACGTCTGTGGTGTACATGTTGGCCGAGAAAACAAAATATCTCATATCTCAAGTTTTCTCCCACTGTCCTACTGTTGCGCGCTCAGTGTGTATGTAAAATGTAAATGCGAAGAGCGCTAAGATCATGCAAGCATACATGGTCTGCAGCAAGTGATAAGTATAATTTAATTCGTTTTCCCACAGAGATTAAGTTTAGTGACTAACGATTTGGTGTGTTAGATTAGATAAGGTAACTTAAATTGGATAGATTTTGGGTTGAGGTACAGGAATATAAAAGATGCAAGAAGAATGTAAACATAAATGCAAAGCTAGCAAAGAGGTAAAGTCATAATGTGGAAAAGTAGAATTGCGGTTCTTGCAATAATCTAGCAATAAATTAGCAACGATTTTAATGTAAAGTAAGGCAGCAAGGTCAACTTAAGAATCCTCTATAGGCATTTAACTATGATCATTCAACAGTAGATTAACATCTCATGCATCGTCTTAGCTAGTTCTCATGCATCTTCCGATTACATGCATTAGTTTCTTAGATTACTTCTGTCCAAGTAAAGCTAACAACCTAATCATAAACACATGCTAATAAACGTGCTAGGAGAACGCCTATTCCTAGGTCATTTTCTATTTACCATAAAAGGCTAACATGAATGAACGACTCAGAATTCTTACTCCTTCCAGAGGTTAGGAATTCTTTAGACAAAATGGATGGCCGGTCGAAATTGTCCATGGGATGAAGATCACATACATTCAATGCATTCATGCTACTTTACATGCTGAATTCACATACTTTTATCCTATAGATTCATCTTTAGCAAACCTCTATTGAATTAGTTACTCATGGTGTTCGAAGAACTAAAGGAAATTTGTTGATTACACATGAATTAGAGAACTTACAAACCTAATTGATTGAAATATAATTAAATGAAGAACTCAACAAAACAACAAATTGATTAAGAGATGACAAAATGAAGAACTCAATAAAACCAATTGATTACTCTTTTAAGAAAACAATTCATATAATAATCCGTAAACAAACATATGTCAATCCGAAAGCAACAATGAAAGGGAAAAGCAGTAAATGATTCAGAACAACATTTAAAGGAAAGCATAAATTAAATTCGAAAGCGGTAAAGGAGAGCAGTAAAGGAAAGTAGTAAAGTAAAGCTGTAAATAGCGTGAGGATTTTTCAAGTCGTGAATCGCCTCGGATGAAGGGGAAGATTAGCTGATCTTGGGGATAAATTCAATCAGAAGAGAAGATGGATCTTCTCTTCTTCCTCTCGAATTATCACGCCAAGGGCTTGTTTCTTCGATCCAACAAACGGGGGAAGAGGTTTCGTCTTCGGGATTCTGCACGATCGGGATCTCCTCACTTCTCAGATTGTGTGGAATGAATTGAAGTGGATTCAATTTGATTGCTTTGATCCTTCATTTAATTCTCTTTATATAGCCTCCAGGTGGTTGCAAAAGGTTGCTCAATAATTGTGGATCACCATTCAATTTTGTGAGGTAGTCAAGCTTGACATGTGGCAGCAGCAGGGAGAGTTGACTACTGGAAAAACTCAGTCAACAAAGACTGTTGACTGGGAAAAAAATGCAGCAGCAAAGATTGAATTTTTTAGCAATGTACCTGCAATGTACATTTTAGCTTGTTTTTCATCATTTTTCATTCTTTTTCGTTCATTTTCCAAATAAGTCATATTTTAGCATCATTTCTCAAATTCTCGCATTTAAGCACACATTAAGCTAACTCTTAACAAAAACACTCAAGAATGTACAAGGTTTTAAGGTAAATATAGCCCTAAATAATGTACTTTTGGCGAGGTAACACACCCCCAAACTTGAGTTATTGCTCGTCCTCGAGCAATATAAAGGCTTACTTTGGCTGTTAAATCTTGTCTTTTAAACTCTACCTAACTGATTTGCTGACTTCCCTAGGTTTACTGTCAAAGACATTGCTGTCCTGTGACACTCTCTTAGGCTAAAACTAACTTCATACTTTGTCTATTATGATTACCCTTGCCTTTAAAACCTTCTGTTTTTACTAACTTCCTGTCTTTTGGTTTATCTGCCTATATCATTGACCTCATTGTGCAGTTATCCCTAAGTTTTCAAATTCTCCCTAGTTTTAACTTAGACTCAGTACATGCTTCTAATGTCTTTATTTTTTAATTACCTAGGATTCCTTAAAGTCATGCCAGGCTTAGCACACACGAGTATCAGAGTTCAGTATCCATAGAACAAACTAAGCCCTGACATCACTGTGTTGGATAGACACTCATCTCCCTTGACATACCTTCAAGCTACAGCCATGTGTTTAGCAAACTAAGGATCAGAGTTCAATTTCACAGGACATCTAAACACTTAGGCCGTAGCTCTTTGGCACACATTCTTCTTCCTTGGTTTTACTTTTCATTTTTTTCTCTTTTGGCAAAGTCTTCTCTTTGAATTGCCTTTTGATGCAGTGTCACTTGTGGGTTACACAACTGGCCCTGATTACTCAGCATCCTTAGAGAGAGACAGTACCCTTTACTTTTCTTTTGCTTTCTTATTCATTTTTTTTTAGAAGAAGAATGTCTATTTTTCAAAGGAGAGAGGAGTGTTCCTAGGCCTAGAGGTTGCCTCCCCCAAACTTAAACTTCTCATTGTCCCCAATGAGAGTCTGAGGTGGCACACCCCCAAACTTATCTTAGAAGCATCTAGTCTAAATAAAAACCAGACAGACTTAAAACTCCTAGGGATGGAATGACCCTCATAGTGCAGATAACTCAACAGCAGAAATTTACTAAAACCAACATGGTAAGGTCTAACAGAGGTACATGCTCAACAATTCATGAAGCTAGTTAGAACTAACAAAGGTGTACTTGACACTCATCCAGCATGCTCAATAGACAGACTACCTATGGACATCAGTAATGCAGCCAAATCATGAGATTTAAAGACAGACAACCCATCAGAAAGTCATACACCAACATGCTTAAACTAACAAAATATTGCGGTGTCCGCAAAGAATTCGCAATGATTCCAACAGAGCAGTTTTAACTGTGATCAAGGCTCCTAGCATGCGATATTCGTTCATAAACAACTACAGAAAATAGCAAAATTATCTAAGCTATCTAATCAGACGACATTAAACTAGACTAAGCTACTCTACTTAGGCAAATTAAGAATTTAAAACAGAACAAACAGTTGATATTGGTGGGGTAACAGGTCACAGAAAAGCAGATTTTTTTCTTGTTTTTGAGAGGGATCAGAAATACTCCCTCGAATGCCGTTTAAAAATCTCCAATTGCCACGCTCCTAAATCACAAAAAATAAACTTAATTAAAGCTAGCAATAACAATACAGTAATCAATCTAAAAGAAAAACAATAACGAAAGACTATCTATTCCATATTCCTCTGATGATTGAGCATAATGATCATTCCATTGAACGCCCTTGCTCATCCTTTCTTGACTTGCTTTTTAGGCTTCGGATAAGAGGAATGCTGAGAGCGTTTTCACGTCTCCTTCCTCATAGTAGTGCTTCAATCTAGCACCATTCACCATGAACGGTTGACCTTGTTCCATATTTCGAATTTCAATTGCACCATGAACAAACACATTAGTAATCACAAAAGGACCTGACCAACGAGACTTTAATTTGCCAGGAAACAATTTCAATCGTGAGTTAAACAATAGAACATGCTGTCCCTTTTTGAAGTCCTTAATCCTAAGTCTACTATCATGCCAAATTTTAGTCTTTTCCTTATACATTTTAGCATTTTCATATGACATGTGTCTTAGTTCATCCAACTCATGCAATTGCAGAGACCGCAATGTTCTCGCATCGGTCACGCAAAAATTCAACTCTTTTAAAGCCCAAAAAGCTTTGTTTTCTATTTCGAGGGGGAGATGGCATGCTTTTCCATAAACTAGCCTATAGGGGGACATTCCTAAAGGTGTTTTATATGCAGTTCTATATGCCCACTGTGCATCATCAATTCATGCTAAACGACTATGATTGTTGGCACATAATAAATATTTCATTCCCAAAATAAACTACTCCTAACATACGAAATCTAAGCAAAGCATGATAAAATCCTAATTTAAGAGTTTAGGGATCAGAAATCTCCCTTGTCAATCTGCCTCATATGGATATTCTTCAATGTTTCGAGGCACCACTTCTGCTCCTTTAAGATACTTAAGTCTTGATTTACGGGATCGAACATTCTGCCACACCTTGAAATTGTTGATTCTTTCAAAGAGACTGCATGTTATAACATCCCAAGGTTTGTACTTTATGTGCGTTGGTACAACATAGGTTTGGTGTGATGGGACTTCTTTTTCTGGCATATCTCTTTCTAACTCCTTCAACTGGAGCATTTGTGGTGGTGGTGGTTCAACTCTTTCATTGGTGGAGAAGCTTGCTGCAACCTCAAACATTTCAAATTCTTGTTCCTCAAGCAGCGCATTAGTCTCTTTGGCCTCATCCAGCACAATTTCATTTTTCTCAACTTTCACCAACTCCCCCAATTCATATGAAGATTCCATTGGATCACTCTTCTTAGATTCGAAGGTAACAAAGGAGTCATCATCATAAAAATCAAACATTTGAGGGTATGGTGGTGGTGACACATAGGTAGGCAAATCAGGTTGCCTAGGGGGAGGCCTAGTAATTTCTTCTGGTTCCTCAATGATAGGTTCCGGCCTCACCCTTGTTGTGCTTGGTTGTATTTGATCATAGTTAGGCAGAGAATCCAGTGGAGCACTAGACTCTTCATTCTCTACTCTCTTTGGTGCTTCTCTGCTACTCATCACCAATGGCCTTCCACTCCATAGTTCAATAGCTTGAACTTGTTCCTTACCATCCCTTCTTGGAGTTTCTGTGTCTGCAGGCAGTCTGCCTTGGGGCCTATTCTTCAGCTCGTTTGCCAACTGCCCAATCTGATTCTCTAAGCTTCTCAAGGTTGCTTGCTGGCTCTGCAAAGTTGCATCATTCTTTGCTATGTATTCCTTCAGCAAGTTCTCCACTGATGTTCCCATCGGTTGGTTGTTGACATATTGTTCCTGATATGGGGGTTGACTAGTTTGTTGGTGTTGAGTGAAACCAGGTGGTCCACTCGGTCTTGATTGATTTTGCGTTTGGCTTGTGCTTTGTTGTCCACCCCAAGAGAGATTTGGGTGGTTTCTCCAACCAGGGTTATATGTATTTGAATAGGGGTTGTTCCTTGGTTGTTGTTGACTTCCAACATAGCACACCGAAGATGGATTAGCAGGGCAATGGTCATACATATGCCCTTCCCCACAGAATCTACAAACTAGTGCCTCACCTTGGTTGGTTATTGTTGTGCTTGTTGAAACAGCTGCCACTGTGTTGACACTTTGTTGAATATTGAGTTGAGTCATTTGCTTCACCAGGTTGGTCAGAGCATTAATCTGGCTGCTCATTGCGCTGAGTGCATCCATGTCTTGAGCCTTCCTTCTGTTTGGCTCCACAGGATCCTCTGACCATTGACAATGTGATGTTGAGATTTTCTCCAAAATCTCATAGGCTTCGTTATAGCTCTTTGATAGCATCGAACCTCCAGCTGAGGAATTCAAGACTTGCCTCGTGCTGGGGTTGCATCCTTTGAAGAATACTTCAATCTGGATACACCATGGAATGCCATGGCGTGGACATTTGAGTAGAAGATCTTTGAATCTGATCCAAGCTTCATGCAGTGATTCATTTTCGGCTTGCTTGAACTTGATGATGTCAACACGAAAGTCAGAGTTCCTATCTGGAGGGAAGTATTTTACTAGGAACTTTTCAGCAAGGTCTGTCCAATTGACAATTGATCCAGAGGGGAAAGAGTTCAGCCACGTCTTGGCCTTGTCTCTTAATGAATATGGAAAAAGGTAAAGTCTCAAGGCCTCTTGAGACACTCCTGGGATGACAAAGGTGTCACTTACTCCCAGGAAGTTTCTCAAGTGGTTGTGGGGGTCTTCATTTTCCACTCCAAAGAATTGTCCAACTGTGGACAGCATTTGAAACATGACAGGTTTTAACTCGAATGAGTGAGCTGTAATTTCGGGGCGTATGATGCTCGGATTAAGCTCCTCAGGTATTGGTACAAGGTATGATAGAATAGCACTATCTTTATCATTCGCAATTTCAATAGGGTTGCGAATGATAGGTGCTTGATTTGGTGCTTCTTCTGCTCTTTCCATTTCAGCTTGTTGTCGTTCAAATTGTACTGACTCTGCGTGGTCAACAATGTGCTGAAGTACAGGTTGCTTTTGCTGTTTAAAAAGGCGTTTCTTAACTTTATTTCTGGTCCTTAGAGTTCTTTCAGGCTCAGGATCAAATTCTAGATTGTGATTTGGAAACTCATTCATAAACCAGCTTTGTTGGTACCTGTAAATGCAAAAGATTAGCTCCAATAAATTAAGCTCTTCTAAAATAACACAAATCGTGCTTACTAAACAAAATCCCCGGCAGCGGCGCCAAAAACTTGTTGCGCGCTCAGTGTGTATGTAAAATGTAAATGCGAAGAGCGCTAAGATCATGCAAGCATACATGGTCTGCAGCAAGTGATAAGTATAATTTAATTCGTTTTCCCACAGAGATTAAGTTTAGTGACTAACGATTTGGTGTGTTAGATTAGATAAGGTAACTTAAATTGGATAGATTTTGGGTTGAGGTACAGGAATATAAAAGATGCAAGAAGAATGTAAACATAAATGCAAAGCTAGCAAAGAGGTAAAGTCATAATGTGGAAAAGTAGAATTGCGGTTCTTGCAATAATCTAGCAATAAATTAGCAACGATTTTAATGTAAAGTAAGGCAGCAAGGTCAACTTAAGAATCCTCTATAGGCATTTAACTATGATCATTCAACAGTAGATTAACATCTCATGCATCGTCTTAGCTAGTTCTCATGCATCTTCCGATTACATGCATTAGTTTCTTAGATTACTTCTGTCCAAGTAAAGCTAACAACCTAATCATAAACACATGCTAATAAACGTGCTAGGAGAACGCCTATTCCTAGGTCATTTTCTATTTACCATAAAAGGCTAACATGAATGAACGACTCAGAATTCTTACTCCTTCCAGAGGTTAGGAATTCTTTAGACAAAATGGATGGCCGGTCGAAATTGTCCATGGGATGAAGATCACATACATTCAATGCATTCATGCTACTTTACATGCTGAATTCACATACTTTTATCCTATAGATTCATCTTTAGCAAACCTCTATTGAATTAGTTACTCATGGTGTTCGAAGAACTAAAGGAAATTTGTTGATTACACATGAATTAGAGAACTTACAAACCTAATTGATTGAAATATAATTAAATGAAGAACTCAACAAAACAACAAATTGATTAAGAGATGACAAAATGAAGAACTCAATAAAACCAATTGATTACTCTTTTAAGAAAACAATTCATATAATAATCCGTAAACAAACATATGTCAATCCGAAAGCAACAATGAAAGGGAAAAGCAGTAAATGATTCAGAACAACATTTAAAGGAAAGCATAAATTAAATTCGAAAGCGGTAAAGGAGAGCAGTAAAGGAAAGTAGTAAAGTAAAGCTGTAAATAGCGTGAGGATTTTTCAAGTCGTGAATCGCCTCAGATGAAGGGGAAGATTAGCTGATCTTGGGGATAAATTCAATCAGAAGAGAAGATGGATCTTCTCTTCTTCCTCTCGAATTATCACGCCAAGGGCTTGTTTCTTCGATCCAACAAACGGGGGAAGAGGTTTCGTCTTCGGGATTCTGCACGATCGGGATCTCCTCACTTCTCAGATTGTGTGGAATGAATTGAAGTGGATTCAATTTGATTGCTTTGATCCTTCATTTAATTCTCTTTATATAGCCTCCAGGTGGTTGCAAAAGGTTGCTCAATAATTGTGGATCACCATTCAATTTTGTGAGGTAGTCAAGCTTGACATGTGGCAGCAGCAGGGAGAGTTGACTACTGGAAAAACTCAGTCAACAAAGACTGTTGACTGGGAAAAAAATGCAGCAGCAAAGATTGAATTTTTTAGCAATGTACCTGCAATGTACATTTTAGCTTGTTTTTCATCATTTTTCATTCTTTTTCGTTCATTTTCCAAATAAGTCATATTTTAGCATCATTTCTCAAATTCTCGCATTTAAGCACACATTAAGCTAACTCTTAACAAAAACACTCAAGAATGTACAAGGTTTTAAGGTAAATATAGCCCTAAATAATGTACTTTTGGCGAGGTAACACCTACTCAACAACTCGGAGCCCTAAACTCTTTAGGTGTCTCTCAAACACTTTAGATGTGAGAGACTTAGTAAACACATCAGCATGAAGTGTTGTGAGGCTTTCCATGTGACCATCACATCTCCTCAGAGCACTATCCAAAAGTTCAACTTATAAACCTTTTTGTTGCTTCTGAAGCTGCAAGAAATTTAGCTATTACCGAGGAATTAGCAATACAACTCTTGTATTCTATTCCTCCTTAGCATTGAGACAAAACACTAGCCGCGTAAAACTGACAGCTCCCACTGCACAACACATATCGGGTCATGTATCTAAGAAGGCATACATCTCACCTCCAATATGTAAATGCACATGGATGCGTCTCATATCCTCAACGCTTGAGGTGTCTTAGGAAACCATTTCCATAGACCATCGAATATTGACAATATTTTGTCAATACAAGATTTTTAGAGACAACACTAGCGATTTATTCTTACGATTCAGATCAACCTGAATCCTTAGAACATACTAAGCCATATCCAAATTAACTATTTGGAATTGGTTCGCTAGTTTATGCTTATCAGAGAAGTGAATCCTACATCATTCTCAATGACTAGGATATGAACTATAGAAATTTATTATGAAAGCTACAACATTGATTAAAATACTTGTCAAACAAGTTTTATCAATCTATTGATCAAAGCCATAAGATTTGATCACAATATCAAACCCTATAATTCAGGATTTAGATGCTTGTTCCAATTCATAAATGGATTGAATAAGCACGCAAACCATTTGCTCTTAATCCTGAATAATAAATCTCCCAAGTTGAGACTTATAGATACTCCAATCAAGATAGCTAGTCTTGACATCCATTTGCCTTATCCTATCACATAAAAGAGAGCAATGGATATGAGTACTCTATTTAACTATCACCTGACAACAAGAGATGAAGTTAATACACGATTAACCCCTTCTCTTTGGGACAATCCCTTTGCCAGAAAGCCAAGCCTTAAAGGTTTTCACCTTAGAGGTTAGGTCTCAAAACCTCTCGAAGATCCATGGCTTTGAGCCACTGGTTCTTGTCTTTGTACTCAACGTCATCATCAAGTATGATAACTAGAGTCATACGGCAAGCCAATATAGTGGACCGAGTTATCCCATAATCCCCCCACTGCATCGAGGCTTTCTCAACACTTGAGAAGAACCAACTGTATTAACAACCCTTGTTAATTTAAATATAGCTTCCAATAATATTTAAGCAGTATGTCTTAACACACTAGTTGTTTTCGAGTTTAATAGAACACAAAGAGTATAAATCTTTTGATATGAATATTATTGGTCATTGTCTGATCACCTCAAGAAGATGATGACTTTACTTGACAAACGTGGGAGCTACAATTGAGGAAGTGGACGGTTATTCCTTAGTGGGCGGTTACTCGAAGATCATGGTGGTTATTTGCAAACGTGGGAAGTTACCTCCGACATAGTGGGCGGTTGCTCAAAGGTGGGGAGTTATCTCCAACTTAGTGGATGGTTGCCATGTAATGTGTAGTTAGCCTCAAATTGTAGAGGATTATGGGGAATGTCCCACAATCCCTCTCCTATATAAAGAAGTTTTCTTTGTAGTGAAAAGGAGAATGGAAAAATATATAGAATTTTGGGTTTTAAACCTTGAAAGCTTTTAAACTTTGTTTTCTTATGTGTTCTTGTGATAGAATGCATGTATCAGAGCATTCAAGTGAGGATTGATCTATCTTACTTGTGGAGTGCTTTAAAGATCGAGGGTTGATGGAAGCCAAAAGCTTTGTTCGATCCTTGGTTTGCTTGATCATCTAAGCAATCTGTATTCTAGCCTTTCTTAGGGGTTGAGACCAAACTGGCTAATGGGGTTTTCGGGTTTGAGATCTAAAGGTCTTGTTCTTCAACAAGGTTGTTAGATCCATTCGTGAGAGTTTCTTAACATTTTGGTATCAGAGCTTTTGGCTCAAGATCGGATATATGTTTCCTTTGCGTTTCTCTCTATTTTGTCTAATTTCTTAACATCTTTTGTCAAATGAACAGTTCATTATCAAAACAAAAGATATCATATACATGTGTTCAGTTCAAACAAGAAATATAGATGGTAGAGCACTTTTGAATGTACTCCAAAATTCAAGCTGTCGAGGCTTGCCAAAATAAAATTTATAAATACCAAAACTACTAAGCTTTGCAGCTAGTGGTAACGGGTCGATCCGCAGGGAACCTAAATCAATCTCTCTTAACTAATTTCTATTTGTCCTTTAAACTAAAACCCAAAATAAAACTATGAATTAAAGGGGGAGTTAATTAAAACTAAAAAGCTAACGGAAAAATAAATGGCGAAAAGTAAAGAGCGAAAAAATAAATGTAACATGTGCTCCTAATTCGAGGGTTCGGGATTTTTCTTGATGCGCTTAGATCATAGGGATTCTAATCATGCTTAGTAATTTAATTTCATGCACGTGAAATGTTTGCTCGTTTCCGTAGCAAACATCCCAATGAATTAATTAGAAAAGTGCAATTCTAATTAAACATGCTCATTAATTAATCTAAGTTGATCAAGCCTAAACCAATCAAAGAGCAGTAACGGGTAATATCGCGACGAACCAATTGATCGAGAACTCGACCAATTGGCGCGATTTCTCTTCTTTCCCTAAGTCTATCGTGCAAACGTTAATTGATTCAAATCCCCTACTGTCACTTAGGTTAGAATTAATTAGCCACGCCTAGACCCTTGTTACCTAGCGATTGAGGCAATTATACGTCCTAATCTTTAACGGTAAAATATGCACAAGGACTCGGGCGTCATTCCTAATCAGTCATACATGTTCTTGGGATGCAAACAAAGGAAGAACATGCAAGAAATATACAATTACAAGCTGAAAAATTTCATACAAACCCTCACTAAGCATCAAGAATACACCCTAAACTCGAATTAGAGCACTTACCTTAGCTCCCCGTTGTGAAAATCAAGAGAAATGATCAATGTTGAAGCTTTATTGAAGAGAAAAGGGAAGAAATCTGAGTTTGGAGCTCCCACTCGAGCTTAAACAATGGTGGAAATCGAAAATGGGATGAATAATGCGGCTAAAAATCAGAAAAGAAGGACTTATAGCCGTCGGAGCGTCTCGACGCTAGGACAGCGTCTCGACGCTAGGACAGCGTCTCGACGCTAGGACAGCGTCTCGACGCTGTGCCCTAAGTTGGCAGCGCGCGCACGCGCGGGGTGGCGTCGAGACGCTCAGACAGCGTTGAGCGGGCGTTGAGCGCGCGCGCTCGACGCTAGGGCGCGTCAATTTTCGGAAGCTATCGGGGCAACGTCTCGACGCTAGGGCGCGTCAATTTTCGGAAGCTATCGGGGCAACGTCTCGACGCTTGGCCAAGCGTCTCGACGCTGAGCAGCGTTGAGCCAGCATCTCGACGCTGCCGCTCAACGCTTGCTCTCGGGTTTGGTGGCCAAAAATTGTCTTTCCATGGCAATTTTTGCCATTTCTTCAATTCTTCAAGCCCCTTCACTCCTGATGCATCCATGAAGCTCTAAAACGTCACTTTAAACCCCACAACACGTCCTCGGACTCCTCGAGCTCTCGACCATGAGTTCACCTACAAAAAGGCATTTTAATCAATATTGAGCATGGTTTTAGCTATAATTAGGGAGTAAATAATAGCTCTATTTTGGAGCTATCAAAATACCCCCAACCTAAATCTTGCTAGTCCTCGAGCAAGGCTATTCTGAATTATCTCTAAAGCCTAAAATTGCATGCATCGACTCTAACCTCAATACTTTTAAAAGCAAGACATTTGCAACAAAAAGAGAACAATCAATTGCATGCACTAATTGAGAACATTTCAAATATTCAACTGTTACTCCCCTACGTGCGTGTGTGTATAGCCAACCTATTCTAGCTCTATTAGACCCGGAAAACCATATGCAACCCTACATCTTGTTTTCCCATACTTCTAGCAATAAATAACAGTCTAATGGCTTTTCAACAATCAAGAGAGTAACAAATCAAAAGGCCTAAACATTTTCTTTTTCTTGAGTACTTTGTACTCTTTATTTCTTTGATCCATTTTTTTTTTCTCCAAGAGAGCCTAACACGTCAAGCCTCATTTCGCTTCACGTTTTTAAGGACTAATGCTCACTTCTATGTCGCTATTCTAAGAAGGAGGAGCATCTCTAGAGTTTTTATTTTCATGCTTACTTTTTTTTTTACTTAGGCAATAGCTTCGCTATAATCTCGATTAACCTATTACAACCTATCATGCATCAAGCCTTCCCTAGAGATTTCTTTCGGGGTGACAACATGATTTCAGGCTACATAAGATTATTCTAAGCCTACAGAACCAAGAATAGATTGCTAAGTGCTCGATAGATGCAAGGGAGCAACAGAAAAATTTTATTTTTTTTTGAAAAATGCTCAACTAACACATACAATCTCATCCTTTTCTAGATATGCAACTACGAAGAATTTAAAAGCATTTCCTAGATTGTCCTCATCGAACAACATGCAACAGCAGACAAAAGCACTTCAAATTCAGAATCTCCACAGCTCAACAACTACAGAAATCCATCCAACAGACAACTCCACCCCCAACCTCAAAGAATACATAGTCCTCTATGTATCACACTTCAGACTAAGCAGATAAAACACACAAAATAAAAGGGAACAGAAAACCTCCCCTGAATTTTGTTAGGTTGTCGGTTGGAGCAGCGCAGTCTTCGCCCGCTGTCCCGATCCTTAGGTCAAAACATCCTACAAAAGAAAGAAAGAAAAAGCTAAGCTAGGAAAATAAAAACTAAAAGTAAAAACATGAATTTAAATACTCATGGGTTGCCTCCCAAGAAGCACAAATTTTTAACGTCGTTATGCTCGACGTGTCCTCCTCTCTGTCAGGGTACGTAAAAATTCTCGTACTTCTTCGACTCCTTCTTCCTTGAATCAACAAAACCTGCTAAGAGAAGCAAACTCTTCGACTTTTGTAGGCAGCCGGACAGAGTTGTTATTTTTTTGGTATTTTTGATATATGAAAAAATAAAAGACTCAACAGACTGAAATAAAAATAAACAAGACTCAACTGAAAATAAAGACTCAACAGGAGAATAAGGAAGAAAGCATGAATCAATAGAGGGAAGTTCAGGAAATAAAACAGAAAGAGACTCGTCAGCCTCAAACTCTATCACGTGAAATTCCTTCAAGATAGTAGGCTCGACCTTTTCCTTAATCCAGAAAATCTCATCTTCGTAAGGCGGACCAATCGTGATTTCAACTTTGGGGCAGGGGTGTAGTTCCTCGAGCATAAAATAAATCTGGTTCTTCATATCTTGACATTCTAAACCACCAGACAGGGAGGATTGATTTCCTAACTCGGGATGCTCTTGTGCGGGGTAGGCATCGAGAAGACCGGTTTGTGGCGACTCAGGACATGCGTAGGAAGTATGACCCCCTACCGAGCAAGTACAACATTTTGCTATCGCATGTGTTTCTCTAACAAACGTCCACCAAACTTCGGAGTGCAGCTTACGCATTTGCTTCCTATAACCTCTCATAGCCTGTACACTCATTCTAATCCCCTCATCCCTATTGGCATCGTTTGAAGCTATTAGAAGCTCAAAGTCATACCCTTCCATTAAGTCATCAAAAGCAACATCTGAGGCTTCACGCCTTGAAGCTTTCACCCACTCTTCTAATCGAATGCCTGCCATACTCAAACAAGAAGACACAAGAAAAGGAAAATATTTTTTTGGTTTTTAAACAAATAAAATTTAACTAAGAGAAATCAAATGGTTCCCCGGCAACGACGCCAATTTTGGTAGAGCACTTTTGAATGTACTCCAAAATTCAAGCTGTCGAGGCTTGCCAAAATAATATTTATAAGCCCGAATCCACCGAGCTATTTGTAGCTTTATGGTAACGGGGTCGATCCACAGGGAATTATGAAATTCAATTTGATTAAGTCTAAATTGCTAGCTATAAAAAGTGTGTAAAAAGGGTGGTAAAAAAATGGTGAGATGATAGTAAAATTATGGTAAAAAGAATGGTAATTTGGTTTGGGGGAAGGGAGCTCCTAGAATGCAATGCTAACGGAAAATTAAATTGCGAATTGACAAAATTAAATGGTTGTGCTTAACTTCGAGTAATGGGATTGCTCGCTATGGACGTTCAGTTCATCGATAAAATTAATTAGCTAATCATGCTTCAACACACAATTCATTTGGCTAATTTCTAACTCAAATGACCCAAAAATATAATTAGATATGTGCAATTCTAATTGTTCTTGGCCAATAATCCATTCAAGGTAGCGACCCTCAAATTGGCCATAAGCCAGTAACGGGAACATTGTGACGGTTTAATCCTAAGACTAACCCGATTTCTCTCTCGCCCTAAGCCTAACATGAAAACGTTAACTAATTCAAATCCCCAACTGTCACTTTGGGTTGAATTACCTAGCCATGCTTAAGCTCTTGCTACCTAGCGATTTGGGCAATTATACGTCCCAATCTTTAGCCCTCTATCATGCATAGGAATTAGGGAGTCAACCTAACTAAGCTATACATGCTAGAATTGATGAAGAACAAGCAAAGAAATGCAAAAATACTAATTAGCTCAACATTTACAAAGGGGCAAATCTCCCAAAAAATCCATAGTTACAATCCTGTTGCGTGCTCAATGTGTAAGTTAAAATGCAATGTGAGAGCACTCAGAACATGCAAGCATACATGGTCTTGTAGCAAGTAATAAGTATTTTTTCATTCGATTTCCCACAGAGATTTATTCTTAGTTACTAGCGAAGTGAGATGTTAAATTAGAAAGGATGGTTTAAATGGGGTAGAGTTGGGATTAATGTGCCTAACTAATAAAGAACGTGCGAGATATGCAAGCATAAACAAAGACAAGTAAAGAGGTTAACTTGAATGTAGAAGAAAAAGAATTGCGGAGAAAGCAATTATCTAGCAATAAAATCGCAAAACAGAAAGCTAAGAAAAATGGCTAAGGCAAAAATCAAACTAAGAAAATTGCGCAGACAGCAATTTTCTAGCAATTGTACTAACAGCGTTTTAAGGGTGAAGTGTGGAAACAAGGGCAACTAACGACTCCTCTATAGACTTTTTCATACGATTCTCCAGTAGTAGATCAACTCATCATGCATCAAATTAACTCATTCTCATGTATCTCTTGATTTCATGCATTAGATCCTTTAGTTCACTCATGTCCAAGTAAGACTTAAGCATCTATTTATATAAGCAAGTTAATGAATTGTGCTAGGGAAACGCCTATTCCTAGGTCGTTTTCTGGCTACCATGAAAGGCTAGCATGAATGGACGACTCTGAACTCTTACTCCTTCCGGAGGTTAGGAGTTCTTTGGACAAAATGGATGGCCAATCGAAATTGCCCGTGGGATGAAGCACACATACATTCAATGCATTTGAAGCTAACCTACATGCCGAATTCACGTATTTCTACCTATAGATTCATCATTAGCAGACCCTTATGTAGTTTAGTTACTCATGGACAATGATGGAGTGAGAAGATTAGATGGTTTAGACATGCTCGACAGTAATGAAATGGAAACAAAGGAAACAGAAGCAATGGAGAACTTGCGAAGTAGTCAAACAATTCTTTGATTTAACAAGATTCAAAACTTAACAAGCAACAACTTTAAAACGATAAAGACTAAACAGACAAAGACGAAATGAGACAATGTAGCTAACAGAACCAAAAGGCAACAACAACAGCGAAAAAGGAAAAGCAGAAAACAGTAGAAAGCAGTTAAACGTGTGCATGAACTCCTCGTCGCAAGCGCCTCGGATGAAGGGAGAAGGGGAGCTTTGTTTGGGGATGAATCCAATCAGAAGAGAAGAAGGATCTTCTCTTCTTCCTCTCAGATTATCGATGCCAACAGCTGAATCCTTCACGCCAACAAACGGGAGAAGAAATAGAGAAGAAACTGCGTTGAGATGGGAGTTCTACGCTTCCAAGCTTGTCGTTCTCCTTCCCCCTTGACCTCCTTTTATAGTGTTTTGCAGGTATGATTCGGCCAAGGAGAACCATCCATTCTGAACGACGACCTTCCACGTGGCAGCATGATAGAAATTGGACGGCTGAAAGATCACAACAAAACGGAAGACGGTTAGAACAACTTAACATTTTCACTTAAACATTGCGGAGACAGCAATGTTTTCGCAATGTTCCTGCAATACAGAATTTTCAACTCTTTAGCTTTGTTTTTTATTCTTTTTCCTTTCTTTTACACATAAGTCCTGATTTAGTTTTATTCTACAAATTCTTATATATAAGCCCATGTTTAGACTAAATTCTATCAAAAACGCTTAAGAGTGTACACCATTCTATAGCAAATAAGTCCCTAAAATATGCACTTTTGGAGACGTAACACACCCCCAAACTTAAGTTATTGCTCGTCCTTGAGCAATATAAGGGCTTACTTGGGCTGCTATCACTCTATTTAACTACTTGATGACTTCCCTAAGTTTACTATCCATCGCACGACTGTCCTGTGACACTCTTCTAAGTTTAAAACTAACTTCTCATTCTGCTTATTCTGATTTCTCTTGCCTTGCAAAACCTACTGTCTTTATAAACTTCCTACAACTGATCTATCTGCCTTATGTCCTTAGGTTCATTGTGCAACTATCCCTAAGTTTTCAAATTCTCCCTTGCTTTACCCCAGACTCAGTACATGCTTCCAACGTTTTTCTTTTAAGCAACCTAGGATTCCTTATAGTCATGCCAGTCTTTAGTACACACAAGTAACAGTAGTAAATTTCATAGAACAACCTAAACCCTGGCATCACTACATTGGATATACATTCATCTCCCTTAACAAACCTACAAGCTACAACCCTGTGCTTAGCTAATTGAGGACCAGAGTTCATTCATGCAGGACACCTAAGCACATAAGCTATAACTCATAGGCACACATTCTTCTTCCTTGGTTTTTCCTTTTTCCCTTTACTTTAGTAGAGTCCCTCTTTTGGTTTGACTTTTGATGCAGTGCCACTTGTGGGTTACACAAATGGCCCTGATTACTCAGCAACCTCAAGAGAGACACTACTCTTTATTCTTTCATTTTTTTTTCAGTTCATTTCTTTTTTTTTTTTTTTTTTTTTCAAAGAAGAAGAATGCTTATGTTTAAAAGGGAGAGAGGAATGTTCCTAGGCCTAGGGCTGCCTCCTCCAAACTTAAACTACTCATTGTCCCCAATGAGAGTCTGAGGTGGCACACCCCCAAACTTGTCCTAGAAGCATCTAGTCTAAGGCAAAACAAGTAAAATTTAAAACTCCTAGGCATAGAATGACCTTCCTAAAACTGATAACACAGAAGCAGAACATTCGGAAAAACAATATGTTAAGGGCTTATAGAGGTACATGCTGAGCACTAAAGGAAGATAATTTCAACTATCAAAGGTGTACTAAGACACTCATCCAGCATGCTTAACAGATAGATCACATAATGAAGTCAGTACAGCAGCAAAATATTGAGATATAAACAGAAACAACCCATCCAACAGTCATCCCATAGCATGCGAAAACTAACAAAAAAAATTGCGGACTCAACAAAGAATTCGCAATAGACCTACAGAGCATTTTTAACATTGATCAAGGCCCCTAGCATGCTATTTCCAGTCATCAAAAACTATCCTAAACAGTAAAACTAACTAGACTAACTACTCAGATACCATCACACAAAAGCAAACTATCCTAAACAAACAAAAGAACAATTAAAACAGACCAAGCATTTGATTAATAACAGAAATGACAAGTCACAGAAAAACAGATTTTTTTTTATTTTATTTTCAAGAGGGATCATAAAACTCCCTCGAATGCCGTTCAGATTGGCATTCAAACATCTTCATCCTCATCTCTCCTTTCTCTAGGAGGCGCCCATGGCTTCAACAGGTCAGTCGGGAAGGCAGGGAATATGCACCCCAGCTGGTCAGCCACATCCTTGTCCCTTGCCTGTGCATACTCCGCCCACTGAGCCATCTTGTGCTGCAGGTCCATCAAGCAGGCCATGGATAGTGATTGTGCAGCAGCCAAGCTGTCCATCTTAAATTCCATGTTGCCTCTCCTACGCATCCTCAAGAGGGTGGGCAGCTCCAGATGGCCCGTGTAAGCCAACTGCTTCTCATTTTTCTCCATTGGCACTCATGCGCGAAGGCACAACTTAGTTATGGTATTTGGGAAAAATAGCTGACCCTTACCTTTCTTTGAACAGTCAGCAATGGAGGCGACAATGACTTCACCAACGTCAATGGTGAGTCCCCGCATGATGGCATACAACAACAATTATCGCCCCTGGTTGATAGTCGTCTCGTGGGTCACAGGGGAGATACGTCTGCGCACAAAAGAGAACCACACGGCCGCCTTGTCTCTCAGGGTTGCACTCATCAGGGTGTGCTTCCCATTTCTTGAAATCGCCCAAGACGCTTCTGGTTTGCCTATCGTGTGCAAGGCCTCTTCTAAGACTGCCTTAGAAGGCAGATCAACCATCTTGGCGTAATCAGAATGAGGATACCCCTTAAGAGCATAAGCCTCATTGATGGCATTGGCGGAGAAATCGACCTCTACCCCCCTCACCGTGGACAGACATGCTTCAGGGTGCGTGAGGTTGGCGTAGAAGTCATACACCATGTCTGGGTAAGCTGGAATTGGGGGTCTGCACAGCTCTTCCCAGCCATGGGTGATGATTCCTGCGCGCAAGAACTGCGGCAGGTCCGTCAACGCATCAAGGAATCCTCGCTCGTGGAGGAGTTCCTTCTTCCTTAATTCGAGGCCCTTGGCCTCTGCTTCTTGTGAGACATACCTCACGGCTGGAGGTTCGTCCTCGGGGTACATCTTCTTTTTCCCCTTCTCTTTTGCCTTGGCCGACTCAGCAGCCTCAACCTTCAGTTTCTTTAAAGAAGGTTCACTCCCCACCTTCTTCTTCTTGGCTCGCTTGGAGGCCTTCGGCCGCTTGCCTTTCACGATCACAGGGACACTCTTCTTGAGGCGCTGATAGCTCCAAAATAGAGCTATCTTAATGTCCCTAATTCTAGCTAAAACCATGACATATATTGATTAAAATGCTTCCTTGTATGTGATTTCATGGTGAAGAGCTCGGGGAGTGTTCGGGTAAAAAAGATAGGCCAAACGGAGCTCGGGAGCCAAAACGACCCAAAATTGGGCTAAGACCCGAGAGGGCAGCGCCCAAGCGCGGACGCCCAGCGCCCAGGCGCCCAACGAACGCAGCACGCCGCACACCCGCGCCCAGACGGCCAGACGCGCGCGCCGCCTCGCCTCGCGCCCGCGCGCCCTCGCCTGCTCCGCCTCAGCGCCCGCGCGCCCGTCATTGAAAATCTGCGTGCGCCCCAGCGTCTCGACGCTAGCTCGACGCTGCCCCGACGATTCCCGAAGATGGACGAGTGCCAGCGTCGAGCACGCGTCTCAACGCTCACTCAACGCCGACAGCGTCGCGACGCTGGCCTAGCGTCTCGACGCCCCGAAGTCCGAAGCGCGCATTTGAAATTCCACCCGAGAGCAAGCGTCGAGCGCGAGCGTCTCGACGCTCGCTCGACGCTACCCCGCGCGCGCGGCAGCCAACTTAGGGCACAGCGTCGAGACGCTTGCCTAGCGTCTCGACGCTCCGAGTTTAAAAAGCGTGAAAACGCAAATTTGCAGCCAACTTTTCACTCTCCTTCTTCTCCAAGCTTCTCCTCTCGGGTCTACCACCAAATTCCACCATTTTTGTACTTCTTCTCCTTCTTTGTGCATGATTCCAAGCTCTTCCATGGGGGATTGGATTAATTCATCCTCCATGGAAGGCTAAACCGAGGTTAGTGCTTAATTTTGAGCTTTGGTTTGTAAATTTTGGATGTTTGGGGAGATTTTTCCCCTTTGTAAATGTTGAGAAATTAGCTTGATTATGCATCTTCTTGCTTGTTCTTCATAATATCTAGCATGTGTAGCTAAATTAGGTTGACGCCCTAGTTCCTATGCATGAGAGAGGGCTAAAGGTTGGGACGTATAATTGCCCATACCGCTAGGTAGCACGGTCTAAGCATGGCTAATTAGTTCGGCCCAAAGTGACAGTTGGTAATCTGAATTAATTAACGTTTTCATGTTAGGCTTAAGGCAAGAGAGAAACCGGATTAGTCTTAGGATTAAGCCGTCGCAATGTTCCCGTCACTGGCACGTAATCGATTTAGGGGTCGCTACCTTGGATAGATTATTGGCCAAGTTTAATTAGAACTGCACGCATCTAATTAAATCCTTGGGTCATTTGAGTTAGAAATAACTAAATGAATTGTGTGCATGAACATGGCTAGCGAGCAAAAATGTATCGATGAACCGAACATCCATAACGAGCAATTCCATTTCTCGAAGTTAAGCACAACCGTTTAATTTTTGCATTCGTCATTTAATTTTCCGTTAGTTGCATATTAGGAGCTCCCTTCCCCCCAAACCAAATTACCATTCTTTAATTTGTGCATACTTTTTATTTCTAGCAAATTAGACTTAGTTAAATTAGATTTCTTATTTCCCTGTGGATCGACCCCGTTACCACTAAGCTTCAAATAGCTCGGTGTACATCGGGTTTATAAATTGTATTTTGGCAAGCCTCGACAGCTTGAATTTGGAGTACCACATAAAGTACCTCTACCAAAATTGGCGCCGTTGCCGGGGAACTTAATTAATTTCGTTTAGTTAAGTTTAGTTTGTTGGTTTTAAAAATTTTCTTTATTTCTTTTTGTACAATTTAATTCTTTTGTATTATTTTACGCGTTTTGTTTGAGTTTTTGGAGCGCAGCCATTCTTTGAAAATTCAAAAGAAGCGCCAAGATGGAGGTCGTGGGTAATTATGAGCATCAAAGAACCATGAGGGAGCTTGCATCATCTGAGCTAGGCCGGAGCTCATCGAGTATTTTGTATCCGGTAGCTGCAGGTAATTTTGAACTTAAAGCTGGTCTGATTAACTTATTACCTGCTTTTTATGGTAATACAGATGAGGATCCCGTCAGACACCTCAAGGCATTTCGGATGGTGTGTGCGTCATTTAGGACCGACGACATCACTGCAGATCAACTCCATCTCAAGGCCTTTCCTTTCACCTTGAAGGAGAAGGCGAGAGATTGGATGCATTACCTTCCGACTGGGTCCATCACTTCTTGGGAAGAGCTGCAGGGAGCGTTTTATGCGAAGTATTTTCCGCCTCCCAAGGTCGCCGCCCTCAGAAAGGAGATACTAAAAATTGAGCAAGGAGCTGAAGAGAGCGTTCTTGAGTGTTGGGAGAGGTTTGGTCGATTATGCGAGGATTGCTGTTGCGTGCTCAATGTGTTAAAATAATTAGGCAATAAAAGAGATAGAGCACTCAGAACATGCAAGCATACATGATCTTATAGCAAGTAGTAAGTATATTTCATTCGTTTTCCCACAGAGATTTATTTTTAGCTATTCGCGAAGTGTTTTGTTAAGAAAGAAGGGGTGGATTTGATGGGGTAAAATTGGTTTTTAATTGTCTAATTCTTGCTGAATGTGTAAAGGGTAGTAACATAAACAAGGACAAGTGAAATCTAAGCCCAAATGAAAAGAAACGAAATTAATAAATGAAAGCAAAGACAGCTAAACAGAATGGAAACTTAGACGGAATTGCGGAGACCGCAATGTTATCGCAATTGTAAAAACAGCGAAAGTGTGTAAAATGGAGAATTAAGGGCTACTAACGACTATCCTATAGGCATTTTAATACGATTCCCAAGCATTGGATCAACTCTCTATGCATCAAACTCACTCTATCTCATGTATCGTCCGATTCCATGCATTAGATTCTTTAGTTTACTCAACTCAAAGTAAGGTCTTAAGCATCTTGTTAAAGCAGAAGTGTTTAGTTTGTACTAGGGGAACGCCTATTCCTAGGCCGTTTCCTGGCTACCATGAAAGGCTAGCATGATTATATGACTCTGAACTCTTACTCCTTCCAGAGGTTAGGAGTTCTTTGGACAAAATGGATGGCCAATCGAAATTGCCCGTGGGATGAAGCTTACATACAATCAATGCTTCGAGAGCTATCCTACATACTTGGCTCACGTTTTTTAGCCTATAGTTTTGTCATTAGCATGCCCCTAAGTGACTTAGCTACTCATGGATATGGGGTAAGTAGAAATACGAGATGAAACAGACATGCTTAGAAGGAATTTAAAGACAAAACAGTAAGGGAAAGCAGTAGAATGCAGAGGCAAGAAACTGTGAAATGAAGAATGGAGGTTTGATTACTTGATTGTTTGATTGGACAAAAGAAAGCTTTAAAGTAAATAACAGCAAGACAGAAAGCAACGAAATGGAGTGTTCTAGCTATTAGAAAGAGAACAACACAAAGCAGAAATGTAAACTAGAAAAGGAAAGACAGAAAGCAGTAAATGTTGCTTGGAAGCCTCGTCGCAACCGCCTCGGCTGAAGGGGATGAAAGAATAGCTTTGCTTGGATGAATCCAATCGGGAGAGAAGGTGGATCTTCTCTCCTTCCTATCAGATTGTCGATTCCAACAGCTGAGACTCTCACTCCAACAGACGGCAAAGGAAAACACGAAGAAAAATGGAGCTGCGAGAGGACTTCTACGCTTCCGGATGATGTTTGAACCTCCGACTTTGACCCCCTTTTATAGTAGTTTGCAGGTGCGTTTGGGCCAAGGAGAACCATCAATCTTCAACGTCGTATATCAGAATGGATGGAGGAGAAAGAACGAATCCCTGAAATCACGGAAATTAACAGAAAAAGATCAGTCAACTTACGGTTTTCACTTGAATAATTGCGGCTTCAGCAATGTTTTCGCAATGCTGTCGCAATGCATTTTTTTCATTCTTTTCCTTCGGTTTTTAACCCTTTTCTTTCCTATTGTACATAAGTCCTAATTTAGCTACCTTCTTCTAATTCTCATATTTAAGCATAGGTTTAGGCTAAATGCTATCAAAAACACCTAAGAGTGAACATCTTTCTAAGCTAATTAAGTCCTAAAAAGGTCACTTTTGGAGACGTAACAATTGCCCCAATCATCAAATAGCCGAACAGTCCCTCATTCAGGGTTTTTACTACGGTTTGCTTCCCCAAGGGCAGCAGATGATAGACACCGCTAGTGGAGGCTCGCTCATGGATAAGACACCCGCTGAGGCTAGAGTTTTAATTTCTAACATAGCTATAAGCTTAGAGCGGAGTGAAAATGGAGACAAGGAGAAGGCTCGCCTGAAGAAGGATGTGGAAGAGCTTAAGGCTCAGCTTTTCGAGGTAAGTAATACTAATCTTGCCTTAAAGGATGATGTTCTGAAAGTCCAATCCTCTGTTTCAGGTAAATCTGTTGAGGACATGTTGCAAGCTATCCTTACGATCACCTCGTCCAAGCTCGATAACGTTGGCACTCAGATGCAAGGAATTAAGGAAGAAATGTCTCAGATGACTTGCAAGATCAACAGGATGGAAGAGAAAACTGAGAGTTTGAGTGCCGTCACTTTGAGAAGTGGGAAGCAGCTTCCCACTAGTACCCCGCCAGTGGAAGTCGATCATGGCCACGTCGAGCCACAGACAGAAAATCCCGAACCACGATGGCATGGGGTAAATTTCGATCCTACGTGCACTAGAGTTTATGTGCCTAAGGCTCCTTTTCCTAGCAGGTTAGCGAGACCGCCCAAGGAAAACTACGAGGAGGAGTTCTTAAACACATTCAAGAAAGTAGAGATCAACATCCCTCTGTTGGATGCCATCAAGCAAATCCCAAGGTACGCTAAGTTCCTGAAGGAGTTATGCACCAACAAGAGGAAGACAAAAGAGAAAGAGCGCGTCGTGGTAAGTAAAAATGTCTCCGCTTTAATCACGAAGAACTTACCAGAAAAATGCGACGATCCAGGTATGTTTTCTCTCCCTTGCGCTATTGGAGGTAAGAAAATTTGAAGAGCCATGCTAGATCTAGGAGCCTCCATTAGTGTCATGCCTCACTCTGTTTATCAGGATTTGAATTTAAAAGAAATACAGGAAACTGGTGTTGTAATACAACTTGCTGATAGGTCTTTCGTGCATCCTTTAGGGGTAGTGGAAGATGTATTAGTTAATGTTAACGGGCTGATTTTTCCTGTGGATTTTTATATTCTGAAAATGGATGGAAATTCTGCTTCTTCGTCTGCGTCGATCTTATTAGGAAGGCCCTTTATGAAAACTGCTAAGACTAAGATAAATGTAGATAAGGGCACTTTATCTGTTGAGTATCGTGGACAAGTTGTTGAGGTCGATGTGTCTAATGAGTTGGAGCATGATGAGAGCGTCCACTCTCTTTGTCAAGTAGATACAATTGAATCGTTAGTTCAGGATGAATGCATGTATGATAGAGATGGGGATGACCCATTGTTTTTGACTGATCTTTTTGATGAATCTGATGTGCATGAACCATCTATTTCTGAACCTTGTGATTCAACTGTCTCTTCTTTGGCAATTTCTCAAGATCATGTTAAGATGCTCCCCTCTACTTTGCAGGCACCTAAATTGGAGCTGAAAGACTTACCTGATCATCTCAAATACGCGTATTTGGGGGATGATGAGACGTTGCCGGTCATCATAGCAAAAGATCTTATACCGGCTCAGGAAGGGAAATTAATGGAAGTTCTTAAAGAGCACAAGCTGGAAATTGGATGGACATTAGCAGATTTACATGGGCTAAGTCCAGCTACGTGCATGCACAGAATCCTACTCGAGGATGGAGCGAAACCTTCACGAGAGCCCCAAAGGAGGCTCAATCCCGCGATGAAGGAGGTAGTAGTTTCTGAGATTCTCAAACTCCTCGAAGCAGGTATCATCTATCCTATCTCAGATAGTAAATGGGTTAGTCCTATTCATGTTGTTCCTAAGAAAACTGGCATAACTGTGGTTAGGAATGAGAAAAATGAATTAGTGCCCAAAAGAATTCAAAATGGATGGAGAATGTGCATAGACTTTAGGAAGCTTAATGAGGTCACTAGGAAGGACCATTTTCCCATTCCTTTTATTGATCAGATGGTGGAGCGCTTAGCTGGGAAACCATTCTTTTGTTTTCTCGATGGTTTCTCTGGCTTTTACCAAATCCCCATAGCCATAGAAGACCAAGAGAAAACAACGTTCACGTGCCCCTTTGGCACATTTGCATTTAGAAGGATGCCTTTTGGGCTTTGTAACACTCCTGGTACATTTCAGAGATGCATGATGAGTATTTTTTTCTGAGTTTGTTGAAAAATGCATTGAAGTGTTCATGGATGATTTTACAGTTTATGGCAATTCCTTCGATGACTGTTTAACTAATTTATCGCATGTCCTGATAAGATGTATTGAAATGAACCTTGTGTTGAATTTTGAAAAATGTCATTTTATGGCTAGTCAAGGTATCGTTTTAGGGCATGTGGTTTCTGCTAAGGGTATAGAGGTAGATAAGGCTAAAATCGATGTTATCTCTAATCTGCCATACCCAACGAATGTTAGGGAGGTTCGATCTTTTCTTGGCCATGCAGGGTTTTATCGCAGGTTTATCCAGGACTTCTCCAAGGTTGCCATGCCTATGACGTACCTCCTTCAGAAGGATGTAACGTTTGATTTTGGGGAGGAGTGCAGAAAAGCCTTCGATTTGCTCAAGGATAGTTTGACGAGCGCGCCCATCATACACCCACCCCAGTGGGACTTGCCTTTCGAGATTATGTGCGACGCCAGCAACTATGCCTTGGGAGCCGTGCTCGGTCAGAGGATCGAGAACAAGAGCCGTGTCATTTACTATGCCTCCAGGACACTTAATCCAGAGCAGTGCAATTACACGACAACGGAAAAAGAACTTCTTTCTATTGTATTTGCGCTTGATAAGTTTCGTCCTTACATTATTGGCTTTCAAGTAACTGTTTTCTCTGATCATGCAGCTGTTCGGTACCTGATGACCAAGAAGGACGCAAAACCGAGGCTACTTCGGTGGATTTTGCTTCTCCAGGACTTCGATGTGAAGATCAAGGATAGGAGAGGAGCAGAAAACCCGGTAGCCGACCATCTGAGCCGCTTGGTCAGAAAGGAAGACCTCCTGCCTCTGAATGAAGATTTCCCCGATGAGACACTCTTCAGACTTGATACAGTCCTTCCCTGGTATGCTGATATGGTAAATTACTTGGTCACAGGTAATTTTCCTTCTGGTTACTCTTATGCTAGGAAAGCGAAGCTAAGTACTATGTTTGGGAGGATCCCCATTTATGGAAGTTCTGTTCTGATCAGATAATTCGGAGATGTGTCCCTGAGAATGAGCATGCGTCTATTCTAACTTTCTGTCATGATTATGCATGTGGGGGACATTTTGGGCCTAGGAGGACAGCTAGGAAAGTGTTAGATAGCGGGTTTTACTGGACTTCTCTGTTTAAAGATTCGCATGAATTTTGTAAAACCTGCAATAGATGTCAAAGAATAGGGTCGATATCTGGCAGAAATGAAATGCCTCAAACCCCTGTCTTAGTCTGTGAAATCTTTTACGTTTGGGGCATGGATTTTATGGGACCCTTCCCGCCTTCTTGTGGTTTTTCTTATATATTGCTGGTTGTTGATTATGTTTCCAAGTGGGTTGAGGCGAAAGCCACGAAGACTAACGATGCTAATTCTGTTGTTAGGTTCGTTCAGTCTCGTATTTTTACCAGGTTTGGAATCCCACGAGCCATAATCAGTGACCAGGGGACTCATTTTTGCAACCGATCTGTGGAGGCTTTGCTGAGGAAGTATGGTGTGCATCATCGCGTGTCCACCGCCTACCATCCTCAAGCCAATGGGAAAGCCGAGGTCTCCAACAGAGAGGTAAAGTCAATTCTGGAGAAAACCATGAGACCGAGTAGGAAGGATTGGAGCGATCGTTTGCAGGATGCTTTGTGGGCCTACCGCACCGCCTACAAAACCCCTATCGGTATGTCCCCATACCGGTTGGTCTTTGGTAAGGCGTGCCACTTACCCGTGGAGATTGAGCACAAAGCATTCTAGGCGATCAAGAAGTGTAACATGAGCCCTGACGAAGCTGGCGAGGCACGACTGCTTCAGTTACAGGAATTGGAGGAACTGCGTTTGGAATCCTACGAGAACTCTAAGATCTATAAAGAGAAGTCCAAACAGTTTCATGACCGAAGGATCTTAGAGAAGAACTTCGAAGTCGGTCAGAAAGTTCTACTGTTCGATTCCCGTCTGAAGTTCATGCCAAGTAAGCTTCGTTCCCGTTGGAAAGGACCCTATATCATAACTAAAATCTTTCCTTATGGCAGTGTGAAGATTCAGAGCTTGGACTCGGAGGAGGTGCAAAAAGTGAATGGGCACCGGTTGAAGACTTTCCACGAGGGGGACGCTGAGTGCTATGACGCCACATTACTTCTAGCGTCGCCCCCGATCGATTATGGATGAGTGGTCAAGAGAATACAGTCGAGCAACCGACTCTAAAAATTTGCGTTTCTCGGAGGCACCCGAGTTTGGACTGTAATTCTGTTATTTACTGTTTTGCTTTTGTTTATATTTGCTTTTGAGTTGTTGTTTGTTTTCTTGTTTTCCTAGGAGAAAAGGTGGAATGGCCGGCAATTCGAGAGTACATTGGAGGACGTTGGTGCACATCTCCACCCGTCGGCTCCACAAGATTCAGGGGAGGTTTTCTGTTCCCTTAGGATTTACTGTTTTAACTGTTTAATGCATTGGGGACAATGCATATCTTAAGGTGGGGGGTGGAGTTTGTTGATAGATAGAGATGAGACTTCTTAGTAGTTGTCGAGCATACGTATACTCTGATGGTTAGATTAGAATCTGAATGCATGTGTCCGATGAGGACGGTCTGTGATTTGCTTGTGAACACTCCGTATTTGCATGATTCGAAAATTTGACGATGTATGCACATTTTGAGCCTATTTTAAAAAAAAATTCTGTTATTTCCCTACATTCACTGAGCACATAACACTCTTATTCTCAGTTCTGTAGGTCTAGACGGGTCTTATTTTGTCTGAAACCTTGTTGTCACCCCGAAAGGTACCATTAGGGAGGCTTGATGGGTAGAAGTAGTAATGACTCATTTGTTGTATAGCGAAGCTATTGCCTAAAAAAAAAAGTGTTAGCATGAAAAATAAAACCTCTAGAGTTGCTCCTCCTTCTTGTGTTGCCCGTGTAACCAGGGGCGATCGTGTAACCCACGTTGTCACTGCATGAAAGGGGAACTAATAGAAGTGAGCAATGGTCCTTAAAAACGTGAAGCTAGACCTAGTTTGACGTGTTAGGCTCTCTTGGAGAAAAAAAAAAAAGTGGTTCAAAAAGAAAAATGGGTACAAAGTACTCAAGGAAAAAGAATAAAATTTAGGCATTTTGTTTTGTTGCTATTCCTATCACTAAAAGCCGTTAGACTGTTCTTATCGCCATAAGTAGGGGGAAAACGAGTTATAAGACTGTATAAGGTTGTTCCGGGCTTGCATGAGCTAGGTTGAGAGGTGCTAAACACACACACACGTAAGGGAATAAGAGTTTAAATTTTGAAATGATTTCAACGTTTGCATGCATTTGATGGTTTTGAATTTATTACAAGTACCTTGTTTCACAAGCATTGAGATTAGAGTCCAAGCATGCATTTAATTCTTTGGAGATTATTTAGAGTATACCTTGCTCGAGGACTAGCAAGATTTAGGTCGGGGGTATTTTGATAGCTCCAAAATAGAGCAATCTTAATGTCCCTAATTCTAGCTAAAACCATGACATATATTGATTAAAATGCTTCCTTGTAGGTGATTTCATGGTGAAGAGCTCGGGAAGTCCATTGATGATTTTCGGGGCTAAAACGGTCATTTAAGAGGTTTCGGGAAGTGTTCGGGTCAAAAAGATAGGCCAAACGGAGCTCGGGAGCCAAAACGACCCAAAATTGGGCTAAGACCCGAGAGGGCAGCGCCCAAGCGCCGGCGCCCAGCGCCCAGGCGCCCAACGAACGCAGCACGCCGCACACCCGCACCGCACGCCCGCGCCTAGACGGCCAGATGCGCGCGCGCGCCCTCGCCGCCTCGCCTCGCCCGTGTCCGCGCGCCCGTCATTGAAAATCCGCGTGCGCCCCAGCGTCTCGACGCTGCCCCGACGATTCCCGAAGATGGACGAGTGCCAGCGTCGAGCGCGCGTCTCAACGCTCACTCAACGCCGACAGCGTCGCGACGCTGACCTAGCGTCTCGACGCCCCGAAGTCCGAAGCGCGCATTTGAAATTCCACCCGAGAGCAAGCGTCGAGCGCGAGCGTCTCGACGCTCGCTCGACGCTACCCCGCGCGCGCGCGACAGCCAACTTAGGGCACAGCGTCTCGACGCTCCGAGTTTAAAAAGCGTGAAAACGCAAATTTGCAGCCAACTTTTCACTCTCCTTCTTCTCCAAGCTTCTCCTCTCGGGTCTACCACCAAATTCCACCATTTTTGTACTTCTTCTCCTCCTTTGTGCATGATTCCAAGCTCTTCCATGGGGGATTGGATTAATTCATCCTCCATGGAAGGCTAAACCGAGGTTAGTGCTTAATTTTGAGCTTTGGTTTGTAAATTTTGGATGTTTGGGGAGATTTTTCCCCTTTGTAAATGTTGAGAAATTAGCTTGATTATGCATCTTCTTGCTTGTTCTTCATAATATCTAGCATGTGTAGCTAAATTAGGTTGACGCCCTAGTTCCTATGCATGATAGAGGGCTAAAGGTTGGGACGTATAATTGCCCATACCGCTAGGTAGCACGGTCTAAGCATGGCTAATTAGTTCGGCCCAAAGTGACAGTTGGTAATCTGAATTAATTAACGTTTTCATGTTAGGCTTAAGGCAAGAGAGAAACCGGATTAGTCTTAGGATTAAGCCGTCGCAATGTTCCCGTCACTGGCACGTAATCGATTTAGGGGTCGCTACCTTGGATAAATTATTGGCCAAGTTTAATTAGAACTGCACGCATCTAATTAAATCCTTGGGTCATTTGAGTTAGAAATAGCTAAATGAATTGTGTGCATGAACATGGCTAGCGAGCAAAAATGTATCGATGAACCGAACATCCATAACGAGCAATTCCATTTCTCGAAGTTAAGCACAACCGTTTAATTTTTGCATTCGTCATTTAATTTTCCGTTAGTTGCATATTAGGAGCTCCCTTCCCCCCAAACCAAATTACCATTCTTTAATTTGTGCATACTTTTTATTTCTAGCAAATTAGACTTAGTTAAATTAGATTTCTTATTTCCCTGTGGATCGACCCCGTTACCACTAAGCTTCAAATAGCTCGGTGTACATCGGGTTTATAAATTGTATTTTGGCAAGCCTCGACAGCTTGAATTTGGAGTACCACATAAAGTACCTCTACCAGGCGCGCCTTGGAGGCCATTTGCTGGAGACAGTCCCCCAACGTCTCGTCCATCGAGTCTCTGCTTCCCCCCTCCATAGGGCTGTCAAGACTGACTTCCCTTAAGGGGGAGAATACCTCCTCGTCCTCCGCCGGCTCTTCACTTGGCACCGAGTCTTGGTGCTCTTCAGGTGGAGCTTCAGGCTCCGGCGTCTGTGGAGAAGGCTCAGGGCTCTGTCTGGCCGTCTCATATGATGGGCGGCCACTCCCACGACTCTCCTCGCTAGGAGTCTTTTCTTTGATCGGTGAATCCTCCACCGCAACCTTCCATTTCCGTTTCTTAGGTGTACCGACTGGTTCAGAAGGACCAGCAGGGATCTCAGTCACCACCTTCCACTTCTTCTTTCGCACTGGTAGCTTCGGAGGCCGTGAGGGCTGCGCAGCATCGGCGTCTGCTAAGGAAAGCAGCGCCTCTCTCGCAGCTTCTTCTGCGTCAGGCGACTTCTTTTTCGGCGTGGACCGATCTGCTCGCGTGGATACCATTTTCGTTCTTTGAGGGTCTGAAGGTAGGAGATGCAGAGGAAGAAGAAGACTGAATTTGGAGGTGCAACGGATTAACAAAAACGTAGAGGGCACGGATCATCTGACGACTATTTGTACTCGAGTGTATTCCAACGACTCTATTCTGTTGCGGACTCAGCAACTTCTACGCAATAAATTCACCTAGCCGTTGGGATATATCTTGATTTAAGTTGCAAGATTCAACAACCAAATCTTTGATTTAGCCCGATCTTCTTCGTGGATCTTCTCCCCTTGATTCATCTCCTTGATCTCCTCTTAAAGATCTCCTATTAAAATCCACCTAATTAAAACAAAAATCCGTAATTAAAATAAAAAATAAACACACAACACAAAAACCGAAAAATACTGGAAAAAAACTAAGGCATAACCTTCTGATGGATGAGCACAGTGGTCACTCATCCCCTCTCGATTTGATTCTCAAACTTCAGATAAGAGGAAGGCCGAGAGTGTCTTCACATCTCCTTCCTCGTAGTAATGCTCCAATCGTGCACCATTGACCATAAACGGCTGCCCGTGGTTGAGGTTGCGAATCTCAATAGCACCATGAACAAAAACGTTAGTTATCACAAAAGGACCTGACCATCTGGACTTAAGTTTGCCTGGAAATAACCTTAACCGTGAGTTGAATAATAAGACATGCTGGCCTTTTTTAAAGTCCTTGATCCTGAGTCTACTATCATGTCAAATCTTAGTTTTTTCCTTATACATTTTAGCATTTTCATAGGACATATGTCTTAGCTCGTCTAACTCATGTAATTGCAGAGACCGCAAAGTTCCAGCATCGGTCACGCAATAATTTAGTTCTTTTAAGGCCCAAAAGGCTTTGATTTCCAACTCGAAGGGAAGATGACATGCTTTTCCATATACTAGCCTATAAGGAGACATACCTAAGGGTGTTTTATATGCAGTCCTATATGCCCAAAGTGCATCGTCTAACTTAAAAGACCAGTCTTTTCTATTAGGTTTGACCACTTTTTCAAGTATGTTTTTGATCTCCCTATTGGATATTTCAGCTTGTCCATTTGAGTGTGGGTGATAAGGGGTTGCTACTCTATGTCTAACATTGTATTTAGCTAATACCTTTTCCATAGCTTTATTAATAAAGTGAGTTCCCTCATCACTAATTATAGCACGTGGTGTACCAAACCTTGTAAAAATATGCCTATTAAGGAACTTAATGACTGTTTTGGCATCATTTGATGGACATGCTATGGCTTCTACCCCTTTAGATACATAGTCTACAACTACAAGTATATAGAGATTACCTGCAGATGGAGGGAATGGTCCCATGAAGTCGATGCCCCACACATCAAAGAGTTCCAACTCCAAGATGTAGGTGAGAGGCATCTCATCTTTCCGACTAAGGTTACCTGTTCTTTGACATTCATCGCAGCTGTGCGCATGGTCGTGTGCATCCTTGAATATCGTAGGCCAGTAGTAGCCACTCTAGAACACCTTTGCAGCCGTCCTTTGGCCACCAAAATGTCCACCATAGGGAGACGTATGGCAGTGCTGCAACACTGACTTCGCCTCAGCAGCTGATACACACTTCCTCAGTAATCCGTCTGCACATGTTTTGTAAAGTGTAGGATCGTCCCAGATGAACTTCCTAGCTTCATGCAGAAACCTCTTCTTTTCTTGTCCCCCTTTGAAAGTTGGTAGTACCTGCGAGGCAAGGAAGTTAGCAACATCCGCAAACCACGGTTCCTCATCGTTATCACGATGAGCTAACACAAAGACATGCTCATCAACAAAGGCATCAGAAATTGCTGGCTCAACAATTTTTTCGCAATTACTTCGCAATCGTGATAAATGGTTAGCAACTACATTTTCGCTTCCTTTCTTATCTCTAATGTCTAAATCAAACTCTTGCAATAATAATACCCATCTAATTAACCTTGGCTTAGCATTAGCCTTCCTCATTAGATATTTTAGTGTAGAGTGATCAGTGTACACAATGGTTCTAGTTCCTACAATGTAATTCCTAAACTTCTCACAGGCAAATACTACAGCTAGCATTTCCTTCTCCGTGGTTGTGTAATTACATTGTGCTTCATTCAGAGTCTTACTTGCATAGTATACAGGATGTGTTAGTTTATCTATTTTTTGTCCTAGCATGACCCCTACTGCATAGTCACTAGCATCACACATCATTTCAAACGGTAAGTCCCAATTGGGCCCTACTATAATTGGTGCTTTGACTAATGCTTCCTTAAGTGTTGTCCATGCTAAGAAACATTCTCTTGAGAAGACAAATGGCTTGTTAAGCTCTAAGAGCTCACACAAAGGTTTAGAGATTTTTGAAAAGTTTTTAATGAATCTCCTATAGAAACTTGCATGGCCTAAAAAACTTCTAATAGCGTTTACATTTTGAGGCTCCACTAGCTTCTCTATTATTTCTATCTTGGGCCTATCGACCTCTACTCCTGCTCTAGACACTCTATGACCTAGGACTATTCCTTCTTCCACCATAAAGTGGCATTTCTCCCAATTTAGGACTAGGTTGGTCTCCTCACACCTAGCTAGGACTTGTCCTAAGTTCTCTAAACAATTATTAAAAGAATCACCAGAGACTGAGAAGTCATCCATAAATATTTCTATCATAGACTCATCTAAGTCAGAGAAAATGGCCAACATGCACCTTTGGAATGTTGCAGGTGCATTGCATAAGCCAAAAGGCATTCTGCGAAAAGCAAATGTTCCAAAGGGACATGTAAAAGTTGTTTTCTCCTAGTCCACAGGGTCTATGGTAATTTGGTTATATCCAGAATAACCATCTAGAAAGCAGTAATAGGCTCGGCCAGCTATTCTATCTAACATCTGATCTATAAATGGTAAAGGAAAATGATCTTTTTTTGTTTCTTTGTTTAATTTTCTATAGTCCATACAGACTCTCATTCCTGTAACAGTTCTATTTGGAATTAGTTCATTATTCTCATTAACTATTACAGTCATCCCCCCTTCTTAGGCACACATTGAATTGGACTCACCAATTGACTGTTGGCTATAGGGAAAATTACACCTGCATCTAACCATTTGATGATTTCTTTTTTTACTACCTCCTTCATGGAGGGATTCAACCTACGTTGGTGATCTACCCTAGGTGTATTGGTGGGAGGATTTTTTAATGTCCTCTTTAAATCTCAAGCTGTCGAAGCTTGCCAAAATACGATTTATAAGCCTATTCTCAATGGCTTTGCAGCCAGTGGTAACAGGGTCGATCCAAGGAGAAGGTAGGACCGAAATTAATATTAAAATTGAGATTAATTAATTGATCAATGTTTCTGTAACGGGGGGATTTTTCAGCATGCAAGAAAGCAAGTAAACGCTAACGGAAGGATAAAAATAGAGAGACGCGTGCACGATTTGGGGATTTTCGGGATTAATTGTTAGACAGCTTCAGTTCATCATTTAATACTAAATTCATTGCAGACAGTTTATAGTACACACGGACGACTACCCGAGAAGCCCCAAGGTAGCCGGCTCCATAAAAATTAATCAGACCACACAGTTCCGATTAAACATTATCCAAAATTGCATTAAGGTGATCAGCCCTAAATTTATTCTAGATAGTCACTAGCTAACCGCGACGAACATTCAAGCATGTAATCTAATTGCTAGCTGATTGCCCGCAAACGCTGTATGCAATCAACAACCATCATACACGACTCGATACTCCGATTTAGTTTTATCAATCTGTGTTACTTAGTCGAGCAGTGAGAGGCACGGCATCGCTACTCTTTAACATACACAACATGCAAGACAACTCGAGTGTCAATCGTCGAAATCTAACATATGCGTTGGATGAAGCAAGAGAGATAAATGCATATAAACAGCCACCAATCTATAATCTAAGCATGAATTATCAAAACTAAAGCATCTAACAAAAATCCCTTAAACAATTCCCAAACCGTTCACTCTTACCTTAGCCGTCCATGGAACGGGTTGTCAATTCCGCTCCAAGGTAAGCCA
Organism: Herpetospermum pedunculosum; assembly: GCA_028017165.1. Classification (NCBI taxonomy): domain Eukaryota; kingdom Viridiplantae; phylum Streptophyta; class Magnoliopsida; order Cucurbitales; family Cucurbitaceae; genus Herpetospermum; species Herpetospermum pedunculosum. Next base: position 47,680,774 of record CM051529.1, read on the forward strand.
TGGAAGATGTCATCAACAAGTTACAAGGGGAAAGCTCATTAACAAGCCAACAATGGCTGAGCTAAAGGAAAACTAGAAGAAAACCGAGAGGAAGAAGGAGAAGAATCGCAAAAAAAAAAGGAGAAGATGAAGAAGATCCAAAGATATCCCAAATTTTGTGCAGAAATCGTCTTTTACAGCCTCTGTAATCGACGTAGCGTCGAGACGCTAGGGCAGCGTCTCGACGCTGCGCCCTAAATGATGCGCGCGCGCCTCGCGATGGCATCGAGACGCTAGGGCAGCGTCTCGACGCTGGCCCGATGATTCCTTGCGCGCGCCTCCTCTGGAGCGTCTCGACGCTCGGCACGGTCTCGACGCCTTCGCAGCGTCGAGCTAGTGTCTCGACGCTATCAGTCGACGCTAGCTCTCGGGTTTTGACAGCGTCGAGCTAGCGTCTCGACGCTATAGCTCGACGCTAGCTTTCGGGTTTGGGGCTGGAAAAATTGCCTCTCCTAGGCAATTTTGGTTCGTTTATTCTCGGATCGATTTGCCCTTTCCCGATGCACTCCCGGGGCGTTAAAACTCCGCTTTTAGCTCTCGAAGGGGTCCAATGGACGCACGAGCTCTTTGCCGCATTTCTTCTACAAACGAGATCAATTACACAATTAAACGCGGACTTTAGCCATAATAAGGAAGTATTTAATAGCTCCAAAATGGAGTTATCAAACACCCCCAACTTAAACCTTGCTAGTCCTCGAGCAAGTACTACAAAGAAATTGACTCTAAGGACACGCCTACATGCTACTAACTCAAACCTCCATGCATTTTGAAAATTTAAACACGACATAATCATGAAAGCATTTCGTGCATGCATTTACTATGAACATATCAAAAATCAACTATTGCCCCCTAACGTGTGTGTGTGCTAGCCAACCACTCCTAAACTCACGTAAACCCGGAAAAACCACATGCAACGCAACATCCCGTTTTCCCCCTACTTCTAGCGTTTAAGAACAGTCTAAACTTGACTTACACGAGAGAGAGAAGCAAATTAAGAGACCTAATTATTTTTCTCATTCTTTTTCTTTTCACGAGTACTTTGTACTCTTTTATTAAGGTTCTTTGAACCAACATTTTATTCACTTTTTCTTTCCACCTCGAGCTCCCTAACACGTCAAACTTTGGCCAAAGCTTCACGTTTTTAAGGACTAACGCTCACTTCTTAAGCGCGCTAATAAGAAGGAGGAGCGCCTCGAGAGGATTTTCTATCCAACATGCTTTTCTATTTTTTTTTTACATTAGGCTTAGCATACGCTATCTCAATTAACCAGCCATTAACTCTCATGCAACAAGCTACCTAAGAGTGCCTTTCGGGGTGACAACGAGAATTAGTGCAACATGCGATTTACAAAGCCTACGGAATCTAAGATGGGGTTGCCAAGTGCGCGAAAGATGCAAGGGAGCAACAGTAAAAATTTTAAAATTTTTGACATGAACCTAATAAGTGCAAAACTCATGCAAAAACTAGATTATGTACGTGCTCAGATTTCCAACATGCATTTCCTAGGTTATCATCATCAGAAAGCAGTAAACAGAGTCCCAAGCACTTCAATATCAATATAGCACTTCTCAACAGACTACACATGCATATCCATGAACCACAACTCCACCCCCAACTTCAAAAGGTGGCATTGTCCTCAATGCCACTCAGTCAGATACATAAAGTAAAAGGGAAGAAGAAACTACACTTCCCTGACTCTTTGTGAAGCTGGCGGAGGTAAGGAAGCGGCGCGCTCATACATCGAAGCCCAAAATTGTCCTCTCTTCCTCGATTCCTAAAAAAAACAGCAAGCTAAGTAAGACTAAATTAAACTAAAAAGCAATAAAAAACAGCAACTAACTAAAAACAAAAAGAACAGTTCATCGCTCGGGTGCCTCCGAGAAGCGCAGAATTTTTAAAGTCGTTTGCTCGACTGAATTCTCTCCACTGACTCAGCCATAATCTGATAGTGCGGGGGACGTTCCAGTCTTGTCCTCCTCCACACTGCACCTGCGATCACAATTCGAAACTTTTTGCACTCTTCGTGCCTCAAGCACGTGAATATCAGAGTTATTAGTGCAAAAAACAGCAGTCACATCATTCAATTCTAAGTCAGATTTTTTTACTGAGACATGGGAACCATCCCTCAAGCGCGAGGGTAGACTCCCATTCTCGTCATACTCAACCACTGAAATATTCTCAGCAGACTTCCTTTCAAATAATGAAAATTCATGCATTATATCATCAAACTCTAAAGAAACGACGCCCTTAAACACATCTATTTTGACCCTAGCGGTCTTAAGAAAATGGCGTCCTAACAACATAGAGGACGAAGCATGCAATGATTTTTCATTCATATCGAGAACAAGGAAATCAGCGGGGAACATCATATCACCTACCCTAACAAGAACATCCTCCACTTTCCCTCTAGGACAAACACTCGACCCATTAGCTAACTGGACAGTCACGTTACACTCATTCAATTCATTTAAATTCAGTTCAAGGAATAACGCATAAGACATAACGTTCACAGAAGCTCCTAAGTCTAGCATGGCATTTCTAACTACCTTACTACCTATCATACAAGGAATAGTAAAGGTACCTGGATCGTTGCACTTGGCGGGCAACGTACCTGGGCGGATCGCAGAAACGTTCTCTTTTCTCATCTCAGTCCCTCTAGACTTCCTTTTCTTCGTGCACCAGCTCCTTAAAAATTTGGCGTACTTTGGCACTTGGCTGACTGCCTCTAGGAGCGGGATGTTGACCATCACCTTTTGGAAGGTACGAAGGACTTCCTCATCATCGGATTCCAAAGTAGGCTTCGCAAGCCTACTAGGGAAGGGTGCTTTGGCAACTTCCTTTTGCACACTGACCTTTTCTTCTTTTTTTTTTCTCATTCTGGTTCTCGGGAGTAGGCGGGGCGGACTCGTTCAGGCTGTCCCTAACTTCCTTCACGGCTCTGGGGGAAAGTGACTTTCCACTCCTCAGCTGAATAGCACTCACATTTTCACATGAGTTGACCGTGGTTTGGGAAGGAAGCTTCCCTAAGCTCTTGCTCTCGATTTTACTAATCAACACCGCCATTTGTGTCAGCTGCTTGTTTAAATTCTGCAGCTCGGCCTTGTGAGAGTTAAGCTCTTCTCGAGCTTCTTTTTGAAACTGGCTGGTGGATGTCACGATGGTCCTGACCATCTCTTCTAGTGAGCTGGAGGAGCTCGAGGCTTGAGCTTGGGTGGAAGAGTTAGGCCTATCGTGAGACTGGCCTTGGAAGCGAGATTGTCCTTCCCTGTTCCCATAGCTAAAGTTGGGGTGATCGCGCCAACCGGGGTTATAAGTGTTTGAATATGGGTCATACTTCCTCGGGTTGGAAGCGTACCCCCCGATTGCATTCACCTCCTCCTCCTCGCGGGTTCCTCCAACAATCTTTTTCAGCATATTACCGATCTCGGCCACCTGGGCCCTCATTTCAGTCATTTCATGGCTCTGGGTCACACCATGGACTTGTCCTTGCCCCCGATTACCAAACTGCTGCGAGTTGGTTGCCATATTCGCTATAAACTGTTTGGCCTCAACCGGGGTCTTGTCGATTAAGGCCCCGCCACTCGCTGCATCAATCATTTGCCGATCATGGGGCGTCATCCCCTCATAAAAATACTGTATTAGCAGTTGGTCGGCAATCTGATGGTGTGGGAAGCTTGCGCACAGGCGCCCAAAACGTTCCCAGTATTCGTGCAGGGACTCACCCACGTCCTGAGTGATCCCATATATTCTCTTTCTCAACGTCGTAGCCAAGGATGCGGGGAAGTATTTTTCCAGAAATACCCGCTTCATGTCCTGCCACGTTGTGATTGATCCGGAGGGCAGATAATACAGCCAATCCTTGGCTTTGTCTTTGAGCGTGAAGGGGAATGCCCTCATGTTCAGCTGCTCCTCCGTGACTCCAGCGGGCTTCATCCCCGCGCAGACGCAATGAAATTCCATCAAATGTTTGTTCGCGTCCTCCCCTGCATTACCATGAAAAGAAGGTAACTGGTGAATTAAACCTGACTTTAACTCAAAGTTACCTGCTACCACGGGGTAGTTTATGCACAAAGGCTGCAGGTTCAGATCTGGCGCTGCCAGCTGTTTTAGCGTCCGCGGCGCATCGCCTTGCACCATTTCTTCAACCAAGAAGGGATTGCCTTCTTCTCCTTCAAACAATCTCTGCCCCTCCCGGGCTTCTCTCCTTAACCGCCGCTCTTCTCTTTCGATTTCCGGGATAAACTGCAATCCACTAATCTCAGAGGAACGGGTCATACACAAACAAAAATTCAAACATACAATATACAAACAGAAATTTTTTTCAGCAAACCATCAATCAATCAAATACAAAGTCAATCATAATTTCAATCAATTTTGCCTTCTCCCCGGCAACGACGCCAATTTTTGGTGGGAGGATTTTTGAATGTCCTCTTTAAATCTCAAGCTGTCGAAGCTTGCCAAAATACGATTTATAAGCCTATTCTCAATGGCTTTGCAGCCAGTGGTAACAGGGTCGATCCAAGGAGAAGGTATGACCGAAATTAATATTAAAATTGAGATTAATTAATTGATCAATGTTTCTGTAACGGGGGGATTTTTCAGCATGCAAGAAAGCAAGTAAACGCTAACGGAAGGATAAAAATAGAGAGACGCGTGCACGGTTTGGGGATTTTCGGGATTAATTGTTAGACAGCTTCAGTTCATCATTTAATACTAAATTCATGGCAGACAGTTTATAGTACACACGGACGACTACCCGAGAAGCCCCAAGGTAGCCGGCTCCATAGAAATTAATCAGACCACACAGTTCCGATTAAACATTATCCAAAATTGCATTAAGGTGATCAGCCCTAAATTTATTCTAGATAGTCACTAGCTAACCGCGACGAACATTCAAGCATGTAATCTAATTGCTAGCTGATTGCCCGCAAACGCTGTATGCAATCAACAACCATCATACACGACTCGATACTCCGATTTAGTTTTATCAATCTGTGTTACTTAGTCGAGCAGTGAGAGGCACGACATCGCTACTCTTTAACATACACAACATGCAAGACAACTCGAGTGTCAATCGTCGAAATCTAACATATGCGTTAGATGAAGCAAGAGAGATAAATGCATATAAACAGCCACCAATCTATAATCTAAGCATGGATTATCAAAACTAAAGCATCTAACAAAAATCCCTTAAACAATTCCCAAACCGTTCACTCTTACCTTAGCCGTCCATGGAACGGGTTGTCAATTCCGCTCCAAGGTAAGCCATGGAAGATGTCATCAACAAGTTACAAGGGGAAAGCTCATTAACAAGCCAACAATGGCTGAGCTAAAGGAAAACTAGAAGAAAACCGAGAGGAAGAAGGAGAAGATTCGCCAAAAAAAAAGGAGAAGATGAAGAAGATCCAAAGATATCCCAAATTTTGTGCAGAAATTGTCTTTTACAGCCTCTGTAATCGACGCAGCGTCGAGACGCTAGGGCAGCGTCTCGACGCTGCGCCCTAAATGATGCGCGCGCGCCTCGCAATGGCGTCGAGACGCTAGGGCAGCGTCTCGACGCTGCGCCCTAAATGATGCGCGCGCGCCTCACGATGGCGTCGAGACGCTAGGGCAGCGTCTCGACGTTGGCCCGATGATTCCTTGCGCGCGCCTCCTCTGGAGCGTCTCGACGCTCGGCAGGGTCTCGACGCCTTGGCAGCATCGAGCTAGCGTCTCGACGCTATCAGTCGACGCTAGCTCTCGGGTTTTGACAGCGTCGAGCTAGCGTCTCGACGCTATAGCTCGACGCTAGCTCTCGGGTTTGGGGCTGGAAAATTACCTCTCCTAGGCAATTTTGGTCCGTTTCTTCTCGGATCGATTTGCCCTTTCCCGATGCACTCCCGGGGCGTTAAAACTCTGCTTTTAGCTCTCGAACGGGTCCAATGGACGCACGAGCTCTTTGCCGCATTTCTCCTACAAACAAGATCAATTACACAATTAAACGTGGACTTTAGCCATAATAAGGAAGTATTTAATAGCTCCAAAATGGAGTTATCAAACACCCCCAACTTAAACCTTGCTAGTCCTCGAGCAAGTGCTACAAAGAAATTGACTCTAAGGACACGCCTACATGCTACTAACTCAAACCTCCATGCATTTTAAAAATTTAAACACAACATAATCATGAAAGCATTTCGTGCATGCATTTACTATGAACATATCAAAAATCAACTATTGCCCCCTAACGTGTGTGTGTGCTAGCTAACCACTCCTAAACTCACGTAAACCCGGAAAAACCATCCTTAAGAGGATCAGACAATGGTTTTAATTCTAATAGAGGTGGATGCTCAATTGATGGTTTTAATGGATTCATGGATCTTTCAGACAAGTCATTAGTCATATAAACATGCTGAGGGTTGTCCACAGATATATCCATTATTTCAGAAATGTTTAAGTTAGTTATATCTATTTGTACATAGTCAGTAGCATGCTTAATTAGCAGTTCATGCTCAAGTTGTTCTTCCATTAGTGAATCTACTACATCTATACTTGCACAAGATTCAGAATCAGAGGGATACCTTAGAGCTTTAAATACACTGAATTTAACCTCCTCATCATGAACTCTCATGGTGAGCTCACCTTTCTGGACATCGATCAAAGCCCTACCTGTGGCTAGAAATGGTCTGCCCAATAAGATTGGTACCTTCTTGTCTGCCTCATAATCCAGTATGATGAAGTCTGCAAGAAAAATGAATTTGTCAACCTTGACAAGAATATCCTCAATCTTACCCTCAGGGTATGCTATGGATCTGTCTGCAAGCTGCAAGGTAACAGTAGTAGGACGTGCTTCTCCTATTCCCAGCTGACGGAATAGAGATAGGGGCATGAGATTGATGCTGGCTCCCATATCACAAAGAGCTCTGCCCACGTGCTTGCCTCCCAACTCGACTGGTAAGGTGAAGGAACCAGGATCCTTCTCCTTCTTTGGTAGCTTGTTTTGGAGTATAGCACTGCACTCCTCGGTGAGATTCACTGTTTCAAATTCACCAATGATCTTTTTGTTAGTAATTATATCTTTCAAAAATTTAACATACGAAGGCATAGATTGCAAAACCTCTACAAATGGAATATTCACATGCACTTGCTTTAAAATTTCTAAAAACTTATTAAAGTGCACTTCCTGTTCTTGTTTTTTCCTCAGCCTTCTAGGGAATGGAGGTGGTGGCACATATGTAGGCAATTCAGCTCGCCTCAGGACAGGTGGAGCCCTTGGAATTTCTTCTGGTTCCTCTATGATAGGTTCCAGCCTCACCCTTGCTATGCTTGGTGGTGGTTGATCATGGTTTGGCAGAGAATCCATTGGAGCACTAGACTCTTCATTCTCTACTCGCTTTGGTGCTTCTCTACTGTTGCTCACCAATGGTCTTCCACTACGAAGTTCAATTGCTTGAACTTGCTCTTTTCCATCCCTTCTTGGCACTTCAATGTCTGCAGGCAATCTACCTTGGGGCCTATTTTTCAGTTCATTGGCTAACTGCCCTATTTGGTTTTCTAAGCTCCTAAGGGTGGCTTGCTGACATTGTAGGGTTGCATCATTCTTTGCAATGTACTCTTTAAGTAAATTCTCTACTGATGACCCTATTGGTTGGTTATATGACTTTTGGTACATGGATTGGTTATTTTGTTGAGTGAAACCAGGTGTTCCACTCGGTCTTGGTTGGTTTTGAGCTTGGTTAGTATTTTGTTGTCCACCCCAAGAAAGATTTGGGTGGTTCCTCCAACCAGGATTATAGGTGTTAGAATAGGGGTTGTTCCTAGGCTGCTGTTGACTTCCAACATAGCAGACTGAGGCTGGATTACCAGGGCAGAAATCATACAAGTGCTTTCCCCACATAATCCACAGATTAGTGTCTCACCTTGACTATTTGGTGCGCCCATTGAAATGGCTGCTGCGGCGTTGACACTAGGTTGGAGATTGGTTTGAGCCATTTGTTTTACTAGATTGGTCAGGGCATTAATTTGGCTACTCATTGCACTAAGTGCATCCTTGTCTTGAGCTCTCCTAGGCTCTACAGGATCATTTGACCATCTACAATGGGAGGTTGAGATTTTCTCCAAAATCTCGTAGGCTTCATTGTAGCTCTTAATAAGCATGGAACCACCAGCTGAAGAATTCAGCACTTGCCTTGTGCTGGGGTTGCATCCTTTAAAGAGCACTTCTATTTGGATACACCATGGAATGCCATGGTGTGGACATTTAAGCAAAAGGTCCTTGAACCTTGTCCAAGCTTCGTGAAGGGATTCGTTTTCGGCTTGTTTGAATTTAATGATATCATCACGAAAGTTGGAATTCCTATCAGGTGGGAAGTATTTGACTAAGAATTTTTCAGCCAGATCTGTCCAATTGACAATCGATCCAGAGGGTAAGGAATTTAACCACGTTTTGGCTTTATCTCTTAATGAGTAAGGAAAGAGGTAAAGCCTCAAAGCTTCTTGGGAAACTCCAGGGATGAGAAAGGTATCACTAACTCCTAGGAAATTTCTCAGATGATTGTGGGGATCTTCGTTTTCCACTCCAAAGAATTGTCCCACAGTGGACAGCATTTGGAACATTACTGGCTTTAACTCGAATGAGTTGGCAGTAATTTCAGGGCGTATAATGCTTGGGTTAAGCTCCCCAGGCATGGGAACTAAGTATGAGAGGATGGCACTATCCTTGTCATTCGCTATTTCGATGGGGTTGCGAATGGTAGGTGCTTGGTTTGGGACTGGTCTATCCATTTCGATTCGATGGGATTGCGATGACTCTGCGGAGTCAGCAATGTTTTGAGTTACAGGGGGTTGTTTAAAGAGGCGTTTCTTAGCTTTGTTTCTGGCCCTAAGTAATCTTTCAGGCTCAGGATTGAACTCTAGATCGCTACTTGAATGCTCATTCATAAACTAACCCAATGGTACCTGTAAAAGAAATGAAAGAAGATCAACTCCAATAGGTATTAAGCTTTGTGCTTCTAACTTAACAAACTTCGTTTTTACTAAACAAAATCCCCGGCAGCGGCGCCAAAAACTTGTTGCGTGCTCAATGTGTAAGTTAAAATGCAATGTGAGAGCACTCAGAACATGCAAGCATACATGGTCTTGTAGCAAGTAATAAGTATTTTTTCATTCGATTTCCCACAGAGATTTATTCTTAGTTACTAGCGAAGTGAGATGTTAAATTAGAAAGGATGGTTTAAATGGGGTAGAGTTGGGATTAATGTGCCTAACTAATAAAGAACGTGCGAGATATGCAAGCATAAACAAAGACAAGTAAAGAGGTTAACTTGAATGTAGAAGAAAAAGAATTGCGGAGAAAGCAATTATCTAGCAATAAAATCGCAAAACAGAAAGCTAAGAAAAATGGCTAAGGCAAAAATCAAACTAAGAAAATTGCGCAGACAGCAATTTTCTAGCAATTGTACTAACAGCGTTTTAAGGGTGAAGTGTGGAAACAAGGGCAACTAACGACTCCTCTATAGACTTTTTCATACGATTCTCCAGCAGTAGATCAACTCATCATGCATCAAATTAACTCATTCTCATGTATCTCTCGATTTCATGCATTAGATCCTTTAGTTCACTCATGTCCAAGTAAGACTTAAGCATCTATTTATATAAGCAAGTTAATGAATTGTGCTAGGGAAACGCCTATTCCTAGGTCGTTTTCTGGCTACCATGAAAGACTAGCATGAATGGACGACTCTGAACTCTTACTCCTTCCGGAGGTTAGGAGTTCTTTGGACAAAATGGATGGCCAATCGAAATTGCCCGTGGGATGAAGCACACATACATTCAATGCATTTGAAGCTAACCTACATGCCGAATTCACGTATTTCTACCTATAGATTCATCATTAGCAGACCCTTATGTAGTTTAGTTACTCATGGACAATGATGGAGTGAGAAGATTAGATGGTTTAGACATGCTCGACAGTAATGAAATGGAAACAAAGGAAACAGAAGCAATGGAGAACTTGCGAAGTAGTCAAACAATTCTTCGATTTAACAAGATTCAAAACTTAACAAGCAACAACTTTAAAACGATAAAGACTAAACAGACAAAGACGAAATGAGACAATGTAGCTAACAGAACCAAAAGGCAACAACAGCAGCGAAAAAGGAAAAGCATAAAACAGTAGAAAGCAGTTAAACGTGTGCGTGAACTCCTCGCCGCAAGCGCCTCGGATGAGGGGAGAAGGGGAGCTTTGTTTGGGGATGAATCCAATCAGAAGAGAAGAAGGATCTTCTCTTCTTCCTCTCAGATTATCGATGCCAATAGCTGAATCCTTCACGCCAACAAACGGGAGAAGAAATAGAGAAGAAACTGCGTTGAGATGGGAGTTCTACGCTTCCAAGCTTGTTGTTCTCCTTCCCCCTTGACCTCCTTTTATAGTGTTTTGCAGGTATGATTCGGCCAAGGAGAACCATCCATTCTGAACGACGACCTTCCACGTGGAAACATGATAGAAATTGGACGGCTGAAAGATCGCAACAAAACGGAAGACGGTTAGAACAACTTAACATTTTCACTTAAAACATTGCGGAGACAGCAATGTTTTCGCAATGTTCCTGCAATACAGAATTTTCAACTCTTTAGCTTTGTTTTTTATTCTTTTTCCTTTCTTTTACACATAAGTCCTGATTTAGTTTCATTCTACAAATTCTCATATATAAGCCCATGTTTAGACTAAATTCTATAAAAAACGCTTAAGAGTGTACACCATTCTATAGCAAATAAGTCCCTAAAATATGCACTTTTGGAGACGTAACAAATCCCAAACTCAAAATTAAACACTCACCTTGTTTAGCCTTCCATGGAGGATGAATAAATCAAACCCCCCATGGAAGAGCTTAGTAGCATACAAGAAGAGGAGAAGAAGAGCTAAAAAATGGTGGTAAAATGGCGTAGACCCGAGAGGAAGAAGATTGAAAATTCGCCAAAATTTGGGCGTTTTCACGCTTTTAATCGTCGGAGCGTCTCGACGCTAGGCAAGCGCCTCGACGTTGTGCCCTAAGTTGGCCGCGCGCGCGCGGGGTGGCGTCGAGACGCTCGGACAGCGTCTCGACGCTGGCAGCGTTGAGCGGGCGTTGAGCGCGCGCGCTCGACGCTGGGGCGCGTCAAATTTCGGAAAGTTGTCGAGGCGGCGTCTCGACGTTGGGCAGCGTCGAGCAAGCGTCTCGACGCTGCTGCTCATGCTTGCTTGCTTTCGGGTTGATGGCCAAAAATTACCTTTTCATGGCAATTTTTGCCTAACTGTTCATGCTTCAAGCCCCTTTACTCCCGATGCATCCATGAAGCTCTAAAACGTCGCTTTAAGTCCCAAAACGTGTCCTTAGACTCCTCGAGCTCCCGACCATGAAATCACCTACAAAAAGACATTTTAATCAATATTAAGCATGGTTCTAGCCAATATTAGGGACATAATAATAACTCTATTTTGGAGCTATCAAAATACCCCCGACCTAAATCTTGCTAGTCCTCGAGCAAGGTATACTCTAAATTATCTCCAAAAAATTAATTGCATGCTGAAAACTCTAACCTCAATGCTTGTGAAACAAGGTACTTAAATAAATGCAAAACTATCAAATGCATGCAAAAGTTGAAAACATTCCAAAATTTTTACTCCTAATCCCTTACGTGTGTGTGTGCTTAACACCTCTTAACCTAGCTCATGCAAGCCCGAAATAACCTTATACAACCCTATAGCTCGTTTTCCCCCTACTTATGGCGATAAGAACAGTCTAACGACTTTTAGTGATAGAAAGCGCAACAAAACAAAAGGCCTAAATTATTTTCTTTTCTTTTAGTACTTTGTACCCATTGTTCCTTTTTGAACCATTTTTTTTTTAATTTCTCCAAGAGAGCCTAACACGTCAAGCCAAATTTAGTTCACGTTTTTAAGGATTATTGCTCACTTCTATTAGTTCCCCTTTCATGCAGTGACAACCGTGGGTTACACGATCGCCCCTGGTTACACGGGCAACACAAGAAGGAGGAGCAACTGTAGAGTTTTTATTTTCATGCTCACTTTTTTTTTTAGGCAGTAGCTTCGCTATACAACAAATGAATTATTACTACTTCTAACACATCAAGCCCCCCTAATGGTACCTTTCGAGGTGACAACAAGGTTTCAGACCAAATAAAATCATTATAAACCTACAAAACTGAGAATAAGAGGGCTATGTGCTCAGTGAATGTAGGAAAATAGCATAATTTTTTTTTTAAAATAGGCTCAAAATGTGCATACATTGTCAAATTTTCGAATTATACAAATACAGAGTGTTCACAAGCATATCACAGACCGTCCTCATCGGACAACATGCATTCAGATTCTAATCTAAAAATCAGAGTATACACAAGCCCGGCAACTACTAAGAAGTCTTTCTTTCAACAAACTCCACCCCCCACCTTAAGACATGCATTGTCCCCAACGCATTAAACAATCAAAATAACAGAATTCTAAGGGAACAGAAAACCTTCCCTGAATTTTGCGGAGCCGACGGGTAGAGATGTGCACCATCGTCTTCCAATATAAACTCGAATTGTCGGCCATTCCACCTTTCCTCCTAAGAAAAATAAACAACAAAGTTCAAAAACTAAAATAAACTGAAACAAAACGATAAATAACAGAATTACAGTCCAAGCTCGGGTGCCTCCGAGAAGCGCAAATTTTTAGAGTCGATTGCTCGACTGTATTCTCTCATCCACTCATCCATAATCGAACTTGGAAGATGCCCTATCCATCTTCCGAATTTCATCCTTCCTGCAAAAATCCACGAACAATTCTTTCTCTCGTGCCTTCTGCACACATACAACATCAATTTTAATTTTTGCAGGTTTCATAAAAGGTCGTTCCCATAAAATTGATGCGAAAACATGAGATGGTTTATCATTCGTTTAAGAGTATAAGAATCAGCAGGAAAGTACAGGTCAGCTACTCTACCCAAAACGTCCTCCACCTTTTTCAAGGGGTGCACATAGGATTTATCAGCCAATTGCATAAAAGCACCAGATTCATGCAAGTCATTCAGTTTAAGCTCATTAAAAACAGCATGTGACTTAACATTAATCGATGGTCCTAATTCTAGCATGGCTTGATTAATCATTTTATCTCCTATAGTGCAAGGCAAAGTGGAAGGGAGTATCTTAGCAGGATTCTCAACAATTGCCAAGGTAGAAACAGTTGAATCACAAAATTCAGTCAAGGGTGGTTCATGCAACTCATGTACATCAAAAAATTCAGTTAAAAATAATGGGTCATCCCCATCCTCAACAGTCATGCATTCATTCTGTGCTAGAGATTCAAATATATCTATTTGACAAAGAGAGAATACATCCTCATCATGCTCTTCTACATAGGGCAAATGCATATCAACAACCTCTCCGCCATACTCAACAGATAAAATGCCCTTATCAACATTTATTTTTGTTTTAGCAGTTTTCATAAAGGGCCTACCTAATAAGATCGAAGCAGGCGAAGAGGAAGAATTTTCATCCCTTTTCAGAACATAAAAATCAACGGGAAAAATTAATTCATTAACTTGCACTAACACATCTTCAACTACTCCTAAAGGAAGCACAGAAGATCTATCAGCAAGTTGAATAACTATTCTTGTTTCCTTCATTTCTTTCAATTTCAGTTTCTGATAAATGGAATAAAGCATAACACTAATGAAGGCTCCTAAATCCAGCATTGCTTTTCTAATTTTCATGCCTCCTATCTTACAAGGGAGAGAGAACATACCTGGATCGTCGCATTTAACCGGTAAGCTCTTTGTGATCAAAGCTGAGACATTCTTACTTACCACGACGCGTTCACTCTCCTTTGTCTTCCTCTGGTTGGTGCATAGTCTTTTTAGAAACTTGGTGTACCTTGGAATTTCCTTTAGGACATCCAACAGAGGGATATTGATCTCTATCTTTCTGAATGTGTCTAGGAACTCCTCCTCATAGTTCTCCTTAGGCGATCTTGCTAACCTGCTAGGAAAAGGAGCCTTAGGCACATAAACTCTAGTACATGTAGGATCAAAATTTACCTCTTTCCACCGTGGGTCAGGATTTTCTATCTGTGGCTCGATGTGGCCATGATCGACTTCCACCGGCGGGGTACTCGTGGGAAGCTACTTCTCACTTCTCAAGGTGATGACACTCGCACTTTCAGCTTTTTGCTTTTCCATCCTTTTTACTTTCTCGGTCATAAGGGACATTTCCTTACCCAAATTTTGCACCATCGTCCCGACGCTATCGAACTTGTCCAAGGTATCTTGTTGTGATTTGGAAGTTATTGCAAGTAGAGCTTGAAACATGTCCTTAACGGTTCTACCTGTAACAGAAGATTGGGTTTTCAGAAAATCATCCTTTAAAGCGAGAACAACTTTACTTACCTCAAAAAGCTGAGCCTTAAGCTCATCCACGTCCCTTATCAGGTGAGCTTGCTCCTTGCTTCCGTCTCCACTCCGCTCCAAGCTTCTAGCCAAGTTGGAAATTAAAACTCTAGCTTCAGCGGGTGTCTTATCCATGAGCGAACCTCCACTGGCGACATCAACTAACTGTCGGTTTGGCGGTAAGAGACCTTCGTAGAAATTCTGAATTAGTCGCTGGTCAGATATTTGGTGGTTGGGACAATCCTCACATAACCGACCAAACCTCTCCCAACATTCGAGAACGGTCTCTTCTTCTCCTTGCTCAATTCTGTTAATCATTCTTTTGAAGGCGGCGACCTTGGGAGGCGGAAAATACTTCGCATAAAATGCTCCCTGCAGCTCTTCCCAAGAAGTGATGGACCCAGTCGGTAGGTAATACATCCAATCTTTTGCCTCCTCCTTTAAGGTGAAAAGAAAAGCTCTAAGATGGAGTTGATCTTCAGTGATGTCGTCGGTCCTAAATGACGAACACACCATCCAAAATGCCTTGACGTGTCTGACGAGATTTTCATCTGTATTACCACAAAAAGAAGGTAATAAGTTAATCAGACGAGCTTTAAGTTCAAAATTACCTGAAGCTACCGAATACATAATACTCGATGAGTTCCGGCCTAGCTCAGATGCTGCAAGCTGCCTCAAGGTTCCTTGTTGCTCATAATTACCCCCGACCTCCATTTCAGCGCTTCTTTTGAATTATCAAAGAATGACTGCGCTCAAAAACTCAAACAAAAACGGGTAAAATAATACAAAAGAATTAAACTGTACAAACAAAGTAAAGAAAAATTTTAAACAAACAAATTAAACTTAATCAAACCAAATTAAATCTAATTCCCCGGCAACGATGCCAATTTTGGTAGAGCACTTTTGAATGTACTCCAAAATTCAAGCTGTCGAGGCTTGCCAAAATAAAATTTATAAATACCGAAACTACTAAGCTTTGCAGCTAGTGGTAACGGGTCGATTCGCAGGGAACCTAAATCAATCTCTCTTAACTAATTTCTATTTGTCCTTTAAACTAAAACCCAAAATAAAATTATGAATTAAAGGGGGAGTTAATTAAAACTAAACTAAGCAGAAATTAAGCTAACGGAAAAATAAATGGCGAAAAGTAAAGGGCAGAAAAATAAATGTAACACGTGCTCCTAATTCGAGGGTTCGAGATTTTTCTTGATGCGCTTAGATCATAGGGATTCTAATCATGCTTAGTAATTTAATTTCATGCACGCGAAATGTTTGCTCGTTTCCGTAGCAAACATCCCAATGAATTAATTAGAAAAGTGCAATTCTAATTAAACATGCTCATTAATTAATCTAAGTTGATCAAGCCTAAACCAATCAAAGAACAGTAATGGGTAATATCGCGACGAACCAATTGATCGAGAACTCGACCAATTGGCGCGATTTCTCTTCTTTCCCTAAGTCTATCGTGCAAACGTTAATTAATTCAAATCCCCTACTGTCACTTAAGTTAGAATTAATTAGTCACGCCTAGACCCTTGTTACCTAGCGATTGAGGCAATTATACGTCTTAATCTTTAACGGTAAAACATGCACAAGGACTCATGCGTCATTCCTAATCAGTCATACATGTTCTTGGGATGCAAACAAAGGAAGAACATGCAAGAAATATACAATTACAAGCTGGAAAATTTCATACAAACCCTCACTAAGCATCAAGAATACCCCTAAACTCGAATTAGAGCACTTACCTTAGCTCCCCGTTGTGCAAATCAAGAGAAATGATCAATGTTGAAGCTTTATTGAAGAGAAAAGGGAAGAAATCTGAGTTTGGAGCTCCCACCCGAGCTTAAACAATGGTGGAAATCGAAAATGGGATGAATAATGCGGCTAAAAATCGGAAAAAAGGACTTATAGCCGTCGGAGCGTCGAGACGCTAGGACAGCGTCTCGACGCTGTGCCCTAAGTTGCCAGCGCGCGCGCGCGGGGTGGCGTCGAGACGCTCGGACAGCGTCTCGACGCTGACAGCGTTGAGCGGGCGTTGAGCGCGCGCGCTCGACGCTGGGGGGCGTCAATTTCTGGAAGCTGTCGGGGCAGCGTTGAGCCAGCGTCTCGACGGTGCCGCTCAACGCTTGCTCTCGGGTTTGGTGGCCAAAAATTGCCTTTCAATGGCAATTTTTGCCATTTCTTCAATTCTTCAAGCCCCTTCACTCCCGATGCATCCATGAAGCTCTAAAACGTCGCTTTAAGCCCCGAAACACGTCCTCGGACTCCTCGAGCTCTCGACCATGAGTTCACCTACAAAAGGACATTTTAATCAATATTGAGCATGGTTTTAGCTATAATTAGGGAGTAAATAATAACTCTATTTTGGAGCTATCAATAGACAATAATTACATCATATGAAATTATCTTTATACAACAACTACATAAAACTCCCACTCGTTCAGCTACGAAGATGTCTTCATATGTCATCTCCATTGAGAAACCGGCTATCAGGAACTAACTTCCTGAAAAGAAAAACAAACATGATTAGTGGTTCCTGAATCAAAATTCTAGGTATGACACTCATAATCCACTAAACTTGTTTGGACAATTAATAAATCACATTTACCTTATCATTCTTTCTGAGCCTGTTTCTTAGCAAGGTACTTGGGGCAGTTGCGCTTCCAATGCCCATCTTCACCACAATAGAAACACTTTCCTTTGTCTGAAGATTTTACCTTGTGATTAGTAGGGGCTTTGCCATTCCTCTTGCTTATGTTCTTCTTCTGAATAATCTTATTACTCACAGAAGCGACTTCAGACTTACTCCCTGACCGCGACCCCTTTTAGAACTTCTTAGAAGTGACAACGTTTGCCTCCTTCTCTTTTCCTTTTGAGGTGTGCAAGGACTGGTAAATCTGAAGTTCATTCAGAAGAGATGTCAAGTTGTATTCTATCTTATTTATTACCATGTTGGTTCTGAAATGAATGAAACTCTTCGGAAGAGATTCCAAGATAAAACACACTTGACCATTCTCGTCGATGGTAGCACCATTTACTTCCGCCACATTAAAGTGGACCATCATGTTAAGGATGTGTTCCCTAACAGAGGTACCCTCCACCATGCGGCAGTTGTAAATATACTTGAGGGCTTTATACCGAAGAGATGAGGACGGTTGTCCAAACATCCCTTGCAATGAAGACATGATTTCCTTCGCGGAAACCATAACCTCGTGCTTCTTGGACAGAACATGAGATATGCTCGCTGTTACCTCTCCAAACGTACATTATTTAGGGTCATATTTACCTTAAAATCATGTAATCTCTTGAGCGTTTTTGTTAGAATTTAGCTTAATGCGTGCTTAAATGTGAGAATTCGAGGAAAGAAGCTAAAATAGGACTTAGTTGGAAAAGGAACGAAAAAGGATGAAAAATGTTGCTAAACAAGTTAAAATGTACATTGCAGGAGAATTGCTGAAACATTGCTGGGAGCGCAATGGACATTGCTGGGAGCGCAATGGACATTGCTGGGAGCGCAATGGACATTGCGGTAACCGCAAGGAAACCGCAATGCCAAGCTATTTCTACTGAACTTGTCCCAACCGTCGGTCGTCCTTGTTACGATATTCCAGCCGCCTAAGCTTTCCCCTGCTGCCACGTGGAGGATTGTTGTTCAGAATGGATGGTTCTCTGGTAGTAGGATTTTTGAATGTCCTACTAAATTTCGGGTTGTCGAGACCCGCCAAAATAAAATTTATAAACCCGAATGCACCGAACAATTTGCAGCTAAGTGGTAATGGGGTCGATCCGCAGGGAACAATTAATAATCCTAATTTAATTGAACTAAATTTGCAATGATAAAATATGGGGATTTTGTTTGGGAAAACAGTGGCTAAAACTAAACTTACGCTAACGGAAAATTAAAATGGGAAGTATGAAATTGACGAATACGGTTGATTAGCAAGTGTTGGGATTGATCTAATGTATTTTGGTTCATTGATTAATATGTGAATTAGCCGAGATGTTTCATGCACACAAAATGTTATGTCCCTATCGGGTCCAAACTTCCCAATGAATTAATTAGGGAAGTGCAATCCTAATTAAACATGCCCACTAATTAATCTAAGTTCATGACTCTTAAATTAATTAACAAACAGTAACGGGTATCATTGAGACGAATTAATCCTAAAACTAATTCGATTTATCTCTTAGTCTTAAGCCCGCCGTGAGAACGTTAATCAATTCCTACCCCCAACCGTCACTTGGGCTCGAATTGATTAGCCACGAGCTAGACTTTCGCTACTAAGTATTGAGGTTTGTCAAAAATCAATATTAACCAACTAAGCATGCGTAACTAATTATGGACGTTAGGGGTGTACAAAAAACCCACGAACCGCCAAACCCAACCCAACCCAACCCAACTTTTCGGGTTGGGTTGGGTTTTTTTTAAATATGGGTTGGGTTGGGTTTGATTTTTAAAAAACCGAATTTTCGGGTCGGTTCGCGGGTTGAACCAAATTTGGCTCGGTTCAATCCGAACCGACCCGGATTGACTGAATTTTTTTTTAAAAAAATTATATATATATAAAATTAAAATCAGACTTCTTTAGAGTTTAGGGTTCTTCTTCTCACTTCCCATCCTAAACGGCGCAACAGACTTCCAGCTCTCTGCCTCTCTCACTCTCTCTCTCCCTCAGCCCAACTCATCTCTCCTCACTCACTCTTTCACTCTCAGTCTCTCCTCCGCCATTCCCTCCCTCTCTCTCGAGCTCCCCCTCCTCCGTCGCTCCCTCCCTCTCTTTCGAGCTCCCCTTCCTCCGTCGTTTCCTCTCTCTCTCGAGCTCCCCCTTCGGCTGCCGTTCCCTCTCTCGAGCTCCCCCTCCGACCGTCGTTCCCTCTCTCTCTCTTGAGCTCCCCTCCGGCCGTCGTTCCCTCTCTCTCTCTTGAGCTCCCCTCCGGCCGTCGTTCCCTCTCTCTCTCGAGCACCCCTCCGATCGTCGTTTACTCTTTCTTTCGAGATCCCCTCCGGCCGTCGTTCCCTCTCTCTCGAGCTTCCCCTCCGGCCGTCGTTCTCCGCGGTTCGCCGTTCCCTCTGTTATGTTTGATATAAGAATAATAATAAAAAAAAAGTTATTTTTTTTAAAGTTGGAGTTGATTTTACTTTTATGTTTTAATTATTAGTGTAATTGTAATTATATGTTGTATTTGTGTGATGTGAAATAAGTATTAGTGTAATTATATGTCGTATTTGTTTGATGTGAATAAGCATTAGTGTAATTATATGTTGTATTTGTGTGATTGGAATAAACATACGATTTTAATTAATTAAAAAATTAAATAAAAAAATCAATTTAAAAAAGTTTTTTTTTTTAAAAGGATAATTTAAAAAAGATGCCAACCCGCCAACCCAACCCAACCCAACCCGAAAATTGAAGGGTTGGGTTTGGTTGGGTTGACTGATATGTTGGGTTGGGTTGGGTTGAGAATTCTCCAACCCGAAATTTTCGGGTTGGGTTGAAAAATCCCCAAACCCAACCCAACCCAACCCATGTACACCCCTAATGGACGTCACTCCCAATCAGAAAGGCAAGTTATTCGTTCTTAATACAGACCAAGAGATGCAAGAAAATCATTCATTCATGCTAAACATTCAATTAAGCTCTAATCTCACCTAATACAAAAAATAATCAATCCCTAAACTTAACTAACCAACCACTAACCTCTTAGCTATCCATGGAGATGAAGGTTACCCAAGCATCCATGGAGGTTGTCTTCAACATACAACCCAAAAAATGGGCAAAAACAAGAATTTGATGGAGAAAAACGGCAATCCCGAGGGGAAAAAGGGAAGAAGATTCGTTAAAAATCGAAAAAATATGAATTTATATCCGTCGGAGCGTCGAGACGCTAGGGCAGCGTCTCGACGCTGTGCCCTAAGTTGGCTGCGCGCGCGCTCGGGGTAGCGTCGAGACGCTAGGCCAGCGTCGCGACGCTGTCGGCGTTGAACGAGCGTTGAGACGCGCGCGCTCGACGCTGGCGCTCGTCCATCTTCGGAAATCGTCGGGGCGGCGTCGAGACGCTAGGACAGCGTCTCGACGTTGTTGCTCAACGCTTGCTCTCGGGTTTGGTGGCCAAAAATTGCCTTTGAATGGCAATTTTTGCCATTTCTTCAATTCTTCAAGCTCCTTCAATCCCGATGCATCCATAAAGCTCTAAAACATCGTTTTTAGCCTCGAAACACGTCCTCGGACTCCTCGAGCTCTCTACCATGAAATCACCTACAAGAAGGCATTTTAATCAATATTTGTCATGGTTTTAGCTATAATTAGGGAGTAAATAATAGCTCTATTTTGGAGCTATCATTCTCCGTGGCTGAAGGTACCTGCGAACACTATAAAAAGAGGTGAAGGGTGAAGGAGAAAGATAGCTCGGAAGCGTGGAGTTCTCCGTCACAGCGCATTCCACATACACATTTTCCTTACCCCGTTTGTTGGAACGAAGCAATCAGCCCTTGGCGTCGATAATTCGAGAGGAAGAAGAGAAGATTCTTCTTCTCTTCTGATTGAATTCATCCCCAAGAACAGCTAATCTTCCCCTTCATCCGAGGCGCTTGCGACGAGGAGATCCGTGCACACTTTTATAAAGCTTTCTTACTGCTTTCTGTCTTTCGTTTCCATTTGTTACACTGCTGCGATTCGTCTTCAATTTATTCAGTTCTTTACTGTTTTTCATACATTTGCACATTGTGTTTTGAACCTTAATTTAGAAAGTAATCGTTTAAGTCTTTGCAAGTTCTTCATCTTGTTATCTTTTATCCTACTGCTTCCCTTGAGTACTTTAAATCATGCTTAATCAATCTATCTTTTCCAATTCTCCACCAACCATGAGTAACTAATCACACAAAGGTCTGCTAAAGATGAGTCTATAGGTTAGAAATACGAGAGTTCAGCATGTAGGATAGCTTCGAATGCATTGAATGTATGTGTACTTCATCCCATGGGCAATTTCGATCGGCCATCCATTTTGTCTAAAGAATTCCTAACCTCCGGAAGGAGTAAGAGTTCAGAGTCGTCCATTCATGCTAGCCTTTCATGGTAGCCAGAAAACGACCTAGGAATAGGCGTTTTCCTAGCACGGTTCATTAGCTTGCTTGTATAAATAGATGTTTATGTCTTACTTGGATATGAGTGAACTAAAAGATCTAATGCATGTAATCGAGAGATGCATGAGACTGAGCTAAATCGATGCATGATAAGTTAATCTACTGTTGAATGATCGTATGTAAAAGCCTATAGAGGAGTCTTAAGTCGACCTTGTTTCCTCATCTCACCCTTAAATCGCTGCTAAATTAATTGCTAGATAATTGCGGGAACCGCAATTCTATAGTTATGTTTTTGCCTTAGCCATTTTTCCAATCTTTTACTTTTGAGATTTTATTGCTAGAACATTGCTAGATCCGCAATTCTTTCTTCTCCACATCAAAGCTTAATCTCTTTACTTGCTTTCGTTTATGCTTGCATACTTCTTACATTCTTTTGTTAATTCGGCACATCAACCTCAAATCCACCCAATTTAAGTGACCCTCTCTAATTTAACACCTCACTTCGTTAGTAACTAAACTCAATCTCTGTGGGAAAACGAATTAAAAAATACTTATCACTTGCTGCAGACCATGTATGCTTGCATGTTCTGAGTGCTCTTCGCATTGCATTTTATTTACACACTGAGCACGCAACACTCGCCAAGATATAGACTCGGGCTTTATCGTTAGCCTTAATCTAACCATCATATGCTTCACGAACTGTTCGTGTAACATTCGAACTAGGAGGTGGAGGCCAATCCTCCGTTAAGAAAAATCTAAGGTCGTCTAAAACCAGAATCGTATTCAGGTTTGACTTCCATGTCCCATAGTTTTCGCCAGTCAATTTGTCGTGCGCTAATAGCTGAATAAAAGAACTCGACATGCTGAAAAAAGAATGTAAATTATAAGCAATTAATTGGGAGAAAAACTCTTGTATGTATTTGCCTTATTTGATGAATAGGTTACAGCCACATATATATACTATATTTACAACATAAGAAAACAAATCTTAACAACTTGTTTCCTAATTAATAGGAACAAACTACCCAACTTCTATCCTAATATATAGGAACAAACTACCCAACTTGGATCCTAATAAATAGAAACAAACTCAACAACCTGTGACTTAGTCTTTTATATGACTAATTTTACACTCCCCCTCAAGCTGGATGATATATGTCATACATCCCAAGCTTGTCTATTAATCGCTCAAACACAGGTTTAAAGAGTGCTTTTGTCAGAATGTCTGCGGTCTGCTGTGAAGTAGGTTTATAAGAAACCTCAAGAATTCCTTCATCAATCTTCTCCTTTATAAAGTGTCTATCAACTTCAACATGCTTTGTTCTATCATGATGATTAAGGTTATGTGAAATTGAGATTGCAGCCTTATTGTCACACCAAACGATTATAGGGGTTTGCTTCTGTTTTTGTAGTTCTTCAAGAAGATGTTTCAACCAAAGGGCTTCACATATACCAAGAGCAGTAGAGCGAAGCTCAACCTCAGTACTTCTCCTAGCTACCACAGACTGCTTCTTACTCCGCCAAGTAACCAAATTTCCAAAAACGTAAGAACAATACCCTGAAGTAGACCTTCGATCATTTGAACAGCCAGCCCAGTCCGCATCAACAAAAATTTCAATACTTCTTTTAGCTTGTTTCTTGAACATCAATCCTCTACCAGAAGTTCCCTTTAGATACTTTAATATTCTGTTTGCCGCATCTAAATGACACTGATATGGTGAATGCATGAATTGACTAATACAACTCACTGGAAATGCAATATCCGGCCTGGTGTGTGCAAGGTAAATTAACCTACCAACTAGCCGTTGAAACATCCCTCGTTCAACTGGCGAATCCTTCGGGTTTGCCTCAAGCTTGACGTTCGGATCCATAGGAGTATCAACCGGTTTACATCCCATTAATCTTGTATCTTCTAGTAAGCCTAGGATATATTTTCGTTGTGAAACAAATATTCCTTCTCGACTTCTAACAACCTCCATTCCAAGAAAGAATCTTAATTTCCCAAGATCCTTCATCTCAAATGTTTCTGCAAGATGCTTCTTGATCCGGTCTATTTCTTCAAGATCATCACCGGTGATTATAATATCATCCACATAGACTATCAATATAGAAATCTTATTTTATACTCTATGATGAAACAAGGTATGATCGGTATGAGCTTGCTTGTAGCCTAACTGCAAAACAACTTTGGTAAACCTATCAAACTAGGCCTTAAGAGACTGCTTTAGGCCATAGAGAGCCCTTTTTAGGTGACAAACTGATCCACCTCTATTCTTGTTGAAACCTGGTGGCAAATCCATGTACACTTCTTCCGCCAAATCGCCATTAAGGAAGGTATTCTTCACGTCTAGTTCAAAAAGAGGTAAATCTAAATTTGTTGCGAGAGATAACAACACACGAATAGTAGTGATCTTAGCCACATGAGCAAAGGTTTCTTGGTAATCTATACCATATGTTTGCGTATACCCCTTGGCCACTAGGCGAGCCTTGTACCTTTCAACTAATCCATCACTCTTGTACTTAATTGTGAAGACCCATTTGCATCCAACCGGATCTTTCCCTGCTGGTCGGTTGACAATTTCCCATGTACCATTTTTTTCTAAAGCTTTGATCTCTTCACAAATTGTTGCATGTCATTGTTGGTGTTGAAGTGCTTCTTCAATATTCTTTGGTATCTCTGTTTTTGAAAGATTGGTTACCAAAGCTTGCAAAGGTCTAGATAAGTGAGAATAGCCCTGAAAATCTGATATAGGATGTTTCATAGTACACAAACGAGTACCTTTACGCAGGGCAATTGACATATCCAACTCAGTGTTGTCAGGACTTGAATTCGAGATAGATGATTGGTGTGCCGGAGGTGTTGGACCAGAGACAATTTCTGCATGCTTTCTTTTGCTGTAAGTCAAAGGAAGGGGAAAAATTTGTGGCATAATAGGTGTTGGTATTGAAGTGTTTTCCTGACCAAAATTTCGAACTTCAGGTGAAGGGGTCCGTTCTGAGGAATTTGGCTCAACTTGCTGGATTGGTGGAGTATTTTCATTGGAAACAACTTGCGGAATTTGTGAGATATTATTAGAAATAGTGATTTGATTTTGTTCTTGATTTTGGGGTAATAAAGTCTCCCCTTGACCCGAAATAAAAGGTGAATTTGAATCCAAAAAAATATCCCAATTTTGTTGAGAAGTAATAGGAGCTGAATTTGAATTGGAACCAGAAAAATTAGTGTACTCTTTCGCTTGTGAAGGATCTGAGTAAAAAAAATTGATGCTCGAAAAAGGTTACATCTCTAGAAATAAAGTATTTTCTTTTTTTAAGGAGAATAGCAACAATAACCTTTTTGTGTAGAGGAGTAGCCAACAAACACACATTTTTTACTTCTAGGATCCAATTTAGATCTAAGATGAGAATGAATATGAACAAACACAGTACATCCAAAAATTCTTAAAGAAAGATAAGAAAATATATGGCTTTTTGGGAAGCATTCATGAAGTGCAGAAATTGGAGTTCTAAACTTCAAACTCGAGATGGCAGACGATTTATTAAATAACAGGCAATTAAAATTGCGTCACCCCAGTGATGGAGCGCATGTAGCGCAGCGGAAGCGAGTCGGATCATTGGCACTCTAATTTCATAAATTTAGCTAAATAAGAAACATGCTCAAAGCTTTGAAATAAAAGAAAAAGAAAACAAACCTCTTGTAGTTCGAAATTCTTCTATTCCAATGCTCGAATCTCCTCACGAACCCTTCGAAGCTTCCCTCAAACTCTTCGAGAACCACCTCCGGTAGTCCCGCTATCCTCGGGCCGAGTAACGGAGTGGTGGGACTCCTTTACAAGAGAAAAACTTTGGAAGATGAAGATGAGAAGGTGAAAGAGATGAGATTTTGTGAGAAATATCTAACACTTAGCTTTATAATTTCTCAAGTAACATGAACTCTTCATGCTCATCCAAATATTCAAACTCTTTGAAAGTTCATCAATCTCAAACCATTTGAACTTCATCCAATTTATAGGCAATTCACATGCAACAAACTCTTTTCTTAGCATGACACCTCAAATTGGATGGATTTGTCTTCAACCAAGTGTTCCAAAATTGATGAGTTTATGCATGTGGTTGGTGATTCACAATCCACTTCACAACTTGGATAAACCCACTCAACTTGGATAAATCCACTCAACTTGAATAATCTCACTTGTAATATTGTCATTTTAAAATTAATTAAACTTTTTAATAAATTAATATTATTATTTAATTCTATATCAAATATTAATTAAATAATAAGACTAATCCCGGTTTCTTAAACCGAATCATCACACATGAATCTCTATTCATGTTATAGACCGATCCCATATTTAAATCATATTAAAATATGTCCATCATTCTTTCAAAAACGAATTTGAATAAATTCAAATTCTTTTTCTCTCATATTGTTACACGGCTTAATCCGAGCTAGCCAGGAGAACCTAAAGGACCTACAGATCATGAGCTCCAACGATACGAGATTAACCGGCCAAACTCTTTAGCCAAGCTAACCAACATTCGTTAACCCCCGGAGACTCCACTAAAGTCCAAGGGTTGCACTCTCCTCACCGTAGATATATTTATGTCCCTTGATATAACCATCATCAGTAAGTCGATCCTTCACAGGTCGTTCGTAATTACAGCTGGGTCAAAATAACCGTTTTACCCCCGTAATTACATCTTGTTCCTTAAGTCCCACTGATCCTCTAATGAACTATTGGTTTGTGGTCCAACCACCAAACCGATTGGTATGTGATCTCATCACTATACCAAGTCCCTCTCGGGCCAATGAGAGGGTGGGATCCCTAGTTCAAGACCCGGAGTCAGCGCTTAAGGGAACAACCTCTCTACTAATCCCTCAAGGCGGGTAGGAGTGAATTACATCTCGCAGGACTATGTTCCCAGCTACCTACCCGGTCTTATCCCCAAGATGGTATGCTTATTGAGTCGGCGATCTCGGGCCACTCTCACCCATACAAGTCAAAGGATAAGCCCGAATAAACAAGAGTTCATAGCGTGCTCAGAATTCAGATCGAGTTACCTAGGTCATCATATGAAAAAGTCGGTCTTTACAGTAAACGAAGTTATAAAGAAAGAGCGACTTGTTTCGCGGTTCAGTCTTATGCAAACTCATTGCATAGGACGCCCCCACTCGCATGTCTACACATGAACGATTTCGGCTCACATCGTTTGTACTATACAAAGTGGGCCGCGTCCAATAGTGTCCCCAGAATAAGGTACCCAACCTTATCCCAATACTATAGACTATTCTGGCTATCACTCGAACTTGATCCACAATCATGTCACCACATGAAGTTCAAGTATACATCCTATAGCCATGGGTTCTTAGTTTATTGGAGTTAGCTTAAAAGTAAACACAATTCACTTTATTCAATAACAACTTTACTGAATAAAACTCAATAACAACTTTATTGCAAAATAGAATATATATTCAGTTTACAAACCACGAGTTTTAGGACATAAAACCCAACACCAGTAGTGTTGAGGCAAATTGCTGGTAAAAAGTAAAGCACGGGCCACCTCTTGTAGATGTCGATTCTTCCTTTCTGATACACTGTAACGACCCGACTTTTTATGACATCACTATAGGGTCGTTATTAAGAGCATGACATCAAAAACTCAATAAAAACATGAAACTTTATTTTAGAAACAATGAAATCGAAATAATAAGTCCAAAACCGCAAATACGTTTAATTTGGGATCCCAATGAAAACATAAAAACAGTTCAATAAGCTCCTTCGAAATAAAATTTAAAAACAAAACTACTTGTTCTAATCTATAACGAAAACCGTTGGACTGACACAATTAATTAATAAAATAATCAACAAAAGCGGAAGCTCTAACTCCACGTGTCCCATGACATCATCAACCGACCGCCCCGTCAAGCACCTGGTACGTCCCTAATAATACCTAAAAAAAAAGTTTTAGAAAAGAATGAGTATTTTAAATAAAATACTCAGTAAGTAACCCCACTACTGGGGTCAGGCTATGCAATCACATGCAACATGAACTGACTGAGACTTTCACTAGTGGGACCTAAACCTGACTATTCTGTGATGGCCATCTAAGTGAACAATTAACTCAATCCCGCAATAACTCTCACAACTACTCGGTATAGTAGACTCATCTGGAGACTCACCCCTACTGATGGTTAGTTGGCATCCAGTCAGTGGAGCAAAGCCTCAGTCTACTAGGTACCAACATGACTAGAGGATGAGAATAATTGTCACAAAATTATCCTGACTGAAAATGTGGCATGCAATAATGAGGTCCCACAACATATATACTTATCATGTTAAAACATGAAAGTTCATAACATCAATCATGTATTATTTCTCATATACTCGACATAATACATGATTGATGTTATGAACTTTCATGTTTCTATCATAATTCTCTCTTCTAACATCATACATCAAACATCTAACATCCAACATCATCAGCGTACTTTCATCAATATAACATAAGCTCTCAGAGCTATACAAAAATTCATAACATCCACATAAAATCGAATCAACATATCAACCACATATATTCAACATCTCAACGGACAACTATTCAGCAAACTGTAACATTCAATTAAATCTCAACAAACAATTAGAAATTTCCCAATCGAGCCCGAATGCGTACCAGTAGTAAGGTCACTTACCTTAAGCTAAGTCCAACGACATTGCTAAAATTGTTGCGACAACCCTTTGTCTCCATCTACGCAATCCTAGCTTGACGTCACACCTACTTTTACTTGAACCATAAGGAAATCGATCTCACACTAAATTAAAGATGAATTTCAATTATTAAAACGAATCTGAAACGAAGGACAATGTTCGAAAATTACCAATAACCACAAGAGGAAGAGCTGCGGTGTGTGGCTGGGTAATGGACGGCGACGAGACAGACGACGGCGAAGGGCGGCGGTGTTCGGCGAACAGAGGGAGCGGAGGAGAGATGGAGAGGGGATCGGAGGGCGACGAAGGGGAAGAGCAACGGCGGCGTGCGGGAGCGGCTAGACGACAGAGTTGAGAGAGCGACGGCGACGACAAGCGGAGGTCAGGGAGGGAGAGACGAAGGGGAGAGATCGGCGACCGGCGAGGGAGAGAGGGTGGCGACGGCGTGCGACGACTGGCGGAGGGGAAGGGAGAGCTGAGAGGGGAAGGGGGCGGCGGTGTTGTGGGATTGGGTCTTCTTCGCTGAAGAAGAAGACCCAGCTTTACCTTTATTTATTTATTTTATTATTTTTTTAATAAATAATAATATAATATAATATTATATAATAATAAAAATATTATATTAATATCATTATTATTATTATTATTATTATTATTAATTATTAATTATTAATTATTAATTATTAATTACTTTTCAAATCAAATAAACCTATTTGACTTAGTCAACCTTAACCCCAATTTCTTTTAAGCCCCATTCCAAATTAGCGAAACACTTAATCCACTAACGAGCCCGGTAACAATAACAATTAAATAAATTTATTTTACCGGGAGTTCGGTTCGTTACATACACCATTTTGTTGTGGTGTATCTACACAAGAACTTTGATGAATTATTTCTTTGTTTGAACAAAAACTATTTAAAGTGGAATTAAAATATTAAGTTCCATTATCAGTTCGAAGAATTTGGATACGAGAGTCAAATTGAGTGAAAATCATGTTGTAAAACAGCTCAAAGATATTCACAAGTTCAGACTTTTCACGTAAAAGAAATATCCAACAAACACGAGAATGGTCATCAATAAATGTAATAAACCACCTTTTATTTGAAATGGAAGAAATTCTTGAAGGACCCCATAGATCACTATGAACAAGAGAAAGCGGTTTGGAAGCACTATATGAAGGAAGAGGAAAATGAATTCTAGTGTGTTTGGCTAATTGACAAATTTCACACAAAATTTTCGGAGGAAAGAAATAATGAAGGAAGTATGCGACGCATATAAGAGAAACTAGGATGACCAAGGCGATGATGGAGCAATTTTATTTGGTGGTGACGTTGAGAAGGTACTGAATCATGGACAACTTGGCAACAACTCACTTTAGAACCAACACGAAGAAAGTAGTATAATCCAACCACTTCAACAACAAGCCCAATCATCCTCCTCGAGTCCTGATCCTGGAAAACACACACATTTTTTTAGAAATTAGCCACACAATTAGAGTCTCGAGTTAATTTGCTAATGGAGAGCAAATTATATGACAACTTAGGAACAAATAGAACATTGTGTAACACGAAATGGGGATTAAAAAACACAGATTCGATCCCTTCTATTGGAGAAATAGATCCATATGCCAATGTAACAGTACGAGTCCCAAAATATTTTTTATATGAAGAGAAAATATTACGAGAACCCGACATATGCTCAGAAGCACCCGAGTCAATAATTCAAAACTCACCCAATGTATCTGACTCATTCATAGCGGAAGAAGAAATACCACGTGTCATCAATGATTTAGAAAATGAGAACAATTGACCAATCTGATAAAGTTGTGCCTGAGTGAAGATCATTGAAGATGAGGCAACTGCATCAGATTTGGGAGTCCCCACATCAGGTTTAGAAGAAGTTGGAAGCTTGGCTCCATTATTTTGTCGTTGGTTACGTGGAACCCAATCAGCAGGCTTACCATTCAGTTTCCAGCAGGTCTCCTTGGTATGATGAGGTCGATTACAGTATGTACACCAACGAGGCTTGCGAGAGTCAGAAGATCGAGCAACCATAACAGATGCATTAGAGTCTAGAGAGGGCACTGAACTTGCGAATGTGCTTCCAAGCACAATTCGACGACGTTGTTCTTCACGACGAACCTCCGAAAAAATTGAATCAAGAGTCGACAATGGCTTAGTATTGAGGATGCAACTGCGAACATCATCAAGTAAGGGATTGAGACCTGTAAAAAAATCATAAGTTCGTTCTTTTGCAAGCAATTTTCGATATATCTCTTGATTGGCAGTGTCAGTCCAGTTCGGCTGCGTAAAAAGGTCAAGCTCCTGCCAAAGTTTTGTTAAAGAACTATACTATTGAGTGACTGTTCCTTCGTCTTGACGCAGATTTCTTGAGCGGTGTCGTAGATCGAACATTTTCGAAGAATCCTCTAAATCAGAATAAGCTAAGCTAACAGCATCCCATATTGCTTTGGCCGTTGGATAAAGGAGATAAATTTCAGCAATGAAGTCATCCATTGAGTGTAGGAGCCGCCACGCCATTACCATGGAGTTGTGGATGTCCCACAAGGAAAAGGTTGGGTCGTAGAAGCTGGTTTAGAAATCGAACCATCAAGATAGCCAAAACGACCCTTTCCTCGAATGATGAGTTGGACAGACCGGGACCATTGAAGGTAATTCCGGCCATTGAGTTTGAAACTGGTGATGTGGAAAGGAAAAGAATTATTATCAGTGGCAGCAAGATTGGTAGGGGTGATTGTAGGATTTGATGAATTGGTGCCCAAAGCATCATTCGATCCATCTATCCTGCTCATCCCTATAGAATTTGAGTTTTCTCAACCAAAAAAAAATTTGCTTTAATTGTCAGTATGCTCTGATACCATACAAGCAATTAATTGGGAGAAAAACTCTTGTACGTATTTGCCTTATTTGATGAATAGGTTACAGCGACATATATATACTATCTTTACAACATAAGAAAACAAATCTTAACAACTTGTTTCGTAATTAATAGGAACAAACCACCCAACTCCTATCCTAATATACAGGAACAAACTACCCAACTTGGATCCTAGTAAATAGAAACAAACTCAACAACCTGTGACTTAGTCTTTTATATGACTAATTCTACATAAATCTATTAGTGAAACGGTTTTAACCTATTTAAACCAATTAAAAGGTTTAACAGCAAATAAAGTACCCAAACTCTTTATTTACTAGCAACGATACTTTAGTAAGTCAGAATGGTCTCTGTCGACTGACAGTCGAGTCACTCTTTTACTAAACCAAGACATTCTTGACTAAATGCTAACTCCAGAATAACTCTTATTCATATAGCATTTTAGTTATCGTTTTTGGTCTGGATTCACTAACTCCTTAGTAAATCCCGTAAGTGTGACCCTTCATTTTTAGAATGCACAGGACGGCCCCAACAGTGCAACCGACTGGAATGTCAAAGTTGGGAATGACCCTATGTTTCTTTATCCATAAATGGTGACTGAGATGTTTCGACCCCCATGAAACGACCCTCCGACTGGATTGGTGCCTCCGAGGGCACCTTGCAGGCGGAACATGGGAATCTGACGGTTCAATCTATTGGAAGAGACCACAGGAAGTACTGACGTACTTCCTTCTCCCACTTACTATAGACACTTACTCCATTCACCTTGCTATTGAAAGTTGCAAACACCACCCGACTGGAGATGCCTCAAATGACATCATCAGGCCCTGCAAAATTCTCACGTTGTGAACTATGGGGAGTGTGTAGCAGGAGAGAGATATATCATATATTTCTTCTCAACACATCTACTAAGCATCCTAGACGGTGTTAGGGTAAATACTCAGGTTTTATCCGGCTAAGAAAACAAAACCTTAAGTTTAGTCAAAAAATTTACCTGAGATGTCTAGGTTATAAACACTTTATTAACCTCACACCTCTCACGCATGCTCATAAAGTCGGGTTAACTTTAGTCAAGTACCGGATTGTCCCCAAGTAGGAGGTGTTCCGTACACCGTCAGCTTAAATACCTCCAACCTCGAACAGAATTTCACCGGGTGAGCTTCTTGTAACCTTAGCATTTACAAGATATCGACCTATTCATCTAATGAAAAAGATTGAATCATTTAACCCTAAATGAACATGCTCTTTATCTTTGTTATAGATTTTAAAAGTCCAAGTCAATTTTACAACGCTTGCAAAAACTAGACTTTCTACAACAACTTCTACATGCTTCTCAAACATGCATCACTAAGGCATGACAAGTTGAATATTTAACTTCATAATCAATATAACACTTATATCAATTATGTTCTTAAACATACAACTCCTAATTCATAACCAATATAACACTTATATTGAATCTCATGAATTAAGCATGCATCTTATACATTATAACACTTATAACATACAATATGCATCTAATGTTGGATCATTAGCTTCATAATGAATATAACACTTATATCAATTATTCTATTAAGCAAACAACATCTAATTCATGAATTAATATAACTCTTATATTAATACTCATGAATTGAACATGCATCCAATACATTATAACACTTATAACATACAATATGCATAAAACTAGAGCAACCTATGTTGTATATTCAATTTCATAATTAATATAACATTTATATTAATTACAATATTAAACTAACAATATCTAATTCATGAATTAATATAACTTTTATATAAATACTCATGAATTCTCAAATATGCATACGATATATTATAACACTTATATATATTTTCAATACATGGAACATGCTTCCTAAAGTGGGATTTTAAATCTATATGGTATACGTTATGCACATACAAACATGGATTTAATTAAAACATACATACACAATGCATAATTAATTAAACACACTAAAGCGAACCGATTTTGGCATCAAGCAATCAATAACTATTTTATTACAAGCTTGAACAACAAGCTAATTCTTGAGCGGACTTCGAACTCTTCGTACCGCCTCAGACAAGCTTGCTCCCCCGAACGCTTCGGTCAATTTCTCAAGGACATTGTTACCAACAAGAGAGTGATAGGAGAGTTTGAGACTGTGAACTAAACCGAAGAGTGTAATGTTATTCTGTAAAAAACGTTGTCCCCAAAGGAGAAAGACCCAAGATCATTCACTCTACTCTACCCGTAGTCATAGGAAGAAAACATGTTGAGAGAGCATTGTGTGATTTATGAGCCAACATTAACCTTATGTCACTTTCGTTGTACCAACAATTGGGTAGAGGCGAAACTCGTCCCACCACAGTCACCTTGCAGCTAGTCGACAGATCGATCACGTATCCTGAAGGTAAAATCGAAGCATTTTGGTCAAAGTTGATAAAATTATTTTTCTTACATATTTTATCATCTTGGATTATGAAGCTGGCAAGGATGTGCCCATCAACATGGGAAGATCCTTTTTGGCAACGGGGTGCGCACTCATTGATGTCCAAAAGGGAGAGCTCACTATGAGAGTACATGAAGAAGATGTAAAGTTCAGTGTGTTTAAAGCGCTAAGGTACCCTTATGACTTAGAGGAGTGTGCAGTGGTGGATATTGTTGATGAATTAGTTCGTTATGAGCATGATGTAGAAATGCTAGTATCCAACCATCACCCTAAACCCTAAAACTTACTGAACTTTACCTAATTCTAATTAGTTCTTCTAAGTCATAAGGGTACATTAGCACTTTAAACACATTGAAATGTACCTCTTATTCATGTACTCTCATAGTGAGCTCTCTCTTTTTGACATCAATGAGTGTACGCCCCGTTGCCAAAGAGGGTCTTCCCAAGATGATGGGCACATCCTTGTCAGCTTCGTACTCCTAGATGATAAAATCTGCAAGCACTACAAGAAATAAGGTCTATTGCAGCGGTTTTTTTGAGCTATAACAGCGGTTTTAAACTGCTGCGAGATCTTTTCCAACACTTAATAAACCCCTGGCAGAACCAGTGTTACAAGGGATCTAGCAACACTTGTTAAAAGTGCTGGAATGACTTCTTATAACCGTTGCAATAGCAACCAACCTATTGCAACATTTGTTTAAATAAATAGTAACATTTTTTAAAAAACTAAATGACTTCTCTCAACCGCTTCAATAGTACCCCTATTGCAACACTTTTTAACCCATGTTGCTACAATTTTCAAATAAATAGCTAGCAACACATTTATAAATATAAGATGAAATTTTCTTATTTCATTGTAACGAAAATATATTTATAATATGCACATTTTAAATTGTATTTATCGACATCTAAAACTATATATGAAATAGTTGGTGAGTAAAATTTCAGTTGCAATACAATAATGACTGTATTCGTCAACATCGAGAACCGTACATGAAAATAATTGAGCGAATAAACATCATTCTCAGTAATAATTGATAAATGCAGCTTCATCCGATAAGTCTTTCTATAAACTTGAGGCAACTCCTACTCCAATCAATGAATTAGCATATAAGATGATTACGACAAAAACCTATACTTCTTACTCATTAGCCGCATCGTTGTTGGTAATTTTTTACCCCCTTCATTTGTATGCCTTGGCAGAAACCAATATTTCTTTCTGATTTCCATTTTTCTACACAAGTATCAAAAGGAGAGGTATTAAACATTTGGTACTTTAGTATAACCTAATTTTCCAAAAACATCATCAACAATGATAGTCTCAATTGAAAAGATTGAAAAATGAAGTTATGAACATCAATTTCTTCCAAATATTAGTAAACATGCATTCAAACTAAAGTATAGAAACACGCCGCACCAAAAAATAAAGTCAGAAATCAGATTAGAACTAGAATTCAATTTGAAAAGGAGGTTTATGAGTCTCGAAACGAATTCAACCTCATAAATATTCATACCAAGTTGTCTGCATAAAAGCACATAAACTCCATTGCCATGAAATGAAACCACCCAATAAAGAAATTCGTACGAAAAAAATCAATCACTTACATCATATTGTAAAAAGCAATAGAAACCCACTATAAAATGACACAAAGGAAATAATGCAGGAATATTATCCACATAGCCTCAGTAAGATCACCAGACATCTATTTTAAACCAACTTCAAAAATCAAAACAACCCTAAAAACGAAATAAGCAGAACAATAACTCATTACCCAAATTACGGAAGGGAATAGAAAGAAATCAAGATAGTCTTAATCCATTTGCTTAATGCAAGACTAATAAAGTACAAGCATTCTTTCTTGGACTGTCCAAACAACATTCCCATATCCGACAACATTTCATTTTCAAACAAACACATTTCAGAAGAAAAAAAAAACATGACAAAATGAAACGATAAGCCAAAACATACAAAAAAAATTGTGATAACGAAAGCTATAGGTTCCCATAAAATGAACTCAACAAATTGATCCCTTCCCCATTGTCGAAAAGAAAGCTCTGCAAACATAAAATCATAGTTCGTTACTCAGCCTCGGGCAAATTTTTTGGTCCATCAAGAGATTGTGTGGTTTAAGGTCCCTCGTATAATTTACAACCAGAGAATTAGTTTGCGTTTACTTTGACATCACAAAGAAGTTTGGAGGTTTAAAAGTTTATGAGATGAAGCTGACTTTAAATAATGCAAATTTTGAGACTTAAATTTCGGACTTCATAGGTTGTACTTGAGAATTTATTAGTAAAAGAAATAAATTTTAATATCCAAAAGTGTTTAGATGCACGTATAACAATTAAAATGAAACATCGGAAAGAAAACAAATAAGCATCAAATCTCAATGCAGTCAGATATTTGAATTAGAAAACAAACAATAAAATGAGCCTTGGAAATAAAACAGAGCATGGAATAAGCTATAAGATCAAGCTTTCATCATATAGAAGATGCATGCAGTGGACTCGTAGACTTCAAAATTCATCAATACAAAGGATCTTAGATGATCATATACAAGGAAGGTAATCTACCTCATATGTTAGAGTACCCCCCCGAAGAGAGTATACAAATCGCCCGAGATTCTTGTTGATAAAATGACATGACTTTCAAGTCAACATCCTAAAACAAAAGGAAAGATGTCAACTATGCATCAAGAATGAACTGAAATTGAATAGAATACGAACAATCATGTTGCTAAACTATAGTATTTGATCCAAGGCTTACCTCACCAATGTTAATAGTAATCAATCTGGTCTAGCAAAGAAGGCAACCTTGTTACCTAGGTAACAGAAGCATTGTGTAAGAACACAGAAATGAAATAAAACTTATCCTTTTCAGATGAAGTTGTATGACCACACTTCTAAATACTTTACTTCAGATTTCAGAATATTTATTCAAGAGATTGATTACCATCATTGCCATTAGATATTATATAATCAGCATTGTTCAGGTTGATTTTTCTTTTGATTGATGAGAGACAAAAATAATTATCTCTTTTACCTCAAAGGAAATCAGCCTAAATTTCAACCAAAACCCAGAACATATTGCCTGAAAATATTATTTTACATTGTCACTCAAATACAATAAATTCAAAACTATGATTGACTTGAAAATATTAGCGTCTTTAAAGAGGATATTTTATCCTCTGTTGCTCAATACTCTTTTTTCATGATATTAGACTTCAATTTTCTATTTAAAGGAAACAAAAAAGAATATAGATTGAAGTAGAAGGATCCATAAAGATATTAGCAGAAATAGAGAGAAATATACCATATTGCATCATTATGATCATAGGGTTGAGGATGCGCATTATCGGAGTTAGTAAATTGTTGGAGAAAGGCTCGTCTTTAGTCGGCATTGGCATCCTTGAAATGGGATGCAATTGTGTCGACTAAAGCAACAGTCTTGGTCCATGCAAAATATGAGAACAATAGGCTCTTTCTTCTCATTCAATAATCTCACAGCTTGTTTTCTGTGTACCATCTGATGACCCAAACGGAAAACTATACCATTATTAAATCATAAAATTGTTCTTAATCCTTAAAAAAAAAATTGTACTTACTTTTGAATATCAACCCACTCCATCTCATGCAATAGTTGAGAGTTGTTGTAGTCCAATTTTGCAAGCTTCAAGTATGTATCATTGTTCACCTTGAACATCTTGTTAAATTACTAACCACATTTTAATTTGTTATATGGTACAATAATTAAGTATTTAAAAAAAGAAAGAGCAGAGAGACGTGTAGAGAGTTTTTCCAATCCAAACGTCATTTTTGCCACCATATTGTTCTATGTACAGTCGGTCTCGACCAGAGGCAAGTTCGCAAACCATGGGACTTCCAGAGAGTAACCAACCTCGCCAGGTAAGTCCTTTATGATGATCCACTTGTCCAAAAGCTCATCGGTGGCATGTTTCTCTCTGAAGAAGTTGTAGGCAAATTGTTTGGCATCCTCCATAATTTTCTCCCCTGGAAACATTACCTGATCGGAAGCTCTGTACAAGTTGAACATTTCGGTCACCGTCTGCGTTGATTGAGCGGCTATGCACACAAATTTACACTAAAAAGTTAGAATCTAAAATTTTGTTTTAAGGGAGCGAATCACAGATTTCAAATAACGCACAAGTCTCAGGGCGGGCTTGCTGAACAGACATCTTTATGAATTCGTTTATGAATTGAAAGATTATGAGCCCTAGCGCGAAGAACATACCTTGTAATTCGCGGCGGAAGATGAAGTGAAAGAGAAATCCGTCGAAGCTGATGAAGACGGGGACCAACGAGACCCAAGCCAAGAAATGGTCGAGTTGATCTCCCCTCTGGTACCAGACTACATTAAGGACACCGCCTTGAGTGATGTCGCTGCCATGGAAGTGGAAATTGAAGGATTTTTGGGGTTGAATCAGGGCTTGATGGATCAAAATTGGGAGAAATTTCAATGGAGGAAGAAGATGGAGTGATCAGTATATAGATATGAGACGAAACGAATTTGAATGCGTGAGATTGGGGGAAAAATCGGAGTGATTTGGTTGAAGGGAGATGAGAATTTTTCACGATTTAGGTTGAGAAAATAGTTGGGCTTTAATAAATTTGGCCTTTGTACAAACCAGATTTTAGATTTATGTTGGGCCTAAAATGATTGTTTGATTTTTGTTGGGCTGAAAGATAAACCATATTTTGAAACATTTGTCATTATATAAATTATTGCAACATTTGTCAAACCGCTGCAAAAAAAACTGTTACAATATATCTGTTTTCTTGTAGTGAAGAAAAATAAATTTATAAACTTTGCCAAAATGTCTTTGATTTTACCTTCAGGATACGTGATCGATCTGTCGGCTAGCTGCAAGGTGATTGTGGTGGGATGAGTTTCGCCTTTTCCCAATTGCTGGTACAACGAAAGTGGCATAAGGTTAATGTTGGCTCCTAAATCACACAATGCTCTCCCAACATGTTTTCTTCCTATGGCTACGGGTAGGGTGAATGATCCTGGGTCTTTCTCCTTAGGGGACAACTTGTTTTGCAGAATGACACTACACTTTTCGATTAAGTTCACAGTCTCAAACTCTCCTATCACTCTCTTGTTGATAACAATGTCCTCGAGAAACTTGACATAGGAAGGCATGGATTGAAGAACGTCGACGAAACAAATGTTGATATTGACTTGCTTCAGACTTTCTAAGAATTTTTGTTAATGAAGGTCTTGATCTTGTTTCTTTTTCAATCTTCTAGGAAAAGATGGTGGAGTGACGTACATAGATACCTGCGGTCTGGGCACTATGGGTACTTCTCTAGAAATTTCTTCGATTTTCTCATTCTCAATGACTTCAAGTCTAGCCTTTGTCTGACTGCTAGTTTTGCTAACTTCAAGATTTGTAGGAAATGAACACTTCAAACCCCGCAGCGGAAGCGATGAAATCGTTTATTTTATTTATTTAGAATTAAACTAAAATATAAGGTTAAGCAATACTACCTTTGAAGAACTACAATCTCCATGTGTTCCTTCTCCATGAGATATTTCTCGCTATGACTCGAACACATGACCAATGCTTGTGAGAGCTTC
Organism: Herpetospermum pedunculosum; assembly: GCA_028017165.1. Lineage (NCBI taxonomy): Eukaryota > Viridiplantae > Streptophyta > Magnoliopsida > Cucurbitales > Cucurbitaceae > Herpetospermum > Herpetospermum pedunculosum. The sequence continues at coordinate 47,719,949 of CM051529.1, forward strand.
ATTAAAAAAATGAGAGAACAATTCTCTCCGGGTGAGTAGTGTGTTTGGTCAACCTGTTGACTAAACCTAAATATTCTATTTATAGGGCCTTTAGGAATTAATGTTATTTAATAAAATACATTTTAATATCTATTATATTAAAATATGTATTTTATATTTATTTGAATCTCATTCAAATATCATAAAATTAATCTTTTATAATATACATTTAACTAATTTGAATTCAAATTTCATATGTATATATATAGTTTTCAATATTAATGTATCTTATACATAAACTATTTCCTCTAATATTTAATGTATCAAATACAATAAATATATATTTTTCTCTTCTACATTTAATATATCAAATATATTAAATATTAATTTGAATAGTTTAATTTTTTCTTTCAACTAAATTGATACTTGTAGTGTTACTATGAGCTAGCAAGGGGACCTTATGGACCTACAGATTTATAAGCTCCAATGATACAAAATTAATTAATTAAATTCATTAATCAATTAACTTTAATTCATTAACTCTAGGTCGCTCCACTATAGGCCTAGAGTTGCACTTTTATGCACTGTAGGACAAGTTGTGTCCATGGATATAACCATTACATGCAAGTCGATCCTTCACGAGTTGTTCGTAATTACATTTGGGTCAAAAGTCCGTTTTACCCCTGCAATTACATCTTACATCTTAAGTACCATTGATTCTTTAATGAACAATATGTTTATGATACAACCATAAACCAAGTCCCTATCAGGCCAATGAGAGGGTGGGGCCCCATTGTTCAAGTCCCGAAATCAACACCTAAGGGAACTACTCATCTACTTTCCCTATATGAGAATGAGTAAATTTCATCTTGTGAAACTTATGTTCCCAGCTCCCTGTTTGGTCAAGTCCCCAAAATGGTAGACTTATTGAATCGACTATAAAAGTCATTCTCACCCATATAAATCAAAGGACGAGCCCTCACAGGCAGGATGTAATGACCCGAACTCCAGGTAAGAGATATTTAATTAATTGTTATTGTTATCGGACTCGTTAGTGGGTTTAAGTTGAAGGGTCGTGTAAAATTTGGGCTTAAAAGAGGCACGGGCTAGTCGTTTGACTAAGTTAATCTTTGGGTCAATGAGTTATTATTAATAATAATAATAATATTACTGTGAATAATATAATAATAATAATATTACTATGAATAATATAATAATAATAATATTATTAATAATATAATAATAATAATATAATAATAATACTTATTTAATATAATATAATAACAATATTATTATTTAATATAATTATTAATATTTAATATAATAATAATATAATTATTATTATTTTAAAAATATAATATAATATTATATAAAAGAAGTTTTTTTTTTCCATCTTCTCCTTCGGTGAGAAACGCAGCCCCCATTTTTTCTTCTTCTCTTCCCTGCCCATCTGCCGCTCTTTGCCCAACCACACGTCTTCAGCCGCCGTTCTCTCTCTCCCTCCCCGACCAGCCGCACGCCATTCGCCGCCCAACCGAACGTTGTCGTCGCCGCTCCGCCCTACCAACCCTCACCACCGCGATGCTCGTCTCCGGCGACCCACCTCCAAATTCGACGACGTCGTCTCCAGCGGGTTCCGGCGTCGTCCCGAGCTTCAGATCTCCAACGGGTTTCGACAGCGCGCGAGCGACAAATTTCCTGCGGCGATCGTTCGGCTTCTCTTCCGACAACGACACGATTCAGGCAACAACAACGCTTCCAAACACTCTGATTAGCCTCGAGATTCAGTACCCGCTCCGTTTCCACGCGAAGTTGTAAGATTTAGGCGTTTTGGTGCGTTGTCTAGCATTAGTCATGGTTCTTTAAAGTGATTTTCAATAGGTAAGAGAGTTTCAATTCCGCCTTAGTTCTCTGAAGAATGTTGCGTTCAGAGTCATATCTTATGTGTTCTTGTGCTTAGAGGCAGACAGATCGTGAGGCCGAGAAAACCAATTGTTTGATTAAATATTAGTTGAGGTTGGATTTAAGTTTTGCAAGCCAAGTTGGAGGATTAATCTTGCTAGAATTAGATTTGTGGTAAGTAACTTTACTGTTGGTTAGCCTTTGGGCTAGGTTGGGAACTTCTCTAATATTTTTTTGTAATGTAGAATGTATTTCTATATGCATCTCTGAAATAATTATTTATAGTGATTTGTGAATGTGAAATTATGTATGTTGGCTTTGAGGAAACTATTCAGGTGACGTTGTAGAGGAATTTATGAATGATGTGATGAGAAGGTTATTTCTTTACGAGCTTCATGTTATGTCTATGCATTGAAAGATGATTGTTAAGTTGAATGTTGTTGAGATGAAGTGTTTATGGATGAGATGCATGCTGAAATATGACAATTAATGCATGAGAGAAAATTACTCCATGTTACATCATTTCTAGTATCTGAAATGTATTTAGGTGGGACCCATGCATTTGTGTGTGACATATGAGTCATGAGATTGTGAAATAGCTACCCTCCATTTCCTGTAAAATTTGTCTGCATGAAAGTGATGCAGGTTTAGGGGTTCTAATCACATGAAAATGATGTGCTTAGAGCCGGTGAGTATGAAAGTGATGCTCACCTATGCATGAAAGTGAAGCATACCTAGAGGTTGGCGTGCATGAAAGTGATGCATGTCTAGAGGGTTCCCAGTACATGAAATTGATGTATCTGGGACGGATGTGTATGAAATTGATGCATATCCAAAAGAACGGGAATGAAGTGGTAAGCTAAAAGAGGAAGGTTTAGGTCCTACTAGTTAAAGTTGTCACTCAGTTCCTGATTGCATGTGATTGTATAGCCTGACCACGGTAGTGGAGTTGCTTACTGAGTATTTTATTCAAAATACTATTTTTTTCTTAAAACATTTTTTTTCAGGTATTACTAGAAATGTATCGGGCGCTTGACGAGGTGATCGGTTGATGATGTTATGGTATGTGGAGTCAAAGCTTCCGCATTAATTTAAATTCTTATTTCATTCAGTTAGTAAACGTTTTATGCTAAGGATTAGAACAGTTGGTTTTTGTTTTAAATTTGATTTTGAAGGAACTTATTTAATTGTTTTTATATTTTTACTGGGATCCTGATTTAAATATATTTGTCTTGATTCCTTTAATTCTAAAATAAAATTTTAAATTATTTACTGAGTATTGTGACGTCATGCATGTAGTAACGGTCCTAGAGTGAGGTCATAAAAAGTCGGGTCGTTACAGTTGGTATGAGAGCCTAAGTTTTAGGTTCGGTAGACGGGCTTACATCGTAAGTCCTAAATATTCCCATGACTCGTCAACAGGTTCTTCGTCATCGCCATGTATGTTGTTATTACAAAATTGTTCTATTCTTTATTATCATTTTCCTTAAGAAAATAGAAGTTCATGATTGTTGTATTGCAATTATTGATATGTATGATGTTGCTGGTTGTAACATATTAAAGGTTGTTAAATTGTATTGTGGGTGTTAGACTACGACTCCATTAAGAGAGGTTGATAAATCTGATTTTTTTTTTTTTGCTAATGAAAGGAGCTTCTTATGGAGGAAGAAATGTTTGGGTTCAACAATCTTAGTGCATAGTGGAACCATTTAGTGGGATGACAATATAAGTGGTGGTATGAAAGAAAGTTTTACCAACTTGAAGCATGTGTTTATGATTGACATTGATAGTATTAATTAAAAAAGGAAAGACCTCAAAAGACTAAGAGTTTTTTTTCAAGGGTCACTAGATATTGAAGTTAATGTCTCATGAGTTAGACTTTTGAAGGAGCGATTTGTAATGATTACTCTTGGGAACTTTAAAGTTTGATTCTATTAGTAAGATATTTGTGGATATTTCTTGTGTCATGCCAAAAGTAGGGAAAAGTAACAAAGGAAGTATAAATGATAATATGAAGACTACCTTTCAAGTATATGGTTTAGCTGGCGTGATTTGTCAAATCGTTACACAAGAGTTCATAACTCACTCAGGATTATGATCGAGTCACATATGATCATCCTGTGAAATATTAATCTTCTCAAATAACGGATTTATAAAGAGAGATTCTATATATCGTGGTCCAGTCTTATACAAACTCATTGTATAGGATACCCCCACTCACATGTCTTATACAAACTCATTGTATAGGATACCCCCACTCAACTAACGGTCAACCATTTCTAAGTTCTATGGCTTGTTCCTTTCCTTCTCTCCTAGGATTTTCAATGTCAGAGGGTAATTTTTCTTGAGGTCTCGCCTTCAACTCATTATCCAGTGTCCAATTTGGTTTTTCAGGTTTCGCAACGACGTTTACTGACTTTGTATTGTATCATCATTTCTAGCCATGTACTCTTTCATCATGTTCTCTAAGGAAGAACCTATTGGTTGAACATTCGTAGGCTTTTGAAATTGTGAGGAACTAACTTCGTTGGACTGGTTAAATTCAGGTGGACCATTGGGTCTTGGTTACATGGCAGGTGCGAAATTGCTTTTGTTTTGCCCTGCCAATGAGAAATTTGGATGATTTTGCCACCCCAGATTAAAAGTATTTGAATAAGGGTTATTCCTTTGGTTGACTTGATTTCCTATATAACAAACTGACGTAGGATTGGCTGGACAATAGTCATACACATGACCTTCACCACAATATAGACGCACAACAAGGCGTCTACTTGATTCACAACAACAGGTGGTGCTGAAGTATTGACACTCGAGTTAACACTTTGCTGAAGGTTTTCTTGGGCCATTTGTTTCATCATATTTTTCAAGGCAGTGATTTAGTTGTTCATGACATTGAGAGTATCAACATCATAAGATCCCTTCTATCTACTTGGCTTTATAGGATCATCGGACCATCTATAGTTGGTTGTTGAAATCTTTTCTAAAATCTCATAGTCTTCATTCAACTTTTAGACAACATAGACCCACCTACAGACGAATTTAGCACTTGCCTAATGCTTGGGTTATATCCCTAAAAGAAAACCTCTATTTGGATGCACCAAAGAATACCAGAATGGGGACACTTACTTAGTAAGCCTTTGTAACGTGTCCAAGCCTCATGTACTGATTTGTTCTCACTATGCTTAAACTTAATGATATAATCTCTAAAGTTTGAGTTTCTATCGGGGGAGGAGAATGTTTTGTAGGGAATGAACTCTTCAAACTCATGCAGCGGAAGCGTTGGAATCGTTTCTTTGTTTTTATTTAGAATTAAACTTAAAATACAAGGTTAAGCAATATTACCTTTGAAAAATTATGAACTTCTTGTGTTTCTTTTTCCACGAGATCTTCCTCGTTATGACTCGAACACGGGACCAAGGCTTGTGGGAGCCTCCTTGAAAGAATGAGAGAACAATTCTCTCGGTAGAAGTTTGAGTAGTTTGTTTGGTCAACCTTTTGGCTAAACCTAAATGTCCTATTTATAGAGCTTTTAGAAATTAATTTTATTTAATAAAATACATTTTAATATCTATTATATTAAAATATGTATTTTATATTTATTTGAATCTCATTCAAATATCATAAAATTAATCTTTTATAATATATATTTAACTAATTTGAATCTCATTCAAAGTTTACATGTATATATAGTTTTTAATATTAATGTATCTAATACATAAATTATTCGCTCTAATATTTAATGTATCAAATACAATAAATATATTTTTATCTTCTACATTTAATATATCAAATATATTAATTTGAATATTTCAAATTTTTTATTTCAACTAAATTGATCATTTTAGTGTTACTATGAGCTAGCAAGGGGACCTTATGGACCTACAGATTTATAAGCTCCAATGATACAAAATTAATTAATTAAACTCTTTAATTAATTAACATTCATTCATTAACTCTAGGTCACTCCACTATAGGCCTAGAGTTGCACTCTTATGCACCGTAGGACAAGTTGTGTCCATGGATATAACCATTACATGCAAGTCGATCCTTCACGAGTTGTTCGTAATTACAGTTGGGCCAAAAATCTGTTTTACCCCTATAATTACATCTTTCACCTTAAGTACCACTAATTCTCTAATGAACAACTTGTTTATGGTCCAACCATAAACCAAATCCCTCTCAGGCCAGTGAGAGGGTGGGGCCCTATTGTTCAAGTCCCGAAATCAGCACTTAAGGGAACTACTCGTCTACTTTCCCTATAATATGGGAAGAAGTGAATTTCATCTTGTAAAACTTATGTTCTCAGCTCCCTATTTGGTCAAGTCCCCAAAATGGTAGGCTTATTGAATCGGCTATAAAGGTCATTCTCACCCATACAAATCAAAGGACGAGCCCTCACAGGCAGGAGTTCATAACTCACTCAAGATTAAGATCGAGTCACATATGATCATCTTGTGAAATATTAATCTTCTCAAATAACGGATTTATAAAGAGAGATTATATATTTCGTGGTCCAGTCTTATACAAACTCATTGTATATGATACCCCCACTCACATGTTTCTACATGAATGATTTGGATAAAATCATTGTAACAATTACAAAGCTGGCTGTATCAATAGTGTTATCAGGATAAGACACCCAACCTTATTCATATACTATAGACTATTTAGGTTATTCTTTGAACATGATCCTCTTGTATGTCAACTACATATTGTTCAAGATTACATAATAACCTTGGATTTTTATATATAATGAATATTATAAATTAATAATAAAATAATTATTAATTAATTACGAGGCTTTAGGGCATAAATCCCAACATATTTAATTAAAAACTTCTCGGCTAGATCGTTCCAGTTGGCTATGGATCCGGCTGGTAAGAATTGAGTCAGGACTTGGCCTTATCTCGAAGTGAGTACGGGAATAAGTATAGTCGCAAGGCTTCTTGGGTTACCCTTGGAATGAAAAAGGTATCACTAACCCCTAAGAAATTTCTCAAATGATTGTGGGGGTCCTCGTTTTCTATACCATAGAATTGACTCATCGTAGACAACATCTGAAACATAACATGTTTGAGCTCAAATGAATGAGCTGTGATTTCTGATCTAATTATGTTGAGGTTCAACTCTTCCGGCATAGACACTAAGTAACTAAGAATGGCGATATCATTGTCGTTGGCGATATCTATGGGATTTCTAACGACAACTACCTTATTTTGCTCTTCCATTAGCAGCGCATTAACAGAGTTCACTTATTGGTTTAGATGAATTGGATTCCTAGGGACTACAGGCAAATGATTTCTAATAGGATTGTCCATTTGCTCGGTTGCTTCTCTTTGCTCCCGCAATCTGCGCCTGAAAGATCTCTCTGGTTCCGGATCTAGCTCGAACTCGTATTCGTAGCTGGGGAACTATGTTCATGGCCGAGAGTAAGGAAAGCTCCCCGAAAGAGACACGACATTAGCCACCGACTGATTTTTCATGGCCGAGAGGTGAAATAACTGAGGGAGCGTAGAACAAATGGGACGTTCACTCACCCAAATATCCTCCCAGACATAAGTATTCACCCAATTCCCAACCGAACAAAGGACCAAACTATAAAATAGGGAAGCTCAAAAGAAATGGTCTTCTAATGATTCCTAAAAGTGCCTTTAACCCCCTTCGACACTCACTCAAAGGGATGCATGCCATATTTATTCACAATAATTTTATGCCACAGGGTATTAGGTTCAAAGGAAAAACGTCAAATCCACTTGGCCAACAAGGCTTTGTTGCAGAGTTTTAAATTCCACAGCTGCAAGCCCCCAAGATCCAGCGGCTGACCAATCGTATCCCAACCCACCAGGTGCACGCTTCTCTCTTCTTCGACTTCTTCCCATAAAAAGTCCCTCATGAGCTTTTCAAGAGACTTGCAAACAGAGGAAAAGGGCTCTAAAGAGGGACATGAAATAAATGGGAATACCACTCAAAGTCGAACGAATCAAAGTTAATCTTCTGCCCATGGAGAAGAACCTCCTCTTCCAGCTATATAACCTTATCCTCACTTTAATCATCATTGGATCTTATAAAGGGATGGTCCTCGAGTTATGGCCCAGTGTGAGGCCTAAATAGGAAGAAGGAAAAAATCCAACCTCACATCTGAGGAAGGCCGCCCACCTGGCCACTTTAAACGGGCCACAATGCAAGCCAATAATCTGACATTTACCCCTATTGATTTTTAGACCCAACATAGCTTCGAAGAACACCAGGGTGTGATTCAATATAAGAAAAGATTCTTCCTTCCCAGAGTAAAAGAAAATAGTATCATCAGCAAACTGAAGGTGAGATAAAGAGACCATGTCTTTACCCACTTCAAACCCCTCCAGAATCCGCCCCTCGATCCCTTTATTCACAATCCTGCTAAGAACATTCACCACCAACAGAAAGAGAAACGGGGAGAGGGCATCCCCCTGACGCAAACCCCTAGTAGCCCTAATTCTCCATCTTGGCCTCCCATTGATGAGAATCGAATACTTCACAGATCTTATACAAGTCGAAATCCAAGATCTCCACTTAAACCCAAAACCTTTTTTTTTTCTAAGATCTTATCAACGAAATTCCAATCAACATGGTCGTACGCCTTTCAAAGTTGATTTTAAAGATAACACCATCATTACCCTTTCTTTTATAATCCTCAATGACCTCATTAGCAATGAAAGCCTGATCTAAGATTTTGCCACCCAACAATGAATGCTCCTTGGGCCTCAGAGATAGTAGTATGGAGCATTTTTTTTCAATTTGTTCGCTAGAACCTTAGCGATTATCTTACAAGCACTGGTAATCAAACTAATGGGTCTGAAATCTTTCATCCTCATTGCCCCTTCCTTTTTAGGGATCATAAAAACAAAGGTTCCATTTAGAGACTTGTCCAAGATGCCTCTTTCAAAGAACTCCGTAAACACACAAACCAAATCCTCCTTCAGCCTAACCCAATTATCTTCGTAAAAAGCCATAGAGAAATCGTCCGGCCCAAGAGCCTTGTTTCTATCACACTCCAAGACAACTTGTTTTATCTCCTGAACCAAAAAGGGTTCTCCAGCTCATTCTTTTCCTCTTTAGAAATATTCTTTTCCTCCTCAGAAATATGACACTGGTTCACCCGCTCAACGAAGGGCTTAGGGGCCACAGCTGGAGAATAGAGACTAGAGAAAAAGGAAATAACCTTCTCCACAATATCATCATCCTTCCCAATCATAGCCCCACTCTCATTAACTGGGGACCAATGAAGTGAAGGGAATGAACTCTTCATTCCCCGCAGCGGAAGCGTTTGGAATCGTTACTCATTTGATTTATTTAGAATTAAACTAAAATACAGGTTAAGCATATAATACACCTTTGAAGATCAATCATCTTCTTGTGTTCCTTTTTCCACGAGATCTTCCTCGCTATGACTCGAACACGGGATCAAAGCTTGTGGGAGCTCTTTGAAAGAATGAGAGAACAATTCTCTCTGCAGAGGGTGAGTAGTGTGTTTGGCCAACACTTTGGCTAAACCTAAATGTCTTATTTATAATAAGGCTTTTAGGAATTAATTTTATTTTATAAAATACATTTTAATATCTAATATATTAAAATATGTATTTTATATTTATTTGAATCTTATTCAAATATTATAAAATTAATCTTTTATAATATACTTTAAACCAATTTGAATCACATTCAAATAACATAAGTATATAGTTTTTAATATTAATGTATCATATACATAAACTATTTCCTCTAATATTTAATGTATCAAATACAATAAATATATTTTACTCTTCTACATTTAATATATCAAATATATTAAATATTAATTTGAATATTTCAAATTTTCTTTCAACTAAATTGATCCTTTTAGTGTTACTATGAGCTAGCAAGGGGACCTTATGGACCTACAGATTTATAAGCTCCAATGATACAAAATTAATTAATTAAACTCATTAATTAATTGACTTTCATTCATTAACTCTAGGTCACTCCACTATAGGCCTAGAGTTGCACTCTTATGCACTGTAAGACAAGTTGTGTCCATGGATATAATCATTACATGCAAGTCGATCCTTCACGAGTTGTTCGTAATTACAGCTGGGTCAAAAGTCCGTTTTACCCCTGTAATTACATCTTATACCTTAAGTACCACTGATTCTCTAATGAACAACTTGTTTATGATCCAACCATAAACCAAGTCCCTCTCGGGCCAGTGAGAGGGTGGGGCCCCATTGTTCAAGTCCCGAAATCAGCACTTAAGGGAACTACTCATCTACTTTCCCTATAGGGAAGAAGTGAATTCCATCTTGTGAAACTTATGTTCCCAACTCCCTATTTGGTCAAGTCCCCAAAATGGTAGGCTTATTGAATCGGCTATAAAGGTCATTCTCACCCATACAAATCAAAGGACGAGCCCTCACAGGCAGGAGTTCATAACTCACTCAGGATTAAGATCGAGTCACATATGATCATCCTGTGAAATATTAATCTTCTCAAATAACGGATTTATAAAGAGAGATTATATATTTCGTGGTCCAGTCTTATACAAACTCATTGTATAGGATACCCCCACTCACATGTCTCTACATGAATGATTTGGATCAAATCATTTGTAACAATTACAAAGTGGGCCGTATCAATAGTGTTACCAGGATAAGGCACCCAACCTTATCCATATACTATAGACCCTTTAGGTTATTACTTGAACATGATCCTCTCGTATGTCAACTACATACAGTTCAAGATTACACTAATAACCTTGGATTTTATTTATATAATGAATATTATAAATTACAAATAATAATAATAAAATAATTATCAAATAATTATTAATTAATTACGAGGCTTTAGGGCATAAATCCCAACAATCTCCCACTTGCACTAAAGCCGGTGAGACATGTATCCTAGGGCATACTATACACCCAACATGTTCTCCCACTTGCCTAGTGAAGATGAGACATGTCTCATAATCCTAGACATTCTAGGTGACTTTCAAACCCTTTAGCCTGGAAAGTCTTTTTATATAGATCAAAACGATTGTCAATTAAAAGTCATCTTGGTCCTACCACGATTCTTTCTTTCTCAGGATACCCTATATATTGATGTTATCTAAGTTCCTTAAGTTTAGCCATTACATAAAACGTTTTAGGCTTAACTATATCTGAAACATCTTTCAGACCAATAAGAAATTATTTGAGTTATGCAAGTTCTTTACTTCATAAGTAAGAACATTTAACTTGCATACCATACTCCATCATCTAGGGTAGACATAGATTTCCATAAATCTTTGTTAAAATCAGTGCATCTCGTAAATATCAAATCTTTAACCTCATACACAAAAATATAATTTCTCAATTTATCCATAGATATTTTGAGAAATTTTTTTATTTTTCCGTGCAATGGTCATACCATTGGGTTAACTAATAAATGCTAACCAATTTTACTGTCAAATGTCATGTCTCAACTGTACATTAGATTTTCTCCCACTCAAACGTAGATAGTCAATCTTATGTTCTCAACATTTTGAAATGGCTTAGGACACTATTCCTTTGACAATCTAAACTTCATGTAAGAATGATACATTATCATTTTTGAAGTACTACATCATATACTTGACAACAAATTTGTCAATATAAGATGTGTGAGACATAAATAACATTTTGTCCTCGAAAACTCTATTTTAGGACATACCCAGTAATTTAAATCATTCATTTGGAATTGGTTAGGTAGTCAACATTTTATGTTGGATTCAAATCTTACAGCATTCACAATGGGTAATAAGTCATCCACATAAAATATGAGAAAATTCCACTAAGTAATTAATGATTTTCTTGTCTATACAATATCATTAATATTTATTCAAAGTCATAGTTTTTTATACTTTTATCAAACCTTACATTCAAAAACCTAGTGATCAAATTCATTTCATAAATGAACATTTACTGCTTGCAAACCTTTTGCTTTTGATTTTTGAAATTGAACTCATGTAATTGATTTGTAAATGCATTCTTTAAGACTTCTTTTCAAAAAAGATTTCTTAAACCTTCACTTGACATATCTCATATGCAACAATGAATTAGGAAATGCTTATATACTCTAATATGACAACAAATGAGAAAGTTTATCCAAAGTTTACTTTCTCCATCTATATTTGTCATTAGTCTTATTTTGAAGGTGTGTACCTTCTTATTTACAAATCTTTTACTTTTCTAGATATATTCAAAACCTATGGGTTTTACCCCATCACGAATATCTACAAGTTCTAGATAAAGATGAGTACATCTACTCTATCTCGAGATTTATGACTTTAGTCTACTAGTCTTTGTCATTGACCCTCATTTCAACTTTGAGGTCAAGAAACCCTACATTTTGTCATCTAATTTGACAACTTAGGCTTCATATAAGCTCTTGTAACGGTCGGGTCATCTCATAACTCTCCCACTACGATGAGGCTTATCCAATTCATGACTAGGATCCATTTGACTATCAAATGTAATTAAATTGTTAACAACTTTTATTAACTATTTAGTGGCTTCACTTGGAACCAACTTTTCAACACTATTGAACATATTCAAGTTTCAACATGTATGCTTAAAACTCTCAAAACTCGAAGGGTTGTAAACTAACTTTACTACTCTTCTATAATCTCAAAGTTGTCTCATGGACACCTTTTAGATATAATGATGTTCACTATACAATCTATATTGTATATCCTAACAAGAGTCTGATAATGACGTGTAATTCTTTATTGTTGTGACCATGTCTAACAAGGTCTTGTTTCTCCTCTTACAGCACAATTTCACACAATTGTACTTTGTGCTAGAGTTGAGATAAAATCTCACTTTCTATCAATTAGTCTTAGTACATAAGGTTCCTGTACTTTTCACTGTGATCTGATCATAGTGTCTTGATAGATTTACTTAATTGACCTTCAACTTGAGTCTTATATTCCTTGAACTTTTCAAAATATTCAGACTTATGTTGCATTAGGTTACGATACTTATTTCTTGAATAATCATCAGCTAGAGTGATGAAATATTCATCGGTGTTCTTTGGCCTGTAGGCTTTTCCAACAAAAACCTATGGATTATCTTGCATGAAAGGCAAGATCTTAAGACATATAAAGTAATTAACTCTAACATTTAGAGAATCACTTCGTAGTAGTCTTTTTATTCAAATTGATCAGAATCAATCTTGAATGCCAAAGACAAACATCATATTTTAGGAGAATATAAATTGTCTTTATATTCTGGATTCTATAATCCTGAATATCTCACTGTGTAGTATTTTATATGTTAACAATTTAACACATACAAATTATTCTTATTTTTCGGCTGAACTTTTCAAACAATTTTGAAAATAAAAATTTAGTACTAAAATATTCATACTATATGAACATTTTATTAGTAATAAAGTTAGAGAAATTGAATTTCTCCTATGGTACTAAAAACACCATATTCAGCATTAAATAACAATTATTTCTTATGGACATCTTAATGTCTCCCACTACATTAATTGAGATGGGTTTTCTGGTGCCAACAAGTAGAGATCATTCTACATAATTAAGTATTTTCCAAGAATTATATAAAATGTAATGAAGAACAAATCTTAATAGTGGATCTGAATCTACTATATAGGTGATAATGAAAAAATCTAGTAAATCAAATTTACTTTTATCCATGTTCTTGATGGAGCGCTCATGGCACGCAGCGGAAGCGATTTGGATCATGGACACTCTAATTTCATCAATTTAAACAAATGGAAACATGCAAAAGCGATGAAAAAGAGAAGTTAGAACACATACCCTTGTCGTTCGTAATTCTCCAAATTCACCGCCAGAAGCTCCTCACGAGCTCACCGAGCCTTCTCACGAAACCTTCGTGGACCACCCACGGTAGTCCCGCTATCCTCAGGCCGAGAAACGGAGTAGTGGGACTCCTTTAATTCAAGAAAAGAGGGAAGAAGCTCACAGAAGAAAAACAATTTTTCTTAAACAGAGAGCTGCATAAGGAAGAAGAAGAAGTTGAAGAGATAGAGAGAGAGAATCAAATTCTCATTTCAATTCAACAACCCCAATATGCACTCACGCATATTTTGAATTTCTTTTTTTTTTTTTTTTTTTAATTCAAAAAAAAGCCTGATGAATCATTTGATCTGATATATACTGTGTATATATATATGCCTTACATGTGTCTTACCCTTGCATGTAAGACACATGTAAATAAATATATATATATATATATATATATATATATATATATTTATATATTATTATTATTAAAAATAATAATTATTATTTTATTAATTAAACTTTTTAATTAATAAAATATATATATATATAAATTAATTAATATTATTTAATTCAATATCAAATATTAATTAAATAATATAATTAATCCTGATTTTCCGAAAACCGACTTTTTGCACATGAATCCTATTCATGTTTTAAGACCAAATTCATATTTAAATCATATTTAAATATGTCCATATATTAATTAAACTTTTTAATTAATATATTTTAATTAATTAAACTTTTTTAATTAATTAATATTATTTAATTCAATATCAAATATTAATTAAATAATATGATTAAGCCCGGTTTTCCGAAAACCGACTTTTTGCACATGAATCTTATTCATGTTTTCAGACCAATACCATATTTAAATCATATTTAAATATGTCTATCCTTCTTCCACAAACCCGAATTTGAACGATTCAAATTCTTTTCTTTTCTTTTATACTGTTTCACGGCTTTATCCGAGCTAGCAAGGAGAACCGTAAGGACCTACAGATCATGAGCTCCAACGATACGAGATTATCCGGTCAAAACTCTTTCAACCGAACTAACCAACATTCGTTAACCCCCGGAGACTCCACTAAAGTCCAAGGGCTGCACTCTCCTCACTGTAGATATATTGTGTCCTGTTGATATAACTATCATCAGTAAGTCGATCCTTCACAGGTCGTTCATAATCACAACGGGTCATTTAAACCGTTTAACCCTTGTATTATATCTTGTTCCTTAAGTACCACTGACACCTCTAATGAACAGATGATTTGTGGTCCAACCATCAAATCAGATTCCTCCCTGATCAGGAGAGGATGGGCCCAATGTTCAAGACCTGGAGTCAGCACTTAAGGGAACAACCTCTCTACTAACCCTGAAAGCGGGTAGGAGTGAACTCCAATCTTGCTACAACTATGTCCCCAGCCACTTATTCAATCTTATCCCCAAGATGGTAGGCATATTGAGTCGGCGATCTGGCCACTCTCACCCGTACAAGTCAAAGGATAAGGTCAAATAAACAGGAGTCCATAGTAAGCTCAGGATTGAGATCGAGTTACCTAAGTCATCATATGAAAAAAACCGGTCTTTACAGTAAACGGTGTTATAAAGAAAGAGCGATTTTATTTCTTGGTTCGGTCTTGTGCAAACTCATTGCACAGGACGCCCTCACTCACATGTCTCTACATGAAACGATTCGAATCACATCGTTTTGTACTATACAAAGTGAGCCGCGTCCAATAGTGTCCCCAGGATAAGGTACCCAGCCTTATCCCTATACTATAGACCATTTTGGCTGTCTACTTGAACTTGATTCACATTCATGTCACACATGAAGTTCAAGTACTCACACTACTGCCATGGGTGTTAGTTATTGGTATAGGTTAATACAAACACAATTCACTAAAATTCAATAACAACTTTATTGAAATATAATATATACATTCATTCAGTTTACAAACTACGAGTTTTAGGACATAAAACCCAACAGTTCTTCTTATAGAGGTATTTCATAAATTCCTCTTATTATGACTACTTTGCTAATTTAGAAACTATTTTCTTTTAGCTACAGTCATATGGTTTCTTTTCTTGGATTTTAGTAATACTTAATTTTTGAGATTATTTAGATAAATATCTAAATCTAGCTTTTATTGACTTCAACAATATCTCATATGTTGTTCTCATCTTCTTTATCTTCTTAGCTTGACATCTAATATGTCAAATAGAAAATTTGTATAAGCCATCTCGTTATATTGTTTTATTAATCATGTGCTTTACGAACAATTCGATTAGCATTGACAACAGGTTTTTGAGAACATTTCTCAATAAAGACAAATTAAAGAAAAAATTTACACGGTCATTATATAGTGTTAACATTATTTTTCCAAGTGATATTATTTTCTCAATTTGACAAATTAGTAACGAAAATTAAAATTCAGAGAAATAGATATAATATTGAAATATATAAAAAAATATATATATTTATCTAATAACATGCAATCAATATTCATTCAATTTCAGCATAGAAAACAAACAATTTGATAAATGAACCCTGAAACATTATTTTTTTAATGCTATGATACTTTAGTGAGTTAGAACAAGTGCCGCCGTAGGGTAGGTCAAATGCCCCTTCACTAAACCGAGACAATCTCAACCAAGTGTTATCCCAAAATAACTCTTATTTCTATAACATTTAGTTACCATTAGTTTGGTCAAGAAAATCATTAACAACCTTAATGATATCTTTGTAAGTGTAACCCATCATTTTAGATTCTATAATTTTATCCCAACAAGTGCCGCCGTAGGGTAGGTCAAGTATTGGAAATAAAATTACAATCCTATCTATCTCAGGAGATTCACCCTGATATTGACCCATGTAAACACCTTCCGTAGGGGGACGGTCCAAAAGCCGCCGCGAGGCCCCACATGAATCTCACGTTGTGAACCAATGATAGAGACCGTAGGATATGTTGACACATTTCCTTCTCCCACTTACTATTTAAAAATACTTTCTCAAGAGATTCACCCTGATATTGACCCATGTAAACACCTTCCGTAGGGGGACGGTCCAAAGCCGCCTCGAGGCCTCACATGAATCTCACGTTGTGAATCTATGGTAGAGACCGTAGGGTGATTTTGACATATGTCTTTCTCCCACTAAGTATTTTGAAATAGGGTTTTCTATTACTTAGACAAATTAGGCTAATCTCATTTATCTAAGTTTTTCAATCTACCCTTTCATAACCCTTATGTTGGTTAGATTGATTTTAATGTGAATTATCAAGTATATTAAACTATTTAAAACTAATCACATTATGAGCCTGCTTAATGAAATAAAATAAAATTTGACTAATTCAACCCCCAGGCCAGTTCTTAGGTAGAGGTGTTCCTTTTCAGTCAACTTAAGTACCTCACCCGAGTAACCTTTCTTAGACAGGGTTCCCTTATAGTCAATTTTTATTTCAAATTCATTAATCTTTAATTAACTATTAATTACTAGATCAATGAACTTCAGTTGATTTTAAGCAATGTTTTTAATCCTATTAAAAACTAATTCACCTTATGGATAATCTTGAATTTTTAACAATTTTAAACCCTTTAAAACAAAATTAAAGATTATCCTATATTCTAATCTTATTAGAATAAAAGATAAACTAAATTCAAATATTTAAACTCTTTAAAGAATGAATTAAATTATCTTTTAAATAGGGGAAAAAAAAAATCTAATCTCATAGGAAAATATCCTAACCTCATTTGGAAAATATCCCTAATACTTATTGAAAATATATCTCAATCTTATTGGGAAAAGATTTATCAAGATTTCCCAATCTTATTAGGAAAAGATTTTATATATCCTAATCAATATTAGAAAAATATGGATTCCTATTTAAGTATCCTAATTTAAAATTTCCAAATATAACAATTATATTGAAAGATATGGAAATATAAACATATTAGGAAATCATCTAATCAAATTAGAAAGCATTTTAATCATAATATTCCAAATATCACAATTATATTTAAAAATAATTAAAATGCATGATCATGCTTAACCTATGGTGGGATTTTAATCTAGATGACATACTTTATGCAACCAAACATAATTTAAAACATACATCAACATGCATAATTAAATTTAAAAAAAAACGCAGCAAAATTGACCGGCATATTTGGCATATCCTAAGAAATTGAAAACTAATTTAAATTACAATAATTTAAATCCAAGATATATCTTGGTCTTCGAATTTCCTTCCTTTGTTGATCCATCAAAATTTAGAAACCCTAAAATTGTCTTGAGTATCCACCCGCCTTTGAAAAAAAATATATGCTTCTCAAACCACCAGATTGGTCAACTCAAACTCTTTCTGCAATGCATAGGCGATGGTGGCAGATTGAAGACCCATTGTCCAAACAATTTGAAAAACTCTATTCTCAGTTACTCAATTCTAAATTGAGATTTTAATAAGAATTCATCAAATCAATTCAATTCGAGAAGACACTCAATTCCAAATTGAGATTTTAAAAAGAATTCATCAATTCAATTCAAGAATTAATCTTCAGCAGAATCAATGTCTTCACCGCCTAACATTTAAGCTAAATGAGTACACCACTTGCACTTTGTATTCATCACTTGGACTCACCTCAACAAATAAGTTTCATATGCAAATCAATCCTTCTTTCAAAGAATCTTCACCGCCTAACGAAATCACAATCGTTCGCCATCTTGTCTCCATCTCTTTGAAGAACAGATTAAATTACAAAAATCCTTAACCCTTATGGGTTTTACAATTTGATCTAATCAAAAGGTTTAAATCTAATGCCAATCAAATATGCCTAAACAATCAATTTTGCAAACCATATATATCACATATATATAAACTTAAAATACCCACCATACACAATTTTAATTCTAAACAAAACTCAAAGAAAGCTCTGATACCATTTCAAGGGAATGAACTCTTCATTCCCCGCAGCGGAAGCGTTTGGAATCGTTACTCATTTGATTTATTTAGAATTAAACTAAAATACAGGTTAAGCATATAATACACCTTTGAAGATCAATCATCTTCTTGTGTTCCTTTTTCCACGAGATCTTCCTCGCTATGACTCGAACACGGGATCAAGGCTTGTGGGAGCTCTTTGAAAGAATGAGAGAACAATTCTCTCTGCAGAGGGTGAGTAGTGTGTTTGGCCAACACTTTGGCTAAACCTAAATGTCTTATTTATAATAAGGCTTTTAGGAATTAATTTTATTTTATAAAATACATTTTAATATCTAATATATTAAAATATGTATTTTATATTTATTTGAATCTTATTCAAATATTATAAAATTAATCTTTTATAATATACTTTAAACCAATTTGAATCACATTCAAATAACATAAGTATATAGTTTTTAATATTAATGTATCATATACATAAACTATTTCCTCTAATATTTAATGTATCAAATACAATTAATATATTTTACTCTTCTACATTTAATATATCAAATATATTAAATATTAATTTGAATATTTCAAATTTTCTTTCAACTAAATTGATCCTTTTAGTGTTACTATGAGCTAGCAAGGGGACCTTATGGACCTACAGATTTATAAGCTCCAATGATACAAAATTAATTAATTAAACTCATTAATTAATTGACTTTCATTCATTAACTCTAGGTCACTCCACTATAGGCCTAGAGTTGCACTCTTATGCACTGTAAGACAAGTTGTGTCCATGGATATAATCATTACATGCAAGTCGATCATTCACGAGTTGTTCGTAATTACAGCTGGGTCAAAAGTCCGTTTTACCCCTGTAATTACATCTTATACCTTAAGTACCACTGATTCTCTAATGAACAACTTGTTTATGATCCAACCATAAACCAAGTCCCTCTCGGGCCAGTGAGAGGGTGGGGCCCCATTGTTCAAGTCCCGAAATCAGCACTTAAGGGAACTACTCATCTACTTTCCCTATAGGGAAGAAGTGAATTCCATCTTGTGAAACTTATGTTCCCAACTCCCTATTTGGTCAAGTCCCCAAAATGGTAGGCTTATTGAATCGGCTATAAAGGTCATTCTCACCCATACAAATCAAAGGACGAGCCCTCACAGGCAGGAGTTCATAACTCACTCAGGATTAAGATCGAGTCACATATGATCATCCTGTGAAATATTAATGTTCTCAAATAACGGATTTATAAAGAGAGATTATATATTTCGTGGTCCAGTCTTATACAAACTCATTGTATAGGATACCCCCACTCACATGTCTCTACATGAATGATTTGGATCAAATCATTTGTAACAATTACAAAGTGGGTCGTATCAATAGTGTTACCAGGATAAGGCACCCAACCTTATCCATATACTATAGACCCTTTAGGTTATTACTTGAACATGATCCTCTCGTATGTCAACTACATACAGTTCAAGATTACACTAATAACCTTGGATTTTATTTATATAATGAATATTATAAATTACAAATAATAATAATAAAATAATTATCAAATAATTATTAATTAATTACGAGGCTTTAGGGCATAAATCCCAACATGAAGTTCTAACTTCTTCTAGTACTTGCGACTATGAAAAAACGCAAAATTACAATCACCTTCCTTGACCCATCGCACTTTAGCTTTCTACCTCCAAATGATATTTTCTTTCTTAATCAAATCTGCAAACTCCACCTTAAGAGGCAAACGTTCCTTCTGCACGGACTCATCAAACTACCTAACTTCTTCAATACTATCAATCACACTAATCCTACTTAAAAGGTCTTGCTTCTTCAACCTGATATCACCAAAAACATCACGACTCCAAGACTTTAAAACACCTTTTAAAAAAATTCAGCTTCCCCATAAAACTGTAGCCTTCCCATTTACCCGAAGCCTCCACATTCCACAACGAAGTAAAAGACGACTTAAAGGAAGGATGGGTCAACCACATATTCTCAAACCTGAAAAGACAAGGACCCCATTTCTGAGGACCCGAAACAAGAGTCAAAGGCCAATGATCTGAAGTTACTCTAGGACCTAAGGTCTTTCTCACAATAGAAAACACATCCATCCAGCCATGAGACAACAAACCTCTATCAATCCTAGTACGCGCCCTATTATTGGCCCAGGAAAACCTCTCATTCGCCAAAGGAGGATCAAACAGATTGTCACTCTCAATAAACTCATTAAAAAGATTCATAGACCTCGTCATCCTTCCACCAGAAGCCTTCTCTGTAGGGGACCGAACCACATTAAAGTCCCCCGCTAAACACCAACAATCACCACACTTAATCGTAAAATCCCTTAATTCGTCCTAAAACGCCCCCTCCTCTCAGTTCTAGGGGGACCATAAACCCTAGAAATCCACCACACCCTCGACCCATGAATCTGAAACGAGAAGGAAACAGAGAATCTACCTTTCACCACCTCCAAGGGAGCAACCAAGTGATTATCCCACATCACAAACAACCCCATTGTCGCCCCAGTAGAGACAAGACTTTCCCACTCCACATTTATTTTACCCCACACACTTCTCACCCGGTCCCAAAAAATCGATGGCACTTTGTTTCAGATAAAATCACAATGTTCGAATTTTCACTAGCCAAGACCTCTTTTACCAACCTACGTTTATCCCGACCTCATAAACCCCTAACATTCCAAAAGAAGATCTTCATTGGGAAACCACAACCACCCCGCCTTTCAAGGACGCCTTCTTACCACCATAATTAACCGAGCAATCCAGATTCTTGAGTTCCCTATTAACCTTCCCTCCACCTTTACGAGAAATACCTTTTTTTTCTTACTATTAAGTATAGAATTCTCAACTAAAATTGGAGCTGGATCAGACAAGGCCTTGACAGTCGGGACTTCATGAACACCCACTGAAGCTAACGTCGCCCACCTTTGCGGCCAATGGCCAAAATCGCCTCCACTAACCAGATTCTTTGAGGCCCTACAACAAAGGGTAAAAACTCACGAACAACACCATTGTCAGAACAAAAAGGGGTTGCTCCCCTGAAAGCAATATCTGGTAAAGGTCGACTGAGGCAAGGAACTTCCAGGAATCGGGCAAGAGTTGAACATAAAAGGATAGAAGGAATTAACCCTCAAACCCCATCCCTACTGGCAAAGCCAAAGACTAAAGACCCGAAAACCCGTGACCATTAAGAGACACCAACCCCCCCCCCCCCCCCCCCCCCCCAAAAAAATTTTTTTTCTTACTATTAAGTATAGAATTCTCAACTAAAATTGGAGCTGGATCAGACAAGGCCTTGACAGTCGGGACTTCATGAACACCCACTGAAGCTAACGTCGCCCACCTTTGCGGCCAATGGCCAAAATCGCCTCCACTAACCAGATTCTTTGAGGCCCTACAACAAAGGGTAAAAACTCACGAACAACACCATTGTCAGAACAAAAAGGGGTTGCTCCCCTGAAAGCAATATCTGATAAAGGTCGACTGAGGCAAGGAACTTCCAGGAATCGGGCAAGAGTTGAACATAAAAGGATAGAAGGAATTAACCCTCAAACCCCATCCCTACTGGCAAAGCCAAAGACTAAAGACCCGAAAACCCGTGACCATTAAGAGACACCAACCCCCCCCCCCCCCCCCCAAAAAAAAGGGAAAGAGCCAAACAAAGAACACGTACCTGATTTGTCATTCCGGCTGAATTTACCTTAGACAGCAGATGAACAAATGTATCCATAGACACCGTTTGAAGCTCTTTGCCGAAAATAGAACAAGACCCAACCTCCATCGGAATCTCAGACCTCAGATGAACGTCCATACAACCTGCGCATCACCATTATGTTCCTCAACAAAGGAACTTTACTCCCCATCGAACACAAGCTCCAAATTCAAATTTTCGCTTTCCTTTGCTGTCGGAGAAGACAAAAACGAATCATTTTCGGAGTAGCTAACAATCGATGGATCTAACTCGTAACCCTCATTGGCCTCAACCCGATCTGAATGACCCAAACTTAAAGCTCAATCAAGGTCCATGACATTTTTGGCCTCACACACGCGTGCATAACAACAACCTCCACCACACCTTCCTCAAACTCGCTCATCACGGCACGACCAACGACTAATCTCACCGGGAAAAAAACTTCTTCATACTTCAGGTAACAAACTGAAGGAATGAGCCCCTCTTTCAAACCTTTGGCCTTGAAACTAACCTCCTCCGACCAACACTTTTCCCCCCGAACTTCCTCGTCCACGAACAAACCCCCACACAGATCGGCCACCGACGCAATCACTCTTCTCGATCTGAGCATTGAAGGAATATCCAAGGTTGTAACCCAACCTCCATCGAAAATTAACTTCCTTCCTTCTGTCACCTTCTTTAAGTCCCAAGGAAAAAGACTAAACTCTATCGAAGACTTCCTCCCCAACAAACCCATCTCCTGGTTTTCCATTGTTAACAATCTCTCTAGCATCCCTCGAACTTCCACAAATTCCCACTACCAAATTAGCACACAAAAGCTTGAAAACTACCCCAACCTTAACCACTTCCTGAATACAATCTTTGATGGAGAACCATTAGACTCCAACGAGAGTCTTGTAACTAAAAAGGAAGAAGAATTGTCGAACACATTCTCAACATCCACTTCCACCTCCCCTTCTACCCCAAAATTCTTATTAAAATTAGTCGGATCCTCCCCCAAAACTTGTACAAAGTTCTTCTTCCTTGTCACCCCCGATAGCTTCAACTTCTTAAAATCAACCTTACCCCCTTGATCTTGCTTAGTTGTAGAACTGATTGCCGATGTAGACAGCGTATTTGGTCCGGGCATTTGTTTATTATTAATGTTTTTACCTTATTTATTTATTTTTTTTATCATATTTGATCGAATCTTTTTAAGTTGTAAATTCACTTTTTTATTATGTATTTAATTAATTTCGAAAAATGGAGAAAAATAACAAAAATAATGTTTTAATTGTTTGGGAATGATTTTTACCTAATTTGACAAATAAGATTAGCATTTTATGAGTATAAAATTTATAAGTAATTTTATGGCTAAAATTTAATATTCATTTATTTCTATCCCATGAGTATAAAATATTTAATTCATTTTTGGGTTAAAATTTGATATTCATTTATGAATATAAAATACTTAATTCATTTTTGGGTTAAAATTTGATATTCATTTATGAGTATAAATTATTTAATTCATTTTTGGGTTAAAATTTGATATTCATTTATGAGTATAAATTATTTAATTCATTTTTGGATTAAAAATTTAATATTCATTTATGAGTATAACATATTTGTTTATTTTTGGTCAAAATCCGTTTCAATTAAGAATAAAATTTCGAGTCATTAATTGTTTGATTTTAACCTTGTTTGACGTTCT
This sequence comes from Herpetospermum pedunculosum, assembly GCA_028017165.1. Taxonomy (NCBI): domain Eukaryota; kingdom Viridiplantae; phylum Streptophyta; class Magnoliopsida; order Cucurbitales; family Cucurbitaceae; genus Herpetospermum; species Herpetospermum pedunculosum. Next base: position 47,743,975 of record CM051529.1, read on the forward strand.
CATCGTCTATAAATATCGGGTAAAGAATCATTCAAAGGGAGAAGAAAAAAAAGAGAAATATCATAGCAAAAGGCTCGTAGAGGGAAGATCGATAAAATTAGAGTTAGAATTTAAAATATGATTTTTGAAGTCAAAATCTTGATTTGACTAAAAAACCAATTTTCTTTCCTCATTGTCCCACACTTTTTTCTCTTCCTCCATCTTCTTCCCCAACATCATCTTCTCCACCTTCATCCAAACACCATCTTCGAACTTAGGAGGCAACCATTGAGCGGCGAGCAGACGGTGGCGACTTCTCCAGATCGGTGCTGAAGAAGAACCAGATTGGCGGCAGACGAAGCTCACAAACGGCAGCCTTGAATCTAGGATTCATCTTTTTCACGTGGGGTAAGAGAGAATAAATCTTCATTTTAAAGTTTTAAGTTTATTTACAATTTTGCATTTATTTTTTTGTCTTATTTACAATTTTGCTATTAATAAAAAATTTCAAAAATTGCACTCTTAACTTTTAGTTAAGTTTCATGTTTTTTTTTATTTTCTTTATTTTTGTGTTATGTTTTGATTTAAAAAAATGAAAATTCTAAAAAAACAATTCTTGATTTATTTGTTTACCTTAATTTAAGATTTTCTAAAATAATGTTGATTTATTTGTTTTAAACTCGGGCATTTTAAATGATTTTAAAATTAGATCTTTCATTTGATTTTCAATTTATTCTAAAATTAGAATTTTCAAAAGTATTTCAAAACGAATTTCAATTAATATTATCATGTAAAAATCCTATGACGGAGTTGAGATTTTCTCAAATTCTTGAGGCGACAATTTTCTTTATTTAAGGAAAATTTAAAACGTGATAATCAATTAATGATTAATTTCACCCACTATATCAAATTCTTACTTTACTCTTAAAGTTGAGATATGATTAAGTGAGACATCTTTTTAAATGTAATACTATTTTCTTTTTTCTCAAATTAAGGACATTTTAAATAAATTTAATTGGATAATAAAGATAAAATTTGGCTACCGTTTTAACGGGTGTTGTAGGGTGCTAGCACCTTCCCTACACTCAACCGACCCCCGAACTTGATTTCTGTTTTTTTATACCAGTTTTTGTTTTAAGGTGACCAATCACACCCAAAATGGTTGATGGCGACTCCATCTCTTTTATTTTTAAAACAAAACCCTTAAAAGAGGACGTCGGCCGCTCCGCGTCGCGATGACGTTGCGACAGCATGGCGACTCCACTGGGGACCTTTTTTTAGAGGGTCAGGCCATTACATTTTATCTTTTATTATCCAATTTTATTTTCTTCGTTGGTCCTTTGTTTGGTTTGTTTTATTTTATTTATGTACTATTTATTTTTTGTAACTTATTTATCGCAATTCATTTTTTTTCATTGTCATGCATTCCACACACAACCACAAGCCTCCTACCCGGGCTACACCTTGTAGGATTAGAATTGAGAATCGAGTAATGTCGACCTTCAAGGGGATATAATTGCCCCTGTATAGGCGCACGAAAGATTATCGCTCAAGTTAATTCATTTGTTAATTCTTAGCATTCGAATTAATTTGGGGGCCTTTATCTTGTAGGATTAGAATTTTACCGTCACATCATTTGTAATTTTGTTCATTTTAATTATTTGTTGATTGGATTCTGAGGTCATTTTGTTTCATTACATTTATGGTTGCATTTTTTTTAGTTGGAGTTAATCTTTATTTTTATTTTTCTAAAAAGAAATCCAAAAAAATCAAAATACTAAAATCCAAAAAGGAAAAGAAAATTATTACGTTTGTTCTCTTTGATAAAAATAAAAATATTTTCTTTCTAAAAAAATATATGTAGGATTTTTTCCTACATCTAAAAATAACATAATAAAACAAGTTTTAAGTAGTCATACTTAGAGTCATGTGTTATTTAGCTTAAATCAAATATTTTTAAGATTTAGTAGTGTCGATCTTCAATGGGACTGTCAATGTCCCGTATAGGCGCATGAAAAGTCTTATTTCATTTTCACTTTATTTTAGGAGTTAGTAGTGTCGACTTTCGAGGGGATTTAAATGCCCCCGTATTGGCGCATGAAAGGTCTTATGCATTTGTTTTTTCTCATATCATTATTATTATTATTTTTTAAAAAAATATTTTCTTGTCACAAAAAAATAATTAAAAGTAAAAATTGAGTAGTGTCGACCATCGAGGGGATGTAAATGCCCCGTATAGGCGCATGAAAAAAAATCTTTTAGATTGAGTAGTGTCGACCATCGAGGGGATGCAAATGCCCCCGTATAGGCGCATGAAGTGTTTTTACCTAAGTTATTTCATTTGTTATTTTATAACATTGAAATTAAGTGTTGAGTCTTGTCTTCTAAAATTTTAGTTTAGGATTATCTTCCATTTTTTTTATTAAAAAAAAAAAAAAAACTGGATAACAAAAAAATGCATAGCACATCATTCATACACATCTCATCTATGAGTAGGACATTGTTAGACACCTTCATGCATTTCCATAAGATCATATTGGTTCATTATATGAAACTCAAAGAGTTCATTTGAGTTTTTGACATATCCTAGAATGTAAGCATCATGCATTTTTCACGTTCATAAATTGGTGACTCATTGGGATCTCCTGCAAGCACAAAATTTCTCTCGTGAATAATTTTTTTTTCTCTTTCTAAATACATTTAGGGTCTAGGCATATTTACATGCATAAAAAGAAAATTTCATTGCATTGTCCCATTTTGCATGTCAAGACATTAACATTTTTTTAAATAAAAAATATTGTTAATCGCATATATCATCTACCAAAATAAAAAATATTCATGCATCATTATCTAATTTCGCATGTCAAGTCATAACATTTTTTTTAAAAAAAAAAAAAATTATTTGTCAGTTGCATAAAGTTATCTCATATATGCATCATAAAAAAATAAAAAAAATATTCATGCATCATTAGCTAATTTTGCATGTCAAGTCATAACATTAAAAAAAAATTGTTAATCCCATTATATCATCTCACACATGCATACATCAAAAGATAAAAAAAAAAACAAAAAAAATATTTGTTATTACATCATGAAAAAATTAAAAATTAAAAAATAAATGTGATGCATTATTCTGTATGTTAAATCATCAATTGCATCATATCATCTCACACAGGCATATATATAAAAAAACAAAACAAAACAAAAAATAATTTGTTATCATGCACATGCATACATCACAAAAATCAAGTTTCACTACTATCTCACACATGATACAAATGCTCATGCATCATTATCTCATTTCACATAAAAAAAAATCAAAATAAAAAAACATTTGTTATTCATCAATTCCATAATATCATCTCACACATGTTTTTCACAAAACATTATCAATTTTTATCATATTCTTCATCACATCATTTAAAAATAAAAAAATAAAACATTTTTGTGTTCACTTTGATTACCCTTGTGTTTACTTTGGTCGTTCATGTTAGCTGAAAACTTAACAAGATTTTTGAGCAAAAATGTTGAATCATCATTTGGGGGAATGAAAAAATAGAAAATGAAAAAAAAAAAAGAATGAGTGCTTTCACTACTGTTATAAAAGAAATTGTCAAGTCTCAACCATTTTATGTCTTCTTTGAAAAATACTTCTCTCAAGTTTCATAATTGAGACGAACTCGTAGGTGAAGACGACCTTATTTCGACCTATATATCCCTCATGTGCTAAACACTTTGTCACCACACAACTTGAGCAAGATTTTAATCTTCATACTGGGGCAAACACCCTTTTGCAGTGAGAGTCCAAGGTAAAACCTTGAATTTGCATGTCGCATAAACTTTGAGGCAATTTACCCTTATTTTGTGGATCCACCTTTAAATCCATACCAAGCTCACCATCAACGTTATATGGTGTCTCTCTACCCATCTAGCCTATTGTTCAACCTGCCACATTTAATTAGATGGAAAGCATCCCAAATTCTTCGAGAGAACTGCAAATGTAATAAACAGTATTGAACTCTTGTGATCTACTGCTTCATAATTAAGACTTGTAATTTCTCATATATTCCTCAGATTCAACTTCATTTGATCCAAATTCTCATTTCTTTCTATTCTTATCATTTGTTATTTCTCTTTCCTCGATTAGAAAGTGATTCCAAGACCTAAGATAATAGTTTTGTGAACTAATGAGTCGGTAACTTTGAAAATTATCTTGAAGTCTCAATTTCTTTCAATGAGTTTTGCTTGCGGGACATCCTCGATAACAAGAATCATGGCCAAAGAAACGACGAGGAAAGACTACAAGGAGTTGTAAATGAGTAACTAAATGTTATCAATTATTTGTATATGATTGCACAATTTCTTGCTAAATAAAAGAAACAATGTTTAGCAAAAAAAAAAAAAAAAAAAAAAAAAAAAAAAAAAAATGCTGCGAGATTTGTGCAATCAGTAGATCAAGGAACTATGTCTCGGAATGCTTGGAAAATCTCCTTTGCAAAGCAACCATTTGGGGCAAAGCCTCCATCTTCGCTAAACCGAAACAATTCTTTCAAAACTTTGTACACTGGAGCAAAGTCATCATCAACAAGGCTGGAGTAAAGCCTCTATCTTTGCCACACTGGAGCAGAGCCATCATGAAACAAACTGGAGCAAAGTTTTTTTTGTCTTTGTCATACTGGAGCAAAGTCTCCATCTTTTCCACACTGGAGCAAGACCAATATCAACAAACTGGAAAAAGGTCACCATCTACGCTTAGGGCAAAATCAATATCGACAAGCTGATGCATTTGATTGCGTCATATAGAAAAAAAAAAGAAAAAAAAAAAAGATTGATGCAATCAATAGATCAAAAAGCTTCATCTCTAAATGCTTAAAATCTCATCTTTAAATCAACAATGGAGCAAAGTCTTCATCTTTGCCACACTGGAGCAAGACCACCATCAACACACTGGGGCAAAGGCGTCGCATTTGCCACATTTGGGCAAAATGGTTCATCTTGTCACACCAGACCAAGTCAAGATAGAGATATTATCGCATTTATCGAAGACCCAAGCTTACTCAAAGAAAGAAGAATATATACATGAGATGATTTCCTAAGGAGCTGTTTCATGTTTTCAAAACTATTGTCCAAAGAATTGGAATCACTTCATTCGTCTTCCATTGGATCATATTTCAATCTTACACGAATATTCAAATTTTTATAATCAATCTCTTATTGTTCAGGAGATTTGAAAACCACATTCTTTTTTCCTTACGAAGAAAACGTGTATTGTTTACTATTTCATACTTATTCGAACTCAAACTCATATTCAAACTATTGTGTCTATTACAAGACTAAATCATGAAGCAGTTAATCAAGTAAGATGTTCAATACTGGAAACTACCTTTGATAGTTCTCTAAACTAGCACATCAGACACTTCTCAAAAACCCACTGAACCCTAATATGGTGAGTAATCTACGATTGACATACATGATTACTTTCCAGTGAAAGCATTCATTCAAAAAAAAAAAAAAAAAAAAAAGATCTCATATGATGACAACATTTTCTCTTTTTGATTCTTTACTACTAAGTATCAGCTAACAAGAACAATGAGAGTAGACCATGATAATCATTTTTCCTTAAACATGAAAATCATTTTGATGTCATAATTTCCACATATCTTACATTTCGTTAATTGATTTAAGATCATTTACATCATTATTTCTCAAAAAAACAAAAATCCTTCTCGTATATCATGGTTAGATAAAGATCAGGCATACCATGCTGCATTTATCTACCATTGGCATGTACATGCATACATGTTGCATTCATGACATTTTTAATCCACCATCAGCATGCACATGCATACATACTGCATTCATGACATTCATTTTTCTACTATTGGCGTGCATATGCATCAATGCATCATGCCTTCAAAATAAATTTCATTGATCAAACCAAAACAAATTAAGGCACACGTTGTCATGCATTATTGATGAGCAAGTTCCACCGTAACGCTGAAAATAATTAATTCATTTGCATTTGGCATTTTTTTTACATTTGCATGTCATCACATTATCTGTTGAGAGTCAGTCATCAATTCATTCTAGTATTCACATCATTTGACCAACTCACATTTCATAACTCAAGCATTTAAGTCTTCTTTATATTCACCAGAATTTTTTAATATGTTTTGATAAAAAATTTAAAATTTTAAAATATTTTTCAAAGGTTTAATGTTGACAACTAAGTTTTGAAATAAAAACCGTTGTCCCTTTTAAAGCAAATTTCTGAAATACGAAGTCCCTGTTTTAAAAGTGTCTTTTGTTTGACGACTAAGTTTTGAAATAAAAATCGTCGTCCCTTTCAAGAAAATTTCTGAAATACGAAGTCACTGTTTTAAAGGAGTCTTTTGTTTGACAACTAAGTTTTGAAATAAAAATCGTTGTCCCTTTTAAAGCAAATTTCTGAAATACGAAATCCCTGTTTTAAAAGTGTCTTTTGTGTTGACGACTAAGTTTTGAAATAAAAATCGTCGTCCCTTTAAACCAAATTTCTGAAATACGAAGTCACTGTTTTAAAGGAGTCTTTTGTTTGACAACTAAGTTTTGAAATAAAAACCGTTGTCCCTTTTAAAGCAAATTTCTGAAATACGAAATCCCTGTTTTAAAAAGTGTCTTTTGTGTTGACGGCTAAGTTTTGAAATAAAAATCGTCGTCCCTTTAAAGCAAATTTCTGAAATACGAAGTCACTGTTTTAAAGGAGTCTTTTGTTTGACAACTAAGTTTTGAAATAAAAACCGTTGTCCCTTTTAAAGCAAATTTCTGAAATACGAAATCCCTGTTTTAAAAGTGTCTTTTGTGTTGACGACTAAGTTTTGAAATAAAAACCGTCGTCCCTTTAAAGCAAACTTCTGAAATACGAAGTCACTGTTTTAAAGGAGTCTTTTGTTTTACAACTAAGTTTTGAAATAAAAACCGTTGTCCATTTTAAAACAAATTTATGAAATACGAAATCCCTGTTTTAAAAGTGTCTTTTGTGTTGACGACTAAGTTTTGAAATAAAAATCGTCGTCCCTTTAAACCAAATTTCTGAAATACGAAATCACTGTTTTAAAGGAGTCTTTTGTTTGACAACTAAGTTTTGAAATAAAAACCGTTGTCCCTTTTAAAGCAAATTTCTGAAATACGAAATCTTTGTTTTAAAAGTGTCATTTGTGTTGACGACTAAGTTTTGAAATAAAAACCGTCGTCCCTTTAAAGCAAATTTCTGAAATACGAAGTCACTGTTTTAAAGGAGTCTTTTGTTTGACAACTAAGTTTTGAAATAAAAACCGTTGTCCATTTTAAAGCAAATTTCTGAAATACGAAATCCCTGTTTTAAAAGTGTCCTTTGTGTTGACGACTAAGTTTTGAAATAAAAACTGTCATCCCTTTAAAGCAAATTTCTGAAATACGAAATCACTGTTTTAAAGAAGTCGTTTGTTTGACAACTAAGTTTTGAAATAAAAAACGTTGTCCCTTTTAAAGCAAATTTCTGAAATACGAAATCCCTGTTTTAAAAGTATCTTTTGTGTTGACGACTAAGTTTTGAAATAAAAGTCGTGGTCACTTTAAAGCAAATTTCTGAAATACGAAGTCACTGTTTTAAAGGAGTCTTTTGTTTGACAACTAAGTTTTGAAATAAAAACCGTTGTCCATTTTAAAGCAAATTTCAGAAATACGAAATCCCTGTTTTAAAAGTATCATTTGTGTTGACGACTAAGTTTTGAAACAAAAATCGTCGTCCCTTTAAAGCAAATTTCTGAAATACGAAGTCACTGTTTTAAAGGAGTCGTTTGTTTGACAACTAAGTTTTGAAATAAAAACCGTTGTTCCTTTTAAAGCAAATTTCTGAAATACGAAATCCCTGTTTTAAAAGTGTCTTTTGTGTTGACGACTAAATTTTGAAATAAAAGTCGTCGTCCCTTTAAAGCAAATTTCTGAAATACGAAGTCAGTGTTTTAAAGGAGTCTTTTGTTTGACAACTAAGTTTTGAAATAAAAACCCTTGTCCCTCTTAAAGCAAATTTCTGAAATAAGAAATCCCTGTTTTAAAAGTGTCCTTTGTGTTGACGACTAAGTTTTGAAATAAAAACCGTCGTCCCTTTAAAGCAAATTTCTGAAATACGAAATCACTGTTTTAAAGGAGTCTTTTGTTTGACAACTAAGTTTTGAAATAAAAACCGTTGTCCATTTTAAAGCAAATTTCTGAAATACGAAATCCCTATTTTAAAAGTGTCCTTTGTGTTGACGACTAAGTTTTGAAATAAAAACCGTCATCCCTTTAAAGCAAATTTCTGAAATACGAAATCACTGTTTTAAAGAAGTCGTTTGTTTGACAACTAAGTTTTGAAATAAAAACCGTTGTCCCTTTTAAAGCAAATTTCTGAAATACGAAATCCCTGTTTTAAAAGTATCTTTTGTGTTGACGACTAAGTTTTGAAATAAAAGTCGTGGTCACTTTAAAGCAAATTTCTGAAATACGAAGTCACTGTTTTAAAGGAATCTTTTGTTTGACAACTAAGTTTTGAAATAAAAACCGTTGTCCATTTTAAAGCAAATTTCAGAAATACGAAATCCCTGTTTTAAAAGTATCATTTGTGTTGACGACTAAGTTTTGAAACAAAAACCGTCGTCCCTTTAAAGCAAATTTCTGAAATACGAAGTCACTGTTTTAAAGGAGTCGTTTGTTTGACAACTAAGTTTTGAAATAAAAACCGTTGTCCCTTTTAAAGCAAATTTCTGAAATACGAAATCCCTGTTTTAAAAGTGTCTTTTGTGTTGACGACTAAATTTTGAAATAAAAGTCGTCGTCCCTTTAAAGCAAATTTCTGAAATACGAAGTCAGTGTTTTAAAGGAGTCTTTTGTTTGACAACTAAGTTTTGAAATAAAAACCCTTGTCCCTCTTAAAGCAAATTTCTGAAATAAGAAATCCCTGTTTTAAAAGTGTCCTTTGTGTTGACGACTAAGTTTTGAAATAAAAATTGTCGTCCCTTTAAAGCAAATTTCTGAAATACGAATTCCCTGTTTTAAAAGAGTCTTTTGTTGACAACTAAGTTTTGAAATAAAAACCGTTGTCTCTTTTAAAGAAAATTTCTGAAATATGAAATCCCTGTTTTAAAAGTGTCTTTTGTGTTGACGACTAAGTTTTGAAATAAAAATCGTCGCCCCTTTAAAGCAAATTTTTTAAATACGAATTTCCTGTTTTAAAAGAGTCTTCTGTTGACAACTAAGTTTTGAAATAAAAACCGTTGTCCCTTTTAAAGCAAATTTCTGAAATACGAAATTCATGTTTTAAAAATGTCTTTTGTGTTGACGACTAAGTTTTGAAATAAAAATCGTCGCCCCTTTTAAAGCAAATTTCTGAAATACGAAGTCCCTGTTTTAAAGGAGTCTTTTGTTGACAACTAAGTTTTGAAATAAAAACTGTTGTCCCTTTTAAAGCAAATTTCTGAAATACGAAGTCCCTGTTTTAAAAAAAAATATCTTTCATTTTAACAACTAAGTTTTGAAATAAAAACCGTTGTCCCATTTAAATTTAAAATAAAAAAACCAAAACCAAAACCAAAATCAAATTCAAAATCAAAATCAAAATCAAAATCTATCACTCAGCCTTTTTTATTCCAGTTGGTTAAATCGAACCCCGATCCAAGATTAGCGGTCGAAGCCTGTGGACATAACCCAGGTCCGTTTCATTTCCTTGTTGGTTAAATCGAACCTGATCCAAGATTAGCGGTCGAAGCCTGTGGACATAACCCAGGTCCGTTTCTTTTCCTTGTTGGTTAAATCGAACCCTAATCCAAGATTAGAGGTCGTAGCGTGTGTAAACTCAGGTTCGTCTTCGTTTTAATAATAAACAAATTTTCACCTACCCAATACGTTGTCTTCGTCCTTTGTCTACCCTTTCAATTCTTCAAAGATACACAAAGGGGAGCAAGCTGTAGACAGCGTATTTGGTCCGGGCATTTGTTTATTATTAATGTTTTTACCTTATTTATTTATTTTTTTTATCATATTTGATCTAATCTTTTTAAGTTGTAAATTCACTTTTTTATTATGTATTTAATTAATTTCGAAAAATGGAGAAAAATAACAAAAATAATGTTTTAATTGTTTGGGAATGATTTTTACCTAATTTGACAAATAAGATTAGCATTTTATGAGTATAAAATTTATAAGTAATTTTATGGCTAAAATTTAATATTCATTTATTTCTATCCCATGAGTATAAAATATTTAATTCATTTTTGGGTTAAAATTTGATATTCATTTATGAATATAAAATACTTAATTCATTTTTGGGTTAAAATTTGATATTCATTTATGAGTATAAATTATTTAATTCATTTTTGGATTAAAATTTAATATTCATTTATGAGTATAAATTATTTAATTCATTTTTGGATTAAAAATTTAATATTCATTTATGAGTATAACATATTTGTTTATTTTTGGTCAAAATCCGTTTCAATTAAGAATAAAATTTCGAGTCATTAATTGTTTGATTTTAACCTTGTTTGACGTTCTCATCGTCTATAAATATCGGGTAAAGAATCATTCAAAGGGAGAAGAAAAAAGAGAGAAATATCATAGCAAAAGGCTCGTAGAGGGAAGATCGATAAAATTAGAGTTAGAATTTAAAATATGATTTTTGAAGTCAAAATCTTGATTTGACTAAAAAACCAATTTTCTTTCCTCATTGTCCCACACTTTTTTCTCTTCCTCCATCTTCTTCCCCAACACCATCTTCTCCACCTTCATCCAAACACCATCTTCGAACTTAGGAGGCAACCATTGAGCGGCGAGCAGACGGTGGCGACTTCTCCAGATCGGTGCTGAAGAAGAACCAGATTGGCGGCAGACGAAGCTCACAAACGGCAGCCTTGAATCTAGGATTCATCTTTTTCACGTGGGGTAAGAGAGAATAAATCTTCATTTTAAAGTTTTAAGTTTATTTACAATTTTGCATTTATTTTTTTGTCTTATTTACAATTTTGCTATTAATAAAAAATTTCAAAAATTGCACTCTTAACTTTTAGTTAAGTTTCATGTTTTTTTTTATTTTCTTTATTTTTGTGTTATGTTTTGATTTAAAAAAATGAAAATTCTAAACAAACAATTCTTGATTTATTTGTTTACCTTAATTTAAGATTTTCTAAAATAATGTTGATTTATTTGTTTTAAACTCGGGCATTTTAAATGATTTTAAAATTAGATCTTTCATTTGATTTTCAATTTATTCTAAAATTAGAATTTTCAAAAGTATTTCAAAACGAATTTCAATTAATATTATCATGTAAAAATCCTATGACGGAATTGAGATTTTCTCAAATTCTTGAGGCGACAATTTTCTTTATTTAAGGAAAATTTAAAACGTGATAATCAATTAATGATTAATTTCACCCACTATATCAAATTCTTACTTTACTCTTAAAGTTGAGATATGATTAAGTGAGACATCTTTTTAAATGTAATACTATTTTCTTTTTTCTCAAATTAAGGACATTTTAAATCAATTTAATTAGATAATAAAGATAAAATTTGGCTACCGTTTTAACGGGTGTTGTAGGGTGCTAGCACCTTCCCTACACTCAACCGACCCCCGAACTTGATTTCTGTTTTTTTAGACCAGTTTTTGTTTTAAGGTGACCAATCACACCCAAAATGGTTGGTGGCGACTCCATCTCTTTTATTTTTAAAACAAAACCCTTAAAAGAGGACGTCGGCCGCTCCGCGTCGCGATGACGTTGCGACAGCCGAAAAAGGAAGAATCTTTGTCATTGCCTCCCCCAAAGCCTTCCACCCATTTCCTTGCACCCCTTCAGGGATGAAGATTGAAGTCTTCCTTCCCTTAAACGACTCCACGGAAAGAAGACTAAAGGGTCCCCTCTCGTTGGACAAAACCTGAAAAAAGGCCACTATCACATTCAACCTCTGTGTAACGGCCCGTGTTTTCAAGAAAATATATATATATATATATATATTACTCTCTTGGATATAAATTTAGATTAGTTGGATTCTTACTTCAAATCCAATTTGAGCAAATTATATTTAAATTGAATGAATTAAGATAATAAAGTTTTTTTAAAGTTTGGATGAGAGATTTTGTTTATCTCAAATTCACTACTTTAGAAATTTATTAATAAAGAATTTGATTTTTATTTTTCGGATTTAAATTGGTAAAAATTGTCTTTTAAGAACCTTCTAGATTAAAGTTCTTTTCATTTAATTTTTGAGTTTAATTTGATTTTAAAAGAATTAAGTAAGAAAAAAAAAGAAAAAAATGGGAAAATAAGGAAAGAAAGGTCATGAGTTAACCTAACAACAATTTTACTTATTACTTTTGTAAATTGAGTGAAAAACCCCAATTTATCTTATCTCTTTCTTCCTCCATGTGAAAGCCACACAACCGCACCTCATTTGCTCTTCTACACTCGTCGCCTCATCCATTGTTGTTCTTCTCTCATTCATCTAGCTTCCACCTCCGACCGGTCTACTTCGTGTCTCTCTCCCTTCGAACGTTGGCATCGATTGAAAAGTCCATCGGAGCCACGACCTTTTCTTCGCTACAAAATCGGCCGAAGTCACAACGATCTTCTTCTTTGTCAAGTCAGTCTACATCTTTAATCGCCGACCAGTTGCGCTTTGTTCGCCGGCCTTTTGCGAGCGTTGGAGCCATTCGGTTGGTTCAGGTTCGTAGGTGAAATTCCAGCCTCCGTAGCGTTGAGGTTGTTTGCGAGTTGATATGATGGGGGTATTTTGAGAACGTGACTTGCAAGAACAAGTAGTTTTTTTTAGCATTGTTCCAGTGGGTAAGGAAGTTCTAAAATTTCTTATTATGTTCACTATGGTTGTTGTTTTTCTTAGTTGTAAGTCATGATTTTTTAGGATTGGCTTTAGGATTTTGCAAGCAAGTTTAGAGGACTACTTTGGCCGGACTAGATTTGAGGTAAGTGACCTTACTGTTGGTTAGCCTTCGGGCTAGGTTGGAAACTTTTATGATATTTGTTTGAATTGGCGAATGAGTTTTTGTAGGTGATCCTGAATACTTTTGTATGCTGAGAAAAAGTTACATGTATTAGACATCATGAGGTTCCATCCTAAAACCAATTGGTGATAGGAGGAGTAGCCCATGTATGTTATATTGTGAGTGAGGTCCCTTCATCTGTTCGATGTGGGATCGGGATCCTCAACATGCCCCCTTGGGTCGGGATCCCAGATGATGCCTCTTTGGGTTCACCATCTTGGGTCGGGATCCCATTTTTTGGGACCGTAGGCTCTGATACCATATTAGACATCATGAGGTTCCATCCTAAAACCAATTGGTTTTAGGATGAAACCCCGTGGTGTCTAATATGGTATCAGAGCCTACGGTCCCAAAAAAATGGGATCCCGACCCAAGATGGTGAACCCAAAGAGGCATCATCTGGGATCCCGACCCAAGGGGGCATGTTGAGGATCCCGATCCCACATCGAACAGATGAAGGGACCTCACTCACAATATAACATACATGGGCTACTCCTCCTATCACCAATTGGTTTTAGGATGGAACCCCATGATGTCTAATACCAACCCCATGATTAGACATCATGGGGTTGGTATTAGACATCATGGGGTTCCATCCTAAAACCAATTGGTGATAGGAGGAGTAGCCCATGTATGTTATATTGTGAGTGAGGTCCCTTCATCTGTTCGATGTGGGATCGGGATCCTCAACAACATGTGATGTTTATGTGAAGCTTATGCATGCCAAAATGATATGTTATGTTTACGAATACCAAAATGATATGTTATGTCTATGTGAGGTTTATGCCTTAAGAAAATGATGTGTTATGCTTAAGTATGAGGAGTTTCGTGTTATGCTTATACTTGACAGATGAAAGAAAGGTCGTTGTGTAAGTTAATAGGAACGGTTTATGAATGAGATGTATGTTGAAAGTTTGAAGTTGAGACATGAGAGGAAATTACTCTATGTTGCATTGTTTTCAGTTTCTAAAATGTCTTGAGTGGGATCTCATGTATGTGTGTGCGACGTAAGAGTCATAAAGTTTTAAGACAACTACCCCTCAATTTCCTAAAATATATGATTGCATGTTTAGGGGCTCTAATCACATGAAAGTGATGTGCGTAGAGTTGGTGAGTATGAAAGTGATGCATACCTAGAGCTTTTAGCGTGCATGAAAGTGATGCATGCCTAGAGGGTTCCTTGTATATGAAATTGATATACCAGGAGTCGATGTGTATGAAATTGATGCACATCCAGAGGAAAAGTAAATGAGGTGGTAAGTTGAAAATGACAAAGTTTAGGTCCCACTAGTTAAGGTATTTAGTCCGTTCATGTTGCATGTGGTTGCATAGTCTGACCCCAGTGATGGGGTTACTTACTGAGTATTTTAAATACTCATTCTTTTCTTAAAATATTTTTTTCAGGTAATGACAGGAACATATCAGGCGTTTGACGAGGTGGCTTGTTGGATGATGTCATGGGACTAGAGGAGTCAAAGCTTCCGCATTCTTTCATGTCGTTTTTTTATGAGTCAGTCCATTGATTTTGCTAAGGTTTTCAAAACTAGTAGTTTGATTTTAAGTTTTGTCTTAAATGACGCCTTGATTAATTCTTTTCATGATTTTACTGGGATCCCGAAATAATCGTATTTATGTGGACTTTGAGATGTTTCTAAACGTTTATTTATTTTCTTTATTCTAAAATAAAGATTAAAGTATTTTTTTTTAGATTTATGACGTCGTGCACGTAGTAATGGCCCTAGAGTGATGTCATAGGAAGTTGGGTCGTTACACTTTGTCTCCTCCAGAAACCCAGAGGCTTCTCCAACTTTCCAACTGCCACCAAACAATCTCTTACCCAAGCTAAAGTCCCTAGATCCACCTCCAAAACGTCCACCCTCTACCCTCTATGTTCTTCGATGAACACCTTTCTTCCACAGCCACTCCACCTAAGGTGAAACACCTTTCGATCGATACTCGTCATCTTTATACTACCCAACAAACAACTACATTTTGAGAGAGATAGAGAGTAAATTGTGATTTTAACGACTAAATCCTTGCCATTTCCTCGAATCTAATTTCATTAAAATAAAATAGTTCTCCAATCTGGCTCGAAGCTTAAATCTCAGTCCCAAATTGGTATCCAATCCAAAATTTGACTCACAATCTCAAAGAAGCATTTGAACCCAACGAAACAACGCAAACGAAGTTGTCAACTCTTTGTTAGATATTGTGTGCTCTTTGTCCAATTCTATAGGTTTGAGAATAACCTCAATTCCAAAAAGCTTAAACCTTGCTAGATAGTTTTCTAAAACACTCAATTTGTCGGACCCAATATCGTAACGAAGTGGGTCAATGGTCTCGAAGTTGATTGGGTCGACCTAGGTGCTGGAAGGTTTCCAAAAAGCTACTGGAACACAAAGAAAACATTGCTGGAAGCGGCATCGCGAGAAACGTCGCCGCTAGAACAACCTCGCGCCGCCACTGGAGAGTGGGTGCCCTACCATCGCTGCTCGACGACGAGCCTACTTGGACGAGGGCGGTGACTATCGATGAGAGGGGAGGAAAACAGAAAGGAAGGACAAAAAAAATGAAGGAGGGTCACGACTATTGTTCGATGGAAACTAAAGAAAAGAAAAATGAAAAAAAAACAAGAGGGGAGGGAGGAGGAACAAGGCCACATGTGGTTTTGTAGTTTCTTATTTTTTGAAAATTTTACTTGCTTTCCCGTCAATACGCTAATTCGCTAATTTTTTACGACGACTTTTATCTTTTTTTAATACTTAAGCCAAATTTCAAAAACAACTTTTTAAAGGTTATTTTTTTAATTTTCTTTACAATGCCTTTTACCTTTTTTTTAATACTTAAGCCAAATTTCAAAAACAACTTTTTAAAGGTTATTTTCTTAATTTTTAAATCTTGCTCTAGATTAGATAATAAAACAAACAACTCATAGGTAAAATATAGGTAGAATTAGTATGTAAAAAGTTTATCACTACATTTTCTCGATACTTTATGTATGAATGTCATTGACAGGAATCATAACAAAACTCATTCTACAATCTTTTTTTTGAACAAGTGCTTTATCAAGACGTAATAGTATTATGTGAACTGATACTATTGTACTGAATTTTCAAAATAATTATTTGCTCAAGAACCTTCGGGTTTAAATATCCATTTTTGTTACCAAATTAAAAAAACAAAAAACAAAATAACAATTAAAGTAATTGAGAATTAAAAAAAACAATTTAAGTGGCTGAGAATTAACAAATTTGAACTTTAAGACGAATATATAATGTTCGACTAATAATGTTCAAATAGACATGCATATACTAAATAAAACAATGTACAAATTTCATAGGGCAGAAGAATAGCCAAAACAAAAAAAACAGGAGTATCTTGCGAAAGCTCTAGGAACCAAAACTGAATTTTTTTTTGGTGCGGTTTTCCCCTCGCCCTTAGACTGTAACCTTTCTTTTATATATATATTTTAGTTGTCTCTTATAAAATATATATATATATATCCTCTATTTTTATCATCTCCTTGCCTAGAAAAGTCCAACCGAGTACTAAATTCTGATAAGCAATACTAAAATTTTTAAGTTCAGGTAAAACAGAACGGATGAACAAAAGGAAAAAAAAAGGGTCAATGATGAATGAAGTTTAACATCAACAATGAACAAATTTCTGTGGGTCCAAAATCTGAAAAGGTCCATAAAATTTAAGAAACACTAAAAACCAACTCCAGTCTTCTACGCATTATGACAAAGATGGTAATCTCTATATAAAATAACCAAAACATTCAACATCAGACTGAAAATAAGAAAGAAATACAGCTCCTGATTTTTCCCATACGAATCTCAAAACTTCACGACTGCTTCAAAGATCTTGCACACTCAAACCTACCACAGTTTAAACAAAAAATGTATAAACACAAAGATGATACACAAGAATAATAGCTGTTTTCTTGCTAAACACAATGAAACTATTTAACAGTACAGTCTGGAAACCAATAAGACCAACTTCTGAGCATTAGTTATAACTATATAAAAGCTAAAAAGAATACCTGGTGGAAGGGACTGCTTCAATTTGTCGGCCTTCTCAGAGTCGAACACGCAGAGCGTGTATAGGTACTTGGAGCAGCGAACCTTAAACTTGACTACATCTTTGCTCCTCTTGATTTTGACAGAACGGGCATCCTTTCTTCTTGCAGTGAGAAGAAAATCTTTTATCTCATGGATTTGCTTCGGCTGTCAAACAAAGAGATACACACAAAAGGGAGCTTCAGCCATACTGTTTCTTGAAATCATATAGCAATGGCGTTCATAAAAGCAACAAGTCCATAGTAGAAACAATTCATGAAAATATAAGAGGCAGAAGTAATGTCACAAATAAATTAATACCACCCATTCACTTATAGTAACATAACATTTTTCAGTATATCCTATCAAAAAAAACATTTTTCAGTATATGAGTTGAGAATCGCCTTAATAAAGGCTGATTAATCACCCTCTTACAAATAATGTAATCTCATTCAAATTCTTACCAGCCTCAATTCTTAGTTCCGTTAATCAAAAAGTTAAGACAAAAATCAAATAAAAACTCACTACATCAGTTGGAGATCTTCAGCATTCAAAGAATAAACAAAACAAACTAGAATTTGTCAAGTAATTAGAAATTAGTGTTTTTTTAGAAATAAATAAAACCATTCAGCAATCTAATACTACTATATGTTTAAAAATAAATAAATAAAACCCTAGCTATTATACTTCATCTCCCTTTTTCCCCAACCTTATGTTTCTTCTCCCTTTCACTTTAGCTGCAGCCCCGCATCCGTCAAAACCATATCCCCCCTTTCTTTTCTTAAACCCATTTTTTTTTAAAAAAATGTACCGAACTTTCATTAAGAAAAAATGAAAGAATACAAGGACATACAAAAAACAGCCCCAAGGAAGAAAGGAGTCCCGGTATAAGAAGGGGCACCAATCCAGAATAATAACACTCGAAGAGTAATTACAAAACAAATGGTCACCAAGGTGACGCCCATAAAAAAAAAATAATCTGCAAAGGGAACAGCCAACCTACAGGTTAGTCTCCACTCTCTAAAAGTCCTATTGTTTCTTTCACCTCATACATGCTTGCGAAAGAAACTTTCCTTTCTGCCAAAGGGGCAGATGGAGAAGGAACTCCTAGATCATCTTCACCTAGACCCTAAACCCTCTGTTAGAAACCGACCCGAGGTTAGTCTCCACCCTCTAAAAGTCTTATTATTTCTTTCAGCTCATAACCCCACAAAATAACACATACAAGCTTGCCAAAGAAACACATACAGGCTTGCCAAAGAAACTTTCCTTTCTGCCAAAGGGGCAGATGGAGAAGGAACTCCTAGATCATCTTCTCCTAAACCCTAAACCCTCTTTTCTTAAACCCATCTTCACCACGCCATCTCTATTGCTAATAAACCGCCCGCCGCCGCAGCGAACTCTCTCGCCTGCAGCTGAGTTCACACAGACCCTTTTCATTTTTTTTGTTCACAGTGTTTTTTTTTCCATTCAACAATTCCATTGCATGGTAAGATTGGAAAGAGATTAAAGTTTAATTTAAAATCTGGAGCTATTTGGAACGGAGAACTACAAATCCTATAATTTCAATCTCAGTTTCGGTATCAGTGGCATGCATTCATTCGATTCTTATTATGAACAACAACACTGAGGAAGAACAAAAAATTGAAACGAAACGAAAGTGTGGAGAAAAAGAAGATTACCATTTTTAGGGTTTCTTGACTCCCGAGAAGAAGAGAGTGATGCTGCGTTCGCTACTGAGGGCAGTCTGATAAAACGAATAAATATGAATGTCTTCGATGCCCGAATTTAGGGTTTTAGAAAAAACGATCGAATAAGAATAGTTAATGGGCCGAAAATATAAAGAAGATTACTTAGTTGGGCCGCAAATATTATGTGCCAATAATTGATTTCTTTTTCTATTTTAAATCAAATATCGATACTTATTTTCTAATATGTTTTATTTAATGAATAAACAAATTTCTATTACCTATTTTATATGTTCATATTTTTTCTCCTCTCATCATCTTATGAAATATATCCGTTTTACTTTGTATGTCCTCTCACCATCCATAAAAATATCTTTATCGATATCTATCGGATATCACATAAATTAATAAAAATATTATGATTTTTTTTTTTTTGTGAAACTTCAGAACAAACTTAATTAAGTAATACACTATTACTTTAAGCATATATTTCATAAATTAGAAGTCAAATATGAATAGTAATAGAATAATATATAATATTGAAGATTGAAAAATTGGATACGAACTTGGATAATTGATAAAAAACAATGGAGGCCATACAAGTATAAAGTTCAATTATAAGATGATGAGGTATTAAAACAACATAATTGATTTGATATCGACAATACTCCTCCCAACTCAGGAATATAAATATATAATAGAAGTGAAAAATATAAAAATAAACCTAAGCATAAATAATAGAGGTGAAAAAAAAAATAATAATAATAGAGGTGAATGTGAATTATAAAAATAAACATAAATGGAAGTGGAAATTATATTTATAACATTAATACATAAATGTAAATATATAATTGAAGGGGAAAATGTAAAACTAAACATAAGCATAAATAATAGAAGTGAGAATTAAGCCAAAAAAAAATAGAGGTGAGAATTATAAAACTAAACATAAATGTAGGTAAGATTAAAAACATAAACATAAAAAAAAAAAAAAAAACAAGAATTGGAAAAAGGGAATTCTACCATTAGAGAAGAGAGCTAGCAAAATAAAATAAATAAATAACTTGAGAGTTTTGTTAATCAATTTGAGATTGAAACTTGAGAGGGGCCGGGAGAAGAGTGGTGTAGTAAAATTATTCGCAAAAGTTATGGGTTAGAAATGAAAATATTATTATGCGGTGAAAATAAAAATTTTGGTTTAGATAGTCAAACTCATATCAACTTTTAAGTTGGAAGTGAAATTTGAGGTAAAAAAATAGTGAAAACTGAAAATGAAGTGAAAAATTCATGACAAAAAGCTCATGATGAAGTAAAAAAATCATGAAAATAAAGTTAAATTTAACTCACATGAAGAATTTTACGAAATATTCATGATTTTTGTCATTTTTTTGTCGAAATATCTATGGATAGTAATGAAAAATCTACATATTCATTCCAGATACTCGATATTTCCGCAAAAAAAGATATTTCGGGTAAAAACTATCTTCACTCCCAAAATCTCTATTGGTACCTCGATTTTGGCTATATTTAGGTGGATATGGGATATGGCTGATTTTTTCATCCTTACATCTCACTATCATTTTTTATTTATTTAATGTAAAACATAATGTCTACAATTTTTTAAATAATTTTTAGAATTTCAAAATTTAGATGTTTATTGAAAAACTATTTCATAAAATACCCTTTTCTTTTTCCTTCTTTTTGCCCCCTTGATTCTATTTAAAATCATCTCTAATTTATCAAAATAACATCGTTATTCTCTAGGAATTATACCATATTGCAACAAAATTATGTTATATTATAAAAAAAAAATCTCTAAAATGAAAGAGTTTCGACATGCATAGCGGAAGAAATTATGGATCTAAGTACTCTAATTTTGATAAATTCAAAGGAAAAAAACATGTAATTTGAAAATCAAAGATAATAAATTAGAAATTACTTTTGAAGTTCAAAATCTTCTCGATTCCAAACCCGATCTTCGAACGTAACGGTCACGAACCACCACGAGAGTCTTTCCGACTATTCTCCGGCCTTAGAACGGGATTGTGGGATTCTTTAAGTGACTAACTTAAAAGAGGAATGGAGATGGATTTAGAGAGAATGGAAGAGCAATTGTCTTTTCAATTCTCAAAATTAATCAAAATTTCAAGAATAAGTTAATCTAATTAACCCTTTGTATATATAGAATTTGTATATATAGAAGACTACAGGCAAAAACATGCAAAATTGAGTTAACAATAGGATGACACGTAGAATTCACTCAATTTAGTGGGATTGGTGGTTTGATGAGTGGGATTGGTGGTTTGATGTGGGATCAACACTTTGCAAAAAAGTTTGAGTCCTAAAGCACCAACAAATGGTTTTTCCCAATAACTCAAGAATTTGATTTTTCCACTAACTTAAGAATTAGATTTTTCCACTAACTTTAGTCATTATATTGACTCTTGACTTTCAAAGTTTAATGGAGTCAACATTTGACTTTTGACTTTCAAAGTTTTAGTCAATTGTCAACATTTTGACTTTTGACTAACTTTGATCAAATTAATTCAATTTAAAGATTAATTCAAATAATTAATTTTAAATTAAATTAAATTAATATTAAATAATTAATTAAAAAAATTAATTAATTCAAATTTAATATGCAATAAATCAAACACTAATCCCGATCATTCTCAATATACTTGATTATGAATCCCTATTCATATTTTCGATATTTAAATCTTATTTAAATATATCCATCTCTCTCTATTGTTCAATTCGCAATTGAACGTTATGCCGTTAAATATATCACATATATTTAACGGTTATTCCCTAATTCGAATTCGAACACTTCAGATTCACTCGTCACACTATTCTAAGGTTTAGTCCGATATAAGCTAGCAGGAGGACCTCATGAACCTACAGATCATGAACTCAAACGATCCGAGATTAACTGATTAAACTCTTTAACTTAGTTAATCAACATTCGTTAACTACCAGGACATTCCACTATAGCCTAGTAGTTGCACTCTCTTCACTGTAGATATATTTCTGTCCACTCGATATAACCATGATTAGTAAGTTGACCCTTCACAGGTTGTTCGTAATTTACGGTTGGGTCAAATATCTATTTTACCCCCGTAATTACATCTTGCTCCTTAAGTCCCACTGATCCTCTAATGAACAATTGGTTTGTGATCCAATCACTAAACTGATTGGTATGTGATCTAATCACTATACCGAGTCCCTATCGAGCCAATGAGAAGGTGGGACCCCTTATTCAAGACATATTGTCAGCACTTGAGGGAACAACCTATCTACTATCCCTAGAGACAGGTAGAAGTGAATTCCATCTTGCACTATATGTCCCCAACTATCTATCCGGTCTTACCCCTGAAATGGGAGGCTTATTGAGTCGGCGTTGTTGAGCCACTCTCACCCATGCAGATCTAAGGATAATCCCGAATAAACAGGAGTTCATAGTTAGCTCAGGATTCAGGTCAAGTTACCTAGGTCATCGTTTTGAAATAGTCAGTCTTTAAAACAGTAAATAGCGTTATAAAGCAAGAGTGACTTATTTCGCGGTCTAGTCTTATGCAAACTCTTTGCATAGGACGCCCCCATTCACATGTCTCCACATGAACGATTCAAGATCACATCGTTTGTACTAAATACAAAATGGGTCGCATCCAATAGTGTCCCCAGGATAAGGTATCCAGTTTTATCCGTATACTATAGACCATTTTGGCTATTTACTCGAACTTGATCCACTTTTATGTCTCCACATAAAGTTCAAGTACTCATGTTATAGTCATGGATCTTAGTTTATTAGATTTAGGGTTTTCTAAAATGAAATAAGCAATTCACATATTCAATAATAACTTTATTGAATAAACCTCAATAAGACTTTATTAGTAATAAAATATGTTTATCATTTACAAACCACGAGTTTTAGGACATAAAACCCAGCAAACTCCCACTTGGACTAAAAATCCAATGGTAACAAATATATATATACATAATGTTGAGTTTTTCAGAATGAGAAATAAATACAATAAACTAGGGCATCACATACCCATAGTTTTCTCCCACTTGCCTTAGATTATACATCATGTAGTCCTAGTCTCACTAGGTGACCCTCAAACACTTTAGCCGTGAGAGCCTTTGTAAATGGATCAACAATGTTGTCCTTAGAGGCTATCTGTTTCACAATAACATCTCCTCGTTGGACGATCTCTCGAATGAGATGATATTTTCGCTCAATATGTTTCCCGCGTTTATGGCTCCTTGGCTCTTTTGAATTTGCAACTGCTCCACTGTTATCACAAAAGAGAGTGATAGGCAGATGCATATTTGGAACAACTTCCAAATCGTTCAAAAACTTTCTAAGCCACACAGCTTCTTTTGCTGCTTCACAGGCAGCAACACAACTTTGTTTGATACTCCGCCATACTACAGCTCCTCCATTCAGAGTGAACATTGATCCCGATCTTGCCATCCATTTGCCAAATCTAATAATCATAATATGTAGCAATGGACAAGAGTATTCTAATTGATTTTAACATGACAACAAGAGAGAAGGTTTCATCATAGTCTACCCCATCTCTCTGGGTATAACCCTTTGTCACTAATCGAGCTTTAAAGGTCTGTACCTTACTAGCTTGGTCTCGTTTCCTTTTGTAGATCCATTTACAACCAATAGGTTTTACCCCATCTGGTTGATCTTCAAGTTCCCAGACCGAATTGAAGTACATCGACTCCATTTCGAGGTTCATGGCTTTGATCCACTGATCTTTGTCAACATCATTCATTGCCTGTTTATAGGTCAATGGATCCTTTATTCCATCATCTGGTATGATGATTTGAGTTTCTACTAAACCCATGTAACGGTCAGGTTGTTGTACAACCCTCCCACTACGTCGCGGCGCTCTCAACTCTTGAGATGGATGTGAGTAATCAAAAGTATTAGCTCCATCAACAACTCTTGTTGAGGGACCAATCTCATCAACAACTCTTGTTGATCTATCTGTAGCTTCTTTAGAAATTTCACACAATACTAGTTTACTGCGAGGTTGATGATCTCTCATGTGATCTTCTTCGAGAAAAGTAGTATTTGTCGATACAAATACTTTATTTTCTCCTGGATCGAAAAAGTATCCAACTTTCGATTCTTTTGGGTAGCCTATGAATAAACATACTTTTGAACGGCGTTCCAATTTCTTAGGGTTTTGCACCAACACATGTGTCGGGCATCCCCAGATCCTAAAGTGACGTAAACTAGTTTTACGTCCTCTCCATAACTCATAAGGTGTTCCAGTAACACTTTTAGACGGAACATTGTTCAAAATGTAGGCAGCAGTCTCTACTGCATATCCCCAAAACGAATCAGGCAAATGAGCATAGCTCATCATCGATCGAACCATATCTAACAAGGTTATGTTTCTTCTCTCCGATACACCATTTTGCTGAGGCGTACTAGGTGCAGAGAGTTGTGACTGGACTCCATGTTCTATCAAATAGTCCTGGAATCTCAAGTCCATGTACTATCCACCTCGATCTGATCAAAGTGTCTTAATTGTTTTACCTAATAAGTTCTCAACTTCAGCCTTATACTCCTTGAAAATTTCAAGAGCTTCGGACTTATGATGCATTAGGTAAACATAACCGTACCTTGAATAATCATTTATGAAACTGATGAAATATTCATATCCTCCTCGTGCTTTGACATTCATTGGTCCACAGAGGTCCGAATGCACGAGTTCTAAGGATTATTTGGCTCTAAGACCTTTTCCAGCAAAAGATCTTTTCGTCATTTTTCCCTCAAGACAAGACTCACATGCTGGTAAAGAGTTGTCTTCTAACTTGCTTAGATGAACATTCTTAACCAATCTCTCAATCCTATTTAGATTAATGTGGCCAAGTCTTCAGTGCCAAAGATATGTACTTGAAGAAACTTTTTGCCTTTTGTTTCGCGTCTCAGCCGTTTTAAACATCTCGATATTTAAAATAGCTTTCGCTCTGATCGGTTTTAACTTATATAAGTTGTTTTCTAGTTTTGCAGAACAAATAGGAATACCTTTTTTGTTAATGAACACTTCATTAATTTCAAAAGATATTTTATACAATTGTTCTAACAAACAAGAGATAGATACAAGATTTCTTTTCATTCCCGGAACAAGATACACATTATCTAATATAATGAATCTATATCCAAAAAACAACTTCAAATCTCCCACTGATTTTGCTGAGACAACCTCTCTTGTTCCAACCCTGAGAGTTATCTCGCCTTCCGCAAGCGTTCTCCAAAAACAAGTTTCCTGAAAAGAAGAACAAATATGATTAGTGGTCCCTGAATCCAGTATCCAGGAAGAGTCATCACTCTCCACTAAACATGTTTTAACAACTAGTAAATCATATTTACCTTCTTTTGTCTTTTCAGCTTTCTTCTCTACAAGGTACTTTGGGCAGTTTCTTTTCCAATGCCCATTCTCGTTGCAGTGGAAATATTTTCCTTTATCTGCAACTTGAGCCTTGCTTTTGCGGTCATTAGTAGTTTTACTTTTCCCCTTCCTTTTCTTTTTCATCGAAATACTCTTATTTTTAGAAGAAAAAGGGTCAAACTTCGTCCAAGAGGACGATCCTCTATAGAACTTT
Organism: Herpetospermum pedunculosum; assembly: GCA_028017165.1. Classification (NCBI taxonomy): domain Eukaryota; kingdom Viridiplantae; phylum Streptophyta; class Magnoliopsida; order Cucurbitales; family Cucurbitaceae; genus Herpetospermum; species Herpetospermum pedunculosum. The sequence goes on from CM051529.1 coordinate 47,769,381, forward strand.
TTAGTGGTAGCAACGTTTGCCTCCACTTCATGTCTCTTAGTTTTCAGGAGGGACTGATAAGTCTGAACCTCATTAGAAGAGTAGTCAAGTTATATTCAATTTTGTTCATCATCGCATTTGTGCGGAACTGTAGGAAGATCTTCAGAAGAGACTCGAGAATAAAACTGACCTGGCTCTTCTCATCTATGACAGCTCCATTTAGTTCTGCCACATTGAAATGGACCATCATGTCCAGGACATGTTCTCTAACAGAGGTCCCTTCTCTCATACGATAGTTATAAACGTACTTGATGGCATCATGCCTAAGGGAGAAGGGTGATTGTCCAAACATCCCCTTCAGAGATTCCATAATCTCTTTGGCAGCACCTATACCATCGTGTTTCTTAGCCAATACATCAGATATGCTGGCCAAAATGTAGGCGCGGGCTTTATCATTTTTCCTTGTCCACCTGTCATATGCATCCCGAACATTTCGGTTTGCATTTGTGCCGGTGTTTGGAGGACACTCCTCAATTAAAACGAACCTTAGATCATAAATTACCAGTATTGTGTTTAAATTAGATTTCCACGTTGCGTAATTATCTTTGTTAAGTTTCTCAGAAGCTAGTAACTGTACTATTGAGTTGGTCATGCTGAAAAAAGTAAACATATCGTATTTAGTGAAATTGCTATTAACCCTTTTATATTATCCAATCAAGTTTAGCAAAAAAAAAATGTACCCATCATTTATTCTTTATTGCAACGATACTACAAAGGTTTAGAGCAACATGCACCTAGGGGCAGTCTATCACTTCTCCTTTGAATTGAGACAATCTCAGCTAATCACTATTACCAGAATAACTAATATTCCAATAGATCTTTTAGCTATCGTTTACTTTGGTTAAGAAGTTACTAACACTTAGTAATTCTTGTAAGTGTGACCCTCTATTTTTAGACCTCAGAGATCGGAATCAACAAGCTCCCGAAGTTGGAAAGACAATGCTGAAAACGGACCTATGAGACCCTATCCATTTCTGGAGTTCGCGGAGTTCCGAATCCCATGATAGGGGTGGTCTCTTCCAGGACAGACTCGCAGGCGTATCATGGGAATTTCACGGTGCAACCTAATGGAGAAGACCGTAGGATGTGTTGACACACAACCTTCCCCACTTACTATGAACGACTTCCCTTATTCACCTTGTTATTGACTCATGCAAATACTTTCCTACTGGAGGTCGCTCACAGGGAGACTCGAAGCCGAGCATGAAAACATTTTTCCTCCCACTTAAGTGTTCTAGACGGTTGGGTATGATTTTACTTAGGCATACGTTTATACTAGATTTTAACCCATGATGTCTAGGTGATAAACCTTTTAAAACCTCACATCACTCACGCATGCTCATAAACGTTTGATGCCCAGGTAGGAGGTGTTCCGTAAACCGTCAACTTAAATACCCCCAACCTTAGACAACATCTTACCGGATGAGTTTTTCTTGTAACTAAAATTTTACAAGATATCGACCTATTTTAACTATTTTTTTTTTGCAACGATATTTTAATTAAAGTGAGGATTGAACCCATAACCTCATAGTCACGGGCACAACCTTATGCCAATTGAGCTATGCTCGGTTTGGCACCTATTTTAACTATTAAAACAGGAGATTGCTTGGTGGTTAACCCTAAATGAGCATGCATTTATCTTTGTTATAGGTTTTAATGTCTAATTCATTTTATAACACTTAAAAAATTAGACAAACCTTATAACATACATCTAACATTTTATATAACAATTATATAAAATCATTCCATGCAAAACTATAACAACTTATATCATATCTCATGGAGTCTTAAACATGCATACTTATATTATAACACTTATAACATACTTTCAATGCATGCTTCATGCTTATCCTATGGTGGGATTTTAAATCTACATGGCATACAATATGCACACAAGATTATGTTTATTTAAACTATACATTCACAATGCATAAATAAATAAACCACACTAAAAATGGATTGGTTTTGGCATCCTAAACAAGCAATTACACAAATTATTACAATAATAAAATAGAAAAAAACCTTGAACCGCCCCGGAACACTTCGAATCGGCTCGAACCGCTTGTAAGCTGCTGGATTGCACGAACCGCCGCCGAACCAGACCGAACCGACACTTGACGCCTCTTCCAATTTTGATAAAATACACCCTAAAATGGACTCTAATGACTCTAGAAAAAATAGAGACTCTTTGTAACACATTAAAGCCCATCACAAGGCCATTACAATAATTATTACAAATATTGGAAGAGAAATGGATGCCAAAGACCAAAAAATATTCATTTTAGCACACATGCATTCATCACATGAATTACTACCCACCAACTCCAAATTAACCAAAAATGAGTACTTAAAACATGCTCTGATACCATTTGAAAGAGTTTCGGCATGCATAGCGGAAGAAATTATGGATCTAAGTACTCTAATTTTGATAAATTCAAAGGAAAAAAAGCATGTAATTTGAAAATCAAAGATAATAAATTAGAAATTACCTTTGAAGCTCAAAATCTTCTCGATTCCAAACCCTATCTTCGAACGTAACGGTCACGAACCACCACGAGAGTTTTCCCGACTATTCTCCAACTTTAGAACGAGATTGTGGGATCCTTTGAGTGACTAATTTAAAAGAGGAATGAAAATGGGTTTAGAGAGAATGGAAGAGAAATTGTCTTTTCAATTCTCAAAATTAATCAAAATTACAAGAAGAAGTTAATCTAATTAACCCTTTGTATATATAGAAGACTACATGCAAAAACATGCAAAATTGTGTTAACAATAGGATGACATGTAGAATCCACTCAATTTAGTGGGATTAGTGGCTTTATGTGGGATCAACACTTAGCAAAAAAAAAAAAAAAGTTTGAGTCATAAAAAACCAACAAATGGTTTTTCCCACTAACTCAAGAATTTGATTTTTCCACTAACTTAAGAATTGAATTTTTCCACTAACTTTAGTCATTATATTAACTCTTGACTTTCAAGGTTTAGTGGAGTCAACATTTGACTTTTGACTTTCAAAGTTTTAGTCAATTGTCAACATTTTGACTTTTGAGTAACTTTGATCAAATTAATTCAAATTAATTAAATTTAAAGATCAATTCAAATAATTAATTTTAAATTAAATTAAATTATTATTAAATAATTAATTAAACAATTTAATTAATTCAAATTTAATATCCAATAAATCCAACACTAATCTTGATCATTCTCGATATATTTGATTATGAATCCCTATTCATATTTTCGATATTTAAATCTTATTTAAATATCTCCATCTCTCTCTATTGTTCAATTCGCAATTGAACGTTATGCCGTTAAATATATCACATATATTTAACGCTTATTCCCTAATTTGAATTCGAACACTTCGAATTCACTCGTGACACTATTCTAAGGTTTAGTCCGATATGAGCTAGCAGGGATCTTATGGGCCTACAGATCATGAGCTTCAACGATCCGAGATTAACTGATTAAACTCTTTAACTCAGTTAATCAACATTCGTTAACTACCAAGACATTCCACTATAGCCTAGTAGTTGCACTCTCCTCACTGTAGATATATTTCTGTCCACTCGATATAACCATGATTAGTAAGTTGACCCTTCACAGGTTGTTCGTAATTTACGGTTGGGTCAAATATCTATTTTACCCCCGTAATTACATCTTGCTCCTTAAGTCCCACTAATCCTTTAATGAACAATTGGTTTGTGATCCAATCACTAAACCGATTGGTATGTGATCTAATCACTATACCGAGTCCCTATCGAGCCAAATGAGAAGGTGGGGCCCCTTATTCAAGACATAGAGTCAGCACTTGAGGGAACAACCTATCTACTATCCCTAGAGACGTGTATGAGTGAATTCCATCTTGCACCCTATGTCCCCAGCTATCCATCTGGTCTTACCCCTGAAATGGGAGGCTTATTGAGTCGACATTGTTGAGCCACTCTCACCCATGTAGATCTAAGGATAATCCCGAATAAACAGGAGTTCATAGTTAGCTTAGGATTAAGGTCAAGTTACCTAGGTCATCGTTTTGAAATAGTCAGTCTTTAAAACAGTAAACAACGTTATAAAGCAAAAATAACTTATTTCGCGGTCTGGTCTTATGCAAACTCTTTGCATAGGACGCCCCCATTCACATGTCTCCACATGAACGATTCAGGATCACATCGTTTGTACTAAATACAAAATGGGCCGCATCCAATAGTGTCCCCAAGATAAGGTATCCAGCCTTATCCGTATACTATAGACCGTTTTGGCTATTTACTCGAACTTGATCCACTTTTATGTCTCCACATAAAGTTCAAGTACTCATGTTATAGCCATGAATCTTAGTTTATTGGATTTAGGGTTTTCTAAAATTAAATAAGCAATTCACATATTCAATAATAACTTTATTGAATAAACCTCAATAAGACTTTATTAGTAATGAAATATGTTTATCGTTTACAAACCACGAGTTTTAGGACATAAAACCCAACATAAAAATCCTCTTCTGCGACAGACACAGAGACTAAGCGCTCCTCGGCCAAGCACTTCTCAACACGATGGCGAGCCAACCTCTCGTTGGCGACAACATCTTCGAGCAACCCCGCTCCTCGAGAGAACTCCCCCTTCGACTCATGATGAGCCCGTCTCTCCTCGGCAAGCCCAGACTCCGCTTCAAGGAAACAACCCTTTACCGCGACCAACTCCTCCGTAAAATGGGAGACCTACCCCTTTGCAGCAATCAATGCCTCGGTTGCTTCAGAAAAGGCATCAAGGACACGTATGTTCTCACCAACAGACTCAGCAAGACAAGATTCGGGGTGTGAGAGCTCAGCAATGACGTCCGTGGAGGTAGAACGACTCGACAGCGCCTCCAGCTCGTGACCAATGAGGGTCGAGCTCCGGGTGATCCCAACCATGGCCTAAAAGCAAACAAGCCATGGTGAGGCCCTACGTTCAGAAGAAAAAAAGAGCGTTGATAAAAGCTAAACAAGATGATCGTGTTCGGTCGTCTCATCATGGACGACTTGACAAAGGGCGCGTCCGACCGTGCACCGAGTCGCTGGTGGCATGGGAGCCGAAATAAGTTCTCCCCGGCATCGGAACGGAACACCAAAATCAGCAAGACTCGCAGCGGCAAGCCGTGAACTCCCGGCCTCTTCAAGGGTCGGAATGAGAGAAACGACGACCGCATGATCCTCTCCGACTGACCTGGAACTACCAATTCCCTCTAGGACAGGATTAGGAACAACCGACGCCATCGGTCCATCCACCGGCACCGACTTAGATTCCCCTTCCAGAAGGACAAGAGGAATCCTTCTATCAACTAAAGGAGGGGGAGACGACGGTCGGGCCAGTCGGCGTCTCTTGTCTGAGCGACCGTTGGAAAAGACCCCTCCCCTCCAGCCTCCGACGCGCGCAAGAACCGCCAACTTTTTCGGAAGGGGCAAAGCAGGACTCCCAGGTCCCCGCTCCACCTCCTCCAAAGGGCAATCGATCCTCTCCGCCCCCTTACGGGCGCGACCTGCTAAGAACCCCCCAGGGACAGACGCAATCAAACTCTCGCCCTCCCGCTCCACAGCATCCGCCAGGCGGGAAACCCTCTCCGCCTCTTGACCATTGCGGTCTGACAAGATCTCTCCGGATGAAGACACGGTGGGACTTTCGACCTCCTAGTTCACCACCTCCGCCAGGCAGGCGATCCTCTTCACCCCAGCCCGACAAAACCGGTCCACCGCGACCACCTCATCCAGAGCAACCTCAGGGTCAGGCCCCCCGAGGGCCGAACGCAACAGTACACCACCGATACAGGAGCCCGCTCAGATAAGATTTTCCTCACTGCAGACGATGTCGCATGTTCGCTGAGACAAAGGCACCTCCCAGATACGCTGACACACCGACGTCAGCAACTCGAGATCTAGGGGAGGAGTAGGAGGGATCTCTGTGATGGAGCGTTTTACGTTGCGGAAGCGATTTTGGATCGTTGATACTTTAATTTCATTATTTTAACAAATAAAAAACATGCTCAAACAGACGGAAATAAGAAATTTAGAATACATACCCTTGTAGTTCCAATTTCTTCAAGTTCCGTCGCTCGTTCCTCGTCACGAACTCTTCCGGTCTCTTCTCACAAACGCCCCGAGGACCATCGCAGGTAGTCCCGCTATCCTTGGCGCCGTGCAACGGAGTGGTGGGACTCCGTTACAAGAGAAAAGAAAGAAAAAGAAAAAGGAAGAAGATGAAGGACAAAGGCTTCTGTGAGTTTTTTTAAAACTCCTTCACGAAGGTTGTGTAAACAAATGAATTCACAATCCATTTAAATAAAACCCAAAGTCCACTCTTAAGCTTAGCCATCTAAATAAATATTATTATTTTAAAAAATTAATTAAAACATTGATATAAATAAATATTAAGACATTGCATGTAAGACATTGATATAAATAAATATTATTATTTTAAAAAATTAATTAAAACTTTAATTAATTTTAAATAATAATAAATATTTTTATTTATTAAACATTTTAATAAATAAAAAAAAAATATATATATATATATATTAAATAATTAAACTTTTTAATTAATTAATATTATTTAATCCAATATCAAATATTAATTAAATAATATGGCTAAACCCGGTTTTCCGAAAACCGACTATTTGCACATGAATCACATTCATGTATTAGACCACTTCCATATTTAAATCATATTTAAATATGTCCATCATTCTTCCACAAACCGAATTTGAACAATTCAAATTCTTTTTCTTTTTCTCTTACATTGTTGCACGACGTTATCCGAGCTAGCCAGGAGAACTTAAAGGTCGTACAGATCATGAGTTCCAACGATACGAGATTATCCGGTCAAAACTCTTTTAACCGAACTAACCAACATTCGTCAAACCCCCGGAGACTCCACTATAGTCCGAGGGCTGCACTCTCCTCACTGTAGATATATTATGTCCTCTGATATAATCGTCACAGGCAAGTCGACCCTTCATAGGTTATTTGTAATCACAGCTGGGTCATTTTAAACCGTTTAACCCCTGCAGTACGTCTTGTTCCTTAAGTACCACTAACACCTCTAATGAACAATATGTTGGGTTTTATGTCCTAAAACTCGTGGTTTGTAAACTGAATGTATATTATATTTTGCAATAAAGTTGTTATTTGAGATTTATTCAGTAAACTTGTTATTGAATAAAGTGAATTGTGTTTACTTTTAACCTAACTCCAATAAACAAAGAACCCATGGCTATAGGTTGTATACTTGAATTTCATGTGTGACATGACTGTGGATCAAGTTCAAGTAATAGTCAGAACGGTCTATAGTATAGGGATAAGGCTAGGTACCTTATCCTGGGGACAATATTGGACGCGACTCGCTTCACATAGTACAAACGATGTGATCGGAAATCGTTCATGTGGAGACATGCGAGTGGGGGCGTCCTGTGCAATGAGTTTGCATAAGACTGAACCGCGAAACAAGTCGCTCTTTCTTTATAACTCCGTTTACTGTAAAGACCGACTTTTTCATATGATGACCTAGGTAACTCGATCTGAATCCTGAGCACGTTATGAACTCCTGTTTATTCAGGCTTATCCTTTGACTTGTATGAGTGAGAGTGGCCCGAGATCGCCGACTCAATAAGCCTACCATCTTGGGGATAAGACCGGGTAGGTAGCTGAGAACATAATCCTGCGAGATAGAATTCACTCCTACCCCACCTTGAGGGATTAGTAGAGAGGTTGTTCCCTTAAGTGCTGACTCCGGGTCTTGAACTAGGGATCCCACCCTCTCATTGGCCCGAGAGGGACTTGGTATTGTGATGAGATCACATACCAATTGGTTTGGTGGTTGGACCACAAACCAATAGTTCATTAAAGGATCAATGGGACTTAAGGAACATGATGTAATTACGAGGGTAAAACGGTTATTTTGACCCAGCTGTAATTACGAACATCCTGGGAAGGATCGACTTACTGATGATGGTTATATCAAGAGAACAAAAATATATCTACGGTGAGGAAAGTGCAACCCTTGGACTTTAGTGAGTCTCCGGGGGTTAACGAATGTTGAATAGCTTGGCTAAAGAGTTTGGCCGGTTAATCTCGTATCGTTGGAGCTCATGATCTGTAGGCTCTTTAGGTTCTCCTGCCTAGCTCGGATTAAGCCGTGTAACAATATGAGAGAAAATGAATTCAAATTCGTTTTTGGAAGAATGATGGACATATTATGATTTAAATATGGGACGGTCTAAAACATGAATAGGGATTCATGTGTGATGATTCGGTTTAAGAAACCGGGATTAGTCTTATTATTTAATTAATATTTGATATTGAATTAAATAATAATATTAATTAATTAAAAAGTTTAATTAATTATAATTTATTTTGTTTATTAAAATTAATTATGAATTAATTTTAAAATGACAAAATATTACAAGTGGGATTATCCAAGTTGAGTGGATTTATCCAAGTTGAGTGGGTATATCCAAGTTGTGAAGTGGATTGTGAATCACCAACCACATGCATAAACTCATCAATTGTTGAACACTTGTGTGAAGACTAATTCATCCAATTTGAGGTGTCATGCTAAGCAAAGAGTTTGTTGCATGTGAATTGCCTATAAATTGGATGAAGTTCAAATGGTTTGAGGTAGATGAATTTTCAAAGAGTTTGAACATTTAGATGAGGGTTGATGAAAAGTTCATGTTACTTAAGAAATTAGAAATCTAAGTGTTAGATATTTCTCACAAAACCCTCATCCCTTTCACCTTCCCATCTTCCTCTTCCAAACCTTTTTCTCTTGTAAAGGAGTCTCATCACTCTGTTGCTCGGCCCGAGGATAGCGGGACTACCGGAGGTGGTTCTCGGAGAGTTCGAGAGGAGCTTTGAAGTGTTCGTGAAGAGATTCAAGCATCGGAATAGAAGTCTTTAGAACTACAAGAGGTATGTGTTCTAATTTCTTTTATTTCCTAGTTTTGAGCATGTTTCTAGTTTAGCTAAATTGATGAAATTAGAGTGCCAATGATCCGACTCGCTTCCGCTGCGCTACATGTGCTCCATCACAATAGATCTGTGGTCCAACCATCAGATCAATTAACCCTCTCATCTCATGAGAGTGTGAGCGCTCATTATTCAAGCTCCGGAGTCAAATCATATTTAAATATGTCCATCATTCTTCCACAAACCGAATTTGAACAATTCAAATTCTTTTTCTTTTTAAATTTCTCTTATACTGTTGCACGGCGTTATCCGAGCTAGCCAGGAGAACCTAAAGGACCTACAGATCATGAGCTCCAACGATACGAGATTATCCGGTCAAAACTCTTTTAACCGAACTAACCAACATTCGTTAACCCCCGGAGACTCCACTATAGTCCGAGGGTTGCACTCTCCTCACTATAGATATATTATGTCCTCTGATATAACCGTCATGGGTAAGTCGATCCTTCACAGGTGTTCGTTATCCCAACTAGGTCTTTTAAACCGTTTAACCTCTGTGATACCTCTTGTTCCTTAAGTACCACTGACACCTCTAATGAACATTTGATCTGTGATCCAATCATCAGATTCGAATCCTCTTCACACAGAAGAGGATGAGGCAGCTATTAAGGGAACACCTATCTACTAGACCCTAAAGAGGGTAGAAGTGAATTCCATCTTGTCACACTATGTCCCCAGCTACCTATTCGAGTTTGTCTCCAAGTTGGTAAGCTTATTTAGCGGGCGACCTGTCACTCTCACCCATACAAGTCTAAGGATACTCTCGAATAAGCAGGAGTTCATAGTAAGCTCAGGATTAAGAACGAGTTACCTTAGGTCATCAAAAGTGATAAAATCGGTCTCACCAATAAACGACGTTATAAAGAGAAAGCGACTTTATCGTGGTTCTGTCTAATGCAAACTCTTTGCATAAGACGCCCCCGCTTGCACATCTCCATGTGAAACGATTCGGATCACATCGTTTTGTACAATACAAAGTGAGCCGCATCCAATAGTGTTACCAGAATAAGGTACCCGACCTTATCCGTATACTATAGACCGTTTTGACTGACTACTTGAGCTTGACCCACAATCATGTCATACATGAAGCTCAAGTACTCATATTCAGCCAAGGGTGTTGTTATTGGTACAGGTTAATGCAAACACGTTTCACTATATTCAATAAACACTTTTACTGAATAAACCTCAATAACTCTTTATTGCATTTAATAGACATATTACATTTACAACGTTTGCAAACCAAGAGTGTTAGAACATAAAACCCAACAAAAATGTCGGTCTCATCAATAAACGGTGTTATAAAGAGAAAGCAACATATTTCGCGGATCGGTCTTATGCAAACTCTTTCCACAAGACGCCCTCACTCGCACATCTCCATGTGAAACGATTCGGATCACATCGTTTTGTACAATACAAAGTGAGCCGCATCCAATAGTGTTACCAGGATAAGGTACCCAACCTTATTCGTATACTATAGACCGTTTTGACTGACTACTTGAGCCTGGTCCACAATCATGTCATACATGATGCTCAAGTACTCATATTCAGCCATGGGTGTTGGTCATTGATATAAGTTAACCTAAACACGTTTCACTTTATTCCAGTAAACTCTTTTACTGAATAAAACTAATAACTCTTTATTCTAAATAGAGTATTTACAAACATAACAGTTTACAAACCACGAGTTTTAGGACATAAAACCCAATACGTTGTAGAATGAACAAAGAGACAAATTAAAAAAGAAGACAAACCTCGAGGGGAAGGGGGACAAAGTAAGGTCCGACGACTTACTTAACTCCCCGAATTCGGTTGGAACCTCGCAAATGGGGTTTTGGTTGGAGTTTGTGGCGAGCCACTCTCCAGAAGCAAAAAACCACTGTTCTCGCCCCCTCTTCACGGACGTAGGGTTTTCGACGAACTTCCTCCACGACGGCTTCACCGACATATAGAAGTGATGAGACTCGTCGGCACGGGCTTCAGCGTATGGGTGTGCAATAGTTGATCCACAGTCAACTTAGATCCCTCCCCATACCGTTGCCACAAGATGCAACAAGAGAATAAGCAAGCCCATCCGTTTGGCGCCAACTATGCAGGGGCGAACCCTACCTCTTTGAAGAAGAGTTGCGCCACCGGGGCCAGAGGAAGCCTGAGCCCCCGCGGAAACATGTTTCGATAAAGGCCAACCTTCCCGAATGGAGGGGCCTCGATCGTTTCCCCGGCCAAGGGTAACCTTAGATTGATACTCGACGAAATGTCAAACTCCGCCTGTAGCTTCCCTAGGCCCTGTTTCGTCATTTCAGACTGCTTCCTGGACGAACTCGTGACACCACTACGATGGGAGATTGAAGTATACTTACCTCGAGCAATCAATAAGAGTGACAACGAGGAAAGGAAAGTAAAGAAGGATCGTCAGAGGGAAAATGAAATCAGAGGAGAAGGAAAAGAGAAGAAGGGCAAATTTCCTTCCCTCAATCTCTCCCCTTTTTATATAACTCTCGACCAAAAGAAGTCTGGCCCGCATGATCAGAACCAACGACCCATATCTAACCTCGAGAAGACAAGAAGACGTGGACCAGGTTAGGCGGCACAAAATCGAAATGATCCGCCCCGACAAAGGCCAACCGACCCGCAACCCCAATGACAGCCTCTCCTTTTTGACAAGTGACGCCTTGAGGCCCGTGGAATGGCCAAGAAAGGGAAGGCGTGAGCCGAAGGTCTGAGATTCGAACCGTCATCCCACTTGAACACGTGTAATAGACGACTGACGACTCTCGAAATCTGAAAAGGCTCCTCAACCACGACACCTACATCATTGCGAGAGACGTGACCGCCATACCAGATAGCCAGTCATCGCCTTGGGAACGACACCCAATCAAGACGGGAAGTCGGCTTCACGAGCGCCTCAGTATCTCGCACCGTATCAAACCAGCGAGAAGATCCACAGACGGTGGGCCAACCCGCTTGTGGGGCCAATGTTACAAGCTACCTCAACATGAGGTCAACACCTGACGTCACGACCCACTTCGCCAAAAAGTCGAGGTCCTGATGTCATCATTTGACATCCCAACGAACTGGGGTCGACCCCCAAGTCCTTTCGGGATATGAGCCCCCGTGCCACTTTTACAATCGTCGTTGCTCGTTCAAAGTGATGAGCGTCCAATGGGACGTTCCTGTCCTATTTGACAGGACAACGACACAACGACGCCCTCAATCCACTTGCGATTGGGGGATCAACGATTATCATCACGACAAAGCGTACAGATCGATCGTAGACCATGCACACCTCCTCACCTAACGTGAAGTGTTCTTCATGATGATGACCGGTACGGACTGACCACGATCGTCTGCTCCACGCTACCTATAAATACCTGATTTCTACATTACACACCACACTCCTACTGAACACGCAAAACTCTCTCCGACTTAAGCATCAGAGTCCTGCGGGGTCAGCTCCACACCGGTGCAAGTTCATTTTTCTTCCCTGTGCAGGTCGACCTCGGTTCCTGCGACGACCAAACACGCCGAAAACGCGGACGAAAATGAAGGCCCATATTCTTGCGCCAACAAAATATCTTTATTCTTTCCAAAGTTCCAATATTGCCTTTGACCTTTCAAGAACGTTTCAAACTACCCATGAAGTAGAAATTCACTAGAATGTTGGATGAAAAAGTCGGCGTGGCCGAACGTCGTTCTTTTAGACTCTAGGCAAGCGTCTTAGTCTCCGCCACGTCGTTCCAAGTCACTACCATGTCGATTTTTCGTCAAACGTTCTAATGAATTTTTACTTCAAAGATCATTTTGAAACGTTTAGAAGAGATCAAGTGCAATCTCGTAACTTTTGAAAAAATATAGGCATTTTTTAAACAAATGACAGTTCATGTTTTTTTTTTTTTTTAGTTTAACCAAATAACCATTACATATTTATTCTTAAATAAGTCGAGAAAAATAAAGGAGAAGGAAAGTAGATAAAAGAAATCCTCCCATTTAACTATTCTAACATTTGAAGAAGTATATACACATGTGAGAATTAATGCATTTACGATTTTCAAAGGAAAACCTAACCAAGAGTCTAAATTGATTCCCTTAAGAAAGTTTAGGGGTTTAATTGAAATTTAAGGGAGGGTGTAAATTGATAAGACTTATGAAATTTCATGATTTTAATTGATGCAATTATTAATTTATGATTTTAATTAATACAATTTGTAAAGGTTAGAAGTATAAATTAAATAGTAATTATAATTAACTAAGTAAAATTCATTAAATCATATTCTTATAATGATTGGTTGCATAAACATCAATCATGCCCAAAATAATAGCAAATATAACAAAATTCAAAATATTTTGCAAATATGGAAAAAAATCAGTGACTATCACTGATAGACTACGATCAATGATAGTCACGGACAAAATTCTATAAAAAAAACTGAGGTGATAGACTCCTGATAGATTAGTTTAGCGATAGACTACTATTAGTTATAAAAATTGTCATATTTACAAATTAATTTAAATAGAATTATACTTTTAATTATTTTACTCTAAATTGACATCTGTTACAATTTTTCTTCCTATTATAATTAATTTACCATTAAAACTTTAATTTATTTTTTTTTGTATAAATTAATTAAAAAATAGTTTACCTAAATTATTTGATGATTTAACTTGCATAACATAACATAATTTGTGAGAGAATTTCTACTACATCCGTTTTTCATACCACCGCCTTTAAATGACTGCCACGTGGGAAGAGGTAGTTTAAACTTAAGGAACAATTGTTTAGGTGGGACCCACCATTTTATTTTCTCCTGCTAAAAAAAATAACAAAAATATTATTTATTCAAACTCTCTCCTCAAATTTTTTTTTTTTTTACTTTTTTAACTCCATTTTCAATTTTTTTTTCTTCTGTTTTAATATTTTGTCTCTAACTTCTTCATTAATATTTAAAATATATTCAAAACTTTCTTTTTTTCTTCGTCTTCACCATTAAACTAATTTTCAAGTTTATTTGGAGAATGTTTGTTTTCTATAATTTATATCCATTTATTTCATTGTCTTTTTTCTTTATTTTTCTCTTTCTTTCTAATATTTTCTTTTCTTTTCATTTTTTTTAAATGCAGAAAATATTTGGATTACATTCATCCCTACCCGAGCAAATATTTAAGTATGTTGCGTTTTAGTCTTTGTTTTTTTTTCTTATGAAGTTTGATTATGCATATGTTTTTTTTTTCTTTTTGTTATTTTGAGTAGAGTTATTGTTAATTTTAGGTTTAATTGTTAATTTTGTTGTCGAATCAATGGTTAACTCAGAAGAACTACATAGTGAATTTTCTCCCTAATTGAACATATAGATTACACTTTTTGTTTCATATATTATAAAGTTAATTATTAGTGAAGTTGTTAGAAAGACAAAATATTAAAAAAAAAAAAAAGATAAAAAAATTAGAAGTCAAATACTCTACCAAAAAAGTGAGAGAGACAAAATATTAAAAAGGAAGAAAAAAAATTGAGAATGCAAAGAGTAAAAAAAAAAATAATAATAATAATAAAAAAAAATGAGGAGAGAGAATTTGAATAAATAATGTATTCGTTATTTTTTTTGCCAGAGAAAATAATGTATTTAAAATGGTGGGTACCAGCTAAATAATCGGTTCATTAAGTTTAAACTACCTCTCATCACGTGGCAGTCATTCAAAGACGGTGATATGAAAAAACTTCACGGATGTACTATAAATTCTCCCCATAATTTGGTAGTAAGAATTACCAACTTAGAACCCGATTGATATAAATGTCAAAAAAAATAAAGAAGAGAGAGAAAATAACCGATTGATTTATTATTTTATTAATGTGACATTTTTTAGGGCTTGTTGCACAAACAGCCATCAGCCATCAGGCTCAAAATAATTGCAAATTTAGCCAAATTTAAAACATTTTGCAAATATGACAAAAAATCAGTAACTATCACTGATAAACTCTATCGTTGATATATGATCTATCAGTAATAGACTTCTATCACTGATAGACTATTATCACTCTGACCCCCTGTTCCCTTCAATTACTTCCTGCATTTGCAAGTTCTTCATTCTCTTCTTGGTTTAGCAGCCAGCTGGCCAAACACGGACAAGACCTACGAATTTCAATCTTCTTCTTGTTTCAATTCCCTCCACCCTTTTGCATTCTGATGTATGGGGCCCATCGCCCGTGCCTTCTCTCTCTGGTTATCGCATTCCTTTCTTAGAACTAATTCATAGGGGGTTAGTTCTAAGCTCGTTTATGGATGATATATTTCGTTATCAAAAAAGGCTTTTCTAGTATCTATAGAATGAGCACTATGAACTATCTGCTTCAAAAAGATAGTTGGTTGAATGAAACGAAAACCTTCTTTCTTTTTCCCATCTATCACAAGGGGGGCCTCAGGCTCAGGGACGAGTTCAGGAGCAATTAGATTAGATGGCGATGTTGTTTCGTCATCCAATTTCGCTCGCTTGGAATCGGGCTCAAATTCAGGGCCCTCCTCCCTTCACTGCTAGAAATCGGGGCTATGATGTTGATGACAAATAAAAACTGTCACCAGGACTTTAGATGACAATTTTTTTCAGTCGTTATAGCCTCTGCCTTCTTTACTCTATAGATGACACAAACCGAAAACAATCATCATTCATGGTTTCGTGACAGTTTTTTTTCTGTCTTCATAATACGATTAATGACAATTGTTTTATGTTAAGAGACGTTATTTTATGACACTTAAATATTGTCACTAAATGACCACCAATATCATATTTTGTCATCTAATCACAATTGACGACATGAAATTTTTGTCATCTTATCGCAATTGATGACATGAAATATTTATCATCTAATCTGAATTGATGACAATAAATATTTGTCAACTAATCCGAGTTCATGACAGTAAATTTTATACACTTTGATGACTAATATTTCTTGTCACTACTAGGTTGAAGACGACAGCTATTGTGAGTCAACAAAATTAATTCAATGACACAATTTTTTTTTGTCAAAAATTATGTTTTTATGACAATTTTTTTTGTCGTAAATCTAAATATATAATATAAATATTTGTAATTATTATTAAATTCTATAACCTTGATGAACCTTTGTTTCTTTTAATAATGGTTCACCAAAGCCATAAAACTAATGAAAAGACATATCTATGAATACACATGTAACCAAAATAAAATACTTCAAGTAAGACACAAAACGTAACATCATTGAAATAAATTGTATATATCATTGAAATATCACACTTTTACACAAACTAATTTGTATGTATCTGTTCACACGAGATTTCGAACGATGGATGGAAATTCGACACGTGTAAATGAAATTTGAATTTGTATTTATGTATTGTATGTATCAGTGCGTAGTGGATTACAATCTCTAATGTTTGATCCTCTGATTCCTTCTCTCTCAAATGTAAATGTGTTTCGAGGGCTTTGCAGCTTGTTCTCGATGTTAGATTTGTTTCGAGGGCTTTGCAGCTTGTTCTCGATGTTGAATTTGTTCTGAGAGCTTTGCAACTTGTTCTCGATGTTGAATTTGGATCGAGGGCTTCGTAGCTTGTTCTCGATGTTGGGTTTGTTTCGAGGGCTTTGCAGCTTGTTCTCGATGTTGGATTCGTTTCGAGGGCTTTGCAGCTTGTTCTCGATGTTGAATCTTTAGCTTCGCGTAGCGGTGAAGTCTTCAGGTGTTTGATCTTCAAGTGACGTTCAGTCTTCAGGATTCAAAGAGTCTTTCTTTGTTTGGGAATTCTCTCTGAGTTCTTAGGAGAAGAAATTTTCTAAACCTTGAAAATGAAGAATGAGCTCTCTATTTATAGAGTTCTCATGGGCCTAATGGGCTTGGGCCTGGATCCAATGGGCTTGGGCTTGGATCCAATGGGCTTGGGTCCAATGGCATTTTGGGTTCAATGGGCTTTTGAGCTTTGGGCCAAATTGCCATTTAAATAGCTTTCTGGCCCGATTCGATTTCGAGCCCAATTGAGCTATCACCGAATTTGCTCGGCTAAGTTTATTCGATCCGCCGACCATGATGAAGACACGTGGCGACCGCTGATTGACCGAAATTTCTCGGTCAACAAATGCCCCCTTTTTCGAGAGTTATGCACATGTACGTGTGGGTGAGTCTTGGAAAAGTTAAATTTTGAAATCGAAATGTAGGACACCCCTAATTTCAAATCCGTCTCGACATATCAATTTTATCGAAATATGAAATTTGGTTCATAAATCAATTATTTTGAATGATACATCTTTCTATGCCAATTGACCAAAAAATATGAATTGGGCTTACAATTTTGATCTTTCTTATTTGGCAGAAGCTTGAGTTGAACTTTAGTAAATTCTTGTGTTCTACTTTAATTTCATTTTGGATGTAGAGTAGAGTTTTGGAGTTGCCTAATTGAATTTTGAAAAAGGGTTTGACTTTGAATTTTTTTACTCAATTTCGAGGTGGGATAAAATTTGGAGTATACCCAAACACAAATTTCGATTTGAGACTTGGATTTGGATTATTTATGAATCTACATCTTGCTCGAGAATAAATTTAGGAATATGCCCAAATTTTAATTCTAGAAAAATTTTGGATTTTGCTCGAAATTTAGCTTGAATGAAAATTTGACTTGGTATAATTTTGGGATACCAATCAATTTTGACATGAAGTTCGAAAATTTGAACTTAAGGTCATGATTATGGAAGAAAATTTAGAACCCACCTAAATTTCAAGTTGAATGAAGTATTACAATCTGAAGACAAATGGTAACAACAAAGCTTGTTTGGCAAAGTGGAACATGTAAAACCATTGTTTCCTTTGGTCTTGGGTTCAAGTCCACCTCTATACATATTTTTATATAATGGCGGGACTTGGAGATGCGATGCGATCGCGCAGCGGCGGGACTTGGGACTTGGAGATGCGATCGCGCAGCGGCGGGACTTGGGACTTGGAGATGCGATCGCGCAGCGGCGGGACTTGGGACTTGGAGATGCGATCGCGCGGCGGCGGGACTTGGGACTTGGAGATGCGATCGCGCAGCGGCGGGACTTGGGACTTGGAGATGCGATCGCGCAGCGGCGGGACTTGGGACTTGGAGATGCGATCGCGCAGCGGCGGGACTTGGGACTTGGAGATGCGATCGCGCAGCGGCGGGACTTGGGACTTGGAGATGCGATCGCGCAGCGGCGGGACTTGGGACTTGGAGATGCGATCGCGCGGCGGCGGGACTTGGGACTTGGAGATGCGATCGCGCGGCGGCGGGACTTGGGACTTGGAGATGCGATCGCGCGGCGGCGGGACTTGGGACTTGGAGATGCGATCGCGCGGCGGCGGGACTTGGGACTTGGAGATGCGATCGCGCGGCGGCGGGACTTGGGACTTGGAGATGCGATCGCGCGGCGGCGGGACTTGGGACTTGGAGATGCGATCGCGCGGCGGCGGGACTTGGGACTTGGAGATGCGATCGCGCGGCGGCGGGACTTGGGACTTGGAGATGCGATCGCGCGGCGGCGGGACTTGGGACTTGGAGATGCGATCGCGCGGCGGCGGGACTTGGAGATGCGATCGCGCGACGGCGGGACTTGGGACTTGGAGATGCGATCGCGCGGCGGCGGGACTTGGGACTTGGAGATGCGATCGCGCGGCGGCGGGACTTGGGACTTGGAGATGCGATCGCGCGACGGGACTTGGGACTTGGAGATGCGATCGCGCGACGGCGGGACTTGGGACTTGGAGATGCGATCGCGCGGCGGCGGGACTTAGAGATGCGATCGCGCAGCGGCGGGACTTGGGACTTGGAGATGCGATCGCGCAGCGGCGGGACTTGGGACTTGGAGATGCGATCGCGCAGCGGCGGGACTTGGGACTTGGGACTTGGAGATACGATCGCGCAGCGGCGGGACTTGGGACTTGGAGATGCGATCGCGCGGCGGCGGGACTTGGGACTTGGAGATGCGATCGCGCGGCGGCGGGACTTGGGACTTGGAGATGCGATCGCGCGACGGGACTTGGGACTTGGAGATGCGATCGCGCGACGGCGGGACTTGGGACTTGGAGATGCGATCGCGCGACGGCGGGACTTGGGACTTGGAGATGCGATCGCGCGGCGGCGGGACTTAGAGATGCGATCGCGCAGCGGCGGGACTTGGGACTTGGAGATGCGATCGCGCAGCGGCGGGACTTGGGACTTGGAGATGCGATCGCGCAGCGGCGGGACTTGGGACTTGGGACTTGGAGATGCGATCGCGCGACGGCGGGACTTGGGACTTGGAGATGCGATCGCGCGGCGGCGGGACTTGGGACTTGGAGATGCGATCGCGCGGCGGCGGGACTTGGGACTTGGAGATGCGATCGCGCGACGGGACTTGGGACTTGGAGATGCGATCGCGCGACGGCGGGACTTGGGACTTGGAGATGCGATCGCGCGGCGGCGGGACTTAGAGATGCGATCGCGCAGCGGCGGGACTTGGGACTTGGAGATGCGATCGCGCAGCGGCGGGACTTGGGACTTGGAGATGCGATCGCGCAGCGGCGGGACTTGGGACTTGGGACTTGGAGATGCGATCGCGCGGCGGCGGGACTTGGGACTTGGAGATGCGATCGCGCGGCGGCGGGACTTGGGACTTGGAGATGCGATCGCGCAGCGGCGGGACTTGGGACTTGGGACTTGGAGATGCGATCGCGCGGCGGCGGGACTTGGGACTTGGAGATGCGATCGCGCGGCGGCGGGACTTGGGACTTGGAGATGCGATCGCGCGACGGGACTTGGGACTTGGAGATGCGATCGCGCGACGGCGGGACTTGGGACTTGGAGATGCGATCGCGCGGCGGCGGGACTTGGGACTTGGAGATGCGATCGCGCGACGGGACTTGGGACTTGGAGATGCGATCGCGCGACGGCGGGACTTGGGACTTGGAGATGCGATCGCGCGGCGGCGGGACTTAGAGATGCGATCGCGCAGCGGCGGGACTTGGGACTTGGAGATGCGATCGCGCAGCGGCGGGACTTGGGACTTGGAGATGCGATCGCGCAGCGGCGGGACTTGGGACTTGGGACTTGGAGATGCGATCGCGCAGCGGCGGGACTTGGGACTTGGGACTTGGAGATGCGATCGCGCAGCGGCGGGACTTGGGACTTGGGACTTGGAGATGCGATCGCGCAGCGGCGGGACTTGGGACTTGGGACTTGGAGATGCGATCGCGCAGCGGCGGGACTTGGGACTTGGGACTTGGAGATGCGACCGCGCAGCGGCGGGACTTGGGACTTGGAGATGCGATCGCGCAGCGGCGGGACTTGGGACTTGGAGATGCGATCGCGCAGCGGCGGGACTTGGGACTTGGAGATGCGATCGCGCAGCGGCGGGACTTGGGACTTGGAGATGCGATCGCGCGGCGGCGGGACTTGGGACTTGGAGATGCGATCGCGCGACGGGACTTGGGACTTGGAGATGCGATCGCGCGACGGCGGGACTTGGGACTTGGAGATGCGATCGCGCGGCGGCGGGACTTAGAGATGCGATCGCGCAGCGGCGAGACTTGGGACTTGGAGATGCGATCGCGCAGCGGCGGGACTTGGGACTTGGAGATGCGATCGCGCAGCGGCGGGACTTGGGACTTGGGACTTGGAGATGCGATCGCGCAGCGGCGGGACTTGGGACTTGGGACTTGGAGATGCGATCGCGCAGCGGCGGGACTTGGGACTTGGGACTTGGAGATGCGATCGCGCAGCGGCGGGACTTGGGACTTGGGACTTGGAGATGCGATCGCGCAGCGGCGGGACTTGGGACTTGGAGATGCGATCGCGCAGCGGCGGGACTTGGGACTTGGAGATGCGATCGCGCAGCGGCGGGACTTGGGACTTGGAGATGCGATCGCGCAGCGGCGGGACTTGGGACTTGGAGATGCGATCGCGCAGCGGCGGGACTTGGGACTTGGAGATGCGATCGCGCGGCGGCGGGACTTGGGACTTGGAGATGCGATCGCGCGGCGGCGGGACTTGGGACTTGGAGATACGATCGCGCGGCGGCGGGACTTGGGACTTGGAGATGCGATCGCGCGGCGGCGGGACTTGGGACTTGGAGATGCGATCGCGCGGCGGCGGGACTTGGGACTTGGAGATGCGATCGCGCGACGGCGGGACTTGGGACTTGGAGATGCGATCGCGCAGCGGCGGGACTTGGGACTTGGAGATGCGATCGCGCAGCGGCGGGACTTGGGACTTGGAAATGCGATCGCGCAGCGGCGGGACTTGGGACTTGGAAATGCGATCGCGCAGCGGCGGGACTTGGGACTTGGAAATGCGATCGCGCAGCGGCGGGACTTGGGACGAGATGCGATCGCGCAGCGGCGGGACTTGGGACGAGATGACTTGGAGATGCGATCGCGCAGCGGCGGGACTTGGGACTTGGAGATGCGATCGCGCAGCGGCGGGACTTGGGACTTGGAGATGCGATCGCGCGGCGGCGGGACTTGGGACTTGGAGATGCGATCGCGCAGCGGCGGGACTTGGTACTTGGAAATGCGATCGCGCAGCGGCGGGACTTGGGACTTGGAGATGCGATCGCGCGGCGGCGGGACTTGGGACTTGGAGATGCGATCGCGCGGCGGCGGGACTTGGGACTTGGAGATGCGATCGCGCAGCGGCGAGACTTGGGACTTGGAGATGCGATCGCGCAACGGCAGGACTTGGGACTTGGAGATGCGATCGCGCAACGGCAGGACTTGGGACTTGGAGATGCGATCGCGCGGCGGCGGGACTTGGGACTTGGAGATGCGATCGCGCGGCGGCGGGACTTGGGACTTGGAGATGCGATCGCGCGGCGGCGGGACTTGGGACTTGGAGATGCGATCGCGCGGCGGCGGGACTTGGGACTTGGAGATGCGATCGCGCAGCGGCGGGACTTGGTACTTGGAAATGCGATCGCGCAGCGGCGGGACTTGGGACTTGGAGATGCGATCGCGCGGCGGCGGGACTTGGGACTTGGAGATGCGATCGCGCGGCGGCGGGACTTGGAGATGCGATCGCGCGACGGCGGGACTTGGGACTTGGAGATGCGATCGCGCGGCGGCGGGACTTGGGACTTGGAGATGCGATCGCGCGGCGGCGGGACTTGGGACTTGGAGATGCGATCGCGCGACGGGACTTGGGACTTGGAGATGCGATCGCGCGACGGCGGGACTTGGGACTTGGAGATGCGATCGCGCGGCGGCGGGACTTAGAGATGCGATCGCGCAGCGGCGGGACTTGGGACTTGGAGATGCGATCGCGCAGCGGCGGGACTTGGGACTTGGAGATGCGATCGCGCAGCGGCGGGACTTGGGACTTGGGACTTGGAGATACGATCGCGCAGCGGCGGGACTTGGGACTTGGAGATGCGATCGCGCGGCGGCGGGACTTGGGACTTGGAGATGCGATCGCGCGGCGGCGGGACTTGGGACTTGGAGATGCGATCGCGCGACGGGACTTGGGACTTGGAGATGCGATCGCGCGACGGCGGGACTTGGGACTTGGAGATGCGATCGCGCGACGGCGGGACTTGGGACTTGGAGATGCGATCGCGCGGCGGCGGGACTTAGAGATGCGATCGCGCAGCGGCGGGACTTGGGACTTGGAGATGCGATCGCGCAGCGGCGGGACTTGGGACTTGGAGATGCGATCGCGCAGCGGCGGGACTTGGGACTTGGGACTTGGAGATGCGATCGCGCGACGGCGGGACTTGGGACTTGGAGATGCGATCGCGCGGCGGCGGGACTTGGGACTTGGAGATGCGATCGCGCGGCGGCGGGACTTGGGACTTGGAGATGCGATCGCGCGACGGGACTTGGGACTTGGAGATGCGATCGCGCGACGGCGGGACTTGGGACTTGGAGATGCGATCGCGCGGCGGCGGGACTTAGAGATGCGATCGCGCAGCGGCGGGACTTGGGACTTGGAGATGCGATCGCGCAGCGGCGGGACTTGGGACTTGGAGATGCGATCGCGCAGCGGCGGGACTTGGGACTTGGGACTTGGAGATGCGATCGCGCGGCGGCGGGACTTGGGACTTGGAGATGCGATCGCGCGGCGGCGGGACTTGGGACTTGGAGATGCGATCGCGCAGCGGCGGGACTTGGGACTTGGGACTTGGAGATGCGATCGCGCGGCGGCGGGACTTGGGACTTGGAGATGCGATCGCGCGGCGGCGGGACTTGGGACTTGGAGATGCGATCGCGCGGCGGCGGGACTTGGGACTTGGAGATGCGATCGCGCGACGGGACTTGGGACTTGGAGATGCGATCGCGCGACGGCGGGACTTGGGACTTGGAGATGCGATCGCGCGGCGGCGGGACTTGGGACTTGGAGATGCGATCGCGCGACGGGACTTGGGACTTGGAGATGCGATCGCGCGACGGCGGGACTTGGGACTTGGAGATGCGATCGCGCGGCGGCGGGACTTAGAGATGCGATCGCGCAGCGGCGGGACTTGGGACTTGGAGATGCGATCGCGCAGCGGCGGGACTTGGGACTTGGAGATGCGATCGCGCAGCGGCGGGACTTGGGACTTGGGACTTGGAGATGCGATCGCGCAGCGGCGGGACTTGGGACTTGGGACTTGGAGATGCGATCGCGCAGCGGCGGGACTTGGGACTTGGGACTTGGAGATGCGATCGCGCAGCGGCGGGACTTGGGACTTGGGACTTGGAGATGCGATCGCGCAGCGGCGGGACTTGGGACTTGGGACTTGGAGATGCGACCGCGCAGCGGCGGGACTTGGGACTTGGAGATGCGATCGCGCAGCGGCGGGACTTGGGACTTGGAGATGCGATCGCGCAGCGGCGGGACTTGGGACTTGGAGATGCGATCGCGCAGCGGCGGGACTTGGGACTTGGAGATGCGATCGCGCGGCGGCGGGACTTGGGACTTGGAGATGCGATCGCGCGACGGGACTTGGGACTTGGAGATGCGATCGCGCGACGGCGGGACTTGGGACTTGGAGATGCGATCGCGCGGCGGCGGGACTTAGAGATGCGATCGCGCAGCGGCGAGACTTGGGACTTGGAGATGCGATCGCGCAGCGGCGGGACTTGGGACTTGGAGATGCGATCGCGCAGCGGCGGGACTTGGGACTTGGGACTTGGAGATGCGATCGCGCAGCGGCGGGACTTGGGACTTGGGACTTGGAGATGCGATCGCGCAGCGGCGGGACTTGGGACTTGGGACTTGGAGATGCGATCGCGCAGCGGCGGGACTTGGGACTTGGGACTTGGAGATGCGATCGCGCAGCGGCGGGACTTGGGACTTGGAGATGCGATCGCGCAGCGGCGGGACTTGGGACTTGGAGATGCGATCGCGCAGCGGCGGGACTTGGGACTTGGAGATGCGATCGCGCAGCGGCGGGACTTGGGACTTGGAGATGCGATCGCGCAGCGGCGGGACTTGGGACTTGGAGATGCGATCGCGCGGCGGCGGGACTTGGGACTTGGAGATGCGATCGCGCGGCGGCGGGACTTGGGACTTGGAGATACGATCGCGCGGCGGCGGGACTTGGGACTTGGAGATGCGATCGCGCGGCGGCGGGACTTGGGACTTGGAGATGCGATCGCGCGGCGGCGGGACTTGGGACTTGGAGATGCGATCGCGCGACGGCGGGACTTGGGACTTGGAGATGCGATCGCGCAGCGGCGGGACTTGGGACTTGGAGATGCGATCGCGCAGCGGCGGGACTTGGGACTTGGAAATGCGATCGCGCAGCGGCGGGACTTGGGACTTGGAAATGCGATCGCGCAGCGGCGGGACTTGGGACTTGGAAATGCGATCGCGCAGCGGCGGGACTTGGGACGAGATGCGATCGCGCAGCGGCGGGACTTGGGACGAGATGACTTGGAGATGCGATCGCGCAGCGGCGGGACTTGGGACTTGGAGATGCGATCGCGCAGCGGCGGGACTTGGGACTTGGAGATGCGATCGCGCGGCGGCGGGACTTGGGACTTGGAGATGCGATCGCGCAGCGGCGGGACTTGGTACTTGGAAATGCGATCGCGCAGCGGCGGGACTTGGGACTTGGAGATGCGATCGCGCGGCGGCGGGACTTGGGACTTGGAGATGCGATCGCGCGGCGGCGGGACTTGGGACTTGGAGATGCGATCGCGCAGCGGCGAGACTTGGGACTTGGAGATGCGATCGCGCAACGGCAGGACTTGGGACTTGGAGATGCGATCGCGCAACGGCAGGACTTGGGACTTGGAGATGCGATCGCGCGGCGGCGGGACTTGGGACTTGGAGATGCGATCGCGCGGCGGCGGGACTTGGGACTTGGAGATGCGATCGCGCGGCGGCGGGACTTGGGACTTGGAGATGCGATCGCGCGGCGGCGGGACTTGGGACTTGGAGATG
This sequence comes from Herpetospermum pedunculosum, assembly GCA_028017165.1. NCBI lineage: Eukaryota > Viridiplantae > Streptophyta > Magnoliopsida > Cucurbitales > Cucurbitaceae > Herpetospermum > Herpetospermum pedunculosum. The sequence continues at coordinate 47,794,786 of CM051529.1, forward strand.
CGATCGCGCAGCGGCGGGACTTGGTACTTGGAAATGCGATCGCGCAGCGGCGGGACTTGGGACTTGGAGATGCGATCGCGCGGCGGCGGGACTTGGGACTTGGAGATGCGATCGCGCGGCGGCGGGACTTGGGACTTGGAGATGCGATCGCGCAGCGGCGAGACTTGGGACTTGGAGATGCGATCGCGCAACGGCAGGACTTGGGACTTGGAGATGCGATCGCGCGGCGGCGGGACTTGGGACTTGGAGATGCGATCGCGCGGCGGCGGGACTTGGGACTTGGAGATGCGATCGCGCGGCGGCGGGACTTGGGACTTGGAGATGCGATCGCGCGGCGGCGGGACTTGGGACTTGGAGATGCGATCGCGCGGCGGCGGGACTTGGGACTTGGAGATGCGATCGCGCGACGGGACTTGGGACTTGGAGATGCGATCGCGCGACTGTTAAGTCTCTGAAAGTGACTTATTTAGGACCCATTTAGCTTAAGAAAATGTACACATTTAGGTGTTTTTGTTAGCATTTAGCCTAAACCTATGCTTTAATATGAGAATTAGAAGAAGGTGGCTAATTTAGGACTTATGCACAATAGGTAGAAAAAGGGTTGAAAACCGAGGAAAAGAATGAAAAAATAACCATTGCAAATGAATTGCGGAATAATTGCGGTGACCGCAATTATTCAAGTTAAAACCGTAAGTTGGCTGATCATTTTCTGTTTAGATCCGACTTTTCAGGGATTCGTTCTTTCTCCTCCATCCATTCTGATATATGACGTTGAAGGTTGATGGTTCTCCTTGGCCCAAACGCACCTGCAAACTACTATAAAAGGGGGTCAAAGTCGGAGGTTCAGTCATCAATTCGAAGCGCAGAAGTCTTCTTGCAGTCCACCATTTCCATCTGTTTTCCTTTGCCGTCTGTTGGAGTGAGGTTCTCAGCTTTTGGAGTCGATAATCTGATAGGAAGGAGAGAAGATTCTTCTTCTCTCTCGATTGGATTCATCCAAGCACGGCTGAATTCTCATCACCATCATTCGAGGCGACTGCCACGAAGTTTTCAGCAATCCTTTACTGTTTTCTGTTCTTTCCTTCTCATTTCCCTTACTGATCATTGTTGTTCTTAGTTTAGTAATTTACTTATTGCATTTCGTTGTTGTCTGCCTTGGATTCATTCCTTTTAAAGCTTTCCTTTGTCATTCAAACATTCAAGTTAATCAAAGTAAGTTTCTGCACTTCTCAGTTTATACTTTCTTCTGCTACGGGTTTTGCTTCCTGTTTTAAGCACATTTCTCTTCTAAGTATGTCTGTTTTATCTACCCTTTCTGTTCTTCATATATCCATGAGTAACTAAATTCACTTAGGGGCATGCTAATGACAGAATTATAGGCTAAAAAACGTGAGTCAAGTAGTCAGTTCAACACTCGAACATTGATTGTATGTAAGCTTCATCCCACGGGCAATTTCGATTGGCCATCCATTTTGTCCAAAGAACTCCTAACCTCTGGAAGGAGTAAGAGTTCAGAGTCATATAATCATGCTAGCCTTTCATGGTAATCAGGAAACGGCCTAGGAATAGGCGTTTCCCTAGTACAAACTGAACACTCCTGTTTTAACAAGATGCTTAAGTCCTTACTTTGAAGTCGAGTAAACTTGAGTCTCTAATGCATGGAATCGGACGATACTTGAGATAGAGTGAGTTTGATGTATAGAGAGTTGATCCAAAGCTTGATAATCGTAATAAAATGCCTATAGGACAGTCATTAGTAGCCCTTAATTCCCCGTTTTAATCAGATTCGCTGCCATTTAATTGCGGAAACATTGCGGTCCTCGCAATTCTGCCTTTTTATCATTCTGTTTAGCTGTTTTCTTCCTCGATTATTAATTCCATCTCTTGTCCTTTAGGTCTAGTTTTAACTTTAATTTGTTTATGTTATATCCCTCTACACATTCAGCAAAAAGTAGTTAATTAAAAACCAATTTTACCCCATCAAATTCATCCCATCTTTCTTAACATTCACACTTCGCGAATAGCTAAAAATGAGTCTCTGTGGAAAAAACGAATGAAATATACTTACTACTTGCTGTGAGACCATGTATGCTTGCATGATCTAAGTGCTCTCTCTTCCTGTTTGCATATTTATCTTTACACATTGAGCACGCAACAAGTTTTTGGCGCCGCTGCCGGGGACTTATTTTAAGTGAAAACGAAGTTGTTAAGTTTGAAAAATCAAGTTTATCATTGAGTGAAACTAATCTGTTTCATTTCTTTTGCAGGTGCCATTAAGGTAGTTTATGAGTGAGCGTTCACATAGTAATTTAGAGTTCGATCCTGAACCTGAAAGATCACTTCGAGCTAGGAATAAGGCAAAGAAACGTCTCTTTAAACAACCTCCTATACCTCAAACCACACCTGAAACTAAAGAAATGGGCGATCTAGTTCCAAATCCGGCACAAGCCATTCGCAACCCCATCGAAATAGCGAATGACAAGAATAGTGCCATTCTGTCATATCTAGTACCTATGCCTGGGGAGCTGAACCCCAGCATAATCCGTCCTGAAATCACTGCCCACTCATTCGAGTTAAAACCAGTGATGTTCCAAATGTTGTCCACTGTGGGACAATTCTTTGGAATAGAAAATGAGGACCCCCATAACCACCTTAGGAACTTCCTAGGAGTTAGTGACACCTTCCTAATCCCTGGAGTTTCCCAAGAAGCCCTGAGGCTATATCTTTTCCCTTACTCTTTGAGGGACAAAGCCAAAACATGGTTAAATTCATTGCCCTCAGGATCTGTCCGCAATTGGACAGATTTAGCAGAAAAATTCCTAGTCAAATACTTCCCACCTGATAGGAATTCAACCTTTCGTGATGATATCATAAAGTTTAAACAAGCTGATAATGAGTCTCTTCACGAAGCTTGGACTAGATTCAAAGACCTTCTCATTAAATGTCCACACCATGGCATTCCATGTGTATCCAAATAGAAGTTTTCTTTAAAGGATGCAACCCCAGCACCAGACAAGTCTTAAATTCATCTGCTGGAGGTTCCATGTTGTCCAAGAGTTACAACGAAGCTTATGAGATCTTGGAGAAGATCTCAGCATCTCACTGTAGATGGTCAGACGATCCAGTAGAGCCAACTAGGGCTCAAGACAAGGATGCTCTAAGCGCCATGAGCACCCAAATAAATGCCCTGACCAACTTAGTCAAGCAAATGGCTCAGGCCAATCTCCAAACCAGTGCCAATACCGCCACAGCCATGTCAATGGGCACCCAACCAAGTCAAGGCGAGGCACCAATCTGTGGATTCTGTGGGGAAGGGCACCCTTATGAATACTGCCCTGGGAATCCATCCTCAGTCTGCTATGTAGGAAGTCAGCAGCAGCCTAGGAATAACCCCTACTCCAACACCTATAACCCTGGTTGGAGAAACCACCCTAACCTGTCATGGGGTGGCCAACAAAACACTAACCAAAATCCCAACCAACCAAGGCCGAGTGGAACACCTGGTTTCACTCCCCAACATAACCAGTCAATGTACCAAAAACCTTACAATCAACCTGTAGGATCTTCTGTAGAAAACCTACTCAAGGAATATATAGCTAAGAATGATGCTACTCTTCAGAGCCAGCAAGCTACTCTTAGGAGCCTGGAAAACCAAATAGGCCAATTAGCCAATGAACTTAAAAGTAGGCCCCAAGGTAGACTCCCTGCTGATACCGAGGTACCAAGGAGAGATGGCAAAGAACAAGTTCAAGCCATTGAACTTAGGAGTGGAAGACCATTGGTGAGCATTACAAAGGACACACCAAAGAGAGTAGAGAACACTGAGTCTAGTGCTCCACTGGAATCTCTGCCAAGCCAAGGTCCACCACCAACTAGCACATCAGGAGCCAGGCTAGAGCCAATTGTAGAGGACGTAGAAGAAATTCCAAGGCCTCCACCTATCTTAAGGCGTCCTGACGTGCCTGCATATGTGCCACCACCTCCATACCCTCGAAGGCTTAAGAAGAAACAGGAACAGGAAGTTCATTTTAATAAATTTCTAGAAATACTTAAGCAAGTGCATGTGAATATTCCTTTTGTAGAAGTTTTACAGTCTATGCCTTCATATGTAAAGTTTTTGAAGGACATTATTACTAACAAAAGAATAATTGGTGAGTTTGAAACAGTAAACCTCACCGAGGAGTGCAGTGCCATCCTCCAAAACAAGCTGCCCAAGAAGGAGAAGGATCCTGGTTCCTTCACCCTACCTGTAGAACTTGGAGGCAAGCATGTGGGCAGAGCGCTTTGTGACCTGGGCGCCAGCATAAATCTCATGCCCCTGTCCCTATTCCGCCAGTTGGGAATGGGAGAAGCACGTCCAACTACTGTCACTTTACAACTAGCAGACAGATCCATCGCATATCCAGAAGGTAAGATTGAGGATATTCTAGTTAAAGTTGACAAATTTATTTTCCTTGCAGATTTCATTGTCCTGGACTATGAGGCAGACAAGGAGGTTCCCATCCTGCTAGGTAGACCATTTCTAGCCACAGGTAGGGCACTAATAGACGTGCAAAAAGGTGAGTTAACTATGAGGGTTCATGATGAAGAGGTAAAATTTAGTGTTTACAAAGCTTTAAGGTATCCCTCTGATTCTGAGTCTTGTGCTAGCATTGATGTTGTTGACTCACTAATGGAAGAACAATTAGAGCATGTATTATTAACCAAGCATGCTAACGAATATGTAGGATTAGATGTAGATGATCTGAATGTATCTGACATAATGAATATGCCTGTAGATAGACCTCAGCATGTATGTATGACTATGGACTTAACTGATAGAACTGTAAATCCGTTAAAGCCCTCCATTGAGCATCCACCTGTTTTAGAACTGAAACCACTACCAACTCACCTCAAATACGCATATCTAGGAGAAAATGATACGCTGCCTGTAATTATTTCTTCTAAGCTTAGTGAACAGCATGAGGTTGATTTAATTTTACTGCTTAAGCAACATAGGAAGGCTATAGCATGGACTATTGCTGATATTCGAGGCATTAGCCCTTCTTATTGCATGCATAAAATCATACTAGAGGAAGAACACACACCTAGGGTAGATCACCAGCGTAGGTTAAACCCCTCTATGAAAGAGGTAGTGAAGAAAGAAATAATAAAGTGGTTAGATGCAGGAGTAATTTTCCCCATAGCTAGTAGCCAGTGGGTTAGCCCCATCCAATGTGTACCTAAAAAGGGGGGAATAACTGTGGTAGTCAATGAGAACAACGAACTGATTCCAACTAGGACTGTCACAGGGTGGAGGGTATGTATGGATTACAGAAAATTAAATAAAGAAACTAAAAAAGACCATTTCCCTCTTCCATTCATTGACCAGATGCTAGACAGAATAGCTGGTAGAGCCTACTACTGTTTTTTAGATGGGTACTCTGGCTATAATCAAATCACTATAGACCCTAAGGATCAAGAGAAGACTACCTTCACTTGCCCTTTTGGAACGTTCGCCTTCCGCAGAATGCCTTTTGGCTTATGCAATGCACCGGCAACTTTCCAAAGGTGCATGATGGCGATCTTCTCTGAGTTGGATGAGTCCATAATAGAAATATTCATGGATGACTTCTCAGTCTTTGGGGACTCATTTAAAACCTGTCTAGAGAACCTAGGACAAGTCCTGGCTAGGTGTGAAGAGACCAACCTAGTCCTAAATTGGGAAAAGTGCCATTTTATGGTAGATGAAGGGATTGTCTTAGGACATAGAGTGTCAAGGGCAGGTGTAGAAGTGGATAGGGCAAAAATAGAGGTCATAGAGAAGTTGGTAGAGCCCCAGAATGTCAAAGCTATTAGGAGTTTCCTAGGACATGCTGGCTTCTATAGAAGGTTCATCAAGGACTTCTCTAAGATAGCCAAGCCTCTATGTGAGCTTCTAGAGCTAGGTAGGCCATTTATCTTTTCTAAAGAATGTGTAGTAGCTTGGAAAGCCCTTAAGGAAGCATTGGTCACAGCACCAATCATAGTAGGACCAAATTGGGATCTCCCATTTGAGATGCTATGTGATGCCAGTGACTATGCTGTAGGAGTCATGTTAGGACAGAAGATTGACAAGCTCACACATCCTGTCTATTATGCTAGTAAGACCTTGAATGAGGCTCAATGTAACTATACAACTACAGAGAAGGAGATGCTTGCTGTAGTATTTGCTTGTGAAAAATTTAGGAACTATATTGTAGGAACTAGGACCATTGTATATACTGACCATTCTGCTTTAAAATATCTGATGAGGAAGGCTGATGCTAAGCCTAGATTGATTAGATGGGTGTTATTGCTGCAGGAATTCGATTTGGACATTCGGGACAAGAAGGGATGTGAAAACGTGGTTGCAGATCACCTGTCTCGATTGCAGCACAATTGCGGAAAAATTGCGGACCCCGCAATTTCTGATGCTTTTATAGATGAACATATCTTTGCTTTGACTCATCGTGAAAACGATGAGGAACCTTGGTTTGCTGACATTGCTAACTTCCGTGCATCACAGGTATTACCAGTGTTCAAGGGAGGACAAGAGAAGAAGAGGTTCCTCCATGAAGCAAGGAAATTCATCTGGGATGACCCCATACTTTACAGGACCTGTGCTGATGGGTTGTTGAGGAAGTGTGTTACAGCTGCTGAAGCGAAGTCTGTGCTGCAGCACTGTCACTCATCTCCTTACGGTGGGCACTTTGGTGGTCAAAGAACAGCTGCTAAGGTATTTCAGAGTGGCTACTACTGGCCAACAATCTTCAAGGACGCCCACAATTATGCCCACAACTGTGACGAATGCCAAAGGACAGGTAACCTCAGTCGTAAGGATGAGATGCCTCTCACCTACATCTTAGAGTTGGAGCTCTTTGATGTGTGGGGCATTGATTTCATGGGACCATTCCCTCCATCATCAGGTAACCTGTACATTTTAGTAGCAGTAGACTACGTGTCAAAGTGGGTAGAAGCTAAGGCATGTCCTAATAATGATGCTAAAACAGTCACTAGCTTCTTGCATAGACACATTTTCACTAGATTTGGGACTCCTCGTGCTATCATTAGTGATGAGGGGTCACATTTCATCAATAAGGCTATGGAGAAAATATTGGCTAAGTATAACATTAGGCATAGGGTAGCTACTCCCTACCACCCACACTCAAATGGCCAAGCGGAGATTTCCAATAGGGAGATAAAAAACATCCTAGAAAAGGTAGTCAAACCTAATAGGAAAGACTGGTCTTTCAAGCTTGAGGATGCACTTTGGGCTTACAGAACAGCATATAAGACACCTCTAGGAATGTCTCCCTATAGGTTGGTGTATGGCAAGGCTTGCCACTTGCCACTTGAGTTGGAAAACAAGGCATTTTGGGCCATGAAAGAATTAAATTTTTGTGTGAAGGATGCGGGGACATTAAGATCTTTACAGCTACATGAACTTGACGAGCTTAGGCACATGGCCTATGAGAATGCCAAAATGTACAAAGAAAAGACAAAAATATGGCATGACAGTAGACTCAGGATCAAAGATTTTAAGAAGGGCCAACTTGTATTATTATTTAACTCACGATTAAAGCTATTTCCAGGCAAACTAAAGTCTAGATGGTCCGGTCCATTTATTATTACTAATGTCTTTGTTCATGGTGCCATAGAAATTAAAAACTTGCAGCAAGGACAGCCATTTCTGGTCAATGGTGCTAGGTTGAAGCACTACTATGAGGAAGGGGATGTGAAGACTCTCTCGGCCTTCCTCTTGACTGAAGCATGACAAAGAGAACGAGAGAGAACGAGTGGTTACTGTGCTCGTTTAGTCAAGGCCAATGCCTTAGTTTATTTTTACTGTTTTTTCGCTTATCGTTTGTACGTTTTATGATGTGTTTTTAATTACGTGTTTAATGTTTGTTTTGTTTGCTTTTGCAAGGAATCGAAAGAGGGGATCAAGGGGAGTAAATCCCACTTTAAAAATCAAGAAACGGTTGAGCCAAATGAAAGATACGGGCGATCAAAGTTTGGAATTTTGATGAAATCTTATCCCTAGAATTGCGCAAAAATTGCTGGATCCGCAAAAAGAGCCGTTGGGATTTTTCCGTTTTATTTATAGCCGTTAGAACGCATTCGTTGATACGATTCTCTCATTCTTTGATCTCCAAGATTTCTGCGATTCTCTCCACCTTTGATTCTTCTCTCAAGATCTTCAAGACTCGACGATGGTTTCCACTAGGGCTGAGAGATCCGCCGCCAAGAAGAAGGCCGATGACGCAGCTGAAGCGGCTGCGAGGGAAGCGCTTCTCACCCTTGCTGATGAGGGTGCTGTACGCACTGGCCGTCTTGCCAAGCTTCCTATTCGTAGGAAGAAGTGGAGGGTGGTCACTGAGATCCCTGCTGGCCCATCTGAGCCAGTGGGCACGCCAAAGAAGCGCCGGTGGACTGTCAAGACAGCTGCCGAACCAAGCACCGCCAAGACTCCCTCTGTGGAGAGTCAAGAAACTGATCGTGCAGCCCACGAGTCAGCCAAGGAAGGTTCGTCGCCGTCTTTGTCACCTGCGCGCAGTCCCCTTTCGTCTGAACCAGTGCCAAGCGCAGAGTCGTCACCGCCTGCACAGAGCGCCGAGTTGTCTCCAGCACCTCAGAGTTCTGATCCGACGCCTGCAGCAGCGCAGAGCCCTGAGCTGCCGTCTTCGCCATGGAGTTCTGCACATACACCATCAGCAGAGCACAATTCTCCACGGCCTGATCCTGAATTCCCTTATGGGGATTATCAGGAGTCCACGCAAGGCAGTGGAGATGCTGGGGAAGAAGAAGTCTTCTCTCCTATGAGGGAAGACAGCCCTGATGTTCCTGCACAGCAGGACGATTCTATGGAAGAAACGTTGGGGGCTTGCCTCCAACAGATCAACATGAAGAAAGAGAAGAAGAAGGCCAAGATGGGCAAGGCCAAGAAGTCCAAGAAGCTGAAGAAGAAGAAGGCCAAACGAGTGCCTTCAGCAGACGAAGAGACTACTGAGCCTTCGCTCAAACGCCTCAAGGTGGAGGCTGCTGAATCCTCCAAACCAGCCGATAAAGGGAAGGCTAAACTCTACCCTGAAGATGAACCTCCGTCAGTGAGATATGTCTCGTCTGATGCTGAATCCAGGGGCGTGGAGCTGAGGAAACGGGACCTGTTGCACGAGAAGGGGTTCCTTGATCGACTTGCTGACTTGCCGCAGTTCTTGCGCGCAGGGGTGATCAACCATGGCTGGGAGGAATTCTGCCGACCTCCCAATCCAGCATACACGAGCATGGTGTATGACTTTTATGCTAACGTGCTCAGCCCTGAGGATGGCCTATCTGTGGTCAGAGGGGTGGAAGTTGATTTCTCAGCCAAAGCCATTAATGAAGCATTCGGTCTCAGGGGCCAACCTCACACGGATTATGCACGGATAGTTGATGAGCCGACCGAGGCTGTGCTGGAAGAAGCCATTCGCACAATTGGCCAGCCTGAAGCCTCCTGGACAGTGTCACGCAATGGGCGGCACACGCTCATGAGTGCCAACCTCACGGCTAAGGCAGCTGTGTGGTTTTCATTCGTAAGAAGAAGACTCTCCCCAGTGACTCACGAGACTACAATTAACCAGAGCCGTTCGCTGCTGGTTTATGCTATAATGAGAGGTCTCACGATCAACGTGGGAGAAGTCATCACTGCTGCCATAGCCGAGTGTGCTAAAAAGGGTAAGGGACCATTATTTTTTCCAAACACTATAACAAAGTTGTGTTTGCTTGCAGGAGTTCCCACCGAGCGCTTGGAGCAGCAGCTGCCTTACACAGGCCATTTGGAGTTGCCTGCACACCTGAGGCTGAGAAGAAAGGGCAACATGGAGTTTGAGTTGGATAGGCTGGCTGCTGAGCAGTCCCTATCCATGGCCTGCTTGATGGACATGCAGAGGAGAATGGCTCAATGGGCCAACTATGCGCAGGCGAGGGACAGAGAAGTTGCAGACCAGTTGGGGTGCATCTTCCCAGACTTCCCCACCAACCTCCTAACTCCATGGGTGCCCCCACGACCAAGGCGACCAGATGAGGATGATGAGAATTGAGTGCTGGTTTGAAGAGCACTAGAGGGAGTATTACTGATCCCTTCAGAAACAAAAGACAATTTTCCTGCTTTTTGATAGAATAATGTATAATATGCTGTTTTGGATTCAGTTTTTGATCTGTTTTTAATGTTTAGTTTTATGCTTTTTCTTTTGCTTAGTCTAGTTTGATGTTAGCTGAATAGGTAGGATAGTTTAGTTTTATTTTTAGGATGCATGAGTAACGGGAAAAAGCATGCTAGGGGCCTGAGTTAATGTTATATCTGCCCGGATTGGATTGCGAAATAATTGCGGTTCCCGCAATTTTTGTGACTGATAGCATGTTTTGGACTGTCTGTTTAGTTAGGCTGTGATCTGTTAAATTCTATCTTTTGCTGCTAGCATGACTACCTTATATAGCTGATCTTGAAGCATGCTGGATGAGTGTCATAGGACACCTTTTGATAGTTTAAATTTGCCTCTGAATAGGGCTCAGCATGCATAAACCATAAGTCCTTAAACCTGTCTGTTATGTTCAAATTTTCTGCTGCTGGGATAGTTGCTTCTAGAATGTTTTGCCTATGCCTAGGATGTTTAGATTCTCTTTGTTTTGCTTTAGACTAGATGCTTCTAGGACAAGTTTGGGGGTGTGCCACCTCAAACACTCATTGGGGACAATGAGTAGTTGAAGTTTGGGGGAGGCCACCCTAGGCCTAGGAACATTCCTCTCTCCCTTAGAAACATAAGCATTCTTCTTCTCCTTTTTAAAAAAAAAAAATGATGAACAAAATGAAAAAAGAATAAAGGGGGGGAGTTTCTCTTAGGTTGCTGAGTAGTCAGTGCCAAGTGTGTAACCCACAAGTGGCGTTGCATCAAAAGGCAACCAAAGGAGAAGCTCCACCTAAGAAAAAAAGAAGAGAAAAATATAGGGAAGAAGAATGTATACCTAGGAGTTATAACTTTGTGGCTTAGATGTCCTATTTAAAAGAACTCTGATCCTCAAAGTAGCTAAGCACAAAAGTTGTAACTTGTAGGGTTGTTTTAGGGAGATGAGTGTATATCCAATGTAGTGATGCCAGGGCTTAGGTTGTTCTCTAAAAGTACTACTGTCACTGTTAATACTAAGACTGGCATGACTCTAAGGAATCCTAGACACATTAAAAATAAGCTAGAAGCATGTACTGAGTCTGGAGTAAAGCTTGGTAGAATTTGAAACCTTAGGGATAATAGCATGATATCATAAAAGTAGTTAGATCAGTAGTAGGGGGTTAACAAAAGCAGTGGGTATAGTAGGCAGGTGAAGTCAGAAGAAGCTAGACAAGAGGTTAGTTCTAAACTTAGAAGTGTGTCACAGGACAGCATTGCTATAGACAAGAATATAAGGGAGTTAGTGAGTAGTTAAAGAAGAAGAAACAGCAGCCTAAGTAAGTCCTTAGTATGCTTGAGGACAAGCAAAGCCTTAAGTTTGGGGGTGTGTTAAGTCTCTGAAAGTGACTTATTTAGGACCCATTTAGCTTAAGAAAATGTACACATTTAGGTGTTTTTGTTAGCATTTAGCCTAAACCTATGCTTTAATATGAGAATTAGAAGAAGGTGGCTAATTTAGGACTTATGCACAATAGGTAGAAAAAGGGTTGAAAACCGAGGAAAAGAATGAAAAAATAACCATTGCAAATGAATTGCGGAATAATTGCGGTGACCGCAATTATTCAAGTTAAAACCGTAAGTTGGCTGATCATTTTCTGTTTAGATCCGACTTTTCAGGGATTCGTTCTTTCTCCTCCATCCATTCTGATATATGACGTTGAAGGTTGATGGTTCTCCTTGGCCCAAACGCACCTGCAAACTACTATAAAAGGGGGTCAAAGTCGGAGGTTCAGTCATCAATTCGAAGCGCAGAAGTCTTCTTGCAGTCCACCATTTCCATCTGTTTTCCTTTGCCGTCTGTTGGAGTGAGGTTCTCAGCTTTTGGAGTCGATAATCTGATAGGAAGGAGAGAAGATTCTTCTTCTCTCTCGATTGGATTCATCCAAGCACGGCTGAATTCTCATCACCATCATTCGAGGCGACTGCCACGAAGTTTTCAGCAATCCTTTACTGTTTTCTGTTCTTTCCTTCTCATTTCCCTTACTGATCATTGTTGTTCTTAGTTTAGTAATTTACTTATTGCATTTCGTTGTTGTCTGCCTTGGATTCATTCCTTTTAAAGCTTTCCTTTGTCATTCAAACATTCAAGTTAATCAAAGTAAGTTTCTGCACTTCTCAGTTTATACTTTCTTCTGCTACGGGTTTTGCTTCCTGTTTTAAGCACATTTCTCTTCTAAGTATGTCTGTTTTATCTACCCTTTCTGTTCTTCATATATCCATGAGTAACTAAATTCACTTAGGGGCATGCTAATGACAGAATTATAGGCTAAAAAACGTGAGTCAAGTAGTCAGTTCAACACTCGAACATTGATTGTATGTAAGCTTCATCCCACGGGCAATTTCGATTGGCCATCCATTTTGTCCAAAGAACTCCTAACCTCTGGAAGGAGTAAGAGTTCAGAGTCATATAATCATGCTAGCCTTTCATGGTAATCAGGAAACGGCCTAGGAATAGGCGTTTCCCTAGTACAAACTGAACACTCCTGTTTTAACAAGATGCTTAAGTCCTTACTTTGAAGTCGAGTAAACTTGAGTCTCTAATGCATGGAATCGGACGATACTTGAGATAGAGTGAGTTTGATGTATAGAGAGTTGATCCAAAGCTTGATAATCGTAATAAAATGCCTATAGGACAGTCATTAGTAGCCCTTAATTCCCCGTTTTAATCAGATTCGCTGCCATTTAATTGCGGAAACATTGCGGTCCTCGCAATTCTGCCTTTTTATCATTCTGTTTAGCTGTTTTCTTCCTCGATTATTAATTCCATCTCTTGTCCTTTAGGTCTAGTTTTAACTTTAATTTGTTTATGTTATATCCCTCTACACATTCAGCAAAAAGTAGTTAATTAAAAACCAATTTTACCCCATCAAATTCATCCCATCTTTCTTAACATTCACACTTCGCGAATAGCTAAAAATGAGTCTCTGTGGAAAAAACGAATGAAATATACTTACTACTTGCTGTGAGACCATGTATGCTTGCATGATCTAAGTGCTCTCTCTTCCTGTTTGCATATTTATCTTTACACATTGAGCACGCAACAGCGACGGCGGGACTTGGGACTTGGAGATGCGATCGCGCAGCGGCGGGACTTGGGACTTGGGACTTGGAGATGCGATCGCGCAGCGGCGGGACTTGGGACTTGGGACTTGGAGATGCGATCGCGCAGCGGCGGGACTTGGGACTTGGGACTTGGAGATGCGATCGCGCAGCGGCGGGACTTGGGACTTGGGACTTGGAGATGCGATCGCGCAGCGGCGGGACTTGGGACTTGGAGATGCGATCGCGCAGCGGCGGGACTTGGGACTTGGAGATGCGATCGCGCAGCGGCGGGACTTGGGACTTGGAGATGCGATCGCGCAGCGGCGGGACTTGGGACTTGGAGATGCGATCGCGCAGCGGCGGGACTTGGGACTTGGAGATGCGATCGCGCAGCGGCGGGACTTGGGACTTGGAGATGCGATCGCGCGGCGGCGGGACTTGGGACTTGGAGATGCGATCGCGCGGCGGCGGGACTTGGGACTTGGAGATACGATCGCGCGGCGGCGGGACTTGGGACTTGGAGATGCGATCGCGCGGCGGCGGGACTTGGGACTTGGAGATGCGATCGCGCGGCGGCGGGACTTGGGACTTGGAGATGCGATCGCGCGGCGGCGGGACTTGGGACTTGGAGATGCGATCGCGCGACGGCGGGACTTGGGACTTGGAGATGCGATCGCGCAGCGGCGGGACTTGGGACTTGGAGATGCGATCGCGCAACGGCGGGACTTGGGACTTGGAAATGCGATCGCGCAGCGGCGGGACTTGGGACTTGGAAATGCGATCGCGCAGCGGCGGGACTTGGGACTTGGAAATGCGATCGCGCAGCGGCGGGACTTGGGACGAGATGCGATCGCGCAGCGGCGGGACTTGGGACTTGGAGATGCGATCGCGCGGCGGCGGGACTTGGGACTTGGAGATGCGATCGCGCGGCGGCGGGACTTGGGACTTGGAGATGCGATCGCGCAGCGGCGGGACTTGGGACTTGGAGATGCGATCGCGCAGCGGCGGGACTTGGGACTTGGAGATGCGATCGCGCAGCGGCGGGACTTGGGACTTGGAGATGCGATCGCGCAGCGGCGGGACTTGGGACTTGGAGATGCGATCGCGCGGCGGCGGGACTTGGGACTTGGAGATGCGATCGCGCGGCGGCGGGACTTGGGACTTGGAGATGCGATCGCGCGGCGGCGGGACTTGGGACTTGGAGATGCGATCGCGCGGCGGCGGGACTTGGGACTTGGAGATGCGATCGCGCAGCGGCGGGACTTGGGACTTAGAGATGCGATCGCGCGGCAGGACTTGGGACTTGGAGATGCGATCGCGCGGCGGCGGGACTTGGAGATGCGATCGCGCGGCGGCGGGACTTGGAGATGCGATCGCGCGGCGGCGGGACTTGGAGATGCGATCGCGCGGCGGGACTTGGGACTTGGAGATGCGATCGCGCAGCGGCGGGACTTGGAGATGCGATCGCGCGGCGGCGGGACTTGGAGACGCGATCGCGCTACGGCGGGACTTGGAGATGGGATCGCGCAGCGGCGGGACTTGGGACTTGGAGATGCGATCGCGCAGCGGCGGGACTTGGGACTTGGAGATTGGAGATGCGATCGCGCGGCGGCGGGACTTGGGACTTGGAGATGCGATCGCGCGACGGCGATACTTGGGACTTGGAGATGCGATCGCGCGGCGGCGGGACTTGGGACTTGGATATGCGATCGCGCGGCGGCGGGACTTGGGACTTGAAGATGCGATCGCGCGGCGGCGGGACTTGGGACTTGGAGATGAGATCGCGCAGCGGCGGGACTTGGGACTTGGAGATGCGATCGCGCAGCGGCGGGACTTGGGACTTGGAGATGCGATCGCGCGGCGGCAGGACTTGGGACTTGGAGATGCGATCGCGCGGCGGCGGGACTTTGGACTTGGAGATGCGATCGCGCAGCGGCGGGACTTGAGACTTGGACATGCGATCGCGCAGCGGCGGGACTTGGGACTTGGAGATGCGATCGCGCGGCGGCGGGACTTGGGACTTGGAGATGCGATCGCGCGGCGGCAGGACTTGGGACTTGGAGATGCGATCGCGCGGCGGCGGGACTTAGAGATGCGATCGCGCGGCGGCGGGACTTGGAGATGCGATCGCGCAGCGGCGGGACTTGGGACTTGGAGATGCGATCGCGCAGCGGCGGGACTTGGGACTTGGAGATGCGATCGCGCAGCGGCGGGACTTGGGACTTGGAGATGCGATCGCGCGGCGGCGGGACTTGGGACTTGGAGATGCGATTGCGCGGCGGGACTTGGGACTTGGAGATGCGATCGCGCGGCGGCGGGACTTGGAGATGCGATCGCGCGGCGGCGGGACTTGGAGATGCGATCGCGCAGTGGCGGGACTTGGGACTTGGAGATGCGATCGCGCAGCGGCGGGACTTGGGACTTGGAGAGGCGATCGCGCAGCGGCGGGACTTAGGACTTGGAGATGCGATCGCGCGGCGGGACTTGGGACTTGGAGATGCGATCGCGCGGCGGCGGGACTTGGAGATGAGATCGCGGTGGCGGCGGGACTTGGGACTTGGAGATGCGATCACGCGGCGGCGGGACTTGGGACTTTGAGATGCGATCGCGCGGCGGCGGGACTTGGGACTTGGAGATGCGATCGCGCGGCGGCGGGACTTGGGACTTGGAGATGCGATCGCGCGGCGGCGGGACTTGGGACTTGGAGATGCGATCGCGCGGCGGCGGGACTTGGGACTTGGAGATGCGATCGCGCGGCGGCGGGACTTGGGACTTGGAGATGCGATCGCGCAGCGGCGGGACTTGAGACTTAGAGATGCGATCGCGCGGCAGGACTTGGGACTTGGAGATGCGATCGCGCGGCGGCGGGACTTGGAGATGCGATCGCGCGGCGGGACTTGGGACTTGGAGATGCGATCGCGCAGCGGCGGGACTTGGAGATGCGATCGCGCGGCGGCGGGACTTGGAGACGCGATCGCGCTGCGGCGGGACTTGGAGATGGGATCGCGCAGCGGCGGGACTTGGGACTTGGAGATGCGATCGCGCAGCGGCGGGACTTGGGACTTGGAGATGCGATCGCGCGGCGGCGGGACTTGGGACTTGGAGATGCGATCGCGCGGCGGCGGGACTTGGGACTTGGAGATGCGATCGCGCGGCGGCGGGACTTGGGACTTGGAGATGCGATCGCGCGGCGGCGGGACTTGGGACTTGGAGATGCGATCGCGCAGCGGCGGGACTTGGGACTTGGAGATGCGATCGCGCGGCGGCGGGACTTGGGACTTGGAGATGCGATCGCGCGGCGGCGGGACTTGGGACTTGGAGATGCGATCGCGCGGCGGCGGAACTTGGGACTTGGAGATGCGATCGCGCGGCGGCGGGACTTGGGACTTGGAGATGCGATCGCGCAGCGGCGGGACTTGGGACTTGGAGATGCGATCGCGCGGCGGGACTTGGGACTTGGAGATGCGATCGCGCGGCGGCGGGACTTGGAGATGCGATCGCGCGGCGACGGGACTTGGAGATGCGATCGCGCAGCGGCGGGACTTGGGACTTGGAGATGCGATCGCGCAGCGGCGGGACTTGGGACTTGGAGATGCGATCGCGCGGCGGCGGGACTTGGGACTTGGAGATGCGATCGCGCGGCGGGACTTGGGACTTGGAGATGCGATCGCGCGGCGGGACTTGGGACTTGGAGATGCGATCGCGCGGCGGCGTGACTTGGAGATGCGATCGCGCGGCGGCGGGACTTGGAGATGCGATCGCGCGGCGGCGGGACTTGGAGATGCGATCGCGCAGCGGCGGGACTTGGGACTTGGAGATGCGATCGCGCAGCGGCGGGACTTGGGACTTGGAGATGCGATCGCGCAGCGGCGGGACTTGGGACTTGGAGATGCGATCGCGCAGCGGCGGGACTTAGGACTTGGAGATGCGATCGCGCAGCGGCGGGACTTGGGACTTGGAGATGCGATCGCGCGGCGGCGGGACTTGGAGATGCGATCGCGCGGCGGCGGGGACTTGGAGATGCGATCGCGCAGCGGCGGGACTTGGGACTTGGAGATGCGATCGCGCAGCGGCGGGACTTGGGACTTGGAGATGCGATCGCGCGGCGGCGGGACTTGGGACTTGGAGATGCGATCGCGGGGCGGCGGGACTTGGGACTTGGAGATGCGATCGCGCGGCGGCGGGACTTGGGACTTGGAGATGCGATCGCGCGGCGGCGGGACTTGGGACTTGGAGATGCGATCGCGCGGCGGCGGGACTTGGGACTTGGAGATGCGATCGCGCGGCGGCGGGACTTGGGACTTGGAGATGCGATCGCGCAGCGGCGGGACTTGGGACTTGGAGATGCGATCGCGCAGCGGCGGGACTTAGGACTTGGAGATGCGATCGCGCGGCGGGACTTGGGACTTGGAGATGCGATCGCGCGGCGGCGGGACTTGGAGATGCGATCGCGGTGGCGGCGGGACTTGGGACTTGGAGATGCGATTACGCGGCGGCGGGACTTGGGACTTGGAGATGCGATCGCGCGGCGGCGGGACTTGGGACTTGGAGATGCGATCGCGCGGCGGCGGGACTTGGAGATGCGATCGCGGTGGCGGCGGGACTTGGGACTTGGAGATGCGATCGCGCGGCGGCGGGACTTGGGACTTGGAGATGCGATCGCGCGGCGGCGGGACTTGGGACTTGGAGATGCGATCGCGCGGCGGCGGGACTTGGGACTTGGAGATGCGATCGCGCGGCGGCGGGACTTGGGACTTGGAGATGCGATCGCGCAGCGGCGGGACTTGGGACTTAGAGATGCGATCGCGCGGCAGGACTTGGGACTTGGAGATGCGATCGCGCGGCGGCGGGACTTGGAGATGCGATCGCGCGGCGGCGGGACTTGGAGATGCGATCGCGCGGCGGGACTTGGGACTTGGAGATGCGATCGCGCAGCGGCGGGACTTGGAGATGCGATCGTGCGGCGGCGGGACTTGGAGACGCGATCGCGCTACGGCGGGACTTGGAGATGGGATCGCGCAGCGGCGGGACTTGGGACTTGGAGATGCGATCGCGCAGCGGCGGGACTTGGGACTTGGAGATTGGAGATGCGATCGCGCGGCGGCGGGACTTGGGACTTGGAGATGCGATCGCGCGGCGGCGGGACTTGGGACTTGGAGATGCGATCGCGGGGCGGCGGGACTTGGGACTTGGAGATGCGATCGCGCGGCGGCGGGACTTGGGACTTGGAGATGCGATCGCGCGGCGGCGGGACTTGGGACTTGGAGATGCGATCGCGCGGCGGCGGGACTTGGGACTTGGAGATGCGATCGCGCGGCGGCGGGACTTGGGACTTGGAGATGCGATCGCGCGGCGGCGGGACTTGGGACTTGGAGATGCGATCGCGCAGCGGCGGGACTTGGGACTTGGAGATGCGATCGCGCAGCGGCGGGACTTAGGACTTGGAGATGCGATCGCGCGGCGGGACTTGGGACTTGGAGATGCGATCGCGCGGCGGCGGGACTTGGAGATGCGATCGCGGTGGCGGCGGGACTTGGGACTTGGAGATGCGATTACGCGGCGGCGGGACTTGGGACTTGGAGATGCGATCGCGCGGCGGCGGGACTTGGGACTTGGAGATGCGATCGCGCGGCGGCGGGACTTGGAGATGCGATCGCGGTGGCGGCGGGACTTGGGACTTGGAGATGCGATCGCGCGGCGGCGGGACTTGGGACTTGGAGATGCGATCGCGCGGCGGCGGGACTTGGGACTTGGAGATGCGATCGCGCGGCGGCGGGACTTGGGACTTGGAGATGCGATCGCGCGGCGGCGGGACTTGGGACTTGGAGATGCGATCGCGCAGCGGCGGGACTTGGGACTTAGAGATGCGATCGCGCGGCAGGACTTGGGACTTGGAGATGCGATCGCGCGGCGGCGGGACTTGGAGATGCGATCGCGCGGCGGCGGGACTTGGAGATGCGATCGCGCGGCGGCGGGACTTGGAGATGCGATCGCGCGGCGGGACTTGGGACTTGGAGATGCGATCGCGCAGCGGCGGGACTTGGAGATGCGATCGCGCGGCGGCGGGACTTGGAGACGCGATCGCGCTACGGCGGGACTTGGAGATGGGATCGCGCAGCGGCGGGACTTGGGACTTGGAGATGCGATCGCGCAGCGGCGGGACTTGGGACTTGGAGATTGGAGATGCGATCGCGCGGCGGCGGGACTTGGGACTTGGAGATGCGATCGCGCGGCGGCGGGACTTGGGACTTGGAGATGCGATCGCGCAGCGGCGGGACTTGGGACTTGGAGATGCGATCGCGCGGCGGCGGGACTTGGGACTTGGAGATGCGATCGCGCAGCGGCAGGACTTGGGACTTGGAGATGCGATCGCGCGGCGGCGGGACTTGGGACTTGGAGATGCGATCGCGCGGCGGCGGGACTTGGGACTTGGAGATGCGATCGCGCGGCGGCGGGACTTGGGACTTGGAGATGCGATCGCGCAGCGGCGGGACTTGGGACTTGGAGATGCGATCGCGCGGCGGCGGGACTTGGGACTTGGAGATGCGATCGCGCAGCGGCAGGACTTGGGACTTGGAGATGCGATCGCGCGGCGGCGGGACTTGGGACTTGGAGATGCGATCGCGCGGCGGCGGGACTTGGGACTTGGAGATGCGATCGCGCGGCGGCGGGACTTGGGACTTGGAGATGCGATCGCGCAGCGGCGGGACTTGGGACTTGGAGATGCGATCGCGCGGCGGGACTTGGGACTTGGCGATGCGATCGCGCGGCGGCGGGACTTGGAGATGCGATCGCGCGGCGGCGGGACTTGGGACTTGGAGATGCGATCGCGCAGCGGCGGGACTTGGGACTTGGAGATGCGATCGCGCGGCGGCGGGACTTGGGACTTGGAGATGCGATCGCGCGGCGGCGGGACTTGGGACTTGGAGATGCGATCGCGCGGCGGCGGGACTTGGGACTTGGAGATGCGATCGCGCGGCGGGACTTGGGACTTGGAGATGCGATCGCGCGGCGGGACTTGGGACTTGGAGATGCGATCGCGCGGCGGCGTGACTTGGAGATGCGATCGCGCGGCGGCGGGACTTGGAGATGCGATCGCGCGGCGGCGGGACTTGGGACTTGGAGATGCGATCGCGCAGCGGCGGGACTTGGGACTTGGAGATGCGATCGCGCAGCGGCGGGACTTGGGACTTGGAGATGCGATCGCGCAGCGGCGGGACTTGGGACTTGGAGATGCGATCGCGCGGCGGCGGGACTTGGAGATGCGATCGCGCGGCGGCGGGGACTTGGAGATGCGATCGCGCAGCGGCGGGACTTGGGACTTGGAGATGCGATCGCGCGGCGGCGGGACTTGGGACTTGGAGATGCGATCGCGGGGCGGCGGGACTTGGGACTTGGAGATGCGATCGCGGGGCGGCGGGACTTGGGACTTGGAGATGCGATCGCGCGGCGGCGGGACTTGGGACTTGGAGATGCGATCGCGCGGCGGCGGGACTTGGGACTTGGAGATGCGATCGCGCGGCGGCGGGACTTGGGACTTGGAGATGCGATCGCGCGGCGGCGGGACTTGAGACTTGGAGATGCGATCGCGCGGCGGCGGGACTTGGGACTTGGAGATGCGATCGCGCGGCGGCGGGACTTGGGACTTGGAGATGCGATCGCGCGACGGGACTTGGGACTTGGAGATGCGATCGCGCGGCGGCGGGACTTGGGACTTGGAGATGCGATTGCGCGGCGGGACTTGGGACTTGGAGATGCGATCGCGCGGCGGCGGGACTTGGAGATGCGATCGCGCGGCGGCGGGACTTGGAGATGCGATCGCGCGGCGGCGGGACTTGGAGATGCGATCGCGCAGCGGCGGGACTTGGGACTTGGAGATGCGATCGCGCAGCGGCGGGACTTGGGACTTGGAGATGCGATCGCGCAGCGGCGGGACTTAGGACTTGGAGATGCGATCGCGCGGCGGGACTTGGGACTTGGAGATGCGATCGCACGGCGGCGGGACTTGGAGATGCGATCGCGGTGGCGGCGGGACTTGGGACTTGGAGATGCGATCACGCGGCGGCGGGACTTGGGACTTGGAGATGCGATCGCGCGGCGGCGGGACTTGGGACTTGGAGATGCGATCGCGCGGCGGCGGGACTTGGAGATGCGATTGTTAAGTCTCTGAAAGTGACTTATTTAGAACCCATTTAGCTTAGGAAGATGTACACTTTTAGGTGTTTTTGTTAGCATTTAGCCTAAACCTATGCTTTAATATGAGGATTAGAAGAAGGTAGCTAATATAGGACTTATGTACAATAGGTAGAAAAAGGGTTGAAAACCGAAGGAAAAGAATGAAAAAATGAGCATTGCGAATGAATTGCGAAAACATTGCGGTGACCGCAATTATTCAAGTGAAAACCGTAAGTTGACTGATCTTTTTCTGTTAATTTCTGTTATTTCAGGGATTCGTTCTTTCTCCTCCATCCATTCTGATATACGACGTTGAAGATTGATGGTTCTCCTTGGCCCAAACGCACCTGCAAACTACTATAAAAGGGGGCCAAAGTCGGAGGTTTGATCATCATTCGAAGCGCAGAAGTCTTCTCGCAGTCCATCATTTCTCTCTGTTTTCCTTTGCCGTCTGTTGGAGTGAGAGTCTCAGCTGTTGGAATCGATAATCTGATAGGAAGGAGAGAAGATTCTTCTTCTCTCTCGATTGGATTCATCCAAGCAAGGCTAACCTCTCATCCCTTCCATTCGAGGCGACTGCACGAAGCTTTTCAACACCCTTTACTGTTTTTCTGTCGTTCTTCCTCTTATTTCCAGTTTGATTATTGTTGTTCTTAGTTTAGTATTTTACTTACTGCATTTCGTTGTTGTCTGTCTTGGATTCATTTCTTTCAAAGCTTTCCTTTGTCATTCAAACACTCAAAGTAATCAAAGTACAATTCTGCATTTTACAGTTTCCACCTTGTTCTGCTACGGTTTTGTCTTGCTGCTTTACACACATTTCTCTTCTAAGCATGTCTGTTTTATCTACCCTTTCTGTTCTCCATATATCCATGAGTAGCTAAGTTACTTAGGGGCATGCTAATGACAGAACTATAGGCTAAAAAAAACGTGAACCAAGCATGTAGGATCGCCTTCGAACATTGATTATATGTAAGCTTCATCCCACGGGTAATTTCGATTGGCCATCCATTTTGTCCAAAGAACTCCTAACCTCTGGAAGGAGTAAGAGTTCAGAGTCATATAATCATGCTAGCCTTTCATGGTAATCAGGAAACGGCCTAGGAATAGGCGTTTCCCTAGTACAAACTAAACACTTCTGTTTTAACAAGATGATTAAGTCCTTACTTTGAGTCGAGTAAACTTAAGAGTCTAATGCATGGAATCGGACGATACATGAGCTATAGTGAGTTTGATGCATAGAGAGTAGATCCAGTGCTTGAGAATCGTATAAAAAGGCCTATAGGATAGTCATTAGTAGCCCTTAATTCACCCATCTACACACTTTCGCTGCTGTTTAATTGCGGAAACATTGCGGTCCCCGCAATTCCTGCTAAGTTTTTATTCTGTTAGCTGCTTTCTCCTTTGTTTATCAATTCCGTCTCTTGTCCTTTGAGTCTAATTTCAACTTCCATTTGTTTATGTTATATTCCTTTACACATTCAGCAAAACTTAGGTAATTAAAAACCAATTTCACCCCATCAAATCCACCCCATCTTTCTTAACAAAAACACTTCGAGAATAGCTAAAAACAAGTCTCTGTGGGAAAACGAATGAAATATACTTACTACTTGCTATAAGATCATGTATGCTTGCATGTTCTGAGTGCTCTCTCTCTCTTATTTATCATTTTTATTAACACATTGAGCACGCAACAAGTTTTTGGCGCCGCTGCCAGGGACTTATTTTAAGTGAAAACGAAGTTTGTAAGTTTGAAAAATCAAGTTTATCATTGAGTGAAACTAATCTGTTTCATTTCTTTTGCAGGTGCTATTAGGGTAGTTTATGAGTGAGCGTTCACATAGTAATTTAGAGTTCGATCCTGAACCTGAAAGATCACTTCGAGCTAGAAATAAAGCGAAGAAACGTCTCTTTAAACAACCTCCTATACCTCAAATCATACCTGAAATCAAAGAAATGGGCGATATAGTTCCAAATCCGGTACCTGTCATTCGCAACCCCATCGAAATAGCGAATGACAAGAATAGTGCCATTCTCTCATATCTAGTACCTATGCCTGGGGAGCTGAACCCCAGCATAATCCGTCCTGAAATCACTGCCCACTCATTCGAGTTAAAGCCAGTGATGTTCCAAATGTTGTCCACTGTGGGACAATTCTTTGGGATAGAAAATGAGGACCCCCACAATCATCTTAGGAACTTCTTAGGAGTCAGTGATACCTTTATCATCCCTGGAGTGTCCCAAGAAGCTTTAAGGCTATACTTGTTCCCTTACTCTTTGAGGGACAAAGCCAAAACATGGTTGAACTCATTACCCTCTGGATCTGTCCGCAATTGGACAGATTTAGCAGAAAAATTCCTAGTCAAATACTTCCCACCTGATAGGAATTCTACTTTTCGTGATGACATAGTCAAGTTTAAACAAGCTGATAATGAGTCTCTTCACGAAGCTTGGACTAGATTCAAAGATCTTCTTCTTAAATGTCCACATCATGGCATCCCATGGTGTATCCAAATAGAGGTCTTTTTCAAAGGATGCAACCCCAGCACTAGGCAAGTCTTAAATTCATCTGCTGGTGGTTCCATGTTATCCAAGAGTTACAACGAGGCCTATGAGATCTTGGAGAAGATCTCAGCATCTCACTGTAGGTGGTCAGACGATCCAGTAGAGCCAACTAGGGCTCAAGACAAGGATGCTCTAAGCGCCATGAGCACCCAAATAAATGCCCTGACCAACCTAGTTAAGCAAATGGCTCAGGCCAATCTCCAGACCAGTGCCAATACCGCCACAGCCATGTCAATGGGCACCCAACCAAATCAAGGCGAGGCACCTATCTGTGGATTCTGTGGGGAAGGGCACCCATATGAATACTGCCCTGGGAATCCATCTTCAGTCTGCTATGTTGGAAGCCAGCAGCAGCCTAGGAATAACCCCTACTCCAATACCTATAACCCTGGTTGGAGAAACCACCCTAACCTGTCATGGGGTGGCCAACAGAACACTAACCAAAATCCTAACCAACAGAGGCCGAGTGGAACACCTGGTTTCACTCCCCAACATAACCAGTCAATGTACCAAAAACCATACAATCAACCTGTAGGATCTTCTGTAGAAAACCTACTCAAGGAATATATAGCTAAGAATGACGCTACTCTTCAGAGCCAGCAAGCTACTCTTAGGAGCCTAGAGAACCAAATAGGCCAATTAGCCAATGAACTTAAAAGTAGGCCCCAAGGTAGACTCCCTGCTGACACCGAGGTACCAAGGAGAGATGGCAAAGAACAAGTTCAAGCAATTGAACTTAGGAGTGGAAGACCATTGGTGAGCAACACAAAGGACACACCAAAGAGAGTAGAGAACACTGAGTCTAGTGCTCCACTGGAGTCTCTGCCAAGCCAAGGTCCACCACCAACTAGCACATCAGGAGCCAGGCTAGAGCCAATTGTTGAGGACGTAGAAGAAATTCCAAAGCCTCCACTTATCCTAAGGCGTCCTGACGTGCCTGCATATGTGCCACCACCTCCATACCCTCGAAGGCTTAAGAAGAAACAGGAACAGGAAGTTCATTTTAATAAATTTTTAGAAATACTTAAGCAAGTGCATGTCAACATTCCTTTTGTAGAAGTTTTACAGTCTATGCCTTCATATGTAAAGTTTTTGAAGGACATTATTACTAACAAAAAAATAATTGGTGAGTTTGAAACAGTAAACCTCACCGAGGAGTGCAGTGCCATCCTCCAGAACAAGCTGCCCAAGAAGGAGAAGGATCCTGGTTCCTTCACCTTACCTGTAGAACTTGGAGGCAAGCACGTGGGCAGAGCGCTTTGTGACCTGGGCGCCAGCATAAATCTCATGCCCCTGTCCCTATTCCGCCAGTTGGGAATGGGAGAAGCACGTCCAACCACAGTCACTTTACAACTAGCAGACAGATCCATCGCATATCCAGAAGGTAAGATCGAGGATATTCTAGTTAAAGTTGACAAATTCATTTTCCTTGCAGATTTCATTGTCCTGGACTATGAGGCAGACAAGGAGGTCCCCATCCTGCTAGGTAGACCATTTCTAGCCACAGGTAGGGCACTAATAGATGTTCAAAAAGGTGAGCTTACTATGAGGGTTCATGATGAAGAGGTAAAGTTTAGTGTATATAAAGCTTTAAGGTATCCCTCTGACCTTGAATCCTGTGCTAGCATGGATATTGTTGACTCACTGATGGAAGAACAATTAGAGCATGTACTGTTAACCAAGCATGCTAGTGAATATGTACAAGTAGATGTAGCTGACTTAAATGTATCTGACATAATGAATATGCCTGTAGATAAACCTCAACATGTATGTATGAATATAGATTTAACTGCTAGAACTTTAAATCCGTTAAAACCCTCCATTGAGCATCCACCTGTTTTAGAACTGAAACCACTACCCACTCACCTCAAATATGCATATCTAGGAAATAATGATACACTTCCAGTAATTATTTCTTCTAAACTAAGTGAACAGCATGAGGGGGAATTAATTTTACTGCTTAAGCAACATAGGAAGGCTATAGCATGGACTATTGCTGATATTCGAGGCATTAGCCCTTCTTATTGCATGCACAAAATTATACTAGAGGAAGAGCACACACCTAGGGTAGATCACCAGCGTAGGTTAAACCCCTCTATGAAAGAGGTAGTGAAAAAGGAAATAATCAAATGGTTAGATGCAGGAGTGATTTTCCCCATAGCTAGTAGCCAGTGGGTGAGCCCCATCCAATGTGTACCTAAGAAGGGGGGAATAACTGTGGTAGTCAATGAGAATAACGAACTGATTCCAACAAGGACTGTCACAGGGTGGAGAGTGTGTATGGATTACAGAAAGTTAAATAAAGAAACTAAAAAAGACCATTTTCCTATACCGTTTATTGACCAGATGCTAGACAGAATAGCTGGTAGAGCCTACTATTGTTTTTTAGATGGGTACTCTGGCTATAATCAAATTACTATAGACCCTAAGGATCAAGAGAAGACTACCTTCACTTGCCCTTTTGGAACGTTTGCCTTCCGCAGAATGCCTTTTGGCTTATGCAATGCACCGGCAACTTTCCAAAGGTGCATGATGGCAATCTTCTCTGAGTTGGATGAGTCCATGATAGAAATATTCATGGATGACTTCTCAGTCTTTGGGGATTCATTTAAAACCTGTCTAGAAAACCTAGGACAAGTCCTGGCTAGGTGTGAAGAGACCAACCTAGTCCTAAATTGGGAAAAGTGCCATTTTATGGTAGATGAAGGGATTGTCTTAGGACATAGAGTGTCAAGGGCAGGTGTAGAAGTGGATAGGGCAAAAATAGAGATCATAGAGAAGTTGGTAGAGCCCCAGAATGTCAAAGCCATCAGAAGCTTCTTAGGGCACGCTGGCTTCTACAGAAGGTTCATTAAGGACTTTTCTAAGATAGCCAAGCCTCTGTGCGAGCTTCTAGAGCTAAATAGACCATTCATCTTCTCTAAGGAATGTGTAGTAGCTTGGAAAACCCTTAAGGAAGCACTGGTCACAGCACCAATCATAATAGGACCAAATTGGGATCTCCCATTTGAGATGCTATGTGATGCCAGTGACTATGCTGTAGGAGTCATGTTAGGACAGAAGATTGACAAGCTCACACACCCTGTCTATTATGCTAGTAAGACCTTGAATGAGGCTCAATGTAATTATACAACTACAGAGAAAGAGATGCTTGCTGTAGTATTTGCTTGTGAAAAATTCAGAAACTATATTGTAGGCACTAGGACAATTGTGTACACTGACCATTCTGCTTTAAAATATCTTATGAGGAAGGCTGATGCTAAGCCTAGATTGATTAGATGGGTGTTATTGCTGCAGGAATTTGATTTGGACATTCGGGACAAGAAGGGATGTGAAAATGTGGTTGCAGATCACCTGTCTCGATTGCAGCACAATTGCGAAAAAATTGCGGAGACCGCAATTTCTGATGCTTTTATAGATGAACATGTCTTTGCTTTGGCTCATCGTGATAACGATGAGGAACCTTGGTTTGCTGACATTGCTAACTTCCGTGCATCACAGGTATTGCCAGTGTTCAAGGGAGGACAAGAGAAGAAGAGGTTCCTTCATGAAGCGAGGAAATTCATCTGGGATGACCCCACACTTTACAGAACCTGTGCTGATGGGTTGTTGAGGAAGTGTGTTTCAGCTGCTGAAGCGAAGTCTGTGCTGCAGCACTGTCACTCATCTCCTTACGGTGGACACTTTGGTGGTCAAAGAACAGCTGCGAAGGTATTTCAAAGTGGCTACTATTGGCCAACAATCTTCAAGGACGCCCACAACTATGCCCACAGCTGTGACGAATGCCAAAGGACAGGTAACCTCAGTCGCAAGGATGAGATGCCCCTCACCTACATCTTAGAGTTGGAGCTCTTTGATGTGTGGGGCATTGATTTCATGGGACCATTCCCTCCCTCATCAGGTAACCTATACATATTAGTGGCAGTGGACTACGTGTCCAAGTGGGTAGAAGCCAAAGCATGTCCTAATAATGATGCTAAAACAGTCACTAACTTCTTGCATAGGCACATTTTCACTAGATTTGGGACTCCTCGTGCTATCATTAGTGATGAGGGGTCACATTTCATTAATAAGGCTATGGAGAAAGTATTGGCTAAATATAACATTAGACATAGGGTAGCTACTCCCTATCACCCACACTCGAATGGCCAAGCTGAAATTTCCAATAGGGAGATAAAGAACATCCTAGAAAAGGTAGTCAAACCTAATAGGAAAGACTGGTCATTTAAGCTTGAGGATGCACTTTGGGCTTATAGAACAGCATATAAGACACCCCTAGGCATGTCTCCCTATAGGTTGGTGTATGGCAAGGCTTGCCACTTGCCACTTGAGTTAGAAAACAAAGCATTTTGGGCCATGAAGGAATTGAATTTCTGTGTAAAGGATGCGGGGACATTGAGATCTTTGCAGCTACATGAACTTGATGAGCTTAGGCATATGGCCTATGAGAATGCCAAAATGTATAAAGAAAAGACCAAAATATGGCACGACAGTAGACTTAGGATCAAAGACTTTAGGAAAGGCCAACTTGTCCTATTATTTAACTCACGTTTAAAGATATTCCCAGGCAAACTAAAGTCTAGATGGTCAGGTCCATTTGTTATTACTAATGTCTTTGTTCATGGTGCAATAGAGATAAAGAACTTGCAGCAAGGTCAGCCATTTATGGTCAATGGTGCTAGGTTGAAGCACTACTATGAGGAAGGAGATGTGAAGACTCTCTCGGCCTTCCTCTTGACTGAAGCATGACAAAGAGAACGAGAGAGAACGAGTGGTTACTGTGCTCGTTTAGTCAAGGCCAAATGCCTTAGTTTATTTTTACTGTTTTTCCGATTATCGTTTGTATGTTTTGTGGTGTGTTTTTAATTGCGTATTTAATGTTTGTTTTATTTGTTTTTGTAGGGAATCGAAAGAGGGAATCCAGGAGAGTAAATCAAGCTTTAAAAATCAAGAAACGATCGAGCCAAATAAAAGATACGGACGAGCAAAGTTTGAGATTTTGATGATAAAATATCCCTACAATTGCGCTAAAATTGCTGGATCCGCAAAAAAAGAGCCGTTGGGATTTTTTCCGTTGCATTTATAGCCGTTAGAACGCGCTCGTTCGATACGATCCTCTCATTCTCTGATTTTCAAGACATCTGCGATTCTCTCCATCTCTGATCCTTCTTTCCAAACCTCCAAGATTCGACAATGGTGTCCACACGTGCTGAAAGATCCGCAGCCAAGAAGAAGGCTGATGACGCAGCTGAAGCGGCTGCGAGGGAAGCGCTTCTCTCCCTTGCAGACGATGGTGCCGTTCGCACCGGTCCTCTTCCCAAGCTTCCTATTCGTAGGAAGAAGTGGAGGGTGGTCACGGAGATCCCTGCTGGACCATCTGAGCCAGTGGGCACGCCCAAGAAACGCCGGTGGAGTGTCCAGACGGCCGCCGAACCAAGCACAGCAAAGACTCCCTCTGTGGAGAGTCAAGAACCTGATCGTGCATCCCACGAGTCAGCCAAAGAAGGATCGTCGCCGTCTGCATCACCTGCGCACAACCCCTCACCAACTGAACCAGTGCCGAGCGCAGATTCGTCATCGCCTGCACAGAGCTCCGAGTTGTCTCCAGCACCTCAGAGTTCTGACCCGACACCTGCAGCAGCGCAGAGTCCTGAACCACCATCTTCGCCACTGAGTTCTGCGCAGACACCATCAGCAGAGCACAATCCCACGCCATCGCACAATTCTCCACAGCCTGATCCTGAATTCCCATATGGGGATTATCAAGAATCCACGCCGGGCAGTGGAGATGCTGGGGAAGACGAAGTCTTCTCTCCTATGAGGGAAGATATCCCTGCCGAGCCTGCACAGCAGGACGATTCTATGGAGGAGACGTTGGGGGCATGCTTCCCGCAACTCAACATCAAGGCCAGGCTCAAGAAGAAGAAGAAGGCCAGAATTGACAAGGCCAAGAAGTTGAAGAAAAAGAAGGCCAAGAAGGTGCCGTCGACGGACAAAGAGAGTACTGAGCCTTCGCTCAAACGCCTCAAGGTGGAGGCTGCTGCATCATCCAAACCAGCAGATAAGGGGAAGGCTAAACTCTACCCTGAAGACGAACCTCCGTCAGTGAGGTATGTCTCATCTGATGCTGAATCCAGGGGTGCTGAGCTAAGGAAGAGGGACCTGTTGCACGAGAAGGGCTTCCTCGATCGACTTGCTGACCTGCCGCAGTTCTTGCGCGCAGGGGTGATCAACCACGGCTGGGAGGAATTCTGCAGACCGCCTAATCCAGCATACACGAGCATGGTGTATGATTTCTACGCTAATGTGCTCAGCCCTGAGGATGGCCTGTCTGTGGTCAGAGGGGTAGAAGTAGATTTCTCCGCCAAGGCCATTAATGAAGCATTTGGTCTCAAGGGCCAACCTCATACAGATTATGCACGGATAGTTGATGAGCCGACTGAGGCAGTGCTGGAAGAGGCCATTCGCACAATTGGCCAGCCGGAAGCAGCGTGGACTGTCTCACGCAATGGGAGGCACACCTTAATGAGTGCCAATCTGACAGCAAAGGCAGCTGTTTGGTTTGCCTTTGTGAGAAGAAAGCTATCCCCTGTGACCCACGAGACGACAATCAACCAGAGTAGATCACTGCTGGTCTATGCCATCATGCGCGGTCTCACGGTCAATGTGGGGGAGATCATGTCAGCTGCCATTGCTGAGTGCGCAAAGAAAGGTAAGGGACCCTTGTTTTTCCCTAATACCATAACCAAGCTATGTTTGCTTGCAGGAGTCCCCACCGAACGCTTGGAGCAGTAGCTGCCTTACACAGGCCATTTGGAGCTGCCTGCTAACCTGAGGCTGAGGAGAAAGGGGAATATGGAGTTTGAATTGGATAGGCTGGCGGCTGAACAGTCCCTATCCATGGCCTGCTTGATGGACATGCAGCGGAGAATGGCTCAATGGGCCAACTATGCGCAGGCAAGGGATAAGGAAGTTGCAGACCAGCTGGGGTGCATCTTCCCGGACTTCCCTACCAATCTCCTAACTCCATGGGTGCCCCCACGACCAAGGCGACCAGATGAGGATGACGAGAATTGAGTGCTGGTTTGCAGTGCACTAAAGGGAGTATTGCTGTTCCCTTAAGAAAAAAAAAACAATTTTTCTGCTTTCTGATAGGATCATGTATATTATGCTGTTTTGTGTTCAACTTTTGATCTGTTTTTAATGTTTAGTTTTATGTTTTTTCTTTTGCTTAGTCTAGTCAGATGTTAGCTGAATAGGTAGGATAGTTTAGTTTTATTTTTAGGATGCGTGAGTAACAGGAAAAAGCATGTTAGGGGCCTGAATCAATGTTAAATCTGCCCGGATTGAATTGCGAAATAATTGCGGTTCCCGCAATTTTTGTGACTGTTTGCATGTTTTGGACTGTTTGTTTAGTTAGGCTGTGATCTGTTATATTCTATCTTCTGCTGCTAGCATGACTACCTTATATAGCTGATCTTCAAGCATGCTGGATGAGTGTCATAGGACACCCTTTGATAGTTTAAATTAGCCTCTGAATAGTGCTCAGCATGCATAAACCATCAGTCCTTCAACTGTCTGTTTTGTCAAATTTTCTGCTGCTGGAATAATTGCTTTTAGAATGTTTTGCCTATGCCTAGGATTTTTAGATTCTCTTTGTTTTACTTTAGACTAGATGCTTCTAGGACAAGTTTGGGGGTGTGCCACCTCAAACACTCATTGGGGACAATGAGTAGTTGAAGTTTGGGGGAGGCCACCCTAGGCCTAGGAACATTCCTCTCTCCCTTAGAAACATAAGCATTCTTCTTCTCCTTTAAAAAAAAAAAATTTTGATGATGAACTGAAAAACAATGAAAAAAGAATAAAGGGGGGGAGTTTCTCTTAGGTTGTTGAGTAATCAGTGCCAAGTGTGTAACCCACAAGTGGCGTTGCATCAAAAGGCAACCAAAGGAGAGGCTCCACCTAAGTAAGAAAAAGAAAAAAATAGGGAAGAAGAATGTATACCTAGGAGTTATAACCTTGTGGCTTAGATGTCCTATTTAAAAAGAACTCTGATCCTCAATTAGCTAAGCACAAAGTTGTAACTTGTAGGGTTGTTTAGGGAGATGAGTGTTTATCCAATGAAGTGATGCCAGGGTTTAGGTTGTTCTCTAAAAGTACTACTGTCACTGTTAATACTAAGACTGGCATGACTCTAAGGAATCCTAGACACATTAAAAATAAAGCTAGAAGCATGTACTCAGTCTGGAGTAAAGCTTGGTAGAATTTGAAACCTTAGGGATAGTGGCATGATGTCATAAAAGTAGCTAGATCAGTAGTAGGGGGTGAATAAAAACAGCAGGTATAGTAGGCAGGTGAAGTCAGAAGAAGCTTGATAAGGAGGTTAGTTCTAAACTTAGAAGTGTGTCACAGGACAGCACTGCTAGAGATAGGGATATAGGGGAGTCGGTAAGTAGTTAAAGAAGATAAAACAGCAGCCTAAGTAAGTCCTTAGTATGCTTGAGGACAAGCAAAGCCTTAAGTTTGGGGGTGTGTTAAGTCTCTGAAAGTGACTTATTTAGAACCCATTTAGCTTAGGAAGATGTACACTTTTAGGTGTTTTTGTTAGCATTTAGCCTAAACCTATGCTTTAATATGAGGATTAGAAGAAGGTAGCTAATATAGGACTTATGTACAATAGGTAGAAAAAGGGTTGAAAACCGAAGGAAAAGAATGAAAAAATGAGCATTGCGAATGAATTGCGAAAACATTGCGGTGACCGCAATTATTCAAGTGAAAACCGTAAGTTGACTGATCTTTTTCTGTTAATTTCCGTTATTTCAGGGATTCGTTCTTTCTCCTCCATCCATTCTGATATACGACGTTGAAGATTGATGGTTCTCCTTGGCCCAAACGCACCTGCAAACTACTATAAAAGGGGGCCAAAGTCGGAGGTTTGATCATCATTCGAAGCGCAGAAGTCTTCTCGCAGTCCATCATTTCTCTCTGTTTTCCTTTGCCGTCTGTTGGAGTGAGAGTCTCAGCTGTTGGAATCGATAATCTGATAGGAAGGAGAGAAGATTCTTCTTCTCTCTCGATTGGATTCATCCAAGCAAGGCTAACCTCTCATCCCTTCCATTCGAGGCGACTGCACGAAGCTTTTCAGCACCCTTTACTGTTTTTCTGTCGTTCTTCCTCTTATTTCCAGTTTGATTATTGTTGTTCTTAGTTTAGTATTTTACTTACTGCATTTCGTTGTTGTCTGTCTTGGATTCATTTCTTTCAAAGCTTTCCTTTGTCATTCAAACACTCAAAGTAATCAAAGTACAATTCTGCATTTTACAGTTTCCACCTTGTTCTGCTACGGTTTTGTCTTGCTGCTTTACACACATTTCTCTTCTAAGCATGTCTGTTTTATCTACCCTTTCTGTTCTCCATATATCCATGAGTAGCTAAGTTACTTAGGGGCATGCTAATGACAGAACTATAGGCTAAAAAAAAACGTGAACCAAGCATGTAGGATCGCCTTCGAACATTGATTATATGTAAGCTTCATCCCACGGGTAATTTCGATTGGCCATCCATTTTGTCCAAAGAACTCCTAACCTCTGGAAGGAGTAAGAGTTCAGAGTCATATAATCATGCTAGCCTTTCATGGTAATCAGGAAACGGCCTAGGAATAGGCGTTTCCCTAGTACAAACTAAACACTTCTGTTTTAACAAGATGATTAAGTCCTTACTTTGAGTCGAGTAAACTTAAGAGTCTAATGCATGGAATCGGACGATACATGAGCTATAGTGAGTTTGATGCATAGAGAGTAGATCCAGTGCTTGAGAATCGTATAAAAAGGCCTATAGGATAGTCATTAGTAGCCCTTAATTCACCCATCTACACACTTTCGCTGCTGTTTAATTGCGGAAACATTGCGGTCCCCGCAATTCCTGCTAAGTTTTTATTCTGTTAGCTGCTTTCTCCTTTGTTTATCAATTCCGTCTCTTGTCCTTTGAGTCTAATTTCAACTTCCATTTGTTTATGTTATATTCCTTTACACATTCAGCAAAACTTAGGTAATTAAAAACCAATTTCACCCCATCAAATCCACCCCATCTTTCTTAACAAAAACACTTCGAGAATAGCTAAAAACAAGTCTCTGTGGGAAAACGAATGAAATATACTTACTACTTGCTATAAGATCATGTATGCTTGCATGTTCTGAGTGCTCTCTCTCTCTTATTTATCATTTTTATTAACACATTGAGCACGCAACAGCGATCGCGGTGGCGGCGGGACTTGGGACTTGGAGATGCGATCGCGCGGCGGCGGGACTTTGGACTTGGAGATGCGATCGCGCGGCGGCGGGACTTGGGACTTGGAGATGCGATCGCGCGGCGGCGGGACTTGGGACTTGGAGATGCGATCGCGCGGCGGCGGGACTTGGGACTTGGAGATGCGATCGCGCAGCGGCGGGACTTGGGACTTAGAGATGCGATCGCGCGGCGGGACTTGAGACTTGGAGATGCGATCGCGCGGCGGCGGGACTTGGAGATGCGATCGCGCGGCGGGACTTGGGACTTGGAGATGCGATCGCGCGGCGGCGGGACTTGGAGATGCGATCACGCGGCGGCGGGACTTGGAGATGCGATCGCGCGGCGGCGGGACTTGGAGATGGGATCGCGCAGCGGCGGGACTTGGGACTTGGAGATGCGATCGCGCAGCGGCGGGACTTGGGACTTGGAGATGCGATCGCGCAGCGGCGGGACTTGGGACTTGGAGATGCGATCGCGCGGCGGCGGGACTTGGGACTTGGAGATGCGATCGCGCGGCGGCGGGACTTGGGACTTGGAGATGCGATCGCGCGGCGGCGGGACTTGGGACTTGGAGATGCGATCGCGCAGCGGCGGGACTTGGGACTTGGAGATGCGATCGCGCGGCGGCGGGACTTGGGACTTGGAGATGCGATCGCGCAGCGGCGGGACTTGGGACTTGGAGATGCGATCGCGCGGCGGCGGGACTTGGGACTTGGAGATGCGATCGCGCGGCGGCGGGACTTGGGACTTGGAGATGCGATCGCGCGGCGGCGGGACTTGGGACTTGGAGATGCGATCGCGCGGCGAGACTTGGGACTTGGAGATGCGATCGCGCGGCGGCGGGACTTGGAGATGCGATCGCGCGGCGGCGGGACTTGGAGATGCGATCGCGCAGCGGCGGGACTTGGGACTTGGAGATGCAATCGCGCAGCGGCGGGACTTGGGACTTGGAGATGCGATCGCGCAGCGGCGGGACTTGGGACTTGGAGATGCGATCGCGCGGCGGCGGGACTTGGGACTTGGAGATGCGATCGCGCGGCGGCGGGACTTGGGACTTGGAGATGCGATCGCGCGGCGGGACTTGGAACTTGGAGATGCGATCGCGCGGCGGGACTTGGGACTTGGAGATGCGATCGCGCGGCGGTGGGACTTGGAGATGCGATCGCGCGGCGGCGGGACTTGGAGATGCGATCGCGCGGCGGCGGGACTACGAGATGCGATCGCGCAGCGGCGGGACTTGGGACTTGGAGATGCGATCGCGCAGCGGCGGGACTTGGGACTTGGAGATGCGATCGCGCAGCGGCGGGACTTGGGACTTGGAGATGCGATCGCGCGGCGGCGGGACTTGGAGATGCGATCGCGCGGCGGCGGGGACTTGGAGATGCGATCGCGCAGCGGCGGGACTTGGGACTTGGAGATGCGATCGCGCAGCGGCGGGACTTGGGACTTGGAGATGCGATCGCGCGGCGGCGGGACTTGGAGATGCGATCGCGCGGCGACGGGGACTTGGAGATGCGATCGCGCGGCGACGAGACTTGGGACTTGGAGATGCGATCGCGCAGCGGCGGGACTTGGGACTTGGAGATGCGATCGCGCAGCGGCGGGACTTGGGACTTGGAGATGCGATCGCGCAGCGGCGGGACTTGGGACTTGGAGATGCGATCGCGCAGCGGCGGGACTTGGGACTTGGAGATGCGATCGCGCGGCGGCGGGACTTGGAGATGCGATCGGGCGGCGGCGGGACTTGGAGATGCGATCGCGCGGCGGCGGGACTTGGAGATACGATCGCGCGGCGGCGAGACTTGGAGATGCGATCGCGCGGCGGTGGGACTTGGAGATGCGATCGCGCAGCGGCGGGACTTGGAGAACAACTTGGATATGCGCAGCTGAACTTGAACATGAAGCGAGAAAGCCTTCAAACTTGAAGCGAGGAACACTTGAATTTGATCTTCAGGAACTTGAAGTAAGCGAAGCTTGAACTTGGAGCAAACGAAAACACACATTTGAAGTGAGTGAGGCCTCAAACTTGGACTTGAAGCGAGCGAAGCTCTGTTTGATCTTGTAACAGGCGAAACTCGAATTTGAACTTCAAGGGAACGACGCAGATGAAGCGCAAACTTTGGGCGGGCGAAACGTATCGCTTATAGTGGTTTACACATTAATCTTGTAGTGTCACAATCACAGTAGTGTGCGCGTTCGATTGGTGGCGCCGCCTTTGTTGTGGTGTGCATCTGCAGGTTTAATATCATATTGTAACTTCAATTATGGTGTTACATTCGATAATGTTGAAAGCTCTCAATTTGTGTCGTGTCGTTCAGTGGGATTTGACGTATCGTCATCATTCTGAGTAGGTTTGGACATCTTCAATTTGCGGCATCACTCTAAATATGGATGAAAACATTTATTCTACAACGACAAACTTTAGTAGTCGTGACACTTATGTTTATTTTTATTTGAAGCGACTGGACTTAAAACTTGTTTAAAGCTCTGCCTACGTACCCTTTGAACAATAGAGATCAAATCGAGACGTAGTTCAATACATGATGATTTTTTTTATTGTGACTGAACTTAAAGTATATATATTTTTTCTTTTAGTTGCCTACGTACCCTTGGATGGAAGGGATCAAGTCATGACGTAGTTCAGATGAATGATTTTTTTTTTGTGGGTCGTTCACCTTTTAAGCTCGTGCGGGCCAGGAGCAACATGTAGTTTATACTCTTACGTTAAGGAGTATTACATTTCAAAAGATCTTATCTTCATTACGGTCTTGATCAGATCCTTCGTTTGTAGGATTGGTTAGAATGATGATATTTTTCTTCACCTTCAAGGAGCCTTCTGTATTTATGAGAACATATGATTTCCTCTTCATGCGCGAAGGAACACGACTATGAATCTTCTTGTCGCTATTTACTTCATCGAAGAGTCTTGCCCCTACGGTCTTCATCTTTCCTTCCTGTTGATCACTTGTCCCTTTGAGGCGATAAAAACAAATGTTGAAGGTCGGTCTTTCTTTGATTTGGAGACACTTAACCTTTGGAAAGCTGAAGTTCGAGTGGAGGTAGAAGTTAGACATGAATTTTCTTCTTTTGTCGCGGCCATACTCATCCTTTGGAAGACCGAAGTTCGAGTAGTTGAAGACTTGATACGATTGAAGACAGAGGTTTTTTGGTCGACTTCTTTTGAGTCGTTGACTTCTTCTGCATTGATGTAGCATGAACTTGCACAGATTTCTTCTTCTTTTTTGATGGGAATGAAACTTCTTGAGAAGAATTCTTTTAAAGTCACTGGTTGTCGAGGTTGAGAAAAATATTTGTTTTCTCTTCTCTCGTGTTTAGGCTTCCTCGAATTGATTCTTCTTTTCTTCTTTGAAAGTTTATTGTTTCGTTTATCATCTCGAAGTATGCAATCTTCTTTCTGGACAGGTCTTTGTCGTCGTATTTTCTGACGAGCCACAACGGTCCAACCTTTATCCTCATTTTCGACGGCCTCAGGTTTTACCTGAGAAATTTGCTTTGGGGTTTCATGTCCGAACCGAACAATTATTGGTTCGAAGGTCCCAAACTGGATCAGGCTTTCCTTTTGCTTATCAAATGAGGCTGGAAATAATTGAGCGCCGAAGTTCATTGTTACTGCAGCGTGGTTTGATTGAGCTATTTCATCAAGATCTAGCTCAATTTTTCCTTCTTTAGCTAACCTTAGAATTAACTCCTTTAGGACGAAACATTTTTTCACCGGATGACTGATAACTCGATGATACTTACAATAGTTGGGATCATCGACTTTGTCCATTTCTTTCGGGCGTCTACACTCGGGAAACTCAATCTGCCGTGTTTTCAGTAGTTGCTCTAACATGTCAGGAATGTCAGAGTCTGGGAACTGATAGACTTTTTCTTGTCTTTCTTTTAAAGTTAGGCGATGTTTCTCGCCTCCGTCATTTCTTCTTTCTATCCTGTTTTCCTTTCCTTTTGAGGAAAACCTTACAGGGGTCGTGCTGACGACCATGGATTCTTCCACGACATTTTTCGTGATCTTCTCACTATCCTTCATTTCTTTTTTCACTTTGTTGATATCCGGGATTAGGAGGTCCTTGCTCCCTCTGTTGGCGATACTCAACTCCATATCGTGGGCGCGAGTCGCTAACTCTTCAAAGGTATGAGGCTTTATCCCTTGCAGGATGTAATGTAATCCCCAATGCATGCCGCGAATGCACATTTCGACGGCGGACACCTCATTGAGTCGATCCTTGCAGTCGAGACTCAACGATCTCCAACGGTTGATGAAATCGATGACTGGCTCGCCCATCCTTTGGTTAGCGTGCGAAAGTTCGGTCATGCTGACTGTTCGCCTCGTGCTGTAGAAGCGATTCAGGAAGTCTCTTTCAAACTGTTCCCAACTATTAATTGTCTCGGGCTCCAAATCAGTGTACCAATCAAATGCATTTCCTTTCAGAGTCCGGACGAATTGCCTAACTAACAAGTCTCCGCGAGTTCCAGCATTCTCGCACGTTTCAACAAAGTGGGCAATGTGTTGTTTAGGATTGCCCTTCCCATCGAACTGTTGAAATTTTGGCGGCTGGTACCCGGTGGGCATTCTCAAGTTGTCGATCCTCTTTGTATACGGTTTGGTATACAAGAAGGAGTTTTGGGTGGGTCCACCGTATTGAGCTCTGATAGTGTTCGTGATCATGTCTTGCAGTTGTTGGATAGACAACGAAGCGACCGACGTTGAGTGATGCGGTTGGTCTTCTTGGATGGCATTTTTTTCTTTGTCATTCCTCCTTGTTGCAGGAGTTAGACTTGACTCTGCAGCCTCTCGACTTTGCATCTGATTTCTCAATTGGGCAATCTCGAGGTCTCGTTCTTCAACTGCTTTCATCAGAAAATTTAATTTCTTTTCCATTTCAGCCATTGCTTCATCGTTAGTGCGTGCGTCTGCCATCATTACAGACATCACATTTGGATCATACCCCTTGTTTGGTTGATCAGATGAGGGAATAAATTCATCATACAAGAAATTTTCCTGAATGATTATCCCCTCACTCGCAGACTCTGTCATTCTTTCCTCCATAACATTTATTTCAGTCATCATGGCGGACGCTACGTCAGAATCGAGCTCAAATAAAGGGTTACACCTGACAACAAATTCGTCACTTGTAGGTGCCTCAGACAATGTCATTCTTTCTTCCATAGTATTTGTTTCAGTCGTTATGACGGATGCTACGTCAGAATCGAGCTCGAACAGAGGGTTACACCTAACAAGAAATTTGTCACTCGTAGATGCCCCTGACAATGTCATTACTCTGCTCACAATTGTGACAAAATCATGTGGACAATCGTGAGGAGTAGAAACCGTGTAGGGGTTGTTCATGACAACGGTTATTGAAGGAGTTCTGAACGACATAACTTCACTTGTCTTTGAGATGAGGGAAAGAGATGAGAGGTAGAGATGTCCCACTGGGCGTGCCAATCTGTTCACACGAGATTTCGAACGATGGATGGAAATTCGACACGTGTAAATGAAATTTGAATTTGTATTTATGTATTGTATGTATCAGTGCGTAGTGGATTACAATCTCTAATGTTTGATCCTCTGATTCCTTCTCTCTCAAATGTAAATGTGTTTCGAGGGCTTTGCAGCTTGTTCTCGATGTTAGATTTGTTTCGAGGGCTTTGCAGCTTGTTCTCGATGTTGAATTTGTTCTGAGAGCTTTGCAGCTTGTTCTCGATGTTGAATTTGGATCGAGGGCTTCGTAGCTTGTTCTCGATGTTGGGTTTGTTTCGAGGGCTTTGCAGCTTGTTCTCGATGTTGGATTCGTTTCGAGGGCTTTGCAGCTTGTTCTCGATGTTGAATCTTCAGCTTCGCGTAGCGGTGAAGTCTTCAGGTGTTTGATCTTCAAGTGACGTTCAGTCTTCAGGATTCAAAGAGTCTTTCTTTGTTTGAGAATTCTCTCTGAGTTCTTAGGAGAAGAAATTTTCTGAACCTTGAAAATGAAGAATGAGCTCTCTATTTATAGAGTTCTCATGGGCCTAATGGGCTTGGGCTTGGATCCAATGGGCTTGGGTCCAATGGCATTTTGGGTTCAATGGGCTTTTGAGCTTTGGGCCAAATTGCCATTTAAATAGCTTTCTGGCCCGATTCGATTTCGAGCCCAATTGAGCTATCACCGAATTTGCTCGGCTAAGTTTATTCGATCCGCCGACCATGATGAAGACACGTGGTGACCGCTGATTGGCCGAAATTTCTCGGTCAACAGTATCATAACTACAATACTCAACAATTATTGAAATATTAATAATTTAGGGTTTTAGCGTTGCATAACAAAATGGAATATATATTATCTAACCTAACAGACAAGCCTATCATTTGTTGCAATATCCACTTCTAGCTTGAGAAAATATTTTGACATCTCTTTGTAGTTCCTCCAATAAATATTGAAGATGACATATTATTGTAGGAATAATCTCAACCAAATTGTTCTCATCTAATCTTATTTGTTAATCAATGATCTACCATGTGCTAATTGTCAATCATGATGTCTCAAATTGAATACGTTTGTTAAATTGTCAATTCAGCATTTTAAAATTTTTCATTAGCGTAATTAATGCATGTTTCGAAAACTAAATTCACTTTACCCATGTTTTATTTCTAAAATTAGCAAAGTAAATTGATCAATTTTGAATTTAAATTAATTCCCTGTGGATCGACTCGGTTACCACTAGCTACAAGTTATCTTGGTAGTACGAGTTTACAAATTTTATTTTGGCAGGATTCGACACCCTGAAATTAGTGAACATTCAAAAGTTTCACCACCAACACCCTTCTAATGACTTAATACAAAAAAGATCAAAGCCCAAAACGAATAAATAAAACTCAAATTAGATTTTTCCTTTAGGGGTGTTGCCCCTATACCCTCACCAAGGCGCTTCGCCCCTGGACCCCGACTCGCTGACCGGGCAGCGAGACCCCCGTACCGAACCAGTCATAGAGGATCATAACAGATTCAAGACATTCCAACAACAACATTTCGTATAGGGGAGGGACGCGAGATCGACGGAGGGGAGAGGTGAGATCTACGGAGGAAAGACGATTTCAGAAAGAACGTGTTCTTAATTTAGGGATTTCATATATATATATATATATATATATAATTTTTTTTTTTAATTATAAATTTTGAGTGTTTGCTTTCAAGATTTCCATTTTTTTTTTCACTTTTTTTTTTTTTTTTTTTTTTAACATTTTTTCTCCTTTTATTTTATTTGTTAATTAATTAATATTTAGTTGTAAATTAATTCTAATTCTTTTATAAATATTTTTTAGTTTCTAAAAAAAAAAGTTTAAATAAAAAAACATAAATAAATTAATGATAGTTAATAAATGTAAACGATTTAAGACATTTTAAAACTGTCATCGATTGACGACATTAGAAAACTGTTATTAAATTTTGGAAATCTGAAAAAACTCAATTTTTTCCCGCAAAAACCGCGCCCCAAACAGAAGATGACATTTTTTTTCTTTCCTTCATTAATTTTTTAATTATTTTACTCTAAATTGACATCTTTACAATTTTCTTTTTTTTAAGTACAATAATTTATTAACCTGAATTATTAATGTAAATTGATTAATTACATAAAACATGTCAAAGCGAGCATGACTCAGCGGGCATATGTATGTGTTGACGACCAAGAGGTCTGCAAATTTAGCAAAGTTTAAAACCTTTTACAAATATGGCAAAAAATCAGTGAAGCAAAGTTTAAAACCTTTTACAAATATGGCAAAAAATCAGTGATAAACTTTATGACTATTACAGATAGATTTTATGACTATTACTGATAGACTATTATCACTGACAAAAGTCTATAAAAAAAACTACTATCAGCGATAGACCATACTATCAGTGATAGAAATTGCCATATCTGCAATTTTTTTAATTATTTTACTCTAAATTGACATCTATTATAATTTTCCTTTTAATTAATCTATAAATTAACCCCAAATAATATAAATTTACTGGTTGACAATAATAAACCAATTTAATTATACTTTTAAAATTAATATATTAGTTACTTTTTTGTTTGTTTTTGAATAAGTATATTTTTTTTATACACTTCTTACATTATGTAAATTTATTAATTAAAAATTGTTATTAATTGCCCGGAGTTAATTTTGAATAGTTATGCATTAATATTTCCAATTGTATAGGGCCTTTTTTTTAGGAGTAATCACATAAAACAACCAGAAACATTATTAATTCTCGTGAAAATAGAATAATAACATTATTAATTCTCATGAAAATATAATAATAATTTTCATGTGCAAAACCAAACACAAAAATCTTCGATATCCGAATATCATATTCTAAATCATCTAATACTCGTGAACATGTATCCAAACCTTAAACCTTAAACCTTAAACCAAACAACTCCTAGCTAATGGTGCCTTTGGGAGCTATCGGGTTTCTCCAAGCCTCATCTTCTAATATGATTCATTAAATTTAGCATTTTATCCCGACCACTCAAACAAGTAGAGTGAAAATCTATTTATATATTACAACTCAAATTTTGAACCTTTGACCTTTAAGAATGGTGGTTATCAATACCTCGACAATGTTTAGCTATGCTCAAGTCGGCAGATTCGGCAGATTGGAGTCGTAATTAAACACCTTAGGACGGCTTGTTTTTTCCAAATAACAAACTCAATGAGTACGTGTTGCCCTTTTTAGCAGCTGCTTCAACACGATTCCCACCAATCTGCAAGTAAATTTTACATATACACCCAATCAGGATAGGACTAGAGATTATTCAATTTATGAAAGTGTAGACTTTATGTTTTAAACCATACAATTTATGAAAGTTTTGGGGACAAAATCACACAATTTCAAAATATATAAAGACCGAAAACAAATACACACCGACAAAGATTACGTGATACCAAAATTGTTACAAATTTGAAACTAAAGAATACCTTATCCATGAGCCAGTAGCCGATTGTTGGCATGTATTGAACCAAATACATAACCGCAAGGACGGGCTACAGGAATTAAGCAACAAATCAAATGTTAAATTTTCATAGAAATAAGAATTAGAAGATGGAAGTTCTTTAAAAAAAAAAGAACAAAAGGAAATATCGTCACATGCTTTCCAGTATTCTAAGTTTGAGATTTTTACATCAAGTGAATTATGAAAGTGCATTGGAAGGACCTAAAATTTTGCAAAGCAATGAACGGAAGGTTAGTTGTGTGAGTATGCTCAGTGTTTTAAAAGGCTCGAGGAGCACTAAGGCGCAAAGGCCGTCTGGAGCCTAGGCACAAGGCGGGCTTTGTTTTGCGAGGCGCACTTTGTATAGAAAAAAAATATAAAGAAGAGAAAGTATGGTTGAAGTGGAAATATGAAGAAAAAAAACTTTAAGATTAGTAAATTTTATTCCTTTTTTAATTAATAATGAAAAAAAAATCCTATGTTGGAATGCCTTGAATCTGTTATGACCCCTACGACTGGTTCGATACGGGAATCTCGTTGAAAAAACCCTAAGGTGCAAGGGCATAAATGATGGGATTTATGGGAAGGAGCGAGCCTAACGTGCGCCTTTTAAAACACTGAGTATGCTATTATTATAAAAAAAAGCCCGCATTTTCAATGGCACTTGATGGATCAATACGTTTTGCATAAAGTCAGCACAGTTGAGTGTCCTAGTAAGCCTCAAAGAAGATCAGTAAAAGGAAAAGTCTATTTCCAAGCTATTTAATGAACGAGGATATATACTTCGTGATATGTTTGTGAATCATTAGGAAAAC
Source organism: Herpetospermum pedunculosum (assembly GCA_028017165.1). Classification (NCBI taxonomy): domain Eukaryota; kingdom Viridiplantae; phylum Streptophyta; class Magnoliopsida; order Cucurbitales; family Cucurbitaceae; genus Herpetospermum; species Herpetospermum pedunculosum. Next base: position 47,838,848 of record CM051529.1, read on the forward strand.
GGATACCTGATATGATATCCAAACTTCTTTTAGATTATGGCTAGCAGCAATAATTGTTAGCTCAGCACATCTTTCTGATGAAAGTCGCTTCTGCAAGAAAAATAGAAAAAAGAATACTCCAAATAAACTCTCTGTAGCATGTCATAGCAACACAGCAAGCAGTACAACCTCTAATTGGCAACCAGAAACGTATATAAAAGTTTTTATCAATCTTCCTTATAGTGTTAGTATGCAGAACCACCCTTATATCGTCATCTAGCAAATAAATAAAAGGATTAAATAGTATTTGGAAATGAACGTTTTGAAAGCACAGAGACCAAAATAATATTTAAACCTAAATAATAACACGTCCCTTTTCCAATTTATCAATATTTGAAATCAGGGAGAGAGAACAATTCCAACATGATTGACACAAAAGATAAATTAAGATCTACATACCTCAGATACACCTTTCTTCCTGACAGCTTCTGCACCTGATCCAGTTGATGTTTCGATTGGTCCAGGACAAACAACGGTCACTCTAATTCCTTTATGGTAGAGCTGAGATTCCCGATTGTAGCAATATAACAGAAAGCGAAAAGGCATGTGATTATAAAAGGGAAAGAAAAGCCGCGTGATTATAGAAGAAAAAGAAAAGGTACAAGCGAAAGGGTACAAGATTTTAACCTCTGGTTTCACTGTAGAATTATTCCAATTTTTTTTTATGGAGTATCATCAAATCCATCATTAGGCAAGTTTTCCAAGATTTTTTAAAGAATGGATTAATCAATACTACCCTCTGTGAAACTTATATTTGTCTCATCAAGAAGATCAAGAAGAAATCAGAGGTGAAAATGGTGAGTGACTTCAGGCCTATCAGGTATATACAAGAAGATTATTGCCAAAGTTATTTTGAGTAGGCTTAAAAAAGTACTTCCCCACGCTATCAATATGCTCTGTGTTTGGAAGAAAAACCATTGATGCTTGTTTCATTGCTAATGACCTTCACGATAAACGGAAGAGTAAAAAAATCTAAAAAAATCTTTGGACAGGTTGACTAGAATTCCTTGGACGCCATGCTTAAGCAAAAGGTTTAGGTTGTAGATGGAGGAACTGGGTTTGGGCGTGCATATCTAGTACAGGCTTCTCTACTATCACAAGCAAATTGAGGGGAAGATTCAAAGCATCTAGAGTTTTTGTCAAAGGGATCTCACTCTCCTTTCCTATTCATTCTTGAGATTAATCTAAAGTAGATTCCTTTCTCAAGGGTTTTCCTTAGGCTTTACAAGTCTCCCTCTAGGAAATGGCTCCTTGGATATAAATGACATTCAATTTGTAGATGATACAATCCTCTTCTCTTCACTTGAAGAGGTTTATTTGAAATATAAAAATAACGTAATATTAATGTTAATTATTTAACTTATGTGTTAATATTCCAAACCATAAATTAGGTAAAAACTAATTTTTTTGTTAAATAATAAAACACATTTTGAGGGAACGATAATGACATTAGAAAAAAAAGGAACATAAATGGGAATGAAAAACATTTCCTTACTCCCTACATGCAAATTGTTCGGAGTTAGGATTTAGGGTTTAGGGTACATTATTCTGTCCTTATTTGTGTTTGTTCTTTCTTTATTTGTCATAGAAATCTCTATATAAATTCTCATGTAATTCTCTCTTAATATACTAAATAATATACTTTCGATATATTACAACACAAATGATATTCTTCAAAAACTAGGAACTAAGTTTCTAATTTGGTAGAGTCTATTTAAGGGAGTTACTCCAAAATGCAAGTAAACAACGCCATGTATAGGAAGGCATGTTCATATTCCTTCATTCACAACAGGTAAATACACCCCTATGATAATCTCAAACACATTAGGTTCATCTTACCTCAGATCGTAAAGAATGAAAATAACCATTCAGAGCATGCTTTGATGCAGAATATACAGCCTGTCCTGGAGCAGGTGTCTTTCCAGCAGCACTGCTCATCTGCAAGCAATGCAGAAGGAAACAACAAATTATAAATCGACAATTTAGACCATACAAGTGAGAGGAAATAAAAGGGAAGAAACAAGATAGATACAGGAAAATAAAATGATGATGGTCCAAATTCAAATACGGAAAATTACGACAATGTAGCAACAATCACCAACCAAAAACTTTTTTTTTTTTTTTAAAAGATCACTAACCCAAAAACTAGATCATTGTCAGATGTGAATGTTAGGGTAAATCGATACAAATATAATCAATCCAAATTCAGACAATATATATTTTATCTAAAACCCAGATGAGTTATTGATTCCAAATTTAAAGCGGAATAAACAATTTGGAAACTAGAGCTTAGAAGAATAGATAAACCAACCTAAAACTTCTAAGCAATAAGAACAATAATAAATCAAGTTCAAGGGAAGAGAGATTGATACCGGATTTATACTGGTTCACCCAGTGTGGGCTACGTCCAGTTCTCTGCTACCGATACAGATTCCACTATAACGTCCGTATAACGTCCGGAGAAAGTTACAAGAATTTAGAAACGCTCAAGAGTGATTTCTCTCACTTTTCTCTCAAAGAAAGTGCTCACGAATCACTCTAACAATAGCTCTTAAGTTCTTCAATGGAGAAAACTTCACTTAAGAATCCAAAAGAAAAACAAACTCAGAAGCTCCCACGCCTGTTCTTTTTCTTCTTCTCCAAAACAAACCCACGGCTCTCTGTTTTTTTTCTCTTTTGTTGTATGGAAATTGAACACAAGTTCATCAATTTAAAGGAAAATTTTCACCGCCCCTTGATTATTAAATCTAAAGAAATAATGCAGCCACTAAATTGAACCAATCAAGATTGATTACTTAATTGAGTAATCTTAACTTCAAATGGGCTTTTTAGTTTTTGGCTTCACCTTTACCAAACAATCTCCCACTTGAAAACAAAACAATCAACATGTCTCCCCTGCAATGGTAGTGACTCCTCACTACTCATGTCAAAGACCAATTGAAGTTGCGCACAACTTCAGTTTGTCAACAAGAACGGTTTTGGTAAACATATCGCACTACCTGGAATCTTTTCAAGCACCAGCGCTCCATCTGATAAAATGGTATCTCACATGTATGTGTTTCGTTCTCGAATGAAACACTGAATTCTTTGCTAAATGAATAGCACTCTGACTGTCACAATGCAAAGTCCCCTTTCCCAATCTCAAGCCAAGTTCTTCTAAGAAGAACTGAAGCCATATCATCTCTTTACTTGCTTCAATAACTGCAACATACTCAGCCTCTGTAGTAGAAAGAGCTACTATCTTCTGCAGTTTATAACCCCAACTAATAGCAGTATTACCCAAAGTAAAAACATACCCGGTAGTACTTTTCCTGCCATCTGTATCACCTGCCATATCTGCATCCACATAACCCTGCAATTTAAAATCTGACCTTTTAAAATGCAGAGCATAAACAGTTGTCCCTCTCAGATATCTGAAAATCCACCCAGTGTTGCTTCCCTGGATTACACATATACCTGCTAACAACTCCCATTGCATGTGCAATGTCCGGCCTTGTGCAAACCATGACGTACATCAGGCTACCTATAGCTGAAGCATATGACACTCTAGCCATATGATCTTTTTCCTGCTCAGTAGTGGGTGAATGTTCCTTAGATAATCTAAAATGACAAGCTAAAGGAGTACTCACAGATTTTACATCTTCCATGTGAAATCTGGTTAGCACCTTTTTCACGTACTCTTCCTGCGATAATGTCAATGTACCATCTTTCCTCTCAATCCTCATTCCTAAGATTTGTTTGGCAGCTCCCAAATCTTTCATATCAAATTCTTTAGATAATTCAACCTTTATCTTTAGAATTTCCTGTTTGTTTGCACCTGCTATCAACATGCCATCAACATATAGCAGTAAGATAATATATGAGTTACTCTGAGATTTTACTTAGCAACAATGATCTCCCTGACACCTTTGAAATCTACTGTTGCACATAAAACTATCAAACTTCTTATACCATTGTCTGGGAGCCTGTTTGAGACCATACAGGCTTCTCTGAAGTTTGCAAACCATTTTCTCTTACCCCTGTACTATGAAACCTGTGACTGTTTCAGGTAAATTTCTTCCTCCAAATCACTATAAAGAAAAGATGTCTTTACATCCATCTGTTCTAGGACCAGATCCTCTTCTGCCACTATTGATAATACAGTTCAAATAGTAGTTAGTTTAACTACCGGAGAAAATATCTCATTGGGTCGGTAGAAGCTGGTTTAGAAATCGAACCATCAAGATAGCCAAAACGACCCTTTCCTCAAATGATGAGTTAAGACAGACCGTGACCATTGAAGGTAATTCCGACCGTTGAGTTTGAAACTGGTGATGTGGAAAGGCAAAGAATTATTATCAGTGGCAACAAGATTGGTAGGGGTGATTGTAGGATTTGATGAGTTGGTGCCCAAAGCATCATTCGATCCATCTGCCCTGCTCATCCCTATAGAATTTGAGTTTTCTCAACCAAAAAAAAATTTGCTTTAATTGTCAGTATGCTCTGATACCATATGAGAAATTAATTGGGAGAAAACTCTTGTATGTATTCTGCTTTATTTGATGAATAGGTTACAACCACATATATATATATATATACTATATTTACAACATAAGAAAACAAATTTTAACAACTTGTTTCCTAATTAATAGGAACAAACTACCCAACTCCTATCCTAATATATAGGAACAAACTACCCAACTTGGATCCTAATAAATAGAAACAAACTAAACAACCTATGACTTAGTCTTTTATATGACTAATTCTACACTTCCTTTTGTTGAAAGCCCTTGACTACACGCCTTGCTTTATATCTTTTGCTACCATCGAGCTCTTGCTTTATTCTGTAAATCCATTTGTTCTGCAAAGCTTTCTTACCTCTTGGTAACTCTTCCAGTTGTCATGCCTGATTCGTCATAAGAGAAATCATATCATCCTTCATGGCCAACTCCCACTTGACAAAATCTTCCAGTTGAACCACCTCATCATAACATTCAGGTTCACCTCTGTCGGTCAATAATATATAATTCAAAGTAGGGAAATACCTATGTGGTGGTCTGATAGTCCTGCTGGACCTCCTAACGATTAGAGGTGGCGTTCTCTGAACTTCATCAGGTTCCACAACCGGTTCGTTAGGTTCCATAACCGGTTCCTCAGATTCAACATCTGGTTCTTCCGGAGTAGTTGTATTCTGATCTCCAACTCTTGTTGTTCTGGTCTCAACCTCAGAAAGACTTATAAATTGAGTCTTTTCTTCTGGCTCAGATTTTTCTGAATCAACTGTTGTTCTGTTTTTATACAAAACTTCTTCATTGAAAATCACATTCTTGCTTCTGACTATTTTCCTGTTTTGGTCATCCCAAAACCTATAGTCAATCTCAGCACCGCCATATCCAATAAAATAACACTTCTTGGATTTAGCATCTAATTTACTCCTGTTTGCAACATCAATGTGAAGGTAAGACACACAACCAAAAATCTTTAGCTGAGAAAGATTTACCTGTTTACCGCTCCAGACTTCTTCAGGCAACTTGAAGTCTAGTGATATGGTCAGGCTTCTATTGATCAGATAGGTTGTCGTGCCGATTGCCTCTGCCCAGAACATCTTCGGCAATCCTGAATGTAATCTCATGCTCCTAGCACGCTCATTCAGTGTCCTGTTCATTCTTTCTGCCACACCATTCTGTTGCGGTGTCCCTGGAATAGTCTTTACCATCACAATCCCGTTGTCTGCACAAAATCCTTTGAACTCCCCATCAACATATTCACCGCCGTTGTCTGATCTCAAGCTTTTAACTTTAAAACCTGTCTCATTCTCAACCAAGCCTTCCAACTTTTGAAAACAGAAAATACATCAGATTTATGTTTGAGAAAGTAAGTCCATACCTTCCTGCTTGAGTCATCTATGAAGGTCACATAATATCTGGAACCACCAAGGGAAGAAACTTCAGCAGGCCCCCACACATCAGTGTGAACTAACTCCAACTTTGTAGGTTTTTTCGTTGGTCATGTTTTTTAGAAGCTGACACGCTTCTGCTTCCCAAAGATACAGCTCTCACACAGCTTGTGTTCAACTGCCTTTAGTCCTTGTAACTTCCCTACAGAGTGAAGAATTTGTATACCTTTTTCACTCATATGTCCCAATCTGTTGTGCCACAAACCCGTCTGACTCGAATGATCTACAACAGCCACCATGTCCTTGTCATTGTTGTTGACATATAAAGTCCCCGAATTGCTTCCTCGAGCGACTAGCATGGCACCCTTTGTAACCTTCCAGTTTCCTTGACGAAAGATACTTCACATCCTTCGTTGTCTAACTGCCCCACAAAAATCAAGTTCTTTACCATATTTTGAATGTGACGTAACTGACGAATTTTCCAGACTGAACCATTCGCCATTTTCAAATTCACGTCACCGGTTCCAATGATGTCCAAAGGCTCTCCATCAGCAAGATACACCTTTCCTTGATTTCCTGCAACATAATTTTCAAGAATGTCACGGTTCCCTATAGTATGGAATGACGCACCTGAATCTATCACCCATGTCTCATGAGCACTTTCCACTGCAAGAACCAGAGCATCATCGTGTATCTCATCTTCAACAACATTTGCACTGGCTTCGTTCCCCTCAGTTCGCTTTGGGGCCTTGCAGTTCATTTTCAGGTGTCCAAACTTACCACAATTCCAACATTCAAATTTGTTGTTTCTGGACTTGCTTCTATTGTTTTTCGATTTACCTCGATTGTCATGACCTCTGTTATAACTTCTCCCCCTGTCCACATTCAGCGCTGAACCAGAGGAAGAAGCAACACTTGAGTCCTTTCTGCGAATCTCTTCTGCTATAACAGAATCTCTAACTTGTGAAAGCTGCAATTTCTCTTTTCCACATGAATTAGAAAATGCAGTCTTCATGGTAACCCAACTATTAGGTAATGATCTCAACAACAATATTGCATTAGTGAATTTTAAATCAACTGCAACTAATTGATTTATCAGCAAATCAAATTGATTTAAATGAGCAGTAACATATGTACCTTCAGCTATCTTCAAATTAAAGAATTTAGTTGCGCGATACAACTTGTTGTTTATAGATGGTTTTTCATACATGTTAGACAGAGCTGACATAAGTCCTGTCGTGGTTGTCTCCTTCGCCACACTGCTTTGCACATTCTTTGTCAAAGTCAGGCGAACCGTCCCCATCATCTTTCTGTCCAACTTTTTCCATTATGCTTCTCCCATATCCTCAGGCTTTCCATCCAATGGCAAATCTAATTCCTTGGTATGCAAATAATCCAATATTTGACACTTCCAAAAAGAAAAGTCTGATCCATTAAAGATAACCATCTTCCCATGATCTTCTCCTGACATCGTTCTACAACCAATTACTCGGATACCACTTGTTAGGATAAATCGATACAAATACAATCAATCCAAATTCTATACTAGATTCAAACAATATATATTTTATCCAGTGTTTTAAAAGGAGCAAGGCGCACTAAGGCGCAAAGACCCTCTGGAGCCTAGGCGCAAGGCGCACAATAAAGCACGAGCTTTATTTTGCGAGGCGCACTATATATAAAAAAACATTTAAAAAAAATATACATGTATATATACACAAAAGACTTTCATGGAAAGAAATGAGTGAATAACAAAAAACCAAATATAAAATGTAAACAATAGTCTTTAAACATAAGTCTTCAACTCAACAACAATAATCACAAATCAATAAAACTAAAATCCTAAGTATCAAGATCAAACTCATCATCTTCATCACTAAATAGTTCTTCAACCTCATCCTCTCCATCACTGGACTTATAGCCATCTGTATCTTCTTCTTCAGTCTCAGAGTCATGAAAATTTACTAGTGTGGGTTTGGGTCGTGGACCTCGTGGCGGTGGCGGTCTGGAGGAAGAACTCAAAGATTGACCTTTATCCTTGGTTCTTGATGAGTTTCTAGAATAATATGCTAGTTCTTTTGCTCCAGAAGCTCTTGAAACATCGACCCATGTTAAATCATCATCATCAAATACAAAATCCTCATCCTCATCAGAATCATCATCCATTCTCCCAGTCAACCACTCATTACTATCATCAATATCTTTTAAAGTTATGGGGACGATGACATCTCGAACATTAAATCGACGTTTCAATGCTCTATTATATTTGATGAACACCAAATCATTCAGGCGATATTGAGCAAGTCTATTCCTTCTCTTGCTATGAAGCTGCAAGTATAAGGAGAGATCCATGACAATTCAAACAATAAATCTTAATTCTCAAGATACTTAAGTAGAATTTAAATAACCTGTTCAAAAACACTCCAATTACGTTCGCATCCAGAGGCACTACAAGTAAGACCTAAAATTCTCACAGCTAACTTTTGCAAGTTTGGAGCTGATTGTCCAAAATCATCCAACCATTCCACTATAGATGAGAAGTTCAAACCTATGTTAATAGCTTTCAATTCAACAAAAACATTATCAAACACTCAAGAGTACATTTGGCCAAAAGATCCTTCAGCTTTCTTGTACTTGGTCAGCTCTTCAAGTATCTGGTCTTGAACCTCTAGAGAAGGAACCATTCTTGACATACATGTGTAAAACCCATTCGTAATTTCATCATCAGTTTGAATGTTAGGATTTGAATAATAGAATTCTGGGTTTAAATAATAGCCTGCTGCATGCAAGGGACGATGCAACTGAAGCTCCCATCTTTTATCAATGATTTCAAAAACCTTTTTGTATTTTTCTTCCTTTCCATTAAAGAATTTAGCTATGGCCTCCTTATCACTATCCATTGCCTCATAAATATATCCCATTGGAGGCTTCTTCTCGCCATCCACCAACCTACGAACTCGAACTAGAGGGCCTGAGACTTTCAGAGCAAACACAATTGTGTTCCAAAAAGTAGCATTCAGAATATGTTGAACAACTCGCTTGCCCTGTGCTTCTTTGCTCCATTTGCTATTCTTCCATTCATCCGAAGTAAACATCTTCCTCAAGTTGTTCTTCTGACGATGTATACTTGATAATGTCATGGAAGCTGTAGCAAAGCGAGTCTTAGCTGGTCTAACCAACTCCTTTTCACCAGTAAATCGTCTCATCATATTTAACAATCCAAGACGACCATAAATGAAATTACTGATCTCCATGCCTCTCTTCAGTGTTTGACGAATATTTGAGATCTTGTATATATCCTCCAACATCAAGTCTAAGCAATGGGCAGCACATGGTGACCAAACTAAATTTGGTCGTTTTGCTTCTAACAATCTCCCTATTAATAAAGTAAAGTAAGATAAGATTAGACAACTTAAAATGATGTGTAAGAGTGTGAGACTAATTTCAAAAGGAGTTAGCATTACCTGCCACCACATTTGCCGAGGCACTATCAGTAACAACTTGTACAACATTGGCTTCTCCAATGCGCTCTGCAAAATTGTCAAGCAACTCAAACATTTTCTTCCCATCCTTCACGTAAGATGAAGCATCAATGGATTCTATAAACATTGTGCCTTTTGGACTATTAACTAAGAAGTTAAGTAATGTCCTACTTCTCCTATTCGTCCATCCATCGGTCATGATAGTGCATCCAACCTTGGCCCACTCATCCGTATGACCCTTCATCAACTCACGCGTGTTTTCTAACTCTTTTTTTAAACATGGCACTCTCAGTTCATGATAGGTCGGTGGTTTCAATCCAGGGACGAATTGTCCTATTGCTTCTATCATGGGTGCAAAACTCAGATAATTGCAAGCATTGAGAGGAATTCCAGCATCGTAGAACCATCGAGCAATTCTTTGAATCGTGTTCTCTCTCATCTCCTTTTTGTAGACCGCATTCAATGTTGTTTGCTTCTCTTTACCCTTATCATTCGTGCGATTTTGAACCACAGTTTCCGGATTCGTGCGATTTTGAACAACAGTTTCCGGATTCGTGCGATTTTGAACCACAGTTTCCAGGTTAAGAGTAAAATATGAATCCATTGGACCCTTTTGTTTTGGCTTCTTAGAATAAGACTTCATTGATTCTAAACTGGATGTCGATCTTTTGCTCGAATGGGTTATCAACACATCATCTTCATCCTCGTCATCATTGCCATAATTTTCAACATCATCAATGTCCGGAATCAAATTTCGTTGGCTTTTAATTTCCTTTTTCTTGGACATGTATGCTTGAAGTTCTTCTCTAACATGATCCGGACATTTTCTACAGGCCGTTGCATTTCGAAAACCACCAATAAGGTGTTGCTTCATTCTATAAACCCCTCATTTGGTTACTTTTGAACAAAAACTACAAACCATTGTATTTACATTTTCGACATTTTGCAATCGAGAATATTTCCATGCGGGATCTGTTCTTAAACTATCCTCAGCCATTTGAAACTAAGGAACTAAGGAGCGTTGGGTTTAGGAGAAGACCGAGAGAAAGAGACTGAGGGAGAGGGATGTCAGGTACCTATTGACTGAAATTTTTTCGTTGGTGGCGACGTCCGACGGCGAGGGCAACAGAGAGGCGATGGCGATGGAGAGGCGACGGAAGCCGGCAGTGGGAGAAATCGAAAGAAGGCTGGGCGAAAAAAAAATCGAAGAAGAAATGGGAGGGGGAGAGAGTGATCTGACTTTTTTAAAAATAAAAGGAACCCAAAACGCAGATAACCCTTGCGTTTTGGGGGTTTTTTTTTAATGATAAAACAAAACGCTGCCGTTTTGATTTTAAAAAAAATTAAAAAAAAACGAATGGGCGCGCGCCTTAGGGCTTTCCAATAGGCGCGGCTGAGGCGCGCGCCTTTGTCATTGCGCCTCGCCTTTCCAAGGCGAGGCGCTACCGTTGCGCCTTGCGCCTAGGCGCGCGCCTGGGAGGGCTTTTTAAAACACGGATTTTATCTAAAATCCAGATCAGTTATTGGTTCCAAATTTAAAGCGGAATAAACAATTTGGAAACCAGAGCTTAGAAGAATAGATAAACCAACCTAAAACTTCTAAGCAATAAGAATGATAATAAATCAAGTTCAAGGGAAGAGAGATTGACACCAAATTTATACTGGTTCACCCAGTGGGCTACGTCCAGTTCTCTGCTACCGATGCAGGTTCCACTATAACGTCGGGAGAAAGTTACAAGAATTTAGAAACGCTCAAGAGTGATTTCTCTCACTTTTCTCTCAAAGAAAATGCTCACGAATCACTCTAACAATAGCTCTCACAATGGAGAGAACTTCACTTAGGAATCCAAAAGAAAAACAAACTCAGAAGCTCCCACGCGTGTTGTTTTTCTTCTTCTCCAAAACAAACCCCACGGCTCTGCACTCTATTTTTTTTCTCTTTTGTTGTATTGAAATTGAACACAAGTTCATCAATTTAAAGGAAAAATTCTTCACCTTTCCCTAACAGTGAATTGTCCAAAGATGAGAATGAATTGTCCAAAGATGAGAATAAACAGTCATTCTCAGATAAAAATTAATTGTCCGGGTATTAGGTAACAAGCTGATAGCTGAAGATTGAACTGGCAATAGACATGTATAGTTATAGCACACGAGCATATTCAAGGTGGAGTCACAATGATATTATCATATTAATTTAAGATGCAACAATGAATCTATAATAAGTAAACAATGGCAAAACATAAAGTAGTATCCGTAGCTTCTACTTACAACAACAAAATGGCCTCGTCCCCGTCGTAACATAAAAGGTGCAAGAAGCCGTGTGAGAGAAATGGTCCCCAGAACATTGACATCAAATGTTGTCTGCTTGTAACAAAAAAGAAAACAGTAAAGAAAGAATTGAGCACATTATATATAATTAACAAAGAGTTGATAGTATAAATAGAAACTATTCAAAAAAAAAAAATAGTATAAATAGAAAGATAACACAAGAAATGGCATGAAGATATCTCAATAACCGAAGGATGAATAGTACTGAATATCAAATCAATCCATTTCAATGAACACTCTCGCCCCATCAACTCACAATAAGAAATCACTCAACAGTTCAGAAACCAATTTGTGAGTGTCATTCGTTTATTCCTCCATACCTTCATACTTTCCTCAGATGCATCCAAAGCTGTAGTTTTCTGTAACAATAAACGAACATAGATATCAAAGCATAGAAAGATCGATAAATAGATATAGACAAATAAAACAGAGCAAATGGAGCTTTCTACACCATGGAATCATTAGACTAAATGATGAGAATTGGCATTTGAACAAAAGGTGTAACCTGTAGGGGTGTTCATAGATTGCGCTGAGTCAATCTCAAGCATTTTTTAGTACCAATCTGAAATTTAAGGTTGACTGTATAGCCAATCTGAATAACCCAAACTTCTTCACACATAAACCCGACCTGACATGCACTCCATAGAATTGGGTTGGATTGAGCCAGGTCATCACTTTTACTAACTAACAGCAAGGAAAAAGGAAAAAGAAATAAGGGAGAAGATGGACAGAAACACAATGACTAGCTCATTCATTTGATTTTTCCCATCCAAAATTAACCAGGAACATAAAAAATCCAACAAAAACATCACAGGATTGTCCGTCCCTGCTCCGTGGTCCGCAACAGGGCTTTGATTGTGCCAGACTTCTGTTGTTACTAGCACAGTGGTTTCGCTGGCAACAACAGAAGATTGACCTTCCTCAGGAGCGACTTCTTTCTCTTTTCTTGTTGATTTCTTCACTAAACCGGCGCTCTTGGTGGAGGTAGGGGTGGCTGACTTGGAGTCGCGTGTTAACACCATTCTCTCTTTTCTTTTTTGCAAGATGTAACTGTAGACACAATATTTGGTCCGGCCTTGTTTATCATTGTTTTCATTTTACTTGTTTTTTTAGGTTATCTTTCGTTTTTTTGTTAAGTCGCTTGAGTCCTTTAATTTGGTCTTTTTCGCGTACACACTTGAGGCAGATACCATTATTCAGGTAAAGTAAATATATACAAAATATTGTATTAGTGACTTACCGGACGCTCAAAAGCTGCATTATGGATCATATAATCCACACCAGAGCCAGGAAAAAGGGATTCTGCTATCTCTACAGCCTCTTTCAGCTTATTTTCTCCAGATGACAAATCTAAAGGTAAAACTTTCACTTCATTAGGTGCAAATTTACCTGTGACGGACCAAAAGCTGCTTTAGAATGAGAGGAAAAATTAGTGGTCCAATAAGAAACTTCCTTTCGCAAATTTTTATGTAAAAATGCAAACCAGAGAGCTCGTTCTTCACTCTCTCTAACCCAGCTTCATCCCGAGCAGAAAGAATGAGCTTGGCCCCCAAACCCGCAAGTTGTTTTGCAAGAACCTCGCCTGCATCCACCGGAAATTTTGAAAATATAAGAGAAATGTCAAAAAAAAAAAAAAACAAGTAATAGTAATCTTACAATTGAGCATAAACAGAAGATTCTTCATCTATCAAAGCTCAATATAGTAACTAATACGTTACAAATAATTTAAGAACGCAAAATATTAGGCAGAATACCAATTCCTCGGCTAGCACCAGTAATCCAAACGACCTGATACAATATAGTTCCAATTAACATCAGAATATTGATAACGAAAGATAGTATTTGAAGAAGAACATAAGAAAACTCGAAATTAGCTGACCTTATCTACAATTTCCTCTCGCTTGACATGCTTTTTGGACATTAAAGTGAAGTCGCCTGTGAGTTTGAACATAGAAAACAAGGCAACAAAGGCAGAAATTCAAATTCTTCACATTTCTAACTATTCAAATTCAATAGCCGAATGAAATTTGCAACGATAATTACCATGAGCGGTGGCGAATCTGAACAGGAGGAGGAGGAGAAAGAGAGAGACTGAGAAAAAGACAAGAACCATCATTCTTCACTTCTCTAGCTTCGAAATTCGAAATGGAATGGAATCAGTGGTGGGTTTTTGTATGTTGTAAAATAAAAATACTTTGATTTTGATTTTTTTTACAACGGGTGGGGAGAGCGGGTTGGAAGGATAGAAAATAATTATTGTTCATAGTTCATACATTAATTAACTAATACGTTTCAAAGGGTTTTTGTATATTGTTACAACATTATTTTTTACAATAATGTATGAACTATTGTTCATAGTTCATACATTATACCCGTTGAACTATGCTTATTGTTGGTCTGATTGCTTGATACCTCTCCAAATGAGACTTATTTAAAACTAAATTAGAAAAGAATTAGAGTCAGAATTGAGTAATGACTTGAAAAGACTTATGATTTAGGGTTGTTTGTGTTGCATAAGAGTAGGAGTCTGCTTGTGAGTACTTATGCGAAAGTTGTGAATATTGAAGCTTGATTTGTACCTAAATAAGATCTTTGTGTCTAAAATCAGGTTTTCACGAAGAACTCATAGAAGCAAAAGGGGCGCAAAGCTGAGATCTTTGGAATTGCTACAGACATTTTGTAAAAGCAAAACCAACGCAAAAAATCTGCTTTTTCTGTTTGCAGACACCCAATAGAATTTCATTATCCATTTTAGGGCAAAATCAGGAGAAACCCTTAGGGTATAAGTAGAAAAGGGTGAAAGAGAATTGAGGAGAGAAAGCTCCAAATTCCAAGAGCCGAAAAGGAAAAATCATAGAGAATAATCTCTTTTGGGAAGGAGCATCGAAAGAGAAGAGGTTGCTGCTTGTTTCTTCATCATCAAGAGGGAAGAAAAGGTAGTTGCTGACCGAAGGAGGACTAGAAGAGCCCGTGCGGATCAAACTCATCTCCTACGACACTTCGAAGCTTCTTCATCTTTACTTTTCTTTTACTGATCAATAGATTTGTAGTGTTGCAATGACTTTCTTAACTATTTCATTTGTAGTTAGCAACTTGATGAACTAACTTCCTGAAGGGAAGACTAGGAGTATGGGTTAATAAATTAAATGAATGTTTTAGCATGATTCAGGAATTTTACTCTCAAAGCATGTTTGGTGTTATTCTAATAACATAATTCTGACCGACCATCCATTTTGTGCTAGTGATTTCTGATCGTCTGACAGGAGTAGGGAGTTTGAATATTCATGTTTTTCTAGCCTTTTATGGTAACCAGCCAGGAGTCTAAACATAGTCTCTCGCCTAATACACTTGATAGAATGTTTGTATGAATAGGATGAGAACAATAGTTAATTCCTAATGACGAAGACCGAGAGGTTTCGTGAGGTTATGCTATGTGGTGAGTTTATGTCTGACTTGTGTTAAATGCCTCTGTTTCGTGAGTTAAGCCATCGATATTCCTAGCCTTACCCTATTTTTTATAATAAGAACCCTAACATTTTGATCTTGCTGTTATTTCGCGTTTACGCATTAATCTCTCATCCTAGTCTGAAGTATATTTTAGTAGTTTCGCTAGTCAGCATTTCCAACGCATTTCCTTGCTTTAAGATTCTGTTATTTTTATTTCGAGGTTGTTATTTGTTGTCTTTATTTGTGAAACCACACTTCAACATTCCGGTTACTGGTTACATTGTCTCTAAGTCATTTCAATCTAAAGTTGCATGCATCAAATCTTTGTGGAATCGATATAAATATACTTATTACTTGCTGCATTAGATCATGTGCACTTGCATGTTCTGAGTGTTTGCTAATTATTAGACCCCACAGTAGACACGCAACAAGTTTTTGGCGCCGTTGTCGGGGATTTGTCTGCTTGCATATTAATTCCTGAGACTTGAGTTAAACGATTTGAGCTTAACCTTTGATTTGTCTTTTGCATGTACAAAAGGTGGTGGTTTATGAGGGAGTTTCCTGCGTACGAGTACTAATTAGATGCGTACGAGTACTAATTAGATCCAGAACCTGAGAGATCTTTAAGGATTAGGTTGCGAGAGCAAAGGGAAGCTGTAGAAAACATGGAAAATTAAAATAGGAACCCTGCGCCATTAGCACCTAGGAACCAGCCTAGAAATATACAAGCAATGGAAGAGCCAAATAGGGCAGGAGTCGTTATAAATCCCATCGAAGGGAAGCTGTAGAAAACATGGAAAATTAAAATAGGAACCCTGCGCCATTAGCACCTAGGAACCAACCACACCTGAACCAGCCTGGAAATATACAAGCAATGGAAGAGCCAAATAGGGCAGGAGTCGTTATAAATCCCATCGATATAGCTAATGACCTGAAATCACAGCTCACTCATTTGATCGATACTTCGTTATTTCAATAACTTCGTTATTTCAATAACTTCGTTATTTCAATAACTTCGTTATTTCAATAACTTATTTTATAGCATTTAATAATTATTTCAGATTTAGAACTTATTTAAAGTACTATTTTAAAATAAAAAAAAAAAAAAAAAAAGACTGGAGTGGGAAATAAATAAATTTCTTTTTATAGTTTTATAATATTAATATTAATATTATTAAACTTATCTTTAAGGTAGTAGGGTTTCTTCAATTATTTTTCTACATCCGTGTTAACCGTGAGCAACACAGTGAGTGCTCACAGTGAGCAAATGCGTCACCAAGGTGACGTCCATAAAAAAAAATAATCTGCAAAGGGACCCGACAACCCACAGGTTAGTCTCCACCCTCTAAAAGTCCTATTGTTTCTTTCACCTCATAACCCCACAAAATAGCACACACTAGCTTGCCAAATAAACTTTACTTTCGACCAAAAGGAGAGATGGAGAAGTAACTCCTAGATCATCTCCACCTAAGACCTAAACCCTCTTTTCTTAAACCCATTTTTTCCTTTCCTTAAACCCATCTTCACCACGCCATCTCTATTGCTAATAAACCGCCCGCCGCCGCAGCGATCTCTCTCGCCTGCAGCTGAGTTCACACAGACCCTTTTCATTTCTTTTGTTCAGTGTTTTGTTTTCCATTCAACAATTCCATTACACGGTAAGATTGGAAAGAGATTAAAGTTCAATTTAAAATTTGGAGCTATTTGGAACGGAGAACTGCAAATCCTATAATTTCAATCTCAGTTTCGGTATCAGTGGCATGCATTCATTCGATTCTTATTATGAACAACAACACTGTTGAAGAACAAAAAATTGAAACGAAACGAAAGTGAGGAGAAAAAGAAGATTACCATTTTTAGGGTTTCTTGACTCCTGAGAAGAAGAGAGTGATGCTGCGTTCGCCACTGAGGGCAGTCTGATAAAACGAATAAATATGAATGTCTTCGATGGCCGAATTTAGGGTTTTAGAAAAAACGATCGAATAAGAGTAGTTGATGGGCCGAAAATATAAAGAAGAATACTTAGTTGGGCCGCAAATATTATGTGTCAATAATTGATTTCTTTTTCTATTTTAAATCAAATATCGATACTTATTTTCTAATATGTTTTATTTAATGAATAAACAAATTTCTATTACCTATTTTATATGCAAGATTTACATATTACATCCGTTAAAAAAAGGTTTTCATTATCTATTACTTTGGCCTTTGTATGTCATCTCACATGGACAAAAATATCAATATTTATCGATATTATTATTTATGTTTACGTTTATTTTTACATTTTTCACTTCTATTATATATTTATATTCTTGAGTTGGGAGGAGTATTGTCGATACCAAATCAATTATCGGTAATTCATATTTACGAATATATCGGATATTTCGATAAGAATCACGGATATCACAGAAATTGATAGAAAATATTGTGATTTTTTTTTGTGAAACTTTAGAACAAACTTAATTAAGTAATACATTATTACTTTAAGTATATATTTCATAAATTAGAAGTCAAATATGAATAGTAATAGAATAATATATAATATTGAAGATTGAAAATTGAAAATTGAAAATTTTTATATGAACTTGAATAATTGATAAAAAAAAAAAAAAAAAATGGAGGTCACACAAGTATAAAGTTCAATTATAAGATGATGAGGTATTAAACCAACATAATTGATTTGATATCGACAATACTCCTCCCAACTCAAGAATATAAATATATAATAGAAGTGAAAAATGTAAAAATAAACATAAACATAAATAATAGAGGTGAGAATTATAAATAAAAAATACAAAATAAAATACAAGTGAAAAATGTAAAAAAAAAAAAAAAACAAACAAAAAAACAAACAAAAACAAACAAAAAAACATAAACATAAACAATAGAGGTGAATTATAAAAATAAACATAAATAGAGGTGAAAATTATATTTATAACATTAATACATAAACATAAATATATAATTGAAGGGATAAATGTAAAAATAAACCTAAGCATGTGAGAATTAAGCCTAAAAATAATAGAGGTGAGAATTATAAAAATAAACATAAATGTAGGTGAGATTAAAAATATAAACATAAAAATAAACAAGGGTTGGAAAAAGAAAATTCTACTTAGAGAAGAGAGCTAGCAAAATAAAATAAATAAATAATTTGAGAACTTTGTTAATCAAGTTGAGATTGAAAAGAGTAGTGGAGGAGAAGAGTGGTATAGTAAAACTATTGAAAAGTTATGGGTTGGAAATGAAAATTTTACAATTATTATGTCGTGAAAATAAAAAATTTGGTTTAGATAGTCGAACTCACGTCAACTTTTAAATTGGAAGTGAAATTTGAGGTGGAAGAACAGTAAAAACTGAAAATGAAGTGAAAAATCGACGACAAAAACCTGAAAATGAAGTGAAAAAAAAAGTTAAACTTAAGTCACATGCACAAGAATTTACGAAATATCCATGATTTCTATTAATTTTTTGTTGAAATATCTATGGATAGTAATGAAAAATCTCTGCATATTAGTTTACAGATTTTCGATATATCCGCAAAAAGATATTTCAGCGATAAATTGGTAAAAACTATCTCCACTCCCAAAATCTCTAATGGTATCTCGATTTTGGCGATATTCATGTGAATATGGCCGATTTTTTCATCCTTACATCTCACTGTCATTTTTTATTTATTTAATGTAAAACATAATCTCTACATTTTTTAAATAATTTTTTAGAATTTCAAAATTAAGATGTTTATTGAAAAACTATTTCATAAAATACCCTTTTTTTTTTTCTTCTTTATGGCCACTTGATTCCATTTAAAATCATCTCTAATTTACATAAATAACATCGTTATTCTCTAGAAATTATACCAAAGTGTAACAAAATTATGTTATATTATAAAAAAATCTCTAAAAATCCTCTTTTGCGGCAACCGCTGAGACTAAGCGCTCCTCGGCCAAGCACTTCTCAACACGATGGCTGGCCAGCCTCTCGTTGGCGACAACATCTTCGAGCACCCCCGCCACTCGAGAGAACTCCCCCTTCGACTCATGATGAGCCCGTCTCTCCTCGGCAAGTCCAGACTCCGCTTCAAGGAGACAACCCTTTACTGCGACCAACTCCTCCGTAGAATGGGCGACCTACCCCTTTGCAGCAGCCAATGCCTCGGTTGCATCAGAAAGGGCATAAAAAAGACGTATGTTCTCACCAACAAACTCAGCAAGACGAGATTCGAGGTGTGAGAGCTCAACAACGACGTCCGTGGAGGTAGAACGACCCGACAGCGCCTCCAGCTCGTGACCAAGGAGGGCCGAGCTCCAGGTGATCCCAACCATGGCCTAAAAGCAAACACGCCAAGGTGAGGACCTACCTTCAGAAGAAAAAAAGAGCGTTGAGAAAAGCTAAACAAGACTATCTGCACGAGTCCGAAGAACGACACCTGAAGACTCGCCATCGGATGGTCGTGTTCGGTCGAGAGTTTGGTCGTCTCATCATGGACAACTTGGCAAAGGGCGCGTCCGACCGTGCACCGAGTCGTTGGTGGCATGGGAGCCGAAATAAGTTATCCCCGCCATCGGAACGGAACACCAAAATCAGCAGGACCCGCAGCGGCAAACTGTGAACTCCCGGCCTCTCCAGGGGTCGGAATGAGAGAAACGACGACCACATGATCCTCTCCGACTGACCTGGAACTACCAATTCCCTCTAGGACAAGATTAGGAACAACCGGCGCCATCGGTCCATCCACCGGCACCGTCTCAGATTCCCCTTCCAGAAGGACAAGAGGAATCCTCCTATCAGCTAAAGAAGGGGGAGACAACGATCGGGCCAGTCGGCGTCTCTTGTCTGAGCGACCGTTGGAACAGACCCTTCACCTCCAGCCTCCGGCGCGCGCAAGAACCGCCAACTTTTTTGGAAGGGGCAAAGCAAGACTCCCTGGTCCCCGCTCCACCTCCTCCAAAGGGCGATCGATCCTCTCTGCCCCCTGACAGGCGCAACCGGCTAAGAACCCCCCGGGGACAGACGCAGTCCAACTCTCGCTCTCCCGCTCTACATCATCCGCCAGACGGGCAACCCTCTCCGCCTCTTGACCATTGCGGCCTGACAAGATCTCTCCAGATGAAAACACAGTGGGACTTCCGACCTCCTAGTTCACCGCCTCCGCCAGGCAGGCGGTCCTCTTCACCCCAGCCCGACAAAACCGGTCCACCGCGACCACCTCATTCAAAGCAACCTCAGGGTGAGACCCCCTCGGGGGATGAACGCAACAATACACCACCGATATAGAAGCCCCGCTCAGATAAAAAATTTCTCACTGTAGACGATGTCGCATGTCCGCTGAGACAAAGGCACCTCCCGGATACGCTGACACATCGACGTCAGCAGCTCGAGATCTAGGGGAGGAGTAGGAGGGATCACTGCAGAATGAACGAAGAGACAAGTTAAAAAAGAAGACAAACCTCGAAGGGAAGGGGGACAAAGTAAGGTCCGACGACTTACTTAACTCCCCGAATTCGGTTGGAACCTCGCAGATGGGGTTTTGGTTGGAGTTTTTGGCGAGCCACTCCCCAGAAGCAAAGAACCACTACTCTCACCACCTCTTCACGGACGTAGGGTTTTCGACGAACTTTCTCCACGGCGGCTTCACCGACATATAGAAGCGAGTGAGACTCGTCGGCACGGGCTTCGGCGTGTGGGTGTGCAACAGTTGATCCACGGTCAACTTAGACCCCTCCTCATATCGTTGCCATAATATTCAACAAGAGAATAAGCAAGCGCATCCGTTCGGCGCCAACTGCGTAGGGGCGAACCTTACCTCTTTGAAGAAGAGTTGCGCCACCAGGGCAAGAGGAAGCCTGAGCCCCCGCGGAAACATGTTTGAATAAAGGCCAACCTTCTCGAATGGAGGGGCCTCGATCGTTTCCCCGGTAAAGGGGTAACCTTAGATTGATACTCGACGAAATGTCAAACTCCGCCCGTAACTTCCCTAGGCCCTGTTTCGTCATTTCAAACTGCTTCCCGGACGAACTCGCGACACCACCACGATGGGAGGCTGAAGTATACTCACCTCGAGCCATCAATAGGAGTGACGACGAGGAAAGGAAAGAAATGAAGGATCGTCAGAGGGAAAATGAAATCAGAGGAGAAGGAAAAGAGAAGAAGGGCAAATTGCCTTCCCTCAATCTCTCCCATTTTTATATAACTCTCGACCGAAAGAAGTCTGGCCCGCATGATCAAAACCAACAACCCATATCTAACCTCGAGAAGACAAGAAGACGTGGACCAGGTCAGGCGACACGAAATCGAAATGACCCTCCCCGACAAAGCCCAACCGACCCGCGACCCTAGTGACAACCTCTCCTTTTTGACAAGTGACGCCTTAAGGCCCGTGGAATGGCCAAGAAAGGGAAGGCGCGAGCCGACGGTCTGAGATTCGAACCGTCATCCCACTTGGACGCATGCAACAGACGACTGACGACTCTCAAAATCCGAAAAGGCGCCTCAACCTCGACACCTACATCATTGCGAGAGACGTGACCGCCATACCAGATAGCCAGTCGTCGCCTTGGGAACGACACCCAATCAAGATGGGAAGTCGGCTTTCCGAGCACCTCAGTATCTCGCACCGTATCAAACCAGCGAGAAGATCCACAGACTGCGTGCTAACCCGCTGGTGGGGCCAATGTTACAAGCTACCTCAGCATGAAGTCAACACCTAACGTCACGACCCACTTCGCCAAAAAGGCGAGGTCCTGATGTCATCATTTGACATCCCAACGAATTGGGGTCGACCCCCAAGTCCTTTCGCGATATGAGCCCCCGAGCCACCTTTACAATAGTCGTCGCTCGTTCAGAGTGACGAGCGTTCGATGGGACGTTCTTGTCCTATTTGACAGGACAACGGTACAACGACGCCCTCAATCCACTTGTGATTGGGGGATCAACGGTTATCATCACGATAAAGCGTACGGATCGATCGTAGACCATCCACGCATCTCCTCACCTAACGTGAAATGTTCTTCATGATGATGACCAGTACGGCCTGACCACGATCGTCCGCTCCACGCTACCTATAAATACCTCTCTGACGATCTTCATTAAGTATGTGATTTCTACATTACACACTACACTCCTACTTAACACGCAAAACTCTCTCTGACTTAAGCATCAGAGTCCTGCGGGGTCAGCTCCACACCGATGCAAGTTCATTTTTCTTCCCTGTGCAGGTCGACCTCGGTTCTTGCGATGACCAAACACGCTGGAAACGCGGACGAAAGGGAAGGCCCAGATTCTTGCGCCAACAAAATATCTTTATTCTTTCAAAAGTTCCAATATTGCCTTTGACCTTTCAAGAACGTTTCAAACTACCCATGAAGTAGAAATTCACTAGAACGTTGGATGAAAAAGTTGGCGTGGCCGAACGTCGTTCTTTTAGACTCTAGGCAAGCGTCTTAGTCTCCGCCACGTCGTTCCAAGTCACTACGATGTCGATTTTTCGTCAAACGTTCTAATGAATTTCTACTTCAAAGATCATTTTGAAACGTTTAGAAGAGATCAAGTGCAATCTCGTAACTTTTGAAAAAATAGAGGCATTTTTTAAACAAATGACAGTTCATGTGTATTTTTTTTTAGTTTAACCAAATAACCATTACATATTTATTCTTAAATAAGTCAGAAAAATAGGGGAGAAGGAGAGTAGATAACAAAATCCTCCTATTTAACTATTCTAACATTTGAAGAAGTATATACACATGTGAGAATTAATGCATTTAGAATTTTCAAAGGGAATCCTAACCAACGGTCTAAAAGTGGGTTTAATTGAAATTTAAGGGAGGGCGTAAATTGATAAGACTTATGAAATTTCATGATTTTAATTGATGCAATTATTAATTTATGATTTTAATTAATACAACTTGTAAATGTTAGAAGTATAAATTAAAATAGTAATTATAAATAACTAAGTAAAATTCATTAAATCATATTCTTATAATGGTCGGTTGCATAAACATCAGTCATGCCCAAAATAATGACAAATATAACAAAAAAAAAATCAATGACTATCATCGATAAACTACTATCAGTGATAGTCACTGCCAAAATTCTATAAAAAAACAGAAGTGATAGACTACTGATAGATTTATCAGCGATAAACTACTATTAAGAATAAAAATTGTCATATTTACACATTATTTTAAATAGTGCTATATTTTTAATTAGTTTACTCTAAAATGACATCGGATTAATTTACTTTTAAAACTTTAATTTATTTTTCTGTATAAATTAATTACAAAATAAATTACCTAGAATTATTTGATGATTTAACTTACATAACATAATTTGGTAGTAAGAATTACTAACTTAGAAGTTAGAACCCGATTGATATAAATGTAAAAAAAAAAAAAAAAAAGAAGAGAGAGAAAAAATAACCGATTGATTTATTATTTATTAATTTATACAATAATTTATTAACGTGACAATATTAATGTAAATTGATTAATTACATAAAACACTGGAATTAATTTTATTTTAATTAATCTATAAATTAACTCCAAATAATATAAATTTACTAGAATGGTTGACAATAATAAACCAATTTAATTATAATTTTAAAATTAATATATTAGTTACCTTTTTGTTTGTTTTTGAATTAAGTATATTAGTTACTTACACTTCTTACATTATGTAAATTTATTAATTAAAATTTGTTATTAATTGCCTGGAGTTAATTTTGAATAGTTATGCATTAATCTTTCCAATTGTATAGGGCCTTTTAGGAGTAATCACATAAAACAACACACATTATTCTCGTGAAAATAGAATAATAAAATTATTAATTCTCATGAAAATATAATAATAATTTTCATGTGCAAAACCAAACACAAAAATCTTCGATATCCGAATATCATATTCTCAACCATCTAATACTCATGAACATCTATCCAAACCTTAAACCTTAAACCTTAAACCTTAAACCAAACAACCCCTACCTAATGGTGCCTCTGGGAGCTATCGGGTTTCTCCAAGCCCTATCTTCTAATATGATTCATTAAATTTAGCATTTTATCCCGACCACTCAAACAAGTCGAGTGAAAATCTTGAACCTTTGACCTTTAAGAGTGGTGGTTATCAATACCTCGACAATGTTTAACTATGCTCAAGTCGGCAGATTGGAGTCGTAATTAAACACCTTAGGACGGCTTGTTTTTTCCAAATAACAAACTCAATGAGTACGTGTTGCCCTTTTTAGCAGCTGCTTCAACACGATTTCCGCCAATCTGCAAGTAAATTTTACATATACACCCAATCAGGATAGGACTAGAGATTATTCAATTTATGAAAGTGTAGACTTTATGTTTTAAACCATACAATTTATGAAAATTTTGGGGACAAATCACAACAAATACACCGACAAAGATTACGCGATACCAAAATTGTTACAAATTTGAAACTAAAGAATACCTTATCCATGAGCCAGTAGCCGATTGTTGGCATGTATTGAACCAAATACATAACGACAAGGACGGGCTACAAGTATTAAGCAACAAATCAAATGTCAAATTTTCATAGAAATAAGAATTAGAAGATGGAAGTTCTTTCTCAAAAGAAGAAAAAGAACAAAAGGAAATATCTTCACATGCTTTCCAGTATTCTAAGTTTGAGATTTTTACATCAAGTGAATTATGAAAGTGCATTGGAAGGACCTAAAATTTTGCAAAGCAATGAACGGAAGGTTAGTTGTGTGAGTATGCTCAGTGTTTTAAAAGGCTCGAGGAGCACTAAGGCGCAAAGGCCGTCTGGAGCCTAGGCACAAGGCGGGCTTTGTTTTGCGAGGCGCACTTTGTATAGAAAAAAATATAAAGAAGAGAAAGCATGGTTGAAGTGGAAATATGAAAAAAAAAACTTTAGGATTAGTAAATTTTATTCATTTTTTAATTAATAATGAAAAAAAAATCCTATGTTGGAATGCCTTGAATCTGTTATGACCCCTACGACTGGTTCGATACGGGAATCTCGCTGACCGGGTTAGTTAATTTTTTTTTTTAATAGTTGAAAAAACCCTAAGGTGCAAGGGCATAAATGATGGGATTTATGGGAAGGCGCGAGCCTAACGTGCGTCTTTTAAAACACTGAGTATGCTATTATTGATAAAGAGGAAAGGAGCAAAAATTTCAAAGAATTTGATGAATGAACGGAAAGGGGTGAAGCATATGACACTCTAGCCATATGATCTTTTTCCTGCTCAGTAGTGGGTGAATGCTCCTTAGATAATCTAAAATGACAAGCTAAAGGAGTACTCACAGATTTTACATCTTCCATGTGAAATCTGGTTAGCACCTTTTTCACGTACTCTTCCTGCGATAATGTCAATGTACCATCTTTCCTCTCAATCCTCATTCCTAAGATTTGTTTGGCAGCTCCCAAATCTTTCATATCAAATTCTTTAAATAATTCAACCTTTATCTTTAGAATTTCCTGTTTGTTTGCACATGCTATCAACATGTCATCAACATATAGCAGTAAGATAATATATGAGTTACTCTGAGATTTTACTTAGCAACAATGATCTCCCTGACACCTTTGAAATCTATTGTTGCACATAAAACTATCAAACTTCTTATACCATTGTCTGGGAGCCTGTTTGAGACTATACAGACTTCTCTGAAGTTTGCAAACCATTTTCTCTTACCCCTGTACTATGAAACCCTGTGGCTGTTTCAGGTAAATTTCTTCCTCCAAATCACTATGAAGAAAAGATGTCTTTACATCCATCTGTTCTAGGACCAGATCCTCTTCTGCCACTATTGATAATACAGTTCAAATAGTAGTTAGTTTAACTACCGGAGAAAATATCTCATTGGGTCGGTAGAAGCTGGTTTAGAAATCGAACCATTTCCTCGAATGATGAGTTGGACAGACCGTGACCATTGAATGTAATTCCGGCCATTGAGTTTGAAACTGGTGATGTGGAAAGGCAAAGAATTATTATCAGTGGCAGCAAGATTGGTAGGGGTGATTGTAGAATTTGATGAGTTGGTGCCCAAAGCATCATTCGATCCATCTGTCCTGCTCATCCCTATAGAATTTGAGTTTTCTCAACCAAAAAAAAATTTGCTTTAATTGTCAGTATGCTCTATACCATATGAGCAATTAATTGGGAGAAAACTCTTGTATGTATTCTGCTTTATTTGATGAATAGGTTACAACCACGTATATATACTATATTTACAACATAAGAAAACAAATTTTAACAACTTGTTTCCTAATTAATAGGAACAAACTACCCAACTCCTATCCTAATATATAGGAACAAACTACCCAACTTGGATCCTAATAAATAGAAACAAACTAAACAACCGGTGACTTAGTCTTTTATATGACTAATTCTACACTTCCTTCTGTTGAAAGCCCTTGACTACACGCCTTGCTTTCTATCTTTTGCTACCATCGAGCTCTTGCTTTATTATGTAAATCCATTTGTTCTGCAAAGCTTTCTTACCTCTTGGTAACTCTTCCAGTTGTCATGCCTGATTCGTCATAAGAGAATTCATCTCATCCTTCATGGCCAACTCCCACTTGACAAAATCTTCCAGTTGAACCACCTCATTATAACATTCAGGTTCACCTCTGTCGGTCAATAATATATAATTCAAAGTAGGGGAATACCTATGTGGTGGTCTGATAGTCCTGTTGGACCTCCTAACGATTAGACGTGGCGTTCTCTGAACTTCATCAGGTTCCACAACCGGTTCGTTAGGTTCCATAACAGGTTCCTCAGATTCAACATCTGGTTCTTCAGGAGTAGTTGTATTCTAATCTCCAACTCTTGTTGTTCTGGTCTCAACCTCAGGAAGACTTATAAATTGAGTCTTTTCTTCTGGCTCAGATTTTTCTTAATCAACTGTTGTTCTGTTTTTATACAAAACTTCTTCATTGAAAATCACATTCTTGCTTCTGACTATTTTCCTGTTTTGGTCATCCCAAAACCTATAGTCAATCTCAGCACCGCCATATCCAATAAAATAACACTTCTTGGATTTAGCATCTAATTTACTCCTGTTTGCAGCATCAATGTGAAGGTAAGACACACAACCAAAAATCTTTAGATGAGAAAGATTTACCTGTTTACCGCTCCAGACTTCTTCATGCAACTTGAAGTCTAGTGATATGGTCAGGCTTCTATTGATCAGATAGGTTGCCGTGCCGATTGCCTCTGCCCAGAACATCTTCGGCAATCCTGAATGTAATCTCATGCTCCTAGCACGCTCATTCAGTGTCCTGTTCATTCTTTCTGCCACACCATTCTGTTGCGGTGTCCCTGGAATAGTCTTTACCATCACAATCCCGTTGTCTGCACAAAATCCTTTGAACTCCCCATCAACATATTCACCGCCGTTGTCTGATCTCAAGCTTTTAACTTTCAAACCTGTCTCATTCTCAACCAAGCCTTCCAACTTTTGAAAACAGAAAATACATCAGATTTATGTTTGAGAAAGTAAGTCCATACCTTCCTGCTTGAGTCATCTATGAAGGTCACATAATATCTGGAACCACCAAGGGAAGAAACTTCAGCAGGCCCCCACACATCAGTGTGAACTAACTCCAACTTTGTAGGTTTTTTCGTTGGTCATGTTTTTTAGAACCTGACACGCTTCTGCTTCCCAAAGATACAGCTCTCACACAGCTTGTGTTCAACTACCTTTAGTCCTTGTAACTTCCCTGCAGAGTGAAGAATTTGTATACCTTTTTCACTCATATGTCCCAATCTGTTGTGCCACAAATCAGTCTGACTCAAATGATCTACAACAGACACCATGTCCTTGTCATTGTTGTTGACATATAAAGTCCCCGACTTGCTTTCTCGAGCGACTAGCATGGCACCCTTTGTAACCTTCCAGTTTCCTTGACAAAGGATACTTCACATCCTTCGTTGTCTAACTGCCCTACAGAAATCAAGTTCTTTACCATATTTTGAATGTGACGTAATTGGCGAATTTTCCAGACTGAACCATTCGCCATTTTCAAATTCACGTCGCCGGTTCCAATGATGTCCAAAGGCTCTCCATCAGCAAGATACACCTTTCCTTGATTTCCTGCAACATATTTTTCAAGAATGTCATGGTTCCCTGTAGTATGGAATGACCCACCTGAATCTATCACCCATGTCTCATGAGCACTTTCCACTGCAAGAACCAGAGCATCATCGTGTATCTCATCTTCAACAACATTTGCACTGGCTTCGTTCCCCTCAGTTCTCTTTGGGGCCTTGCAGTTCATTTTCAAGTGTCCAAACTTACCACAATTCCAACATTCAAATTTGTTGTTTCTGGACTTGCTTCTATTTTTTTTCGATTTACCTCGATTGTCATGACCTCTGTTATAACTTCTCCCCCTGTCCACATTCAGCGCTGAACCAGAGGAAAAAGCAACACTTGAGTCCTTTCTGCGAATCTCTTCTGCTATAACAGAATCTCTAACCTGTGAAAGCTGCAATTTCTCTTTTCCACATGAATTAGAAAATGCAGTCTTCGTGGTAACCCAACTATTAGGTAATGATCTCAACAACAATATTGCATTAGTGAATTTTAAATCAACTACAACTAATTGATTTATCAGCAAATCAAAGTGATTTAAATGAGCAGTAACAAATGTACCTTCAGCTATCTTCAAATTAAAGAATTTAGTTGCGCAATACAACTTGTTGTTTATAGATGGTTTTTCATACATGTTAGACAGAGCTGACATAAGTCCTGTCGTGGTTGTCTCCTTCGCCACACTGCTTTGCACATTCTTTGTCAAAGTCAGGCAAACCGTCCCCAACACCTTTCTGTCCAACTTTTTCCATTATGCTTCTTCCATATCCTCAGGCTTTCCATCCAATGGCAAATCTAATTCCTTGGTATGCAAATAATCCAATATTTGACACTTCCAAAAAGAAAAGTCTGATTCATTAAAGATAACCATCTTCCCATGATCTTCTCCTGACATCGTTCTACAACCAATTGCTCGGATACCACTTGTTAGGATAAATCGATACAAATACAATCAATCTAAATTCTATACTAGATTCAAACAATATATATTTTATCCAGTATTTTAAAATGAGCAAGGGGCACTAAGGCGCAAAGACCCTCTGGAGCCTAGGCGCAAGGCGCACAATAAAGCGCGAGCTTTATTTTGCGAGGCGCACTATATATAAAAAATATACATGTATATATACACAAAAGACTTTCATGGAAAGAAATGAGTGTCTAAAAAAAAAAACAAATATAAAATGTAAACAATAGTCTTTAAACATAAGTCTTGAACTCAACAACAATAATCATAAATCAATTAAACTAAAATCCTAAGTATCAAGATCAAAATCATCATCTTCATCACTAAATAGTTCTTCAGCCTCATCCTCTCCATCACTGGACTTATAGCCATCTGTATCTTCTTCTTCAGTCTCAGAGTCATGAAAATTTACTAGTGTGGGTTTGGGTCGTGGACCTCGTGGCGGAGGCGGTGGCGGTGGCGGTCTGGAGGAAGAACTAGAAGATTGACCTTTATCCTTGGTTCTTGATGAGTTTCTAGAATAATATGCTAGTTCTTTTGCTCCAGAAGCTCTTGAAACATCGACCCATGTTAAATCATCATCATCAAATACAAAATCCTCATCCTCATCAGAATCATCATCCATTCTCCCAGTCAACCACTCATTACTATCATCAATATCTTTTAAAGTTATGGGGACGATGACATCTCGAACATTAAATCGACGTTTCAATGCTCTATTATATTTGATGAACACCAAATCATTCAGGCGATATTGAGCAAGTCTATTCCTTCTCTTGCTATGAAGCTGCAAGTATAAGGAGAGCTCTATGACAATTCAAACAATAAATCTTAATTCTCAAGATACTTACGTAGAATTTAACTAACCTGTTCAAAAACGCTCCAATTACGTTCGCATCCAGAGGCACTACAAGTAAGACCTAAAATTCTCACAGCTAACTTTTGCAAGTTTGGAGCTGATTGTCCAAAATCATCCCACCATTCCACTATAGATGAGAAGTTCAAACCTATGTTAATAGCTTTCAATTCAACAAAAACATTATCAAACACTCAGAGTACATTCTACCTGGAGATCTTTTGTTTCTTTGTCGTATGGCTATTATTTGGCCAAAAGATCCTTCAGCTTTCTTGTACTTGGACAGCTCT
This sequence comes from Herpetospermum pedunculosum, assembly GCA_028017165.1. Classification (NCBI taxonomy): domain Eukaryota; kingdom Viridiplantae; phylum Streptophyta; class Magnoliopsida; order Cucurbitales; family Cucurbitaceae; genus Herpetospermum; species Herpetospermum pedunculosum. The sequence continues at coordinate 47,869,211 of CM051529.1, forward strand.
TCAAGTATCTGGTCTTGAACCTCTAGAGAAGGAACCATTCTTGACATACATGTGTAAAACCCATTCGTAATTTCATCATCAGTTTGAATGTTAGGATTTGAATAATAGAATTTTGGGTTTAAATAATAGCATGTTGCATGCAAGGGACGATGCAACTGAAGCTCCCATCTTTTATCAATGATTTCAAAAACCTTTTTGTATTTTTCTTCCTTTCCATTAAAGGATTTAGCTATGGCCTCCTTCGCTCTATCCACTGCCTCATAAATATATCTCATTGGAGGCTTCTTCTCGCCATCCACCAACCTACGAACTCGAACTAGAGGGCCTGAGACTTTCAGAGCAAACACAATTGTGTTCCAAAAAGTAGCATTCAGAATATGTTGAACAACTCGCTTGCCCTGTGCTTCTTTGCTCCATTTGCTATTCTTCCATTCATCCGAAGTAAACATCTTCCTCAAGTTGTTCTTCTGACGATGTATACTTGATAATGTCATGGAAGCTGTAGCAAAACTAGTCTTAGCTGGTCTAACCAACTCCTTTTCACCAGTAAATCGTCTCATCATATTTAACAATCCAAGACGACCATAAATGAAATTACTGATCTCCATGCCTCTCTTCAGTGTTTGGCGAATATTTGAGATCTTGTATATGTTGGGATTTATGCCCTAAAGCCTCGTAATTAATTAATAATTATTTGATAATTAATTTATTATTAATATTTGCAATTTATAATATTCATTATATAAATAAAATCCAAGGTTATTAGTGTAATCTTGAACTGTATGTAGTTGACATACGGAAGGATCATGTTCAAGTAATAACCTAAAGGGTCTATAGTATATGGATAAGGTTGGGTGCCTTATCCTGGTAACACTATTGATACGGCCCACTTTGTAATTGTTACAAATGATTTGATCCAAATCATTCATGTAGAGACATGTGAGTGAGGGTATCCTATACAATGAGTTTGTATAAGACTGGACCACGAAATATATAATCTCTCTTTATAAATCCGTTATTTGAGAAGATTAATATTTCACAGGATGATCATATGTGACTCGATCTTAATCCTGAGTGAGTTATGAACTCCTGTCTGTGATGGCTCGTCCTTTGATTTGTATGGGTGAGAATGGCCTTTATAGCCGATTCAATAAGCCTACCATTTTGGGGACTTGACCAAATAGGGAGTTGGGAACATAAGTTTCACAACATGGAATTCACTTCTTCCCATATAGGGAAAGTAGATGAGTAGTTCCCTTAAGTGCTGATTTCGGGACTTGAACAATGGGGCCCCACCCTCTCACTGGCCCGAGAGGGACTTGGTTTATGGTTGGATCATAAACAAGTTGTTCATTAGAAAATCAGTGGTACTTAAGGTGTAAGATGTAATTACAGGGGTAAAACGGACTTTTGACCCAGCTGTAATTACGAACAACTCGTGAAGGATCGACTTGCATGTAATGGTTATATCCATGGACACAACTTGTCTTACAGTGCATAAGAGTGCAACTCTAGGCCTATAGTGGAGTGACCTAGAGTTAATGAATGAAAGTCAATTAATTAATGAGTTTAATTAATTAATTTTGTATCATTGGAGCTTATAAATCTGTAGGTCCATAAGGTCCCCTTGCTAGCTCATAGTAACACTAAAAGGATCAATTTAGTTGAAATAAAATTTGAAATATTCAAATTAATATTTAATATATTTGATATATTCAATGTAGAAAAGTAAAATATATTTATTTTATTTGATACATTAAATATTAGAGGAAATAGTTTATGTATATGATACATTAATATTAAAAACTATATACATATGTTATTTGAATGAGATTCAAATTGGTTTAAAGTATATTATAAAAGATTAATTTTATAATATTTGAATAAGATTCAAATAAATATAAAATACATATTTTAATATATTAGATATTAAAATGTATTTTATAAAATAAAATTAATTCCTAAAAGCCTTATTATAAATAAGACATTTAGGTTTAGCCAAAGTGTTGGCCAAACACACTACTCACCTTCTGCAGAGAATTGTTCTCTCATTCTTTCCTTCTGCAGAGAATTGTTCTCTCATTCTTTCAAAGAGCTCCCACAAGCCTTGATCCCGTGTTCGAGTCATAGCGAGGAAGATCTCGTGGAAAAAGGAACACAAGAAGATGATTCATTAAAGGTAATACATATGCTTAACTTATATTTTTTTAGTTTAATTCTAAACAAAACAAAAGATCGATTCCAATCGCTTCCGTTGCGGGGAATGAAGAGTTCATTCCCTCCAATTGGTATCAGAGCTTCTTTGAGTTTTGTTTAGAATTAATTGTAGATGGTGGGTATTTTAATTTTGTTCATATATGTGATATATGTGGTTTGCAAAATTGATTGTTTAGGCATATTTGATTGGCATTAGATTTATCGCTTTTGATTAGATCAATTGTAAAACCTTAAAAGGTTTAGGGTCATATGTAATTTGGAGAAATTTCATGCGGCGGTTGTTCTTTGCAATTTTCATTTGTTTATTTTATGAATCCAACATTTGTGGCTGCTGGTTAAACTAAATTTCCTCAAATCATTAAGCACTCTTGAAGTGGTTGACTCAAGATCAATTCAATTGTTGAATTGAATCTGGTGGAATTGAATTTAGTGGCGTGAGGATGTGTCAGGCTTCTTCAACTTGTGGTTGATGCGGGTAAACAAAAGAGCTATTGAATTGTTAAATTGGATTCAAATTTGGAAGGCTCAAAAAGGAAGATTTTGAAGACCAAGATATGTCTTGGATTTAAATTAATGTAATTCAAAATTGCTTTCAATTTCTTAGGATATGCCAAATATGCCGGTCAATTTTGCTGTGTTATTAATTTTAATTATGCATGTTGATGTATGATTTAAATTTATTGATTGCATAAAGTATGTCATCTAGATTAAAATCCCACCATAGGTTAAGCATGACCATGCATTTTAATTATTTTTAATATAATTGTTATATTTGGAATAGTATGATTAAAATGCTTTCTAATTTGATTAGATGATTTCCTAATATGTTTATATTTCCATATCTTTCGATATAATTGTTATATTTGGAAATTTTAAACTAGGATAGCTTTTCCTAGATATAGTGATATATTTTCCTATAGTGATATCTTTTAATAAGATTGAGAAATCTTGAGAAATCTTGGAAAATCTTTTCCTAATAAGATTAGGAAATTTTTTGTTAGGAAATCTTTTATTGGGAAATCTTTTTCTAATAAGATTAGGAAATCTTTTATTGGGAAATCTTTTCCTAATAAGATTAGGAAATCTTTTATTAGGAAATCTTTTATTGAGAAATCTTTTCATTGGGTGATATCAGGAAAATCTTTTCCTAATAAGATTGGGAAATCTTTTCCTAATAAGATTGGGAAATTTTGATAAATCTTTTCCAATAAGATTCCCAATAAGATTGAGATATCTTTTCCCAATAAGATTGAGATATCTTTTCCCAATAAGTATTAGGGATATTTTCCAAATGAGCTTAGGATATTTTCCTATGAGATTAGATTTTTTCTTTCCCTATTTTTAAAAGATAATTTAATTCATTCTTTAAATAGTTTAAATATTTGAATTTAGTTTATCTTTTATTCTAATAAGATTAGAATATATGATAATCTTTAATTTTATTTTAAAGGGTTTAAAATTGTTAAAAATTCAAGATTATCCATAAGGTGAATTGGTTTTTAATAGGATTAAAAACATTCCTTAAAATCAACTGAAGTTCATTGATCTAGTAATTAATAGTTAATTAAAGATTAATGAATTTGAAATAAAAATTGACTATAAGGGAACCCTGTCTAAGAAAGGTTACTCGGGTGAGGTACTTAAGTTGACTGAAAAGGAACACCTCTACCTAAGAACTGGCCTGGGGGTTGAATTAGTCAAATTTTATTTTATTTAATTAAGCAGGCTCATAATGTGATTAGTTTTAAATAGTTTAATATACTTGATAATTCACATTAAAATCAATCTAACCAACATAAGGGTTATGAAAGGGTAGATTGAAAAACTTAGATAAATGAGATTAGCCTAATTTATCTAAGTAATAGAAAACCCTATTTCAAAATACTTAGTGGGAGAAAGACATATGTCAAAATAACCCTACGGTCTCTACCATAGATTCACAACGTGAGATTCATGTGAGGCCTCGAGGTGGCTTTGGACCGTCCCCCTACGGAAGGTGTTTACATGGGTCAATATCAGGGTGAATCTCTTGAGAAAGTATTTTTAAATAGTAAGTGGGAGAAGGAAATGTGTCAACATATCCTACGGTCTCGATCATTGGTTCATAACGTGAGATTCATGTGGGGCCTCGCGGCGGCTTTTGGACCGTCCCCCTACGGAAGGTGTTTACATGGGTCAATATCAGGGTGAATCTCCTGAGAAGGATAGGATTGTAATTTTATTTCCAATACTTGACCTACCCTACGACGACACTTGTTGGGATAAAATTATAGAATCTAAAATGATGGGTTACACTTACAAAGATATCATTAAGGTTGTTAATGATTTTCTTGACCAAACTAATGGTAACTAAATGTTATAGAAATAAGAGTTATTTTGGGATAACACTTCGTTGAGATTGTCTCAGTTTAGTGAAGGAGCATTTGACCTACCCTACGGCGGCACCTGTTCTAACTCACTAAAGTATCATAGCATTAGAAATTAATGTTTTAGGGTTCATTTATCAAATTGTTTGTTTTCTATGCTGAAATTGAATGAATATTGATTGCATGTTGTTAAATAATATTTTTTTTTATATATTTCAATATTAAGTCTATTTCTCTCAATTTTAATTTTCGTTGCTAATTTGTCAAATTGAGAAAATAATATCACTTGGAAAAATAATGTTAACACTATATAATGACAGTGTAATTGTTTTTTTTAATTTGTCTTTATTGAGAAACGTTCTCAAAAACCTGTTGCCAATGCTAATCGAATTGTTCGTAAAACACATGATTAATAAATCAATATAACGAGATGGCTTATACAAATTTTCTATTTGACATATTAGATGTCAAGCTAAGAAGATAAAGAAGATGACAACAACATATGAGATATTGTTGAAGTCAATAAAAGCTAGATTTAGATATTTATCTAAATAATCTCAAAAATTAAGTATTACCAAAATCCAAGAAAAGAAACCATATGACTGTAGCTAAAAGAAAATAGTTTCTAAATTAGCAAAGTAGTCATAATAAGAGGAATTTATGAAATACCTCTATAAGAAGAACATGGATAAAAGTAAATTTGATTTACTAGATTTTTTCATTACCACTTATATAGTAGATTCAGATCCACTATTAAGATTTGTTCTTCATTACACTTTATATAATTCTTGGAAAATACTTAATGATGTAGAATGATCTCTACTTGTTGGCACCAGAAAACCCATCTCAATTAATGTAGTGGGAGACATTAAGATGTCCATAAAAAATAATTGTTATTTAATGCTGAATATGGTGTTTTTAGTACCATAGGAGAAATTCAATTTCTCTAACTTTATTACTAATAAAATGTTCATATAGTATGAATATTTTAATACTAAATTTTTATTTTCAAAATTGTTTGAAAAGTTCAGCCGAAAAATAAGAATAATTTGTATGTGTTAAATTGTTAACATATAAAATACTACACAGTGAGATATTCATGATTATAGATTCCAGAATATAAAGACAAATTATATTCTCCTAAAATATGATACCCGTCTTTGGCATTCAAGATTGATTCTGATCAATTTGAATAAAAAGACTACTACGAAGTGATTCTCTAAATGTTAGAGTTAATTACTTTATATGTCTTAAGATTTTGCCTTTCATGCAAGATAATCCATAGGTTTTTGTTGGAAAAGCCTACAGGCCAAAGAACACCGATGAATATTTCATCACTCTAGCTGATGATTATTCAAGAAATAAGTATCGTAACCTAATGCAACATAAGTCTGAATATTTCGAAAAGTTCAAGGAATATAAGACTCAAGTTGAAGGTCAATTAGGTAAATCTATCAAGACACTATGATCAGATCACAGTGAAAAGTACAGGAACCTTATGTACTAAGACTAATTGATAGAAAGTGAGATTTTATCTCAACTCTAGCACAAAGTACAATTGTGTGAAATTGTGCTGTAAGAGGAGAAACAAGACCTTGTTAGACATGGTCAGAACAATAAAGAATTACACGTCATTATCAGACTCTTGTTAGGATATACAATATAGATTGTATAGTGAACATCATTATATCTAAAAGGTGTCCATGAGACAACTTTGAGATTATAGAAGAGTAGTAAAGTTAGTTTACAACCCTTCGAGTTTTGAGAGTTTTAAGCATACATGTTGAAACTTGAATATGTTCAATAGTGTTGAAAAGTTGGTTCCAAGTGAAGCCACTAAATAGTTAATAAAAGTTGTTAACAATTTAATTACATTTGATAGTCAAATGGATCCTAGTCATGAATTGGATAAGCCTCATCGTAGTGGGAGAGTTATGAGATGACCCGACCGTTACAAGAGCTTATATGAAGCCTAAGTTGTCAAATTAGATGATAAAATGTAGGGCTTCTTGACCTCAAAGTTGAAATGAGGGTCAATGACAAAGACTAGTAGACCAAAGTCATAAATCTCGAGATAGAGTAGATGTACTCATCTTTATCTAGAAATTGTAGATATTCGTGATGGGGTAAAACCCATAGATTTTGAATATATCTACAAAAGTAAAAGATTTGTAAATAAGAAGGTACATACCTTCAAAATAAGACTAATGCCAAATATAGATGGAGAAAGTAAACTATGGATAAACTTTCTCATTTGTTGTCATATTAGAGTATATAAACATTTCCTAATTCATAGTTGCATATGAGATATGTCAAGTGAAGGTTTAAGAAATCTTTTTTTTTGAAAAGAAGTCTTAAAGAATGCATTTACAAATCAATTACATGAGTTCAATTTCAAAAATCAAAAGCAAAAGGTTTGCAAGCAGTAAAGGTTCATTTATGAAATGAATTTGATCACTAGATTTTTGAATGTAAGGTTTGATAAAAGTATCAAAAACTATGACTTTGAATAAATATTAATGATATTGTATAGACAAGAAAATCATTAATTACTTAGTGGAATTTTCTCATATTTTATGTGGATGACTTATTACCCATTGTGAATGTTGTAAGATTTGAATCCAACATAAAATGTTGACTACCTAACCAATTCCAAATGAATGATTTAAATTACTGGGTATGTCCTAAAATAGAGTTTTCGAGGACAAAATGTTATTTATGTCTCACACATCTTCTATTGACAAATTTGTTGTAAAGTATATGATGTAGTGCTTCAAAAAATGATAATGTATCATTCTTACATGAAGTTTAGATTGTCTAAGGAATAGTGTCCTAAGACATTTCAAAATGTTGAGAACATAAGATTGACTATCTACATTTGAGTGGGAGAAAATCTAATGTACACTTGAGACGTGACATTTGACAGTAAAATTGGTTAGCATTTATTAGTTAACCCAATGGTATGACCATTGCGCGGAAAAATAAAAACTTTTCTCAAAATATCTATGGATAAATTGAGAAATTATATTTTTGTGTATGAGGTTAAAGATTTGATCTTTACGAGATGCACTGGTTTTGACAAAGATTTATGGAAATCTATGTTTACCCTAGATGATGGAGTATGGTATGCAAGTTAAATGTTCTTACTTATGAAGTAAAGAACTTGCATAACTCGAATAATTTCTTATTGGTCTGAAAGATGTTTCAGATATAGTTAAGCCTAAAACGTTTTATGTAATGGCTAAACTTAAGGAACTTAGATAACATCAATATATAGGGTATCCTGAGAGAGAAAGAATCGTGGTAGGACCAAGATGACTTTTAATTGACAATCGTTTTGATCTATATAAAAAGACTTTCCAGGCTAAAGTGTTTGAAAGCCACCTAGAATGTCTCTAGGATTATGAGACATGTCTCATCTCCACTAGGGCAAGTGGGAGAACATGTTGGGTGTAAAGTATGCCCTAGGATACATGTCTCACCGGCTTTAGTGCAAGTGGGAGATTGTTGGGATTTATGCCCTAAAGCCTCGTAATTAATTAATAATTATTTGATAATTATTTTATTATTAATATTTGCAATTTATAATATTCATTATATAAATAAAATCCAAGGTTATTAGTGTAATCTTGAACTGTATGTAGTTGACATACGGGAGGATCATGTTCAAGTAATAACCTAAAGGGTCTATAGTATATGGATAAGGTTGGGTGCCTTATCCTGGTAACACTATTGATACGGCCCACTTTGTAATTGTTACAAATGATTTGATCCAAATCATTCATGTAGAGACATGTGAGTGGGGGTATCCTATACAATGAGTTTGTATAAGACTGGACCACGAAATATATAATCTCTCTTTATAAATCCGTTATTTGAGAAGATTAATATTTCACAGGATGATCATATGTGACTCGATCTTAATCCTGAGTGAGTTATGAACTCCTGCCTGTGAGGGCTCGTCCTTTGATTTGTATGGGTGAGAATGGCCTTTATAGCCGATTCAATAAGCCTACCATTTTGAGGACTTGACCAAATAGGGAGTTGGGAACATAAGTTTCACAAGATGGAATTCACTTCTTCCCATATAGGGAAAGTAGATGAGTAGTTCCCTTAAGTGCTGATTTCGGGACTTGAACAATGGGGCCCCACCCTCTCACTGGCCCGAGAGGGACTTGGTTTATGGTTGGATCATAAACAAGTTGTTCATTAGAGAATCAGTGGTACTTAAGGTGTAAGATGTAATTACAGGGGTAAAACGGACTTTTGACCCAGCTGTAATTACGAACAACTCGTGAAGGATCGACTTGCATGTAATGGTTATATCCATGGACACAACTTGTCTTACAGTGCATAAGAGTGCAACTCTAGGCCTATAGTGGAGTGACCTAGAGTTAATGAATGAAAGTCAATTAATTAATGAGTTTAATTAATTAATTTTGTATCATTGGAGCTTATAAATCTGTAGGTCCATAAGGTCTCCTTGCTAGCTCATAGTAACACTAAAAGGATCAATTTAGTTGAAAGAAAATTTGAAATATTCAAATTAATATTTAATATATTTGATATATTCAATGTAGAAGAGTAAAATATATTTATTGTATTTGATACATTAAATATTAGAGGAAATAGTTTATGTATATGATACATTAATATTAAAAACTATATACATATGTTATTTGAATGAGATTCAAATTGGTTTAAAGTATATTATAAAAGATTAATTTTATAATATTTGAATAAGATTCAAATAAATATAAAATACATATTTTAATATATTAGATATTAAAATGTATTTTATAAAATAAAATTAATTCCTAAAAGCCTTATTATAAATAAGACATTTAGGTTTAGCCAAAGTGTTGGCCAAACACACTACTCACCTTCTGCAGAGAATTGTTCTCTCATTCTTTCCTTCTGCAGAGAATTGTTCTCTCATTCTTTCAAAGAGCTCCCACAAGCCTTGATCCCGTGTTCGAGTCATAGCGAGGAAGATCTCGTGGAAAAAGGAACACAAGAAGATGATTCATCAAAGGTAATACATATGCTTAACTTATATTTTTTGTTTAATTCTAAATAAATCAAAGTAACGATTCCAAACGTTTCCGCTGCGGGGAATGAAGAGTTCATTCCCTTCAGTATATATCCTCCAACATCAAGTTTAAGCAATGGGCAGCACATGGTGACCAAACTAAATTTGGTCGTTTTGCTTCTAACAATCTCCCTATTAATAAAGTAAAGTAAGATAAGATTAGACAACTTAAAATGATTTAAAATGATGTGTAAGAGTGTGAGACTAATTTCAAAAGGAGCTAGCATTACCTGCTACCACATTTGCCGAGGCACTATCAGTAACAACTTGTACAACATTGGCTTCTCCAATGCGCTCTACAAAATTGTCAAGCAACTCAAACATTTTCTTCCCATCCTTCACGTAAGATGAAGCATCAATGGATTCTATAAACATTGTGCCTTTTGGACTATTAACTAAGAAGTTAAGTAATGTCCTACTTCTGCTATTCGTCCATCCATCGGTCATGATAGTGCATCCAACCTTGGCCCACTCATCCGTATGACCCTTCATCAACTCACGCGTGTTTTCTAACTCTTTTTTTAAACATGGCACTCTCAGTTCATGATAGGTCGGTGGTTTCAATCCAGGGACGAATTGTCCTATTGCTTCTATCATGGGTGCAAAACTCGGATAATTGCAAGCATTGAGAGGAATTCCAGCATCATAGAACCATCGAGCAATTCTTTGAATCGTGTTCTCTCTCATCTCCTTTTTGTAGACCGCATTCAATGTTGTTTGCTTCCCTTTATCCTTATCATTCGTGCGATTTTGAACCACAGTTTCCGGGTTAAGAGTAAAATATGAATCCATTGGACCCTTTTGTTTTGGCTTCTTAGAATAATACTTCATTGATTCTAAACTGGATGTCGATCTTTTGCTCGAATGGGTTATCAACACATCATCTTCATCCTCGTCATCATTGCCATAATTTTCAACATCATCAATGTCCGGAATCAAATTTCGTTGGCTTTTAATTTCCTTTTTCTTGGACATGTATGCTTGAAGTTCTTCCTTAACATGATCCGGACATTTTCTACAGGCCGTTGCATTTCGAAAACCACCAATAAGGTGTTGCTTCATTCTATAAACCCCTCATTTGGTTACTTTTGAACAAAAACTACAAACCATTGTATTTACATTTTCGACATTTTGCAATCGAGAATATTTCCATGCGGGATCTGTTCTTAAACTATCCTCAGCCATTTGAAACTAAGGAACTAAGGAGCGTTGGGTTTAGGAGAAGACCGAGAGAAAGAGACTGAGGGAGAGGGATGTCAGGTACCTATTGACTGAAATTTTTTCGTTGGTGGCGACGTCCGACGACGAGGGCGACGGCGAGGCGATGGCGATGGAGAGGCGACGGAAGCCGGTAGTGGGAGAAATCGAAAGAAGGCTGGGCGAAAAAAAAATCGAAGAAAAAATGGGAGGGGGAGAGAGTGATCTGACTTTTTTAAAAATAAAAGGAACCCAAAACGCAGATAACCCTTGCGTTTTGGGTTTTTTTTTTTTTTAATGATAAAACAAAACGCTGCCGATTTAGGAAGCATGGACACGTGTCGGAAACGGATCCGGCCGGACACGCCCCGAACACGTGTCCGACACCTCAAAATCAGTGTCCTAATATTAAATTATTATTTTTAGGACGGACACCTCACGGACACATGAAGACGATTCTTGGACACTTCAAAGTTTTTTTTTTGGGAATTGTGCTAGATAGCTAGTTTAAAAAACCCAAAATGAAATATAGTTAACCCATTTTACTATTTGTATTGATAGCTAACTACATTTTAAGGTGGGGAAGATACAACTTTTCATACCGAATATGCCCCTTGTATATAACAATATTTACCCAACTGCCACTCAACCAATTTGTTAGCCCCACCAACCGATTTTCTTTATTTCAGTGATGTAAAAATCGTCATAGCTCACATTCAACTCCCCAACATTTTAGGCTTCACAATAACCGACCATCAACTTCAGTCCAAACTTTTGCATACCGAAAATGCCCCTTGTATATACCAGTATTTACCCAACTACCATCCAACCAATTTGTTAGTCCCACCAACCGATTTTCTTTATTTCAGGGATGTAAAATCGTCATACCTCACATTCAACTCTCCAACAATTTAGGTTTGACAAAAAACGACCATCAAGTTGATTCCCTTATTTATAATCGTCCTCCAACATTTAAATAATGTACAAAACCCCACCTAATATTATCCCAACAATAATTGTCTGTCTTTTATAACTCATTTGTTTCTCCTCCATCATTTGGACAATCATAGTCCTTATCTTTCACCATTGTATTAATGACGCACTATTAAATTAACATTGCATTCGATGGCGTATGGGACAACAATGATATATACAACAACTTTGAGTATTGTAATTATAAGAACATTGAAAACATAGTATATACACAATGGGCATAACATAATTATGAGAACGTTGAAAACAGTGGGACATACTATAAACTGCGATATAACTCGCGTTTGAGTATTGTAATTCGCATGCATACTAAAACATAGTATATACAATTGACATAACATTTTTCATATACAATTGAGTCTGTATTCGATCCAATTGACACATGCATTACACTTTGTAGTCTACTATGTTATCTCAATGGTATATACTATAATACACACCCTTCGTTCACTAATTATGCATTACACTTTGAGATGGATATAACATTATATACATATATTCTTTTACCATAATTATGAGAACGTTGAAAATAGTGGGACATACTATAAACTGCGATATAACTCTTGTTTGAGTTTTGCAGTTCAGATGAATACTAAAACAATAATAGTATATACAAGTGGCATAACATACTATATACAATTGACATATAAATTTGGATTTGTATCTGATCCAATTGGCATATGCACTACACTTTTCGGTATAGTATGTTATGTCAATTGTATATACTATAATAAACACTCTCTGTTTACTAATTACGCTATACACTTTGAGATGAATATAACATTATATACAGATACTCGATTACCATAATCATGACAACGTTGAGAACCGTGGGTCATAGTATAAACTGCAATTTAACTCTCGTTTGAGTTGTATAATGCAGATGCATACTAAAACAATAATGTCAATGCAAATATAGTTCATAATCATTCACAATAGAAGTCATTAAAAAAAAAAACAGAGTTTCAAAAACCATAAGTTTTAGAAGATGTATTTACTATCATTCAACCCTTTTGTTGGCGGAGTTTCAGATCAAATGTGGGCTGGCAGAATTGAACTAAGAGGTCTTCAAGGGTCTTCTTACTGTGTGATCCTTGCATTGCCCCCACAAACCCCCTCCAGCAGGAACCTCTCCACGTGTCTCTCCATCCCGGAGAAAATTCTTATTAAGCTGCACATATATACAATTTGAGACAAGCACATCAGTTGTTTTATAACTACGTATTTTTATTAGCTTTCCCTTTTTATCAAGTTATGGTCTATCTCAGGAAGGCGACCACAGTTCAACCCGGTCACCAATGCAAATTCTCTTAGTCCAAATTTCAGAACTTTTCCTTCGATCTTGAAGTTCAATTCAGAGGTATTCTTGGGTTTGCATTGGTGTTGGATGAGGTGGAGGAGCAACTGGGAGGATGTTTTCTTAAAGGAAAAATCTAAAAAATGTCTGAAACATGTTGCCCGAAATCTTGCCTCGCAATCGCTCTGTAGTGTATTGCGCACCATATCCATTATATCACTTTTGGCGCATAAGTTAATTTTCAGTGGCCTACTTCTTTTAGACGATGACATGAAATAATCATCATCTTGCAAGATATACATAATAATAATTATATGAATATATTAATATACACAGATGTCAGTTGACAATACCCTTTCATACTGCTAGTACATACTAGGGAACACAACTAGATACAGGCAGAGAATCATCTATTTACTTATTATTTTAATTTGGCAGCTGTACAAAGTTAGGTAGTTGTGGATGAGGCATATGTAGTAAGCTAGAGTGCAAATATTAACAAGAACAAAACACCACTGATAACATATGGGTATCAACATGCATAGTTTGACGTATATAAAAACATACACAACTATCAACTAATGATGCACATCACATCCTGTCATGTTATGGAACGGTGGTTACACAACCAGGTATACGTGAGGAACTATCCATTTACTAATCATTTTGATCTGGTATGAACATACTTGTTTAGATTTATATAACACCATACATACGTGTTGACAAACATTCGATTAACATATATATCTAACACTCTTAATCTAATACATTTCAAAAAAGTTACTCAAATCGCAGTAACGCATTTACGGTGGCTCCATCGTGAGACAATATATCAAAGGAGGTGTAAACAACTACATACTTACAATTGAGGGTAGATTGACAGTCATATTCGTATAGACCACACTACAATATTTTTGTGTTGAGAAATAAGGTGTAATTAGGAGTATGTACCTTGAAACTAGATTGATCAGTCATGGTAGCATTGCCCCATGGGTGTTCTTTAAGTATGCTACCAACAAATTACCAATAAAAGACAAAGTATGGTATCAACATACATACTTAGATTTATATAACACACATTACAACATGGTGTGGATTCAGCGTTTTATACATGCAGGTATACACAGGGACCATTAATTTACTTTTTAATTTGATTCGTTGAGTCAGTGTATACTAGGAAATATAATGACAGTAAGGTCTGATTTTGTTCGTCGAGTGAGTGTATACTGAGAAATACAAGGACTGGAAGATCTGGTTTTTGTGTGTTGAGTCAGTGTATACTAAAAAATACAAGGAGTGGAAGGTCTGATTTTTGTTTCAGTCAAAATTTTCAACGATTTACTAATGTTACGATTTTTTCTCCAAACTAATTTCTCTCATAAAATATGTAATTTTATCGTCAAACTTCTCGCACTAGATGCCCAAAAATAATTTCACAATTGTCCATTTTTTTCCTCTTTAGGAACGAGGAAGAGAAATCATCGATCACAAGGCTATCTAAAGACATGAATCTTGTGTGGATGCTAGCAAGTTACTCAAATCGGATGTACCACGACTATTGTTTGGTCGTGGATGATGAGGTTGTAGATACGAACACATACAAAGACAACGGTGGATGATGAGGTTGTAGATACGAACACATACAAAGACAACGCGTGTCTTAAGATTCTTAATACCAAAAATATGATATGAGATTATTAGTAGAGTATATAATATTATATACATGTAAAAATTACTGACAACTATCAAGAGAAACAACAATGTGTCTCATTTGCATGTAATTAAACATATCAAATCAGTCAATACTTATTTATATATATATAACAATACATACGTGTGAAAAACTACAACAACAATTTTTATAATAGTCAATAGTACTACATACTAGTAACATATGTGTCTTACATACATATGGATACACCCACTAAATATATAACAAATTTATATATATACAATCATATGCATATACATTTCTATATAGGTAAGAGTATATACATGCAATTAATCACAAAGCTATATATACAATTATTGTGATTTAAATCAAAGACATTACAAAAAAAATCTCTAAAGAAGGAAAATCAAATTAGTAAGTGATTTCATAAACAAAAAAAGTTGCAAAAATCCTAAAAAAAGGTAGAATCAAGCTTTAGAATCCAAAATTTGTATTAAAATAGTAGATAAATTGTGATTTAAATTGATATTACAAAATCCCTAAAAATGTGGAATCAAATTATTCTCATTATCTTATAAATCAAATACGTTGCAAAAAAAACCCCTAAAAAGTGGAATCAAGTTTTAGAATCCAAAATTTATATTTAAAATTGTGAAACGTATCATTTTTTAATAGGTTCGTCATGCAACAAAATCTCTAAAATGTCGGGATAGAGTTCAAAATTTAAATACAAAACATTTAAAAAAAAAAACCAGTTAAGCTAATAACACATATCTATCTCCAAACTCGAATTTTCAGAATGCAAAATTCAAAGGGATATAGAAGAAAGAAGAACATGATGGAAACGCTGAGAATGAAGGTCAGAGGAAATCCAAACAGAGCTATAAGTAAATATATTTTCATTTGGTGAATGCAATTGTGAATTATATTTTAATTTAGATTATTTGATGTTGTTGGGATCTCAAGATTAGACATTGTTGTTGGGATGTAAAATATTTCTAAATCATTTTAGGTTGTCCATTTTAAATTTATTTTTGAATCAACATGACCGTGTATCCTTTTCAATATATCATTTTTAAAGCTCGAACCATGTAATCAAAGGTTTAATTACGTCTATATACCCCAATTGAAACACTAACACAATTTTTCACTGCAAAAAAATAACCATTATAATTCAAATTGCAAAAAAATAACCATTATAATTCAAATTATTTCAAATAATTCCAACGGTTTTCTAATTGTTACGTTTTTTTCTCCCAACTAATTTCTTTTTCTTAAAATCAAACCTTTTTTCTAGGTTATTTAATATTTCTATCGGTCAAATTTGATAGGGGTATTTAAGTCTCAACGTAGTTTAAATAGTTTACTAATTATAGTTGTTAGCTATATTTCATTTATTTAAAAAAATTAGTTATTTTTCAGTAACTACTATTCCATTCTAGCTATTCCTCTGGTTGCCCCTTTTTTTTTCTCTTAAATTTGAAGGGGCAACTAGAGGAATAGCTAGAATGGAATAGTAGTTACTGAAAAATAACTAAATTTTTTAAATAAATGAAATATAGCTAACAACTATAATTAGTAAACTATTTAAACTACGTTGAGACTTAAATACCCCTATGAAATTTGACCGATAGAAATATTAAATAACCTAGAAAAAAGTTTTGATTTTAGGAAAGAGAAATTAGTTGGGAGAAAAAAACGTAACAATTAGAAAACCATTGGAATTATTTGAAATAATTTGAATTATAATGGTTATTTTTTTGCAGTGAAAAATTGTGTTAGTGTTTCTATTGGGGTATATAGACGTAATTAAACCTATGATTACATGGTTCGAGCTTTAAAAATGATATATTGAAAAGGATACACGGTCATGTTGATTCAAAAATAAATTTAAAATGGACAACCTAAAATGATTTAGAAATATTTTACATCCCAACAACAATGTCTAATCTTGAGATCCCAACAACATCAAATAATCTAAATTAAAAAATAATCCACAATTGCATTCACCAAATGAAAATATATTTACCTATAGCTCTGATTGGATTTCCTATGACCTTCATTCGTTTCCATCATGTTCTTCTTTCTTCTATATCCCTTTGAATTTTGCATTCTGAAATTTTGCATTCTGAAAAATTGAGTTTGGAGATAGATATGTGTTATTAGCTTAACTGGTTTTTTTTTAAAAATGTTTTGTATTTAAATCTTGAACTCTATCCCGACATTTTAGAGATTTTGTTGCATGACGAATCTATGAAAAAATGATACGTTTCACAATTTTAAATATAAATTAATGAAAGGTATTTGATTCTAAAACTTGATTCCACTTTTTAGGGTTTTTTTTGCAACGTATTTGATTTATAAAATAACGAGAATAATTTGATTCCATATTTTTAGGGATTTTTGTAATATCATTGATTTAAATCACAATTTATCTACTATTTTAATACAAGTTTTGGATTCTAAAGCTTGATTCTACTTTTTTTTAGGATTTTTGCAACTTTTTTTTTTATTAATGAAAGGACTTACTAATTAATTTGATTTTCCTTCTTTAGAGATTTTTTTGTAATGTCTTTGATTTAAATCACAATAATTGTATATATAGCTTTGTGATTAATTGCATGTATATACTCTTACGTACATATAGAAATGTATATGCATATGATTGTATATATATAAGTTTGTTATATATTTAGTGGGTGTATCCATATGTATGTAAGACACATATGTTACTAGTGTATGTAGTACTATTGACTATTATAAAAATTGTTGTTGTAGTTTTTCACACGTATGTATTATTATATATATATATATAAGTATTGACTGATTTGATATGTTTAATTACATGCAAATGAGACACATTGTTGTTTCTCTTGATAGTTGTTAGTAATTTACATGTATATAATATTATATACTCTACTAATAATCTCATATCATATTTTTGGTATTAAGAATCTTAAGACACGCGTTGTCTTTGTATGTGTTCGTATCTACAACCTCATCATCCACGACCAAACAATAGTCGTGGTACATCCGATTTGAGTAACTTGCTAGCATCCACACAAGATTCATGTCTTTAGATAGCCTTGTGATCAATGATTTCTCTTCCTCGTTCCTAAAGAGGAAAAAAATGGACAATTGTGAAATTATTTTTGGGCATCTAGTGCGAGAAGTTTGACGATAAAATTACATATTTTATGAGAGAAATTAGTTTGGAGAAAAAATCGTAACATTAGTAAATCGTTGAAAATTTTGACTGAAACAAAAATCAGACCTTCCTCTCCTTGTATTTTTTAGTATACACTGACTCGACAAACAAAAACCAGATCTTCCAGTCCTTGTATTTCTCAGTATACACTCACTCGACGAACAAAATCAGACCTTACTGTCATTATATTTCCTAGTATACATTGACTCAACGAATCAAATTAAAAAGTAAATTAATGGTCCCTGTGTATACCTGCATGTATAAAACGCTGAATCCACACCATGTTGTAATGTGTGTTATATAAATCTAAGTATGTATGTGGATACCATACTTTGTCTTTTATTGGTAATTTGTTGGTAGCATACTTAAGGAACACCCATGGGGCAATGCTACCATGACTGATCAATCTAGTTTCAAGGTACATACTCCTAATTACACCTTATTTCTCAACACAAAAAAATTGTGGTGTGGTCTATACGAATATGACTGTCAATCTACCCTTAATTGTAAGTATGTAGTTGTTTACACCTCCTTTGATATATTGTCTCACGATGGAGCCACCGTAAATGCATAGTTACTGCGATTTGAGTAACTTTTTGGAAATGCATTAGATTAAGAGTGTTAGATATATATGTTAATCGAATGTTTGTCAACACGTATGTATGGTGTTATATAAATCTAAACAAGTATGTTCATACCAGATCAAAATGATTAGTAAATGGATAGTTCCTCACGTATACCTGGTTGTGTAACCACCGTTCCATAACATGACAGGATGTGATGTGCGTCATTTAGTTGATAGTTGTGTATGTTTTTATATACGTCAAACTATGCATGTTGATACCCATATGTTATCAGTGGTGTTTTGTTCTTGTTAATATTTGCACTCTAGCTTACTACATATGCCCCATCCACAACTACCTAACTTTGTACAGCTGCCAAATTAAAATAATAAGTAAATATATTATTCTCTGCCTGTATCTAGTTGTGTTCCCTAGTATGTACTAGCAGTATGAAAGGGTATTGTCAACTGACATCTGTGTATATTAATATATTCATATAATTATTATTATGTATATCTTGCAAGATGATGACTATTTCATGTCATCGTCTAAAAGAAGTAGGCCACTGAAAATTAACTTATGCGGCGATATAATGGATATGGTGCGCAATACACTACAGGGCGATTGCGAGGCAAGATTTCGGGCAACATGTTTCAGACATTTTTTAGATTTTTCCTTTAAGAAAACATCCTCCCAGTTGCTCCTCCACCTCATCCAACACCAATGCAAACCCAAGAATACCTCTGAATTGAACTTCAAGATCGAAGGAAAAGTTTTAAAATTTGGACTAAGAGAATTTTTATTGGTGACCGGGTTGAACTGTGGTCGCCTTCCTGAGATAGACCACAGCTTGATAAAAAGGGAAAGCTAATAAAAATCTGTAGTTATAAAACAACTGATGTGCTTGTCTCAAATTGTATATATGTGCAGCTTAATAAGAATTTTCCCCGGGATGGAGAGACACGTGGAGAGGTTCCTGCTGGAGGGGGTTTGTGGGGGCAATGCAAGGATCACACAGTAAGAAGACCCTTGAAGACCTCTCAGTTCAATTCTGTCAGCCCACATTTGATCTGAAACTCCGCCAACAAAAGGGTTGAATGATAGTAAATACATCTTCTACAACTTATGGTTTTTGAAACTCTGTTTTTTTTTAATGACTTCTATTGTGAATGATTATGAACTATATTTGCATTGACATTATTGTTTTAGTATGCATCTGCATTATACAACTCAAACGAGAGTTAAATCGCAGTTTATACTATGACCCACGGTTCTCAACGTTGTCATGATTATGGTAATCGGGTATCTGTATATAATGTTATATTCATCTCAAAGTGTATAGTGTAATTAGTAAACAGAGAGTGTTTATTGTAGTATATACAATTGACATAACATACTAAACCGAAAAGTGTAGTGCATATGCCAATTGGATCAGATACAAACCCAATTTTATATGTCAATTGTATATAGTATGTTATGCCACTTGTATATTCTATTATTTTTTTAGTATTCATCTGAACTGCAAAACTCAAACAAGAGTTATATCGCAGTTTATAGTATGTCCCACTATTTTCAACGTTCTCATAATTGTGGTAAAAGAATATATGTATATAATGTTATATCCATCTCAAAGTGTAATGCATAATTAGTGAACGAAGGGTGTGTATTATAGTATATACCATTGAGATAACATAGTAGACTACAAAGTGTAATGCATGTGTCAATTGGATCGAATACAGACTCAATTGTATATGACAAATGTTATGTCAATTGTATATACTATGTTTTAGTATGCATGCGAATTACAATACTCAAACGCGAGTTATATCGCAGTTTATAGTATGTCCCACTGTTTTCAACGTTCTCATAATTATGTTATGCCCATTGTGTATATACTATGTTTTCAACGTTCTTATAATTACAATACTCACAGTTGTTGTATATATCATTGTTGTCCCATACGCCATCGAATGCAATGTTAATTTAATAGTGTGTCATTAATACAGTGGTGAAAGATAAGGACTATGATTGTTCAAATGATGGAGGAGAAACAAATGAGTGTAAAAGACAGACAATTATTGTTGGGATAATATTAGGTG
Organism: Herpetospermum pedunculosum; assembly: GCA_028017165.1. Lineage (NCBI taxonomy): Eukaryota > Viridiplantae > Streptophyta > Magnoliopsida > Cucurbitales > Cucurbitaceae > Herpetospermum > Herpetospermum pedunculosum. Next base: position 47,889,915 of record CM051529.1, read on the forward strand.
GGGTTTTGTACATTATTTAAATGTTGGAGGACGATTATAAATAAGGGAATCAACTTGATGGTCGTTTTTTGTCAAACCTAAATTGTTGGAGAGTTGAATGTGAGGTATGACGATTTTACATCCTTGAAATAAAGAAAATCGGTTGGTGGGACTAACAAATTGGTTGGATGGTAGTTGGGTAAATACTGGTATATACAAGGGGCATTTTCGGTATGCAAAAGTTTGGACTGAAGTTGATGGTCGGTTATTGTGAAGCCTTAAATGTTGGGGAGTTGAATGTGAGCTATGACGATTTTTACATCACTGAAATAAAGAAAATCGGTTGGTGGGGCTAACAAATTGGTTGAGTGGCAGTTGGGTAAATATTGTTATATACAAGGGGCATATTCGGTATGAAAAGTTGTATCTTCCCCACCCTAAAATGTAGTTAGCTATCAATAAAAATAGTAAAATGAGTTAGCTATATTTCATTTTGGGTTTTTTAAACTAGCTATCTAGCACAATTTCCCAAATTTGAAAGCCAAAAGCCCACAAGACTTTTTTTCTTAATTTTTTAACTTAAGCCCAGCCCATGTTGTCAAAAGAAATTAAAATAACATAAAAAAAAAAAAACCCTAGTTTAATTGACTTTCTCTCCCACCTCAAGATTTCACGCACGCAACGCACGCCCCTCCATTTTCTTTCTTTCCATGTTTTGCCACCTTCCATCTCCGACAAGCTCCCCGCCGCAGCGATCTCCGATAAGCTCCCCCGTCGCCGCCATCTCCTATAAGCTCCCCTGCCGCCGGCCATCTCTGACAAGCTTCTCCGTCGCCAATCTCCGACCAAGTTAGTGTTTTTTTTTTTTTAAATAGCTACTGTCTTGAGGAAAAACAGAACAACAACCCTTAAAGGAATGCCATTTTTTAAACTAAATGACATCTTCCTTCCTCCTAAATTGTGGGTTTTTTTAAACTAAACTAAATTGTGAGTATTTTTTTTTAAATATTAGATGGCATCTTCCTCCTCTAGCGATAATACTCAATCAACCATTCGTTCACACATCTTCCCCTTCTTCAATCCGTACGGAGGATGATTTAAAGCCACTTTGGCAATATGTAGTCAAGCATGAAAAAGTGTGTGAGGGAGGAGGAAATTATACATGGCAATGCAATTTTTGTCATATCATAAAGAAAAGCTCTTACACAAGGGTTATAGCTCATTTATTGAAGATAGGTGGGCATGGAATTATAGCATGTCCGGATGTGACTCCTCAAGATACGGCCGATATGCAAAAATTGGAGGAAGCAACAAAAAATCATGCGGCTAAAAAGACTCCTAAAAACGTTCCTTTACCACCTTCAAAGTCCATATCTATTGGTGGAGTCAATGTGAGTAATCCCGTCACTCTAGGAATGTTTGAGCAAAAGAAAAGGAAGAGTGGTCCTCAAAGTGCAATAGAAAGATCTTTTAACATGCAATCAAGGGACCAACTACATGCACTTATTGCTAGGATGTTTTACTCTTCAGGGTTGGCTCTCCATTTAGCCAGGAATCCACATTTTATAGGTGCATTTTCTTATGCTGCTAATAATTTGTTGCCAGGATATTTGCCTCCTGGATATAATTTGTTGAGGACAACTCTTCTTCAAAGTGAAAAAGCAAATATTCAGAGATTATTGCAGCCCATTAGAGACACATGGGGGGAAGCGGGAGTAAGTATTGTAAGTGATGGGTGGAGTGATTCCCAAAGAAGACCCTTGATAAACTTTATGGCAGTTTCAGATGGTAAGCCAATGTTTCTAAAGGCGGTGGATTGCTCAGGTGAGGTTAAGGATAAATATTTTATTGCAGATTTGTTGAAGGAAGTCATTATGGAGGTCGGTCCTCAAAATGTGATTCAAGTTATTACAGATAATGCTCCTAATTGCAAGGCTGCAGGGCAAATTATTGAATCACAGTTTCCTTCCATTGTATGGACACCATGTGTAGTTCATACACTGAATCTTGCCTTAAAGAATATATGTGCCGCCAAAAATGTTGAAAACAATAAAGTAGTGTATGAGGAATGTAGTTGGATTTCTGAGATTGCTAGTGATGTGATGGCGGTGAAGAATTTTATCATGAACCATTCGATGAGACTTTCCATTTTTAATGAGTTTGTACCTTTGAAATTACTTTCCGTGGCAGAAACACGTTTTGCATCAGTCATTATCATGCTTAAACGATTTAAGCTCATTAAAGGGGGTTTGCAAGCTATGGTGATCAGTGACAAATGGACATATTATAGGGAGGATGATATGGAAAAAGCGAGATGTGTAAAAAACTTGGTGTTGGATGATATATGGTGGGACAAAATTAGCTATATTCTTTCCTTCACTTCACCTATATATGACATGCTTCGGGTTTGTGATACAAATGCACCTACTCTTCATTTGGTTTATGACATGTGAGATAATATGATTGAAAAGGTGAAGACAACAATCTACAAAAAAGAAGGAAAACATTTTGATGAATTATCTTCTTTTTATGATGTGCTGCATCAAATTCTTATTGATCGTTGGGAGAAGAACAATACCCCACTCCATTGTTTGGCCCATTCTTTGAATCCAAGGTACTTCTTAACCATGTGATCTTTCTATTCTTATTTGTTATTTCGTGTGTATTATAATTTCTTAGAGTTCAAACATTTTTTGAACTTATATTTAGGTACTATAGTGATTCATGGCTTAAAGAGGGCCCAAATCGAGTACCTCCGCATAAAGATACTGAAGTATGTCGGGAGAGAATGAAGTGTCTCAAGAGATACTTTCCTAATTCAGAAGAACGTGCAAAAGCAAACTTGGAGTTTGCTAGTTTTTCGACCAAGACAAAATATTTTTTTGATATTGATTCCATAAATGATAGGTATAATGTGGGTGCTAAAGATTGGTGGTCCATCCATGGTTTCTATGCTCCTGTCCTTCAAACAATTTCCTTAAAGGTACTAGCGCAACCTTCCTCATCTTCGTGTTCTGAGAGAAATTGGAGCACATACTCATTCATTAACTCTGTTAGACGGAACAAGTTGATGCCACAACGTGCAGATGATTTGGTATATATCCATAGTAATTTGCGTCTTTTGTCAAGAAGAACTCCAGAATATTCGCACGGAGAGACAAAATCATGGGATATTGCTGGAGATTCTTTTGATTCTTTGGAGGACGTTGGAATGCTTGAAGTAGCTAACTTATCATTGGATGAACCCGATTTAGAGGCCGTGGTTTTTACTGATGATGAGCCTAGTGCGGTTGGTTGTGATCAAGATGAAGAAATTATGGAAGTTTGAGATGATAGTTTTAGTGTTTTTGTATGGAAGATTGAATTTCTTTCTAGTACTTTATGTTTGAATGTTTTTAACTTTTTATTGTAATTTTATGTTGGATAATATTGAATTTCTTACTATTAATGAAGTACCTTTTGTTTTGTTATGTTCAATTTGTATGCTTATGTATGATTAACGTATCCCCAACGTATCCGTATCCTACATTTTTTGAAATTGGCGTTTCCCGGTGTCCGTGTCGTGTCCGAATCCGTGTCCGTGTCAGTGCTTCTTAGGCTGCTGTTTTGATTTAAAAAAAAAACGAATGGGCGCGCGCCTTAGGGCTTTCCAATAGGCGCGGCTGAGGCGCGCGTCTTTGTCATTGCGCCTGGGAGGGCTTTTTAAAACACTGATTTTATCTAAAATCCAGATCAGTTATTGGTTCCAAATTTAAAGCGGAATAAACAATTTGGAAACCAGAACTTAGAAGAATAGATAAACCAACCTAAAACTTCTAAGCAATAAGAATGATAATAAATCAAGTTCAAAGGAAGAGAGATTGACACCAAATTTATACTGGTTCACCCAGTGGGCTACGTCCAGTTCTCTGCTACCGATGCAGGTTCCACTATAACGTCGGGAGAAAGTTACAAGAATTTAGAAACGCTCAAGAGTGATTTCTCTCACTTTTCTCTCAAAGAAAATGCTCACGAATCACTCTAACAATAGCTCTTAAGTTCTTCAATGGAGAGAACTTCACTTAGGAATCCAAAAGAAAAACAAACTCAAAAGCTCCCACGCCTGTTGTTTTTCTTCTTCTCGAAAACAAACCCCACGGCTCTGCACTCTGTTTTTTTTTCTCTTTTGTTGTATTGAAATTGAACACAAGTTCATCAATTTAAAGGAAAAATTCTTCACCTTTACCTAACAGTGAATTGTCCAAAGATGAGAATAAACAGTCATTCTCAGATAAAAATTAACTATCCGGGTATTAGATAACAAGCTGATAGCTGAAGATTGAACTGGCAATAGACATGTATAGTTATAGCACAAGAGCATATTCAAGGTGGAGTCACAATGATATTATAATATTAATTTAAGATGCAACAATGAATCTATAATAAGTAAACAATGGCAAAACATAAAGTAGTATCTGTAGCTTCTACTTACAACAACAAAATGGCCTTGTCCCCGTCGTAACATAAAAGGTGCAAGAAGCCGTGTGAGAGAAATGGTCCCCAGAACATTGACATCAAATGTTGTCTGCTTGTAACAAAAAAGAAAACAGTAAAGAAAGAATCGAGCACATTATATATAATTAACAAAGAGTTGATAGTATAAATAGAAACTATTCAAAAAAAAAAAAATAGTATAAATAGAAAGATAACACAAGAAATGGCATGAAGATATCTCAATAACCGAAGGATGAATAGTACCGAATATCAAATCAATCCATTTCAATGAACACTCTCGCCCCATCAACTCACAATAAGAAATCACTCAACAGTTCAGAAACCAATTTGTGAGTGTCATTCGTTTATTCCTCCATACCTTCATACTTTCCTCAGATGCATCCAAAGCTGTAGTTTTCTGTAACAATAAACGAACATAGATATCAAAGCATAGAAAGATCGATAAATAGATATAGACAAATAAAACAGAGCAAATGGAGCTTTCTACACCATGGAATCATTAGACTAAATGATGAGAATTGGCATTTGAACAAAAGGTGTAACTGTAGGGGTGTTCATAGATTGCGTTGAGTCAATTTCAAGCATTTTTTAGTACCAATCTCAAATTTAAGGTTGACTGTATAGCCAATCTGAATAACCCAAACTTCTTCACACATAAACCCGACCTGACATGCACTCCATAGAATTGGGTTGGATTGAGCCAGGTCATCACTTTTACTAACTAACAACAAGGAAAAAGGAAAAAGAAATAAGGGAGAAGATGGACAGAAGCACAAGGACTAGCTCATTCATTTGATTTTTCCCATCCAAAATTAACCAGGAACATAAAAAATCCAACAAAAACATCACAGGATTGTCCGTCCCTGCTGCGTGGTCCGCAACAGGGCTTTGATTGTGCGAGACTTCTGTTGTTACTGGCACAGTGGTTTCGCTGGCAACAACAGAAGATTGACCTTCCTCAGGAGCGACTTCTTTCTCTTTTCTTGTTGATTTCTTCACTAAACCGGCGCTCTTGGTGGAGGTAGGGGTGGCTGACTTGGAGTCGCGTGTTGACACCATTCTCTCTTTTCTTTTTTGCAAGATGTAACTGTAGACACCGTATTTGGTCCGGCCTTGTTTATCATTGTTTTCATTTTACTTGTTTTTTTAGGTTATCTTTCGTTTTTTGGTTAAGTCGCTTGAGTCCTTTAATTTGGTCTTTTTCGCATACACACTTGAGGCAGATAAATCTCAAGAGTAAAGAAAATGATATCAACCTTGAAAGATAGTCCTGAGAGAGATTAAATCAGGGATAGATTTCAAGAAATTCAGAGAATATTCTTGAGAGTCAACGAGGCTGGAAAGTAATGATTGGACATCTAAACCATGCAAGAACCATGGACTAGAGAGAACAATCTTGGCCAGTCTATGGCATCAAAGATTCAAAATGAATGGTGATTGAGGAGAAAAATTCATCAGATTGATGGGAGAGAAAAATCAAATAGTGAGAAGCTCAACAAGGGGAGAGAAAAGTTAATGACAGAATGTACATGTCAAAGCAATCAATGGTTGAGATTCAAACCAAATAGGTTCATTTAAGAGAAGAAATTGATGCAAAGATGTAAGGGGAGAGAGAGAGAGACAAAACGAGCAAGAAAAACAACGACATTCAATGAGCAACTTAGAAGGGCAATAAAGATCAGAGAGAGAGCTTGATGGAAAATTACACCTGAAGTAATGATGGTAGGTGTTAAAGAGAGAGAGAGATCAATTTCAGGCAAAGACAAAGATGGTGATATGTGTGTTAACCAGCAGCAGACAAGGCTGAGGTCCTGTGAATGAGTACCAGGGCACGAGGACTGATGATTGAGATTTTGAGGGACATATCAAACTATACGCTCATGAATGCATGCATACACACACACAATCGAGTTGGGTTCGGTTAAACCAAGGTTTTTATCTTCCACTTGTAAGACAATAATCATCCAAAATTTTGGGTAAGGCTGTTCAAGTAAGCTGAAAGAACCGATCAAGCCAAGCCAACCCATTAATTTTTGTTGTATTGCACCTAGATTGATGACATAGGTTACATCCGTCAACGTCAGACAGGAAATTAGATAATTCGGTGTAGCATAAAGTTTGGATCATATGGAAACTTAGATGTACAGAACAGTGTTAAGAACAACATGCCCAAAAAAAGCGCCATGAAAGCACCTCCATTCAAGGCGCATGTTGGCTGTCGCAATGTCTCCATGATTTTTTTTTATATAAATAAATATAAAGATAAGTGATTACGCCTAGACAATCAATACAATTCCCAACTGATACCAAACAACAACATAATTAAATTGCCGCCTCATTTATTAATAGCTTCAGCCTTTAACATAAAAATTCAGATCCATACTAACTGGAATTCAACTGATGTACATCACACTCTAATCTATGGCTTAAACTGATACGTTGAAATATACCTAGCTTATTTATTTTTATTTTTCTTCTTGAATTGTTCGTAGGAAATTCTAGCTTAATCAATTTCTTGAATTATCACATGCTACATTACTAAGGAGATCTGTAATGCAATAAATCAATATTTGCATGTATAAAAAAGCATGGGCTCTTGCATTTATCAATTAACACGAAAACTTGTCTGCTGATAGCCACAGGCTAGTTGAAGAACCAAGTACACATGTTTAGGAGAATAACACGAACATTGAAAATTGACAACTAACATTTCTCAAACAAAACAATATCATAATTTCGTGCAAAGGTGTAATGTGAACACGACATGTTTCGAAATCTTCGATGATTAATTAAATTCGAGATACCATTATTCAGGTAAAGTAAGTATATACAAAATATTGTATTAGTGACTTACAGGACGCTCAAAAGTTGCATTATGGATCATATAATCCACACCAGAGCCAGGAAAAAGGGATTCTGCTATCTCTACAGCCTCTTTCAGCTTATTTTCCCCAGATGACAAATCTAAAGGTAAAACTTTCACTTCATTAGGTGCAAATTTACCTGTGACGGACCAAAAGCTGCTTTAGAATGAGACGAAAAATTAGTGGTCCAATAAGAAACTTCCTTTCGCAAATTTTTATGTAAAAATGCAAACCAGAGAGCTCGTTCTTCACTCTCTCTAACCCAGCTTCATCTCGAGCAGAAAGAATGAGCTTGGCCCCCAAACCCGCAAGTTGTTTTGCAAGAACCTCGCCTGCATCCACCAGAAATTTTGAAAATATAAGAGAAATGTAAAAAAAAAAAAAGCAAATAATAGTAATCTTACAATTGAGCATAAAGAGAAGATTCTTCATCTATGAAAGCTCAATATAGTAACTAATACGTTACAAATAATTTAAGAACGCAAAATATTAGGCAGAATACCAATTCCTCGGCTAGCACCAGTAATCCAAACGACCTGATACAGTATAGTTCCAATTAACATCAGAATATTGATAACGAAAGATAGTATTTGAAGAACATAAGAAAACTCGAAATTAGCTGACCTTATCTACAATTTCCTCTCGCTTAACATGCTTTTTGGACATTAAAGTGAAGTCGCCTGTGAGTTTGAACATAGAAAACAAGGCAACAAAGGCAGAAATTCAAATTCTTCACATTTCTAACTATTCAAATTCAATAGCCGAATGAAATCTGCAACGATAATTACCATGAGCGGTGGCGAATCTGAACAGGAGGAGGAGGAGAAAGAGAGAGACTGAGAAAAAGACAAGAACCATCATTCTTCACTTCTCTAGCTTCGAAATTCGAAATGGAATGGAATCAGTGGTGGGTTTTTGTATGTTGTAAAATAAAAATACTTTGATTTTGATTTTTTTTTACAACGGGTGGGGAGAGGGGGTTGGAAGGATAGAAAATAATTATTGTTCATAGTTTATACATTAATTAACTAATACGTTTCAAAGGGTTTTTGTATATTGTTATAATATTTTTTTTTACAATAATGTATGAACTATTGTTCATAGTTCATACATTATACCCGTTGAACTATACTTATTGTTGGTCTGATTGCTTGATACCTCTCCAAATGAGAGTTATTTAAAGTTAAATTAGAAAAGAATTAGAGTCAGAATTGAGTAATGGTTTGAAAAGACTTATGATTTAGGGTTGTTTGTGTTGCATAAAAGTAGGAGTCTGCTTGTGAGTACTTATGTGAAAGTTGTGAATATTGAAGCTTGATTTGTACCTAAATAAGATCTTTGTGTCTAAAATCAGGTTTTCACGAAGAACTCGTAGAAGCAAAAGGGGCGCAAAGCTGAGATCTTTGGAATTGCTAGAGACATTTTGGAAGAGCAAAACCAACGCAAAAATCTGTTTTTTCTGTTTTCAGGCACCCAATAGAATTTCATCATCCTTTTTAGGGCAAAATAAGGAGAAACCCTTAGGGTATAAGTAGAAAAGGGTGAAAGAGAATTGAGGAGAGAAAGCTCCAAATTCCAAGAGCCGAAAAGGAAAAATCAAAGAGAATAATCTCTTTTGGGAAGGAGCATCGAAAGAGAAGAGGCTGCTGCTTGTTTCTTCATCATCAAGAGGGAAGAAGAGGTAGTTGCTGACCGAAGGAGGACTAGAAGAGCCCGTGCAGATCAAACTCATCTCCTACGACACTTCGAAGCTTCTTCATCTTTACTTTTCTTTTACTAATCAATAGATTTGTAGTGTTGCAATGACTTTCTTAACTATTTCATTTGTAGTTAGCAACTTAATGAACTAACTTCCTAAAGGGAAGACTAGAAGTATGGGTTAATAAATTAAATGAATGTTTTAGCATGATTCTGGAATTTTACTCTCAAAGCATGTTTGGTGTTATTCTAATAACATAATTCTGACCAACCATCCATTTTGCGCTAGTGATTTCTGATTGTCTGACAGGAGTAGGGAGTCTGAATATTCATGTTTTTGCTAGCCTTTTATGGTAACCATCAAGGAGTCTAAATATAGTCTCTAGCCTAATACACTTGATAGCATGTTTGTATGAATAGGATGAGAACGATAGTTAATTCCTAATGACGAAGACCGAGAGGTTTCGTGAGGTTATCCTATGTGGTGAGTTTATGTCTGACTTGTGTTAAATGCCTCTGTTTCGTGAGTTAAGCCATCGATATTCCTAGCCTTACCCTATTTTTTTATAATAAGAACCCTACCATTTTGATCTTGCTGTTATTTCGCGTTTACGCATTAGTCTCTCATCCTAGTCTGAAGTATATTTTAATAGTTTCGCTAGTCAGCATTTCCAGCGCATTTCCTTGCTTTAAGATTCTGTTATTTTTATTTCGAGGTTGTTATTTGTTGTCTTTATTTGTGAAACCACACTTCAACATTTCGGTTACTGGTTACATTGTCTCTAAGTCATTTCAATCTAACGTTGTATGCATCAAATCTTTGTGGAATCGATATAAATATACTTATTACTTGCTGCATTAGATCATATGCACTTGCATGTTCTGAGTGTTTGCTAATTATTAGACCCCACAGTAGACACGCTACAAGTTTTTGGCGCCGTTGCTGGGGATTTGTTTGCTTGGATGTTAATTTGTTTTAACCTGAAACTTGAGTTAAACGATTTGAGCTTAACCTTTGATTTGTCTTTTGCATGTACAGAAGGTGCTGGTTTATGAGGGAGTTCCCTGCGTACGAGTACTAATTAGATCCAGAACCTGAGAGATCTTTTAGGATTAGGTTGCGAGAGCAAAGGGAAGCTGTAGATAACATGGAAAATCAAAATAGGAACCCTGCGCCATTAGCACCTAGGAACCAACCACACCTGAACTAGCCTGGAAATATACAAGCAATGGAAGAGCCAAATAGGGTAGGAGTCGTTATAAATCCCATCGATATAGCTAATGACAAGGATAGTACAATTTTGAGTTACTTAGTGCCAATGCCTGAAGAGCTAAATCCTAGCATAATTAGGCCTGAAATCACAGCTCACTCATTTGAGTTGAAACCTGTGATGTTTCAGATGCTTTCCACAGTAGGGCAGTTTTATGGGATAGAAAATGAAGATCCGCATAACCATTTGTGAAACTTTCTTGGAGTTATCGATACTTTCGTTATTCCAAGAGTGTAACACCCCGTAACCTATTTTATCGCATTGAATCATTATTTCAGATTTAGAACTTATTTAAAGTAATATTTTAAAATACAAAAAAAAATAAAAAAATAAAAGAAAGGGACTGAAGTGAGAAATAAATAATTTTTTTTTATAATAGTAATAATATTAATAATGTTAATATTATAAAAATCTTTTTATAATATTAATATTATTAAACTTATCTTTAAGGTAGTAGGGTTTCTTCAGTTGTTTTTCTCCATCCGTGTTCATTCTCATTTCCCTTTTTCTTTACTTTCATCAGCACTTTGGCGTAAAAATTGGCCATCGTCGTTCGATCCACGCCCAACCCTCACCGTCAATCGATTCCTTCACTATCGTCACACCAATCCAACCAACACCCGTTCATTGGCATCGATACTTCAGCATCGACATCGACACTTCAGCGCTGCAGTCTGCGGTTTTGCGCGGCAACAATCCAAGATAAGGGGCCGATCGACGGAGGTTGGGTAATTCTCATTTTGACAACGCTCAATAGGTAACAATCCGTTTTGGAACCTTTAGACTCTATTTCAAGATTTCAGATTTTTCATAACTTGTAAAAGCCTCTTTGTTTCAGTGTCGAAAACGGTCTGGGATTGAATTTTAACTTAGTGTAGAAGTGACGTCAGGCAGGGACTACGTAGGTAACCTATGATTTTTGTTTAGACATTTTTACGGTACTGTTTTTATCTCAGAAATGAGTTTTAATTGTTGGAAGTTATTTAGGTTGGGACCAAGACCTTCCGTAACCAATTTCGTTTGGGTTTTCGACTCAGTATAAATAGCCTTAGTGATGGAAAACCTTTGGTTTGGTGGGAAAGTTTGGTTCCTTTGGTTGTTATTATTGTAATTAATATGTATGTTTGAAGTGTTCTTGTATTGTTTCTCATTCTTAAAATTATGTTATGTGTTGGAAGTGTGTTTTTGTTCAGAATGAGTTCATGTTGCATTAATTTATATGTTGGAGGTGTCCATATTTTCTTTGAGGATGCGTCATATTCTTGTGATATGGTAGATTTGGTTTGTATGCTTATTAATTGGGTCAACGACCTTATATGAAGAGTGTCATGTCATGATAGAACATACAGCTAGGGGGCCTCATGCATAATGGTGAATGATTAATGTTTTAATGTAAAAGTTGTGGCAATTATCCATCCATGTATGTTGATGTACTATGACTGAGGAGCTAGGTGGGTGGATCTCGGCTCCACAGACTAGGGGTCAGTTACTATCTGTTGGGGTAGAGGTCCACGTTTTAAAAAAAAACTCACCCATGCCCCACCATTGAGCTGACAAACTTAATGCATTTTGTGTACATCTCAAAATGAGGCGCTCTGACGGGTGAGGCTTGGCTCCGCTGATTGGGAGCCAACTACCATCAGCTGAGGTAGAGTCTCTCTAGACTCCCGCTTATGCGCCACCAGTTAGTTGATATAGTTTTGATGGGTTAATTGTCCAACATGTCGATTTGAAAGTTTTGACCGAAAATAAAGGCCCCACATGATTAAACCATTTAGTGCATGTTTTGTTTGTGTATGCATGTCTAACCCATTTGGGGGTTACTTACTGATTAATTTTATACTCATCCTTTTCCAAAATTTGTTTTTCAGGAAATGGTAAAAACCTACGAGGCGAGTGACGGGATCGTTTGCTGTTTGTGCCATGGGGTCATTGTCAGCATGGCTTCCGCATATTTGATATTTAAGTTTAAATGTTTTATTCTAGGTTATGCTATGAAACAATTGTTTTATTTGATGATTTCAATATTTTAAATGGGATCCCAAATAATTATATTTTAGTTTATTTAAATGAAAATATTTATTTCTATATCTTTTCTCAAGAATTTTTTCAAATGTTATCAGCATGCATTTAGTAGTGTCCCTTAGTAGTTTAAGTTAGGAAAAGTCGGGTCGTTGGTATCAGAGCCCAAGGTTATAGGTTTTGTAGACTTGCTTACATAGTAAACATTAAGGGTCACCATGGCCAAGCAGCAAACACCTTGTCACCGTCAGGTACGTCAGTTATTACAAATTGTTTTATTTTATTATATGCATTTTTCAATTTATTTAAAAAAGAGAAGGAAGAGAAGTTCATGAATAGACTTGATTGACGCATTGTACTCAATGATATGTTTGATGATGATGTTTGTAGCATGTTTTATTTAGGAAAAAAATAATTTGTGGTGGTTAGATTTTTCACTCCATGAAAGGTAGGCTCCGTGACACTAGTTTTTAACTCTTGGAAGGACTTTGTTAAAGATGAACAAATTCTTATTTCAAATATCTTGGAGCATAGAAAAATATCTATAGAGTCAGGACGATTAAGATGGACAAAAGTGTACACACTTAAGCTAGCAAATAAGTTTGTCCATTTGAGAATGCACTAAGGATTGATGTTAGAGTCGAGTAAGTTAGCTAAATTGGAGTGAGGGAAGGATCTAGTAATAAGCAAACTATTTGATGAAGGAATAATCCAAGACGTCTGTTTTTTCGTTGGGCTTAAAACTTTTAAAGTATAATCGACATGAAGTTGTTGAAATATGAAGGTATATTTTAATCTTGTAGAGTTCAAGGTTTGATGGACTAAGTAGGATATTCTGATTTTTCTTGTGTCGTGCCAAAAAAAAATGACAAAGTTACGAGATTGAGTTAAGTGATAATTTGACGATGTCTCCTTAAAATACCTAACTTAGTTGGTGTGGTTAACAAAGAAGGTCAAAGTAGCGAAAGAAGACTTGAGATGTAATGTAAAAAAAAAAAAAAAAAAGTTGTTAGTTTTGAACTAAAAAAGTCATTTTCAAAGCACCTCAACCTACATGGATTTGATCCGTGCCATGGTTACGAAGAAAGATTAGTTTAATTGGTCTAAGAGGAAGTTTTGGGTCCTTAAATGCAAGACCATAAAGTAAGCATAAAATCCTTTCAGGGAATCAATTTGGAAATCCCAAATCTAAGATCTATGGAAGAATTATAAGTAGAGACATATTTACTTATTATTCAGGATAAGCCCGACTTAGAAAATAAAAAATTGTCACTTGGAGTCTAAATGTTCAATAAGGAAAAATATAAGAAGGGGAAAGGTAATATGAGAAAGTTTTGCTATCTTGAAAGATGTAGAGAATAATCATGTTGAAACTCCAAGTACGCTTAGACACAACCTTCTATGGTATGAGTTCTGTTTGGATGTAAATTAGAATTGGTGGAATAATTCTTTTTATTAATTTGGGACTTTGAACCATGGTATGTATTGATAACTCCATTTTGGAGCTATTAAATACTTCCTAATTATAGCTAAAGTCCGCTTTCAATTGATTAAATATATCTCTTTTGTAGGAGAAAAGCGGCAAAGAGCTCGTGCGTCCGTTGGGCATGTTCGAGAGCTTAAAGTAGAGTTTTAGCGCCCCGGGAATGCATCGGGAAGAGGGGAGCTTGTTCCGTGAAGAAACGGGCCAAAACAGCCTTGGAGAGGCAAAGTTTCAGCCCCAAACCCGAGGGCCAGCGTCGAGCTATAGCGTCGAGACGCTGGCTCGACGCTGGAAAAACCCGAGAGCAAGCGTCGAGTGATAGCGTCGAGACGCTAGCTCGACGCTGCCCTGGCGTCGAGACGCTCCGGAGGAGGCGCGCGCAGGAATTTTATCGGGGCAGCGTCGCGACGCTGGTCTTGCGTCGCGACGCCATCGCGAGCGCGCGCGCGGAAAACTTAGGGCACAGCGTCTCGACGCTGGCCTAGCGTCTCGACGCTACGACGATGGCAGTAGCTAAAAGACAATTTTCTGCACATTTTTTGGGGGGCTTCATCTTCTTCATCTCTCTACGGATTCCGGCGATTTTGGTCTTCTTCTTCCCCATTTTCTCTCTATTTTCCGTGGAGCTCCGCCATTGTTGGCATGCCAGTGAGCTCCACTTTCCATTGTAATAGGTAGATGAATCCTTCCATGGTCGTTGTTGGAGCGGGATTGACGAACCGCGCCATGATCGGCTAAGGTAAGGGTGACGGTTTGGGATTTGTTTAGGGGAATTTTGTTAAACATATTTGGTTTTGATAATCTGAGTTTGATATGCATATTGGTTCTGTTTATTAGCATCTATTTACCTTGCTTAATCCAACGCGCATGCTAAAATACGTTGATTGACACTCGGGTAGTTTCGCATGTTGTGTATGTTAAAGAGTAGCGATGCCGTGCCTCTCACTGCTCGACTAAGTAACACAGGTAGATAGAATTAAATCGAAGTATCGGGTCGGGTAGGATAATTGTTGATTGCATACAGCGTTTGCGGGCAATCTACTAGCAATTAGAATTCACGCTCGAATGTTCGTCGCGGTTAGCTAGTGACTGTCTAAATTTACCTTAGGGCTGATCACCTTGATGTAGGCTTAAACAACGTGTAATTAGAACTGTGTGGTCTAATTAAAATCCATGGAGTCGGCTACTTTGGGGCTTCTCTGGTAGTCGTCCGCGTGCTCAATGAACTGAAATCCATGTTATTAGAATTAAATGATAAACTGAACTTGTTTAACAATTGATCCCGAGACTCCCCAAACCGTGCACACGTTCTCTTCTTATTATTTCTTTCTTCCGTTAGCTTTCATCATTATTTCTCTTGCATGATTAAAACCCCCCGTTACCAATTAATCAATTAAATCCCAATTTCACTAGTAAATTCAATCTTCCTATTCCTTGGATCGACCCTGTTACCACTGGCTGCAAAGCCTTGGTCATAGGCTTTATAAATCGTATTTTGGCAAGCCTCGACAGCTTGAGTTCATAGCGATAGTTCAAAAATATCGCTACCAAAATTGGCGCCGTTGCCGGGGAGTAGGCAATTGATTGAATTTATGATTGAAGTTTGAATTTGATTTATTGATGGTTGACTGAAAATTTTTTCTGTTTGTATCTTGTATGTTTGGATTTTTTGTTTGTGTATGACTCGTTCCTCTGAGGGTAGTTTGCAGTTTATTCCAGAAATTGACAGAGAGGAGCGGCGGTTACGTAGAGAAGCCCGGGAGGGGCAAGGAACGTTTGAAAGAGAAGAAGGCAATCCCTTCTTATTTGACGAGATGGCGCAAGGTGAAGCGCCACGGACGCTGAAGCAACTGGCAGCGCCAGACCTGAACCTGCAGGCTTTGTGCATTAACTACCCCGTGGTAGCAGGTAACTTCGAGTTGAAATCTGGTTTAATTCACCAGTTACCTTCTTTCCATGGCAACGTAGGTGAGGACGCGAACAAACATCTGATGGAGTTCCATTGCGTCTGCGCGGGAATGAAACCCGCAGGGGTCACGGAGGAGCAACTGAACATGAGGGCATTCCCCTTCACGCTCAAGGATAAGGCCAAGGATTGGCTATACTATTTGCCTTCCGGATCCATCACCACGTGGCAGGATATGAAGCGGGTATTCTTAGAGAAATACTTCCCCGCATCCTTAGCCACCACTCTGCGGAAGAGGATTTATGGGATCACCCAGGATGTAGGTGAGTCCCTGCACGAATACTGGGAACGCTTCGGGCGCCTGTGCGCGAGCTTCCCACATCATCAGATTGCCGATCAGTTATTGATACAGTACTTTTATGAGGGGATGACGCCCCATGACCGGCAGATGATCGATGCGGCGAGTGGAGGGGCACTGATTGACAAGACCCCAGTTGAGGCCAAGCAGTTGATTGCAAATATGGCCACCAACTCGCAGCAATTCGGTATTCGGGGACAAGGCCAAGTGCACAGCGTGGCTCAGAGCCACGAGATGGCTGAAATGAAGGCCCAGGTGGCCGAGATAGGCAGCATGTTAAAGAAAATCGTTGGAGGACACCGTGAGGATGCGGAGGTCAACGCGATCGGGGGGTATGCTTCCAACCCAAGGAAGTACGACCCATATGCAAACACTTACAACCCCGGTTGGCGCGACCATCCTAATTTCAGCTATGGGAATAGGGAAGGACAAACTCGTTTCCAAGGCCAATTCCAGGATAGGCCTAATTCTTCCACCCAGGCTCAAGCCTCGAGCTCCTCCAGCTCACTTGAGGAGATGGTAAGGACCATCGTGACTAGCACCAGCCAGTTTCAGAAAGAAGCTCGAGAGGAGCTTAATTCTCACAAGGCAGAGCTGCAGAATTTGAACAAGCAGCTGACACAGATGGCGGTGTCTATAAGTAAGATTGAGAGCAAGAGCTCGGGGAAGCTTCCTTCCCAAACTACAGTAAACTCGTGTGAAAACGTGAGTGCCATTCAGCTGCGCAGTGGGAAGTCACTTTCCACCAGAGCTGCGAAGGAAGCCACGGACAGCCTGAACAAGTCCGCCCCGACTGCTCCTGAGATTCAGAATGTGAGAAAGGATGAGAAGGTCAGTGTACCTGAGAATGTTACCAGAGCACCGTTCCCGAGTCGGCTTTTGAAGCCTACTTTGGAGACCGAGGATGCGGAGGTCCTTCGAACCTTCCAAAAGGTGGTGGTCAACATCCCACTTCTTGAGGCCGTAAGCCAAGTGCCAAAATACGCCAAGTTTCTCAAGAAGTGGTGTACGAGTAAGAGAATGTCGAGAAAAAGCGACGAGACGAAGAAAGAAACCGTCTCCGCAATCTTCCAAGGTAATCTTCCACCGAAGTGCATCGATCCTGGTATGTTTTCTATCCCATGCACTATCGGTACTAAATTCATTGAAAAAGCCATGTTAGATCTCGGTGCCTCGATTAATGTCATGTCTTATGATGTTTTTAAAGAACTTGAATTGTGTACTTTAATCGAGTCCAATATAGTTGTCCAACTAGCCGATCGATCTTATGTGCATCCCTTAGGGAAGGTTGAGGATATTTTAGTCAAAGTTAAGGACTTACTGTTTCCATGCGATTTTTATGTGCTGAATATGAATGAGAATTCTTCGCATGTTTCCTCTTCTATTTTGTTAGGCCGCCCATTTATGAAGACCGCTAAGGTCAAGATAGATGTTGATAGGGGTGCCTTATCTGTAGAATTTGATGGAATGGTGAATGAATTTATTATAAATGCATCAAAGTCGTCTGTGACTGTTGGAACTGTGTCTGTTGTTGAGCATGTTGAGAATGGGAATCTACCCTCGCGCTTGAGGGATGGTTCCCATGTCTCAGTTAAAATTTCTAATTTAAATTTGAGTGATAATGATGCTGATTTTTGCACTAACACTTCTTATATTCACGTGCCCGAGGCACGAAGAGTGCAAAATATTTTTCAGGTGGATGGCAGGAAAGGTGTGGCCAAGGACAAGTCTGGATCGTCCCCCGCGCCTACAGACTATGGATGAGTCTGTTGCGAGAATACAGTCGAGCAACCGACTTTAAAAATTCTGCGCTTCTCGGAGGCACCCGAGCGATGAACTGTTTTTATGCTTTAGTTTAGTTTTATTGCTTTTTAGATTAATTTAGTATTAATTAGCTTGCTGTTTTTTTTTTTTAGGAATCGAGGAAGAGAAGACAATTTTGGGCTCTGATGCGTTCGTGCGCTGTTTCCTCGCCCTCGCCAGCTTCACCAAGAGTCAGGGAAGTGTATTTCTTCTTCCCTTTTACTTTATTGTATCTGACTGGTTGGCATTGAGGACAATGCCAAATTTTGAAGTTGGGGGTGGAGTAGTCCGATGGATGTGCATGTGTAGTTTGTTGAGAAGTGTTGCAAAGATATTGAAGTGCTTGGGACTCTGTTTATTGTTTTCTGACTGTGATAGCCTAGGAAATGCATGTTGGAAATCTGAGCATGTTCATAATCGAGTTTTTGCATGAGTTTTGTGTTTCTTAGGTTCATGTCAAAAATTTTAAAATTTTTTCTGTTGCTCCCTTGCACTTATCGCGCACTTAGCAACCTCTCCCTAGATTCCGTAAGCTTTGTTTATCGCATGTTTAGCTAATTCTCGTTGTCACCCCGAAAGGCACCCTTAGGTAGCTTGTTGCATGAGAGTTAGTAGTTAGTTAATTGAGAAAGCATGTGCTTAGCCTAATATAAAAAAAAAATAGAAAAACATGTTTGGTAGAAAATTCCTCTCGAGGCGCTCCTCCTTCTTATTAGCGCTTAAAAGAAGTGAGCGTCAGTCCTTAAAAACGTGAAGCTTTGGCCAAAGTTTGACGTGTTAGGCAGCTCGAGTAGGAAAGAAAAAGAAACAAAAAGTTGGTTCAAAGAACCCAAATAAAAGAGTACAAAGTACTTTTGAAAAGAAAGAAAAATAATGAGAAAATAATTAGGTCTCTTAATTTGCTTCTCTCTCTCGTGTAAGTCAAGTGTAGCTGTTCTTAAACGTTAGAAGTAGGGGGAAAATGGGATGTGCGTTGCATGTTGGTTTTCCGAGTTTACGTGAGTTTAGGAGTGGTTGACTAGCACACACACACGTTAGGGGGCAAGAGTTAATTTTTGATATGTCCTAGTAAATACATGAACAAAATGCTTCCATGATTATACTCGTGTTTAAATTTCAATATGCATGGAGGCTTGAGTTAGAATATATGTAAACGCGTCCTTAGAGTCAATGTCTTTGTAGTGCTTGCTCGAGGACTAGCAATGTTTAAGTTGGGGGTGTTTGATAACTCCATTTTGGAGCTATTAAATACTTCCTAATTATAGCTAAAGTCCGCTTTCAATTGATTAAATATATCTCTTTTGTAGGAGAAAAGCGGCAAAGAGCTCGTGCGTCCGTTGGGCATGTTCGAGAGCTTAAAGTAGAGTTTTAGCGCCCCGGGAATGCATCGGGAAGAGGGGAGCTTGTTCCGTGAAGAAACGGGCCAAAACAGCCTTGGAGAGGCAAAGTTTCAGCCCCAAACCCGAGGGCCAGCGTCGAGCTATAGCGTCGAGACGCTGGCTCGACGCTGGAAAAACCCGAGAGCAAGCGTCGAGTGATAGCGTCGAGACGCTAGCTCGACGCTGCCCTGGCGTCGAGACCCTGCTTGGCGTCGAGACGCTCCGGAGGAGGCGCGCGCAGGAATTTTATCGGGGCAGCGTCGCGACGCTGGCCTTGCGTCGCGACGCCATCGCGAGCGCGCGTGCGGAAAACTTAGGGCACAGCGTCGAGACGCTGGCCTAGCGTCTCGACGCTACGACGATGGCAGTAGCTAAAAGACGATTTTCTGCACATTTTTTGGGGGGCTTCATCTTCTTCATCTCTCTACGGATTCCGGCGATTTTGGTCTTCTTCTTCCCCATTTTCTCTCTATTTTCCGTGGAGCTCCGCCATTGTTGGCATGCTAGTGAGCTCCACTTTCCATTGTAATAGGTAGATGAATCCTTCCATGGTCGTTGTTGGAGCGGGATTGACGAACCGCGCCATGATCGGCTAAGGTAAGGGTGACGGTTTGGGATTTGTTTAGGGGAATTTTGTTAAACATATTTGGTTTTGATAATCTGAGTTTGATATGCATATTGGTTCTGTTTATTAGCATCTATTTACCTTGCTTAATCCAACGCGCATGCTAAAATACGTTGATTGACACTCGGGTAGTTTCGCATGTTGTGTATGTTAAAGAGTAGCGATGCCGTGCCTCTCACTGCTCGACTAAGTAACACAGGTAGATAGAATTAAATCGAAGTATCGGGTCGGGTAGGATAATTGTTGATTGCATACAGCGTTTGCGGGCAATCTACTAGCAATTAGAATTCACGCTCGAATGTTCGTCGCGGTTAGCTAGTGACTGTCTAAATTTACCTTAGGGCTGATCACCTTGATGTAGGCTTAAACAACGTGTAATTAGAACTGTGTGGTCTAATTAAAATCCATGGAGTCGGCTACTTTGGGGCTTCTCTGGTAGTCGTCCGCGTGCTCAATGAACTGAAATCCATGTTATTAGAATTAAATGATAAACTGAACTTGTTTAACAATTGATCCCGAGACTCCCCAAACCGTGCACACGTTCTCTTCTTATTATTTCTTTCTTCCGTTAGCTTTCATCATTATTTCTCTTGCATGATTAAAACCCCCCGTTACCAATTAATCAATTAAATCCCAATTTCACTAGTAAATTCAATCTTCCTATTCCTTGGATCGACCCTGTTACCACTGGCTGCAAAGCCTTGGTCATAGGCTTTATAAATCGTATTTTGGCAAGCCTCGACAGCTTGAGTTCATAGCGATAGTTCAAAAATATCGTTACCATGTATTGGTCTATATATATATATGTATATGTATATGTATATATATTTCCTGAACCGAAGATTTAAGCAGGGACAATACAGATGTTGGAAGAATGCTTTAGCGAGCTTCAGTCCTAGATTTCATAGGAATTGAAGAAAACAACTTTTTTTTTTATTAGAAATGACTATCGTCAACGGTTGTCAAAGAGCTATGAAAAAAAATGAAACTTTGTGGCTTTATTGGTGAAAAGGTAGATGGTGATCAAGTTAGTACCCAAAACTAATGAAGCTGTCATTTCGATTGAAAGAAGAAAGTAAGCCAACTTTGAATGGAAAAGTTGTGTTGGTAAAGTAAGTTGGACTTTCCAAGTTTTCCACCCGCACGAGAGGTAGATATCGACATGGAGCTCAAACTGAAAAATAACTCTCATTTCTAAAGCTTCATATAGAATGGCCCCAACAGAATTGAAAGAACTTAAGACACAAATACAAGAGTTATTGGATATAGGCTTTATGCGCCCCAGTGTTTCGCCTTGGGGGTTCCCCAATCTTGTTCTTGAAGAAAAAAGATGGGTCCATGTGCCTATGCATCGACTATCGGGATTTGAACAAAGTGACGGTAAAGAACAAGTACCCTTTGCCTAGGATTGATGAACTCTTCGACCAGTTGCAGGGGGCAGTCGTGTTTTCCAAGATTGATCTACGACCGGGTACCATCAATTGAGGATAAGAGATGAGGACATTCCTAAAACGGTTTTCCGGTCCAGGTATGGACACTATAAATTTACTGTAATGTCCTTTGGACTGACTAATGCACCAACAATATTCATGGCTCTGATGAATAAGGTGTTTAAGGAATTCCTGGACACATTCGTGATTGTTTTCATTAACGATATTTTGGTCTACTCCAAGTCAAAGGAGGAACACGAGGATTACCCCAAGGGGGTTTTAATGACCTTACGTGTGAACAAGCTATATGCCAAATTCTCTAAGTGTGAGTTCTGGCTTCAACAAGTGTCTTTTTAGGACACCTAGTGTCAAAAGGCGGGGTAACTGTAGGCTCAGCGAAAGTGGAGGTCGTGACTAATTGGCATTTTCCCTCTACGGTCAAGGAGCTACGTAGTTTCTTGGGGTTGACAGGCTATTATCGTCGCTTTGTGCAGAACTTCTCCAGCATAGCCACACCTCTAACTCAGTTGACCCGCAAGAGCAATTCGTTCGTTGGAATCAAGCTTGTGAGACGAGCTTTCAGGAACTTAAGCAAAGACTAGTTTCAGCTCCGGTGCTGCAGTACCCGACGAGTCGGGAGATTTTGTTATTTACCGTGACGCCTCTAAAAAGGGGTTAAGTTTTGTACTCATGCAACACGGTAAGATAATTGCATAAGCTTCTCGACTGTTGAAGAATTATGAGCAAAATTACCCAACCCACGATTTGAAGTTGACAACAGTGGTCTTTGCCTTGAAGATTTGGAGGCACTACTTGTACGGGGAGAAAATCCAAATCTTCACAGACCACAAGAGTCTTAAGTATTTCTTCACTCAAAAAGAGTTGAACATGAGGCAGCGAAGGTGGCTGAAGTTGATAAAAGATTATGATTGCGAGATCTTGTACCATTCGTGTGAGGCGAATGTGGTCGCGAATGCCCTTAGTAGGAAATCAACACACACGTCAGCCTTAATCACCACTCAGGCACACATACTTAACGACCTGCAACGAGTAGGGATAATGGTTGCAGTGGGTGAGGTTACTAAAGATGTTATTGAGGTTTATTCAGTAAAGGTGTTATTGAATAAAGTGAATTGCATTCCTTTAACCCAAATCCAATAAACTAAGAACCCTTGGCTATAGGTGTAACAGTTTCGACATGCATAGCGGAAGCAATTATGGATCTAAGTACTCTAATTTTGTTAATTTCAAAGAAAAAAAACATGAAATTTGAAAATCAAAGACAATAATTTAGAAATTACCTTTGAAGCTCAAATTCTTCTCGATTCCAAACCCGATCTTCGAACGTAACGATCACGAACCACCACGAGAGTCTTCCCGACTATTCTTCGGCCTTAGAACGAGATTGTGAGATCCTTTGAGTGACTAATTTGAAAGAGAATTGGAGATGAATTTGGAGAGAATGGAAGATAAATTGTCTTTACAATTCTCAAAATTAATCAAAATTCCAAGAAGGAGTTAATCTAATTAACCCTTTGTATATATAGAAGACCACATGCAAAATCATGCAAAATTGAGTTAACATTAGGATGATATCTAGAATCCACTCAATTTAGTGGGATTAGTGGCTTGATGTGAGATTAACACTTAGCAAAAATGTTTGAGTCATAAAAACACAAAAAAAAATGGGCTTTCCCACTAACTCAAGAATTGAATTTTTCCACTAACTTTAATCAACATATTGACTCTTGACTTTCAAGGTTTAGTTGAGTCAACATTTAACCTTTGACTTTCAAAGTTTTAGTCAATTGTCAACATTTTGACTTTTGACTAACTTTGACAAAATTAATTCAATTTAAAAATTAATTCAAATAATTAATTTTAAATTAAATTAAATTAATATTGAATAATTAATTAAAAAATTTAATTAATTCAAATTTAATATCCAATAAATCCATCACTAATCATGATCATTCTCGATATACTTGATTATGAATCCCTATTCATATTTTCGATATTTAAATCTTATTTAAATATCTTCATCTCTCTATTGTTCAATTCACAATTGAACGTTATGCCGTAACACTTATTCCCTAATCTGAATTCGAACACTTTGAATTCACCCGTCACACTATTCTAAGGTTTAGTCCGATATGAGCTAGCAGGGGGACCTCATGGACCTACAGATCATGAGCTCTAACGATCCGAGATTAACTGACTAAACTCTTTAACCTAGTTAATCAACATTCGATAACTACCAGAACATTCCATTATAGCCTAGTAGTTGCACTCTCCTCACTGTAGATATATTTTTGTCCACTCGATATAACCATGATTAGTAAGTTGACCCTTCACAGGTTGTTCGTAATTTATGGCTGGGTAAAATATCTGTTTTACCCCTGTAATTACATCTTGCTCCTTAAGTCCCACTGATCCTCTAATGAACAATTGGTCTGTGATCCAATCACTAAATCGATTGGTATGTGATCTAATCAATATATCGAGTCCCTCTCGAGCCAATGAGAGGGTGAGACCCTGGAGTCAGCACTTAAGGGAACGACCTATTTACTATCCCTAGAGACGGGTATGAGTGAATTCCATCTTGCACCCTATGTCCCCAGCTATCTATCCAGTCTTACCCCTGAAATGTGAGGCTTATTTAGTCGGCACTGTTGATCCACTCTCACCCATGCAGATCTAAGGATAATCCGGAATAAACAGGAGTTCATAGTTAGCTCAGGATTAAGGTCAAGTTACCTAGGTCATCGTTTTGAAATAATCAGTCTTTAAAACAGTAAACAACGTTATATAGAGTGACTATAATTTCGCGGTCCAGTCTTATGCAAACTCATTGCACAGGACGCCCCCACCCGCATGTCTCCACATGAACGATTTCAGATCACATCGTTTGTCCTATACAAAGTGGGTCGCGTCCATAATGTCCCCATGATAAGGTACCCAACCCTATCCCTATACTATAGACCATTTTGGCTATTACTCGAACTTGATCCACATTTATGTCTCCACATAAAGTTCAAGTAATCATGCTATAGCCATGGATCTTAGTTTATTGGATTTAGGGTTTTCTAAAATGAAATAAGCAATTCACATATTCAATAACAACTTTATTGAATAAACCTCAATAACACTTTATTGAATAAACCTCAATAACACTTTATTAGTAATAAAATATGTTTATCGTTTACAAACCACGAGTTTTAGGACATAAAACCCAATAATAGGATGTATACTTGAACTTCATGTGGAGACATGGATGTGGATCAAGCTCGAGTAATAGCCAGAATGGTCTATAGTATAGGGATAGGGTTGGGTACCTTATCCTGGGGACACTATGGACGCGACCCAATCTGTATAGTATAAACGATGTGATCCAGAATCGTTCATGTGGAGTCATGCGAGTTGGGGCGTCCTGTGCAATGATTTTGCATAAGACTGGACCGCGAAACAAGTCAGTCTTACTTTATAACTCCGTTTACTGTTAAAGACTGACTTTTTCATATGATGACCTAGGTAACTCGATCTGAATCTTGAGCACGCTATGAACTCCTGTTTATTCGAGATTATCCTTTGACTTGCATGAGTGAGAGTGGCCCGAGATTGCCGACTCAATAAGCCTACCATCTTGGGGATAAGACCGAGTAGAGAGCTGAGAACATAGTCCCGCGAGATGGAATTCACTCCTACCTGTTTTTAGGGTTTAGTAGAAAGGTTGTTCCCTTAAGTGCTAACTCCAGATCTTGAACAAGGGGACCCACCTTCTCATTGGCTCGAGAGGGATTCAGTTTGGTGGTTGGACCACAAACCAATTGTTCATTAGAGGATCCGCGTGTTGGGATTTATGCCCTAAAACCTCGTATTAATTAATAATTATTTGATAATTATTTTATTATTATTTTTGCAATTTATAATATTCATTATTTATAAAAATCCAAGGTTATTAGTGTAATCTTGAATAATATGTAGTTGACATACGGAAGGATCATGTTCAAGGAATAACTTAAATAGTGTATAGTATATGGACCAAGCTTTGAACATGTTTTTTTTGGTTTAGCTAAATTGAAGAAATTGGAGTGCCAATTGATCCAAATCGCTTATGCGTTTGTGATATGCGCATCTTCAATAGGTATCAGAGCGTATTTTGAGCACTCAATTTGCATCAATTTGAGTTCAGTGGGTATCATTTTGAAATTGAATTTTCTGGGCATTTAAAGTGATTTTCCGGTTTTGGCATCATTTTTGAGCTTCTATTTGTGCTTCGTTTTGTAATTTCCCTAGCGTGTATGGGCTTTAATGTGTGCAGAAGAGTCTGTAAAAAAATTGGAGTCATTAGAGTCCATATAGGCTTTCAATTCGAAGAGAGAAGCTCGAGTGTCGGAAAAAACAGCGTGCTATTTTTTTTCTGCAAAATTCCAGCACAAAACCGGTTCAGCGCAAGGTGAAAGAAACGACCCAGTTCGGTCCTCAGACGGTCCGGTTCACTGAAAGTCAGACCGGTTCTGGGTTCTTCACCCTCTGATGGTTAGGTTCAATGCTCGTTTGGTCCGGTTCCGGGCTGTTAAAGACGAGTTTGCTGTTTTGGACCGGTTCAACTTTCTTGAAGCTTGGGTTTGCTGTTTTTTTTACTCGTTTAAGCAAATTCAAGCTGGTTCGGGGCGGTTCAAAGGGTTTGGAAGCTGATAGCTCTAAAATAGATCTATTATTATGTCCTTAATATTGGCTAGAACCGTGTTTATTATTGATTAAAATGCCTTGTTGTAGGTGAATTCATGGTCGGGAGCTAAAGGAGTCCCAAACCGTGTTTCGGTGCTAAGACGGATGTTTTAGACTCCTCGGGATCGCATCCGGAAAAAAGGAGCATCAAAAGTGAAGTTTTTTCCTAAAGGGAGCAACCAAAGGCAAAACATTTTGTCAAAACCTGAGAGCAAGCGTCGAGACGTTACTCGACACTGCCCAGCATCGAGACACTGTCGAAGAGCGTCTCGACGCTCCGAATGCGCGCGTTGTGTATTTCCATTCGTAGCGTCTCTACGCTACGACGATTATAAAAGGGGAAAAGTCCGATTTTAGGTCATCTTCTTAACGATTTCTCCTCGAGATTGCTGTATTTTCGCCATTTTTGGGCTCTTTCTCCTCCATTGTTGTATGCTACCAAGCTCTTCCATGGAGTTTTGGAGAAATTCATCCTCCATGGAAGGCTAAGTAAGGTTAGTGCTTAATTTTGAGTTTGAGATTGTAAACTATTGATTGAAGGGGAGATTTGCTTTGTTTATGTATGTTTAGCTTATGTTGAACTTCATGCATCTTCTTCCCATGGTTGTCTTCAATTAGCATGTGTAGCTTAATTAGGATTGACACCCTAGTTCCTATGCATGTTAAAACGCTAAAGATTATGACGTATAATTGCCTCAATTGCTAAGTAGAAAGGGCCTAAGCATGACTAAGTAATTCGAGCCCAAGTGATAGTTGGGGGTATGAATTATTTATCGTTTTCATGATAGGCTTTGGGCAAGGGAAAAATCAAGTTAATCCACGGTTTAATTCGTTGCAGTGTTCCCATCACTGACCTGTAATTGATTTAAGATTAATTACCTTAAATTGATTGTTGGCCAAGTATAATTAGAATTGCATTTCTCTAATTATGTCATTGGGTCGTTTGAGTTAGAGATTGACCAAACGAATTGCGTGTTGAAGCATTATAGCTAATTATTTTGTTATGGATGAACTGAATTTCAATAGCGATCAATCCCACTTCTCAGAATTAAGCATGCTCGTTAATTTGTCAATTTACCGCTAGCTTCATTGCATGTTTAAAATTCCCTTGTCATCAACCAAAATTCCCTATTTTTATTAATAGCAATTTAAATTTAATTAAGTTCGAATTATATTAATTCTCTGTGGTTCGACCTAGTTACCGCTATCTTCTAATTAGAGTAGCAAGCTAGTATTATAAATTTCCTTTTGGCGGGATTCGACACCCCGATAAATGTGAACGTTCAAAAGTTCATTACCAAAAGCGTCTCAACCGAGTTTATGAATTATTCTTGTAATAATTTAGTTGCTTGCTTGCTCGTGATACCAAAACCGGTTCACTTTAGTGTGTTTAATTAATTATGCATTGTGAATGTATGTTTTAATTAAATTCCCTTTTTGTATGTGCATAAAGTATAGATTTTAAAATCCCACCATAGGAAGCATGCTCCATGCATTGAAAATATGTTATAAGTGTTATAATATATAGTATGCATGTTTAGAATTTTATGAGAATTAATATAAGAGTTATATTAATTTATGAATTGGATGTTGCATGTTTAAAAGTGTAATTGATATAAGTGTTATATTAATTATGAAATTAAACATACAACATATAGTTGTCTTAGTAGAATATAATGGTTGTATTCATGTTGAGGAAGCATGTTATAAGATGTCTTTATTTTATAAGCGTTGTAAAATGAGATAGACATTTAAAATCTTTAACAAAGACAAAGGCATGCTCACTTAGGGTTAAAGAAATCCAATGCGACTAAGATTTTAGTATCGATCCGTTTTAATAGTTAAAATAGGTCAATATCTTGTAAAGCTAAGGTTACAAGAGAACTCACCCGGTGAAATCCTGTAAAAGGTTGGGGGTATTTAAGCTGACAGTTTACGGAACACCTCCTACCTGGGGATCGATCCGGTACTTGAGTTAAGTTAAGGCTTTATGAGCATGCACGTGAGTGGTGTAAGGTTTAAAAGTGTTTATCACCTAGACATCATAGGTAAAAGTTTGTTTTACCTACATTTAAGTTTTATTGTCTTAGCCAGATAATGTCTATGTAAAAATATACCCAAACCGTCTAAAATGCTTAGTAAGGTGTTGAGAAGGTATATATGATATATCAATCTCCTCTTACGCTCTCCGCGAAGTTCACACCATAAGATTTATGCTCGACTTCGTGATGTCAATAGGGCATCCCCATTCGGATGGTATTTGCATAAATCAAGAGCAAGGTGAATGGATAAAGTATTTATAGTAAGTGGGAGAAGGAAGTATGTCAATACATCCTGCGATCTCCTGCATTAGATTGAACCGTGAGACTACCCATGTTCCGCATGCTGGTCGCTCTTAAAGGCACCGTCCATTCGGAGGGTCGTTTCATGGGATTCAGAACAATTAATAATGAGTTTTTGGGTACTGTTACCCCGCCAAAAGTACATTATTTAGGGCTATATTTACCTTAAAACCTTGTACATTCTTGAGTGTTTTTGTTAAGAGTTAGCTTAATGTGTGCTTAAATGTGAGAATTTGAGAAATGATGCTAAATTAAGGCTTATTTGGAAAAGGAAAGAAAAAGGATGCAAAATGATGTAAAAAGAGCTAAAATGTACATTGCAGGAACAATGCTGAAAAATTGCGGAGCTCGCAATAAAACAGTCTTTGCTGCTGCATTTTTTTCCAGTCAACAGTCTTTGTTGACTGAGTTTTTCCAGTAGTCAACTCTCCCTTCTACTGCCACATGTCAAGCTTGACTACCTCACAAAATTGAATGGTGATCCACAATTATTGAGCAGCCTTTTGCAACCACCTAGAGGCTATATAAAGAGAGTTAGATGAAGGATCAAAGCAATTGAATTCCCCTCAATTCAAACACAACTCAATAGTGAAGAACTCGAAGACGAAATCCTTCTCCCCCGGTTGTTGGATCGAAGAAACAAAGCCCTTGGCGTGATAATTCGAGAGGAAGAAGAGAAGATCCATCTTCTCTTCTGATTGAATTTATCCCCAAGATCAGCTAATCTTCCCCTTCATTCGAGGCGATTCACGACTTGGAAGATCCTCACGCAATTAACAGCTTTCCTTTACTGCTTTCCTTTATCGCTTTCCAATTTAATTTCTGCTTCCTCTAAATGTTGTTTCGAATCATTTACTGCTTTTCCCTTTCATTGTTGCTTCTGGATTGACATATGTTTGTTTACAAATGTTTATGTGAATTGCTTTCTCACAAGAGCAATCAATTGGTTTTATTGAATTCTTCATTCCGTCGTTCCTTAATCAATAGTTTTGTTGAGTTCTTCATCTTATCATTTCTTCATCAATTAATTTTACTGAGTTCTTTAAATCATGTTCGATCCATCCATCTCCCTTTGTTCTTCGAAAACCATGAGTAACTAATCTAAGAGAGGTCTGCTAAAGAGGAATTTGTAGCCTAGAAGCATGAGAATTCAGCATGTAGAGTAGCATGATTGCATTGAATGTATGTGATCTTCATCCCACGGGCAATTTCGACCGGCCATCCATTTTGTCTAAAGAATTCCTAACCTCCGGAAGGAGTAAGAATTCAGAGTCATCCATTCATGTTAGCCTTTTATGGTAATCAGAAAATGACCTAGGAATAGGCGTTCTCCTAGCACGTTTATTAGCATGTGTTTATGATTAGGTTGTTAGCTTTACTTGGACAGAAGTAATCTAAGAAACTAATGCATGTAATCGGAAGATGCACGAGAACTAGCTAAGACGATGCATGAGATGTTAATCTACTGTTGAATGATCATAGTTAAATGCCTATAGAGGATTCTTAAGTCGACCTTGCTGCCTTACTTTACATTAAAATCGTTGCTAATTTATTGCTAGATTATTGCAAGAACCGCAATTCTACTTTTTCACATTATGACTTTACCTCTTTGCTAGCTTTGCATTTATGTTTACATTCTTCTTGCATCTTTTATATTCTTGTACCTCAACCCAAAATCTATCCAATTTAAGTTACCTTATCTAATCTAACACACCAAATCGTTAGTTACTAAACTTAATCTCTGTGGGAAAACGAATTAAATTATACTTATCACTTGCTACAGACCATGTATGCTTGCATGATCTTAGCGCTCTTCGCATTTACATTTTACATACACACTGAGCGCGCAATAGGTACATTATTACTTTTTGCTAAGCATTGATTGGTTGTATGAAATCGGTTAAAACCAATTCACTAATAGAATTTATTCTTTTTCAGCATGTCTAGCTCGTTTATCCAATTACTAGCTTCTGACAAACTGAACGACGATAACTATGCGACCTGGAAATCGAACTTGAATTCGATTCTTGTTATCGATGATCCGAGGTTCGTCTTATCAGAGGAATGTCCCCCCCTCCTAGCTCGACTGCAACTCGAAATGTTCGAGATGCATTTGAAAAGTGGACTAGGGCTAATGATAAAGCCCGAGTCTACATCTTGGCCATCATATGCAATGTGATAGCTAAGAAACATGAGGTGAGGATCATCGCTAAGGAGATCATGGATTCATTACAGACGATGCTTGGACAACCGTCCTCATCGGTCTGTCATGATACCCTCAAGGAGAGGAATGCTGAGAAGAAAAAACAAAGTAAATTTGATTTACTCGTTGAAACATGTTTAGTGGAACATGATAGTTCCACCTGAATACTGGATTCATGAGCCATTAACCAAGTGTGTTCTTCTTTCCAGGAAACTAGTTCCTGGCAGCTGCTTGCTGATGGTGAAATAACTCTCAGGGTTGGAATAGGGAGGTTGTCTCGGCCAAAACAGTGGAAGCAATGAAGTTGTTTTTTAGAGATAGGTTCATTTTACTAGAAAATATACTCTTGGTTCCGAGTTTTAAAAGGAACCTTGTATCTATCTCTTGTTTGCTTGAACATTAGTATAAAATATCTTTTGAATATAATGAAGCGTTCATTAGAAAAAGAGGTGTACGAATATGTTCTGCAAAACTAGAAAACAACTTATATGTGTTAAGACCAATAGAGGCGAAAGCTATTTTGAACACCGAGATGTTTAAAACAGCCGAGACTCAAAATAAAAGGCAGAAGTTTTCTCCAAGTACCTATCTTTGGCATTTGAGACTAGGCCACATTAATCTCAATAGGATTGGGAGATTCGTTAAGAGTGGTCTCCTAAATCAGGTAGATGACAACTTTACCGCCATTTGAGTCCTGTCTTAGGGAAAAATGACCAAACGATCTTTTTCTGAAAAAGGTTGTAGGGCCAAAGAACTTTTGAAGCTTGTGCACTCAGACCGCTGTGGTCCTATGAATGTCAAAGCACGAGGAGGGTATGAATATTTTGTCAGCTTTATTGATGATTATTGTAGATACGATTGTCTTTACCTAGTGCATCATAAGTCCGAAGCTCTTGAAAAGTTAAAAGAGTATAAGGCGGAAGTTGAGAAAACATTAGGTAAGACGATTAAAACACTTCGATCAGATCGAGGTGAAGAGTATATGGATTTGAGATTCTAGGACTATATGTTAGAACATGGAATAGTATCCCAACTCTCAGCACTCGGTACACCGCAGCAGAACGGTGTATCCGAAAGAAGAAATAGAACCCTGTTAGAAATGGTTCGATCTATGATGAGTTATGCTCAACTGCCTAGTTCGTTTTGGGGATATACAGTAGAGGTTGTTGCATATATTTTGAACCTGGTTCTCTCTAAGAGTGTTTCAGAAACACCTTATGAGTTATGAAGAAGGCGTAAAGGTAGTTTACGCCACTTCAGAATTTGGGGGTGTCTGACACATGTGCTGGTGCCCAATCCAAAGAAATTGGAGCGACGTTCAAAGTTATGCCTATTTGTAGGATACCCCAAGGAAACGAAAGGTGGTCTGTTTTACGATCCTCAAGAGGAAAAGGTGTTTGTTGTTGGGTTTTATGTCCTAAAACTCGTGGTTTGTAAACTGCTATGTTTGTGAATAATCTATTTATAATAAAGAGTTATTAGTTTTATTCAGTAAAGGAGTTTACTGGAATAAAGTGAAACGTGTTTAGGTTAACCTATACCAATGACCAACAACCATGGCTGAATATGAGTACTTGAGCCTGATGTATGACAGGATTGTGGATCAGGCTCAAGTAGTCAGTCAAAACGGTCTATAGTATACGAATAAGGCTGGGTACCTTATCCTGGTAACACTATTGGATGCGTCTCACTTTGTATTGTACCAAACGATGTGATCTGAATCGTTTCACATGGAGATGTGCGAGTGAGGGCGTCCTGTGCAAAGAGTTTGCATAAGACCGAACCGCGAAATATGTCACTCTCTCTTTATAACACTGTTTACTAATGAGACCGACATTTTCATTTGATGGCCTAGGTAACTCGATCTCAATCCTGAGCTCGCTATGAACTTCTACTTATTCAAAAGTATCCTTTGACTTGCACGGGTGAGAGTGGCCCATAAACGCCGACTCAATAAGCCTACCATCTTGGGGATAAAGTCGAATAGGTAGCTGGGGACATAGTACAACAAGATTGAAGTTCACTTCTAACCCGCTCTTCAGGGTTAGTAGATAGGTTGTTCCCTTAATAGCTGACTCCGGGGCTTGAACAATGAGCGCTCACACTCTCATGAGATGAGAGGGTTAAATGATCTGTTGGTTGGACTACAGATTTATTGTTCATTAGAGGTGTCAGTGGTACTTAAGGAACAAGACGTAATGCACGGGTTAAACAGTTTAAATGACCCAGCTGTGATTACGAACAACCTGGGAAGGGTCGACTTGCCCGTGATGTTTATATCAGAGGACATAATATATCTACAGTGAGGAGAGTGCAACCCTCAAACTATAATGGAGTCTCCGAGGGTTAACGAATGTTGGTTAGTTCGGTTGAAAGAGTTTTGACTGGATAATCTCGTATCGTTGGAGCTCATAATCAATAGGTCCTTTAGGTTCTCCTGGCTAGCTTAGATAACGTCGTGCCAGTATGAGAGAAAAGGAAAAGAAAAATAATTTGAAGTGTTCAAATTCGGTTTGTGGAAGAATGATGGACATATTTAAATATGATTTAAATATGAGAATGGTTAAAACATGAATAAGATTCATGTGCAAAAAAGTCTTTTAGAAAACCGGGTTTAGCCATATTATTTAATTAATATTTGATATTGAATTAAATAATATTAATTAATTAAAAAGTTTAATTAATATATATATATATATATATATATATAATAGTTATATATATAAAAATGGTAGTGCACATTTGAGTTGTTAAAATGAAATGAAATTTCATTTCTATTCTTCTGATTTTGGGCAGACGAAAGAAGTTTTAAAAAAGAACTTCAATTGTTGAAGTTTTCAAAACTTCAGTTATGTGAACTTCAAACCCATTTTTCCATCTCTTTTTTCTCTTCTTTTCTTTTTCTTTTCTCTTCTAAACGGAGTCCTACAATCCCGTTGCATGGTGCCGAGGATAGCGGGACTACCTAGGGTGATCCTCGGGGCGTTCGTGAGAAGAAGTTCGAAGTGTTCGTGATGAGGAATGGCCGATGAACTTGAAGAAAATTAGAACTACAAGGGTATGTATTCTAAATTTCTTATTTCCGTTGTTTGAGCATGTTTTCTATTTGTTAAATTGATGAAATTAGAGTATCATCGATCCGAAATCGCTTCTGCAGCGTGAAACGCTCCATCAATTGGTATCAGAGCGTATTTTGATCAACTCAATTTGCATCAATTTATGTTGGTGGGTATTTTAATTTAGAAATTATTTCTGAATGGACGTCTGAAGCGAATATCGATTTTGACATTGTTTCTTTTTTAATTTCATTATTTGTAATTGCTCGAGAATGTATGGGCTTTAATGTGTGCTGAAGAGTCTGTATTCTTTTAGAGACAATAGAGTCCATATAGGTTTCTTTGTGAAAGAAGGTCGAGTTTTGAGCTCGCCGAAATGTTCGGTGCAAGTTCAAACTCGTTCTGAGCAGTTCAAAGAGAAGCTCCAAGAAAAATAACCGAAGCGTTCGGGGGAGCAAGCTTGTCCAAGGCGGTACGAAGAGTTCGAAGTCCACTCTAGACTTAGCTTGTTGTTCAAGCTTGTAATAAAATAGTTATTTCTTGCTTGATGTCAAAACCGGTCCACTTTAGTGTGTTTAATTAATTATGAATTGCGAATGTATGTTTTAATTAAATTTCATGTTTGTATGTGCATAAAGTATGCCATATAGATTTAAAATCCCACTGTAGCAAGCATGCTTCATGCATTGAAAATATGTTATAAGTGTTATAATATATAGTATGCATATTTGATAATTCATGAGTATTAATATAAGAGTTAATTCATGAATTAGATGTTGTTAGTTTAATAGAATAATTGATATAAGTGTTATATTAATTATGAAATCAAACATACAACATAGGTTGCCCTGGTTCTATGCACATTGTAGGTTATAAGTGTTATAATGTATAGGATGCATGTTTTATTCATGAGTATTAATATAAGAGTTATATTAATTCATGAATTAGATGTTGTTTGCTTAATAGAATAATTGATATAAGTGTTATATTAATTATGAAATTAAACATCCAACATTAGATGCATATTGTATGTTATAATTGTTATAATGTATAGGATGCATGATTAATTTAGAGAATCGATATAAGTGTTATATTCGATATAAGTGTTATATTGATTATGAATTAAGAGTTGTATGTTTAAGAGAATAATCGATATAAGTGTTATATTGATTATGAAGTTAAATATTCAACTTGTCATGCCTTAGCGATGCATGTTTGAGAAGCATGTAGATGGTTGTTGTAGAAAGTCTAGTTTTTTGCAAGCGTTGTAAAAATGACTTAGACTTTTAAAATCTATAACAAAGATCAAAGAGCATGTTCATTTAGGGTTAAATGATCGATCTGTTTCATTAGATGAATAGGTCGATATCTCGTAAATGCCAAGGTTATGAGAAACTCACCCGGTGAACTCCTGTCTAAGGTGGAAGGTTTTGAATTGACAGAACACCTCCTACCTAGGGACTATCCGGTACTTGAGTAAAGTTAACCAGGCTTTATGAGCATGCGTCAGAGGTGTGAGGTTAGTAAAATGTTTATAACCTAGACATCTCAGGTAAAATAGTTTGTCTAAACTTAAGGTTTTATTTACTTAGCCAGATAAAACCTGAGTATTTACCCTAAACACCGTCTATGATACTTAGTAGAAGTGTTGAGAAGGAATATATGATATATCCCTCTCCTGCTACGCACTCCCTATAGTTCACAACGTGAGAATTTTGCTCGGCCTCGTGATGTCAATAGGGCATCCTCATTCGGATGGTATTTGCAACTTTTAATAGCAAGGTGAATGAAGTAAGTATCTATAGTAAGTGGGAGAAGAAAGTATGTCAGTATTTCCTGCAGTCTCCTCCATTGGATTGAACCGTGAGATTCCCATGATCCGCCTGCAGGTTGCTCATCATGGCACCATCCATTCGGAGGGCCGTTTCATGAGAGTCGGAACATCTCAGTCACCATTTATGGATAAAGAAACATAGGGTCATTCCCAACACTGACATACCCTTCGGATGCACTGTTGGGGCCGTCCTGCGCATTCTAAAAATGGAGGGTCACACTTACAAGATTTTCTAAGGAGTTAGTGAATCTTGACCAAAAACGATAACTAAGATGCCATAGGAATAAGAGTTATTCTGGAGTTAGCATTTAGTGAAGATTGTCTTGATTTAGTAAATGAGTGCTCGACTACTAGTCGGTAGCGACCATTCTGACCTACTAAAGTATCGTTGCAAGTAAATAAAGAGTTTGAGTACTTTATTTACTAATAAACCCTTTAATTGGTTTAAATAGGTTAAAACTGTTTCACTAATAGACTTACATTTTTTTTCAGCATGTCGAGCTCGTTTATACAGTTTTTAGCTCACGACAAATTAACTGGAGAGATTTACGGGACCTGGAAGTCGAACCTGAATACGATTCTGGTTCTTGACGACCTTAGGTTTGTCTTAATAGAGGAATGTCCTCCCACTTCTGGCTCGAATGCATCCCGAAGTGTTCGAGAGGCATACGATGGATGGATTAGGACTAATGATAAAGCCCAAGTCTATATCTTGGCGAACATATCTGATGTTTTGTCCAAGAAGCATGAGGTTATGGTTTTCGCAAAGGAAATCATGTCTTCATTACAAACGATTGTGGATAGTCGTCCTCATCACTTTGTTATGAAGCCCTCAAGTTTGTTTACAACTCTCGCATGGTGGAGGATATCTCTGTTAGGGACTTTGTCCTTAACATGTTGGTCCATTTTAATGCGGCAGAAGTAAACATTGCTACCATCGTTATTTCAGACTTATCAGTCTCTGTACACTTCCAAAGGAATAGAGAAGGAGGAAAATGTTGTCACTTCGAAGAAATTCCTTAAAAGGTTGGCGTTAGGGAGTAAGCCTAAGTCTGCTTCTCTGAGTAATGAGATTATTCAGAAGAAGAAAGAGAAACAGGAGGAAGGGCAAAGCCCCTACTGTTCGCAAGATGAAGTTTTCAAACAAAGGAAAATGTTTCCATTGTAATGAAGATGGGCATTGCAAGCGCAACTGCCCCAAATACCTTGCTGAGAAACAGGTTGAGAAAGAAGGACAAGATAAATGTGATTTATTTGTCTGAACAAGTTTAGTGGAATATGAATGCCATACCTGGATGTTTTCAGGAACCACTAATCATGTTTGTTTTTCTTCAGGAAACTAGTTCCTGACAGTCTGTTTCTCGCCGTGAGATATGGAGATATCATCACAGCTGAACAAGCGGGAGTTTTTACAGTTATTGTATAGAAATAATCACATTTGTTATATGTAATTATTGTCTATAATTCTAGTTTGAACCGAACACCTGTATATGTTATCTTTTGTTGTATATAAAGAACCGTTCTTTTCGCAAAAGATGTATACTGTGGTGTTCTATTAAACTCGAAAACAACTAAAAGGTTAAGACTTACAGTGTAATAAGAAAGCTGTTTTTATTCAACAATGGTTGTTGATCAAACTGGAGCTTCTCAACTGTTGAGAAAACCTCAATGCAGTGTGAGGGATGTGAGACAACTCAGTCCACTGTATTGGCTTGTCTTAAACTCGAAGTTGTCATATTTGATGATGACATTGAGGATTTGTTGACAAGGCCAAGTGGCTCAAAACCATGAATCTTTGAGTGGTATTGAGACCAAGCCTCTAAGGTAGAAACCTTTTGGGCTTGACTTTCTGGTAAAGGGACTGTCCCGAAGGGAAAGAGTTTATTGTTTATACTCACTTTCTCTTGTTACCAGATGCAAGTTAAATAGATGGCTCTTATCCATTGACATGTTCTATCTTCATAGAATAAGGCAAGTGGATGTCAAGTTAGCTTTCCTGCAGAATTGCAAATTACTTGATTTGAGTATCTATAAGTCTCAACCAAAAAGATTCATAATTCGAGGACAAAGAGAAAATAGTTTGCGAGCTTATTCAATTGATTTATAAATTGAAGTAAGCATTTTCGTCCTGAATTATAAGGTTTGATATTGTGATCAAATCTTATGGCTTTGAACAATAGTTTGATAAACCTTATTTGACAAGGGTTTAATCAATGTTGTAGCTTTCATAGTCTGTTTCCGTAGTTCTTGTCCTAATCATTGAGAATGATGTAGGATTCTCTTCTGACAATTAAGCATAAACTAGAGACCCATTTCCAAATAGTAATTTTAAGAGAGACTTAGTTTGTTCTAAGGATTCAGGTTGATCTGAGTCGTAAGAACAAATCGCTAGTGATGTCTCTAAAATGATGGACAAATTCGGTTTGTGGAAGAATGATGGACATATTTAAATATGATTTAAATATGGGAATGGTCTAAAACATGAATAGGATTCATGTGCAAAAAAGTCGGTTTTCGGAAAACCGAGTTTAGCCATATTATTTAATTAATATTTGATATTGAATTAAATAATGTTAATTAATTAAAAAGTTTAATGAATTAATATATATATATATATTTTATTTATTAAAACATTTAATAAATAAAAATATTTATTATTATTTAAAATTAATTAAGTTTTAATTAATTTTCTAAAATAATAATAATTATATATATATATGTCTTACATGCATTGTGCATGTAAAACTTCAGTTATGTGAACTTCAAACCCATTTTTTCATCTCTTATTTCTCTTCTTTTATTTTTATTTTCTCTTCTAAACGGAGTTGTGGGACGCCGATGATAGCGAGACTACCTGGGGTGGTCCTCGGGGCGTTCGTGAGAAGAAGTTCGAAGTGTTCGTGACGAGGAATGGCCGGTGGAACTCGAAGAAAATTAGAACTACAAGGGCATGTATTCTAAATTTCTTATTTCCGTTATTTGAGCATGTTTTCTATTTGTTAAATTGATGAAATTAGAGTATCATCGATCCAAAATCGCTTCCGTAGCGTGAAATGCTCCATCACTTGTGTCGACAAACGCCACGTTCATAGAGGAAGACCACATGAAAGTTCATCAACCTACAAGTAGAATTGTATTGAGTGAACTTTCAGGGAAAGCTACAAACAAATCAACAAGGCTCGACTTGTGGCAAAGGGTTATTCCCAGAGGGAAGGGGTGGACTATGAAGAAACCTTCTCCCATGTTTCCATGTTAAAGTCGATTAGAATACTCTTGTCCATTGTCACG
Organism: Herpetospermum pedunculosum; assembly: GCA_028017165.1. Lineage (NCBI taxonomy): Eukaryota > Viridiplantae > Streptophyta > Magnoliopsida > Cucurbitales > Cucurbitaceae > Herpetospermum > Herpetospermum pedunculosum. The sequence continues at coordinate 47,928,681 of CM051529.1, forward strand.
TTTTATGATTATGAAATTTGGCAAATGGATGTCAAGACAACCTTTCTGAATGACAATCTTCATGGGAGTATCTTTATGGCTCTGATGGAGCGCATGTAGCGCAGCGGAAGCGAGTCAGATCATTGACACTCTAATTTCATCAATTTAGTTAAACTAGAAACATGCTCAAAACTAGAAATAAAAGAAATTAGAACACTTACCTCTTGTAGTTCTAAAAACTTCTATTTCGATGCTCGAATCTCCTCACGAACCCTTCGAAGCTTCCCTCGAACTCCTCGAGAACCACCTCCGGTAGTCCCACTATCCTCGGACCGAGCAACGAAGTGGTGGGACTCCTTTATGAAAGAAAAAGTTTGGAAGAATGGTAACGGTATTTTTGAATAACTGCAAATATCGGGTTGTCGAGACCCGCAAAAATAAATTTGTAAATACCCGATTTCACCGAGCAACTCGTAGCTTAATGAGAGGCACGAAGAGAAAAGAAAGTTTTGAATGGTGTTTGCAGGTTCAGTGTGGAAGATGACATGTCTGGAACGTCCCCCGCACTATCGGAATATGGATGAGTTTTTGGGAAGAATTCAGTCGAGCAAACGACTTTAAAAATTCTGCGCTTCTCGGAGGCACCCGAGCGTTGAACTGTCTTTTCTGTCTTTAATTTCATTGCTGTTTTTGTTTTTAGTTTAGTTCAATTTAGCTAATATAGCTTGCTGTTTTTTTTTAGGAATTGAGGAAGTTGAGGAAATTTTGGGCTTCGATGATGAACGCGGAGCGTCCTTTCCCTCACCAACTTCACAAAGAATCAGGGAAGTGTAGTTTCTCTTACCCTTTAACTTTGTGTATCTGATTAAGTAGCATTGAGGACAATGCTAACTTTTGAAGTTGGGGGTGGATGTCGTGGACTAGCATGTGTAGTTGGTTGAGCAGTGCTAATTTTGAATTTGAAGTGCTTGGGACTCTGTTTACTGCTTGCTAGTGATGATAATCTAGGAAATGCATTTTGGAAATCTGAGCATTTGCATAATCTAGTTTTTGCATGATAAGTTTTGCATTCATTAGGTTCATGTCGAAAATTAAAAAAAAAAATTTGTTGCTCCCTTGCATCTATCGAGCACTTAGCAACCTCACCCTAACCTCCGTAGGCTTAGTTGATTGCATGTAGCATTAATTCTTGTTGTCACCCCGAAAGGCACCCTTAGGTAGCTTGTTGCATGAGAGTTAGTGGTCAAATTAATCGAGTTAGCTTACGCTAAGCCTAAAGTAAAAAAAAATAGAAAAGCATGTTAGCAAGAAAAATCTCTCGAGGCGCTCCTCCTTCTTATTGGTGCACCTAAGAAGTGAGCGTTAGTCCTTAAACACGTGAAGTTTAATGCATGAATTTGACGTGTTAGGCAACTCGAGGTTGGAAAGAAAAAGAGAATAAAAAGTTGGGTTCAAAGAACCTTAATAAAAGGGTACAAAGTACTCATTAAAAGAAAAGAAAAAGAATGAGAAAATTTTAGGTCTCTTAATTTATTACTCTCTCTCGTGTAAGTCAAGCTTAGACTGTTCTTAATCGCTAGAAGTAGGGGGAAAACGGGATGATATGTTGCATGTGGTTTTTTCGGGCTTATGTGAGTTTAGGATAGGTTGTCTAGCACACACACACACGTTAGGGAGCGATAGTTAATTTTTGATATGTTCGTAGTAAATGCATGCGCTGATTGCCTTCGTGATTATGTTATGATTAAATTTGCAAAATGCATCGAGGTTTGAATTAGTAGCATGTACGCATGTCTTTAGAGTCGAATTCTTTATTAGCCTTGCTCGAGGACTAGCAAGATTTAAGTTGGGGGTGTTTGATAACTCCATTTTGGAGCTATTATTCATTCCCTAATTCTAGCTAAATTCTGCATTTAATTAGTTAATATGTCTCATTTATAGAAGATTTGCGGTGAAGAGCTCATGCGTCCATTGGACTCGTTTTGTTGCTTAAAGCGGTGTTTTAACGCCCCGGGAGTGCATCGGGAAAAAGGGCAAGCTGATCCAAGAAGAACCGGACCAAAATTTCCTAGGAGAGGCAATTTTCCAACCCAAACCCGAGAGCAAGCGTCGAGCAGACAGCGTCGAGACGCTTGCTCAACGCTGCCTGGCGTCGAGACGCTCCGAGGGGCGCGCGCGCAGGAAATTATCGGGCTAGCGTCGAGACGCTCGCCTAGCGTCTCGACGCCATCGCGAGGCGCGCGCGGATTCATTAGGTCGCAGCGTCGCGACGCTGTCCCAGCGTCTCGACGCTCCAACGGATTTAAAAAGCTGAAGGACGATTTTTCAGCAGCCAAGTTTTTTTTCATCTTCTTCCTCTCGGGTTTTCTTCTAGTTTTAGCTTTGCTCCGCCATTTATGGCCTAGTTTGGGAGCTTTTCTTTGTAATAACGTTAGAGATGATGGCCATTGCCTCCGTTGGAGCGTTTGTGACGATCCTCTCCATGGTCGGCTAAGATACTGTGAACGGTTCGGGATGATTTAAGCATTATTTGTTAGGCTTTTACATTTTGATAATCAATGCTTATGGTTCTGAATAGGCTTTTATCATTGATTGCATTTGTTATTCTTGCTTAAACCCATGCATGAGTTAGATTTCGACGACGGACAATCGAGTTTTCTAGCGAATGTTATTGTTATAGAATAGCGATGCCTTGCCTCTCCTTTTCGCCATAGTAACACAGAATAACAAAACAAATCGGAGTATTGATTTATGCATGATAAATGTTGGGTACTTCAGCGTTGGCGGGTAGCCAGTTAGCATTACGATAGCATGGTCGAATGTTCGTCGCGGTTAGCTAGTAACTGTTTAGGGTCAATTTGGGGCTGATCACTTTAACGAGGCTTTAAATAATGTTTAGTTAGGACCTTAGTTCTAATTAATTAATATGAAGCCGGTTACACAAGGGGTTCCCAGGTAACCGACCGCGTGCATGTCAATGTATTAGCCTTAGATTTGAATTAAATGATAAATGTTAGAATGCCTAGCAAAAATCCCGACATCCCCCGAATTGATCACTCTTCAATCTCTTTCTTTTTAATATATTCCGTTAGCAATTAATTTCTCTTGTTGCATGCTTAAATCCCCCCACTTGTTACAAAAACCCAATTGATCAATTAATTTCCATTCCAAACTTTAATTTCAATTTGATTATTTCTTCTCTGTGGATCGACCCTGTTGCCGCTAGCTGCAAAGCTAAGGTTAATAGGTTTATAAATTTATTTTGGCGGGTCTCGACAACCCGAAATTTAGAGAGGATATTCAAAAATCCTAGTACCAAACATCTAATTCATGAATTAATATAACTCTTATATCAATTCTCATGAATTCTAGGCATGCATACTATACAACATAACATTTATATCATACTTTCAATGCATGAAACATGTTTCGTATGGTGGGATTTCAAATCTATATTACATACTTTATGCACGTACAAAGGGAATTTAATTACAACATACATCCAATGCATAAATAATTAAACACACTAAAGTGGATCGGTTTTGGCATCAAGCAAACAAATCTAATTTATTACAAGCTTGTACACAAGCTAGGTCTTGAGCGACCTTCGAACCCTTCGAACCCTTCGAACCGCCTTGGACAAGCTTGCACCCCTAAACACTTCGGCCAGCATCTTTTCGAGCTCTATGCTTCAACAAAAACAACCTAAAAGGACTCTAAAGACTCACGAATTACAGACTTCTCAAGCAAACATTAAGCCTATGCAATTCAGGCTATTTACAAACCAAAATAAGAACTGACAGAAGCTTAAGCAGATTCCAAAACCGAAGTTCACACTTTAGACACCCATGAACGATTTTAAGAAAAACTCACCAAACTCAATTTGAAGCAAATTGAGAGCTTAAACATGCTCCATTACCATTTGATGGAGTCAGAGTGTGAAACACCGCGCAAGGGAAAGGGATTTGGATTTTCAGCACTCAAAGAGCATCAAACATTAGCAAATGCGATGAGATCGCACACCCATCAGATAGTCATCTGTGCGATCGCATAGCTATCGCACAACCTATGCGATGGAAAAACATAAACAAAATTATGAATACATACCTCTTGTAGTTCGAAGTTCTTCAAATCTGTAGCTTCAAACTTCACTCGAACACTTCGAGGAACATCTCTGATAATCTTAGCTATCCTCAGGCCGAGCAACGAGGGGGTGAGACCTCTCTATGAAAGAAATATTTTGGGAGAAGATGAGATTGGGAGGGCTGTGCGATGGAGATGCCTTTGACAGATTGTCCAACAATCTTTAAAACTCATCAAATAAGCAACCATCAACATTCAACAACCAGTAGCCAAACTCTTTGAACATAACATCCCTTTTATAGGCAATCTGTTACTTAAAGGTTAAGACACCAAATAAAAGGGTTTTGATTAGTCATGGTGACAAATGTTCATCATGCATGAACATTTCCCACTAACATAATATATTATTTTTATTATTTAAAAATTAATTCATAATTAATTTTAAATAAATAAAATATAATATATATTTTTAATTAACTAAACTTTTTAATTAATTAATATTATTATTTAATTCAATATCAAATTGATGGAGCGCATAAAACGCAGCGGAAGCGATTTGGATCATTGACACTCTAATTTCATCAATTTAAAAAAACAAAAAACATGCTCGAAACTTGGAAATTAAGAAATAAGAACACATCCCTCTTGTTGTTTGTCGCTTCGCTGGCGAGTGGCACGAGATTTGATTCCACTCACCTTCAAAGTTTTTTGTTTTTTTCATCCTACATGATTGTTCAATGATAAAAAAGAAATATTCAGAAATTTGAAATTTAGCTTATATCAACATATGGGGGTGTAGCTCATATGGTAGAATGCTTGCTTTGCATGCGAGAGGCACAATGTTCGATTCCCTGCACCTCCATGAATTGTGTTTAAAGCACAAGAATAAATTTCATATAATTTTTCAACAGAAGAATGTGTACTTTTTACTTCATAGCAACAAAAATGCAACCTCTCACACACATATATTCGTGAAATTAATTATTGAACACAACATCAGTTAAGGGACAAGTTCTTCTTTCCTTTCAAAACCAAAAAAATCTCTAATAACTGTAATCTCTTACGAGAAGCGAATTTTTTAGTTGATTACTCGAATTATTTTTAATGCATATGGTAAAACACCCATTAGGCACTGGTTTCGATTCCTTGTAGCTCCCTAAATTGTGGTTAATTATATGTTAATCTAAGTCCATTATTTAAAACAATCCAAATTAACCATATCTATAAATACTTAAATTGTCCATAAAAAAGTTATATGCTTATTAAAAATTAAATTTTGTGTCATATAAACTTTCAAAGAGGAAAAAATTCATTTTATTCCATATAAGATTGTGTACTGTATGATAACAAAAACAAAACTTCTCACAAATATTTATTCGTGACACTATCTATATTGAACAACGTTTCAATTAAGGGCGTGTAAATCTTATGGTAGAGTTGTCGCTTCGCTGGCTAGTGGCACGAGATTTGATTTCACTCACCTCCAAAGATTTTTGTTTTTTTCATCCTACATGATTGTTCAATGATAAAAAAAAAATATATTTAGAAATTTTAAATTTAGCTTATTTTAACATATGGGGTGTAGCTCACATGGTAAAGCGCTTGCTTTGCATGCGAGAGGCATAGGGTTTGATTCTTTGCACCTCCATGAATTGTGTTTAAAACACAAGAATTTGAATAACAAAAACGCAACCTCTCACACATATATTCGTGACACCTAATTATTGAACACAACATCCCGGGTTTGATTCCCCGCACCTCCAATGATTCAAACAAGTTCTTCTTTCCTTTCAAAACCAAAAATAATTCTAATAACTATGATCTCTTACGAGAAGCGAATTTTTTTGAGTCGATTACTCGAATTATTTTTCATGCATATGGTAAAGCACGCTTGGTTTGCACGCGATAGGCACTGGTTTCGATTTCTTGTAGCTCTCTAAATTGTGGTTAATTATATGTTAATCTAAGTACATTATTTAAAACAATCCAAATTAACCATATCTATAAATACTTAAATTGTCCATAAAAAAGTTATATGCTTATTAAAAATTAAATTTTGTGTCATATAAACTTTCAAAGAGGAAAAAATTCATTTTATTCCATATAAGATTGTGTATTGTATGATAACAAAAACGAAACTTCTCACAAATATTTATTCGTGACACTATCTATATTGAACAACATTTCAATTAAGGGCGTGTAAATCTTATGGTAGAGTTGTCGCTTCGCTGGCGAATGGCACGAGATTTGATTCCACTCACCTCCAAAGATTTTTGTTTTTTTCATCCTACATGATTGTTCAATGATAAAAAACAAATATTTAGAAATTTTAAATTTAGCTTATTTTAACATATGGGGGTGTAGCTCACATGGTAGAGCGCTCGCTTTGCATGCGAGAGGCACAAAGTTTGATTCCCTCCACCTCCATGAATTGTGTTTAAAACACAAGAATTTGAATAACAAAAACGCAACCTCTCACACACATATATTCATGACACTAATTAAAAAAATAACTGTAATCTCTTACGAGCGCTCGTTTTGCATGCGACAGGCACAATGTTAGTTTCCCTGCACCTCCATTAATAGTGTTTATAACACAAGAATTTATTTCATATAATTTTTCAAACAGATAAAATTTCAACAAAAGAATGTGTATTTTTTTCTTCATAACAACAAAAACGCAACCTCTCACACACATATATTCGTCACACTAATTATTGAACACAAGATAGCTCATATGGTAGAGTGCTCGCTGCGCATGCGAGAGGCATAGGGTTTGTTTAATGCATATGGTAAAGCGCAGGCGAGTGGCACGAGATTTGATTCCACTCACCTCCAAAGATTTTTGTTTTTTTCATCCTACATGATTGTTCAATGATAAAAAAGAAATATTTAGAAATTTTAAATTTAGCTTATTTCAACATATGGGGGTGTAGCTATTATTGTAGAGCTCCTGCTTTGCATGCGAGAGGCACATGGTTCGATTTCCTGCACCTCCATGCATTGTGTTTAAAATACAATAATTTATTTCATATAATTTTTCAAACAGGTAAAATTTCAACATAATATTGTGTACTTTTTTCTTCATGGCAACAAAAATCCAACCTCTCACACACAAATATTCGTGACACTAATTATTGAACACAACTTCATTTAAGGCGGTGTAGCTCATATGGTAGAGTGCTCGCTTTGCATGCGAGAGGCACAAGGTTCGATTCTTTGCATCTCCATGAATTGTGATAAAAACACATAAGATTGTGTACTTTTTTCTTCATCGCAACAAAAACGCAACCTCTCACACACATATATTCGTGACACTAATTATTGAACACAACATCAGTTATAAGGGTGTAGCTCATATGGCAGAGCACTTGCTTCAAATGCGAGAGGCACGGGGTTTGATTCCCCGCACCTCCAAAGATTGTAACAAGTTCTTCTTTCCTTTCAAGACAAAAAATAACTTTAATAACCATAATCTCTTATGAGAAATGATTTTTTTTTTTTAATTTTGGTTAATTATATGTTAATCTAAGTACATTATTTTAAACAATCTTAATGAACCATATAAATAAATACTTATATGGTCCATAAAAATGTTATATGTGATGGAGCGACATGCGCAGCGGAAAGCGATTTCGGACCGATGATACTCTAATTTCATCAATTTAACAAATAGTAAGCATGCTAAAACGACGGAAATAAGAAATTTAGAATACATACCCTTGTAGTTCCAAATTTCTTCAAGCTCCGCCGCACGTTCCTCGTCACGAACTCTTCCGACCTCTTCTCACGAACACCCCGAGGACCACCCCAGGTAGTCCCGCTATCCTCAGCGCCGCGCAACGGAGTTGTGGGACTCCGAAAAGAAGAGAAAAGAAAAAGAAAAAAGAAGAAGAAGAAGAAGAAGAAATAAGGCAGAGGGCAAAGTTCTTAAAAATGAAAAAAAACAACAATTTTTTTTTTTCACTTTTTCAAAACCTTCGTATCTTTCAAAAATGAAAACAAGTTTTTCAATTTTTTTCAAACTTTCAGTCCTCTGCCATATACCCCTCTCTTTGCCATTCCATATATATATATATGTTAATATATATATATGTGTCTTGCTGCATGCAAGACACACATATATATATAATTATTATTATTATTAAAAATAATAATAATAATTTTATTTATTAAACTTTTTAATTAAACTTTTTAATTAATAATTATTATTTAATTCAATATCAAATATTAATTAAACAATATGATTAAACTCGGTTTTCCGAAAACCGACTTTTTTTTTTTTTTTTTTTTTTATACATGAATCCTATTCATGTATTTGGCCAATCCCATATTTAAATCATATTTAAATATGTCCATCCTTCTTCCATAAACCGAATTTGAACAATTCAAATTCTTTTTCTTTTAATTTTCTCTTATACTGTTGCACGACGTTATCCGAGCTAGCCAGGAGAACCTAAAGAACCTACAGATCATGAGCTCCAACGATGCGAGATTATTCGGTCAAAACTCTTTTAACCCGAATCAATCAACATTCGTTAAACCCCCGGAGACTCCACTATAGTCCGAGGGCTGCACTCTCCTCACTGTAGATATATTGTGTCCTCTTGATATAACCGTTATCGGTAAGTCAATCCTTCACAGGTTGTTCGTAATAACAGCTGGGTCATTTAAACCGTTTAACCCCTGCATTACATCTTGTTCCTTAAGTACCACTGACACCTCTAATGAACAATAGATCTGTGGTCCAACCATCAGATCAATATAACTCTCTCATCACATGTGAGTGTGAGCTCACATTGTTCAAGCCCCGGAGTCAGCTATTAAGGGAACAACCTATCTACTAACCCTTAAAAGTGGGTTAGGAGTGAATTCCAATCTTGCTATACTATGTCCCCAACTACTTATTCGGCTTTATCCCCAAGTTGGTAGGCTTATTGAGCGGGCGATCCGCCACTCTCACCCGTACAAGTCAAAGGATACTTCCGAATAAGCAGGAGTTCATAGCGAGCTCAGGATTGAGATCGAGTTACCTAGGCCATCAATATGTATAAGTCGGTCTCATCAGTAAACGGAGTTATAAAGAGAGAGCGACTTAATACGCGGTTCGATCTTGTGTAAACTCTTTACACAGGACGCCCTCACTTGCACATCTCCATGTGGAACGATTCAGATCACATCGTTCTGTACAATACAAAGTGAGCCGCATCCAATAGTGTTACCAGGATAAGGTACCCAGCCTTATCCGTATACTATAGACCGTTTTGACTGACTACTTGAGCCTGGTCCACAATCATGTCATACATGAGGCTCAAGTACTCATATTCAGCCAAGGGTGTTGGGCATTGGTATAGGTTAACGTAAACACGTTTCACTTTATTCCAGTAAACTATTTTACTAAATAAAACTAATAACTCTTTATTCTAAATAGAATCTTTACAAACATAACAGTTTACAAACCACGAGTTTTAGGACATAAAACCCAACAAACTCCCACTTGGACTTAAACGTCCGTGGTGTACATGTTAGGTGGAGAAAACTAATATATCATATATCAGATGCTTTCTCCCACTGTCCTCTCCAGCAACTCGGAGCCCTAGACTCTTCTAGGTATCTCTCAAACACTTTAGCCATGAGAGACTTAGTAAACTAATCAGCATGAAGTACTACGAGGCTTTCCATGTGACCATCACATCTCCTCATAGCACTATCTTCGAGCTCAACTTATAAACCTATTGCTGCTTCACAAGCTGCAAATAGATTTAGCTACCAACGAGGAATCAACAATACAACTCTTGTATTCTACTCCTCTAAGTACAAGGACAAAACTTTAACCAGAATCCAATCCAATTGGACTAATATTACTGATAGCTCCCACTGCATAGCACATATCGGGTCATGTATCTCAAAAGATACATCTGATCTCCAATATGTAAATGCACTTGGGTGTATCTCGTATCCTCAACACTTGAGATGTCTTAGGAAACCATTTCCATAGACCATCGAATATTGACAACAACTTGTCAATAAAAGATTTTAAAGACAACACTAGCGATTTGTTCTTACGACTCAAATCAAGCTGAATCCTTAGAACAATCAAAGCCTACCTCCAGATCAACTATTTGGGAGTGGGTCGCTAGTTTATGCTAAAAGTCAGAAATAGATCCTACATCATTCTCAATGATTAGGACAAAATTACGGGAACAATATTTGAAAGCTACACCATTGATTAAACCCTTGTCAAACAAGGTTTGTCAAACTATTGTTCAAAGCCATAAGATTTGAACACATTATCAAAACTCACAATTCAGGACGAAGATGCTTTCTTCAATTCATAAATGAATCGAATAAGCTAGCAAACCATTTGCTCTTTGCCCTCGAAGTATGAATCTTTTTGTTTGAGACTTATAGATACTCAAATCAAGTTTGCAAGTCTTGACATCCATTTGCTTTATTCTATCAAAATAGAACAAAGCAATGGATAAGAGTTATCTATTTAACTTACACCTGGCAACAAGAGAAAGAGAGTATACCCAATAAACCCTTTCTCTTCGGGACAGCCCCATTACCAGAAAGTCCAGCCATAAAGGTTTTCACCTTAGTGGCTTGGTCTCATTAACATCCAAAGATTCATGGCTTTGAACCATTCGGCCTTGTCTATGTGATCGATTGTTTGTTTAGAGACAATGAATCCTCAATGTCATCATCAAGTATGATAACTTTGAGTTTAAGACAAGCCAATACAACGGGTTAGGTTGTCCAACATCCCTCCCACTGCATTGAGCCTTTCTCAACAGTTGAGAAGCTCCAGTTTGATCAACAACCATTGTTGAATTCAACTATAACTTTCTTGTTAAAACTGTAAGTCTTAACACACTAGTTGTTTTCGAGTTTAATTAGAACACATCTGTATATATCTTTTGCTAAATGAACTGTTCATTATAAAACCAAAAGATATAATATACATGTGTTCAGTTTAAACTGGAACTATAGACAATAATTACATATAACAAATGTTATTATCTCTATACAACAACTACAAAGACTCCCACTAGTTCAGCTGCAATGATATCTCCATATCTCACAGCGAGAAAACGACTGTCAGGAACTAGTTTCCTGTAGAAAAACAAACATAAATAGTGGTTCCTGAAGACATCCAGGTATGACATTCATATCCACTAAACCTTTTTTTGACAAATAAATCACATTTATCTTGTCGTTCTTTCTCAGCCTGTTTCTCAACAAAGTATTTGGAGCAGTTACGCTTCCAATACCCATCTTCAGTACAATGGAAACATTTTCCTATGTTTGAAGACATTACCTTGCGAACAATAAGGGCTTTGCCATTTCTCCTGTTACTCTTCTTCTTCTGAATAATCTCATTACTCAGAGAAGCAGACTTAGGCTTACTCCCTGACGCCGACCTCTTAAGGAACTTCGTCGAAGTGACAACATTTGCCTCCTTCTCTATTCCTTTGGAAGTGTACATGAACTGATAAGTCTGGAAAAACGATGGTAGCAACGTTTACTTACGCCGCATTAAAGTGGACCATCATGTTAAGGGCAAGCTCCCTAACAGAGGTATCCTCCACTATGCGAGAGTTATAAACGAACTTGAGGACTTCATTACGAAGTGATGAGGACGAGTGTCCACCATTGCTTGTAATGAAGACATGATTTCCTTTGCGGAAATCATCACCTCATACTACTTGCACAAGGCATCAAATATGCTTGCCAAGATATAGATTTGGGCTTTATCAATAGCCCTAATCCATCCATCGTATGCATCTCGAACACTTCGAGATGCACTCGAGCCAGGAGATGAATGACATTCCTCCGTTAAGACAAACCTCAGGTCGTCCAGAACTAGAATCGTATTCAGGTTCGACTTCCAGGTTCCATAATACTCTCCGGTTAATTTGTCGTGAGCTAACTGTTGGGATTTATGCCCTAAAGCCTCGTAATTAATTAATAATTATTTGATAATTATTTTATTATTATTATTTGCAATTTATAATATTCATTATATAAATAAAATTCAAGGTTATTAGTGTAATCTTGAACTGTATGTAGTTGACATATGGGAGGATCATGTTCAAGTAATAACCTAAAGGGTCTATAGTATATGGATAAGGTTGGGTGCCTTATCCTGGTAACACTATTGATACGGCCCACTTTGTAATTGTTACAAATGATTTGATCCAAATCATTCATGTAGAGACATGTGAGTGGGGGTATCCTATACAATGAGTTTGTATAAGACTGGACCACGAAATATATAATCTCTCTTTATAAATCCGTTATTTGAGAAGATTAGTATTTCACAAGATGATCATATGTGACTCGATCTTAATCCTGAGTGAGTTATGAACTCCTGCCTGTGAGGGCTCGTCCTTTGATTTGTATGGGTGAGAATGACCTTTATAGCCGATTCAATAAGCCTACCATTTTGGGGACTTGACCAAATAGGGAGTTGGGAACATAAGTTTCACAAGATGGAATTCACTTCTTCCCATATAGGGAAAGTAGATGAGTAGTTCCCTTAAGTGCTGATTTCGGGACTTGAACAATGAGGCCCCACCCTCTCACTGGCCCGAGAGGGACTTGGTTTATGGTTGGATCATAAACAAGTTGTTCATTAGAGAATCAGTGGTACTTAAGGTGTAAGATGTAATTACAGGGGTAAAACGGACTTTTGACCCAGCTGTAATTACGAACAACTCGTGAAGGATCGACTTGCATGTAATGGTTATATCCATGGACACAACTTGTCTTACAGTGCATAAGAGTGCAACTCTAGGCCTATAGTGGAGTGACCTAGAGTTAATGAATGAAAGTCAATTAATTAATGAGTTTAATGAATTAATTTTGTATCATTGGAGCTTATAAATCTGTAGGTCCATAAGGTCCCCTTGCTAGCTCATAGTAACACTAAAAGGATCAATTTAGTTGAAAGAAAATTTGAAATATTCAAATTAATATTTAATATATTTGATATATTAAATGTAGAAGAGTAAAATATATTTATTGTATTTGATACATTAAATATTAGAGGAAATAGTTTATGTATATGATACATTAATATTAAAAACTATATACTTATGTTATTTGAATGTGATTCAAATTGGTTTAAAGTATATTATAAAAGATTAATTTTATAATATTTGAATAAGATTCAAATAAATATAAAATACATATTTTAATATATTAGATATTAAAATGTATTTTATAAAATAAAATTAATTCCTAAAAGCTTTATTATAAATAAGACATTTAGGTTTAGCCAAAAGGTTGGCCAAACACACTACTCACACCCTCTGCAGAGAATTGTTCTCTCATTCTTTCAAAGAGCTCCCACAGGCTTGATCCCGTGTTCGAGTCATAGCGAGGAAGATCTCGTGGAAAAAGGAACACAAGAAGATGATTGTTCATCAAAGGTAAAACATTTGCTTAACTTGTTTTTTAGTTTAATTCTAAACAAAACAAAAGATCGATTCCAATCGCTTCCGCTGCGGGGAATGAAGAGTTCATTCCCTTCAATTGGTATCAGAGCTTTCTTTGAGTTTTGTTTAGAATTAAAATTGTGTATGGTGGGTATTTTAAGTTTATATATATGTGATATATATGGTTTGCAAAATTGATTGTTTAGGCATATTTGATTGGCATTAGATTTAAACATTTTGATTAGATCAAATTGTAAAACCCATAAGGGTTAAGGATTTTTGTAATTTAATCTGTTCTTCAAAGAGATGGAGACAAGATGGCGGACGACTGTGATTTCGTTAGGCGGTGAAGATTCTTTGAAAGAAGGATTGATTTGCATATGCAACTTATTTGTTGAGGTGAGTCAAAGTGATGAATACAAAGTGCAAGTGGTGTACTCATTTAGCTTAAATGTTAGGCGGTGAAGACATTGATTCTGCTGAAGATTAATTCTTGAATTGAATTGATGAATTCTTTTTAAAATCTCAATTTGGAATTGAGTGTCTTCTCGAATTGAATTGATTTGATGAATTCTTATTAAAATCTCAATTTAGAATTGAGTAACTGAGAATAGAGTTTTTCAAATTGTTTGGACAATGGGTCTTCAATCTGTCACCATCGTCTATGCATTGCAGAAAGAGTTTGAGTTGACCAATCTGGTAGTTTGAGAAGCATATATTTTTTTTCAAAGGCGGGTGGATACTCAAGACAATTTTAGGGTTTCTAAATTTTGATGGATCAACAAAGGAAGGAAATTCGAAGACCAAGATATGTCTTGGATTTAAATTTTTGTAATTTAAATTAGTTTTCAATTTCTTAGGATATGCCAAATATGCCGGTCAATTTTGCTGCGTTTTTTTTAAATTTAATTATGCATGTTGATGTATGTTTTAAATTATGTTTGGTTGCATAAAGTATGTCATCTAGATTAAAATCCCACCATAGGTTAAGCATGATCATGCATTTTAATTATTTTTAAATATAATTGTTATATTTGGAATATTATGATTAAAATGCTTTCTAATTTGATTAGATGATTTCCTAATATGTTTATATTTCCATATCTTTCAATATAATTGTTATATTTGGAAATTTTAACTTAGTATACTTAAATAGGAATCCATATTTTTCTAATAAGGATTAGGATATCTTTTTCATTGGGAAATCTTTTCCAATGAGATTGAGAAATTATTTCCAATGAGATTGGGAAATCATTGAGAAATTATTTCCAATGAGATTGGGAAATCATTCGGAAATCTTTTCCAATGAGATTGAGAAATTATTGGAAATCTTTTCCAATGAGATTGAGAAATTATTTCCAATGAGATTGGGAAATCATTCGGAAATCTTTTCCAATGAGATTCGGAAATCTTTTCGATTGGGAAATCTTTTCCAATGAGATTCGGAAATCTTTTCCAATGAGATTCGGAAATCTTTTCGATTGGGAAATCTTTTCCTAGGATATTTTCCTATGAGATTTTTTTTTTTTTTTTTTTTCCTTATTTAAAAGATAATTTAATTCATTCTTTAAATAGTTTAAATATTTGAATTTAGTTTATCTTTTATTCTAATAAGATTAGAATATATGATAATCTTTAATTTTGCTTTAAAGGGTTTAAAATTGTTAAAAATTCAAGATTATCCATAAGGTGAATTAGTTTTTTAATAGGATTAAAAAACATGGCTTAAAATCAACTGAAGTTCATTGATCTAGTAATTAATAGTTAATTAAAGATTAATGAATTTGAAATAAAAATTGACTATAAGGGAACCCTGTCTAAGAAAGGTTACTCGGGTGAGGTACTTAAGTTGACTGAAAAGGAACACCTCTACTTGAGAACTGGCCTGGGGGTTGAATTAGTCAAATTTTATTTTATTTCATTAAGCTGACTCATAATGTGATTAGTTTTAAATAGTTTAATATACTTGGTAATTCACATTAAGATCAATCTAACCAACATAAGGGTTATGAAAGGGTAGATTGAAAAACTTAGATAAATGAGATTAGCCTAATTTGTCTAAGTAATAGAAAACCCTATTTCAAAATACTTAGTGGGAGAAAGACATATGTCAAAATAACCCTACGGTCTCTACCATAGATTCACAACGTGAGATTCATGTGACCATAGATTCACAACGTGAGATTCATGTGAGGCCTCGAGACGGCTTTGGACCGTCCCCCTACGGAAGGTGTTTACATGGGTCAATATCAGGGTGAATCTCTTGAGAAAGTATTTTTAAATAGTAAGTGGGAGATGGAAATGTGTCAACATATCCTACGGTCTCTATCATTGGTTCACAACGTGAGATTCATGTGAGGCCTCGCGGCGGCTTTTGGACCGTCCCCCTACGGAAGGTGTTTACATGGGTCAATATCAGGGTGAATCTCCTGAGAAGGATAGGATTGTAATTTTATTTCCAATACTTGACCTACCCTACGGCGGCACTTGTTGGGATAAAATTATAAAATCTAAAATGATGGGTTACACTTACAAAGATCTCATTAAGGTTGTTAATGATTTTCTTGACCAAACTAATGGTAACTAAATGTTATAGAAATAAGAGTTATTTTGGGATAACACTTGGTTGAGATTGTCTCAGTTTAGTGAAGGAGCATTTGACCTACCCTACGGCGGCACCTGTTCTAACTCACTAAAGTATCATAGCATTAGAAATTAATGTTTTAGGGTTCATTTATCAAATTGTTTGTTTTCTATGCTGAAATTGAATGAATATTGATTGCATGTTGTTAAATAATATTTTTTTTTTATATATTTCAATATTATGTCTATTTCTCTCAATTTTATTTTTCGTTGTTAATTTGTCAAATTGAGAAAATAATATCACTTGGAAAAATAATGTTAACACTATATAATGACAATGTAAATTTTTTCTTTAATTTGTCTTTATTGAGAAACGTTCTCAAAAACCTGTTGCCAATGCTAATTGAATTGTTCATGAAGCACATGATTAATAAATCAATATAACGAGATGGCTTATACAAATTTTCTATTTGACATATTAGATGTCAAGCTAAGAAGATAAAGAAGATGACAACAACATATGAGATATTGTTGAAGTCAATAAAAGCTAGATTTAGATATTTATCTAAATAATCTCAAAAATTAAGTATTACCAAAATCCAAGAAAAGAAACCATATGACTGTAGCTAAAAGAAAATAGTTTCTAAATTAGCAAAGTAGTCATAATAAGAGGAATTTATGAAATACCTCTATAAGAAGAACATGGATAAAAGTAAATTTGATTTACTAGATTTTTTCATTACCACTTATATAGTAGATTCAGATCCACTATTAAGATTTGTTCTTCATTACACTTTATATAATTCTTGGAAAATACTTAATGATGTAGAATGATCTCTACTTGTTGGCACCAGAAAACCCATCTCAATTAATGTAGTGGGAGACATTAAGATGTCCATAAAAAATAATTGTTATTTAATGCTGAATATGGTGTTTTTAGTACCATAGGAGAAATTCAATTTCTCTAACTTTATTACTAATAAAATGTTCATATAGTATGAATATTTTAGTACTAAATTTTTATTTTCAAAATTGTTTGAAAAGTTCAGCCGAAAAATAAGAATAATTTGTATGTGTTAAATTGTTAACATATAAAATACTACACAGTGAGATATTCAGGATTATAGATTCCAGAATATAAAGACAAATTATATTCTCCTAAAATATGATACCCGTCTTTGGCATTCAAGATTGATTCTGATCAATTTGAATAAAAAGACTACTACGAAGTGATTCTCTAAATGTTAGAGTTAATTACTTTATATGTCTTAAGATCTTGCCTTTCATGCAAGATAATCCATAGATTTTTGTTGGAAAAGCCTACAGGCCAAAGAACACCGATGAATATTTCATCACTCTAGCTGATGATTATTCAAGAAATAAGTATCGTAACCTAATGCAACATAAGTCTGAATATTTTGAAAAGTTTAAGGAATATAAGACTCAAGTTGAAGGTCAATTAGGTAAATCTATCAAGACACTATGATCAGATCACAGTGAAAAGTACAGGAACCTTATGTACTAAGACTAATTGATAGAAAGTGAGATTTTATCTCAACTCTAGCACAAAGTACAATTGTGTGAAATTGTGCTGGAAGAGGAGAAACTAGACCTTGTTAGACATGGTCAGAACAATAAAGAATTACACGTCATTATCAGACTCTTGTTAGGATATACAATATAGATTGTATAGTGAACATCATTATATCTAAAAGGTGTCCATGAGACAACTTTGAGATTATAGAAGAGTAGTAAAGTTAGTTTACAACCCTTCGAGTTTTGAGAGTTTTAAGCATACATGTTGAAACTTGAATATGTTCAATAGTGTTGAAAAGTTGGTTCCAAGTGAAGCCACTAAATAGTTAATAAAAGTTGTTAACAATTTAATTACATTTGATAGTCAAATGGATCCTAGTCATGAATTGGATAAGCCTCATCGTAGTGGGAGAGTTATGAGATGACCCGACCGTTACAAGAGCTTATATGAAGCCTAAGTTGTCACATTAGATGACAAAATGTAGGGCTTCTTGACCTCAAAGTTGAAATGAGGGTCAATGACAAAGACTAGTAGACCAAAGTCATAAATCTCGAGATAGAGTAGATGTACTCATCTTTATCTAGAAATTGTAGATATTCGTGATGGGGTAAAACCCATAGGTTTTGAATATATCTACAAAAGTAAAAGATTTGTAAATAAGAAGGTACAGACCTTCAAAATAAGACTAATGACAAATATAGATGGAGAAAGTAAACTATGGATAAACTTTCTCATTTGTTGTCATATTAGAGTATATAAGCATTTCCTAATTCATAGTTGCATATGAGATATGTCAAGTGAAGGTTTAAGAATTTTTTTTTTGAAAAGAAGTCTTAAAGAATGCTTTTACAAATCAATTACATGAGTTCAGTTTCAAAAATCAAAAGCAAAAGGTTTGCAAGCAGTAAAGGTTCATTTATGAAATGAATTTGATCACTAGATTTTTGAATGTAAGGTTTGATAAAAGTATCAAAAACTATGACTTTGAATAATTATTAATGATATTGTATAGGCAAGAAAATCATTAATTACTTAGTGGAATTTTCTCATATTTTATGTGGATGACTTATTACCCATTGTGAATGCTGTAAGATTTGAATCCAACATAAAAATGTTGACTACCTAACCAATTCCAAATGAATGATTTAAATTACTGGGTATGTCCTAAAATAGAGTTTTCGAGGACAAAATGTTATTTATGTCTCACACATCTTATATTGACAAATTTGTTGTCAAGTATATGATGTAGTACTTCAAAAAATGATAATGTATCATTCTTACATGAAGTTTAGATTGTCTAAGGAATAGTGTCCTAAGACATTTCAAAATGTTGAGAACATAAGATTGACTATCTACGTTTGAGTGGGAGAAAATCTAATGTACAGTTGAGACATGACATTTGACAGTAAAATTGGTTAGCATTTATTAGTTAACCCAATGGTATGACCATTGCACGGAAAAATAAAAAAATTTCTCAAAATATCTATGGATAAATTGAGAAATTATATTTTGTGTATGAGGTTAAAGATTTGATCTTTACGAGATGCACTGGTTTTAACAAAGATTTATGGAAATCTATGTTTACCCTAGATGATGGAGTATGGTATGCAAGTTAAATGTTCTTACTTATGAAGTAAAGAACTTGCATAACTCAAATAATTTCTTATTGGTCTGAAAGATGTTTCAGATATAGTTAAGCCTAAAACGTTTTATGTAATGGCTAAACTTAAGGAACTTAGATAACATCAATATATAGGGTATCCTGAGAGAGAAAGAATCGTGGTAGGACCAAGATGACTTTTAATTGACAATCGTTTTGATCTATATAAAAAGACTTTCCAGGCTAAAGTGTTTGAAAGCCACCTAGAATGTCTAGGATTATGAGACATGTCTCATCTTCACTAGGGCAAGTGGGAGAACATGTTGGGTGTAGAGTATGCCCTAGGATACATGTCTCACCGGCTTTAGTGCAAGTGGGAGATTGTTGGGATTTATGCCCTAAAGCCTCGTAATTAATTAATAATTATTTGATAATTATTTTATTATTATTATTTGCAATTTATAATATTCATTATATAAATAAAATCCAAGGTTATTAGTGTAATCTTGAACTGTATGTAGTTGACATATGGGAGGATCATGTTCAAGTAATAACCTAAAGGGTCTATAGTATATGGATAAGGTTGGGTGCCTTATCCTGGTAACACTATTGATACGGCCCACTTTGTAATTGTTACAAATGATTTGATCCAAATCATTCATGTAGAGACATGTGAGTGGGGGTATCCTATACAATGAGTTTGTATAAGACTGGACCACGAAATATATAATCTCTCTTTATAAATCCGTTATTTGAGAAGATTAGTATTTCACAGGATGATCATATGGGACTCGATCTTAATCCTGAGTGAGTTATGAACTCCTGCCTGTGAGGGCTCGTCCTTTGATTTGTATGGGTGAGAATGGCCTTTATAGCCGATTCAATAAGCCTACCATTTTGGGGACTTGACCAAATAGGGAGTTGGGAACATAAGTTTCACAAGATGGAATTCACTTCTTCCCATATAGGGAAAGTAGATGAGTAGTTCCCTTAAGTGCTGATTTCGGGACTTGAACAATGGGGCCCCGCCCTCTCACTGGCCCGAGAGGGACTTGGTTTATGGTTGGATCATAAACAAGTTGTTCATTAGAGAATCAGTGGTACTTAAGGTGTAAGATGTAATTACAGGGGTAAAACGGACTTTTGACCCAGCTGTAATTACGAACAACTCGTGAAGGATCGACTTGCATGTAATGGTTATATCCATGGACACAACTTGTCTTACAGTGCATAAGAGTGCAACTCTAGGCCTATAGTGGAGTGACCTAGAGTTAATGAATGAAAGTCAATTAATTAATGAGTTTAATTAATTAATTTTGTATCATTGGAGCTTATAAATCTGTAGGTCCATAAGGTCCCCTTGCTAGCTCATAGTAACACTAAAAGGATCAATTTAGTTGAAAGAAAATTTGAAATATTCAAATTAATATTTAATATATTTGATATATTAAATGTAGAAGAGTAAAATATATTTATTGTATTTGATACATTAAATATTAGAGGAAATAGTTTATGTATATGATACATTAATATTAAAAACTATATACTTATGTTATTTGAATGTGATTCAAATTGGTTTAAAGTATATTATAAAAGATTAATTTTATAATATTTGAATAAGATTCAAATAAATATAAAATACATATTTTAATATATTAGATATTAAAATGTATTTTTATAAAATAAAATTAATTCCTAAAAGCCTTATTATAAATAAGACATTTAGGTTTAACCAAAAGGTTGGCCAAACACACTACTCACACCCTCTGCAGAGAATTGTTCTCTCATTCTTTCAAAGAGCTCCCACAAGCTTGATCCCGTGTTCGAGTCATAGCGAGGAAGATCTCGTGGAAAAAGGAACACAAGAAGATGATTGTTCATCAAAGGTAAAACATTTGCTTAACTTGTTTTTTAGTTTAATTCTAAACAAAACAAAAGATCGATTCCAATCGCTTCCGCTGCGGGGAATGAAGAGTTCATTCCCTTCACTAACAACTGTATAAACGAGCTCGACATGCCCAAAAGAATGTAAAACTATTAGTGAAACGGTTTTAACCTATTTAAACCAATCAAAAAATTAGCAGTAAATAAAGTACCCAAACTCTTTATTTACATGCAACAATAATTTAGTGAGTTAGAATGGTTGCTACCGACTGGTAGTCAAGCATTCCTTCACTAAACCAAGACATTCTTGACTAAATGCTAACACCAGAATAACTCTTATTCCTATAACATCTTAGTTATCGTTTTTGGTCAAGATTTACTAACACCTTAGCAAATCTGCAAGTGTGACCCTTCATTTTTAGAACGCACAGGACGGCCCCAACAACGCAACCGACTGGAATGACAAAGTTGGGAATGGCCCTATGTTTCTTTATCCATAACAGGTGACTGACTTGTTCGACCCCCATGAAACGGCCCTCCGACTGGATTGGTGCCTCCTAGGGTCACCTTGCAGGCGGAACATGGGAATCTCACGGTTCAATCCAATGGAGGAGACCGTAGGAAATACTGACGTACTTCCTTCTCCCACTTACTATAGATACTTACTCCATTCACCTTGCTATTGAAAGTTGCAAACACCACCCGACTGGAGATGCCTCTAATGGCATCATGAGGCCCTGCAAAATTCTCACTTTGTGAACTTTAGGGAGTGCGTAGCAGGAGAGGGATATATCATATATTCCTTCTCAACACTTCTACTAAGCATCGTAAACGGTAATTAGGGTAAACTACTCAGGTTTTATCCGGCTAAGAAAATAAAACCTTAAGTCTAGGCAAACAATTTACCTTAGATGTCTAGGTTATAAACATTTTACTAACCTCACACCTATAATGCATGCTCATAAAGTCGGTTAACTTTACTCAAGTACCGGATCGTCCCCAGGTAGGAGGTGTTCCGTCAACCGTCAGCTTAAATACCTCCAACCTCGAACAGGATTTCACCGGGTGAGTTTCTCATAACCTTAGCATTTACGAGATTTCGACCTATTCATCTAATGAACCTGATCGAACCATTAACCCTAAATGAACATGCTCTTTTCTTTGTTATAGATTTTAAAAGTCTAAGTCATTTTTACAACACTTGCAAAACTAGACTTTCTACAACAACTTCTATATGCTACTCAAACATACATTCGCTAAGGCATGACAAATTGAATATTTAACTTTATAATCAATATAACACTTATATCGATTATGCTCTTAAATATACAACTCCTAATTCATAAATTAATATAACACTTATATCAATTATTTATGAATTAAGCATGCATCCTATACATTATAACAATTATAACATACAATATGCATCTAAGTTGGATGTTTAATTTCATAATTAATATAACACTTATATTAATTATTCTATTAAGCAAACAACAACTAATTCATGAATTAATATAACACTTATATTAATACTCATGAATTAAACATGCATCCAATATATTATAACACTTATAACCTATAATATGCATAAAACCATGGCAACCTATGTTGTATATTTAATTTCATAATTAATATAACACTTATATCAATTATTCTATTAAATTATTAACATCTAATTCATGAATTAATATAACTCTTATATTAATACTCATGAATTGCCAAATATGCATACTATATATTATAACACTTATAACATAAAACCAATGCATGGAGCATGCTTCCTATGGTGGGATTTTAAATCTATATGGCATACGATATGCACATACAAACATGGATTTTAATTAAAACATACATTCGCAATGCATAATTAATTAAACACACTAAAGTGGATCGATTTTGGCATTTAGCAAGCAATAACTAATTTATTACAAGCTTGAACAACAAGCTAAGTCTTGAGCCGACTTCGAACTCTTCGCACCGCTTTTGACTAGCTTGCTTCCTCCGAATGCTTCGGTCAATTTCTCTTCGAATTTCTCCTCGAATTGCTTAGAACGAGTTGAACTTATACCGAACATTTCGGCGAGCTCCAAACTCGAGCTTCTTTCACAAAGAAACCTATATGGACTCTAATGACTCTAAAAATACAGACTCTTCCGCACGCATTAAAGCCCATACATTCTCGGGCAATTACATATAATGAAATTCAAATAGAAACTATGCCAAAATCGATATTCACTTTAGACATCCATTCAGAAACAATTTCTAAATTAAAATACCCACCAACTTAAATTGATGCAAATTGAGTTAATCACAAAATCGCTCTGATACCAATTGATGGAGCGACATGCGCAGCGGAAAGCGATTTCAGACCGATGATACTCTAATTTCATCAATTTAACAAATAGTAAGCATGCTAAAACGACGGAAATAAGAAATTTAGAATACATACCCTTGTAGTTTCAAATTTCTTCAAGCTCCGCCGCACGTTCCTCGTCACGAACTCTTCCGACCTCTTCTCACGAACACCCCGAGGACCACCCCAGGTAGTCCCGCTATCCTCAGCGCCGCGCAACGGAGTTGTGGGACTCCGAAAAGAAGAGAAAAGAAAAAGAAAAAAGAAGAAGAAGAAGAAGAAATAAGGCAGAGGGCAAAGTTCTTAAAAATGAAAAAAAACAACAAATTTTTTTTTTCACTTTTTCAAAACCTTCGTATCTTTCAAAAATGAAAACAAGTTTTTCAATTTTTTTCAAACTTTCAGTCCTCTGCCATATACCCCTCTCTTTGCCATTCCATATATATATATATATATGTTAATATATATATATATATATGTGTCTTGGTGCATGCAAGACACATATATATATAATTATTATTATTATTAAAAATAATAATAATAATTTTATTTATTAAACTTTTTAATAAATAAAATATATATATAATTATTAATTAAACTTTTTAATTAATAATTATTATTTAATTCAATATCAAATATTAATTAAACAATATGATTAAACTCGGTTTTCCGAAAACCGACTTTTTTTTTTTTTTTTTTTTTTTTTTATACATGAATCCTATTCATGTATTTGGCCAATCCCATATTTAAATCATATTTAAATATGTCCATCCTTCTTCCATAAACCGAATTTGAACAATTCAAATTCTTTTTCTTTTAATTTTCTCTTATACTGTTGCACGACGTTATCCGAGCTAGCCAGGAGAACCTAAAGGACCTACAGATCATGAGCTCCAACGATACGAGATTATTCGGTCAAAACTCTTTTAACCCGAATCAATCAACATTCGTTAAACCCCCGGAGACTCCACTATAGTCCGAGGGCTGCACTCTCCTCACTGTAGATATATTGTGTCCTCTTGATATAACCGTTATCGGTAAGTCAATCCTTCACAGGTTGTTCGTAATAACAGTTGGGTCATTTAAACCGTTTAACCCCTGCATTACATCTTGTTCCTTAAGTACCACTGACACCTCTAATGAACAATAGATCTGTGGTCCAACCATCAGATCAATATAACTCTCTCATCACATGAGAGTGTGAGCTCACATTGTTCAAGCCCCGGAGTCAGCTATTAAGGAAACAACCTATCTACTAACCCTTAAAAGTGGGTTAGGAGTGAATTCCAATCTTGCTATACTATGTCCCCAGCTACTTATTCGACTTTATCCCCAAGTTGGTAGGCTTATTGAGCGGGCGATCCGCCACTCTCACCCGTACAAGTCAAAGGATACTTCCGAATAAGCAGGAGTTCATAGCGAGCTCAGGATTGAGATCGAGTTACCTAGGCCATCAATATGTATAAGTCGGTCTCATCAGTAAACGGAGTTATAAAGAGAGAGCGACTTAATACGCGGTTCGATCTTGTGTAAACTCTTTACACAGGACGCCCTCACTTGCACATCTCCATGTGGAACGATTCAGATCACATCGTTCTGTACAATACAAAGTGAGCCGCATCCAATAGTGTTACCAGGATAAGGTACCCAGCCTTATCCGTATACTATAGACCGTTTTGACTGACTACTTGAGCCTGATCCACAATCATGTCATACATGAGGCTCAAGTACTCATATTCAGCCAAGGGTGTTGGGCATTGGTATAGGTTAACGTAAACACGTTTCACTTTATTCCAGTAAACTATTTTACTGAATAAAACTAATAACTCTTTATTCTAAATAGAATCTTTACAAACATAACATTTACAAACCACGAGTTTTAGTACATAAAACCCAACAATATGTTTATTAAAAATTAAATTTTGTGTCATATAAACTTTCAAAGAGGAAAAAATTCATTTTATTCCATATAAGATCGTGTACTTTATGATAACAAAAACAAAACTTCTCACAAACACTTATTCGTGACACTATCTATGTTGAACAACGTTTCAATTAAGGGCGTGTAACTCTTATGGTAAAGCGGTCGCTACGCAAGCGAGTGGCACGAGATTTAATTCCACTCACCACCAAATATTTTTGTTTTTTTCATCCTACAAGATTGTTCATTGATAAAAAAGAAATATTTAGAAATTTTAAATTTAGCTTATTTCAACATATGGGGGTGTAGCTCATATGGTAGAGCGTTCGCTTTGCATGCAAGAAGCATAGGGTCCGATTCCCTGCACCTCCATTAATAGTGTTTATAGCACAAGAATTTATTTCTTATAATTTTTCAAACAGCAGAAGATTGTGTACTTTTTTCTTCATGGCAACAAAAACGCAACCTCTCACACACATATATTTGTGACACTAATTATTGAACACGACATCAATTATAAGGGTGTAGCTCATATGGTAGAGCGCTCGCTTCCCATGCGAGAGGCATGGGGTTCGATTCCCCGCACCTCCAAAGATTCTAACAAGTTCTTCTTTCCTTTCAAGACCAAAAATAACTTTTGAGTTGATTACTCGAATTGTTTTTAATGCATATGGTAAAGCGCGCTTGGTTTGCACGCGAGGCACTGGTTTCGATTCCTTGTAGCTCCATAAATTCTGGTTAATCTAAGTACATTATTTAAAACAATCTTAATTAACCATATCAATAAATACTTAAATGGTCCATAAAAAAGTTATATGTTTATTAAAAATTAAATTTTGTGTCATATTTTTTTTTTTTGACAACATGTTGCGGGGTGGGGGATTGAAGCTAGGACTCAATAAATACTTAAATGGTCCATAAAAAAGTTATATGTTTATTAAAAATTAAATTTTGTGTCATATTTTTTTTGTTTTTGACAACATGTTGTGGGGTGGTGGATTGAAGCTAGGACTTCATGATTACTAGGCGATAGATCATGCCATTGAGCTATGCTCTTGTTGGAAAATTTTTTGTGTCATATAAACTTTTAAAGAGGAAAAAATTCATTTTATTCCATATAAGATTGTGTACTTTATGATAACAAAAACAAAACTTCTCACAAACATTTATTCGTGACAGTATCTATATTGAACAATGTTTCAATTAAGGTCGTGTAACTCTTATGGTAGTGCGGTCGTTCTGCAGGCGAGTGGCACGAGATTTGATTCCACTCACCTCCATAGATTTTTGTTTTTTTCATCCTACATGATTGTTCAATGATAAAAAAGAAATATTTAGAAATTTTAAATTTAGCTTATTTCAAAATATGGTGGTGTAGCTCATATAGTAGAGCGCTCGCTTTGCATGCGAGAGACACAGGGTTCTGAAGGAGCGCACGTAGCGCAGCGGAAGCGAGTCGGATCATTGACACTTTAATTTCATCAATTTAGCTAAATAAGAAACATGCTCAAAGCTTTGAAATAAAAGGAATTAGAACACATACCTCTTGTAGTTCTAAAAACTTCTATTCCGATGCTCGAATCTCTTCACGAACACCTCGAACCTTCTGTCGAACACTTTGAGGACGACCTCTGGTCGTCCCGCTATCCTCGGGACGAGCAACGGAGTGGTGGGACTCCTTTATGAAAGAAAAAGTTTGGAAGATGAAGATGGGAAGGTGAAAGAGATGAGATTTGGTGAGAAATATCTAAATATTAAAACTCTTTGAAAATTCATCAACCTCAAACCATTTGAACTTCATCCAATTTATAGGCAATTCACATGCAACAAACTCTTTGCTTAGCATGACACCTCAAATTGGATGAATTAGTCTTCACACAAGTGTTCAACAATTGATGAGTTTATGCATGTTGTTGGTGATTCACAATCCACTTCACAACTTGGATAAACCCACTCAACTTGGATAAATCCACTCGACTTGGATAAATCCACTTGACTTGGATAATCCCACTTGTAATATTTTGTCATTTTAAAATTAATTCTTAATTAATTTTAATAAACAAAATAAATTTTAATTAATTAATATTATTATTTAATTTAATATCAAATATTAATTAAATAATAAGACTAATCCCGGTATCTTAAACCGAATCGTCACACATGAATCTCTATTCATGTTTTAGACCGATCCCATATTTAAATCATATTTAAATATGTCCATCATTCTTCCAAAAAAGAATTTGAATAAATTCTAATTCTTTTTCTCTCATATTGTTACAAGGCTTAATCTGAGCTAACCAGGAGAACCTAAAGGACCTACAGATCATGAGCTCCAACGATACAAGATTAACCGGCCAAACTCTTTAGCCAAGCTAACCAACATTCGTTAACCCTCGGAGACTCCACTAAATTTCAAGGGTTGCACTCTCCTCACCGTAGATATATTTTTGTCCTCTTGATATAACCATCATCAGTAAGTCGATCCTTCACAGGTCGTTCGTATTTACAGCTTGGTCAAAATAACCGTTTTACCCCTGTAATTACATCTTGTTCCTTAAGTCCCACTGATCCTCTAATGAACTATTGGTTTGTGGTCCAACCACCAAACCGATTCGTATGTGATCTCATCACTATACCAAGTCCCTCTCGGGCCAATGAGAGGAGGGGATCCCTAGTTCAAGACTCGGAGTCAGCACTTAAGGGAACACCTCTCTACTAATCCCTCAAGGCGGGTAGAAGTGAATTCCATCTCGCAGGACTATGTTCCCAGCTACCTACCCAGTCTTATCCCCAAGATGGTAGGCTTGTTGAGTCAACGATCTCGGGCCACTCTCACCCATACAAGTCAAAGGATAAGCCCGAATAAACAGGAGTTCATAGCGTGCTCAGGATTCAGATCGAGTTACCTAGGTCATCATATGAAAAAGTCGGTCTTTACAGTAAACGGAGTTGTAAAGAAAGAGTGACTTTATTTCTCGGTTCAGTATGATGCAAACTCATTGCATAGGACTCCCCCACTCACATGTCTTCACATGAACGATTTCGGATCACATCGTTTGTACTATACAAAGTGGGCCGCGTCCAATAGTGTCCCCAGGATAAGGTACCCAACCTTATCCCTATACTATAGACTATTCTGGCTATCACTCGAACTTGATCCACATTCATGTCACCACATGAAGTTCAAGTATACATCCTATAGCCATGGGTTCTTAGTTTATTGAAGTTAGGTTAAAAGTAAACACAATTCACTTTATTCAATAACAACTTTACTGAATAAAACTCAATAACAACTTTATTGCAAAATAGAATATATATTCAGTTTTCAAACCACGAGTTTTAGGACATAAAACCCAACAAACTCCCACTTGGACTAAAACGTCAGTGGAGTATTACATGCTGGATGAGAAAAACTGGAATATCAAATATATCCATGGCTTTTCTCCCACTATCCAACTGTACAACTCGCAGTCCTATATTCACTAGGTGCCCCTCGAACACTTTAGCCGTGAGGGACTTTGTAAACGAATCAGCAATATTCTGCTCTGAGGCGATCTGCATAACGATCACGTCTCCTCGATGCACTATCTCCCTAATGAGATAATATTTCCGCTCAATGTGCTTTCCACGCTTATGACTTCTTGGTTCTCTGGAATTTGCTAGAGCACCAGTATTATCACAATAAAGTGTGATAGGCAAATTCATATTTGGAACAACTTCTGAATCCGTCAAGAACTTCCTAAGCCATACAACCTCTTTCCGAGCTTCGCAAGCCACGACATACTCAACTTCCATGGTGGAGTAAGCAATACAACCTTGCTTTATACTCCTCCATATTATTTCCCCTCCGTTAAGAGTGAACACTAATCCCGATGTGGATTTTCTTGAATCCTTATCGGTTTGAAAATCAAAGTCAATGTATCCTGTAAGGATCAAATACTTCGCGTCATACACGAGCACATAGTCCCTCATTCTCCGAAGATACTTGAGGATATGTTTAACGGCAGTCCAATGATCATATTCCGGAATGGACTCGTACCTACTGACAATTCCTACTGCATAACATATGTCGGGTCTTGTACATAACATGACGTACATTAGACTACCGACTGCTGATGTATAGGGAATTCGTCTCATATCCTCAACTTCTTGAGGTGTCTTAGGACACTCTTCCTTTGACAATTGAATTTCGTGCCTGAAAGGTAAAGAACCCTTCTTGGAATTCTGCATATAATATCGTATCAACACCTTGTCGATATAAAATGTTTGAGACAACGCTAGCGTTTTGTTCTTACGATTCCTTACGATTTGAATCCATAGAACAAACTGAGCCTCTCCCAAATCTTTCATTTGGAATTGGGTCGCTAGCCATTGCTTAACATCAGTCAGGAATCCTAAATCATTCCCAATGAGTAGGATATCATCTACGTATAAGACTAAAAAAGCTACAATAGAATTGACTATTTTCTTGTAGACACAAGGTTCGTCAACATTCTGTTCAAAGCCATAAGATTTGATTGCAGTATCAAACCTTATATTCC
This sequence comes from Herpetospermum pedunculosum, assembly GCA_028017165.1. Classification (NCBI taxonomy): domain Eukaryota; kingdom Viridiplantae; phylum Streptophyta; class Magnoliopsida; order Cucurbitales; family Cucurbitaceae; genus Herpetospermum; species Herpetospermum pedunculosum. Next base: position 47,958,605 of record CM051529.1, read on the forward strand.
AGGATCCAGACGCTTGCTTCAACCCATAAATGGATCGATTAAGCTTGCAAACTTTTTGCTCTTGACCCTGAACTATGAACCCCTTTCGTTGAGCCATATAGATACTAACTTCAAGATTGCCATTCAGAAAGGCTGTCTTGACATCCATTTGCCAAATTTCATAATCATAAAACGTGGCAATGGATAAGAGTATTCTAATCGAGTTTAACATGGCAACAGGGGAGAAGGTTTCTTCATAGTCCACCTCTTCCCTCTGGGAATAACCCTTTGCCACCAGTCGAGCCTTAAAGGTTTGCACCTTACCGGCTTGGTCTCCTTTTCTCTTGTAGATTGTTGCGCGCTCAGTGTGTATGTAAAATGTAAATGCGAAGAGCGCTAAGATCATGCAAGCATACATGGTCTGCAGCAAGTGATAAGTATAATTTAATTCGTTTTCCCACAGAGATTGAGTTTAGTGACTAACAATTTGATGTGTTAAATTAGCTAAGGTAACTTAAATTGGGTAGATTTTGGGTTGATGTACTGAAATATAGAAGAAGCAAGAAGGATGCAATTATAAATGCAAAGCAAGTAAAGAGGTAAAACTTATAATGTGGAGAAGTAGAATTGCGGTTCTCGCAATTTTCTCGAAATAAATTCGCAAAGGATAAAAACCTACGGAAAAGACTAAGGCAAAAGGCAGAAATGGTTATTGCGGTTCCCGCAATAATCTAGCAATAAAATAACAACGATTTGAAATCTAAAGTAAGACAGCAAGGTCGACTTAAGAGTCCTCTATAGGCATTTAACTATGATCATTCAACAGTAACTTAACATCTCATGCATCGTCTTAGCTAGTTCTCATGCATCTTCCGATTACATGCATTAGTTTCTTAGATTACTTCTGTCCAAGTAAAGCTAACAACCTATTCATAAACACATGCTAATAAACGTGCTAGGAGAATGTCTATTCCTAGGCCACTCTCTATTTACCATAAAAGGCTAACATGAATGAACGACTCGGAATTCCTACTCCTTCCAGAGGTTAGGAATTTATTAGACAAAATGGATGGCCGGTCGAAATTGCCCATGGGATGAAGATCACATTCATTCAATGCATTCATGCTACTTTACATGCTGAATTCACATAAGTCTATCCTATAGATTCATCCTAGCAAACCTCTTTTTAGTTAGTTACTCATGGTTTTCGAAGAATTTAAGAATACTAATTGATTAAGCATGGAATGAAGAACTCAACAAAACTTAATTGATTACTCTTAAAAAGGCAAATCTCATAACAATTCGTAAAGCAACAACCGTTGATCTGAAAGCAATATTTAAAGGGTAAAACAGTAAATGGTTCTGAACAACGCTTAAAGAAGAATAATAGTTCATTAGAAAGCAGTAAAGGAAAGATGTAAATTGCGTGAGGATCTTCCAAGTCGTGAATCGCCTCGGATGAAGGGGAAGATTAGCTGATCTTGGGGATAAATTCAATCAGAAGAGAAGATGAATCTTCTCTTCTTCCTCTCGAATTATCAACGCCAAGGGCTTTGTTTCTTCGATCCATCAACCGGGGGAAAAGGATTTCGTCTTCAAGTTCTTCACTATCGAGTTGTGTTTGAATTGAGGGAAATTCAATTGCTTTGATCCTTCATCTAACCCTCTTTATATAGCTTTTAGGTAGTTGCCAAAGGCTGCTCATTAATCGTGGATCACCATTCAACTTTGTGAGGTAGTCAAGCTTGACATGTGGCAACAGCAGGGAGAGTTGACGGCTGGAAAATCGCAGTCAACAAAGACTGTTGGCTGGAAAAATGCAGCAGCAAAGACTGTTTCATTGCGAGGGCCACAATTTTTCCGCAATGTTCCTACAATGTACATTTTAGCTCTTTTACATCATTTTGCATCCTTTTTCGTTCCTTTTCCAAATAAGCCGTAATTTAGCATCATTTCTCAAATTCTCACATTTAAGCACACATTAAGCTAACTTCTAACAAAAACACTCAGGAATTTCCATGATTTCTAGGTAAATATGGCCTTAAATAATGTATTTTTGGAGAGGTAACACAGATCAACTTGCAACCAATAGGTCTTTCACCATCAGGTTGCTCTACAAGATCCCAGACCGAATTGAAGTACATCGACTCCATTTCGAGGTCCATGGCTTTAAGCCACTACTCCTTATCTATGTCATTCATTGCCTGTTTAAAGGTCAATGGATCCTCAACGCCGTCATCAGGTATGACGACCTGGGTTTCCATTAAACCCATGTAGCGGTCGGGTTGTCTCACATCCCTCCCACTACGTCGAGGTATTCTCAACTCTTGAGAAGGACCAGCCTGATCATCAACTCTTGTTGACCCATCTGTAGCTTTCCTGGAAAGTTCGGTCAAAACAATTTTGCTTGAAGGTTGATGATCTCTCATGTGGTCTTCCTCTAAGAACGTGGCGTTTGTCGACACAAACACCTTGTTCTCTTGAGGATCGTAAAATAGACCACCTTTCGTTTCCTTGGGGTACCCTACAAATAGGCATAATTTTGAACGAATTTCCAATTTCTTTGGATTGGTCACTAACACGTGTGTCGGACACCCCCAAATCCTGAAGTGACGTAAACTACCGTTACGCCCTCTCCATAACTCATAAGGTGTTTCTGAAACACTCTTATAGGGAACCATGTTCAAAATATATACAGCAGCCTCTACTGCATATCCCCAAAACGAACTAGGCAGTTGAGCATAGCTCATCATAGATCGAACCATGTCTAACAGGGTTCTATTTCTCCTTTCGGACACACACCGTTCTGCTGCGGTGTTCCGGGCGCTGAGAGTTGGGATACTATTCCATGTTCTATCATATAGTCCTAGAATCTTAAATCCATATACTCTCCACCTCGATCTGATCGGAGTGTTTTAATCGTTTTACCTAATGTGTTCTCAACCTCTGTCTTATACTCCTTAAACTTTTCAAGAGCTTCGGACTTATGATGCATTAGGTAAAGACAGTCGTACCTAGAATAATCATCAATGAAGCTGATTAAATATTTATACCCTCCTCGTGCTTTAACATTCATCGGACCACAAAAGTCTGAATGTACAAGCTCTAGAGTTTCTTTGGACCTGTGACCTTTTGTCAGAAAAAAATCGTTTGGTCATCTTGCCCTCAAGACAAGACTCACATGGTGGTAAAGAGTTGTCCTCTAACCGATTTAGGAGACCACTCTTAACCAATCTCCCAATCGTATTGAGATTAATGTGGCCTAGTCTAAAGTGCCAAACATAGGTACTTGGAGAAAGTTTCTGCCTTTTAGTTTGAGTCTGAGTTGTTTTAAACATCTCGGTGTTCAAAATAGCTTTTGCCTCTATTGGTTTTAACACATATAAGTAGTTTTCAAGTTTCGTTGAACATATATGTACACCTCTTTTGCTAATGAACGCTTCATTAAAATCAAAAGATACTTTATACAAATGTCCAAGCAAACAAGAGATAGATACAAGGTTTCTTTTAAAGCTAGGAACCAACAATACATTTTCAAGTCAAATGAAACTATCCTATATAACAACTTGACAGCTCCCACTGCCTTGGCTGAGACAACCTCTCCTGTTCCAACCCTGAGAGTTATCTCACATTCAGCAAGCAGCTGCCAGGAACTAGTTTCCTGGAAAGAAGAACAAACATGATTAGTGGCTCCTGAATCCAGTATCCACTAAACATGTTTCAACAACGAGTAAATCATATTTACTTTGTTGTTTCTTCTCAGCTTTACTCGCCATGAGGGTATCATGATAGACCGATGAGGACGATTGTCCAAACATCGTCTGTAAGGAATCCATGATCTCCTTAGCGGAGACCATTACCTCATGCTTCTTAGCTAACACATCGGATGTGCTGGCCAAGATGTAGACTCGGGCTTTATCATTAGCCCTAGTCCACCTGTCAAATGCATCTCGAACAGTTCGAGTTGCATACGAGCTAGGAGTGGGAGGACATTCCTCTGTTAAGACAAACCTAAGATCATCGATAACAAGAATCGTATTCAAGTTCGATTTCCAGGTCGTGTAGTTATCGCCGTTTAGTTTATCAGAAGCTAGTAATTGGATAAACGAGCTAGACATGCTGAAAAAGAATAAATTCTATTAGTGTATTGATTTTAACCCATTTCATACATCCAAATAAGATTTTAACAAAAGTAATAATGTACCCAAAAACTCATTATTAATTTGCAACGATACTTCAGTGAGTCAGAGCAACCGCTACCGAGGGGCAGTCAATCACTAATTCACTGAACCAAGTCATTCTTGACTAAATGCTAATACCAAAATAACTCATATTCTTATAGCACCTTAGTTATCGCTACTTCGGTCAAGAATCTACTAACAACTTAGTAATCTTTTGTAAGTGTGACCCGCCATTTTCAGAACTCAGAGGTCGGCCCCAACATTGCAACCGAATGGATATGTCAGAGTTGGGAATGAACCTAAGAGACCCTATCCATTTATGGAGATTGAGTTGTTCCGACTCCCATGAAACGACCCTCCGAATGGACGGTGCTACTATGGGCGACCAGCAGGCGGAACATGGGAATCTCACGGTTCAACCTAATGTTGGAGACCGCAGGATGTATTGACATACTTCCTTCTCCCACTTACTATAAATACTTTCTGCATTCACCTTGCTCTTGATTTATGCAAACACCATCCGAATGGGGATGCCCTATTGACATCACGAGGCCGAGCATACATTTCACGGTGTGAACTTCGCGGAGAGCGTAGGAGGAGATCGATACATCATATATACCTTCTCAACACCCTACTAAGTATTTTATACAGTTTGGGTATACTTTTACTTAGGTATTATCCGGCTAAGACAATAAAACCTAAGTCTAGGTAAAAATAGATTTTTACCTCTCACGTGCATGCTCATAAAGTCGGGTTAACCTAACTCAAGTACTGGGTTGATCCCCAGGTAGGAGGTGTTCCGTAAACCGTCATCTTAAATACCTCCAACCTTAGTACAGGATCTCACCGGGTGAGTTCTCTCGTAACCTTAGCTTTACAAGATATCGACCTAACTATTAAAACGAATCGATACTAAATTCTTAATCGCATTGGAATTCTTTAACCCTGAATGAGCATGCATTTATCTTTGTTATAGATTTTAAATGTCTATCTCATTTTACAGCGCTTTATAAAACAAAGACTTTCTATAACATGCTTCCTAAGCTAGAATATAACCATTACATTCATTTTATAACATGCTTCCCAAGCAAGAATATAACAATTATATTCAACTAAGGCAACTATGTTGTATGTTTAATTTCACAATTAATATAACACTTATATCAATTACACTTTTAAACAAGCAACATTCAATTCATAAATTAATATAACACTTATATTAATTCTCATGAATTAACCATGCATATTATACAACATAACACTTATATTATACTTTCAATGCATGCAACATGCTTCCTATGATGGGATTTGAAATCTGTATGACATACTTTATGCACATACAAGGGACTTTAATTAAAACATACATTCACAATGCATAATTAATTAAACACACTAAAGTGGACCAGTTTTGGCATCACGGGCAAGCAAGCAACTAAATTATTACAAGAATAATTCATAAACTAGGTTGAGACGCTTCCGAACCCTTCGAACCGCCACGAACCAGCTTGAATTTGCTTGAACCGACCAAAAAACAGCACCAAAAACTTCAACAAAAACTGAACCAATTCAAAACAGCAAACCCGTCTTCAACAGCTCAAAACCGGAGAAAACCAACCCGAACTGGACCAAACGAGCGCTGAACTGAACCGTCAGAGGGTGAAGAACCCAGAACCGGTCTGACTTTCAGTGAACCGGACCGCCCGAGGATCGAACCGGACCATTTCTTCCACCTTGCGCTGAACCGGTTTTGTGCTGGAATTTTGCAGGAAAAAAAAGACAGCAAGCTGCTTTTTCCGACACCCGAGCTTCTGTCTTCGAATTGAAAGCCTATATGGACTCTAATGACTCCGACTTTTTTACAGACTCTTCTTCACACATTAAAGCCCATACACGCTCGGGAAATTACAGAACGAAGTACAAAACAAAGCTGAAAAAAATATGCCAAAACCGGAAAAACACTTTAGACGCCCAGAAAAATAATTTCTAAAACAAATACCCACCGAGCTCAAATTGATGCAAATTGAGTGACAAAAAAATGCTCTGATACCAATTGAAGGAGCGCACGTAGTGCAGCGGAAGCGAGTCGGATCATTGGCACTTTAATTTCATCAATTTAGCTAAATAAGAAACATGCTCAAAGCTTTGAAATAAAAGGAATTAGAACACATACCTCTTGTAGTTCTAAAAACTTCTATTACGATGCTCGAATCTCTTCACGAACACCTCGAACCTTCTCTCGAACACTTTGAAGACCACCTCCGGTAGTCCCGCTATCCTCGGGCCGAGCAACGGAATGGTGGGACTCCTTTATGAAAGAAAAAGTTTGGAAGATGAAGATGGGAAGGTGAAAGAGATGAGATTTTGTGAGAAATATCTAACACTTAGCTTTCTAATTTCTCAAGTAACATGAACTCTTCATGTTCATCCAAATATTCAAACTCTTTGAAAATTCATCAACCTCAAACCATTTGAACTTCGTCCAATTTATAGGCAATTCACATGCAACAAACTCTTTGCTTAGCATGACACCTCAAATTGGATGGATTAGTCTTCAACCAAGTGTTCCAAAATTGATGAGTTTATGCATGTGGTTGGTGATTCACAATCCACTTCACAGCTTGGATAAACCCACTCAACTTGGATAAATCCACTCAACTTGGATAAATCCACTTGACTTGGATAATCCCACTTGTAATATTTTGTCATTTTAAAATTAATTCATAATTAATTTTAATAAACAAAATAAATTTTAATTAATTAAACTTTTTAATTAATTAATATTATTATTTAATTCAATATCAAATATTAATTAAATAATAAGACTAATCCCGGTTTCTTAAACCGAATCATCACACATGAATCCCTATTCATGTTTTAGTCCGATCCCATATTTAAATCATATTTAAATATGTCCATCATTCTTCCAAAAACAAATTTGAATAAATTCAAATTCTTTTTCTCTCATATTGTTACACGACTTAATCTGAGCTAGCAAAGAGAACCTAAAGGACCTACAAATCATGAGCTCTAACGATACAAGATTAACCGGCCAAACTCTTTAGCCAAGCTAACCAACATTCGTTAACCCCCGGAGACTCCACTAAAGTCCAAGGGTTGCACTCTCCTCACCGTAGATATATTTCTGTCCTCTTGATATAACCATTATCAGTAAGTCGATCCTTCACAGGTCGTTCGTAATTACAGCTGGGTCAAAATAACCGTTTTACCCCCATAATTACATCTTGTTCCTTAAGTCCTACTGATCCTCTAATGAACTACTGGTTTGTGGTCCAACCACCAAACCGATTCGTATGTGATCTCATCACTATACCAAGTCCCTCTCGGGCCAATGAGAGGAGGGGATCCCTAGTTCAAGACTCGGAGTCAGCACTTAAGGGAACAACCTCTCTACTAATCCCTCAAGGCGGGTAGGAGTGAATTCCATCTCGCAAGACTATGTTCCCAGCTACCTACCCAGTCTTATCCCCAAGATGGTAGGCTTATTGAGTCGACGATCTCGGGCCACTCTCACCCATACAAGTCAAAGGATAAGCCCGAATAAACAGGAGTTCATAGCGTGCTCAGGATTCTGATCGAGTTACCTAGGTCATCATATGGAAGAGTCGGTCTTTACAGTAAACGAAGTTGTAAAGAAAGAGTGACTTTATTTCACGGTTCAGTCTTATGCAAACTAATTGCATAAGACTCCCCCACTCACATGTCTCCACATGAACGATTTCGGATCACATCGTTTGTACTATACAAAGTGGGTCGCGTCCAATAATGTCCCCAGGATAAGGTACCCAACCTTATCCCTATACTATAGACTATTCTGACTATCACTCGAACTTGATCCACAATCATATCACCACATGAAGTTCAAGTATACATCTTATAGCCATGGGTTCTTAGTTTATTGGAGTTAGGTTAAAAGTAAACACAATTCACTTTATTCAATAACAACTTTACTGAATAAAACTCAATAACAACTTTATTGCAAAATAGAATATATATTTAGTTTACAAACCACGAGTTTTAGGACATAAAACCCAACAGGTTCGACTCCCTACACCTCCATGAATTGTTAACACAAGAATATAATTCATATAATTTTTCAAATAGATAAAATTTCAACAGAAGATTGTGTTGAAGGAGGGACCAAAGTTTTCTCTCGGGTGAGCTATTCTTTTTCTCACCGGCGGCGAAACTTTTGGTATTTTTGGGAAGTCAAGTGTTGCGGTTGGGATCCTCTACGAGTGATCAGTAAGGTAGAGCAGGGCCTCTCCCTAATATGACGACGAACGATTTCTTTAAAAAGCTGGAGAAGTTAACTCTCACGGCAGCAGAGGAACGTGTAGCAGAGATTGATGAAGAGAGGATTGTGGATTTCGCGAATAAAAGAAAAAATGACATGGTGGTCAACATCTACTCGATGAGGCCGATAATATTTGAAGTTTTTCGAATTATTAAGCCTCGGATTTGGAACAATGACGGAATGGTGAAGTTCGAAAAGGTTGGGCAAAACATTTTCCTTTGTAAATTCAAAACCGATCGTGAAAAGAGAAGAATTTTGGAAGGAGGACCATGGTTTTTTGACAAGGTCGTCCTAATTTTTGCTGAACCAGACGGACGTAGGAGCTACGACTCCCTCGATTTCAGGTACGTACCTTTTTGGCTTCTCTTCCATAGATTGCCTGCTGCAGGATTTTCACGAAAACTTGCGGTCACTTTGGGTAATATGGCTGGGAAGTTTGTTAAAGTTTATACTCATGAAGAGGGAAATGTGAGAGGGCAGATTATGCGGGTAAAATGCCAAATCGATGTCATTCTACCATTATTGAGAGGTTAGAAGGTTCGAATAGGGTCAATCACCGATGGGATTTGGAGCCTGATTACATATGAAAAACTTCCCGATTTCTATTATGGTTGTGGGAAGCTTGGGAATTCTCTAAAGGACTGTGAAACACACTCTCAGACGATCGAATCTGAACTGGAATATGGTGATGATTTACGAGAATCTGCCCCCCCAATTTCGAGGAACTTTGGCCGACCAGATGGAGGGGGACAAAGTGGTCGAGGAAGAGGTCGGGGTCGAACGAATCAAGGAGTTTGGTCAGGAAATGAAACATGGATGAAAGAGGCTACCAACGGTGGACCGAAACCAAAGAGATCTCCACCGGAGGTAGTGGATGACTCTCCCGTAATAGTTAGCGGTACACCACCGGCAGAAGCTTTGCCGGAGAGGGAAGCAACAACGAATTTGATTGAGATGTTACGGAAAAGGAAAGAAATTAAAACGGGGAAATCAATTGTGGAGGAAATAAGGGGATTTGAGGAAATTAGAGATTCGTTCTCAGAAGGAAAGTCAAATGGAGGAGGGGGGGCATTAATTTTAGGGGGAAACCAGAGGAATGTCTAAAAGTAAGGAAGGCAATAAGAAAAATGTCTAATGTCTTTTTTTCTTTTGAATTATGTCTAAAACCTATATTTAGTAAGTTATTTACAACCAAATGGACAAGTCTACCCTTCCATAATTTATCCTAATTTTGAGAATAAAAAAATTAATATTTAAAAATATAAAATGTTAGGAGGAGAGAGAAAATAGTTCTAGCCGTGGATTTAACAGAGAGGGGACGTTAAAAATCTTAGAACTGAAATGACATTTATCCCATGAGTATTACATAAATATACCTCTTGTCCCAAATAATTAATAAATGAGTCTAGACAAAATGAATCCATAAGTGGCGGTCGGTGTGTGAATGCCTACAAACAGAGTAAAAATAATACGAACAGTTGTTGTGTGTGCATGACTGCATACGTAGTAAGTGAAACATACACGGCACTGGGGGGACCATATATGTTTAACCATAGGAAGTGTGATAGCCAACGAAGCAACAATCAACGTAGGTCTGTGCATGACTGCACACAGAGCAAAAACAAAGCAGGGTGTCTGTGTGTATGTCTGCAAACGGAGTAAAAAGAATATCAACGGTGGCGGTGTGTGCATGCCTGCACACATAGAAGAAATGGGCATAAACGATTTCTGTAGGGGGAACCGGAAATATGTATACCCCGAAGAAGTTATACAGCCAACGAATGAACCATCACTATGGGGTGTGCATTACTGCATACAGAGTAATAAAAGAGGCCAACAACTTAAAAGAGAGAATACTATATTTTTAAATAAGGTAACGATTCCCAATATTTTGATATCATGTAGTTTATGGGGTAGAGAGAAACCTGCACCACGCTGCCTAGAATTAAATTTATCCTCAGAAGTTGCTTCGATTCGACCTAGAGGCAGAAAAGACATACGCATACCTTCTTCGACATCGTTCTTCTTCTTCGACATCGTTCTTCTTCTTCGACCTAGAGGCAGAGCACACCGAAAACACAAAACGCAGTTCTTCTTTTGTTTGGCATTACCTTCTTTGGCAGAAAACACTGAAAACACACACTACCTTCTTCGACATCTTTCGAAGTAAACACCACGCATTAGACAGGGAAGTTCGACCTACAGTCGTGGTAAGCATTTTCCTCATTTTCGTAAGCATTTTCCTCTCTTGCATTTTTTCTTCATCACTGTTTTTCCAACGAACGACTAAAATGATAATGAAAGTTTAGGTATAGGGGGTTTCGGGTTAACAATCTAGAGTTTTACCTTCAGCGGGAGCTGGAATTTTTTTTGTTAAACAGGTGATTTGTTTGAATTAAAATCACGGATAGCTCCAAGATTTCAAAAAATCTGGATAATAGGTGGTGATCCCTTTTTTTTAGGGATTCAGTTGAAGTCCCAGAATATAAAAAATAGACGGTTACAGGGGATTTACACGTTGTTAAATATAACAATTGCCTATTTTTTCTCATTTTCGTAATCAAAGATTTGTCAGTGTCGTTCCGAAAGAGGGACAACCGTGAAATTGTGTGGTGGGAATCCAGCTCTAAAGCCTTGGAGATTGAATTGATGAATTCCACAAGTGTAGAATTCGGGGGGACCACAACTCTGCAAGTTTTGTAATTTATGTATTGGTTCATTTCGTTCCAAATCCCATCAAATGCCACCATAATAGAAAGAGACGACATGGTTTGTTGTTGTGTGGTGGAACAATGCAGAAGAACTCGAAAATCATGAGGGGAAAAATGCGATGGAAAAGGGAAACGTAAAAAAAAAAACGTAAGGTTGAAGATTTGATTCTCCAAAATGTTAGACATTGCATAATTTCAGGGGTATTGTTGTTTAAAACTAAGGGATTTTGACCGATATCTCCTCATTTGTAAGGGTGGATTGTGTATTGTCTGATCCCTTTTTTTAGGGAAAGATTTACCAAAACAATGGAACTAGCAATTACACACGCAGGCTCCAGCTGTATACCCCTACCATTTTTTTTTCTGGTGCGCAATGGTTGTATGTACCCACGGGTGTGTTCTAGCGTATACCCCGGCAGAGGGTGTTAGTGTCGGATCTACTCACACCAACATATGGAGATACAAAATGGTTGACGTTAGTTAACGAAAAAAGAAAAACGGTTTATTTTTACGTGAAATGATCCAGCTCACCAAATAAACTATTAAAATTAATTTAATTTAAAAATAAATTAAAATAATTTCAAACCTAATATTTTTTAAAAAAGTGAATCCGTATAATGGAGAAACCACTTAAATAGATTTGTCCTAAAGAATCTCTAGACATTCATTCCAAAGAAAACACATACTTTGACATTTTTCATTAACCGTTTTTTATTGTAGACATTCCTATGGTTTCCTCTTAATTTTAGAGAGAGAAATGAAGTCTCTGCCGATTTTATTGCAACAAAAATGCAATCAAGTGGAAAAATTAAACAACCTAATTTAGAGGGGTTGGTGAGAGACAAATTAAAAGTTGAAGCCCAAAATAAAAGAGAGATTTAGAAGAAACTCGTGGAGTGTTCTGAGGTTGTTATGAATTTTCATGGACTGGATCATGATGGGCTTCATAGCTCTCCTGGATTGGGTCCAAATGAGACACCATTGAAACCATTAATGAACAAAGGTAGTGGTATTGTTGGGCCTGATTATATTAATGATCATGAGATGAATTTTAATATGAATATGGATATTGATAAGGGGGCAGCCAAAATTCTAAAGACTAATAACAATTTAGGAATTGAAACACTTGTGCAGGGGGCTGAAGCCGAAAATGGGCGAAATAAAAGTAAAAACAATTACAGTACCAATCAACCAAATGCGATAGTGGGCGGACAAAAACAGTGGACACGGATAGACCGCGCATCTGGTGGAAGAGAGGAAAATTTATTGGTAATGACACAAAATAGTATGACTCTAGGTAAAAGAAGTTCGACACAAATGACAGAAACAATAACAAAAGAGCTGAATGAAAAGAGCAAGCGACAGAGCACAGGGGAAAACAATCTAAATATTGCATCATCGGTGGTGGCTGAGATTCAGCCCCGCTGAGCACAATGAAAACCTTATGCTGGAATGTCCAGGGTTTGGGGAACTCCGAGACATTCAGAGTCTTGCGCAATTTAGTGTGTCTCCATAATCCCAATTTGGTCTTCTTGATGGAGAAAAAAGGGGATGACCGTTTGATTGAAAGAACGAATAGAGAAACAAATTACGAGTGTTGCTTTTGTGTTCCAAGTAGAGGGAAAAGTGGTGGTCAACTTCTTCTATGGAATAATGTGTTGGATGTGGACATACAATCTTTTACCAATGGGCATATTGAGGCTATAGTTAAGGAAATGAAGGGAAGTTGGAGGTTTACGGGGTATTATGGAAATCCCAAGACAGCGAACAGGAAATAGTCATGGAAGCTTATGGTTCGACTAAAAAATATGTTTGACCTTCCGTGGGTGATTGGAGGGGATTTCAACGAAATTGTCTCAGGGTCTGAAATGGATGGTGGCGTAGATCGTAGCGAAAGTCAAATGAAAAAGTTCAGGGAGGCCATAGATAATTGCAATCTTATTGACTTGGGGTATTCGGGGGACATCTTCACTTGGTGCAATATGCATTTCACAAGTGAGCTCAAGTGGTTGAGGTTAGACAGGTTTTTGGCGAATATTGCCATGATCAACATGTGTGGGCATTTTAATGTAACTCACCTGGAGTTACTTGCATCAGATCACAGGCCAATCTTAGCCGCATGGAACTATGGTGAAGATATGGGCAGGGGCAGAAGACGACACACACCAATTGCTTCGAACATAGGTGGACGACATTTGAGGATTGCAGGAATATCATCGAGAACCATTGGGTTCGTCGGAGGGATGATTTGAATGTGTCATCCAAGTTCAATGATAATATCCGATCTTGCCTATCAACTTTAAATATTTGGAACCGAGAACGTCTGCAAGGCTCATTACAAGGAGCAATCCGTAGGAAACATGAGGAACTTGAGGAAATTAGGAAAGGGAATTTCAGAGGCTGGAAAGATCAGCTGACAAGGAAGGAAAGTGAACTTAATTGCCTCATTGAGGAGGGTGAAATCTACTGGCGGCAGCGATCTAGGGAGGAATGAGTTAAATGGGGAGATAGGAATACTAAATGGTTTCATCTGAGGGCGAGCCATAGGAAAAAGACAAACAGGATAAACAGTTTGAGAGATGACAAGGGTGTCTGGACAACAAAAGAGGAAGATTGGGAGGGGATAGCGACTAAGTATTTTCAAACCATGTTTACTACCTCTCTCCCCAATTTCGTGGATATGTAATAATGTCATGTGGAACGTTCCACGGAAAGTGAATGATAGTTAGAATCAGGAGTTAACCAAACCCTTTACCAGGGAGAAGATCGAAATGGCTTTAAAAGACATGTTTCCAACAAAGGCCCGGGGTCCTGACGGGGTCCCAACTCTTTTCTATCAGAAGTATTGGGACATTGTGGGCACGGATAAAACCAAACAATGTTTGAAAATTTTGAATGAGGGTGAGAATCCAACCGCTTTCAATAAAACAAATATAGTGTTTATCCCCAAGAAGCATGCCCCAGAAAATATGTCAGATTATCAGCCAATTAGCCTTTGTAATGTTCTTTATAAACTAGTGGCCAAAACTCTCACTAACAGATTTAAGAAGGTTCTAGACTCTATTATATCCCCGACTCAATCAGATTTTGTTCTAGGTAGACTAATCATAGACAACGCTTTGGTTGGCTTCGAGTGCATTCATGCCATTAATAACAAAAGAAGTGGGAAGGATGGGGTGGTGGCTCTGAAACTGGATATGAGCAAGGCTTAGAACAGGGTGGAATGGATTTTTCTTAGAGGCATGATGGAAAAGTTAGGTTTCGACCACAGTTGGATAGATCTTATCATGCGTTGTGTGGAGACGGTTCAGTTCTCTATTCTCATTAATGGGTGCCCTATGGGCGCTATCACACCATCTAGGGGTCTTTGCTAGGGAGACCCTCTCTCTCCTTATTTGTTTCTCCTATGTGCGGAAGGGTTATCTGCTCTATTAAACAAAGAGGAGAAAGAGAATAATCTCACAGGTTTGCAAATAAATAAACATTGTCCTATTATTACTCACTTGTTTTTTGCTGATGATAGTCTAGTTTTCTTTAAAGCTTCGACAGGTGATTGTCAGACGATTAAGAGAGTGTTGAGCTCCTATGAGTGGGCGAATGGACAATGTATAAACTATGAGAAGTCTAACTTCATGGTGAGCAAAAACACGAAAGAGGACATGATGCTACACATTCAACAAGTGCTGGAAGTCCAAAATACTACCTCTCTTGGGCAGTACCTCGGGCTTCCTTCCCAAACTGCACGAAGTAAGAAACAAAATTTTAGCAACCTGAAGGACAGGATTTTGAAGGCCCTCCAAGGGTGGAAGACAAAATTGTTCTCAATGGGCGGAAGGGAAGTTATAATCAAAGCGGTGGCTCAGGCCATCCCCACATATACCATGAGTTGCTTCAAACTCCCGATCACTTTTTGTAATGAAATTAACTCTTTGTATGCCAGGTTTTGGTGGGGAGCTACGGGGGACAAAAGAAAGATTCACTAGCAGAGCTGGAAAAAATTGTGCATTCATAAAGATCGAGGTGGAATGGGATTCCGAGATTTATCTATCTTCAACCAAGCTTTGTTAGCCAAACAAAGTTGGAGATTGATAAAAAAAATCCGGATAGTCTGCTGGCCCAGGTGCTGAGAGGGCGTTACTACCATAGTGGTAACTTTCTCAAGGCGTGAAAGGGACACAATCCTTCATTTATCTGGCAAAGTATCCTTTGGGGTAGAGAGTTGTTTGAAAAGGGTATCGTTGGCGGATTGGCAACGAGATGAGCATAGTGGTTGGGGAAGATTCGTGGCTTCCCAAAAAGGAGTTTCACTTCTTTCACAATCTTCCTCATAACATCAGAGTAGGCCTCGTTGCTCATTTTCTTAGAGGTGACAATTGTTGGAACGTGCAGCTAATTCGCCATCACTTCCATGAAGAGGTAGCTAATCGTATCCTTAGCATTCTGTTGTCCATCTGTAAGCCCCCTGATGAGATTGTCTGGGCTTTGGACAAAAAATGAATGTTTAAGGTAAAAAGTGCATATAGGTTGGGTATGAATCACATTTCTATGCAGGATGCCACCTCGTCAAATACGGACGATGTTGAGGCCAAGTGGAAAAGTTTCTGGCAAGTCAAGGTTCCTCCCAAAGTGAAGATTTGTTGTTGGAAACTGTACCACGATATTCTCCCCCACCGAGCAAATCTAGTCACAAATGGTTTGGAAATATTAAAGGGATGTGTTCTATGTAATCTTCACGAGCAGACTTCTCTTCATTTATTCTGGAATTGTAAATTCACTAAGCAGGTGTGGACAAACTATTTACCGACTAATTTGAATGTATATGCATTGCATAGGTACAGTTGGAGCTCGAAGGATCACTTTGACTGGCTTTGGGAGCGTGCCGATGGAAATGAGAGGAATGACGTAATGCTGATCTTGTGGAAGATATGGGGATACAGAAATCACACCTTACACAGCAACTGCAACCCAAATCTACAAACTCTTTTATTGTTGGTGAATTACAACATTGACTTTTCCAAGAAAAATGTGTAGCAGTCCCGAATGTCGAAGTTGATCGGTGGACATGTCCTCCGGAAGGGTGTTGGAAACTGAATGTCGATGCTTCTTGGAATGCATCGCAAGCGAGGTGCAGTTGCGTGGGTCCTTCGAAATTCGACGGGAGCTCTCATTTTGGCTGGGTGTCGTTCGTCAAAGGAGGATTGGACAACTTCTGTGCTTGAAGCTCAAGCCAACAATGTGGGTATTGAGTCTATTCCTATGTCGGGGACTTTCCTAGTTCAGGTTGAGTCTGATTGCTTACAAGTTATTAAGCTTATCAAAGGGGAGAAAGAAAACCTTAATGGAGACGGATTGATAGATGACAAAATCGCTCGTCAAGCGTCTCAGCGCCAAATTGTTTCTTTTGTCCATGTATCGCGCTCCCAAAATGGAGCTGCGCATTTTTTGGCTTGTCTGTCTAGTGCTGAGGGTCTTTCGGAGGAGTGGGGAGAGAGCCCACCTGAGTGGCTGTCCGATGCTCTTCGGAAGGATTCTTTAGTTCTCTAGTTCTTGTTTCGCTTTCTTTTGTACCCAAAAAAAAAAAACAGAAGATTGTGTACTTTTTTCTTCATGGCAACAAAAACGCAACCTCTCACACACATATATTCGTGACACTAATTATTGAACACAACATCAATTAAGGGGGTGTAGCTCATATGGTAGAGTGCTCGCTTCGCATGCGAGAGGCACGAGGTTCGATTCCCCGCACCTCCAAAGATTCTAACAAGTTCTTCTTTCCTTTCAAGACCAAAAATAACTCTAATAACTATACTTAAATGGCCCATAAAAACGTTATATGTTTATTAAAAATTAAATTTTGTGACTATCTATATTGAACAACGTTTCAATTAGCTTTCCTTTCAAGACCAAAAATAACTCTAATAACTATACTTAAATGGCCCATAAAAACGTTATATGTTTATTAAAAATTAAATTTTGTGACACTATCTATATTGAACAACGTTTCAATTAAGGGCGTGTAACTCTTATGGTAGAGCGGTCGCTTCGCAGACGAGTGGCACGGGATTTGATTTCACTCACCTCCAAAGATTTTTGTTTTTTTCATCCTACAGTTCAATAATAAAAAAGAAATATTTAGAAATTTTAAATTTCGCTAATTTCAACATATGGGGGTGTAGCTCATATGGTAAAGCGCTCGCTTTGCATGTGAGAGGCACAGGGTTTGATTTCCTGCACCTACATGAATTGTGTTTAAAACACAAGAATTTATTTCATATAATTTTTCAAATAGATAAAATTTCAAAAGCAGATTGTGTACTATTTTCTTCATGGCAACAAAAACGCAACCTCTCACATACATATATTCGTGACACTAATGAACAACACATCAGTTAAGGGGTGTAGCTCATATGGTAGAGCGCTTGCTTCGCATGCGAGAGGCACGAGGTTCGATTCCCCGCACCTCCAAAGATTCTAACAAGTTCTTCTTTCCTTCATAACTCTAATAGGCACTGGTTTCGATTCATTGTAGCTCCATGAATTATGGTTAATTATAAGTTAATCTAAGTACATTATTTAAAACAATCCTAATTAACTATATCAATAAATGGTCCATAAAAAAGTTATATGTTTATTAAATTTTGTGTCATATAAACTTTCAAAGAGGAAAAAATTCATTTTATTCTATATAAGATTGTGTAATTAATGATAACAAAAACAAAACTTCTCACAAACATTTATTCGTGACACTATCTATATTGAAGAACGTTTAAATTAAGGGCGTGTAACTCTTATGGTAGAGCGGTCGCTTCGCAGGCGAGTGGCACGAGATTTGATTCCACTCACCCCCAAAGATTTTTGTTTTTTTCATCCTACATAATTGTTCAATGATAAAAAAGAAATATTTACAATTTTTAAATTTAGCTAATTTTAACATATAGGGGTGTAGCTCATATGGTATAGCGCTCGAATTGCTTGCGAGAGGCATAGGGTTTGATTTCATGCACCTCCATGAATTTTGTTTAATAAACAAGAATTTATTTCATATAATTTTTCAAATAGATAAAATTCAACCATTTTATTCAACAGAAGATTGTGTACTTTTTTCTTCATGGCAAAAAAAACGCAACTTCTCACACACATATAATCGTGACACTAATTATTGAACACAACATTAGTTAAGGGGTGTAGTTCATATGGTAGAGCGCTTGCTTTGCATGCAAGAGGCACAGGGTTCGATTCCCCGCACCTCCAAAGATTCTAACAAGTTCTTATTTCCTACAAGACCAAAAATAACTCTAATAACTGTGTAATCTCTCACGAGAAGCAAAAGTTTTTTTAGTTTATTACTCGAATTGTGTTTAATGCATATGGTAAAGCGCGTTTGGATTGCATGCGATAGGCACTGGTTTCGATTCGTTGTTATGTTTTAAAATATTCAATTTAGAATAAAGAGTTATTAGTTGTATTCAGTAAAATAGTTTACTGGAATAAAGTGAAACGCCAACACCCATGGCTGAATATGAGTACTAGAGCCTCATGTATGACATGATTGTGGATCAGGCTCAAGTAGTCAGTCAAAATTGTCTATAGTATACGGATAAGGCTGGGTACCTTATCCTAGTAACACTATTGGATGCGGCTCACTTTGTATTGTACAAAACGATGTGATCCAAATCGTTTCGCATGGAGATGTGCGAGTGAGGGCGTCCTGTGCAAAGAGTTTGCATAAGACCGAACCGCGTATTAAGTTGCTCTCTCTTTATAACTCCATTTACTGATGAGACTGACTTATACATATTGATGGCCTAGGTAACTCGATCTCAATCCTGAGCTCGCTATGAATGCTTATTCGATAGTATCCTTTGACTTGCACGGGTGAGAGTGGCCCATAAGCGCCGACTCAATAAGCCTACCATCTTGGGGATAAAGTCGAATACGTAGCTGGGGACATAGTACAACAAGATTGGAGTTCACTCCTAACCCGCTCTTCAGGGTTAGTAGATAGGTTGTTCCCTTAATAGGTGACTCCGGGGCTTGAACAATTAGCGCGCACACTCTCATGAGATGAGAGGGTTAATTAATCTGTTGGTTGGACCACAGATCTATTGTTCATTAGAGGTGTCATTGGTACTTAAGGAACAAGACGTAATGCAGGGGTTAAACGGTTTAAATGACCCATATGTGATTACGAACAACCTGTGAAGGGTCGACTTGCCCGTGACGATTATATCAGAGGACACAATATATCTAAAGTGAGGAGAGTGCAACCCTCAGACTATAGTGGAGTCTCCGGGGGTTAACGAAAGTTGATTGATTCGGGTTAAAAGAGTTTTGACTGAATAATCTCGTATCGTTGGAGCTCATGATCTGTAGGTCCTTTAGGTTCTCCTGGCTAGCTTGGATAACGTCGTGCAACAGTATAAAAGAAAAGGAAAAGAAAAAGAATTTGAATTGTTCAAATTCGGTTTATGAAAGAATGATGGACATATTTAAATATGATTTAAATATGAGAATGGCCTAAAACATGAATAGGATTCATGTGTAAAAAAGTCGGTTTTCGGAAAACCGGGCTAAGTCATATTATTTAATTAATATTTGATATTGAATTAAATAATATTTATTAATTAAAAAGTTTAATTAATAATTATATATATATATATATTATTTATTAAAAAGTTTAATAAATAAAATTATTATTAATATTTTAAATAATAATAATAATTAATTTTATATATATATATGTTAAGTTATATATATATAAGTTTCCTTTGGCCAAATGAAGAGAGACAGAGGGAGGGGTACACAAATTGAATTCTTTCAATTTGGAGAAACGCACTGCCGGGGTTTATATTTTGGTTTTTAATTGTTGAATAAACTCATATAGTTCATCTCTCTACCTTCCGTCCTTCAAATCTTCTTCTTCTTCTTCTTCTTTCCTTTTTCATTTTCTCTTCTTTCTGAGTCCCACAACTCTGTTCCTCGGCGCCGAGGATAGCATAACTACCTTGGGTGGTCCTCGGGGCGTTCGTGAGAAGAGGCCGGAAGAGTTCGTGACGAGGAAAGAGAGGCGGAGCTTGAAGAAATTGGAACTACAAGGGCATGTTTTCTAATTTCTTATTTCTGTCGTTTTGAGCATGTTTTTTATTTGTTAAATTGATGAATTTAGAGTATCATCGGTCCAAAATCGCTTTCCGCTGCGGTAAATCGCTCCATGAAATCTAAGTACATTATTTAAAACAATCATAATTAACTATATCAATAAATACTTAAATGGTCCATAAAAAAGTTATATGTTTATTAAAAATTAAATTTTGTGTCATTTAACTTTCAAAGAGAAAAAAATTCATTTTATTCCATATAAGATTGTGTAGTTTATGATAACAAAAACAAAACTTCTCACACACATTTATTCGTGACACTATCTATATTGAACAACGTTTCAATTAAGGGCGTGTAACTCTTATGGTAAAGCGATCGCTTCGCAGGCGAGTGGCACGGGATTTGATTCCACCCACCTCCAAAGATTTTTGTTTTTTTCATCCTACATGATTGTTCAATGATAAAAAAGAAATATTTACAAATTTTAAATTTAGCTAATTTCATCATAGGGGGGTGTAGGTCACATGGTAGAGTTATTCCATATAATTTTTTAAACAGATAAAATTAAACCATTTTATTCAACATATGGGGGTGTAGCTCATATGGTAGAGCGCTTGCTTTACATGCGAGAGGCATAGGGTTTGATTCCATGCACCTCCATTAATTGTGTTTAAAAACAAGAATTTATTTCATGTAATTTTTCAAAGAGATAAAGTTAAACCATTTTATTCAACAGAAGATTGTGTACTTTTTTCTTCATGGCAAAAAAAAACGCAACCTCTCACACACATATAATCGTGACACTAATTATTGAACACAACATCAGTTAAGGGGGGTGTAGCTCAAAATGGATAAAATTAAACCATTTTATTGAAACAGAAGATTGTGTACTTTTTTCTTCATGGAAAAAAAAAAATGCAACCTCTCACACATATATAATCGTGACACTAATTATTGAACCCAACATCAGTTAAGGGGGTGTAGCTCATATGGTAGAGCGCTCGCTTCGCATGCGAGAGGCACGGGGTTCGATTCCCCGCACTCCAAGGACTCTAACAAGTTCTTCTTTCCTTTGAAGACCAAAAATAACTCTAATAATCGTAATCTTTTACGAGAAGCGAAATTTTTTTGAGTTGATTACTCGAAATGTGTTTAATGCATATGGTAAAGCACGCTTGGTTTGCGCACTGGTTTCGATTCCTTGTAGCTCCATGAATTGTGGTTAATTATATGTTAATCTAAGTACATTATTTAAAACAATCATAATTAACCATATCAATAAATACTTAAATGGTCCATAAAAAAGTTATATGTTTTTTAAAAATAAAATTTTGTGTCATATAAACTTTCAAAGGGAAAAAAATTCATTTTATTCCATATAAGATTGTGTACTTTATGATAACAAAAACAAAACTTCTCACAAACATTTATTTGTGACACTATCTATATTGAACAACGTTTCAATTAAGGGGGTGTGACTCTTATGGTAGAGCGGTAGCTTCGCAGGCTAGTGGCATGGGATTTTATTCCACTCACCTCCAAGGATTTTTGTTTTTTTCATCGTACATGATTGTTCAATGATAAAAAAGAATTATTTACAAATGTTAAATTTAAATTCTTTTAAGATATGGGGGTGTAGCTCATATGGTAGAGTGCTTGCTTTGCATGCGAGAGGCAAAGGGTTTGATTCCCTGCACTTCCATGAATTTTGTTTAAAAAAACAAGATTTTATTTCATATAATTTTTCAAACATATAAAATTAAACCATTTTATTCAACAAAGATTGTGTACCTTTTTCTTCATGGAAAAAAAAATGCAACCTCTCACACAACATCAGTTAATGGGTGTAGCTCATATGGTAGAGCGCTAGCTTTGCATGCGAGAGGCACAGGGTTTGATTCCCCGCACCTTCAAAGATTCTAACAAGTTCTTATTTCCTATCAAGACCAAAAATAACTCTAATAACTGTAATCTCTTACGAGAAGCAAAAAAAAATTTAGTTGATTATTCGAATTGTCTTTAATGCATATGGTAACGATTCATTGTAGTTCCATGAACGTTAATCTAAGTACATTATTTAAAACAATCCTAATTAACTATATCAATAAATACTTAAATGGTCCATAAAAAAGTTATATGTTTGTTCACACGAGAATTCGAACGACGAATGGAAATTCGACACGTGTAAATGAATTTGAATTTGTATTGATGTATTGTATTTATGAGTGCCTAGTGGATTACAATCTCTAATATTTGATCCTCTGATTCTCTCTCTTAAATGTAACGTACTCGAGGGCTTCGTAGCTTGTTCTCGAGGTTGAACCTTCAGCTTCGCGTAGCGGTGAAGTCTTCAGGTGTTTGATCTTGAAGTGACGTTCAGTCTTCAGGATTCAAAGAGTCTTCGCTGTTTTGGAATTCTCTCTGAGTTCTTAGGAGAAGAAATTTTCTGAACCTTAAAAATGAA
Source organism: Herpetospermum pedunculosum (assembly GCA_028017165.1). NCBI lineage: Eukaryota > Viridiplantae > Streptophyta > Magnoliopsida > Cucurbitales > Cucurbitaceae > Herpetospermum > Herpetospermum pedunculosum. The sequence goes on from CM051529.1 coordinate 47,981,354, forward strand.
AATGAACTCTCTATTTATAGAGTTCTCATGGGCCTGGTGAGCTTGGGTCTGGATCCAATGGGCTTGGGCTTTGGGCCTAATGAGCTTTTGAATCTTGGGCCTGAACTTGATCTTTGGGCCAAATTGTCTTTTGCATATCTTTCTGGCCCGATTCGATTTCGAGCCCAATTGCAGTTTGACCGAATTTGCTCGGTCAAGTCTATCTGATCCCCGGTCGTGATGGGGACACGTGGCGACCGCTGATTGGCCGAAATTTCTCGGTCAACAAATGCCCCCTTTTTCGAGAGTTATGCACAAGTATGTGTGGGTGAGTCTCGAAAAAGTTAAATAGATAAATCGAAACGTAGGACACCCCTAATTTCGACTCCGCTTAGACGTATCAATTTTATCGAAATATGAGGTTTGATTCATAAATCAATTATTTTAATTGACGCCTCTTTCCATGTCAATCGATCAAAAATATGAATTTGGCTCGTAGTTTTGATCTTTCTTATCTGACAGAAATTTGATTTAAACTTTGGTAGATTTTTTTTTCTACCTTCGTTTATCTTGGGATGTAGAGTAGGGACTTGTGTCTGCCCAATTGAATTTTGAATAGGGTTTGACTTTGAACTTTACTCTAATTTCGACGTGGATAAAATATACCCAAACCGCCAATTTTGATTTGAGACTTGGATTTAGATAACTTTTGACTCTAAATCATGTTTGGAAATAAAATTTGGAATATGCCCAAAATTTTAATTTCATCGAAAAGAAAAAAAATATATATATATGGTAAGCTTCTAATGTTTGGCTTGAATTCGGAATAGGAGTGTTGTTGAAACCAAATATTTAGATTTGGCATAAATAATTGGCCGAATGCAATACTAGAATGTGAAGACAACTGATAACAAAGAAGCTTGTTTGGTAGAGCAGAACTTAGATGTTTTAGTTGTCCTTGGGCTTGAGTTCGAGTCAAGCATTGTATATTGTTTTGCAAAAATTCTTAACTTAAATGAAGGACATTTAAGTAATTTTACTCTCCAAACCCTAACTCCTTTAGGTTTTCTAATCCATATAAATAGAATAAGATGGCCTCCATCTCATTTGTTTGAGAAGTTGAAGAGTTGGGGGAAGTTGAAAAGTTGGAGAAGAAGGGAGAGCTCCACCGCCGCCGCGTTGCCAGCTCTCGTCGCCGCCAGCCGCCTCCAGCCGCACCGTCGCTTCTGTCTCAGCCTCGCGCGCCAGCCGCACCGCCGCAGCCGCCTCCGTCTCAGCCGCACGCCGCCAGATCTGCCGAACCGGTCGCCGCACCGCCGCAGCCGCCTCCGTCTCAGCCGCACGCCGCCAGATCTGCCGAACCGGTCGCCGCAGCCGCCTTCGCCACCGCGCGTCTCTGCCAGATCTGTCGCACCGCCGTCTCAGTCCGAGGTCCGAGGTCCGCGCCTGCTCTGCCGACGTCCGAGATCCAGCGCACAGCAGCACCGCCGCGCCGTCGCACAGCCGTCTCCAACGCCGCCGCCAGCCGCACCGCCTCAGCCCCGCGCACCGCCGCAGCCGCATCCGCCTCAGCCGCATCCGCCTCAGCCGCACCGCCGCCAGCCGCCAGTTCTCGCAGCTGTACAAAAGGAATTTTTATTTGGTTTTTTTTTTATTTGATCACTTACGTTAGATTCTGTATTTTTATTTGAATATACAAATTCAAATTCTGTATTTTTATTTGGTTTTTTTTTATTATTTTTTTATTTTTTTTTTCATATATATATATATTTCTTTACCATTTTTATTATATATATATATATTTTTATATACAGGCGCCTATTTCCCGTCGCAAAAATCCCCACGGTGTTCTTCGTATCAACATTAATTTGGTAAATAAAAATCTTTTAATATCATTTGATTTGGACTGTATGTGATTGTGATTTATTGTAGGTAAATTTGGACTGGATATAATTTATTGTTTGTATGTAAATTTGGACTGTATATAATTTATTGTATGTAATTTATGGCTGTAATTTATGGCCGTAATTTTATTGTATTTATGATGTGTATATTTATGATGTGTATATTTATGTATTTAAGATAGCCTATAATATTTTGCATTTTGTTATTTTGTTGGTGTGATTAATAAATTAGATTTGTTTTATGGAATGGCCATTTAATTTAGTTTATGGAATGGGTGTTTAATTTAGTGATTAGGTGTTATGTAATTCAAGATTGGGCTTTAGAAATGCTACTAAGTAATTTTGAATTTGGTGTGATTAAATAGCCAATAAAATTTTATTTTTTTAGTTTGAAATTAAGGCTTTTAAAATTAGTTAAGTAATTTGGGATTTTGTGATTAAATAGCCAATAATTTTTTTTTTTTTTTAGTTTGAAATTAAGGCTTTTAAAATTAGTTAAGTAATTTGGGATTTTGTGATTAAATAGCCAATAAATTTTTCTTTTTTAATTTGAAATTAAGGCTTTTAAAATTAGTTAAGTAATTTTGAATTTGAGATTTTTATAATTAAACAAGTATATATATATATTTTTTATTATTTTGAAATTAAGAATTAAAATTAGTTAAATAATTTTGAAATTGGGATTCTATAAATATATTATTTTATTATATATATACACATATTGGTTTGAAATTTGTTAACTTTTCAAATTTAAAATGGAATAAACAAGTGGGGGGATAAAATATTTTTGTAGGTGCGCCATTTCTTTTATCGCCGATTCAGGATTTGGCGTACTGATTTGGGCGTTACTTCTTCTTTGCAGAGGCTTCGGTTCTTACTTTGTGTGAGATCAGAGTGTTTGCTTGGGGAACGTACTCCGTCCTTGTTGGTGCGCCGAATCGTCATGTTCCGTTCCCGTGGCCTCGACGTAACAATCTAAGGGCGTTACTTCACCTATGCAGATGCACGTCTGCTTAGGGAACGTATTCCGTCCTAGGTTGTGCGTCGAGTCGTTCTGTTTGGTTCTCGTGGCCTCGGCGTAACAACTTAAGGGCGTTACTTCTCTTATGCAGATGCACGTCTGCTTAGGGAACGTATTCCGTCCTAGGTTGTGCGTTGAGTCGTTCTGTTCGGTTCTCGTGGCCTCGGCGTAACAACTTAAGGGCGTTACTTCTCTTATGCAGATGCACGTCTGCTTAGGGAACGTATTCCGTCCTAGGTTGTGCGTCGAGTCGTTCTGTTCGGTTCTCGTGGCCTCGGCGTAACAACTTAAGGGCGTTACTTCTCTTATGCAGATGCACGTCTGCTTAGGGAACTTATTCCGTCCTAGGTTGTGCGTCGAGTCGTTCTGTTCGGTTCTTATGAGATCGGCGTGCCGACTTAAAGGCGTTACTTCTCTTTTGTAGATGCGTCAGTTTGGGCATTTCCACTCTACGTGAAATGAGCGCATCTACTTAGAGAACGTACTCCGTCTTTGTTGGTACGTCGGATCATCGTGTTCCGTTTCTGTGAAGTCGACATAACAACTTAAGGACGTTACTTCTCTTTTGTAGATGCGTTAGTTTGGGCATTTCACTCTACGTGAAATGAGCGCATCTTCTTAGAGAACGTACTCCGTCTTTGTTGGTGTGCCGACTTAAGGATGATACGCCGACTTAGAGACGTTACTTCTCCTTCGTAGATGCGCCAGTTTGGGCATTTCCACTCTACGTGAAATGAGCGCGTCTACTTAGAGAACGTACTCCGTCTTTGTTGGTACGTCGGATCGTCGTGTTCCGTTTCTGTGAAGTCGACGTAACAACTTAAGGACGTTACTTCTCTTTTGTAGATGCGCTAGTTTGGGCATTTCCACTCTACGTGAAATGAGTGCGTCTACTTAGAGAACTTACTCCGTCTTTGTTGGTACGTCGGATCGTCGTGTTCCGTTTCTGTGAAGTCGACGTAACAACTTAAGGACGTTACTTCTCTTTTGTAGATGCGCCAGTTTGGGCATTTCCACTCTATGTGAAATGAGCGCATCTACTTAGAGAACGTACTCCTTCCTTGTTGGTGCGTCGGATCGCCGCGTTCCGTTCTTATGAGATCGGCGTGCCGACTTAAAGGCGTTACTTCTCTTTTGTAGATGCGTCAGTTTGGGCATTTCCACTCTACGTGAAATGAGCGCATCTACTTAGAGAACGTACTCCGTCTTTGTTGGTACGTCGGATCATCGTGTTCCGTTTCTGTGAAGTCGACATAACAACTTAAGGACGTTACTTCTCTTTCGTAGATGCGCCAGTTTGACATTTCCCCTTTACGTGAAATGGGCGCGTCTACTTAGAGAACGTACTCCGTCTTTGTTTGTGTGCTTCCCCCATAACATTCTCTCCCCTTTTTTTTAAATGCTAAGGGTCGCGCTTTACCTCCAAACTCGAATTTAAACTCAAAACTTGCAACAAGTAAAGCCAAAATTCGTGCTTGAAGCGACCAACATTCGAACTTGGACTTGAAGCGAGGAACGCTTGATTTTTTAACTTGTACTTGAAGCAGGCGACACTCGATGTTGAATTTGAACTGAGCAGCGCTTGGTCTTGAACTTGAAACGACCAATGCTTGAATTTGAAGTTCAACTTGAAGCGACCAACACTTGCATTTACAAGTTAAAGCGAGTAACACCCAGTCTTAAACTTAAAGCAAGCTGCACTTGGTCTTGAACCTGAAGGGACCAACACTCGATCTTGAAGTTGAACTTGAAGCGAAGGACGCTCGATCTTGAAGTTAGATTTGAAGCGGGTAGCATCTGGTTTTGAACTTAAAGCGAGAAACGCTTGATCTCTAACTTGAAGTTGACACGAAACAACATCCACTTTAAAGATCACCTAAACTTTTGAAGATGGAGTAACAACCTCGATTTTGAAGATGAAGCGACGACATCAGCTTTGACGATGAAGCGACAACTTCGACTTTGAAGATCACCTAAACTTTGAAGATGAAACAATCACCTAAACTTTGAAGATGGAATAACCACCTCGATTTTGAAGATGAAGCGACGACATCAGCTTTGACGATGAAGCGACAACTTCGACTTTGAAGATCATCTCAACTTTGAAGACGAAACGAAGATGCCCTAAAACTTGGAGATGAAGTAGAGCCGTCTTCAAACTTGAACTTAAAGCGAGGAAGCCTTCGAACTTTAACTTGAAACGAGTAAAGTCTCTTGTGCGTACGAAACTTGTACCTTCACCCTAGTGGTAGTGTGAACGTTCAGCTTGTAGCATCACCCTAAGAGTAGTGCACACGCTCAACTTGCAATGTTGCTTTACAAAGGAAAAAAACATCTTTGTTGTGTCCTCTTTATTGATGATGTCGATGCCCGAGCCGTTCTTGCAGTTCGCGAGCTTCTAGAGGGTTCGCATGAGGAGCTGAAAGAGTTTCAGTGGATGCCTTGATTTATGTATTTTTTTCATACTCCCTGTATCTTCTTCTAGAATTCTCTCGTGTAAAAGAACTTTATATTTTCTTTATGACCATTTGGCTTGTATCCCTCATTTTGGAATAATAATTTTCCTTTGTTGCTTTATTGAACTTAATTTTTTGTTGCCTACGTATTTTTTGAAAATAAGAGATCACTTGTTTGAACGTAGCTCGAATGGAATGAATATATTTTTTTTATTGCGCGCGACTGGACTTAAAGTATATATGTATTTTTTTCCTTTAAGTTGCCTACGTACCCTTAGATGGAAGGGATCAAGTCATAACGTAAGTCAAATTACATGGGCCGTTCACCTTTTAAGCTCGTGCGGGCCAAGAGCAACATGTAGTTTATACTCTTACGTTAATGAGTAGTACATTTTATGAGATCTCCTAAGAAAAGTACTTGGAGATGATTACGCACGAGCTTGAAGTTGGAGATGCGCAGCGCAGCAGAACTTGGAGATGCGCAGCGCAGCAGAACTTGAAGATGCGATCGCGCAGCGCAGCAGAACTTGGACTCGCGAAGCGCAGCAGAACTTGGAGATGCGAAGCGCAGCAGAACTTGGAGATGCGCAGCGCAACAGAACTTGAAGATGCGCAGCGCAGCCGAACTTGGACATGCAGATGCGGAGCGCAACGCAACAGAACTTGGAGTTGGAGATGCGGAGCGCAGTGCAGCAGGACTTGGAGATGGAGATGCAGAGCGCAGCTGTTGCGTGCTCAATGTTTAAAAGGAATATGCAATAAGAGAGCACTCAGAACATGCAAGCATACATGATCTTGTAGCAAGTAATAAGTATTTTTTCATTCGTTTTCCCACAGAGATTTATTATTAGTTACTCGCGAAGTGTATTGTTAAGCAAGATTGGGTGGATTTGATGGGGTAGATTTGGTTTTAAGTTGCCTAATTACTAAGGAATATGTAAATGATAGATGCATAAATAAGTGCAAGTCAATGATAAACTCAAATGTAAAGAGAAGAGATTAATAAACGAAGAGAAAAATGGCTAAGGCAGAATTTTAACTTAACAGAATTGCGAGAACAACAATTTTACCGCAATGTTACTGACAGCGAAAGTGTGTAAAATGTGGAAACAAGGGCTACTAACGACTCCTCTATTGGCTTCTTCACACGATTCTCAAGCATTAGATCAACTCACTATGCATCAAACTAACTCATTCTCATGTATCTTCCGATTTCATGCATTAGATTCTTTAGTTTACTCATGTCCAAGTAAGGTCTTAAGCATCTTGTTAAAGCAGTAAGTTATGATTTGTACTAGGAAAACGCCTGTTCCTAGGTCGTTTTCTGGCTACCTTGAGAGGCTAGCATGAGTGTATGACTCTGAACTCTTACTCCTTCCAGAGGTTAGGAGTTCTTTGGACAAAATGGATGGCCAATCGAAATTGCCCGTGGGATGAAGCTTACATACAATCAATGCATTCGAGAGCTATCCTATATGCTTGGTTCACGTGTTTTAGCCTATAGTATTGTCATTAGCATGCCCCTATGTTACTTAGCTACTCATGGATATAGAGAGAACAGAAATATTAGATGAAGTAGACATGCTTAGAAGAAAATTAAAGACAAAACAGTAAGGAAAAACAGTTGGCAGACAAGAGGAAGTGCAAAATGATGAATTGTGCTTTGATTAATCAATTGTTTGAACGAACAGATGAAGACTTAAAGTTACTAACATAAAGACAGAAAGCAACGAAATGGAATGGATTAACTAATGGAAATGAAATAACAACAAACGGTGCTGGAAATAAGAAATTAAAGACAGAAAACAGTAAAGGTGTGCTAGATCGCCTCGTCGCAGATGCTTCGGCTGAAGAGAGAGAAAGGTAAGCCTTGCTTGGATGAATCCAATCAGAAGAGAAGATGAATCTTCTCTCCTTCCTATCAGATTGTCAACTCCAATAGCTAAGCTTTCCAACCCAACAGACGGAATAGAAAAACAGGAGAAAGAATGGAGCTGCGAAGAGACTTCTACGCTTTCGGATGATGTTTCAACCCTCCTCTTTGACCTCCTTTTATAGTATTCTGCAGGTGCGATTGGGCCAAGGAGAACCATCCATCCTCAACGTCGTACTTCAACGTGGTTGGAGGAGAAAGAACAAATCCCTGAAATATCGGATCACAACAGAAAAAGGTTAGCCAACTTACGGATTTCACTTGAAACATTGCGGTTTTAGCAATGTTTTCGCAATGCTTCTGCAATGCACAGTTTTTATTCTTTTAACTTCGTTTTTCATTTATTTTCTTTCCTTTTGCACATAAGTCCTAATTTAGCTTTCTTCTTCTAATTCTCATATATAAGCATAGGTTTAAGCTAAATCCTATCAAAAACACCTAAGAGTGTACATCTTTCTAAGATAAATAAGTCCTAAAATGATCACTTTTGGAGACGTAACACACCCCCAAACTTAAGGTTTTGCTCGTCCTCGAGCAAACTAAGGACTTACTTAGGCTGCTGTTTTATCTTCTCTAACCACTTGCTGACTCCCCTACATTCCTATCTATAGCAGTGTTGTCCTGTGACACACTTCTAAGTTTACAACTACCCTCTTACTCTGCTTCTTCTGTCTTCGCTCGCCTAATGATCCTACTGTTTTATTAACTCCTTACAGCTGAACTACTCGCTTCTGTCATATCGTGCAACTATCCCTAAGGTTTCAAATTCTACCTAGCTTTACCCCAGACTCAATACATGCTTCTAGTTTTTACTTTTGAGCTACCTAGGATTCCTTAGAGTCATGCCAGTCTTAGTATTAATAGTGACAGTAGTACATTTAGAGAACAACCTAAACCCTGGCATCACTACATTGGACATACATTCATCTCCCTAAACAACCCTACAAGCTACAACTTTGCGCTCAGCTAATTGAGGATCAGAGTTCTTTTTAATCAGGACATCTAAGCCACAAAGTTGCAACTCCTAGGTATACTTTCTTCTTCCCTATTTCTTTCTTCTTTTTTTTTTCTTTCTCACTTTGGTGGAGCCTCTCCTTTGGTTGCCTTTTGATGCAATGCCACTTGTGGGTTACACACTTGGCACTGATTACTCAGCAACTTAAGAGAGACACCCCTCTTTATTCTATTTTTCATTTTTTTTTTTCAGTTCATCATTTTTTTTGTAAAGGAGAAGAAGAATGCTTATGCTTTAAGGGAGAGAGGAATGTTCCTAGGCCTAGGGTGGCCTCCCCCAAACTTAAACTACTCATTGTCCCCAATGAGTGTCTGAGGTGGCACACCCCCAAACTTGTCCTAGAAGCATCTAGTCTAGGGTAAAACAAAGAGAATCTAAAAAGCCCTAGGGATAGACAGAACATTCTAAAAGCAAACATTTCAGCAGCAGAAATTTATAAAAACATGCAGGTAAGGACTTAAAGCTACGCCGGCTGAGCAGTTTTAAGAGGCTAATCTAAACTATCAAAGATGCCTTAAGACACTCATCCAACATGCTTATTGATAGGCTATATAAGGCAGTCAAGATAGCAGCAAAAGAACAAATTTAAACAGAACCAACCTAGCTAAACAGTCAGTCAAAAACATGCAATTACTAACAAAAATTGCGGATTCCGCAATTATTTCGCAATGGATACAGGGCAGATATATCAGTGATCAAGGCCCCTATGCATGCTCTTTCCAGTCATTTAAGCTATACAAAAAGGAAACTAACATAATCTACCTATTCAGCTACCATCAGACTATACTAAGCAAATCTAAACAACAAAAATAAAGAACTAAAGACAGATCAAAATTGATTCCAAAATAGCAGCATTCACAAAGCAGTTTCATTCATTTTTTTTTTTGTAGGGAACAGAAATACTCCCTTGAGTGCTAATCAGCCTAGAACTCAGATGTCCTCATCATCATCATCCCTCCGTGGTCCTAGAGGCGCCCATGGTGTCAGTAGGTCCGTGGGGAACTCAGGAAAGATGCAACCCAATTGGTCAGCAACATCCTTATCCCTTGCCTGTGCATATGAGCCCATTGAGCCATCTTCTTCTGCAGGTCCATCAGACAGGCCATTGACCGAGATTGAGCAGCAGCCAGGCCGTCTAACTCGAACTCCATGTTTCCCTTCCTGCGCATCCTCAGGCCTGTAGGCAGCTCCAGGTGCCCCGTGTAGGCCAGCTGCCTTTCCATCCGCTCGATTGGAACCCCTGCACGTAAGCAAAGCTTAGTGATTGTATTGGGAAAGAAAAGTTGACCCTTACCCTTTTTGGCGCAGTCGGCGATTGAGGCTGCAATGACCTCACCAACGTTGATTGTGAGGCCCCTCATGATCGCATATACCAGCAGCGATCTGCCTTGGTTGATGGTGGTCTCGTGGGTCACTGGTGATAACCTCCTCCGCACGAATGAGAACCAGACAGCTGCCTTGGCTGTGAGGGTAGCACTCATCAGAGTGTGCTTCCCATTGCGCGAAATCGTCCACGCTGCCTCAGGTTGGCCAATGATCCTCAGTGCTTCCTCCAGGACCGCCTCAGTTGGCGCATCAATGATCCTTGCATAATCCGTGTGTTTTTGACCCTTGAGGCCATAGGCTTCATTGATTGCCTTCGCTGAGAAATCCACCTCGATTCCTCTGACCACAGATAGGCCATCCTCAGGGTTCATCAAGTTGGCGTAGAAATCATACACCATGCTGGAGTAGGCGGGGACGGGTGGTCTGCACAGCTCTTCCCAGCCGTGATTGGTGATCCCTGCGCGCAAGAACTGCGGCAGGTCTGCTAGCGCGTCGAGGAACCCCTTCTCATGGAGCAAGTCCCTCTTCCTTAACTCAGTGCCTCTGGACTCAGCATCAGAGGACACATACCTCACTGTTTGAGGCTCATCTTCGGGGTACAACTTGGCCTTCCCCTTATCTTTTGCTTTGGCTGATTCAGCAGCCTCGATCTTGAGCTTCTTTGGAGAGGGCTCACCACTAACCTTCTTTGATGAAGGCTCACCCCTGGCTTTCTTTTTCTTTGACTTCTTCGAAGTTTTCGGCCGTTTGGCCTTGACAACCTTGGTGGCTTTATTTCTCAATCTCGCCTTGGTTGTGATCTGTTGGAGGCAATCCCCCAATGTCTCATCCATCGAATCATCCCCCTGTGCTGGGCTCTCGGGGCTGACTTCCCTCAACGGAGAGAAGACCTCTTCTTCCTCAGCTGCTTCATCGCCCTGCGCCGATTCTTGATGCTCTTCATCTGGAATTTCAGGTTCAGGCGTCTGGGAGATGGGTGATGCCTCAGTACTCTGCGGCGGTGGAGATTGCTCAGAGCTCTGTGGAGACGGAGACGGTTCAGGGCTTTGCGCTGGTGGAGGTGGAGAATGGCTTTGTCTGGCCGTCTCGTAGGGTGGACGGCCACTTTCTTGACTCTCCACAGTGGGAGTCTTCTTCTTGATCGCTGCATCGTCAACGGCCATACTCCACTTCCTCTTCTTGGGCGTTCCTGCTGGTTCAGATGGCCCAGCAGGGATCTCCGTTACTACCTTCCACTTCTTCTTGCGGACAGGGAGCTTGGGAAGGCGTTCGGTTCGCGCGGCTTCAGCATCTGCCAAGGCAAGGAGTGCCTCTCTCGCAGCTATCTCAGCGTCGGCGGCCTTCTTCTTGGACGCAGATCTCTCAGCTCTCGTTAGCACCATGGTGGAATCGTAGGGATCTGGAAAGAGGAATTGCAGAGAAAGAAGGAGAGAGATTTCTTGGAGTTCTGTGAATGAAGGAAGCGTATGGGCCAACGCTATTCCAACGGCTATTTGTAATGATGAAAATCCCAACGGCTATTTCTGTTGCGGATTCAGCAAATCTTTCGCAATTAAATGGCCGTTGGAGATTTCTTTGTTTCAAATGCCCATATTTCCTCAACTCAATCTTTGATTTGGCCCAATATCTCCCCTGATTTTTAATCCAGGATTCATCTCCTTGATTCCCTCTATCGATCCCCTATTAAAAGAAATAAAATCAACATCAAATTCGTAATAAAAATCACACAAAAATATACACAAATCGTAACCGAAAGAATATCAAAAAATAAACTAAGGCATAGCCTCGCATGGACGAGCACAGTAATCACTCGTCCTCTCTCGCTCTTATTTTCACGTTTCAGTCAAGAGGAAAGCCGAGAGAGTCTTCACATCTCCTTCCTCATAGTAATGCTTCAATCGTGCACCATTAACCATGAACGGTTGCCCTTGCTGCAAGTTCCTAATCTCGATTGCACCATGAACAAACACGTTAGTTATTACAAAAGGACCTGACCATCTAGACTTAAGTTTGCCTGGAAATAATCTCAACCTTGAGTTAAATAACAAGACAAGGTGGCCTTTCTTAAAGTTCTTAATCCTAAGTCTACTATCATGCCAAATCTTAGTCTTTTCCTTATACATTTTAGCATTTTCATAAGACATATGTCTAAGCTCATCAAGCTCATGTAATTGCAGAGACCGCAATGTTCCCGCATCGGTCACGCAATAATTCAGTTCTTTCAAGGCCCAAAACGCTTTAATTTCCAATTCGAATGGTAAGTGACATGCTTTGCCATACACAAGTCTATAAGGAGACATACCTAGGGGTGTCTTATATGCAGTCCTATATGCCCAAAGTGCATCCTCGAGTTTAAACGACCAATCTTTTCTATTGGGTTTGACCACTTTTTCGAGTATGTTTTTAATCTCCCTATTTGATATTTCAGCTTGGCCATTCGAATGTGGGTGATAAGGGGTGGCTACTCTATGTCTAACATTGTATTTAGCCAACACTTTTTCCATAGCTTTATTAATAAAGTGTGTCCCTTCATCACTAATTATAGCACGAGGTGTACCAAACCTAGTAAAAATATGCCTATTGAGGAACTTAATGACTGTTTTGGCATCATTGTTTGGACATGCTATGGCCTCTACCCATTTAGACACATAGTCTACAGCTACAAGTATGTAAAGGTTACCTGATGATGGGGGAAATGGTCCCATGAAGTCAATGCCCCACACATCAAAGAGCTCCAACTCTAAGATGTAAGTGAGAGGCATCTCATCCTTTCGACTGAGGTTACCTGTTCTCTGGCATTCATCACAGCTGTGTGCGTATTCGTGGGCATCTTTGAAGATCGTGGGCCAATAGTAGCCACTCTGGAACACCTTTGCAGCTGTCCTTTGGCCACCAAAATGTCCACCATAGGGGGCTGTATGGCAGTGCTGCAGCACAGACTTCGCCTCAGCAGCTGACACACACCTCCTCAGTAAACCATCTGCACATGTCTTGTAGAGGGTAGGATCATCCCATATGAATTTCCTAGCTTCATGTAGGAACCTCTTCTTTTCTTGTCCTCCCTTGAAAGTTGGTAGTACCTGCGAGGCAAGGAAATTAGCAATGTCAGCAAACCAAGGTTCCTCATCGTTATCACGATGTGCTAATACAAAGACATGTTCATCGATAAAGGCATCAGAAATTGCGGTTTCCGCAATGTTATCGCAATTATGTTGCAATCTGGAAAGATGATCCGCAACCACATTTTCACAGCCTTTCTTATTTCTAATGTCTAGATCAAATTCCTGCAACAACAACAACACCCATCTAATCAACCTAGGCTTAACATCAGCCTTCCTCATAAGGTATTTTAAGGCAGAATGGTCAGTGTACACGATTGTCCTAGTGCCTACAATGTAATTCCTAAACTTCTCACAGGCAAATACTACAGCTAGCATCTCCTTTTCCGTAGTTGAGTAATTACATTGTGCCTCATTAAGTGTCTTACTAGCATAGTATACAGGGTGTGTTAGCTTGTCAATCTTTTGTCCTAGCATAACCCCTACTGCATAGTCACTTGCATCGCATAATATCTCAAAGGGAAGGTCCCAATTTGGTCCTACTATAATAGGTGCTTTGACTAGTGCTTCCTTAATGGTTTTCCAGGCTAAGAAACATTCTTTAGAGAAGATGAATGGTTTGTTCAGCTCTAGAAGCTCACACAAGGGCTTGGAGATCTTTGAAAAGTTCTTAATGAACCTTCTATAGAAGCCTGCGTGTCCTAAGAAACTTCTAATGGCTTTCACATTCTCAGGTTCCACTAACTTCTCTATTATTTCAATCTTGGCCCTATCGACCTTTACTCCTGCTCTAGACACTCTATGACCTAAGACTATCCCTTCTTCCACCATGAAGTGGCATTTCTCCCAATTAAGGACTAGGTTGGTCTCCTCACACCTAGCCAGGACTTGTCCTAAGTTCTCTAAACATTTTGTGAACGAATCACCAAAGACTGAGAAGTCATCCATAAATATCTCTATCATGGATTCATCTAAGTCAGAGAAGATTGCCAACATGCACCTTTGGAACGTTGCTGGTGCATTGCATAAGCCAAAAGGCATTCTGCGAAAGGCAAATGTTCCAAAAGGGCAAGTGAAGGTGGTCTTCTCTTGGTCCTTAGGGTCTATAGTGATTTGGTTATATCCAGAATAACCATCTAGAAAGCAGTAATAGGCTCTACCAGCTATCCTATCTAACATCTGATCTATGAATGGTAGAGGGAAGTGATCCTTTTTTGTTTCCTTATTCAATTTCCTATAATCCATACAAACTCTCCATCCTGTAATAGTTCTAGTTGGAATCAGTTCATTGCTCTCATTTACTACTACAGTCATCCCCCCCTTTCTTAGGTACACATTGTATTGGACTCACCCACTGACTACTAGCTATAGGGAAGATTACACCTGCGTCTAACCATTTTATGATCTCTTTCTTAACTACCTCTTTCATAGAGGGGTTCAACCTACGTTGGTGATCTACTCGGGGTGTATGCTCTTCCTATAATATTATCTTATGCATGCAGTAGGAAGGGCTAATGCCTCTAATGTCAGCAATAGTCCATGCAATAGCCTTTTTATGTTGCCTAAGTAATAATATCAACTCAATTTCATGCTTAGCACTCAATTTAGATGAGATAATAACAGGCAGAGTATCATTACTTCCTAAATCTGCATACTTCAGATGTTCAGGCAGGGGTTTTAATTCTAAGATAGGTGGATGCTCGATGGATGGTTTCAATGGCTTCATGGATCTTTCAGTTAAATCAGTAGTCATACAAACATGCTGAGGATTATTTACAGGTATGTCTATTATTTCAGCTATGTTTAAGTCAGTTAAATCTAATTGCACATAATCATTGGCATGCTTACTTGACAATTCATGCTCAAGCTGTTCTTCCATCAGTGAATCTACAATGTCCATGCTAGCACAAGATTCAGAGTCAGAAGGATACCTCAGTGCTTTAAAAACACTAAATTTAACCTCCTCATCATGAACCCTCATGGTGAGCTCACCTTTCTGGACATCAATCAGGGCCCTACCTGTGGCTAGAAATGGTCTGCCTAATAGGATGGGGGACCTCCTTGTCTGCTTCATAATCCAGGATGATGAAATCTGCAAGGAAAATAAACTTGTCAACCTTTACAAGAATGTCCTCTATCTTACCCTCAGGGTAGGCTATGGATCTGTCTGCAAGTTGTAAGGTGACAGTGGTGGGACGTGCTTCTCCAATTCCTAGCTGGCGGAATAGTGATAAGGGCATGAGGTTTATGCTGGCTCCCAGGTCACAAAGAGCTCTGCCCACGTGCTTGCCTCCTAGCTCTACTGGTAGGGTGAAGGAACCAGGATCCTTCTCCTTCTTGGGTAGCTTGTTCTGGAGTATAGCACTGCACTCCTCAGTGAGATTCACTGTTTCAAATTCACCAATGATCTTCTTGTTAGTGATTATATCCTTTAAAAACTTAACATAAGAGGGCATAGACTGTAAAACTTCTACAAAAGGAATATTCACATGCACTTGTTTAAGAATTTCTAAGAATTTGTTAAAGTGCACTTCCTGTTCTTGTTTTTTCTTTAGCCTTCGAGGGAATGGAGGTGATGGCACATATGCAGGCACTTCAGGTCGCCTCAGGATAGGTGGAGGCCTTGGAATTTCTTCTATCTCTTCTCTGATTAGCTCCAGCCTTTCTCCTGATGTGCTTGGTGATGGTTGACCATGGTTTGGCAGAGATTCCAGTGGAGCATTAGACTCTTTGTTCTCTACTCTCTTTGGGGTTTCTTTCATGTTGCTCACCAATGGTCTCCCACTTCTAAGTTCAATTGCTTGAACTTGTTCGTTTCCATCTCTCCTTGGCACCTCAGTGTCAGCAGGTAGTCTACCTTGGGGCCTACTTTTGAGTTCATTGGCTAGTTGCCCTATTTGGTTCTCTAGGCTCCTAAGGGTAGCTTGCTGACTTTGTAGAGTGGCATCATTCTTGGCGATGTACTCTTTGAGTAGATTTTCTACAGATGACCCTACTGGTTGGTTGTATGGTTTCTGATACATGGATTGGTTATGTTGGGGAGTGAAACCAGGTGTTCCACTCGGTTTTGGTTGGTTAGGAGCTTGGTTAGTATTTTGTTGGCCACCCCATGAAAGGTTTGGGTGGTTCCTCCAACCAGGATTGTAAGTGTTAGAGTAAGGGTTGTTCCTAGGCTGCTGTTGGCTCCCAACATAGCAGACTGAGGCTGGATTCCCAGGGCAGTATTCATGCAGGTGCCCTTCCCCACAGAATCCACAGATTAGTGTCTCACCTTGACTTGGTTGTGTGCCCATTGACATGGCTGTGGCGGTCTTGACACTAGTTTGGAGATTGGCTTGAGCCATTTGTTTAACTAGGTTGGTCAGGACGCTTATTTGGCTACTCATGGCATTGAGTGCGTCCTTATTTGGAGCTCTACTTGGCTCTATTGGATCATCTGACCACCTACAGTGAGATGCTGAGATCTTCTCCAAGATCTCATAGGCTTCGTTATAACTTTTGGACAGCATGGAACCACCAGCAGATGAATTTAACACTTGTCTGGTGCTGGGGTTGCATCCTTTGAAAAAGACCTCTATTTGGATACACCATGGAATGCCATGGTGTGGACATTTAAGCAGAAGGTCCTTGAACCTTGTCCAAGCTTCGTGAAGGGACTCATTTTCAGCTTGTTTGAACTTGACTATGTCATTACGAAAGGTAGAATTCCTATCAGGTGGGAAGTATTTCACTAGGAATTTCTCCGCCAAGTCTGTCCAATTGAGGACTGATCTAGAGGGTAATGAGTTTAACCACGTTTTGGCTTTGTCCCTTAATGAGTAGGGAAAGAGGTAAAGCCTCAAAGCTTCTTGGGAAACTCCAGGGATGATAAAGGTATCACTAACTCCTAGGAAGTTTCTAAGATGGTTGTGGGGGTCCTCATTTTCCACTCCAACGAATTGTCCCACAGTGGACAACATTTGGAACATTACTGGCTTTAACTCGAATGAGTTGGCAGTAATTTCAGGGCGGATTATGCTTGGGTTTAGTTCCCCATGCATAGGTACTAGGTAGGAAAGAATGGCACTATTCTTATCATTCGCTATTTCGATGGGATTGCGAGTGGTAGGTACCGGATTTGGGACTAGTATATCCATTTCTTCTTGATAGGATTGCGGAGACTCTGCGGTTTCAGCAATTATTAGAGGTAGAGAGGGTTGGTTAAAGAGACGTTTCTTGGCTCTATTTCTGGCCCTAAGTAATCTCTCAGGCTCAGGATTGAACTCTAGATCGCTACTTGAATGTTCATTCATAAACTAACCCAATGGTACCTGCAAAAGAAATGAAAATAGATCAGCTCCAATAGATATTAAACTTTTGTGTTTCTAACTTAAAAAACTTCGTTTTCACTAAACTAAATCCCCGGCAGCGACGCCAAAAACTTGTTGCGTGCTCAATGTTTAAAAGGAATATGCAATAAGAGAGCACTCAGAACATGCAAGCATACATGATCTTGTAGCAAGTAATAAGTATTTTTTCATTCGTTTTCCCACAGAGATTTATTATTAGTTACTCGCGAAGTGTATTGTTAAGCAAGATTGGGTGGATTTGATGGGGTAGATTTGGTTTTAAGTTGCCTAATTACTAAGGAATATGTAAAGGATAGATGCATAAACAAGTGCAAGTCAATGATAAACTCAAATGTAAAGAGAAGAGATTAATAAACGAAGAGAAAAATGGCTAAGGCACAATTTTAACTTAACAGAATTGCGAGAACAACAATTTTACCGCAATGTTACTGACAGCGAAAGTGTGTAAAATGTGGAAACAAGGGCTACTAACGACTCCTCTATTGGCTTCTTCACACGATTCTCAAGCATTAGATCAACTCACTATGCATCAAACTAACTCATTCCCATGTATCTTCCGATTTCATGCATTAGATTCTTTAGTTTACTCATGTCCAAGTAAGGTCTTAAGCATCTTGTTAAAGCAGTAAGTTATGATTTGTACTAGGAAAACGCCTATTCCTAGGTCGTTTTCTGGCTACCTTGAGAGGCTAGCATGAGTGTATGACTCTGAACTCTTACTCCTTCCAGAGGTTAGGAGTTCTTTGGACAAAATGGATGGCCAATCGAAATTGCCCGTGGGATGAAGCTTACATACAATCAATGCATTCGAGAGCTATCATATATGCTTGGTTCACGTGTTTTAGCCTATAGTATTGTCATTAGCATGCCCCTATGTTACTTAGCTACTCATGGATATATAGAGAACAGAAATATTAGATGAAGTAGACATGCTTAGAAGAAAATTAAAGACAAAACAGCAAGGAAAAACAGTAGGCAGACAAGAGGAAGTGCAAAATGATGAATTGTGCTTTGATTAATCAATTGTTTGAACGAACAGATGAAGACTTAAAGTTACTAACATAAAGACAGAAAGCAACGAAATGGAATGGATTAACTAATGGAAATGAAATAACAACAAACGGTGCTGGAAATAAGAAATTAAAGACAGAAAACAGTAAAGATGTGCTAGATCGCCTCGTCGCAGATGCCTCGGCTAAAGGGAGAGAAAGGTAAGCCTTGCTTGGATGAATCCAATCAGAAGAGAAGATGAATCTTCTCTCCTTCCTATCAGATTGTCGACTCCAACAGCTAAGCTTTCCAACCCAACAGACGGAAGAGAAAAACAGGAGAAAGAATGGAGCTGCGAAGAGACTTCTACGCTTTCGGATGATGTTTCAACCCTCCTCTTTGACCTCCTTTTATAGTATTCTGCAGGTGCGATTGGGCCAAGGAGAACCATCCATCCTCAACGTCGTACTTCAACGTGGTTGGAGGAGAAAGAACAAATCCCTGAAATATCAGATCACAACAGAAAAAGGTTAGCCAACTTACGAATTTCACTTGAAACATTGCGGTTTTAGCAATGTTTCCGCAATGCACAGTTTTCATTCTTTTAACTTCGTTTTTCATTTCTTTTCTTTCCTTTTGCACATAAGTCCTAATTTAGCTTCCTTCTTCTAATTCTCATATATAAGCATAGGTTTAAGCTAAATCCTATCAAAAACACCTAAGAGTGTACATCTTTCTAAGATAAATAAGTCCTAAAATGATCACTTTTGGAGACGTAACAGCAGCGCAGCAGAACTTGTTGAAGATGCGCAGAGCAGCAGAACTTGTTGGAGATGCGCAAAGCAGCAGAACTTGTTGGAGATGCGCAGCACAACGAAACTTGAACTTGGAGATGAACTTGGAGATGAGAGATGATGCAGCGCAGCAGCGAACTTGTAGATGCAGCGTAGCAGCGAACTTGGAGATGCAGCGCAGCAACGAACTTGGAGATGCAGCGCAGCAACGTAGATGAGTAAATTTTTTTTTTTACTTGGGCCTTTCACCTTTTAACCTCGTGCGGGCCAGGAGCAACATGTAGTTTATACTCTTACGTTAAGGAGTAGTACATTTTATGAGATCTCCTAAGAAAAATACTTGGAGATGATTACGCACGAGCTTGAAGTTGGAGATGCGCAGCGCAGCAGAACTTGAAGATGCGATCGCGCAGCGCAGCAGAACTTGGACTCGCGAAGCGCAGCAGAACTTGGAGATGCGAAGCGCAGCAGAACTTGGAGATGCGCAGCGCAGCAGAACTTGAAGATGCGCAGCGCAGCCGAACTTGGACATGCAGATGCGGAGCGCAACGCAACATAACTTGGAGTTGGAGATGCGGAGCGCAGTGCAGCAGGACTTGGAGATGGAGATGCAGAGCGCAGCGCAGCAGAACTTGTTGAAGATGCGCAGAGCAGCAGAACTTGTTGGAGATGCGCAGAGCAGCAGAACTTGTTGGAGATGCGCAGCACAGCGAAACTTGAACTTGGAGATGCGCAGCACAGCGAAACTTGAACTTGGAGATGAACTTGGAGATGAGAGATGATGCAGCGCAGCAGCGAACTTGTAGATGCAGCGTGGCAGCGAACTTGGAGATGCAGCGCAGCAACGAACTTGGAGATGCAGCGCAGCAACGTAGATGAGTAAAATTTTTTTTTTTACTTGGGTCGTTCACCTTTTAAGCTCGTGCGGGCCAGGAGCAACATATAGTTTATACTCTTACGTTAAGGAGTATTACATTTCAAAAGATCTTATCTTCATCACAGTGTTGATCAGATCCTTCGTTTGTAGGATTTGTTAGACTGATGATAGTTTTCTTCACCTTCAAGGAGCCTTCTGTATTTATGAGAACAGATAATTTCCTCTTCATGCGTGAAGGAACACGACTGTGAATCTTCTTGTCGCTACTTTCTTCATCGAAGAGTCTTGCCCCTACAGTCTTCATCTTTCCTTGTTGTTGATCACTTGTAACTTTGAGGCGATCAAAAACAGATTTTGAAGGTCTGTCTTTCTTTGATGTAGAAACACTTAACCTTTGGAAAGCTGAAGTTCGAGTGGAGGTAGAAGTTAGACATGGATTTTCTTCTTTTGTCGCGGCCATACTCATCCTTTGGAAGACCGAAGTTCGAGTAGTTGAAGGCTTGATGCGATTGAAGACAGAAGTTCTTTGGTCGACTTCTTCTGCGTTGATGTAGCATGAAGTTGCAAAGATTTCTTCCTCTTTCTTGATAGGAAGGAAACTTTTAGAGAAGAATTCTTTCAAGGTCACCCGTCGTCGAGGTTGAGAAAAATATTTGTTTTCTCTTCTCTCGTGTTTAGGCTTCCTTGGGCTCTCCTTTCTTTGATGTTTCAGAACAAGACGTTGTTCTTTTTTCTTCTGACGGGTCACAATAGTCCATCCTTTATCTTCATCATTGGTAGGTTTGACCGCGTCTGGAATGTTATTGTCTGGTACATCATGTTGAAACCAAATAGATACAGGTTCTAAGGTTCCAAACTGGATTAGGCGCATTTCCTGATCCTGGAGCGGACGAGAGCGCGTTTGGCTACGCGCACTTATTGTCACTGCAGCATGGTTTGATTGAGCCATTTCATCAAGGTCTAGCTCAATTTTTCCTTCTTTAGCTAACTTTAGAATTAACTCCTTCAGGACAAAACATTTTTTTACCGGATGACTGATGACTCGATGATACTTACAATAGTTGGGATCATCGATTTTGTCCATTTCTTTCGGGCGTCTACACTCGGGAAACTCAATCAGTCGTGTTTTCAGTAGTTGCTCTAACATGTCAGGAATGTCAGAGTCTGGGAACGGATAGACTTTTTCTTGTCTTTCTTTTAAAGTTAGGCGATGTTTCTCGCCTCCGTCATTTCTTCTCTCTGTCTTGTTTTCATTTCCTTTTGAGGAAAACCTAAAAGGGGTCGTGTTGACGACCATGGATTCTTCCACGACATTTTTCGTGATTTTCCCAACTCCCTTTGTTTCCGTCTTTATTTTCTTTACGTCGGGGACTAAAAGGTCTTTGTTTCCTCTGTTGGCAATACTCAGCTCCATATCATGGGCGCGAGTTGCTAACTCCTCGAATGTTTGGGGCTTTATCCCTTGTAGGATGTAGTGAAGTCCCCAATGCATGCCGCCGATGCACATCTCGACAGCAGACACTTCTGTGAGTCGGTCTTTGCAGTCAAGACTTAACGATCTCCAACGGTTAATGAAATCGACGACTGGCTCACCCATTCTTTGGCTAGCGTGCGAGAGTTCAGACATGCTGACTGTTCGCCTCGTGCTGTAGAAACGATTCAAAAAGTCTCTCTCAAACTGTTCCCAACTGTCAATCGTCTCGAGCTCCAAGTCGGTGTACCAGTCAAAGGCGTTTCCTTTCAAAGTTCGGACGAATTGCCTAACCAGCAAGTCTCCGCGAGTTCCCGCGTTCTCGCACGTTTCGACGAAGTGGGCAATGTGTTGTTTGGGATTGCCCTTCCCATCGAACTGTTGAAATTTTGGGGGCTGGTACCCGGTGGGCATCCTCAAGTTGTCGATCCTCTTGGAATACGGTTTGGTATACAAGAGGGTGCTCTGGGCTGGTCCACCGTACTGGGCTCTGATGGTGTTGGTAATCATGTCCTGCAGCTGTTAGACATATAAGGAAGCAACCGACGTTGAGTGTTGCACTTGGTCTTCTTGGATGACATATTTTCCTTTGTCATTTCCTCTTGCTGCAGGAGTTTGACTTGACTCCGCGACCTCACGACTTTGCATCTGATTTCTCAAGTTTGCAATCTCGAGGTCTCGTTCTTCAACTACTTTCATCAGAAAGTTTAGTTTCTTTTCCATTTCAGCGATCGCTTCGTCGCTTATGCGTGCGTCTGCCATCATTACAGACATCACATTTGGATCAGACCCCTTATTTGGTTGATCAGATGAGGGAACAAATTCATCATACAAGAAATTTTCCTGAATGATTATCCCCTCACGCGTAGACTCTGTCATTCGTTCCTCCATAACATTTATTTCAGTCATCATGGAGGATGCTATGTCAGAATCGAACTCAAATAGAGAGTTACACCTGACAGCAAATTCGTCACTTGTAGATGCCCCCGCCAATGTCATTCTTTCTTCCATAGTATTTGTTTCAGTCGTTATGACGGACGCTACGTCAGAATCGAGCTCGAACAAAGGGTTACACCTAATAAGAAATTTGTCACTCGTAGATGCCCCTGACGATGTCATTACTCTGCTCACAATTGTGACAAAATCATGTGGACAATCGTGGGGAGTAGAACTCGTGTAGCGGTTGTTCATGACTACGGTTGTTGAAGGAGTTCTGAACGACATAACTTCACTTGTCTTTGAAATGAGGGAAAGAGATGAGAGGTAGAGTTGTCCCACCGGGCGTGCCAATCTGTTCACACGAGAATTCGAACGACGAATGGAAATTCGACACGTGTAAATGAATTTGAATTTGTATTGATGTATTGTATTTATCAGTGCCTAGTGGATTACAATCTCTAATATTTGATCATCTGATTCTCTCTCTTAAATGTAACGTACTCGAGGGCTTCGTAGCTTGTTCTCGAGGTTGAACCTTCAGGTTCGCGTAGCGGTGAAGTCTTCAGGTGTTTGATCTTGAAGTGACGTTCAGTCTTCAGGATTCAAAGAGTCTTCGCTGTTTTGGAATTCTCTCTGAGTTCTTAGGAGAAGAAATTTTCTGAACCTTAAAAAGGAAAATGAACTCTCTATTTATAGAGTTCTCATGGGCCTGGTGGGCTTGGGCTTTGGGACCAATGGGCTTTTGAATCTTGGGCCTGGACTTGATCTTTGGGCCAAATTGTCTTTTGCATATCTTTCTGGCCCGATTCGATTTCGAGCCCAATTGCAGTTTGACCGAATTTGCTCGGTCAAGTCTATTTGATCCCCGGTCGTGATGGGGACACGTGGCGACCGCTGATTGGCCAAAATTTCTCGGTCAACAATGTTTATTAAAAATTAAATTTTGTGTCATATAAACTTTCAAAGAGGCAACAATTCATTTTATTCCATATAAAATTGTGTACTTTATGATAACAAAAACAAAACTTCTCACAAACATTTATTCGTGACACTATCTATATTGAACAACGTTTCAATTAAGGGCATGTAACTCTTATGGTAGACCGATCGCTTCGCAGGCGAGTGGCACGAGATTTGATTCCATTCACCTCCAAAGATTTTTGTTTTTTTCATCCTACATAATTGTTCAATGATAAAAAAGAAATATTTACAATTTTTAAATTTAGCAAATTTTAACATATGGGGGTGTAGCTTATATGGTATAGCTCTCGCTTTGCTTGCGAGAGGCATAGGGTTCGATTCCATGCACCTCCATGAATTTTGGTTAATAAAGAAGAATTTATTTCACATAATTTTTCAAACAGATAAAATTAAACCATTTTATTCAACAGAAGATTGTGTACTTTTTTCTTCATGGCAAAAAAAACGCAACCTCTCACACACATATAATCTTGACACTAATTATTGAACACAAGATCGGTTAAGGGAAAACGCAACCTCTCACACACATATAATCTTGACACTAATTATTGAAAACAACATCAGTTAAGGGGGTGTAGCTCATATGGTAGAGCGCTCGCTTCGCATGCGAGAGGCACAGGGTTCGATTCCCCGCACCTCCAAAGATTCTAACAAGTTCTTATTTCCTATTAAGAGCAAAAATAACTCTAATAATTGTTATCTCTTATGAGAAGCAAAAAAAAATTTAGTTGATTACTCGTGTTTAAGGCATATGGTAAAGGTTGGTGGTATCTATTCCTTGTAGCTCCATGAATTGTGGTTAACTATATGTTAATCTAAGTACATTATTTAAAACAATCCTAATTAACCATATCAATAAATACTTAAATGGTCCATAAAAAAGTTATATGTTTATTAAAAATTAAATTTTGTGTCATATAAACTTTCAAAGAGGCAACAATTCATTTTATTCCATATAAGATTGTGTACTTTATGATAACAAAAACAAAACTTCCCACAAATATTTATTCGTGACACTATCTATACAACGTTTCAATTAAGGGCATGTAACTCTTATGGTAGACCGATCGCTTCGCAGGCGAGTGGCACGAGATTTGATTCCACTCACCTCCAAAGATTTTTGTTTTTTTCATCCTACATAATTGTTCAATGATAAAAAAGAAATATTTACAATTTTTAAATTTAGCAAATTTTAACATATGGGGGTGTAGCTTATATGGTATAACTCTCACTTTGCTTGCGAGACGCATAGGGTTCGATTTCACGCACCTCTATGAATTTTGGTTAATAAAGAAGAATTTATTTCATATAATTTTTCAAACGGATAAAATTAAACCATTTTATTCAACAGAAGATTGTGTACTTTTTTCTTCATGGCAAAAAAAAACGCAACCTCTCACACACATATAATCTTGACACTAATTATTGAACACAACATCAGTTAAGGGGGTGTAGCTCATATGGTAGAGTGTTCGCTTCGCATGCGAGAGGCACGAGGTTCGATTCCCCGCACCTCCAAAGATTCTAACGAGTTCTTATTTTCTATTAAGAGCAAAATAACTCTAATAATTGTTATCTCTTACGAGAAGCAAAAAAAAATTTAGTTGATCACTAGAATTGTGTTTAATGCATATGGTAAAGGTTGGGTTGCCGACAGACACTGGTTTCTATTCCATGAATTGTTGTTAACTATATGTTAATCTAAGTACATTATTTAAAACAATCCTAATTAACCATATCAATAAATACTTAAATGGTCCATAAAAAAGTTATATATGTTTATTAAAAATTAAATTTTGTGTCATATAAACTTTCAAAGAGGCAACAATATATTTTATTCCATATAAGATTGTGTACTTTATGATAACAAAAACAAAACTTCTCACAAACATTTATTCGTGACACTATCTATATTGAACAACGTTTCAATTAAGGGCATATAACTCTTATTGTAGACCGATCGCTTCGCAGGCGAGTGGCACGAGATTTGATTCCACTCACCTCCAAAGATTTTTGTTTTTTTCTTCCTACATAATTGTTCAATGATAAAAAAGAAATATTTACAATTTTTAAATTTAGCAAATTTTAACATATGGGGGTGTAGCTTATATGGTATAGCTCTAGCTTTGCTTGCGAGAGGCTTAGGATTTGATTCCATGCATCTCCATGAATTTTGGTTAATAAAGAAGAATTTATTTCATATAATTTTTCAAACAGATAAAATTAAACCATTTTATTCAACAGAAGATTGTGTACTTTTTTTCATGGCAAAAAAAACGCAACCTCTCACACACATATAATCTTGACACTAATTATTGAACACAACATCAGTTAAGGGAAAACGCAACCTCTCACACACATATAATCTTGACACTAATTATTGAACACATTATCAGTTAAGGGGGTGTAGCTCATATGGTAGAGCGCTCGCTTTGCATGCGAGAGGCACGGGGTTCGATTCCCCGCACCTCCAAAGATTCTAACAAGTTCTTATTTCCTATTAAGAGCAAAAATAACTCAAATAATTGTTATCTCTTACGAGTAGGAAAAATTTTTTTAGTTGATTACTCGAATTGTGTTTAATGCATATGGTAAAGGTTGGGTTGCCGATAGACAATGGTTTCTATTCCTTGTAGCTCCATGAATTGTGGTTAACTATATGTTAATCTAAGTACATTATTTAAAACAATCTTAATTAACCATATCAATAAATACTTAAATGGTCCATAAAAAAGTTATATGTTTATTAAAAATTAAATTTTGTGTCATATAAACTTTCAAAGAGGCAACAATTCATTTTATTCCATATAAGATTGTGTACTTTATGATAACAAAAACAAAACTTCTCACAACATTTATTCGTGACACTATCTATATTGAACAACGTTTCAATTAAGGGCATGTAACTCTTATGGTAGACCGGTCGCTTCGCAGGCGAGTGGCACGATATTTGATTCCACTCACCTTCAAAGATTTTTGTTTTTTTCATCCTACATAATTGTTCAATGATAAAAAAGAAATATTTACAATTTTTAAATTTAGCAAATTTTAACATATGGGGTTGTAGCTTACATGGTATAGCTCTCACTTTCCTTGCGAGAGGCATAGGGTTCGATTCCATGCACCTCCATGAATTTTGGTTAATAAAGAAGTATTTATTTCATATAATTTTTCAAACAGATAAAATTAAACCATTTTATTCAACAGAAGATTGTGTACTTTTTTCTTCATGGCAAAAAAAACGATTGAACACAACATCAGTTAAGGGGGTGTAGCTCATATGGTAGAGCGCTCGCTTCGCATGCGAGAGGCACGGGGTTCGACTCCCCGACCTCCAAAGATTCTAACAAGTTCTTATTTCCTATCAAGACCAAAAATAACTCTAATAACTGTAATCGCTTACGAGAAAAAATTTAGTTGATTATTCGAATTGTCTTTAATGCATATGGTAACGTTTGTTTTTTTTATCCTACATAATTGTTCAATGATAAAAAATAAATATTTACAATTTTCAAATTTAGCAAATTTTAACATATGGGGGTGTAGCTTATATGGTATAGCTCTCGCTTTGCTTGCGAGAGGCATAGGGTTCGATTCCATGCACCTCCAAGAATTTTGGTTAATAAAGAAGAATTTATTTCATATAATTTTTCAAACAGATAAAATTAAACCATTTTATTCAACAGAAGATTGTGTACTTTTTTCTTCATGGCAAAAAAAACTCAACATCTCACACACATATAATCTTGACACTAATTATTGAACACAACATCAGTTAAGGGAAAACACAACCTCTCACACACATATAATCTTTACACTAATTATTGAACACAACATCAGTTAAGGTGACTAATTATTGAACAAAACATCAGTTAAGGGGGTGTAGCTCATATGGTAGAGCGCTCGCTTCGCATGCGAGAGGCACGGGGTTCGATTCCCCGCACCTCCAAAGATTATAACAAGTTCTTATTTCCTATCAAGACCAAAAATAACTCTAATAACAAAATTTAGTTGATTATTCGAATTGTCTTTAATGCATATGGTAACGTTTGTTTTTTTTATCCTACATAATTGTTCAATGATAAAAAAGAAATATTTACAATTTTCAAATTTAGCAAATTTTAACATATGGGGGTGTAGCTTATATGGTATAGCTCTCTCTTTGCTTGCGAGAGGCATAGGGTTCGATTCCATGCACCTCTAAGAATTTTGGTTAATAAAGAAGAATTTATTTCATATAATTTTTCAAACAGATAAAATTAAACCATTTTATTCAACAGAAGATTGTGTACTTTTTTCTTCAGCAAAAAAAACTAACATCTCACACACATATAATCTTGACACTAATTATTGAACACAACATCAGTTAAGGGAAAACACAACCTCTCACACACATATAATCTTGACACTGATTATTGAACACAACATCAGTTAAGGGGACTAATTATTGAACACAACATCAGTTAAGGGGGTGTAGCTCATATGGTAGAGCGCTCGCTTCGCATGCGAGAGGCATGGGGTTCGATTCCCCGCACCTCCAACCATTCTAACAAGTTCTTATTTCCTATTAAGAGCAAAAATAACTCTAATAATTGTTATCTCTTACGAGAACCAAAAAAATTTGTAGTTGATTACGCGAATTGTGTTTAATGCATATGGTAAAGGTTGGCGATAGACACTGGTTTCTATTCCTTGTAGCATGATTTAAAACAATCCTAATTAACCATATCAATAAATACTTAAATGGTCCATAAAAAAGTTATATGTTTATTAAAAATTAAATTTTGTGTCATATAAACTTTCAAAGAGGCAACAATTCGATTTATTCCATATAAGATTGTGTACTTTATGATAACAAAAACAAAACTTCTCACAAACATTTATTCGTGACACTATCTATATTGAACAACGTTTCCATTAATGGCATGTAACTCTTATGGTAGACCGATCGCTTCGCAGGCGAGTGACACGAGATTTGATTCCACTCACCTTCAAAGATTTTTGTTTTTTTCATCCTACATAATTGTTCAATGATAAAAAAGAAATATTTACAATTTTTAAATTTAGCAAATTTTAACATATGGGGGTGTAGCTTATATGGTATAACTCTCACTTTGCTTGCGAGACGCATAGGGTTCGATTCCACGCACCTCTATGAATTTTGGTTAATAAAGAAGAATTTATTTCATATAATTTTTCAAACAGATAAAATTAAACCATTTTATTCAACAGAAGATTGTGTATTTTATTCTTCATGGCAAAAAAAACGCAACCTCTCACACACATATAATCTTGACACTAATTATTGAACACAACATCAGTTAAGGGGGTGTAGCTCATATGGTAGAGCGCTCGCTTCGCATGCGAGAGGCACGGGGTTCGATTACCCGCACCTCCAAAGATTCTAACAAGTTCTTATTTCCTATCAAGACCAAAAATAACTCTAATAACAAATTTTAGTTGATTATTCGAATTGTCTTTAATGCATATGGTAACGTTTGTTTTTTTCATCCTACATAATTGTTCAATGATAAAAAAGAAATATTTACAATTTTCAAATTTAGCAAATTTTAATATATGGGGGTGTAACTTATATGGTATAGCTCTCGCTTTGCTTGCGAGAGGCATAGGGTTCGATTCCATGCACCTCCATGAATTTTGGTTAATAAATAAGAATTTATTTCATATAATTTTTCAAACAGATAAAATTAAACCATTTTATTCAACAGAAGATTGTGTACTTTTTTCTTCATGGCAAAAAAAACTCAACATCTCACACACATATAATCTTGACACTAATTATTGAACACAACATCAGTTAAGGGAAAACGCAACCTCTCACACACATATAATCTTGACACTAATTATTGAACATAACATCAGTTAAGGGGACTAATTATTGAACACAACATCAGTTAAGGGGGTGTAGCTCATATGGTAGAGCGCTCGCTTCGCATGCGAGAGGCACGGGGTTCGATTCCCCGCACCTCCAAATATTCTAACAATTTCTTATTTCCTATTAAGAGCAAAAATAACTCTATTAATTGTTATCTCTTACGAGAACCAAAAAAATTTGTAGTTGATTACGTGAATTGTGTTTAATGCATATGGTAAAGGTTGGCGATAGACACTGGTTTCTATTCCTTGTAGCATTATTTAAAACAATCCTAATTAACCATATCAATAAATACTTAAATGGTCCATAAAAAAGTTATATGTTTATTAAAAATTAAATTTTGTATCATATAAACTTTCAAAGAGGCAACATTTCATTTTATTCCATATAAGATTGTGTACTTTATGATAACAAAAACAAAACTTCTCACAAACATTTATTCGTGACACTATCTATATTGAACAACGTTTCCATTAATGGCATGTAACTCTTATGGTAGACCGATCGCTTCGCAGGCGAGTGGCACGAGATTTGATTCCACTCACCTTCAAAGATTTTTATTTTTTTCATCCTACATAATTGTTCAATGATAAAAAAGAAATATTTACAATTTTTAAATTTAGCAAATTTTAACATATGGGGGTGTAGCTTATATGGTATAACTCTCACTTTGCTTGCGAGACGCATAGGGTTCGATTCCACGCACCTCTATGAATTTTGGTTAATAAAGAAGAATTTATTTCATATAATTTTTCAAACAGATAAAATTAAACCATTTTATTCAACAGAAGATTGTGTATTTTTTTCTTCATGGCAAAAAAAATGCAACCTCTCACACACATATAATCTTGACACTAATTATTGAACACAACATCAGTTAAGGGGGTGTAGCTCATATGGTAGAGCGCTCGCTTCGCATGCGAGAGGCACGGGGTTCGATTCCCCGCACCTCCAAAGATTCTAACAATTTCTTATTTCCTATCAAGACCAAAAATAACTCTAATAACAAAATTTAGTTGATTATTCGAATTGTCTTTTATGCATATGGTAACGTTTGTTTTTTTCATCCTACATAATTGTTCAATGATAAAAAAGAAATATTTACAATTTTCAAATTTAGCAAATTTTAATATATGGGGGTGTAACTTATATGGTATAGCTCTCGCTTTGCTTGCGAGAGGCACAGGGTTCGATTCCATACACCTCCATGAATTTTGGTTAATAAATAAGAATTTATATAATCTTGACACTAATTATTGAACACAACATCAGTTAAGGGAAAACGCAACCTCTCACACACATATAATCTTGACACTAATTATTGAACATAACATCAGTTAAGGGGACTAATTATTGAACACAACATCAGTTAAGGGGGTGTAGCTCATATGGTAGAGCGCTCGCTTCGCATGCGAGAGGCACGGGGTTCGATTCCCCGCACCTCCAAAGATTCTAACAAGTTCTTATTTCCTATTAAGAGCAAAAATAACTCTAATAATTGTTATCTCTTACGAGAACCAAAAACATTTGTAGTTGATTACGTGAATTGTGTTTAATGCATATGGTAAAGGTTGGCGATAGACACTGGTTTCTATTCCTTGTAGCATTATTTAAAACAATCCTAATTAACCATATCAATAAATACTTAAATGGTCCATAAAAAAGTTATATGTTTATTAAAAATTAAATTTTGTATCATATAAACTTTCAAAGAGGCAACAATTCATTTTATTCCATATAAGATTGTGTACTTTATGATAACAAAAACAAAACTTCTCACAAACATTTATTCGTGACACTATCTATATTGAACAACGTTTCCATTAATGGCATGTAACTCTTATGGTAGACCGATCGCTTCGCAGGCGAGTGGCACGAGATTTGATTCCACTCACCTTCAAAGATTTTTATTTTTTTCATCCTACATAATTGTTCAATGATAAAAAAGAAATAATTACGATTTTTAAATTTAGCAAATTTTAACATATGGGGGTGTAGCTTACATGGTATAGCTCTCACTTTCCTTGCGAGAGGCATAGGGTTCGATTCCATGCACCTCCATGAATTGTGTTTACAAAACAAGAATTTACTCCATATAATTTTTCAAACAGATAAAATTAAACCATTTTATTCAACAAAGATCGTGTACTTTTTTCTTCATGGCAAAAAATACGCAACCTCTCACACACATATAATCTTGACACTAATTATTGAACAAAACATGACTTAAGGGGGTGTAGCTCATATGGTAGAGCACTCGCTTCGCATGCGAGAGGCACGGGGTTCGATTCCCCGCACCTCCAAAGATTGTAACAAGTTCTTATTTCCTATCAAGACGAAAAATAACTCTAATAACTGTAATCTCTTATGAGAAGCAAATATTTTTTTAGTGAATTGTGTTTAATGCATATGGTAAAGCGCGCTTGGGTTGCACGCGATAGTCACTGGTTTCGATTCCTTGTAGCTCCATGAATTGTGGTTAACTATATGTTAATCTAAGTACATTATTTAAAACAATCCTAATTAACCATATCAATAAATACTTAAATGGTCCATAAAAAAGTTATATGTTTATTAAAAATTAAATTTTTTCTCATATAAATTTTCAAAGAGGAAAAAATTCATTTTATTCCTTATAAGATTCTGTACATTATGATAACAAAAACAAAACTTCTCACAAACATTTATTCGTGACACTATCTATATTGAACAACGCTTCAATTAAGGGCGTGTAACTCTTATGGTAGAGCGATCGCTTCCCAGGCGAGTGGCACGAGATTTGATTTCACTTACCTCCAAAGATTTTTATTTTTTTCATCCTACATGATTGTTCAATGATAAAAAAGAAATAGTTACAAATTTTAAATTTAGCTAATTTCAACATATCGGGGTGTAGCTTTAGGTAGAGCGCTCGCTTTGCATGCGAGAGGCACAGGGTTTGATTCCATGCACCTCCATGAATTGTGTTTAAAAAACATGAATATTTTTCAAACAGATAAAATTCAACCATTTTATTCAATCGAAGATTGTGTACTTTTTTCTTCATGATAAAAAAAAACCGCAACCTCTCACAAATCTATAATCGTGACACTAATTATTGAACACAAACATCAGTTAAGGGGGTGTAGCTCATATGGTAGAGCGCTTGCTTCGCATGCGAGAGGCACGGGGTTCTATTCCCCGCACCTCCAAAGATTCTAATAAGTTCCTATTTCCTATCAAGACCAAAAATAACTCTAATAATTGTAATCTCTTACGAGAAGAAAAAACAATTTTAGTTGATTACTCGAATTGTGTTTAATGCATATGGTAAAACGCGAGAGGCACTGGTTTCGATTCCTTGTAGCTCCATGAATTGTGGTTAATTAGATGTTAATCTAAGTACATTATTTAAAACAATTCTAATTAACCATATCAATAAATACTTAAATGGTCTATAAAAAAGTTATATGTTTATTAAAAATTAAATTTTTTCTCATATATACTTTCAAAGAGGAAACAATTCATTTTATTCCATATAAGATTTTGTACGTTATGATAACAAAAACAAAGTTTCTCACAAACATTTATTCGTGACACTATCTATATTGAACATCGTTTCAATTAAGGGCGTGTAACTCTTATGGTAGAGGGGTCGCTTCCCAGGCGAGTGGCACGAGATTTGATTTCACTCACCACAAAGAATTAAGGGCGTGTAATTCTTATGGTAGAGCGGTCGCTTCCCAGGCGAGTGGCACAAGATTTGATTTCACTCACCTCCAAAGATTTTTATTTTTTTCATCCTACATGATTGTTCAATGATAAAAAAGAAATAGTTACAAATTTTAAATTTAGCTCATTTCAACATATGGGGGTGTAGCACATATGGTAGAGAGCTCGCTTTGCATGCGAGAGGCACAGGATTCGATTCCCTCAACACAAACATCAGTTAAGAGGGTGTAGCTCATATGGTAGAGAAGAAAGAGACCATAGGAATTTTTGTGCGCCTAGGTGTTCTCTCGTTGCTCGGATGAATAGTCCTCCTTCCGTGGAGGAATAGTCCTCCTTCCGTAGGTGTTGTCTAGTTTGTGGGATTTCTGCTCTGAAAGATGGATGTGGCAGAACTGTTGCTGATGTGCAAAAACCTGAAATTAACCATGGAAGAAGAGGATATCACCATAATGAAAAATACACCAAAGAAGCAAGCAGCCGAGCTCTCGCTCTGCCTCGTTGGTAAAGTTCTTATATCAAAACTTGTCAATATTGAAGCATTCAGAAATGTGATGAAGAATGTGTGGAACGTGCATCAAAATACTAAGGTGGAATGTGTGGGGGAGAATGTCTTCCTAATGAGCTTTAAGTCCAACTTAGACGTGATGAAGGTGATGAACAATGGGCCATGGTTCTTTGATGGTGCTATCATACTAATCGAGAGTCCAAAGAGTTGGGATCAACCGGAGAAGATGCAATTCAGGTTTGTATCTTTTTGGATTCAATTTTTGAATCTACCTGTGGGGTGTAGAAATAGAGAAGCTTTACTAGAATTGGGGGGGAAGGTGAGAGTAGTGGAAGATGATGAACCACTACTAAACGGGGAGTGTAGGGGTCAGTTTGGGAGGGTGCGCATTCGGGTTGACATAACAAAACCTCTTCGAAGAGCTTTGAAAATTAAAATGGGCAATCAAGATGAAGAGCTGTGGATTTTGCTACGTTATGAGAAACTACCTGAATTCTGTTTTGGGTGCGGAAGAGTTGGGCATCTACAGAATGAGTGCGACCGTGAGGAAGAGGTACGGGCAAAAAAGTGGGTAGGGAATGCTTATGGGGCGTGGATGAGAGCGAGTGAGTTTAAGCCAAAAGAAGTTTATGAGAGGGGAAGTTCTTCTCATTTTTGGGGGAACGGGAGGGGGAGAGGGCGCAGCGAAGGTGATTGGCGAAAGGGGACGGGGAAATATGGGAGAGAGGAGGAGGAAGAGGGTGGGGATGATGGAGGCAAGGTGGGCACAGGGGAGGAAGGGCATGCGCCGCCGGAGAGGGTGGAGAGGACGACGGGAATGGGGGTGCAGAACAGTTATGGAACATTAATTGGGAGGGAGGATTTTAGGGAAAGTGGGGCGTCAAAGGGGGGAGTGATTAAAAACCATAATGCTTTGGGAGGGAGTAATGAGAGGGAGGAAAATGGGGACCGAAATGGGAATAATCCCGTTTGTTTAATGGATTTGGCATTAAATCCTCAATCAGTAAGTGCTGAAATAATGGAGGAATATCCCATGGAGATTCTAAAGGAAAGTGGGCCCGTTACCAATGTGGTAACTCTGGAAATCCACCCAAGCTTAGATATTGCAAACAAAGGCTGTGAGAGCTGGAAATACATGGGTGAAACAGAGCAAATGGCAGAACCTGATGGGAAGGACGCTGGGGCCATAAGGGTAGATCCGTTGGGGCAGGAAAAATCAAAGAAGTGGAAACGCAAAGTATATGGTGGACATGAGATATTTTCGGGGGAAAATGTTAACATTTTATCGGGGGAAAAAAGAAAACAAAATGAGGAGGTGTCAGATTCTGAGTTGACCAAAAAATTGAAGTCATGCACGGGGTCGGAGGGAGAAATGTCATCGGTGGAGGCTGATTTCCAGCCCCGCCGATACAATGAAAATCTTATGTTGGAATGTTCGCGGAATGGGGAGCCCGGGGACATTTCGAGACTTAAAAGACATTATTCGTCTTCAAAATCCTCTTCTTGTATTCTTGTGTGAAACAAAGTGTGGCGGTGAGAAAATGGAAGCTATTAAGAAGGGCCTTCAGTTTGATAACGGATGGTCAGTTGCGAGCCATGGGCTGAAGGGGGAATCTGCATGTTCTGGAAAGATGAGATTGAGGTCGAGCTACGCTCTTCCTCGGACAATCATATTGATTGCTATGTAAAGGAGAAGGGTCATGTGTGGAGGTTTACGGGGATTTATGGTTGCCCCGAGACAAAGAACAAGAAAGTGACTTGCGAGTTGCTAAAACGTTTGCACAACAATGATGATTCCCCTTGGTTAATAGGGGGAGACTTGAATGAATGTTTGTGGGAAAGAGAAAAACAGGGGGCAACAAAAAATATCGCGCAATATGGATCTGTTCAGAGAGACGGTGGATGAGGTTCAACTAAAAGATTATGGCCACAGTGGCAGTATCTACACTTGGTCAAACACGTGGACAAATGGCCCCCCTATTTTGAAACGACTGGACCGTTTTTTGGAGAATGCTGCTTTTAGTAACCTTTTTACTAGTATTAAGGTATCTCATTTGAATTGGTACTCTTCGATGGAATTGAGATTGTTGAATAACAAGAATTGGGGTTGGGGCCACAACCGGTTTCATTTTGAGGAAGCCTGGGTTCAAGATGAAGAGTGCAAGTTTATTGTTGATCATTGTTGGGAGGATGGAGGAAGTGGCGATGCTACTGGACCTAATCAAAATACAAAACTCCTAAATGCCTTGGCTGGATGTAGGAAGCATTTATACAGTTGGGGGAGGTCAAAAAAGAAAGAAATGTATGTTGACATTGAGTTTCAAAAAAGGAAGTTACAACATGCTTATGATAAAAGGGGGGGGGGGGGGGGACTGACTTCGGTGAAATTGGCAAGATCGAAAAAGAGCTTGACAGGGCCCTCATTGTAGAAGAAATTTATTGGAAGCAGCGTTCTAGAGAGAATTGGCTGAAGTGGGGAGATCGAAATACCAAATGGTTTCAGAAAAAAGCCTCAATTCGCAGAGCAAAGAATACGATCAGTCGGATTAAAAATGAGACGGGCCAGTGGGTAAGTAATGAGGAAGAGATGGAACAAGTTTTCATTAGCTATTTTACTAACTTGTTCAATTCCATAGGCCAGAATGTAAATGGTTATGATGCTGTTTTACAACATGTGCCAAGGAAAGTTACAGAAGAGATGAATCTAAGCTTGGGGGCTCCTTTTTCAGAAATAGAGGTGAAGGAGGCTTTGTTCCAAATGTTTCCCACAAAAGCTCCGGGGCCGGATGGATTCCCAGCTCTATTCTACCAGAAATTTTGGGCCATTGTTAAGAGTTCAATCATTCCTGTGTGTCTCAAAATTTTAAATGAAGGAGCGTCAGTGAAAGAGTTTAATCATACTCATATTGTTCTCATACCCAAGATCAAGAATCCATGTCGGGCGTCTGATTACAGACCCATCAGCCTATGTAATGTCCTTTACAAAATCATTACAAAGTCTATTGCCAATAGACTTAAAGGATGTTTACAGGAACTAATCTCGGAGACACAAAGTGCGTTTGTTCCAGGACGTCTTATTTCAGACAATATCCTTGTAAGCTATGAATGTATAGATCATGTGTTGTCTAAATGGCGTGGCAAGAAAGGTTTACCGGCGATAAAGTTAGACATGAGTAAGGCTTATGACAGGGTGGATTGGGGATTCATTGAAGGGATGATGATGAAGCTGGGTTTTGATGTCGAATGGGTTGCCTTGGTAATGGACTTCATCACAACGGTCAGCTTTTCTATCAAGTTGAACGGGAGGCCAAGGGGGTTTTTTCACCCTCAAAGAGGACTCCGGCAAGGTGACCCCCTTTCACCTTATCTCTTCCTGCTATGCGCAGAGGGGCTGTCCAACCTTTTGGCAAACGCCCAACAAAGTAAGATTATTTCGGGTTGTCAAATAGTAAGGGGCTGTCCAATTATCTCTCATTTATTGTTTGCAGATGACTGTATCTTATTCTGCAATGCAACTATAAGAGAAGGGGCAGCCATGAAGAAGATACTCCGGCAATACGAGGAGGCATCGGGGCAATGTGTGAATTTCTCGAAATCGGCTATCTTATTTAGTCCTTGTGTGGGTATGGAGATGAGGATGGTTATGAGTCAAGAATTGAATATGAATGTGGTGACCAATCTGGGCAAGTATTTAGGGTTGCCATCACATTATTCGCGCAGTAAGAGCAAAGAGCTCAATTTTGTGAAGGAGCGAGTTCAGAAGGTAGTAGCTGGCTGGAAGGGTAGTTTGTTTTCAGCTGGAGGTAAGGAAGTGCTCATCAAGGCGGTAGCACAAGCTATACCTACCTATACAATGTCATGTGTTCGTGTGCCCAAGTCTGTTTGTGCGAATCTCACAAGGTCCATGCCAAGATTCTGGTGGGGTTCAACTACCTCACATTCGAAGATACACTGGTTGAGTTGGGATAGACTGTGTATTCCGAAAGAGAAGGGGGGCTTGGTTTTAGAAGTTTGGAAGGTTTCTGTTACGTCTCCAAAAGTGCATATTTTAGGGACTTATTTGCTATAGAAGTCTGTAAACTCTTAAGCATTTTTTATAGAATTTAGTCTAAACATGTGCTTATATATGAGAATTTATAGAATGAAGCTAAATCAGGACTTATGTGTAAAAGAAAGGAAAAAGAATAAAAAACGAAGTTAAAGAGTTGAAATTTCTGTATTGCAGGAACATTGCGAAAACATTGCTGTCTCCGCAATGTTTTAAGTTGAAGTTGTTAAGTTGTCTAACCGTCCGCCGTTTTGTTGCGATCTTTCAGCCGCCCAATTTCTCTCCTGCTGCCACGTGGAAGATCGTCGTTCAGAATGGATGGTTCTCCTTGGCTGAAGAATACCTGCAAAACACTATAAAAGGAGGTCAAGGGGGAAGGATAGCAACAAGCTTGGAAGCGTAGAACTCCCATCTCAACGCAGTCTTCTCTCTATTCTCTCTTCCGTTTGTTGGCGTGAAGGATTCAGATGTTGGCATCAATAATCTGAGAGGAAGAAGAGAAGATCCTTCTTCTCTTCTGATTGGATTCATCACCAAACAAAGCTCACCTTCTCCCTTCATCTGAGGCGCTTGCGACGAGGAGTTCACGCACACGTTTATCTGCTTTCTACCTTTCCTTTTCGCTGCTGTTTGTTGCCATTTGGTTCTGTTAGATACATTGTTTCATTTCGTCCTCTTCTGTTTAGTCTTTATCGCTTTAAAGTTGTTGCACATTAAGTTTCGAATCTGGTTTAATCGAGGAGTTATTTGACTATTACGCGAGTTCCTTATTGCTTCATGTTTTCTGTTTGTTTCCATTTGAATACTGCCGAGCATGTTTAATCAATCAAGTCTTTCCACTCCATCATCGTCCATGAGTAACTAAACCACATAAGGGTCTGCTGATGATGAATCTATAGGTAGAAATACGTGAATTCAGCATTTAGGTTAGCTTTAAATGCATTGAATGTATGTATGCTTCATCCCACGGGCAATTTCGATTGGCCATCCATTTTGTCCAAAGAACTCCTAACCTCCGGAAGGAGTAAGAGTTCAGAGTCGTCCATTCATGCTAGCCTTTCATGGTAGCCAGAAAACGACCTAGGAATAGGCGTTTTCCTAGCACAAATCATTAACTTGCTTATATAAATAGATGCTTAAGTCTTACTTGGACATGAGTGAACTAAAGGATCTAATGCATGAAATCGAGAGATGCATGAGAATGAGTTAAATTGATGCATGATAAGTTGATCTACTGCTGAAGAATCGTATGAAAAAACCTATAGAGGAGTCGTTAGTTGCCCTTGTTTCCACACTTCACCCTTAAAACACTGTTAGTACAATTGCTAGAAAATTGTTGTCTGCACAATTTTCTTAGTTCTATTTTTGCCTTAGCCATTTTTTTCAGTTTTCTGTTTTGCGATTTTATTGCTAGATAATTGCTTTCTCCGCAATTCTTTTTCTTCTACATTCAAGTTAACCTCTTCACTTGTCTTTGTTTATGCTTGCATATCTCGCACGTTCTTTATTAGTTAGGCACATTAATCTCAATTCTACCTCATTTAAACCATCCTTTCTAATTTAACATCTCACTTCGCTAGTAACTAAGAATAAATCTCTGTGGGAAATCGAATGAAAAAATACTTATTACTTGCTACAAGACCATGTATGCTTGCATGTTCTGAGTGCTCTCACATTGCATTTTTATTTACACATTGAGCACGCAACAAGTTTTTGGCGCCGCTGCCGGGGATTTTGTTTAGTAAACACGAAGTGTGTTATTTTAGAAAAACAAAACTTAATATCTATTGGAGCTGATCTTCTTTCATTTCTTTCACAAGTACCATCGGGTTAGTTTATGAATGAGCATTCAAGTAGCGATCTAGAGTACAATCCTGAGCCTGAAAGATTACTTAGGGCCAGAAACAAAGCTAAGAAACGCCTCTTTAAACAACCCCTTGTAACTCCAAACATTGCAGACTCCGCGGAGTCATCGCAATTCCTACAAACCGAAATGGATAGACCACCTCCAAACCAAGCACCTGCCATTCGCAACCCCATCGAAATAGCGAATGACAAGGATAGTGCCATCCTCTCATACTTAGTTCACATGCCTGGGGAGCTTAATCCAAGCATTATACGCCCTGAGATTACTGCCAACTCATTCGAGTTAAAGCTAGTAATGTTCCAAATGTTGTCCACTGTGGGACAATTCTTTGGAGTGGAAAACGAAGATCCCCACAATCATCTAAGAAATTTCCTAGGAGTTAGTGATACTTTCCTTATCCCTGGAGTTTCCCAAGAAGCTTTGAGGCTTTACCTCTTTCCCTACTCATTAAGAGATATAGCCAAAACGTGGTTAAATTCCTTACCCTCTGGATCAATTGTCAATTGGACAGATCTGGCTGAAAAATTCCTAGTCAAATACTTCCCACCTGATAGGAATTCCAACTTTCGTGATGATATAATCAAGTTCAAACAAGCCGAAAACGAGTCTCTTCACGAAGCTTGGACAAGATTCAAAGATTTATTGCTTAAATGTCCACACCATGGCATTCCATGGTGTATCCAAATAGAAGTGTTCTTTAAAGGATGCAACCCCAGCACAAGGCAAGTGTTGAATTCTTCAGCTGGTGGTTCCATGCTTTCTAAGAGCTACAATGAAGCCTACGAGATTTTGGAGAAAATCTCAACTTCTCATTGTAGATGGTCAGACGATCCTGTAGAGCCTAGGAGAGCTCAAGACAAGGATGCACTTAGTGCAATGAGTAGCCAAATAAACGCCCTGACCAATCTAGTAAAACAAATGGCTCAAACCAATCTTCAACCCAGTGTCAACACTGCAGCAGCCATCTCAATGGGCGCATCAAACAGTCAAAGTGAGATACTAATCTGTGGATTCTGTGGGGAAGGGTACTTGTATGATTTCTGCCCTGGGAATCCAGCCTCAGTCTGCTATATTGGAAGCCAACAGCAGCCTAGGAACAACCCCTATTCTAACACCTATAATCCTGGTTGGAGGAACCACCCAAATCTTTCTTGGGGTGGGCAACAAAATACTAACCAAGCTCAAAACCAACCAAGACCGAGTGGAACACCTAGTTTCACTCAGCAAAATAACCAATCCATGTACCAAAAGTCATATAACCAACCAATAGGGTCATCAGTAGAGAATTTACTTAAGGAGTACATTGCAAAAAACAATGCTACCCTACAAAGTCAGCAAGCCACCCTTAGAAGCCTAGAAAACCAAATAGGGCAGCTAGCAAATGAACTGAAAAATAGGCCCCAAGGTAGATTGCCTGCAGACACTGAAGTGCCAAAAGGGATGGAAAAGAATAAGTTCAAGCAATTTAACTTCGTAGTGGAAGACCATTGGTGAGCAACAACAGAGAAGCACCAAAGCGAGTAGAGAATGAAGAGTCTAGTGCTCCTCTGGATTCTCTGCCAAACCGTGATCAACCACCACCAAGCACAACGAGGGTGAGGCTGGAACCTATCATTGAGGAACCAGAAGAGATACCAAGGCCTCCACCTGTCCTTAGGCGACCTCAAGTGCCTACATATGTGCCACCACCTTCATTCCCTAGAAGGCTGAAGAAAAAACAAGAACAGGAAGTGCACTTTAATAAGTTTTTAGAAATTTTAAAATAAGTGCATGTTAATATCCCATTTGTAGAAGTTTTGCAATCTATGCCTTCTTATGTTAAATTCTTGAAAGATATAATTACTAACAAGAAAATCATTGGTGAATTTGAAACAGTGAATCTCACCGAGGAGTGCAGTGCTATACTCCAAAACAAGCTACCAAAGAAGGAGAAGGATCCTGGTTCCTTCACCTTACCAGTTGAGTTGGGAGGCAAGCACGTGGGCAGAGCTCTTTGTGATCTAGGAGCCAGCATCAATCTCATGCCCTTGTCACTATTCCGCCAGCTTGGAATAGGGGAAGCACGTCCTACTACTGTCACCTTGCAGCTTGCAGACAGATCCATAGCATATCCTGAGGGTAAAATTGAGGATATACTTGTCAAGGTTGACAAATTCATCTTTCTTGCAGACTTCATCATTCTGGATTATGAGGCAGACAAGGAGGTACCAATCTTATTGGGCAGACCTTTTCTAGCCACAGGTAGGGCTTTGATCGATGTCCAAAAAGGTGAGCTCACCATGAGAGTTCATGATGAGGAGGTTAAATTTAGTGTCTTTAAAGCTCTAAGGTACCCCTCTGACTCTGAATCTTGTGCAAGCATGGATGTTGTAGATTCACTAATGGAAGAACAACTTGAGCATGAACTGTTAACTAAGCATGCTACTGACTATGTACAAGTAGATATAACTGACTTAAACATTTCTGAGTTGATGGATATATCTGTGGACAAACCTCAGCATGTTTGTATGACTAATGACTTGTCTGAAAGAACCACAATCCCTTTGAAACCATCAATTGAACATCCACCTTGGCTGGAATTAAAACCATTTCCTGATCATCTTAAGTATGCATATCTAGGAGAGCATGATACTTTGCATGTTATCATTTCGTCCAAATTAAGTGAAAAACATGAAATTGCGCTAATATTGCTGCTTAAGCAACACAAAAAAGCTATTGCATGGACGATTGCTGATATAAGAGGTATTAGTCCTTCCTATTGCATGCATAAGATATTGTTGGAAGAGGAACATACACCTAGAGTAGATCACCAACGTAGGTTGAACCCCTCCATGAAGGAGGTAGTTAAAAAAGAGATTATCAAATGGTTAGTTGCAGGTGTAATTTTCCCTATAGTTAATAGTCAATGGGTGAGTCCAATTCAATGTGTGCCTAAGAAGGGTGGAATGACTGTAATAGTTAATGAGAGTAATGAACTAATTCCAACTAGAACTGTTACAGGATGGAGAGTCTGTATGGACTATAGAAAATTAAACAAAGAAACAAAAAAAGATCATTTTCCTTTACCATTTATAGATCAAATGTTAGATAAGATAGCTGGCCGACCCTACTACTGCTTCTTAGATGGTTATTCTGGATATAACCAAATTACCATAGACCCTGTGGATCAGGAGAAAACAACATTTACATGTCCCTTTGGAACATTTGCTTTTCGCAGAATGCCTTTTGGCTTATGCAATGCACCAGCAACATTCCAAAGGTGCATGTTGGCCATTTTCTCTGACTTAGATGAATCCATGATAGAAATATTTATGGATGACTTCTCAGTCTTTGGTGATTCTTTTAATAATTGTTTAGAGAACTTAGGACAAGTCCTAGCTAGGTGTGAGGAAACCAACCTAGTCCTAAATTGGGAGAAATGCCACTTTATGGTGGAAGAGGGGATAGTCCTAGGACATAGAGTGTCTAGAGCAGGAGTAGAGGTCGATAGGGCCAAAATAGAGATAATAGAGAAATTAGTGAAACCTCAAAATGTAAAAGCTATTAGAAGTTTTTTAGGACATGCAGGTTTCTATAGGAGATTCATTAAAAACTTTTCAAAAATCTCTAAACCTTTGTGTGAGCTTCTAGAGCTTAATAAACCATTTGTCTTCTCAAATGTTTCTTAGCATGGACAACACTTAAAGAAGCCTTAGTCAAAGCACCAATTATATTAGGTCCAAATTGGGATTTACCATTTGAGATGATGTGCGATGCTAGTGACTATGCAGTAGGGGTCATGCTAGGACAAAAAATAGATAAACTAACACATCCTGTATATTATGCAAGTAAGACTTTGAATGAAGCACAATGTAATTACACCACCACCGAGAAGGAAATGCTAGCTGTAGTGTTTGCTTGTGAGAAGTTTAGGAATTACATTGTAGGAACTAGGACAATTGTGTACACCGATCACTCTGCACTAAAATATCTAATGAGGAAGGCTGATGCTAAGCCTAGGTTAATTAGATGGGTATTATTGTTGCAAGAGTTTGACTTGGACATTAGAGATAAAAAAAAAAGGATGCGAAAATGTAGTTGCTGACCATTTATCTAGATTGCGGCATAATTGCGATAAAATTGTTGAGCCAGCAATTTATGATGCCTTTATTGATGAGCATGTCTTTGTGTTAGCACATCGTGATAACGATGAGGAACCTTGGTTTGCGGATATTGCTAACTTCCTTGCCTCGCAGGTACTACCAACTTTCAAAGGAGGACAAGAAAAGAAGAGGTTCCTACATGAAGCTAGGAAGTTCATCTGGGACGATCCTACACTTTACAAAACATGCGCAGATGGATTGTTGGGGAAGTGTGTATCAGCTGCTGAGGCGAAGCCAGTGTTGCAGCACTGCCATACGTCTCCTTATGGTGGACATTTTGGTGGCCAAAGGACGGCTGCAAAGGTGTTCCAAAGTGGCTACTACTGGCCCACGATATTCAAAGATCCACACGATCATGCACACAGCTGCAATGAGTGTCAACGGACAGGTAACCTCAGTAGGAAGGATGAGATGCCTCTCACCTACATCTTAGAGTTGGAGCTCTTTGATGTGTGGGGCATTGACTTCATGGGACCATTCCCTCCATCTGCAGGTAATCTTTATATACTTGTAGCTGTAGACTATGTATCTAAATGGGTAGAAGCCATAGCATGTCCCTCAAATGATGCAAAAACAGTCATTAAGTTTCTTAATAGGCATATTTTTACAAGGTTTGGTACACCACGAGCGATAATTAGTGATGAGAGAACTCACTTTATAAATAAAGCTATGGAAAAGGTATTAGCTAAGTACAATGTTAGACATAGAGTAGCAACCCCTTATCACCCACACTCAAATGGACAAGCTGAAATATCCAATAGGGAGATTAAGAGCATACTCGAAAAAGTGGTCAAACCTAATAGAAAAGACTGGACTTTTAAGTTAGATGATGCACTTTGGGCATATAGGACTGCATATAAAACACCCTTAGGTATGTCTCCTTATAGGCTAGTGTATGGAAAAGCATGTCATCTTCCCTTCGAATTGGAAATCAAAGCCTTTTGGGCCTTAAAAGAGTTGAATTATTGCGTGACCGATGCTGGAACTTTGCGGTCTCTGCAATTACATGAGTTAGATGAGCTAAGACATATGTCCTATGAAAATGCTAAAATGTATAAAGAAAAGACTAAAATTTGGCATGATAGTAGACTTAGGATCAAGGACTTTAAAAAAGGCCAGCATGTCTTATTATTCAACTCAAGGTTAAGGTTATTTCCAGGCAAACTTAAGTCCAGATGGTCAGGTCCTTTTGTGATAACTAACGTTTTTGTTCATGGTGCTATTGAGATTCGCAACCTCAACCACGGGCAGCCGTTTATGGTGAATGGTGCAAGGTTGAAGCACTACTATGAGGAAGGAGATGTGAAGACACTCTCGGCCTTCCTCCTATCTGAAGCTTGAGAATCAAATCGAGAGGGGATGAGTGACCACTGTGCTCATCCATAAGAAGGTCATGCCTTAGTTTTTTTTTCTTT
Organism: Herpetospermum pedunculosum; assembly: GCA_028017165.1. Classification (NCBI taxonomy): domain Eukaryota; kingdom Viridiplantae; phylum Streptophyta; class Magnoliopsida; order Cucurbitales; family Cucurbitaceae; genus Herpetospermum; species Herpetospermum pedunculosum. Next base: position 48,026,032 of record CM051529.1, read on the forward strand.
CGTATTTTCGGTTTGTGTTGTGTGTTTATTTTTTATGTTAATTACGGATTTTTTTTAATTAGGTGAATTTTAATGGGAGATCTTTAAGAGGAGATCAAGGAGATGAATCAAGGGGAGAAAATCCTCGAAGAAAATCGGGCTAAATCAAGGATGTGGTTACTGAATCTTGCAACTTAAATCAAGAAATATCCCAACGGCTAAGCAAATTTATTGCGGAGAAGTTGCTGAGTCCGCAACAGAAACTAGCCGTTGGAGGGTACTCGAGTACAAATAGTCGTCGTTGGATCCCTACCCTTTACGTTTTCTCAATCCGTTGGACCTCCAAAATTCAGTCTTCTTCTTCCTCTGCATCTTCTACCTTCAGATCCTCAAAGAACGAGAATGGTATCCACACGAGCAGATTGATCCACACCCAAGAAAACGTCGCCTGACGCAGAAGAAGCTGCGAGGGAGGCGCTGCTTTCCTTAGCAGACGCCGATGCTGCGCAGCCCTCACGGCCTCCGAAGCTACCAGTGCGAAGAAAGAAGTGGAAGATGGCGACTGAGGTACCTGCTGGTCCTTCTGAACCAGTCGGTACACCTAAGAAACGGAAGTGGAAGATTGCGGTGGCTGATTCACCGGTCAGAAAGACTCCCAGCGAGGAAAGTCGTGGGAGTGGCCGCCCATCATATGAGACGGCCAGGCAGAGCCCTGAACCTTCGCCACAAATGCCGGAGCCTGAAGCTCCACCTGAAGAGCACCAAGACTCGGTGCAAAGTGACGAACCGGCGGAGGAAGAGGAGGTATTCTCCCCCTTAAGGGATGTCAGTCTTGACAGCCCTATGGAGGGGGGAAGCAAGGATTCGATGGACGAAACGTTGGGGGATTGCCTCCAGCAGATCACCACCAAGGCGCGCCTCAAGAAGAGCGTCCATGTGATCGTGAAGGGAAAGCGACCGAAGGCCTCCAAGCGAGCCAAGAAGAAGAAGGTTGGAGCTGAACCTTCTTTAAAGAAGATGAAGGTTGAGGCCGCTGAGTCGGCCAGAGCAAAAGATAAAGGGAAGAAGAAGATGTACCCCGAAGATGAACCTCAAGCTGTGAGGTACGTCTCTCAGGAAGCAGAGGCCAAGGGCCTCGAACTAAGGAAGCGAGACCTCCTCCATGAGCGAGGATTTCTTGATGCGTTGGCGGACCTGCCGCAATTCTTGCGCGCAGGGATCATCAACCATGGCTGGGAGGAGCTGTGCAGAACGCCCATTCCCGCCTATCCAGACATGGTGTATGACTTCTATGCCAACCTGACGCACCCTATAGATGGTATGTCCATGGTGAGGGGGATCGAGGTTGACTTCTCGGCCAAAGCCATCAACGAAGTTTATGCTCTCAAAGGGCATAAGTACACTGATTATGCAAGAATCGTCGAATCACCCTCTGCGGCTGTCTTGGAGGAAGCCCTGCAAGTAATAGGCAAACCTGAGGCGGCGTGGACAATCTCAACAAATGGGAAGCACACAATGATGGGTGCGACCCTTAAAGACAAGGCAGCCGTCTGGTTCTCTTTTGTGCGCAGACGCATCTCCCCTATGACCCACGAGACGACTATCAACCAGGGGCGATCTTTGCTGCTGTATGCCATCATGCGGGGGTTCACCATTGACGTGGGTGAATTCATTGCCGCCTCCATCACCGACTGTTCAAAGAAAGGTAAGGGGCAACTCTTTTTCCCAAACACCATAACTAAATTGTGCTTACGTGCAGGTGTGCCAATGGAGAAGAATGAGCGGCAACTGGCTTACACTGGCCATTTGGAGCTGCCCACCATCTTGAGGATGCGAAGGAGGGGCAACATGGAATTTGAGATGGACGGCCTGGCTGCTGCTCAATCGCTATCCATGGCCTGCCTGATGGACCTGCAGCGCAAGATGGCTCAGTGGGCTGAGTATGCACAGGCGAAGGACAAGGATGTAGTTGACCAGCTGGGGTGCATATTCCCTGCCTTCCCCACGGACCTGTTGAAGCCATGGGTGCCTCCTAGAGAAAGGAGATATGAGGATGAAGATGTTTGAATGCCAATCTGAACGGCATTCGAGGGAGTTTTCTGATCCCTCTTGAAAATAATAAAAAAAAAACCACCTGCTTTTCTGTGACTTTTGACTTCTGTATTAATCAAATGCATGATCTGTTTTTAATTTCCTTGTTTGTTTAGAGTAGTTTAGTTTAGCTTGATGGTATCTGAGTAGTTAGTTTAGTTAGTTTTGCTGTTTGATGTAGTTTTGGACGACTGGAAATAGCATGCTAGGAGCCTTGATCAATGTTAAAAATGCTCTGTAGGTTTATTGCGAATTCTTTGCGGAGTCCGCATTTTTTTTTTGTTAGTTTCGCATGCTATTGGATGGTTGTTGGATGGGTTGTTTCTGTTTATATCTCGATATTTTGCTGCTGTACTGACCTCATTATGTGATCTATCTGCTAAGCATGTTGGATGAGTGTCTTAGTACACCTTTGATAGTTTAAATTAGCTTCCTTTAGTGCTCAGCATGAACCTCTATAAGGCCTTAACATACTGTTTTTACAAAGTTTATGCATCTGAGTTATCTGCTTTAGGAAGGTCATTTTTATGCCTAGGAATTTTAAGTTCTGCTTGTTTTACCCTAGACTAGATGCTTCTAGGACAAGTTTGGCGGTGTGCCACCTCAGACTCTCATTGGGGACAATGAGAAGTTTAAGTTTGGGGGAGGCAGCCTCTAGGCCTAGGAACATTCCTCTCTCCCTCTTTAAACATAAGCATTCTTCTTCTTCTTTAAAAAAAAAAAATGAAAAGGAAAAAATAAATAAAGAATAAAGAGTAGTGTCTCTCTTGAGCATGCTGAGTAATCAGGGCCATTTGTGTAACCCACAAGTGGCACTGCATCAAAAGGCAAACCAAGAGAAGAGACTCTACTAAGAAAAGAAAAAGGGGAAAAGGAAAAACCAAGGAAGAAGAATGTATGCCTATGAGTTATAGCTTATGTGCTTAGGTGTCCTGTATGAATGAACTCTGATCCTCAACTAGCTAAGCACATGGTTGTAGCTTGTAGGTTTGTTAAGGGAGATGAATGTATATCCAATGTAGTGATGCCAGGGTTTAGGTTGTTCTATGAAATGTACTACTGTTACTTGTGTGTACTAAGACTGGCATGACTCTAAGGAATCCTAGGTAGCTAAAAAGAAAAACATTAGAAGCATGTACTGAGTCTGGGGTGAAGCAAGGAAGAATTTGAAAACTTAGGGATAGATGCACAATGAACCTAATGACATAAGGCATATAGATCAGTTGTAGGGAATTCATAAAGGCAGTAGGTTTTTAAAGGCAGGAGAAACCAGAATAAGCAAAAAGTGGAGTTAGTTTTTCTTAGAAGAGTGTCACAGGACAGCCATGCTATGGATATTAAGCTTAGGGAAGACAGCAAGTAGTCAGATAGAGTGATAGCAGCCCAAGTAAGCCCTTATATTGCTCGAGGACGAGCAATAACTTAAGTTTGGGGTGTGTTACGTCTCCAAAAGTGCATATTTTAGGGACTTATTTGCTATAGAAGTGTGTAAACTCTTAAGCGTTTTTGATAGAATTTAGTCTAAACATGTGCTTATATATGAGAATTTATAGAATGAAGCTAAATCAGGACTTATGTGTAAAAGAAAGGAAAAAGAATCAAAAACGAAGTTAAAGAGTTGAAATTTCTATATTGCAGGAACATTGCGAAAACATTGCTGTCTCCGCAATGTTTTAAGTTGAAGTTGTTAAGTTGTCTAACCGTCCGTCGTTTTGTTGCGATCTTTCAGCCGCCCAATTTCTCTCCTGCTGCCACGTGGAAGATCGTCGTTCAGAATGGATGGTTCTCCTTGGTTGAAGAATACCTGCAAAACACTATAAAAGAAGGTCAAGGGGGAATGATAGCAACAAGCTTGGAAGCGTAGAACTCCCATCTCAACGCAGTCTTCTCTCTATTCTCTCTTCCGTTTGTTGGCGTGAAGGATTCAGATGTTGGCATCAATAATCTGAGAGGAAGAAGAGAAGATCCTTCTTCTCTTCTGATTGGATTCATCACCAAACAAAGCTCACCTTCTCCCTTCATCCGAGGCGCTTGCGACGAGGAGTTCACGCACACGTTTATCTGCTTTCTGCCTTTCCTTTTCGCTGCTGTTTGCTGCCATTTGGTTCTGTTAGATACATTGTTTCATTTCGTCCTCTTCTGTTTAGTCTTTATCGCTTTAAAGTTGTTGCACATTAAGTTTCGAATCTGGTTTAATCGAGGAGTTATTTGACTATTACGCGAGTTCCTTATTGCTTCCTGTTTTCTGTTTGTTTCCATTTGAATTCTGCCTAGCATGTTTAATCAATCAAGTCTTTCCACTTCATCATCGTCCATGAGTAACTAAACCACATAAGGGTCTGCTGATGATGAATCTATAGGTAGAAATACGTGAATTCAGCATGTAGGTTAGCTTTAAATGCATTGAATGTATGTATGCTTCATCCCACGGGCAATTTCGATTGGCCATCCATTTTGTCCAAAGAACTCATAACCTCCGGAAGGAGTAAGAGTTCAGAGTCGTCCATTCATGCTAGCCTTTCATGGTAGCCAGAAAACGACCTAGGAATAGGCGTTTTCCTAGCACAAATCATTAACTTGCTTATATAAATAGATGCTTAAGTCTTACTTGGACATAAGTGAACTAAAGGATCTAATGCATGAAATCGAGAGATGCATGAGAATGAGTTAAATTGATGCATGATAAGTTGATCTACTGCTGAAGAATCGTATGAAAAAGCCTATAGAGGAGTCGTTAGTTGCCCTTGTTTCCACATTTCGCCCTTAAAATACTGTTAGTACAATTGCTAGAAAATTGTTGTCTGCGCAATTTTCTTAGTTCTATTTTTGCCTTAGCCATTTTTTTCAGTTTTCTGTTTTGCGATTTTATTGCTAGATAATTGCTTTCTCCGCAATTCTTTTTCTTCTACATTCAAGTTAACATCTTCACTTGTCTTTGTTTATGCTTGCATATCTCGCACGTTCTTTATTAGTTAGGCACATTAATCCCAATTCTACCACATTTAAACCATCCTTTCTAATTTAACATCTCACTTCGCTAGTAACTAAGAATAAATCTCTGTGAGAAATCGAATGAAAAAATACTTATTACTTGCTACAAGACCATATATGCTTGCATGTTCTGAGTGCTCTCACATTGCATTTTTATTTACACATTGAGCACGCAACAGTTTCAATCAGGCTCTTATTGCGAAACAAGTATGGAGGATTCTTAAGTTCCCAAATTCCTTGGTGGCTCGAATTTTTAAGGAAAGGTATTTCCCAACCTCCACGGTTTTAGAGGCATCTTTAGGAATTAAACCATCGTATATCTGGAGGAGTATGGTTTGGGGAAGAGATCTATTAATGAGGGGACTTCGGAAGCAAATTGGGTCAGGAAAGGACACTCTGGTGTTTAAGGATCAATGGATCCCGAGAGAACATACCTTTAAACCAGTCACATTGATGCAGTCAGAATTCGAAAATATGAAGGTTTCTAAATTTATCACAGACACTGGGGGTTGGAACTTATAGTTGCTGGATAGAGTGTTATGTAGGGAGGACGTCGAGGCGATCTGTACGATCCCAATTTGCAAAACGGACCACCGAGATAAATGGATGTGGCATTTTACAAAGTTTGGAGAATTTACAACAAAAAGTGCATACAAGGTATCCGTTACAACTGATACAGAGGCTTCTAGTTCTAATCCGGAGAGCCTAAGGAGGTGGTGGTCTCGATTATGGAGGCTGAAAGTTCCCAATAAGGTAAGGATTTTCCTTTGGAAGCTTTTCCATAACATTCTACCCACAAACCAAAATTTGTATAAGCGAAAGATATTAACCCAACCATGGTGTGAGGGGTGTGGGAAAGCCAGAGAAACCATAGAACATACCTTTTTGTTGTGCAAAAGATCAAAGAGAATTTGGAGACGACTGGCCCCTTGTGTGTTGTCCATGATTTCAGCCCACATCACAATCAGAGAGGTATTGGTGCGCATTGGTGCGCCTGGCGGAGGACATATCTTCAGCCGAGTTGGAGCTTGTAGGAGTGACTTGTTGGGCGATATAGGGAGACAGAAATCAAAGGTCCGCCAAGAAACCACTCCAACAGATCAATGATAAAGCAAACTGGATTTTAAATTACCTGCGAGAGTATCAAGAAGCAAATGGGCTGGGGGATGATCCTCGCCGGGGCCATGGTCCTGATGTTTCGATGGGGAGGTCATCGGAGAAGTGGGAACCTCTGACGACCAATTCCTTAAAGCTCAATGTAGATGCTGCATGTAGCCTAAACTCTTTCAATGTGGGTTTGGGGGCGGCAATCCGCGATGAACGTGGTATGCTAATGGTGGCGAAGGCCGAAGTAATCCCCTCCAAACTAGATGCTCTTTCGGCGGAAGCTCTGGCATTGTTGGTTGGTTTGAAGCTGGCTGTAGAATGGGGCATCGAGGATATTTGGGTTGAGTCAGATTCGAAGGAGCTGGTAAAAGCTTTAATTGAAAATGGGTTAACTACTTCTCCTCAAGGGGCAATTATGGAAGAAATAAAATTTTTGTTAACTTCTGTTAATGTAAAAAGGGTTGGTTATGTCCCCCGATTTTGCAACAGAGTGGCCCACCAACTTGCAAGATGGGCTTTCTCCACGGGTTCAACGGGGGAATGGGATGTGTTTTCTCCATGGTGGTTAGTAGAAGCCTTATCTCTAGATGCTAATATTTGTAACTCATTGTATGTTTCTTTGAATGAGTAATGGAAAGTAACTTTTTGTTTCAAAAAAAAAAAAAAAAGCTCATATGGTAGAGCGCTCGCTTCGCATGCGAGAGGCACAGGGTTCGATTCCCTGCACCTCCAAAGATTCTAATAAGTTCCTATTTCCTATCAAGACAAAAAAATAACTCTAATAACTGTAATCTCTTATGAGAAGCAAAAAAATTGGCACTGGTTTCGATTCCTTGTAGCTCCATGAATTGTGGTTAATTATATGTTAATCTAAGTACATTATTTAAAACAATCCTAATTAACCATCTCAACAAATACTTAAATGGTCCATAAAAAGTTATATGTTTATTAAAAATTAAATTTTTTCTCATATAAACTTTCAAAGAGGAAAAAAATTCATTTTATTCCATATAAGATTTTGTACGTTATGATAACAAAAACAAAACTTCTCACAAACATTTATTCGTGACACTATCTATATTGAACATCGTTTCAATTAAGGGCGTGTAAATCTTATGGTAGAGCGGTCGCTTCCCAGGCGAGTGGCACGAGATTTGATTTCACTCACCTCCAAAGATTTTTATTTTTTTCATCCTACATAATTGTTCAATGATAAAAAAGAAATAGTTACAAATTTTAAATTTAGCTAATTTTAACATATGGGGGTGTAGCTCATATGGTAGAGGCTTTGCATGCGAGAGGCACAAGGTTCGATTCCCTCCACCTCCATGAATTGGGTTTTAAAAAAAAGAATTTATTCCGTATAAGTTTTGAAACAGATAAAATTAAACCATTTTATTCAACAGAATATTGTGTATTTTTTTCTTCATGGCAAAAAAAAAGCAACCTCACACACATAAAATCTTAACACTAATTATTGAACACAACATCAGTTAAGGGGGTGTAGCTCATATGGTAGAGCGCTCGCTTCGCATGCGAAAGGCACGTGGTTCGATTCCTTGCACCTCCAAGAATTTTGTTTAAAAAACTAAAATTTATTTCATATGTTTTTTCAAAAAGATAAAATTCAACCATTTTATTCAACAGAAGATTGTGTACTTTTTTCTTCATGATAAAAAAAAAAACGCAACCTCTCACACACATATAATCGTGAAACTAATTATTGAACACAACATCAGTTAACGGGGTGTCGCTCGCTTCGCATGCGAGAGGCACGGGGTTCGATTCTCGCACCTCCAAAGATTCTAATAAGTTCTTATTTCCTATCAAGACCAAAAATAACTCTAATAAATGTAATCTCTTACGAGAAGCAAAAAAAAAAATTAGTTGATTATTCGAATTGTGTTTAATGCATATGGTAAAGCGCGATTGGGTTGCACGCGAAAGGCACTCGTTTCATTCCTTGTAGCTCCATGAATTGTGGTTAATTATATGTTAATGTAAGTACATTATTTAAAACAATCCTAATTAACCATATCAATAAATACTTAAATGGTCCATAAAAAAGTTATATGTTTATTAAAAATTAATTTTTTTCTCATATAAACTTTCAAAGAGGAAAAAATTCATTTTATTCCATATAGCATTCTGTACTTTATGATAACAAAAACAAAATTTCTCACAAACATTTATTCCTGACACTATCTATATTGAACAGCGTTTCTATTAAGGGCGTGTAACTCTTATGGTAAAGCGGTCGCTTCCCAAGCGAGTGGCACGAGATTTGATTTCACTCACCTCCAAAGATTTTTATTTTTTTTCATCCTACATGCTTGTTCAATGATAAAAAATAAATAGTTACAAATTTTAAATTTAGCTAATTTCAACATATGGGGGTGTCGCTCGCTTCGCATGCGAGAGGCACGGGGTTCGATTCCCGCACCCCAAAGATTCTAATAAGTTCTTATTTCCTATCAAGAGAAAATAACTCTAATAAATGTAATCTCTTACGAGAAGCAAAAAAAAAATTAGTTGATTACTCGAATTGTGTTTAATGCATATGGTAAAGCGCGGTTGGGTTGCACACGATCACGATAGGCACTTGTTTCGAATCCTTGTAGTCCCATGAATTGTGGTTAATTATATGTTAATCTAAGTACATTATTTAAAACAATCCTAATTAACCATATCAATAAATACTTAAATGGTCCATAAAAAAGTTATATGTTTATTAAAAATTAAATTTTTTCTCTTATAAACTTTGAAAGAGGAAAAAGAGAAAATTAAACCATTTTAATCAACAGAAGATTGTGTACTTTTTTCTTCATGGCAAAAACAACGCAACCTCTCACACATATATTATCTTGACACTAATTATTGAACACAACATCAGTTAAGGGGGTGTAGCTCATATGGTAGAGCGCTCGCTTCGCATGCGAGAGGCACGGGGTTCGAGTCTCGCACCTTCAAAGATTCTAATAAGTTCTTATTTCATATCAAGACCAAAAATAACTCTAATAACTGTAATCTCTTACGAGAAGCAAAAAAAAATTTAGTTGATTACTCGAATTGTGTTTAATGCATATGGTAAAACGCGAATAGGCATTGGTTCTGATTCCTTGTAGCTCCATGAATTTTGGTTAATTATATGTTAATCTAAGTACATTATTTAAAACAATCCTAATTAACCATATCAATAAATACTTAAATGGTCCATAAAAAAGTTATATGTTTATTAAAAAATAAATTTTTTCTCATATAAACTTTCAAAGAGGATAAAATTCATTTTATTCCATATAAGATTCTGTACTTTATGATAACAAAAACAAAACTTCTCACAAACATTTATTTGTGACGTTATCTATATTGAACAACGTTTCAATTAAGGGCGTGTAACTTTTATGGTAGAGCGGTCGCTTCCCAGGCAAGTGGCACGAGATTTGATTTCACTCACCTCCAAAGATTTTTATTTTTTTCATCCTACATGATTGTTCAATGATAAAAAAAGAAATAGTTACAAATTATAAATTTAGCTAATTTCAACATATAGGGGTGTAGCTCATATGGTAGTGTGCTTGCTTTGCATGCGAGAGGCACCGGGTTAGATTCCTTGCACCTCCATGAATTGTTTTAATAAAACAAGAATTTATTAATAAAATTAAACCATTTTATTCAACAGAAGATTGTGTACTTTTTTCTTCATGGCAAAAAAAAAGCAACCTCTCACACACATATAATCTTGACACTTATTATTGCATACATCATCAGCTAAGGGGGTGTAACTCATATGGTAGAGCGCCCTCTTCGCATGCGAGAGGCACGTGGTTCGATTCCCCGTACCTCCAAAGATTCTAACAAGTTCTTATTTCCTATCAAGACGAAAAATAACTCTAATAACTGTAATCTCTTACGAGAAGCAAAAAAAAAATTAGTTGATTTAAATTTTACAAAATTTATCACAAACATTTATTCGTGACACTATCTATATTGAACATCGTTTCAATTAAGGGCGTGTAACTCTTATGGTAGAGCGGTCGCTTCCCAAGTGGCACCAGATTTGATTTCACTCACCTCGAAAGATTTTTATTTTTTTCATCCTACATGATTGTTCAATGATAAAAAAAAAATAGTTACAAATTTTAAATTTAGCTAATTTGAACATATAGGGGTGTAGCTCAGGGGCGGATTTAAGTAGGGACCAGGGGGCTCGAGCCCCCCCTGAACTTGCAAAATGTACAAGTCTAGTATTAGAAAGCACCCAATTGAATTAAAATTCTCACTTGGTTTGGTGGTTCAAGCCCCTCTTGCCTTCCCACATTGCCCAAGTCTGAATCTAGTTAGTGTTTTTTTTCTCTTTTTTGTTTTCTTTAAAAAACTGAGCCCTTTTTTTTCTTCTTCCTTTTTGTTTTTTTTCCCTTTCTTTTCTTCTTCCTTTTTGTTTTTTTAAAAAAAATTATTTCTTTTAAAAATTGGGTTATTTGGTTTATTATTTTTATTCACTTTTTTTAAAAATTGGGTTATTTGGTTTATTATTTTTATTCACTTTTTTTTCTTTCGTTCTGTTTAATTAAAATAATTTAAGTTTTTATCTCTCCATTCTAATTTATTATTTCAATTTCATTATTTTTCTTTTATTATCTTTACCGAAAAATTAGTTATATATCGATTTAATTGGTTATTAAATAAATTTAATTGAATAGATTATAAATTTACAGAATTATTTTTAATCAGCTTAAATTTTTTAAAAAAACGTCTCATTCATTATTAAACTTACAATTATGTATCATTATTAAGTTTTCAATTTGATGTCTAATAGATACCTAATTTATTATATTTTTTTTTAAAAATTTATTTGATAAAAAATAATTATAATTTAGATAATTATTAGACATAAAATTAAAAATTGAAACTTATTACAAAAAAATTTCAATCTAGTAACGTATTAGACATAATCTAGAAAATTGAACGACCAAACTTATTATTTAACTAATTTAAATATTTAAATATATAAATTAATATTAATATATACTAGTGCGTCGATAAAAATATTTTCTATCCCCCCTTGACATTAAGTTCTGGATCCGCCGCTGGTGTAGCTCATATGGTAGAGCGCTCGCTTTACATGCGAGAGGCACAGGGTTCGATTCCTTCCACCTCCATGAATTGTGTTTAAAAAACAAGAATTTATTCCATATAATTTTTCAAACAGATAAAATTAAACCATTTTATTCAACAGAATATTGTGTATTTTTTTCTTCATGGCAAAAAAGACGCAAACTCTCACACACATATAATCTTGACACTAATTATTGAACACAACATCAGGTAAGGGGGTGTAGCTCATATGGTAGAGCGCTCGCTTCGCATGCGAGAGGCACGAGGTTCGATTCCCCGCACCTCCAAAGATTCTAAAAATAATCTAGTAACTGTCGAATTGTGTTAAATGCATATGGTAAAGCGTGGTTGGGTTGCACGCGATAGGCACTGGTTTCGATTCCTTGTAGCTCCATGAATTGTGGTTAATTATATGTTAATCTAATTACATTATTTAAAACAATCCTAATTAACCATATCAATAAATACTTAAATGATCCATAAAAAAGTTATATGTTTATTAAAAATTAAATTTTTTCAAAGAGGAAAGAATTGATTTTATTCCTTATAAGATTATGTACTTTATGATAACAAAAACAAAACTTCTCACAAACATTTATTCGTGACACTATCTATATTGAACAACGTTTCAATTAAGGGCGTGTAACTCTTGTGGTAGAGCGGTCACTTCCGAGGCGAGTGGCACGAGATTTGATTTCACTCACTGGTAGTAGGATTTTTGAATATCCTCCCTAAATTCGGGTTATCGAGACCCGCCAAAATAAAATTTATAAGCCTATTAAAAACAGCTTTGCAGCTAGTTGTAACAGGGTCGATCCACGGAGAAGGACGTGATTAAAATTTAAAGTTTGAAATAGAAATTAGTTGATCAATTGGGTTTTGTAACAGGGGGAGTTTTATCATGCAAATAAAAGAATTAATCGCTAACGGAAGAATTAAAGAGAAAGAGATTGACGAGTGTACGGTTCGGGGATTCTCGGGATTTCTTTGTTAGACATTCTACCACTTATCATTTAATACAATCTTAAGGCTAACAGTTTATAATACACGCGGTCGGTTACCCAGGACACCCTAAATTGACTCTAAACAGTCACTAGCATACCGCGACGGACATTCGACCACGCAATCAAATTGCTAACTGGCTACCCGACAACGCTGAAGTACCCAACAACTATCATGCTTGACTCGATATTCCGATTTATTTCATTGTTCTGTGTTACTAGGCGAATAGTGAGAGGCACGACATCGCTACTCTTTAACTCTAACATATGCTAGAAAACTCGATTTGTCCGTCGGCGAAATCTAACACATGCATGGTATGAAGTAAGAACAATAAATGCATACAAATCAGAAACCAAATTGGAATTTAAAGCATGGATTATCAAAGTATAGAAGTCTAACAAATAATCCCTTAAATTACCCCAAACCGTTCACAATACCTTAACCGACCATGGGGCGGATCGTCACAAACGCTCCAACGGAGGCCATGGACATCATCTCTAACCTATTACAAATAAGAGCTCCAAATCTAGGCCACAAATGGCGGAGCTAAGCTAAAAGAGGAAGAAAAACCGAGAGGAAGAAGATGAGGTTTGGAAAAATCGTCAAAAGTTGGCTGCAAAATCGTCTTCAGCCCATTTAAATCCGTCGGAGCGTCGCGACGCTGCGACCTAATTAATCCGCGCGCGCCTCGCGATGGCGTCGAGACGCTGGGCGACCGTCTCGACGCTGGCCGATGATTTCTTGCTCGCGCCTCCCTCGGGGCGTCTCGGCGCCACGGCAGGGTCTCGACGCTCGGCAGCGTTGAGCAAGCGTCTCGACGCTGTCTGCTCGACGCTTGCTCTCGGGTTTAGGCTGGAAAATTGCCTCTCCTAGGCAATTTTGGTCCGGTTCTTCTTGGATCAACTTGCCCTTTTCCCGATGCACTCCCGGGGCGTTAAAACTCCGCTCTTAGCTCCGAAACGAGTCCAATGGACGCATGAGCTCTTCACCGCAATTCTCCTACAAATGAGACATATTAACAATTTAAATGCGAAATTTAGCTAGAATTAGGAAGTGAATAATAGCTCCAAAATGGAGTTATCAAACACCCCCAACTTGAATCTTGCTAGTCCTCGAGCAAGGGTAATAAAGAAATTAACTCTAAGGACATGCTTTACATGTTACTAACTCAAATCTCAATGCATTTTACAAATTCGAACACAACATAATCATGAAACCAATCCGTGCATGCATTTACTACGAACATATCAAAAATTAACTATCGCTCCCTAACGTGTGTGTGTGCTAGACAACCTATCCTAAACTCACATAAGCCCGGAAAAACACATGCAACATATCATCCTGTTTTCCCCCTACTTCTAGCGTTTAAGAACAGTCTACACTTGACTTACACGAGAGAGAGAAGCAAACTAAGAGACCTAAGTATTTTCTCATTCCTTTTTCTTTTCGCGAGTAATTTGTACCCTTTTATTGAGGTTCTTTGAACCCAACAATTTATTCTCTTTTTCTTTCCAACCTCGAGTTGCCTAAAACGTCAAATTCATGTATGAACTTCACGTTTTTAAGGACTAACGCTCACTTCTTAGGTGCACCAATAAGAAGGAGGAGCGCCTCGAGAGAATTTTCTAACCATCATGCTTTTCTATTAGTTTTTTACTTTAGGCTTAGCGTAAGCTAACTCGATTAATCGACCACTAACTCTCATGCAACAAGCTACCTAAGGGTGCCTTTCGGGGTGACAACAAGAATTAATGCTACATGCGTTTGACTAAGCCTACGGAGGTTAGGAAGAGGTTGCTAAGTGCTCGATAGATGCAAGGGAGCAACAGAAAAAATTTTAAAATTTTCGACATGAACCTAATAAATGCAAAACTCATCATGCAAAAACTAGATTATGTACATGCTCAGATTTCCGACATGCATTTCCTAGATTATCATAATTAGAAAACAGTAAACAGAGTCTCAAGCACTTCAATATTCAAAATTAGCACTGCTCAACTAACTACACATGCTTATCCACAAACTCCACCCCCAACTTCAAAAGTTGGCAGTGTCCTCAATGCCACTTAATCAGATACATAAAGTTAAAGGGAAAGAGAAACTACACTTCCCTGATTCTTTGCGAAGTTGGCGAGGGAAAGGATGCGACGCGTTCATCATCGAAGCCCAAAATTTTCCTCAACTTCCTCGATTCCTAAAAAAAAACAGCAAGCTACATTATGCTAAATTAACTAAAAAAAACAACAAAAAACAGCAATGAAACTAAGACAGAAAAAATATTTCATCACTCGGGTGCTCCGAGAAGCACAAAATTTTTAAAGTCGTTTGCTCGACTGAATTCTCTCCAACGATTCATCCGTATTCCGATAGTGCGGGGGACGTTCCAGTCTTGTCCTCCTCCACACTGCACCTGCAAACAACATTCAAAACTTTTTGTTCTCTTCGTCCTCTAGCACGTGAATATCACAGTGATTAGTACAAAAAACAGCACTCACATTCAACAAATTCAAATCAGATTTTTTTACTGAGACATGAGAATCATCCCTCAAGCGCGAGGTAAGACTCTCATTCTCGATATACTCTATGCAAGCAACATTCTCAACATTCACAAGAGATTTCGATGCATTTACAAAAAACTCATTCACGATTCCATCAAATTCTACCGACAAAGCACCCCTATCAACATCAATTTTGACCTTAGCGGTCTTCATAAATGGGCGTCCTAGTAAGATAGAAGAGGAAACATGCGAAGAATTTTCATTCATATTCAGCACATAGAAATCGCATGGAAACAACAAATCCTTCACTTTGACTAAAATGTCCTCAATTTTCCCTAACGGATGCACATAAGATCGATCGGCTAGTTGGACAACTATATTAGACTCAATTAAGTTACACAATTCAAGCTCTTTAAACACATCAAAAGACATGACATTAATTGAGGCACCGAGATCTAGCATGGCATTTTCAATAAGTTTAGTACCGATAGTGCATGGGATAGTAAACATACTAGGATTGATGCACTTCGGTGGAAGCGTACCTTGGAAAATTGCAGAGACAGTTTCTTTCTTCTTCTCATCATTCTTTCTCGACATTCTTTTGTTCGTGCACCAATTCTTGAGGAACTTTGCATATTTCGGCACTTGACTCACTGCCTGAAGAAGCGATATGTTCACCACCACCTTTAGGAAGGTTCTCAGGACCTCCTCGTCCTCGGTCACCAGAGTAGGCTTCGCAAGCCTACTAGGGAAGGGTGCTTTGGGAACATTTCCTTGCACATTCATTTCTTCTTTCTCATCATTCAGCTCATCAAGAGCAACTGGGACGGACTCATTCAAGTTGTCCTCTGCTTCCTTCACGGCTCTGGAGGGAACTGATTTCCCACTCCTTAGCTGGATCGAGCTCACGTTCTCACATGAGTTCACAGTGGTTTGGGAAGGAAGCTTCCCAGAGCTCTTGCTCTCTATTCTGCTTATCGACACCGCCATTTGTGTCAGCTGCTTGTTCAAATTTTGCAGCTCGGCTTTGTGTGAGTTTAGCTCTTCTCGAGCTTCTTTCTGAATTTGGCTGGTCGACGTTACGATGGTTCTGACCATCTCTTCCAATGAGTTGGAGGAACTCGAAGCTTGAGCTTGGGAGGAATTGTTAGGCCTATCATAGGACTGACCTTGGAAGCGTTGTTGTCCTTCCCTGTTCCCATAACTCAAATTGGGGTGGTCACGCCAACCGGAGTTGTATGTGCTCGAATAGGGATCATACTTTCTGGGGTTGGAAGCATATCCTCCGATTGCGTTCACCTCCTCCGCCTCGCGGTTTCCTCCGACAATTTTTTTCAATAAATTTCCAATCTCGGCCACCTGGGCCCTCATTTCCGTCATCTCATGGCTCTGGGTCACACTGTGAACTTGCCCCTGCCCACGAATACCGAACTGCTGCGAGTTGGCCGCCATGTTTGCAATTAGCTGCTTCGCCTCAACTGGGGTCTTGTCAATCAGAGCCCCACCACTCGCTGCGTCGATCATCTGTCGATCATGAGGCGTCATGCCCTCATAAAAGTATTGGATCAGGAGCTGATCGCAATCTGATGTTGCGGAAAGCTTGCGCACAGGCGCCCAAAGCGTTCCCAATATTCATGCAGGGACTCACCTACATCCTGGGTGATCCCATAAATCCTTTTTCTCAGAGTTGTGGCAAGAGACGTGTTACGTCTCCAAAAGTGACCTTTTTAGGACTTAATTAGCTTAGAAAGATGTTCACTCTTAGGTGTTTTTGATAGCATTTAGCCTAAACCTATGCTTAAATATGAGAATTAGAAGAAGGTAGCTAAATTAGGACTTATGTACAATAGGAAAGAAAAGGGTTGAACACCGAAGGAAAAGAATGAAAAAACTGCATTAAGGCAGCATTGCGAAAACATTGCGGACACCGCAATGTTTCAAGTGAAAACCGTAAGTTGACTGATCTTTTTCTGTTAATTTCCGTTATTTCAGGGATTCGTTCTTTCTCCTCCATCCATTCTGAAGTACGACGTTGAAGATTGATGGTTCTCCTTGGCCCAAATGCACCTGCAGATTACTATAAATAGGGGTCAAAGTCGAGGGTTCAATCATCATCCGAAAGCGTAGAAGTCTTCTCGCAGTCCATCTTTTCTCCTGTTTTCCTTTGCCGTCTGCTGGTTTGCGAAGCTCAGCTGTTGGAATCGATAATCTGATAGGAAGGAGAGGAGATTCTTCTTCTCTCCCGATTGGATTCATCCAAGCAAGGCTGACCTTTCTCATCCTTCATTCGAGGCGGCTGCAACGAGACATTCAAGCTTGTTTTACTGCTTTCTGCTCTTCATTTCCATTTTCCAGCTTTGCTTTGTTGTTGTTTCTTTTCTAGAAGCTAGATTAGGCTATTTCGTTGTGTTCTGTCTTCCTGTTATTTGCTTTAAAGTTTTTCTTTGTCAATCAAACAGTCAAGTAATCAGATCGCAATTCTTCACTTCACAGTTTCTTGCCTTTACATTCTACTGCTTTCCCTTACTGTCTTGTCTTTAAATTCCTTCTAAGCATGTCTACTTCTTCTCTTGCTTCTGTTCTGTTTACATCCATGAGTAGCTAAATCACTTAGGGGCATGCTAATGACAACACTTTAGGCTAAAAAAACGTGAATCAAGCATGTAGGATAGCTCTCGAAGCATTGATTGTATGTAAGCTTCACCCCACGGGCAATTTCGATTGGCCATCCATTTTGTCCAAAGAATTCCTAACCTCTGGAAGGAGTAAGAGTTCAGAGTCATACCATCATGCTAGCCTTTCAAGGTAGCCAGGAAACGGCCTAGGAATAGGCGTTTCCCTAGTACAAACCATATCTTTTTGCTTTAACAAGATGCTTAAGACCTTACTTTGATTTGAGTAAACTAAAGAATCTAATGCATGGAATCGGACGATACATGAGATTGAGATAGTTTGATGCATAGAGAGTTGATCCACTGCTTGAGAATCGTGAGAAAAAGCCTATAGGATAGTCGTTAGTAGCCCTTAATCCATCACTTTGCACACATTCGCTGTTATTATAATTGCGGTATAATTGCTGTCTCCGCAATTCTGCTTAAGTTACCATTCTGTCTAGCTGTCTTTGCTTTCATTTATTAGTCTCGTCTCTTTTCATTTGAGTTTAGCTTTGACTTGTTCTTGTTTATGTTGCTACCCTTTACACATTCAGCAAGAATTAGACAATTAAAAACCAATTTTACCCCATCAAATCCACCCCTTCTTTCTTAACAAATACACTTCGCGAATAGCTAAAAATAAATCTCTGTGGGAAAACGAATGAAATATACTTACTACTTGCTATAAGATCATGTATGCTTGCATGTTCTGAGTGCTCTATCTCTCTGATTGCCTAATTATTTTAACACATTGAGCACTTAACAAGTTTTTGGCGCCGCTGCCGGGGATTTATTTAAGTGAAAACGAAGTTTGTTAAGTTTGAAACACCAAGTTTATTATTGATTGAAACTAATCTGTTTCATTTCTTTTGCAGGTACTATTGGGTTAGTTTATGAGTGAACCCTCAAGTAGTGATCTAGAGTTCAATCCTGAGCCCGAGAGACTATTTAGAGCCAGAAACTAAGCCAAGAAACGTCTCTTTAACCAACCCTCTATACCTCAAATAATTGCGGGAACCACAATTCCTCCGCAATTGTCTCAAGAAGAAATGGCTGGAATAGTTCCAAATCCGGTACCTGTCACTCGCAATCCCATCGAAATAGCGAATGACAAGAATAGTGCCATTCTCTCATATTTAGTACCTATGCCTGGGGAGCTGAACCCCAGCATAATCCGCCCTGAGATCACTGCCAACTCATTCGAGTTAAAGCCAGTGATGTTCCAAATGTTGTCCACTGTGGGACAATTCTTTGGAGTGGAAAATGAGGACCCCCACAACCATCTTAGGAACTTCTTAGGAGTCAGTGATACCTTTATCATCCCTGGAGTTTCCCAAGAAGCCTTGAGGCTATATCTGTTCCCTTACTCTTTAAGGGACAAAGCCAAAACATGGTTGAACTCATTACCTTCTGGATCTGTCCTTAATTGGACAGATTTAGCTGAGAAATTCCTAGTCAAATACTTCCCACCTGATAGGAATTCTACCTTTCGTGATGACATAGTTAAGTTCAAGCAAGCTGATAATGAGTCTCTTCACGAAGCTTGGACAAGGTTCAAAGACCTTCTTCTTAAATGTCCACATCATGGCATCCCATGGTGTATCCAAATTGAGGTCTTTTTCAAAGGATGCAATCCCAGCACTAGACAAGTCTTGAATTCATCCGCTGGAGGCTCCATGTTGTCCAAGAGTTACAACGAAGCCTATGAGATCTTGGAGAAGATCTCAGCATCTCACTGTAGGTGGTCAGATGATTCAGTTGAGCCAACTAGAGCTCAAGACAAGGATGCTCTAAGCGCAATGAGCAGCCAAATAAATGCCCTGACCAACCTAGTTAAGCAAATGGCTCAAACCAATCTCCAGACAAGTGTCAACACCGCTACAGCCATGTCAATGGGCACCCAACCAAGTCAATGTGAGGCACTTATATGTGGATTCTGTGGGGAAGGGCACCTGTATGAATATTGCCCTGGGAATCCAGCCTCAGTCTGCTACATTGGAAGCCAGCAGCAGACTAGGAACAACCCCTATTCCAATACTTACAACCCTGGTTGGAGGAACCACCCAAACCTGTCATGGGGTGGCCAACAGAATGCTAACCAAAATCCTAACCAACCTAGACCGAGTGGAACACCTGGTTTCACTCCCCAACATAACCAATCAATGTATCAAAAACCTTACAGCCAACCTGTAGGATCATCTGTAGAAAACTTACTCAAGGAATACATAGCCAAAAATGATGCTACTTTGCAAAGTCAGCAAGCCACTCTTAGGAGCTTAGAGAACCAAATAGGGCAACTAGCCAATGAAATCAAAAGTAGGCCCCAAGGTAGACTCCCTGCTGACACTGAAGTGCCAAGGAGGGATGGTAAAGAGCAAGTTCAAGCAATTGAACTTAGAAGTGGTAGACCATTGGTAAGCAACACCAAGGACACACCAAAGAGAGTAGAGAACACTGAGTCTAGTGCTCCACTGGAGTCTCTGCCAAACCAAGGTCCACCACCAACTAGCACATCAGGAGCCAGGCTAGAGCCAATTATTGAGGAGATAGAAGAAATTCCAAGGCCTCCTCCTATCCTAAGGCGACCTGAAGTGCCTGCATATGTGCCACCACCTCCATATCCTCGAAGGCTTAAGAAGAAGCAGGAACAGGAAGTGCATTTTAATAAATTCTTAGAAATTCTTAAGCAAGTGCATGTCAACATTCCTTTTGTAGAAGTTTTGCAGTCTATGCCTTCCTATGTAAAGTTTTTGAAGGACATTATTACTAACAAAAAAATAATTGGTGAGTTTGAAACAGTAAACCTCACTGAGGAGTGCAGTGCCATCCTCCAGAACAAGCTGCCTAAAAAGGAGAAGGATCCTGGTTCCTTCACCTTACCTGTAGAACTTGGAGGCAAGCATGTGGGCAGAGCGCTTTGTGACCTGGGCGCCAGCATAAACCTCATGCCCCTATCACTATTCCGCCAGCTTGGAATAGGAGAAGCACGTCCAACCACTGTCACTTTACAACTAGCAGACAGATCCATTGCATACCCTGAAGGTAAGATTGAGGATATTCTAGTGAAAGTTGACAAATTTATTTTCCTTGCAGATTTCATTATCCTGGATTATGAAGCAGACAAGGAGGTCCCCATCCTGTTAGGCAGACCATTTCTAGCCACAGGTAGGGCACTGATAGACGTCCAAAAAGGTGAGCTCACTATGAGGGTTCATGATGAAGAGGTGAAATTTAGTGTGTATAAAGCTTTAAGGTACCCCTCTGACCTTGAATCCTGTGCTAGCATGGACGTTGTAGATTCTTTAATGGAAGAACAGTTGGAGCATGTATTATTAACCAAGCATGCTAATGAATATGTACACTTAGATGTAGCTGACTTAAATGTATCTGAGATAATGGATATGCCTGTAGATAAACCACAACCTGTATGTATGAATATAGAACTAACTGATAGATCCGTAAACCCTTTAAAGCCATCCATTGAGCATCCACCTGTATTAGAATTAAAACCTCTCCCCACTCACCTCAAGTATGCATATTTAGGGAGTAATGAAACTCTGCCTGTTATCATTTCTTCTAAATTAAGTGAAAAGCATGAGGTTGAACTGATATTACTGCTTAAGCAACATAGGAAGGCTATTGCATGGACTATTGCTGATATTAGAGGCATTAGCCCTTCTTATTGCATGCATAAGATTATACTAGAGGAAGAGCATACACCTAGAGTAGACCACCAACGTAGGCTGAATCCCTCTATGAAAGAGGTAGTTAAGAAAGAAATAATAAAATGGTTAGATGCTGGTGTGATCTTTCCCATAGCTAGTAGTCAGTGGGTAAGCCCTATACAATGTGTACCTAAGAAGGGTGGGATGACTGTGGTAGTCAATGAGAACAATGAACTGATTCCAACTAGGACTGTCACAGGATGGAGAGTATGTATGGATTATAGGAAACTAAATAAAGAAACTAAAAAAGACCACTTCCCTCTACCATTCATTGACCAAATGTTAGACAGAATAGCTGGTAGAGCCTATTACTGTTTCTTAGACGGTTATTCAGGGTATAACCAAATCACTATAGACCCCAAAGACCAAGAAAAGACTACCTTTACTTGCCCTTTTGGAACATTTGCCTTTCGCAGAATGCCTTTTGGCTTATGCAATGCACCGGCAACATTCCAAAGGTGCATGTTGGCAATCTTTTCTGACTTGGATGAGTCCATGATAGAGATATTCATGGATGATTTCTCAGTCTTTGGGGATTCCTTTACCAACTGTCTAGAGAATTTAGGACAAGTCCTGGCTAGATGTGAAGAGACTAACTTAGTCCTTAATTGGGAGAAGTGTCACTTCATGGTGGATGAGGGGATTGTCTTAGGTCATAGAGTGTCAAGGGCAGGGGTAGAAGTTGACCGAGCAAAGATAGAAATCATAGAGAAGTTGATAGAGCCTCAAAATGTCAAGGCCATTAGGAGTTTCTTAGGGCATGTTGGCTTTTACAGAAGGTTCATTAAGGACTTTTCTAAGATAGCCAAGCCTCTGTGTGAGCTTCTAGAGCTAAATAGGCCATTCATCTTCTCTAAGAAATGTTTAGTAGCTTGGAAAACCCTTAAGGAAGCACTAGTCACAGCACCTATTATAGTAGGGCCAGATTGGGATCTCCCATTTGAGATGTTATGCGATGCTAGTGACTATGCTGTAGGGGTTATGTTAGGACAGAAGATTGACAAGCTAACACACCCTGTATACTATGCTAGTAAGACCTTGAATGAGGCTCAATGTAATTATACAACTACTGAAAAAGAGATGCTTGTTGTAGTGTTTGCTTGTGAGAAATTTAGAAACTATATTGTAGGCACGAGGACAATTGTGTACACTGACCATTCTGCCTTAAAGTATCTCATGAGGAAGGCTGATGCTAAGCCTAGGTTGATTAGGTGGGTGTTATTGCTACAGGAATTTGATTTGGACATTCGAGACAAGAAAGGATGTGAAAATGTGGTTGCGGATCACCTTTCTCGATTGCAGCACAATTGCGAAAAAATTGCGGAACCCGCAATTTCTGATGCTTTTATTGATGAACATGTCTTTGTTTTGACTCATCGTGATAACGATGAGGAACCTTGGTTTGCTGACATTGCTAACTTCCTTGCATCACAGGTAGTACCAGTTTTCAAGGGAGGACAAGAGAAGAAGAGGTTCCTTCATGAAGCAAGGAAATTCATCTGGGATGACCCCACACTTTACAGAACATGTGCTGACGGCTTGCTGAGGAAGTGTGTTTCAGCTGCTGAAGCGAAGTCTGTGCTGCAGCACTGTCACACAGCTCCTTATGGTGGACACTTTGGTGGCCAAAGAACAGCTGCAAAGGTATTTCAGAGTGGCTACTATTGGCCAACAATCTTCAAGGATGCCCACAACTATGCCCACAGCTGTGATGAATGCCAAAGAACAGGTAACCTCAGTCGAAAGGATGAGATGCCTCTCACCTACATCTTAGAGTTGGAGCTCTTTGATGTGTGGGGCATTGACTTCATGGGACCATTTCCCCCATCCTCAGGTAACCTTTACATTTTGGTGGCAGTAGACTATGTGTCCAAGTGGGTAGAGGCCATAGCATGTCCTAATAATGATGCTAAAACAGTCATAAAATTCTTGCATAGGCACATTTTCACTAGATTTGGGACACCTCGTGCTGTCATTAGTGATGAGGGGACACACTTCATTAATAAGGCTATGGAGAGAGTATTGGCTAAGTATAACATTAGACATAGAGTAGCCACTCCTTATCACCCACACTCGAATGGTCAGGCTGAAATTTCAAATAGGGAGATTAAGAACATCCTGGAAAAAGTGGTCAAACCTAATAGGAAAGACTGGTCCTTTAAGCTTGAGGATGCACTTTGGGCATATAGGACTGCATATAAGACACCCCTAGGTATGTCTCCTTACAGACTTGTGTATGGTAAAGCTTGTCATCTTCCATTTGAGTTAGAAATCAAGGCATTTTGGGCACTAAAAGAGTTGAATTATTGCGTGACCGATGCGGGAACGTTGCGGTCTCTGCAATTACATGAGCTTGATGAGCTTAGACATATGTCTTATGAAAATGCCAAAATGTATAAGGAAAAGACCAAGATTTGGCACGATAGTAGATAGGATCAAGGACTTTAAGAAAGGCCAACTTGTTTTATTATTTAACTCACGATTGAAATTATTTCCAGGCAAACTTAAGTCTAGATGGTCAGGTCCGTTTGTAATTACTAATGTGTTTGTTCATGGTGCCATCGAGATAAAGAACCTGCAGCAAGGTCAACCATTCATGGTTAATGGTGCAAGGTTGAAGCACTACTATGAGGAAGGAGATGTGAAGACTCTCTCGGCCTTCCTCTTGACTGAAGCATGAAATTAAGAACGAGAGAGGACGAGTGATTGCTGTGCTCGTCAGCATGAGGCTCATGCCTTAGTTTATTTTTTGCGATTTTCCGGTTATCATTTGTGTATAAGTTTGTATGATTTTAATTGCGAATTTGATGTTGAGTTTATTTCTTTTTGTAGGGAATCAATAGAGGGAATCAAGGAGATTAAATCCAGCTTTAAAAATCAAGAAGATATTGGGCCAAATCAAAGATACGGTTGAGCAAAGATTGACATTTAAATAGAAAAAATCTCCAACGGTCACTAGAATTGCGCTGGATTTGCAGGATCCGCAAAAATATAGCCGTTGGGATTTTTCCGTTTTCTTTATATCCGTTGAGACGCGCGTTGATCTATACGATTTCCCAAGTATCTGAACTCCAAGAAAGCTGCGATTCTCTTCATCTGTGATTCTTCTCTCCAAACCTCCACGATTCAACAATGGTGCTCACGAGGGCTGAAAGATCTGCGGCCAAGAAGAAGGCTGACGACGCTGAAACGGCTGCGAGAGACGCACTGCTTGCCTTGGCTGAGGCTGATGCTGCGCGAACTGAACGACTTCCCAAACTTCCGATTCGCAAGAAGAAGTGGAAGGTCGTCACAGAGATACCTGCTGGACCCTCTGAACCAGCAGGCACACCCAAGAAGCGTAAGTGGAGTATGGCTGTGGCCGAGGAAGAAATCAAGAACAAGACTCCCTCTGTGGAGAGTCAAGAACGAGGCCAGCCATCCCACGAGACAGCCGAGCGCAGCCCTTCACCATCTCCACCGGTTCAAAGCCCTGAGCTCTCCTCATCGCCACCAGCGCAGAGCCCTGAGCTGCCGTCTTCACCACAGAGTTCTGCGCAGACACCTACAGCAGAGCAAAGAACCACGCCGTCGCACACTTCCCCACGACCTGACCCTGAATTCCCATATGGGGAGTACCAAGAATCAACGCAGGGCAGTGGGGAAGGTGAGGAAGACGAGGTTTTCTCTCCGTTGAGGGAAGCCAATCCTGAGAGTCCTGCGCAGAAGGATGACTCGATGGAAGAGACATTGGGGGCGTGCCTCCAGCAGATCACCATTGAGGCAAAGCTCAAGAAGAAGAAGAAGGCCAAGATTCTCAAGACCAAGCGATCCAAGAAGCTGAAAAAGAAGAAGGCCAAGAGAGCGCCTTCATCAGAAAAGGAGAGCACTGAGCCATCGCTCAAGAGACTCAAGGTTGAGGCTGCAGAATCAGCCAAACCAGCAGACAAAGGGAAGGCCAAGCTTTACCCTGAAGATGAACATCAGTCAGTGAGGTATGTGTCCTCTGACGCTGAGTCCAGAGGCATTGAGCTGAGGAAGAGGGAGTTGCTGCACGAGAAAGGCTTCCTCGACAGACCTGCTGACCTGCCGCAATTCTTGCGCGCAGGCATTGTGAATCACAGCTGGGAGGAGTTGTGCAGGCCACCCAATCCGGCTTACACGAGTATGGTGTATGACTTCTACGCCAACCTGCGAAACTCTGAGGAGGGGCTGTCTGTGGTCAGAGGGGTAGAAGTAGACTTCTCAGCAAAGGCCATCAACGAAGCCTATGGTCTCAAGGGCCAAAGACATACAGATTATGCAAGGATTGTTGATGAGCCTACTGAGGCAGTCCTGGAAGAGGCCATTCGGACCATTGGCCAGCCTGAAGCCTCCTGGACCGTGTCACGCAATGGGAGGCACACTCTCATGAGTGCTAACCTCACAGCAAAGGCGGCTGTATGGTTTGCCTTTGTAAGGAGGAAGCTGTCCCCCGTGACTCATGAGACCACCATCAACCAGAGCAGATCGCTGCTGGTCTATGCCATCATGCGAGGTCTCACGGTCAACGTAGGAGAAATCATGTCAGCCGCCATTGCTGAGTGCGCCAGGAAGGGTAAGGGTCCATTGTTTTTCCCTAATACCATAACTAAACTATGTTTGCTTGCAGGAGTTCCCATCGAGCGAATGGAGCAGCAGATGGCTTACACGGGCCACTTGGAGCTGCCTGCTGGTTTAAGGCTGAAGAGGAAGGGGAACATGGAATTCGAGCTGGATAGGTTGGCTGCTGATCAGTCAATATCCATGGCTTGCCTGATGGATATGCAAAGGAGGATGGCTCAATGGGCCACTTACGCGCAGGCACGAGACAAGGAAGTTGCAGACCAACTTGGGTGCATCTTCCCTGACTTCCCCACAAATCTCCTGACTCCATGGGTGCCTCCACGACCACGACAACCTGATGAGGATGAAGACATTTGAGTGCTGGTTTGAATTGCACTGAAGGGAGTATTGCTGTTCCCTTAGGAAAAAAAACAAAATCTGCTTTCTGATAGACCATGTGAATTATGCTGTTTTTAGTACAATTTTGATCTGTTTTAGTTGCTTAGTTTTATATTTTTAAATTTGCTTAGTATAGCCTGTTGCTAGTTGATTAGGTAGGATAGTTTAGGTTTAATTTTGTTGAGCTTGAATGACTGGAAAAAGCATGCTTAGGGGCCTTAATCACTGTTATATCTGCCCTGACTTGATTGCGAAATAATTGCGGTACCCGCAATATTTATTACTGAAAGCATGTTTTGGACTGTCTGTTTAGCTAGGCTGTGATCTGTTTAAATTCTGTCTTTTGTTGCTATCATGACTACCTTATATAGCTTATCTAAAAGCATGCTGGATGAGCGTCATAGGACACCCTTTGATAGTTTAAATTAACCTCTAAAAAGCTCAGCATGCATAGCCGTAAGTCCTTGCCTGTCTGTTTTTTTTTTTTTAGTTTTCTGCTGCTGTGATATTTTCTTTTCGAATGTTCTGTCTATGCCTAGGGCTTTAGATTCTCTTTGTTTTACCTTAGACTAGATGCTTCTAGGACAAGTTTGGGGGTGTGCCACCGCAGACACTCATTGGGGACAATGAGTAGTTGAAGTTTGGGGGAGGCCACCTTAGGCCTAGGAACATTCCTCTCTCCCTTAAAGCATAAGCATTCTTCTTCTCCTTTAAAAAAAAATAATAAAGAAAATGAAAAGAAGAATAAAGGGGGGAGTCTCTCTTAGGTTGCTGAGTAATCAGTGCCAAGTGTGTAACCCACAAGTGGCGTTGCATCAAAAGGCAACCAAAGGAGAGGCTCCACCAAAGTAAGAAAGAAAGAAAAAAAAGGAAGAAGTAGGGAAGAAGAATGTACACCTAGGAGTTGCAACTTTGTGGCTTAGATGTCCTGAATAAAAAGAACTCTGATCCTCAAATTAGCTAGGCACAAAGTTGTAACTTGTAGGGTTGTTTAGGGAGATGAATGTATATCCAATGTAGTGATGCCAGGGTTTAGGTTGCTCTCTAAAAGTACTACTGTCACCGTTAATACTAAGACTGGCATGACTCTAAGGAATCCTAGACAATTTAAAAATCAAGCTAGAAGCATGTACTGAGTCTGAGATAAAGCTAGGTAGAATTTGAAACCTTAGGGATAGTGGCATGATATGACAAAAGCAAATTGATCAGTTGTAGTAAGTAAGGAAACAACAGCAGAAGTACTAGGCAGGCGAAGTCAGAAGAAGCTAGATAAGAGGGTAGTTTTAAACTTAGGAGTGTGTCACAGGACAGCATTGCTATAGACAAGAATATAGGGGAGTTAGTGAGTGGTTAAAGAAGAAGAAACAGCAGCCTAGGAAAGTCCTTAGATTGCTTGAGGTCAAGCAAAACCTTAAGTTTGGGGGTGTGTTACGTCTCCAAAAGTGACCTTTTTAGGACTTAATTAGCTTAGAAAGATGTTCACTCTTAGGTGTTTTTGATAGCATTTAGCCTAAACCTATGCTTAAATATGAGAATTAGAAGAAGGTAGCTAAATTAGGACTTATGTACAATAGGAAAGAAAAGGGTTGAACACCGAAGGAAAAGAATGAAAAAACTGCATTATGGCAGCATTGCGAAAACATTGCGGACACCGCAATGTTTCAAGTGAAAACCGTAAGTTGACTGATCTTTTTCTGTTAATTTCCGTTATTTCAGGGATTCGTTCTTTCTCCTCCATCCATTCTGAAGTACGACGTTGAAGATTGATGGTTCTCCTTGGCCCAAATGCACCTGCAGATTACTATAAATAGGGGTCAAAGTCGAGGGTTCAATCATCATCCGAAAGCGTAGAAGTCTTCTCGCAGTCCATCTTTTCTCCTGTTTTCCTTTGCCGTCTGCTGGTTTGCGAAGCTCAGCTGTTGGAATCGATAATCTGATAGGAAGGAGAGGAGATTCTTCTTCTCTCCCGATTGGATTCATCCAAGCAAGGCTGACCTTTCTCATCCTTCATTCGAGGCGGCTGCAACGAGACATTCAAGCTTGTTTTACTGCTTTCTGCTCTTCATTTCCATTTTCCAGCTTTGCTTTGTTGTTGTTTCTTTTCTAGAAGCTAGATTAGGCTATTTCGTTGTGTTCTGTCTTCCTGTTATTTGCTTTAAAGTTTTTCTTTGTCAATCAAACAGTCAAGTAATCAGATCGCAATTCTTCACTTCACAGTTTCTTGCCTTTACATTCTACTGCTTTCCCTTACTGTCTTGTCTTTAAATTCCTTCTAAGCATGTCTACTTCTTCTCTTGCTTCTGTTCTGTTTACATCCATGAGTAGCTAAATCACTTAGGGGCATGCTAATGACAACACTTTAGGCTAAAAAAACGTGAATCAAGCATGTAGGATAGCTCTCGAAGCATTGATTGTATGTAAGCTTCACCCCACGGGCAATTTCGATTGGCCATCCATTTTGTCCAAAGAATTCCTAACCTCTGGAAGGAGTAAGAGTTCAGAGTCATACCATCATGCTAGCCTTTCAAGGTAGCCAGGAAACGGCCTAGGAATAGGCGTTTCCCTAGTACAAACCATATCTTTTTGCTTTAACAAGATGCTTAAGACCTTACTTTGATTTGAGTAAACTAAAGAATCTAATGCATGGAATCGGACGATACATGAGATTGAGATAGTTTGATGCATAGAGAGTTGATCCACTGCTTGAGAATCGTGAGAAAAAGCCTATAGGATAGTCGTTAGTAGCCCTTAATCCATCACTTTGCACACATTCGCTGTTATTATAATTGCGGTATAATTGCTGTCTCCGCAATTCTGCTTAAGTTACCATTCTGTCTAGCTGTCTTTGCTTTCATTTATTAGTCTCGTCTCTTTTCATTTGAGTTTAGCTTTGACTTGTTCTTGTTTATGTTGCTACCCTTTACACATTCAGCAAGAATTAGACAATTAAAAACCAATTTTACCCCATCAAATCCACCCCTTCTTTCTTAACAAATACACTTCGCGAATAGCTAAAAATAAATCTCTGTGGGAAAACGAATGAAATATACTTACTACTTGCTATAAGATCATGTATGCTTGCATGTTCTGAGTGCTCTATCTCTCTGATTGCCTAATTATTTTAACACATTGAGCACTTAACAGGACGCAGGGAAATATTTCTCTAGGAAGACCCTCTTCATGTCCTGCCACGTCGTAATCGATCCGGAAGGCAGATAATAAAGCCAGTCCTTGGCTTTATCCTTAAGCGTGAAGGGGAATGCCCTCAAATTCAACTGCTCTTCCGTCACTTCTGCGGGCTTCATTCCCGCACAGACGCAATGAAACTCCATCAAATGCTTGTTCGCATCCTCGCCTGCATTGCCATGGAAAGAAGGCAATTGGTGAATTAAACCGGACTTTAATTCAAAATTACCTGCTACCACGGGGTAGTTGATGCACAGGGGTTGCAAATTAAAATCTGGCGCTGCCAGCTGTTTCAACGTCCTCGGCACTTCTCTTTGTGCCATCTCGTCTCCAAAGAAGGGATCGCCTTCTTCCTCAAACAACCTTTGCCCCTCGCGGGCTTCTCTTCTCAACCGCCGCTCTTCTCTTTCGATCTCAGGTATAAACTGTAATCCACTAATCTCAGAAGAACGGGTCATACACAAACAAAATTTTAAACATACAAAAACAAACAGAAAAAAATTTCAGCACGCAATCAATCAACCAAATTCAAATTAAACATAACTTCAATCAATTTTTGTCCTTCCCCGGCAATGACGCCTATTTTGGTAGTAGGATTTTTTAATATCCTCCCTAAATTCGGGTTGTCGAGACCCTCCAAAATAAATTTTATAAGCCTATTAACAAAAGCTTTGCAGCTAGTGGTAACAGGGTCGATCCACGGAGAAGGTTTTGTAACAGAGGGGGAGTTTTATCATGCAAATAAAAGAATTAATCGCTAACGGAAGAATTCAAGAGAAAGAGATTGACGAGTGTACGGTTCGGGGATTCTCGGGATTTCTTTGTTAGACATTCTACCACTTATCATTTAATACAATCTTAAGGCTAACAGTTTGTAATACACGCGGTCGGTTACCCAGGACACTCTAAAGAAACCGGCTCCATAGAAATTAACTAAATCAAAAGATCTAATTAAACATTGTTTAAAGTTTCATTAGAGTGATCATTCCAAAATTGACTCTAAACAGTCACTAGCATACCGCGACGGACATTCGACCACGCAATCAAATTGCTAACTGGCTACCCGCCAACGCTGAAGTACCCAACACCTATCATGCTTGACTCGATACTCCGATTTATTTCATTGTTCTGTGTTACTAGGCGAATAGTGAGAGGCACGACATCGCTACTCTTTAACTCTAACATATGCTAGAAAACTCGATTGTCCGTCGGCGAAATCTAACACATGCATGGTATGAAGTAAGAACAATAAATGCATACAAATCAGAAACCAAATTGTTTAAAGAACTAGAATATATTTCATACAATTTTTCAAACAGATAAAATTCAACCGTTTTATTCAAGAGAAGATTGTGTACTTTTTTCTTCATGATAAAAAAAACGCAACCTCTCACATACATATAATCGTGAAACTAATTATTGAACACAACATGAGTTAACGGGGTGTCGCTCGCTTCGCATGCGAGAGGCACGAGGTTCGATTCCCCGCACCTCCAAAGATTCTAACAATTTCTTATTTCCAATCAAGACCAAAAATAATTCTTATAACCATAAACTCTTATGAGAAGCAAAAAAAATTTTAGTTGATTACCCGAATTGTGTTTAATGCATATGGTAAAGTGCGCTTGGGTTGCACGCAATAGGCACTGGTTTCGATTCGTTGTAGCTCCATGAATTGTGGTTAATTATATGTTAATCTAAGTACATTATTTAAAACAATCCTAATTAACTATATCAATAGATACTTAAATGGTCCATGAAAAAGTTATATGTTGATTAAAACATTGTGTTTAAAAAACAAGAATTTATTCTATATAATTTTTCAAACAGATAAAATTAAACCATTTTATTCAACAGAATATTGTGTATTTTTTTCTTCATGGCAAAAAAAACGCAACCTCACACACATATAATCTTGACACTAATTATTGAACACAACATTAGTTAAGGGGGTGTAGCTCATATGGTAGAGCGCTCGCTTTGCATGCGAGAGGCACGGGGTTCGATTCCCTGCACCTCCAAACATTCTAACAATTTCTTATTTCCAATCAAGACCAAAAATAATTCTTATAACCATAAACTCTTATGAGAAGCAAAAAAACTACGCTTGGGTTGCACGCAATAGGCACTGGTTTCGATTCGTTGTAGCTCCATGAATTGTGGTTAATTATATGTTAATCTAAGTACATTATTTAAAACAATCCTAATTAACTATATCAATAGATACTTAAATGGTCCATAAAAAAGTTATATGTTTATTAAAACATTGTGTTTAAAAAACAATAATTTATTCTATATAATTTTTCAAACAGATAAAATTAAACAATTTTATTCAACAGAATATTGTGTATTTTTTTCTTCATGGCAAAAAAAAAACGCAACCTCACACACATATAATCTTGACACTAATTATTGAACACAACATCAGTTAAGGGGGTGTAGCTCATATGGTAGAGCGCTCGCTTCGCATGCGAGAGGCATGGGGTTTCATTCCCCGCACTTCCATGAATTGTGTTTAAAGAACTAGAATTTATTTCATATAATTTTTCAACCAGATAAAATTCAACCATTTTATTCAAAAGATTTTGTACTTTTTTCTAAATGATAAAAAAAAACGCAACCTCTTATTACACACATATAATCGTGAAACTAATTATTGAACACAAAATCAGTTAACGAGGTGTCGCTCGCTTCGCATGCGAGAGGCACGAGGTTCGATTCCCCGCACCTCCAAAGATTCTAATAAGTTCCTATTTCCTATCAAGACCAAAAATAACTCTAATAACTGTAATCTCTTACGAGAAGCAAAAAAAAATTTAGTTGATTACTCGAATTGTGTTTAATGCATATGGTAAAGCGCGATTGGGTTGCACGCGATAGGCACTGGTTTCGATTCCTTGTAGCTCCATGAATTGTGGTTAATTATATGTTAATCTAAGTACATTATTTAAAACAATCCTAATTAACCATATCAATAAATACTTAAATGGTCCATAAAAAAGTTATATGTTTATTAAAAATTAAATTTTTTCTCATATAAACTTTCAAACAGGAAAACATTCTATTGATTCCATATAAGATTCTGTACTTTATGATAACAAAAACAAAACTTCTCACAAACATTTATTCGTGACACTATCTATATTGAACAACGTTTCAATTAAGGGCGTGTAACTCTTATGGTAGAGCGGTCGCTTCCAAGGCGAGTGGCACGAGATTTAATTTCACTCACCTCCAAAGATTTTTATTTTTTTCATCCTACATGATTGTCCAAACAGATAAATTTAGCTAATTTCATCATATGGGGGTGTAGGTCACATGGTAGAGTTATTCCATATAATTTTTCAAACAGATAAAATTAAACCATTTTATTCAACAGAAGATTGTGTACTTTTTTCTTCATGGCAAAAAAAACGCAACCTCTCACACACATATAATCTTGACACTAATTATTGAACACAACATTAGTTAAGGGGGTGTAGCTCATATGGTAGAGCGCTCGCTTTGCATGCGAGAGGCACGGGGTTCGATTCTCCGCACCTCCAAAGATTCTAACAATTTCTTATTTCCAATCAAGACCAAAAATAATTCTTATAACCATAAACTCTTATGAGAAGCAAAAAAAAATTTAGTTGATTACCCGAATTGTGTTTAATGCATATGGTAAACTGCGCTTGGGTTGCACGCAATAGGCACTGGTTTCGATTCGTTGTAGCTCCATGAATTGTGGTTAATTATATGTTAATCTAAGTACATTATTTAAAACAATCCTAATTAACTATATCAATAGATACTTAAATGGTCCATAAAAAAGTTATATGTTTATTAAAACATTGTGTTTAAAAAACAAGAATTTATTCTATATAATTTTTCAAACAGATAAAATTAAACAATTTTATTCAACAGAATATTGTGTATTTTTTTCTTCATGGCAAAAAAAAAAACGCAACCTCACACACATATAATCTTGACACTAATTATTGAACACAACATCAGTTAAGGGGGTGTAGCTCATATGGTAGAGCGCTCGCTTCGCATGCGAGAGGCATGGGGTTTCATTCCCCGCACTTCCATGAATTGTGTTTAAAGAACTAGAATTTATTTCATATAATATTTCAACCAGATAAAATTCAACCATTTTATTCAAAAGATTGTGTACTTTTTTCTTCCTGATAAAAAAAAACGCAACCTCTTATTACACACATATAATCGTGAAACTAATTATTGAACACAAAATCAGTTAACGAGGTGTCGCTCGCTTCGCATGCGAGAGGCACGAGGTTCGATTCCCCGCACCTCCAAAGATTCTAATAAGTTCCTATTTCCTATCAAGACCAAAAATAACTCTAGAAGCAAAAAAAAATTTAGTTGATTACTCGAATTGTGTTTAATGCATATGGTAAAGCGCGATTGGGTTGCACGCGATAGGCACTGGTTTCAATTCCTTGTAGCTCCATGAATTGTGGTTAATTATATGTTAATCTAAGTACATTATTTAAAACAATCCTAATTAACCATATCAATAAATACTTAAATGGTCCATAAAAAAGTTATATGTTTATTAAAAATTATATTTTTTCTCATATAAACTTTCAAAAAGGAAAATATTCTATTGATTCCATATAAGATTCTGTACTTTATGATAATAAAAACAAAACTTCTCACAAACATTTATTCGTGACACTATCTATATTGAACAACGTTTCAATTAAGGGCGTGTAACTCTTATGGTAGAGCGGTCGCTTCCAAGGCGAGTGGCACGAGATTTAATTTCACTCACCTCCAAAGATTTTTATTTTTTTCATCCTACATGATTGTCCAAACAGATAAATTTAGCTAATTTCATCATATGGGGGTGTAGGTCACATGGTAGAGTTATTCCATATAATTTTTCAAACAGATAAAATTAAACCATTTTATTCAACAGAAGATTGTGTACTTTTTTCTTCATGGCAAAAAAAACGCAACCTCTCACACGCATATAATCTTGACACTAATTATTGAACACAACATTAGTTAAGGGGGTGTAGCTCATATGGTAGAGTGCTCGCTTTGCATGCGAGAGGCACGGGGTTCGATTCCCCGCACCTCCAAAGATTCTAAAAATTTCTTATTTCCAATCAAGACCAAAAATAATTCTTATAACCATAAACTCTTATGAGAAGCAAAAAAAATTTTAGTTGATTACCCAAATTGTGTTTAATGCATATGGTAAAGTGCGGGTTGCACGCAATAGGCACTGGTTTCGATTCGTTGTAGCTCCATGAATTGTGGTTAATTATATGTTAATCTAAGTACATTTTTTAAAACAATCCTAATTAACTATATCAATAGATACTTATGATGGAGCGTTGATGGAACGCAGCGGAAGCGATTTGGATCATAGACACTCTAATTTCATCAATTTAAACAAACGGAAACATGCAAAAGCAATGAAAAAGAGAAATTAGAACACATACTCTTGTCGTTCGAATTTCTTCAATTTCACCGCTAGAAGCTCCTCACGAGCTCACCGAGCCTTCTCACGAAATCTTCGTGGACCACCCACGGTAATCCCGCTATCCTCAGGCCGAGAAACGGAG
Organism: Herpetospermum pedunculosum; assembly: GCA_028017165.1. Taxonomy (NCBI): domain Eukaryota; kingdom Viridiplantae; phylum Streptophyta; class Magnoliopsida; order Cucurbitales; family Cucurbitaceae; genus Herpetospermum; species Herpetospermum pedunculosum. The sequence goes on from CM051529.1 coordinate 48,060,924, forward strand.
TAGTGGGACTCCTTTTACAAGAGAAAAGAGGGAAGAAACTCACTGAAGAAAAACCATTTTTCTTTAACCAGAGAGCTGCGGGGAAGAATATGTACGTTGAATATGAAATCAAATTTCATAAAAGTAACAACCCCAAAAGGCACTAACAAATGATTTTGTTATTTCCTTTTTTATTTTTATTTTTTTTTTTATTTTGATCTGATGAATCATAATATATACTATGTATATATTTTACATGTGTCTTACATTGCATGTAAGACACATGTAAATATATATATATATATATATAATATTATTATTATTAATAAAAATAATATAAAATATTTTATTAATTAAACTTTTTAATTAATAAAAATATATATATATTAATTATTATTATTTAATTCAATATCAAATATTAATTAAATAATATAATTAAACCCGGTTTTCCGAAAACCGACTTTTTGCACATGAATCCTATTCATGTTTTCAGACCAATCTCATATTTAAATCATATTTAAATATGTCCATATTTAAATCATATTTAAATATGTCCATATTTAAATCATATTTAAATATGTCTATCCTTCTTCCACAAACCCGAATTTGAACGATTCAAATTCTTTTCTTTTCTTTTATATTGTTTCACGGTTTTATCCGAGCTAGCCAGGAGAACCGTAAGGACCTACAGATCATGAGCTCCAACGATACGAGATTATCCGGTCAAAACTCTTTCAACTGAACTAACCAACATTCGTTAACCCTCGGAGACTCCACTAAAGTCCAAGGGCTGCACTCTCCTCACTGTAGATATATTGTGTCCTGTTGATATAACTATCATCAGTAAGTCGATCCTTCACAGGTCGTTCATAATCACAACGGGTCATTTATACCGTTTAACCCTTGTATTATATCTTGTTCCTTAAGTACCACTGACACCTCTAATGAACAATTGATTTGTGGTCCAACCATCAAATCATATTCCTCCCTGATCAGGAGAGGATGGGCCCATTGTTCAAGACCTGAAGTCAGCACTTAAGGGAACAACCTCTCTACTAACCCTTAAAGCGGGTAGGAGTGAATTCCATCTCGCACAACTACGTCCCCAGCCACTTATTCGATCTTATCCCCAAGATGGTAGGCTTATTGAGTCGGCGATCTGGCCACTCTCACCCGTACAAATCAAAGGATAAGGTTGAATAAACAGGAGTTCATAGTAAGCTTAGGATTGAGATCGAGTTACCTAAGTCATCATAAGAAAAAACCGGTCTTTACAGTAAACGGTGTTATAAAGAAAGAGCGATTTTATTTCTTGGTTCGGTCTTGTGCAAACTCATTGCACAGGACGCCCTCACTCACATGTCTCTACATGAAACGATTCGAATCACATCGTTTTGTACTATACAAAGTGAGCCGCGTCCAATAGTGTCCCCAGGATAAGGTACCCAGCCTTATCCCTATACTATAGACCATTTTGGCTGTCTACTTGAACTTGATTCACATTCATGTCACACATGAAGTTCAAGTACTCACACTATCGCCATGGGTGTTAGTTATTGGTATAGGTTAATACAAACACAATTCACTAAAATTCAATAACAACTTTATTGAAATATAATATATACATTCATTCAGTTTACAAACTACGAGTTTTAGGACATAAAACCCAACAAACTCCCACTTGGACTAAAACGTCAGTGGAGTACATGTTGGTCGAGAGAACTAGAATATCAAATATCTAAAGTTTCTCCCACTGTCCTACTGAGCAGCTCGCAGCCCTAGACTTTTTAGGTGTCTCTCAAACACTTTAGCCGTGAGAGACTTAGTAAACGGATCAGCAATGTTGTGCTCCGAGGCTACCTGTGTGACGATCACATCTCCTCGTTGCACTATCTCCCTGATGAGATGATACTTCCGCTCAATATGCTTTCCACGCTTATGGCTTCTAGGTTCTTTAGAATTTGCCACTGCACCGCTGTTATCACAATAAAGGGTGATTGGCAAGTTCATATTTGGAACAATTTCCAAATCTGTCAAGAACTTCCTAAGCCATACAGCTTCATTCGCTGCTTCACAAGCTGCGACATACTCAGCTTCCATGGTGGAGTCAGCAATACAACCTTGCTTTATGCTCCTCCATACTATTGCTCCTCCGTTAAGAGTGAACATTGATCCTGATGTAGATTTCCTGGAATCTATATCAGTCTGAAAATCAGAGTCAGTGTATCCTGCAAGGATCAAATCCTTCGCGCCATACACAAGCACATAGTCTCTCGTTCTCCTAAGATACTTGAGGACGTGTTTAACGGCTGTCCAGTGATCATATCCTGGATTGGACTGGAACCTACTGACAATTCGTACTGCATAGCAGATGTCGGGTCGTGTACACAACATAGCGTACATGAGACTACCAACTGCAGATGCATAGGGAATTTGTCTCATATCCTCAACCTCTTGAGGTGTCTTAGGAGACTGTTCCTTAGACAAGTGAATTCCATGCCTAAGAGGCAGCGAACCTTTCTTGGAATTCTGCATCGAATATCTTGACAACACCTTGTCAATATAAGATGCTTGAGACAGCGCTAGCACTTTGTTCTTACGATTACTGATGATCTGAATCCCTAGAACAAACTGAGCCTATCCCAAATCTTTCATTTGGAATTGGGTCGCTAGCCAATTCTTAACGTCAGTTAGGAACCCTACATCATTCCCAATGAGTAGTATGTCGTCTACGTACAAGACTAAGAAAGCTACAACAGTATTGACTACTTTCTTGTAAACACAAGGTTCGTTAATATTTTGTTCAAAGCCATAAGATTTGATCGCCGTATCAAACCTTATATTCCAGGATCTAGATGCTTGCTTCAACCCATAAATGGATCGATTAAGCTTGCAAACCTTTTGCTCTTGACCCTGAAGTATGAATCCCTCTGGTTGAGCCATATAGATACTCTCCTCAAGATTACCATTCAGAAAGGCAGTCTTAACATCCATTTGCCAGATTTCATAATCATAAAATGTAGCAATGGATAAGAGTATTCTAATCGACTTTAACATGGCAACAGGAGAAAAGGTTTCTTCATAGTCCACCCCTTCTCTTTGGGAATAACCTTTTGCCACAAGTCGAGCCTTAAAGGTTTGCACCTTACCGGCTTGGTCTCGTTTTCTCTTGTAGATCCACTTGCAACCGATAGGTCTTTCACTATCTGGTTGGTCTACAAGATCCCAGACCGAATTGAAGTACATAGACTCCATTTCGAGATCCATGGCTTTAAGCCACTAGTCCTTGTCTATGTCATTCATTGCCTGTTTAAAGGTCAATGGATCCTCAACGCCATTATCAGGTATGACGACTTGAGTTTCAGACAAGCCGATGTAGCGGTCGGGCTGTCTTACATCCCTCCCACTGCGTCGAGGCTTTCTCAACTCTTGAGAAGGACCAGCCTGATCAACAACCTTTGTTGATCCGTCTGTAGCTTTCCTGGAAAATTCGGACAAAACAATTTTGCTCGACGGTTGATGATCTCTCATGTGGTCTTCCTCTAAGAACGTGGCATTAGTCGATACTAGTACCTTGTTCTCATGAGGATCGTAAAATAGACCACCTTTCGTTTCCTTGGGGTAACCTACAAATAGGCACAATTTTGAACGATGTTCCAACTTCTTTGGATTGGGTACTAGCACATGTGTCGGACACCCCCAAATCCTGAAGTGACGTAAACTACCTTTACGCCCTCTCCATAACTCATAAGGTGTTTCAGAAACACTCTTAGAGGGAACCATGTTCAAAATATATACTGCAGTCTCTACTGCATATCCCCAAAACGAACTAGGCAAATGAGCATAACTCATCATAGATCGAACCATGTCTAACAGGGTTCTATTTCTCCTCTCGGACACACCATTCTGCTGTGGTGTTCCTGGCGCTGAGAGTTGAGATACTATTCCATGTTCTATCATATAGTCCTGGAATCTTAAATCCATATACTCTCCACCTCGATCTGATCGGAGTGTTTTTATCGATTTACCTAATGTGTTCTCAACCTCTACCTTATACTCTTTGAACTTTTCAAGATCTTCGGACTTATGATGCATTAGATAAAGATAACCGTACCTAGAATAATCATCAATGAAACTGATGAAATATTCATACCCTCCTCGTGCTTTGACATTCAAAGGACCGCAGAGATCCGAATGCACGATTCTAGAGGTTCTTTGGACCTATGACCTTTTTCAGAAAAAGATCGTTTGGTCATTTTGCCCTCAAGACAAGACTCACATGGCGGTAAAGTGTTGTCCTCTAAACGATTTAGCAGACCACTCTTAACCAATCTCCCAATCCTATTGAGATTAATGTGACCTAGTCTTAAGTGCCAAAGATAAGTACTTGGAGAAAGTTTCTGCCTTTTAGTTTGAGTCTCAGCTGTTTTAAACATTTCAGTGTTCAAAATAGCTTTGGCTTCGGTTGGTCTTAACACATACAAGTTGTTTTCAAGTTACGCAGAACAAATACGTACACCTCTTTTGCTAATGAACGCTTCATTATGAACAAAAAGATACTTTATACAACTGTTCTAACAAACAAGATATAGATACAAGATTCCTCTTGAAGGTAGGAACCAGGAGTACATTTTCTAGTAAAATGAAACTATCTCTATACAACAACTTTACAGCTCCCACTGCTTTAGCTGAGACAACCTCTCCAGTTCCAACTCTGAGAGTTATCTCACCTCGAGAAAGTGGCTGCCAAGAACTAGTTTCCTGAAAAGAAGAACAAACATGGTTAGTAGCTCCTGAATCAAGTATCCAGGTATGACAATCATGTTCTACTAAACATGTTTCGACAACAAATAAATCATATTTACCTTGTCTTTCCTTCTCAGCCTTTTTCTCTGCAAGATACTTTGGGCAATTCCGTTTCCAGTGCCCATCTACACCACAATGGAAACATTTTCCTTTGTCTGTAGATTTAGTCTTGCTCTTACCTGCAGCAGGTGCTTTTCCCTTCCTTTTATCTTTCTTATTCTTTTGAATACTCTTATTCTTAATAGAAGAAAGTTCAGACCTACTCCCTGAAGACGACCCCTTGTGGAATTTCCTAGAAGTGACAACGTTTGCCTCCTTCTCTTTTCCTTTAGAAGTGTGAAGGGACTGATAGATCTGTAGCTCGCTGAGGAGAGAAGTCAAATTATACTTTATCTTGTTCATTACCATATTGGTTCTGAACTAAAGGAAACTCTTCGGAAGAGATTCCATGATAAAGCTTACTTGACTTGACTCATCAATAGTAGCTCCGTTTACTTCCGCCACATTGAAGTGGACCATCATGCTAAGGACATGCTCCCTAACAGAGGTACCCTCCTTCATGCGAGAGTTGTAAACGTATTTGAGGGCTTCATGACAGACCGATGAGGACGGTAGTCCAAACATCGCCTGTAATGAAGACATGATTTCTTTAGCAGAAACCATATCCTCGTGCTTCTTAGCTAACACATCAGATATGCTGGCTAAGATATAGACTCGGGCTTTATCATTAGCCCTTGTCCATCTATCATATGCTTCTCGAACAGTTCCAGTCGCATCCGAGCTAGGAGGGGGAGGACAATCCTCTGATAAGACGAACCTTAGATCATCTAGAACGAGAATCGTATTCAAGTTCGATTTCCAGGTTGCGTAGTTATCACCGGTTAACTTATCGGAAGCTAGTAAGTGAATGAAAGAGCTAGACATGCTGAAAAGAGAATGAAAAAATATTAGTGAAAAGGTTTTAACCTAATTTACACACCAATCAAGAATTTAGCAAAGAATAATAATGTACCCAAAACTCATTATTAAACTGCAACGATACTTCAGTGGGTCAGAATGGTCGCTACCGAGGGGCAGTCAAGCATTCCTTCACTGAATCAAGACATTCTTGACTAAATGCTAATACCAGAATATCTCATATTCCTATAGCATCTTAGTTATCGCTGTTTGGTCAAGATTTACTAACTCCTTAGCAAATCTCGTAAGTGTGACCCTCCATTTATAGAATTCATAGGGCGGCCCCAACGATGCAACCGAATGGAAATGTCAAAGTTGGGAATGGCTCTATGTTTCTTTATCCATAAATGGTGATTGAGATGTTCCGATTCCTATGAAACGGCCCTCCGAATGGATCGGTACCACTTGTGGGCACCTAGCAGGCGGAACATAGGAATCTCACGGTTCAATCCAATGGAGGAGACCGCAGGATGTATTGGCATACTTCCTTCTCCCACTTACTATAAATACTTTCTCCATTCACCTTGCTCTTGAATTACGCAAATACCATCCGAATGGGGATGCCCTATTGACATCACGAGGCCGAGCATAATTCTCACGGTGTGAACTTAACAGAGAACGTAGGAGGAGAGGGACATATCATATATACCTTCTCAACACCTCTACTAAGTATTTTAAGACGGAATGGGTAAATTACTCAGGTATTATCCGGCTAAGACAATAAGACCTAAGTCTAGGTAAAACAAACTTTTACCTATGATGTCTAGGTGATAAACACTTTATTACCTCACACCACTCACGCATGCTCATAAAGCCGGGTTAACTTTACTCAAGTACCGGATGGTCCCCAGGTAGGAGGTGTTTCGTAAACCGTCAGCTTAAATACCTCCAACCTCGAACAGGATGTCCCCGGGTGAGTTTCTTGTAACCTTAGCATTTACAAGATATCGACCTATTCATCTAATGAAACGGAACGATACATTCAACCCTAAGTGAGCATGCCTTTGTCTTTGTTATAGATTTTAAAAGTCTATGCCAATTTTACAACGCTTTGCAAAACTAAGACTTACTACAACAAACTTCTACATGCTTCTCAAACATGCATCACTAAGGCACGACAAGTTGAATATTTAATTTCATAATTAATATAACAATTATATCGATTATGTTTTTAAATATACAACTCCTAATTCATAAATTAATATAACACTTATATCAATTCTCATGAATTAAGCATGCATCCTATACATTATAACACTTATAACAAACAAAATGCATCTAATGTTGGATGTTTAATTTCATAATTAATATAACACTTATATCAATTATTCTATTAAGCAAACAACATCTAATTCATGAATTAATATAACTCTTATATTAATACTCATGAATAAACATGCATCCTATACATTATAACACTTATAATATACCATGTGCATAAAATTAGGACAAACTATGTGGTTCATTCAATTTCATAATTAATATAACACTTATATCAATTATTCTATTGAACTAACAACAACTAATTCATGAATTAATATAACTTTTATATTAAAACAAATGAATTGCCAAATATGCATACGATATATTATAACACTTATAACATATTTTCAATGCATGAAGCATGCTTCCTACGGTGGGATTTTAAATCTATATGGCATACGTTATGCACATACAAACATGGAATTTAATTAAAACATACATTCGCAATGCATAATTAATTAAACATACTAAAGTGGATCGATTTTGGCATATAACAAGCAATAACTAATTTATTACAAGCTTGATCAACAAGCTACGTCTTGAGCGGACTTCGAACTCTTCGCACCGCCTTTGACCAACTTGCTTCCTCCGAACGCTTCGGCCAAATTTTCTTCGAATTTCTCCTCGTATTGCCTAGAATGAGTTTGAACTAACACCGAACATTTCGGCGAATTCCAAACTCAAACTTCTTTCACAAAGAAACCTATATGGACTCTAATGACTCTAAAAATACAGACTCTTTAGCATGCATTAAAGCCCATACATTCTCGGGCAATTACAAATAATGAAATTAAAAAAAAACTATGCCAAAATCGATATTCACTTTAGACATCCATTCAGAAACAATTTCTAAATAAAACCCACCATAACTTAAATTGATTGAAATTGAGTGGCCAAAAACGCTCTGATACCAATTGATGGAGCGTTGATGGAACGCAGCGGAAGCGATTTGGATCATAGACACTCTAATTTCATCAATTTAAACAAACGGAAACATGCAAAAGCAATGAAAAAGAGAAATTAGAACACATACCCTTGTCGTTCGAATTTCATCAATTTCACTGCCAGAAGCTCCTCACGAGCTCACCGAGCCTTCTCACGAAATCTTCGTGGACCACCCACGGTAATCCCGCTATCCTCAGGCCGAGAAACGGAGTAGTGGGACTCCTTTTACAAGAGAAAAGAGGGAAGAAACTCACTGAAGAAAAACCATTTTTCTTTAACCAGAGAGCTGCGAGGAAGAAGATGTACGTTGAATATGAAATCAAATTTCATAAAAGTAACAACCCCAAAAGGCACTAACAAATGATTTTGTTATTTCCTTTTCTTTTTTTTTTTTTTCCTTTTTTTTTTTTTTTTATTTTTTATTTTGATCTGATGAATCATAATATATACTATGTATATATTTTACATGTGTCTTACATTGCATGTAAGACACATGTAAATATATATATATATATATAATATATATATATATATATATTTATATAATATTATTATTAATAATAAAAATAATAATAAAAATTTTATTAATTAAACTTTTTAATTAATAAAAATATATATATATTAATTAATATTATTTAATTCAATATCAAATATTAATTAAATAATATAATTAAACCCGGTTTTCCGAAAATCGACTTTTTGAACATGAATCCTATTCATGTTTTCAGACCAATCTCATATTTAAATATGTCCATATTTAAATCATATTTCATATTTAAATCATATTTAAATATGTCTATCCTTCTTCCACAAACCCGAATTTGAACGATTCAAATTCTTTTCTTTTCTTTTATATTGTTTCACGGTTTTATCCAAGCTAGCCAGGAGAACCGTAAGGACCTACAGATCATGAGCTCCAACGATACGAGATTATCCGGTCAAAACTCTTTCAACCGAACTAACCAACATTCGTTAACCCCCGGAGACTCCACTAAAGTCCAAGGGCTGCACTCTCCTCACTGTAGATATATTGTGTCCTGTTGATATAACTATCATCAGTAAGTCGATCCTTCACAGGTCGTTCATAATCACAACGGGTCATTTATACCGTTTAACCCTTGTATTATATCTTGTTCCTTAAGTACCACTGATACCTCTAATGAACAATTGATTTGTGGTCCAACCATCAAATCATATTCCTCCCTGATCAGGAGAGGATGGGCCCATTGTTCAAGACCTGAAGTCAGCACTTAAGGGAACAACCTCTCTACTAACCCTTAAAGCGGGTAGGAGTGAATTCCATCTCGCACAACTACGTCCCCAGCCACTTATTCGATCTTATCCCCAAGATGGTAGGCTTATTGAGTCGGCGATCTGGCCACTCTCACCCGTACAAATCAAAGGATAAGGTTGAATAAACAGGAGTTCATAGTAAGCTTAGGATTGAGATCGAGTTACCTAAGTCATCATAAGAAAAAACCGGTCTTTACAGTAAACGATGTTATAAAGAAAGAGCGATTTTATTTCTTGGTTCGGTCTTGTGCAAACTCATTGCACAGGACGCCCTCACTCACATGTCTCTACATGAAACGATTCGAATCACATCGTTTTGTACTATACAAAGTGAGCCGCGTCCAATAGTGTCCCCAGGATAAGGTACCCAGCCTTATCCCTATACTATAGACCATTTTGGCTGTCTACTTGAACTTGATTCACATTCATGTCACACATGAAGTTCAAGTACTCACACTATCGCCATGGGTGTTAGTTATTGGTATAGGTTAATACAAACACAATTCACTAAAATTCAATAACAACTTTATTGAAATATAATATATACATTCATTCAGTTTACAAACTACGAGTTTTAGGAAATAAAACCCAACAACTTAAATGGTCCATTAAACCATTTTATTCAACAGAAGATTGTGTACTTTTTTCTTCATGGCAAAAAAACGCAACCTCTCACCCACATATAATCTTGACACTAATTATTGAACACAACATTAGTTAAGGGGGTGTAGCTCATATGGTAGTGCGCTCGTTTTGCATGCGAGAGGCACGGGGTTCGATTCCCCGCACCTCCAAAGATTCTAACAATTTCTTATTTCCAACAAGACCAAAAATAACTCTTATGAGAAGCAAAAATAAAATTTAGTTGATTACCCGAATTGTGTTTAATGCATATGGTAAAGTGCGCTTGGGTTGCACGCAATAGGCCTTGGTTTTTGTAGCTCCATGAATTGTGGTTAATTATATGTTAATCTAAGTACATTATTTAAAACAATCCTAATTAACTATATCAATAGATACTTAAATGGTCCATAAAAAAGTTATATGTTTATTAAAATATTGTGTTTAAAAAACAAAAATTTATTCTATATAATTTTTCAAATAGATAAAATTAAACCATTTTATTCAACAGAATATTGTGTATTTTTTTCTTCATGGCAAAAAAAAAACGCAACCTCACACACATATAATCTTGACACTAATTATTCAACACAACATCAGTTAAAGGGGTGTAGCTCATATGGTAGAAGCAAAAAAAAATTTAGTTGATTACTCGAATTGTGTTTAATGCATATGGTAAAGCGCGATTGGGTTGCACGCGATAGGCACTGGTTTCGATTCCTTGTAGCTCCATGAATTGTGGTTAATTATATGTTAATCTAAGTACATTATTTAAAACAATCCTAATTAACCATATCAATAAATACTTAAATGGTCCATAAAAAAGTTATATGTTTATTAAAAATTAAATTTTTTCTCATATAAACTTTCAAAGAGGAAAACATTCTATTGATTCCATATAAGATTCTGTACTTTATGATAACAAAAACAAAACTTCTCACAAACATTTATTCGTGACACTATCTATATTGAACAACGTTTCAATTAAGGGCGTGTAACTCTTATGGTAGAGCGGTCGCTTCCAAGGCGAGTGGCACGAGATTCAATTTCACTCACCTCCAAAGTTTTTTATTTTTTTCATCCTACATGATTGTCCAAACAGATAAATTTTGCTAATTTCATCATATGGGGGTGTAGGTCACATGGTAGAGTTATTCCATATAATTTTTCAAACAGATAAAATTAAACCATTTTATTCAACAGAAGATTGTGTATTTTTTTCTTCATGGCAAAAAAAACGCAACCTCTCACACACATATAATCTTGACACTAATTATTGAACACAACATTAGTTAAGGGGGTGTAGCTCATATGGTAGAGCGCTCGCTTTGCATGCGAGAGGCACGGGGTTCGATTCCCTGCACCTCCAAAAATTCTAACAATTTCTTATTTCCAATCAAGACCAAAAATAATTCTTATAACCATAAACTCTTATGAGAAGCAAAAAAATTTTTAGTTCATTACCCGAATTGTGTTTAATGCATATGGTAAAGTGCGCTTGGGTTGCACGCAATAGGCACTGGTTTCGATTCGTTGTAGCTCCATGAATTGTGGTTAATTATATGTTAATCTAAGTACATTATTTAAAACAATCCTAATTAACTATATCAATAGATACTTAAATAGTCCATGAAAAAGTTATATGTTTATTAAAACATTGTGTTTAAAAAACAAGAATTTATTCTATATAATTTTTCAAACAGATAAAATTAAACCATTTTATTCAACAGAATATTGTGTATTTTTTTCTTCATGGCAAAAAAAACGCAACCTCACACACATATAATCTTGACACTAATTATTGAACACAACATTAGTTAAGGGGGTGTAGCTCATATGGTAGAGCGCTCGCTTTGCATGCGAGAGGCACGGGGTTCGATTACCCGAATTGTGTTTAATGCATATGGTAAAGTGCGCTTGGGTTGCACGCAATAGGCCTTTGTTTTTGTAGCTACATGAATTGTGGTTAATTATATGTTAATCTAAGTATATTATTTAAAACAATCCTAATTAACAATATCAATAGATACTTAAATGGTCCATAAAAAAGTTATATGTTTATTAAAACATTGTGTTTAAAAAACAAGAATTTATTCTATATAATTTTTCAAACAGATAAAATTAAACCATTTTATTCAACAGAATATTGTGTATTTATTTCTTCATGGAAAAAAAAACGCAACCTCACAAACATATAATCTTGACAATAATTATTGAACACAACATCAGTTAAGGGGGTGTATCTCATATGGTAGAGCGCTTGCTTAGCATGCGAGAGGCACGGGGTTTGATTCCCTGCACCTCCATGAATTTTGTTTAAAGAACTAGAATTTATTTCATCTAATTTTTCAAACAGATAAAATTCAACCATTTTATTCAAAAGATTGTGTACTTTTTTCTTTATGATAAAAAAAAACGCAACCTCTTATTACACACATATAATCGTGAAACTAATTATTGAACACAAAATGAGTTAACGGGGTGTCGCTCGCTTCGCATGCGAGAGGCACGAGGTTCGATTCCCCGCACCTCCAAAGATTCTAATAAGTTCCTATTTCCTATCAAGACCAAAAATAACTCTAATAACTGTAATCTCTTACGAGAAGCAAAAAAAAATTTAGTTGATTACTCGAATTGTGTTTAATGCATATGGTAAAACGCGCATGGGTTGCACGCGAATAGGCATTGGTTCTGATTCCTTGTAGCTCCATGAATTGTGGTTAATTATATGTTAATCTAAGTACACTATTTAAAACAATCCTAATTAACCATATCAATAAATACTTAAATGGTCCATAAAAAAGTTATATGTTTATTAAAAATTAAATTTTTTCTCATATAAACTTTCAAAGAGGAAAACATTCTATTGATTCCATATAAGATTCTGTACTTTATGATAACAAAAACAAAACTTCTCACAAACATTTATTCGTGACACTATCTATATTGAACAACGTTTCCATTAAGGGCGTGTAACTCTTATGGTAGAGCGGTCGCTTCCAAGGCGAGTGGCACGAGATTCAATTTCACTCACCTCCAAAGTTTTTTATTTTTTTCATCCTACATGATTGTCCAAACAGATAAATTTAGCTAATTTCATCATATGGGGGTGTAGGTCACATGGTAGAGTTATTCAATATAATTTTTCAAACAGATAAAATTAAACCATTTTATTCAACAGAAGATTGTGTATTTTTTTCTTCATGGCAAAAAAACGCAACCTCTCACACACATATAATCTTGACACTAATTATTGAACACAACATTAGTTAAGGGGGTGTAGCTCATATTGTAGAGCGCTCGCTTTGCATGCGAGAGGCACGAGGTTCGATTCCCTACACCTCCAAAATTTCTAACAATTTCTTATTTCCAATCAAGACTAAAAATAATTCTTATAACCATAAACTCTTATGAGAAGCAAAAAAAATTTTTAGTTGATTACCCGAATTGTGTTTAATGCATATGGTAAAGTGCGCTTGGGTTGCACGCAATAGGCACTGGTTTCGATTCGTTGTAGCTCCATGAATTGTGGTTAATTATATGTTAATCTAAGTATATTATTTCAAACAATCCTAATTAACTATATCAATAGATACTTAAATGGTCCATGAAAAAGTTATATGTTTATTAAAACATTGTGTTTAAAAAACAAGAATTTATTCTATATAATTTTTCAAACAAATAAAATTAAACCATTTTATTCAACAGAATATTGTGTATTTTTTTCTTCATGGCAAAAAAAACGCAACCTCACACACATATAATCTTGACACTAATTATTGAACACAACATTAGTTAAGGGGGTGTAGCTCATATGGTAGAGCGCTCGCTTTGCATGCGAGAGGCACGGGGTTCGATTCCCCGCACCTCCAAAGATTCTAACAATTTCTTATTTCCAATCAAGACCAAAAATAATTCTTATAACCATAAACTCTTATGAGAAGCAAAAAAAAATTTTAGTTGATTACCCGAATTGTGTTTAATGCATATGGTAAAGTGCGCTTGGGTTGCACGCAATAGTCACTGTTTCTTTCGATTCGTTGTAGCTCCATGAATTGTGGTTAATTATATGTTAATCTAAGTACATTATTTAAAACAATCCTAATTAACTATATCAATAGATACTTAAATGGTCCATGAAAAAGTTATATGTTTATTAAAACATTGTGTTTAAAAAACAAGAATTTATTTTATATAATTTTTCAAACAGATAAAATTAAACCATTTTATTCAACAGAATATTGTGTATTTTTTTCTTCATGGCAAAAAAAACGCAACCTCACACAGAGATAATCTTGACACTAATTATTGAACACAACATTAGTTAAGGGGGTGTAGCTCATATGGTAGAGCGCTCGCTTTGCATGCGAGAGGCACGGGGTTCGATTCCCCGCACCTCCAAAGATTCCAACAATTTCTTATTTCCAATCAAGACCAAAAATAATTCTTATTACTATAAACTCTTATGAGAAGCAAAAAAATTTTAGTTGATTACCCGAATTGTGTTTAATGCATATGGTAAAGTGCGCTTGGGTTGCACGCAATAGGCACTGATTTCGATTCGTTGTAGCTCCATGAATTGTGGTTAATTATATGTTAATCTAAGTACATTATTTAAAACAATCCTAATTAACTATATCAATAGATACTTAAATGGTCCATAAAAAAGTTATATGTTTATTAAAACATTGTGTTTAAAAAACAAGAATTTATTCTATATAATTTTTCAAACAGATAAAATTAAACCATTTTATTCAACAGAATATTGTGTATTTTTTTCTTCATGGCAAAAAAAACGCAACCTCACACACAGATAATCTTGACACTAATTATTGAACACAATATTACTTAAGGGGGTGTAGCTCATATGGTAGAGCGCTCGCTTTGCATGCGAGAGGCACGGGGTTCGATTCCCCGCACCTCCAAAGATTCTAACAATTTCTTATTTCCAATCAAGACCAAAAATAATTCTTATAACCATAAACTCTTATGAGAAGCAAAAAAAAATTTTAGTTGATTACCCGAATTGTGTTTAATGCATATGGTAAAGTGCGCTTGGGTTGCACGCAATAGGCACTGGTTTCTTTCGATTCGTTGTAGCTCCATGAATTGGGGTTAATTATATGTTAATCTAAGTACATTATTTAAAACAATCCTAATTAACTATATCAATAGATACTTAAATGGTCCATGAAAAAGTTATATGTTTATTAAAACATTGTGTTTAAAAAACAAGAATTTATTCTATATAATTTTTCAAATAGATAAAATTAAACCATTTTATTCAACAGAATATTGTGTATTTTTTTCCTCATGGCAAAAAAAACGCAACCTCACACACAGATAATCTTGACACTAATTATTGAACACAACATTAGTTAAGGGGGTGTAGCTCATATGGTAGAGCGCTCGCTTTGCATGCGAGAGGCACGGGGTTCGATTCCCCGCACCTCCAAAGATTCTAACAATTTCTTATTTCCAATCAAGACCAAAAATAATTCTTATTACTATAAACTCTTATGAGAAGCAAAAAAATTTTAGTTGATTACCCGAATTGTGTTGGTTTCGATTCGTTGTAGCTCCATGATGGGTTGCACGCAATAGGCACTGGTTTTGATTCGTTGTAGCTCCATGAATTGTGGTTAATTATATGTTAATCTAAGTTCATTATTTAAAACAATCCTAATTAACTATATCAATAGATACTTAAATGGTCCATAAAAAAGTTATATGTTTATTAAAACATTGTGTTTAAAAAACAAGAATTTATTCTATATAATTTTTCAAACAGATAAAATTAAACCATTTTATTCAACAGAATATTGTGTATTTTTTTCTTCATGAAAAAAAAAACGCAACCTCACAAACATATAATCTTGACAATAATTATTGAACACAACATCAGTTAAGGGGGTGTATCTCATATGGTAGAGCGCTTGCTTCGCATGCGAGAGGCACGGGTTTGATTCCCTGCACCTCCATGAATTTTGTTTAAAGAACTAGAATTTATTTCATCTAATTTTTCAAACAGATAAAATTCAACCATTTTATTCAAAAGATTGTGTACTTTTTTATTCATGATAAAAAAAAAAAACGCAACCTCTTATTACACACATATAATCGTGAAACTAATTATTGAACACAAAATGAGTTAACGCGGTGTCGCTCGCTTCGCATGCGAGAGGCACGAGGTTCGATTCCCCGCACCTCCAAAGATTCTAATAAGTTCCTATTTCCTATCAAGACCAAAAATAACTCTAATAACTGTAATCTCTTACGAGAAGCAAAAAAAAAATTAGTTCATTATTCGAATTGTGTTTAATGCATATTGTAAAGCGCGATTGGGTTGCACGCAATAGGCACTGGTTTCGATTCATCGTAGCTCCATGAATTGTGGTTAATTATATGTTAATCTAAGTATATTATTTAAAACAATCCTAATTAACGATATCAATAAATACTTAAATGGTCCATAAAAAAGTTATATGTTTATTAAAAATTAATTTTTTTCTGTTTCAAAAAAAAAAAAAAAAATTAATTTTTTTCTCTTATAAACTTTCAAAAAGGAAAAAATTCTATTGATTCCATATAAGATTTTGTACTTTATGATAACAAAAACAAAACTTCCGAGAAACATTTATTCGTGACACTATCTATATTGAACAACGTTTCAATTAAGGGTGTGTAACTCTTATGGTAGAGCGGTCGCTTCCAAGGCGAGTGGCACGAGATTTGATTTCACTCACCTCCAAAGATTTTTATTTTTTTCATCCTACATGATTGTTCTAACAGAAAAATTTAGCTAATTTCATCATATGGGGGTGTAGGTCACATGGTAGAGTTATTCCATATAATTTCTCAAACAGATAAAATTAAACCATTTTATTCAACAGAAGATTGTGTACTTTTTTCTTCATGGCAAAAAAAACGCAACCTCACACACATATAATCTTGACACTAATTATTGAACACAACATCAGTTAAGGGGTGTATCTCATATGGTAGAGCGCTTGCTTCGCATGCGAGAGGCATGTGGTTCAATTCCCCGCAACTCCATGAATTTTGTTTAAAGAACTAGAATTTATTTCATATAATTTTTCAAACAGATAAAATTCAACCATTTTATTCAAAAGATTGTGTACTTTTTTCTTCATGATAAAAAAAAAATGCAACCTCTCACACAGATATAATCGTGAAACTAATTATTGAATACAACATCAGTTAACGGGGTGTCGCTCGCTTCGTATGCGAGAGGCACGAGGTTCGATTCCCCGCACCTCCAAAGATTCTAATAAGTTCCTATTTCCTATCAAGACCAAAAATAACTCTAATAACTGTAATCTCTTACGAGAAGCAAAAAAAAAATTAGTTGATTTACTCGAATTTTGTTTAATGCATATTGTAAAGCGCGATTGGGTTGCACGCGATAGGCACTGGTTTCGATTCCTTGTAGCTCCATGAATTGTAGTTAATTATATGTTAATCTAAGTACATTATTTAAAACAATCCTAATTAACAATATCAATAAATACCTAATGGTCCATAAAAAAGTTATATGTTTATTAAAAATTAAATTTTTTCTCTTATAAACTTTCAAAGAGGAAAAAATTCTATTGATTCCATACAAGATTCTGTACTTTATGATAACAAAAACAAAACTTCTCACAAACATTTATTCGTGACACTATCTATATTGAACAACGTTTCAATTAAGAGCGTGTAACTCTTATGGTAGAGCGGTCGCTTCCAAGGCGAGTGGCACGAGATTTGATTTCACTCACCTCCAAAGATTTTTATTTTTTTCATCCTACATGATTGTTCAAACATATAAATTTAGCTAATTTCATCATATGGGGGTGTAGGTCACATGGTAGAGTTATTCCATATAATTTTTCAAACAGATAAAATTAAACCATTTTATTCAACAGAAGATTGTGTACTTTTTTCTTCATGGCAAAAAAAACGCAACCTCTCACACACATATAATCTTGACACTAATTATTGAACACAACATTAGTTAAGGGGGTGTAGCTCATATGGTAGAGCGCTCGCTTTGCATGCGAGAGGCACAGGGTTCGATTCCCCGCACCTCCAAAGATTTTAACAATTTATTATTTCCTATCAAGACCAAAAATAATTCTAATAACCATAAATAAACTCTTATGGGAAGCAAAAAAAAATTTAGTTGATTACCCGAATTGTGTTTAATGCATATGGTAAAGCGAAAAAAAATTTAGTTGATTACCCGAATTGTGTTTAATGCATATGGTAAAGCGCACTTGGTTTCGATTCATTGTAGCTCAATGAATTGTGGTTAATTATATGTTAAACTAAGTACATTAGTTAAAACAATCCTAATTAACTATATCAATAGATACTTAAATTGTCCATAAAAAAGTTATATATTTATTAAAAATTAAATTTTTTCTCTTATAAACTTTCAAAGAGGAAAAAGATAAAATTAAACCATTTTAATCAACAGAAGATTGTGTACTTTTTTCTTCATGGCAAAAACAACGCAACCTCTCACACATATATAATCTTGACACTAATTATTGAACACAACATCAGTTAAGGGGGTGTAGCTCATATGGTAGAGCGCTCGCTTTGCATGCGAGAGGCACGGGGTTCGATTCCCTGCACCTCCAAAGATTCTAACAAGTTCTTATTTCCTATCAAGACCAAAAATAACTCCAATAACTGTAATCTCTTATGAGAAGTAATGCATATGGTAAAGCGTGCTTGGGTTGCACGCGATAGGCACTGGTTTCGACGATAGTCAATGTATTCTTTATTCAGTTGTTCATGTCAAAGGCCACAACGACCACCCCAATGAGACAAAATCCTAGTGAAGGAAAAAAAGTACATTATTCATATATATTACATTATTCATATATATTTTAGTAACCGTCTCATTAAAAAGCTTGTTAGGAAAACTCAGTGGGATAAAACCATAGTCAAGGGAAAAAAGTGCAGCACATTTTCTCCCCCTCATAATATATGTTTAACTCTGTTTCAATATCTTTTTGTTGGAGAGATATTATATCTATGTATACTGAAAATACTACAACATGTAGTGTATAATTAGTAAACATACATAAGTGCACTTATTTCCTAAAAGTGGTTCTTCAGGACCGATAACTTTCTCACTATCTTCTAGAGACCAGAAGATATATTTTTCACATAAAGTGAATGAAATACCATTGAAATGTTCAATGATGTACCTAGTCTATGTAAAATCTTTTATGTATAAATAGATTGATGAAATTTCATCTCTATATATTTAATTTGCAAGTCCATGCAAAACTTTATTTTTCAAAAACTTCATCTCGATCTATTTCTTAAGAAACTTTATTGCCTTTGAAATCTCTTCAGGAGTTTCCATTACATTCAAATCATCAATCTATACAACAATAATATATAACCAATTTGTACTGTGATTTCTTTGTTAAACCATATGGACAAATAAGGTCCTTATTTCAATAGATATTCGCTACATTCATTTGGATTGTTTTAATCCATGTAAGGATCTGATCTGTAATTTGATCGAATATAATTCTCTAGAATTTGAATTATATGACTCTGGTATATATCTTTAATCCTTCAGGGATTTTCATATAAGAAGAATCCTTGTCTCCCATGTTGGGGCCGACGCTATGCAGACGACATATATAATATGTTTTGACTACATTCATAATATGTACATGTAAATCTTTTCATGAACAATCAGGTCAATTAAATAACTCACACTTATTACATTCAATAATATGTCTCCTCAGAATCTATATTAGACATTTGTGAGATTCTTTGTGCAACAAGTAATCCTTGTGCAACAAGTCTCACGTTTTGAAAATGAGTTTAGTTGTGTTTGGACGGCTTCTTTCCACTTAAGTCAATCTTTTCTATGTCGACATTTTTCTACAGAACTAAATTCATAATCCTCATTTTCGTAAATATCGTGAGCAACATTGTCACTAAAATAGTTGTTAGCTTATATTTGTTTGGTTCCATTTTTTTTTTTGTCATGACATAATTTATCAAGATCTCATTATTATCCTCAAGTATTTAACCTTCTTCGATATTCTTATAAGTAGTCATATTTAGGAATTCTTTAGGAATATCCACGTTCTCATTTTGAATCAATTTGATTATTGACTACTCTTCTTCTTCGAGGATTTTATATTTGGAACTCATTGATCTATCACGCTTCTGGCGTGTCTCAAACTTGTTAGTTGTGACAACTTACTATGTTTGGATATCAAAATCTAGATGGTGCAGTTGCAACTAATATATATGACTTAAATACTATATTAACATATGTAAATGCATCTGACATGTAATTGAACTTTTAGTTCACATTGATATGTATGAGGATCTAAATGAGACAATAAAATGATGCGCATTCCATTCGATCTAGTTTTCTAACTTTTTCTCAATTTCTCCCCTTAATGTTGGGAAATTTGTCTCATTAATGACAATAATTAAAAAAATATGCAGTAAAACAATAACCCATCAGGGGTTCAAGATATATAATTATTGATGAGGAATCAAAATTAATATATATTCTAACCTCATTTGATAAACTCATCATTGTGTGTTGTGGTGGAGCAACTTGAACATTTTCTAAAATTTGTAGTTGAAATATATTTTGGCTTCTAGCCATAAATTAAATGAATTAGAATAAGCCTACTAGCTTAAAGCGTACGCAACGTTGCATGCAACATAAGACGAACCTATACATATATTAGAAATTTTGCTCTCATGATTTCAATAAAAACAGTTTGTGTATGAACATAAATTATAAGATGTTCAACACTTATCCCAATAATCATTATACACTTGAGATGCAAATTTGCCAACATTATCAAGACACACTTTTATTTCATAATCCTAAAATTATGCTCTTAGCTGAACAATTTGAGCAAGTGACCATCTACTAGATGTGTCCACTAAGACCATAAAATATCTAAACATGGTTGATTAAATAATTCGCAAATATCACCATAAAATTCGTTTTTAAAATACAAGAGGGATCTAATCCCAATTTTAGCGGGTGAGTGTCTAATCAATAAATTTTCTTGAGAGCAAATAACATATGAAAATTTATTAGATTGAAGAATCTTATGGTTGATGTCTATGTGCATTCTGAATAATTATTTATAAATAATGACTCCAATCGATTATTCAAAATAGTAAAGATATTCGGTTCATTGTTGCATATATATGAATTACACGAATATGTGTAATATAATTCAACGGAAAAAAATTGGCAACTTTTCTAGTATAGTTTTCCATGAGACAATAAATATAATATATAAATATTATATTATTTTTATTATCAGTCTTAACTTTTACAATGTTTTTCTTTAAAAACTTAATAGACATCTCTTTGATTTATTAGAAGATAAAACATATCAATCGTAAATTTTGCTCCTCTAGGCAAAATAAACTTGCTTTTCCAAAATATCAAATATCAAGTCTACGAGACCTTGGATTGTATTGATTTTTGCTTCTAGCATAATCAATTTTGAAGAAAAAAAATGTCTAGCATAATCAAGTCTATTGTGCATATATTTGCACTATCAACAAGTATAAATCTACATTGTAATTTATATATTCTCTTTAGGAAAAAATATATATATATATATATATTGCAACATCATCCAACTATGTAATATTTGATTGAGTTAAAAACATTAATTATATCATTAGAAGATTCAAATAAACTTACAACATCAAATATGTCGTCTATAAAAAAAAAGTCGTCTATAAGAAAAAATCAAAACATGTCATATTTAGGGAGTCAAGAAGATAAATTATCTCTTCAATAGATTCAAACAAATTTGCAAAGCACAATATTAGTAACTTCTTCCTTTAATATGATCATGACCTCGACCTCGACCACAATGATTAAATATTACAATATTCACTTAAGGAATGTTATTTAAATAGTTGGTCGAGATTCATGATTTTTCATCAAATCCATGATGGTCGTGTCTTCAATTTCAAGAGGACATTAGATTTGTTCAAAACGTATGTCTTTATATTGCTACTACATGAGCATATTCAATATATGAAAAGAAATAAAAAAAAAAAAATTGTAGCACATACTCATTATTATAGAATCACTTATTGATTAAATATTGTGCAACTACATATGCATCTAATCAAACTGAGCACTTATTGATTTAAAATCATGAAACTTCCAGTGCATCTTATTAAAATGAGCATTTATTAATTTATGGAACTTCAAGTGCATTTAATTAATCAAATTTAGTTTTAGAAAGAATAATTACCACTATACATATCTTTCAAACTTTGTCATATAACTCAAAAAAAATATATAACTAATATGAAATTCAAACCACATGAGAATAATTTAAATATGTACCATTCAAATGAATTTCAACATCAATACTTATCGCAAAGAATTATTTTCAAAATAATAGAGATGCATGACATGTTTAATCTATGGTGGGATTTTATGCAACAATTAAACAATTTAATTGAGACACCATCATGCATTATTCAATTAAATAAAGGGTAATTGGCATAACCTAAGAAATATTGGGCTAATTAAAAATAGGATTTAGAAACCCTAATTTATTATTTTTTTCACAATAAAAGTTGCAAGTGGGACTCCACCGTTAAAAAACAGTGGCCGCAATATGCTATTGGATATGCATTGACCTTAAGTACCAAAGCTCACGGTGGCAAGTATATGTATAAATAATGGAAACAAATATTGGCTATGTAGCGAAAACTCATGACTTTTTGTGTTGACAGAACCACACGTAAAGATGAAAACTACGGTGTGAAAGATTGATGTTATGCAATATTGAAAAAAATAAAATAGATCTCACATACATATGCATGTCTTGAATCACTTTGAAATTCACGTGATCTTTAAATCAACTTCAAATCCCCAACAATCTCTAATTCAATACTTTATGCAACAATCAAACTATTTAATTTATACATCAATATGCATAATTAATTTAAATAAAGTAAAATTAACCGAAATACTAGACATATCCTAAGACAATTCAAATAAAAATTCATGCATAACTTTCAAAAACTTTACCCCATTGGAAATCACAAAAAAAAAAATAGGGTTTTAGAAAATTCTAATCGCATCTTATATTTCCTTCTTTTTAAGAGCAGCCGCCACCAATGACGGCTAAGACTTTCACTAATTCAAGCACTAACATTTATATACATATATACATCTGTATATAATTTGCCAATTATAAGTTAGTAATTTGGAATCTTCCAAAAAAGATGAATTATAAGTTAGTAATTTGTATCACATTAGGTGGGAGGTTTAGCAATTTGCAATCTTTCAATTCAAGCAAGATGAAAAATTTAGCTTGGGGATCCATTTAATTCACCACACCAACACTAAAAAAAAAATTCACCACTTTTGGGTTTTTTTTCCGCTTTGAATTAAAAAAAAAAAAAATAGAAGAAAAAACCCTGACTTTTCGGGGGTCACATTTGATCTAATCAAACCAAAATATAATGTCGTGCCAAATGAATCGAACTGCAAACCACATGTATCACATTATATAGTTTAATCAGTCGTAGAATGACCACCAGAGAAACTCTAATTCTATGAGAATTAAGCTACTCCAACGACAACACCATGAAGACAAACTAATTTTGTGTTAATCTAATACACGTTCAGGGAGGATTTTGTGTTTGTGTTCATATATTTAAATTATTTAACCACATGAAGAAAAACTAATTTTTTTGTTAATCTAATACACGTTCCGGGAGGATTTTGTGTTTGTGTTCATATATTTAAATTATTTAACCACATGAAGACGGACTAATTTTGTGTTTGCTGGTAAGTCAAATATAAAAAATCACCATACAATTCTTTACATATAACAAAAATCTTCCAACCTTAACAAGTTTTACAATGGATCTAATCAAGCAATATATTTTGTGTTAAATAGGTCGAATCGGTCAAATTTTGCAAACCAACCTATATCATATCACATATATGAAATTAAAATATGCACCATCTAAATTTAACTTTAGTTATAAATACCTCAAAGTATATGGAGATAATTCTGGCGGATCTTTAACGGGTCTTTAACAATTCTGGTATTCCAATTAATCGCTCCAATCATGATGTTCTAGTGAATCGACTCTCAATGTCCACAAAATCTTAGAACAAAGTATGAAGGAGAAGAAAGTAAGGAGTCAATGTATTCTTTATTCAGTTGTCCATGTCAAAGACCACAACCACCACTATTTATAGGGTTTACAAGATATGAAGAAGATCAGGAGAAGATCATGGAGGAGATAAGATCAGGATATCTTATCTATATGGACATCTATATAAATATTCATAACAATATGTTTATTAAAAATTAAATTTTGTGTCATATAAACTTTCAAAGAGGAAAAAATTCATTTTATTCCATATAAGATTGTGTACTTTATGATAACAAAAACAAAACTTCTTACAAAAATTTATTCGTGACACTATCTATATTGAACAACGTTTCAATTAAGGACGTGTAACTCTTATGGTAGAGCGGTCGCTTCGCTGGCGAGTGGCACAGGATTTGATTCCACTCACCTCCAAAGATTTTTGTTTTTTTTCATCCTACATGATTGTTCAATGATAAAAAAGAAATATTTACAAATTTTAAATTTAGCTAATTTCAACATATGAGGGTGTAGCTCATATGGTAGAGCGCTTGCTTTGCATGCGAGAGGCAAAGGGTTCAATTCCCTGCACCTCTAGATTCTAACAAGTTCTTATTTCCTATCAAGTCTAAGGATGTGTTTGGTTTAGATGGGTTCAATTCCCTGCACCTCTAGATTCTAACAAGTTCTTATTTCCTATCAAGTCTAAGGATGTGTTTGGTTTAGATTCCTAAGTGTTTAATTTTTACAAAAAGTCATTTTGGAATAAATTGAAGTGTTTGGCAACCATCCAAAATGAATTTTTGGAAAATGAGTTTTTGAAATAATGCATTTTGGATGAAACACTTAATATTAACTTTTGAAAAAAATGTTTTTGAGTGTTTATTTGAAAAACCTACTTAATTCTCATATTGTATTCAAATTACTAAAATACCCTCACACTCCTCTTTTAAATTTTCTCCACCAACCAACCTCCTTCAACCACCGTCCAACTCCGGCCACCCGTCGCAGGCCACCGCCTCCCACTCCGGCCATCCGTCGCCCCGCTCGGACCGCCCGACCCCGGCAACAACCGTCGCCACCCGACCCCGACCACCGCCGCCTACACCCGACCCCGGCCACCGCCGCTGCCGCCCGACCCACCGCCGCTGCCGCCCGAACCCCGGCCACCCCCGCCGCCCCCCGAACCCCGGCCACCGCCGCCGCCACCCGACCCCGTCCCCCGCCGCCCCAGCCACCCGATCCCAACCCTACCACCGCTGGCCAGGACCCGACCACCGCCGACCTAGACCCCGACCACCCGACCCCGACCCTGACACCGACCCCGGCCACCGCCGCCCTAGCCCGGCCACCTGACCCCGACCCCCGTCGCCCCAGCCACCCGACCCCGACCTTACCACCGCCGACCCGACCACCCGAGCTGGACCCCGACCGCTCGACCCCGACCCCGAAACCAACCTAGACAACGACCTTGACACTGACCCCGGCCACCTGACCTCGACCCTAGCCTTGGCTTCCCAACCCCGTCCCTAACTCCGACTGTCTGAACTCGACCCCGACCCCGACCGCCCGACCCTGACCCCGACTTCGACCCTAACCGCAAGACCCCGACCCCGACCGCCAAACCCCAGCCATCAACAATAGTAAACCCTAAACTCTAAACGACAAATATAAATTTAAACTTATTAATTCATATTGTTTATTAATAATTGTCCTTATAGTAATTTGACATTAAGAGAAACACTTTTAGTGTAGAACAAACCAAACACCCTTGTAGATAAAAACACTTTTGAGAAAATGTAACCAAACACATGAGTCTTTTAATTATAAACATTTCTAGAAAAAATGTTTTTAAAAAAATGCATTCTTTGAAAAACAATTTTTTAGTAGTCAATCCAAACACACCCTAAGTACATTATCAAAAAAAAAAAAAGATAATAAATAAATACTTAAATGCTCCATAAAAAAGTAACCAAAATTTCTCACAAACATTTATTCGTGACACTATCTATATTGAACAACGTTTCAATTAAGAGCGTGTAACTCTTATGGTAGAGCGGTCGCTTCGCAGGCGAGTGGCACGAGATTTGATTCCACTCACCTCTATGAATTGTGTTTAAAAAACAAGATTTTATTTCATATAATTTTTCAAATAGATAAAATTAAATCATTTTATTCAACAGAAGACTGTGTACTTTTTTCTTCATTGCAAAAAAACGCAACATTTCAATGAAAATTAAATCATTTTATTAAACAGAAGATTGTGTACTTTTTTCTTCATGGCAAAAAAACGCAACCTCTCACACACATATAATCGTGACACTAATTATTCAACACAACATTAGTGAAGGGGGTGTAGCTCATATGGTAGAGCGCTTGCTTCGCATGCGAGAGGCACGGGGTTCAATTCCCCGCACCTCAAAAGATTCTAACAAGTTCTTATTTCCTATCAAGACAAAAATAACTCCAATAACTGTAATTTATTATGAGAAGCAAAAAAAAAATTAGTTGATTACTCGAATTGTGTTTAATGCATATGGTAAAGCGCGATAGGCACTGGTTTCCATTCCTTTTAGGTTCATGAATTGTGGTTAATTAAATGTTAATCTAAGTACATTATTTTAAACAATCCTAATTAACCATATCAATAATACTTAAATGGTCCATAAAAAAGTTATATGTTTATTAAAAATTAAATTTTGTGTCATATAAACTTTCAAAGAGGAAAAAATTCATTTTATTCCATATAAGATTGTGTACTTTATGATAACAAAAACAAAACTTCTCACAATCATTTATTCGTGACACTATCTATATTGAACAAGTTTCAATTAAGGGCGTGTAACTCTTATGGTAGAGCGGTCGCTTCGCAGGCGAGTGACACGGGATTTGATTCCACTCAACTCTATGAATTGTGTTTAAAAAATAAGAATTTATTTCATATAATTTTTCAAATAGATAAAATTAAATCATTTTATTCAACAGAAGATTGTGTACTTTTTTCTTCATGGCAAAAAAAAAACAACCTCTCACACACATAATCTTGACACAAATTATTGAACATAACATCAGTTAAGGGGTGTAGCTCGTATGGTAGAGCGCTCGCTTGTTCTTATTTCCTATCAAGACCAATAATAACTCTAATAACTGTAATCTCTTACGAGAAGCAAAAAAAAATTTTAGTTGATTACTCGAATTGTGTTTAATGCATATGGTAAAGCGCGCTTGCGTTGCACGCGATAGGCACTAGTCGTTAATCTAAGTACATTATTTAAAACAATCCTAATTAACTATATCAATAAATACTTAAATGGTCCATAAAAAAGTTATATGTTTATTAAAAATTAAATTTTGTGTCATATAAACTTTCAAAGAGGAAAAAATTCATTTTATTCCATATAAGATTGTGTACTTTATGATAACAAAAAAAAAACTTCTCACAA
The DNA here is from genome assembly GCA_028017165.1 of Herpetospermum pedunculosum. NCBI lineage: Eukaryota > Viridiplantae > Streptophyta > Magnoliopsida > Cucurbitales > Cucurbitaceae > Herpetospermum > Herpetospermum pedunculosum. The sequence continues at coordinate 48,088,394 of CM051529.1, forward strand.
ACATTTATTCGTGACACTATCTATATTGAACAACGTTTCAATTAAGGGTGTGTAACTCTTATGGTAGAGCGGTCGCTTCGCAGGCGAGTCGCACATGATTTGATTCCACTCACCTCTATGAATTGTGTTTAAAAAACAATAATTTATTTCATATAATTTTTCAAATAGATAAAATTAAATCATTTTATTCAATAGAAGATTGTGTACTTTTTTCTTCATGGCAAAAAAAAAAGCAACCTCTCACACACATATAATCTGGACACAAATTATTGAACATAACATCAGTTAAGGGGGTGTAGCTCGTATGGTAGAGAAGCAAAAAAAATTTTAGTTGATTACTCGAATTGTGTTTAATGCATATGGTAAAGCGCGCTTGCGTTGCACGCGATAGGCACTGGTTTCGATTCATTGTAGCTCCATGAATTGTTGTTAATTATACGTTAATCTAAGTACATTATTTAAAACAATCCTAATTAACTATATCAATAAATACTTAAATGGTCCATAAAAAAGTTATATGTTTATTAAAAATTAAATTTTGTGTCATATAAACTTTCAAAGAGGAAAAAGTTCATTTTATTCCATATAAGATTGTGTACTTTATGATAACAAAAACAAAACTTCTCACAAACATTTATTCGTGACAGTATCTATATTGAACAACGTTTCAATTAAGGGCGTGTAACTCTTATGGTAGAGCGGTCGCTTCGCAGGCGAGTGGCACGGGATTTGATTCCACTCCCCTCCAAAGCTTTTTGTTTTTATATCCTACATGATTGTTTAATGATAAAAAAGAAATATTTAAAGTTTTAAACTTAGCTAATTTCAACATATTGGGGTGTAGCTCATATGGTAAAGGAGGCACAGGGTTCCATTCCCTACACCTCTATGAAAATTAAATCATTTTATTCAACAGAAGATTGTGTACTTTTTTCTTCTTGGCAAAAAAATGCAACCTCTCACACATATATAATCTTGACACTAATTATTCAACACAACATTAGTGAAGGGGGTGTAGCTCATATGGTAGAGCGCTTACTTCGCAAAACAATCCTAATTAACCATATCAATAATACTTAAATGGTCCATAAAAAAGTTATATGTTTATTAAAAATTAAATTTTGTGTCATATGAACTTTCAAAGAGGAAAAAAATCATTTTATTCCATATAAGATTGTGTACTTTATGATAACAAAAACAAAACTTCTCACAATCATTTATTCGTGACACTATCTATATTGAACAACGTTTCAATTAAGGGCGTGTAACTCTTATGGTAGAGCGGTCGCTTCACAGGCGAGGGGCACGGGATTTGATTCTACTCACCTCCAAAGATTTTTGTTTTTTTCATCCTACATGATTGTTCAATGATAAAAAAGAACTATGGGAAGTGTAAGGAATGACAACCCAGGTGAGTTCGACGAAGTGAAGGAGGAGTTGAAACGCTTAACAAAGCGCGTATAAGGGATCGAGATGCACGTCCATGGTATCCAAGAGCAGTTGAAGGACGTGCAAGTAGATATGAAGATGTGGCTTTCGTTGTTACAGACACTGTGCAAGGTTCGTACGTGTAGTTCATAATTTCATGGTTTAAGGTTTTTGTACTAAAAAATCTCATGTTGTCCAGGGCAAGTTTGTTGTAAGTGATGGTTCTGCAAGTACGGAGGATGTGAGTGAAGATGATGAGGAGGCATATGACAATGAATTCCAAAGGGAATGTGTTGTACCTTCGGGACAAAAACCATATGATGGAGCAATGGCCATAGAAACTGACGATAATGTTGAGGTGCAATTTACCCAGATTGGTGAAGAGGGTGAAACTGTGGATATTAATCCATAAAAAGTTGACAATTATGTGGTGCATTCTTGTGGTGTCAGGATGACCGTGGAGATTTGCAGAGAAGAGCCTCATGGTGAAGAGGTGGAAACTGTTGGGGTAGGGTTGGTTGCACCAAATGTCGTAGAACTGAGTGGAGTATCTCACCATGTTGAAGGGGAGATTGTAGTGCTTGAGGGTGAATCCACGTGCGTTGATAGGAAATTGGAATTGTCAATACAGGAGGATGTTGTTCACGAGGACGTAAGTACGGACGTTACAGAGTCGACATTTGTTGTTCAGGATGTTTGGTAAGCGAACTTTTCGAATGTTCACCTAAATTTCAAGTTGTCGAGGCTTGCCAAAATAATATTTATATACCCGATTCCATCGAGCAATTTGTAGCTTAATGGTAACGGGGTCGGTCCTCAGGGAATTATGTTAAATTCAAATTTGATTAAATTTAAGTTGCTAGGTATAAAAAAAGGGGAATTTGGTTTGTGAAAAATGAGCTTTAAACATGCAAAAAACTAACGGAAAATTAAGCGGCAAAGTTACAAATTAAACGAGCATGCTTAATTTCGAGTAATGGGATTGATCGCTATGGATGTTCAGTTCATCGATAACACATTAATTAGCTAACATGCCTCAGCACACAATTCGATTGGTTAATTTCTAATTCAAACGACCCAACGACATAATTAGAAAAGTGCAATTCTAATTATACTTGGCCAACAATCAATTCAAGGTAACTAATCTCTTAAATTGACCAAAGGCCAGTAACAGGAACGTTGCGACGAATCAATCCTAAGACTAACCCGGTTTCTCTCTCGGCCAAAGCCTAACATGAAAACGTTAACTAATTCATTCCCCCAACTGTCACTTGGGCTTGAATTACCTAGCCATGCTTAAGCCCTTCCTACTTAGCAATATAGACAATTATACGTCCTAATCTTTAGCGTTTTATCATGCATAGGAATTAAGAAGTCATTCCTAATTAAGCTACACATGCTAATATTGAAGACAAACAAAGGAAAGAGATGCAAGAAGTTCATAAAAGCCATACATACACAAGAGGGAAAATCTCTCATTCAATCCATAGTTTTACAATCCCAATCTCAAAATTAAGCACTAACCTTGTTTAGCCTTCCATGGAGGATGAATAAATCCAACACTCCATGGAAGAACTAAGTTGCATACAAGAGAGGTGAAGAAGAGGGCCAACAATGGAGGAGAATGCCGCAATCCCAAGGCAAAACCGTTGGAGATGATAAGCCAAAAAGCGGACTTATGGCCTTTATAATCGTCGGAGCGTTGAGACGCTAGGGCAACATCTCGACGCTACGCCCTAAATTTGCAGCGCGCGCGTTCAGAGCGTCGAGACGCTCTCGCTCGACGCTTGCTCTCGGGTTTCTTGAAAATTTAACGAAGTAGCGTCGAGACGCTAGGGCAGCGTTGAGCCAGCGTCTCGACGCTGTTGCTCAACGCTAGCTCTCGGGTTTGAGCTAAAATTTAAGCCTTTGGATGCTCCTTTTAGGCCAATACTTCATGCTTTATGTTCCTCCTTTCCCGAAGTGATCCCGAACCATCTAAAATGTCCGTCTTAGCGTCGGAACACACCTTTGGACTCCAAAAGCTCCCGACCATGAATTCACCTACAACAAGGCATTTTAATCAATAATAATCATGGTTCTAGCCAATATTAGGGACATAATAATAGCTCTATTTTAGAGCTATCAAAATACCCCTGACCTGAATCTTGCTAGTCCTCGAGCAAGGTATACTCTGAATTATCTCTAAAGAAAGAACTTGCATGCTGAAGACTCTAACCTCAATGCTCGTGAAAACAAGGTATTTAAGCAAACGAAAAACAATCAAATACATGCATAAGTTGAAAACTTCAACATTCCAAAATTTTAGTCATATTCCCTTACGTGTGTGTGTGTTTAGAACCTCTTAACCTAGCTCTTATAAGCCCGAAATAACCTTATACCGCCCTATAACTTGTTTTCCCCTACTTCTGGTGATAAGAACAGTCTAACGGCTTTTAGTGACAGAAGGAGCAACAAAACAAAAGGCCTATTTATTTTTCTTCTTTTCTTTGAGTACTTTGCACCCATTATTTCTTTTGAACCACTTTTTTTTATTTCTCCAAGAGAGCCTAACACGTCAAGCTTAACTTGCTTCACGTTTTTAAGGACTAATGCTCACTTCTATTAGTTCCTCTTTCATGCAGTGAAAACTGTGGGTTACACGATCGCCCCTGGTTACACAGGTAGCACAAGAAGAAGGAGCATCTCTAGAGTTTTTATTTTCATGCTTACTACTTTTTTTTTTCTTCTAGGCAATAGCTTCGCTATAAAACAAGTGAATTATTACTAGTTCTAACACATCAAGCCTCCCTAAGGGTACCTTTCGGGGTGACAACAAGGTTTCAAACCAAATAAAATCATTTGAAGCCTACAAAACTGAGAATAAGAGGACTATGTGGTCAGTGAATGTAGGGAAATAGCAGAAAAAAAATTTAAAATAGGCTCAAAATGTGCATACATTGTCAAAATTTTCTAATTACACAAATACGGAGTATTCACCAGCATATCACAAACCGTTCTCATCGGACAACATGCAACCAGATTCTAATCTAAATCTCAGAGTATACACATGCCAGACATCTACAAAGAAGTCATTCTTTCAACAAACTCCACCCCCCACTTTAAGACATGCATTATCCTCAATGCATTAAACAATTAAAACAACAAAATTCTAAGGGAACAGAAAACCTCCCCTGAATTTTGCGGGGTCGACGGATAGAGATGTGCATCCTCGTCTCCAAAATAAATTCGAACTGTCGGCCATTCCTCTTTTTCTCCTAAGAAAAACAAACAACAAACTTCAAAAGCCAAAATAAACAAAAATAACAAAACAATAAATACCAGAATTACAGTCCAAGCTCGGGTGCCTCCGAGAAGCGTAAATTTTTAGAGTCGATTGCTCGACTGTACTATCGCACTCTCTCATCTCTTCTCGTACTTGGGTGGCGCTAGAAGTAATGTAACGTCATAGCACTCGGCGTCACCCTCGTGGAAAACCTTCAGACGGTGCCCATTCACCTTCTGCACCTCATCTGAGTCCATGCTCTGAATTTCTACAGTGCCATAAGGAAAAAATTTAGTTATAATGTAGGGTCCTTTCCAACGGGAACGAAGCTTACCTGGTATGAACTTCAGACGGGAATTGAACAGCAGAACTTTCTGACCGACTTCGAAACTTTTCTTTAAGATCTTTCGGTCATGAAACTATTTGGACTTTTCCTGATAGATCCTGGAATTCTCATAGGCGTCCAAACGCAGCTCATCCAATTCCTGTAACTGAAGTAGTCGTACCTCGTCAGCTTCATCAGAGCTCGTGTTACACTTCTTGATCGCCCAGAATGCTTTGTGCTCAATCTCCACGGGTAAGTGACAAGCCTTCCCAAAAACCAACCTGTACGGGGACATCCCTATACGGGTTTTGTAGGTTGTGCGGTACACCCACAAAGCATCCTGCAAACGAACGCTCCAGTCCTTCCTGCTCGTTCTCACGGTTTTCTCTAGAATTGATTTTACCTCTCTGTTAGAGACCTCGGCTTGCCCGTTGATTTGAGGATGGTAGGCGATGGACACTCGTTGATGCACCCCATATTTCCTCAGCAAGGCCTCCACAGATCGGTTGTAGAAATGAGTTCCCTGGTCGTTGATTATGGCTCGTGGGATTCTAAACCTGGTAAAAATGTTAGAATGAACAAACCTAACAACAGTATTAGAATTGTTAGTCTTTGTGGCTTTCGCCTCAACCTACTTAGAGACATAATCGAAAACCAGTAAAATGTAAGAGAAACAACAAGAAGAAGGGAAGGGTCCCATAAAGTCCATGCCCCAAACGTCAAAAATTTCGCAAACTATAACAGATGTTTGAGGCATCTCATTTCTACCTGATATTGGCCCTACTCTTTGACATCTATCACAGGTTTTACAAAATTCATATGAATCTTTAAACAAGGAAGTCCAGTAAAACCCGTTATCTAAAAATTTTCTAGTTGTTCTCCTAGGCCCAAAATGTCCCCCACATGCATAATTATGACAAAACCAAGAATGGATGCATGTTCATGCTCATGGACACACCTCCTAATAATCTGATCAGAGCATAACTTCCACAAATGGGGATCCTCCCAAACATAGGATTTAGCGTCGTTTTTCAGCTTAGCTTTCCTAGCAGAAGAGAAGCTAGAAGGAAAATTACCTGTAACTAAGTAATTTACCATATCTGCATACCAGGGAAGTCCTGCATGAATTCTGAAGAGTGTCTCATCCAAAAAATCTTCATTAAGAGGTAGGAGGTCTTCCTTTGTGACAAGCCGACTCAGATGATCGGCTACCGGGTTCTCTACTCCTCTCCTATCCTTGATTTTCACGTCGAAGTCCTGGAGGAGCAAAATGCACCGAAGTAACCTCGGTTTCGAATCTTTCTTGGTCATCAGGTACCTAACAGCTGCATGGTCAGAGAAAACAGTTACTTGAGAACCAATAATGTAAGGACGAAACTTATCTAGCGCGAATACAATCGAAAGAAGTTATTTTTCTGTTGTCGTATAATCGCACTGCGCCGGATTGAGTGTCATGTAGGCATAGTAAATGACTCGGCTCTTGTTCTCCATCCTCTGACCAAGCACTGCTCCCAAGGCATAGTTGTGGCTGTTGCGTGCTCAATGTGTAAATTAAAATGTAATGGAAGAGCACTCAGAACATGCAAGCATACATGGTCTTGTAGCAAGTAATAAGTATTTTTTCATTCGATTTCCCACAGAGATTTATTCTTAGTTACTAACGAAGTGAGACGTTAAGTTGGAAAGGGTGGTTTAAATGGGGTAGAATTTGGAGTAATGTGCCTAACTATTAAAGAACGTGCGAGATATGCCAGCATAAACAAAGACAAGTAAAGAGGTTAACTTGAATGTAGAGGGAAAAGAATTGCGGAGAAAACAATTATCTAGCAATAAAATCGCAAAACAGAAAACTAAGAAAATTGGCTAAGGCAAAATTCAAACTAAGAAAATTGCGCAGACAGCAATTTTCTAGCAATTGTGCTGACAACGTTTTAAGGGTAAAGTGTGGAAACAAGGGCTACTAACGACTCCTCTATAGGCTTTTTCATACGATTCTTCAGCAGTAGATCAACTTATCATGCATCAAATTAACTCATTCTCATGTATCTCTCGATTTCATGCATTAGATCCTTTAGTTTACTCATGTCCAAGTAAGGCTGAAGCATCTATTTATATAAGCAAGTTAATGATTTGTGCTAGGAAAACGCCTATTCCTAGGTCGTTTTCTGGCTACCATGAAAGGCTAGCATGAACGGACGACTCTGAACTCTTACTCCTTCCAGAGGTTAGGAGTTCTTTAGACAAAATGGATGGCCAATCTAAATTGTCCGTGGGATGAAGCACACGTACATTCAATGCATTTGAAGCTAACCTACATGCTTGATTTACGTATTTCTACCTATAGACTTGTCATTAGCATACCCTAGGTGGTTTAGTTACTCATGGATGATGATGGAATGGAAAGAATAGATGGGGTAGACATGCTTAGCAGTAATGGAGTGGAAACAAAAGAGAACAGAAACGATAAAAGCAACAAGGAATTCGTGAACTAGTCAAACACTTCTTTGATTTCAACAAGGTTCAAAGCTTAACAAGCAACAACTCTAAACTGATGAGAACTAAACAGAAGAAGACGAAATGAACTAATGTAGCAATCTTAAACAAATAGCAACAACAGAAAGCAGTAGCGAAAAATAGACGACAAACAAATGGCAGAAAGCAGTAAACGTGTGCGTGAACCCTCGCCGCAAGCGGCTCGGATGAAGGGAGAATGAGAGCTTTGTTTGGATGAATCCAATCAGAAGAGAAGAAAGATCTTCTCTTCTTCCTCTCAGATTATCGACTCCAACAGCTGAGTCCTTCAAGCCAACAAACGGAAGGGAGAAAACAGGAGAAAGTGCGTTGAGATGGGAGTTCTACGCTTCCAAGCTTATGTTTGTCCTTCCCCTTTGACCTCCTTTTATAGTGTTTTGCAGGTACGATTCGGCCAAGGAGAACCATCCATTCTGAACGTCGACCTTCCACGTGGCAGCAGGAGAAAGAATGGGCGGCTGAAAGATCGTAACAAAATGGCAAACGGTTAGACAACTTAACAATTTTCACTTAAAACATTGCTGAGACAACAATGTTTTCGCAATGTTTCAGCAATATGGAAATTTCAACTCTTTAGCTTTGTTTTTGGTTCTTTTTCCTTCCTTTTACACATAAGTCCTAATTTAGCTTCATTCTACAAATTCTCATATATAAGCACAAGTTTAGGCTAAATTCTACAAAAAACGCTTAAAAGTGTACACCATTCTATAGCAATTAAGTCCTTAAAATAGTCACTTTTGGAGACGTAACACACCCCCAAACTTAAGGTTTTGCTCGTCCTCGAGCAATATAAGGGTTTATTTAGGCTGTTATCACTCTATCTAACTACTTGCTGACTTCCCTAAGTTCACTATCTACGGCAAGGCTGTCATGTGACACGATTCTAAGTTTAAAACTAACTTCTCATTTTGCTTCTTCTGATTTCTCTCGCCTTATAATCCTACTGTCTTTATAAACTCCCTACAACTGATCTATTTGCTTTGGTCATTAGGTTCATTGTGCAACTATCCCTAAGTTTTCAAATTCTACCTAGCTTTACCCCAGACTCAATACATGCTTCTAATGTTTTTCTTTTGAGCCACCTAGGATTCCTTAGAGTCATGCCAGTCTTAGTATAAACCAGTGACAGTAGTACATTTCATAGAGCAACCTAAACCCTGACATCACTACATTGGATATACATTCATCTCCCTTAACAAACCTATAAGCTACAACTCTGTGCTTAGCTAATTGAGGATCAGAGTTCATTCACATAGGACACCTAAGCACATAAGCTATAACTCATAGGCATACACTCTTCTTCCTTGGTTTTTCCTTTTTCTTTCCTTCTTTGGTAGGGTCTCTTCCTTTGGTTGCCTTTTGATGCAATGCCACCTGTGGGTTACACACATGGCACTGATTACTCAGCAACCTCAAGAGAGACACTACTCTTTATTCTTTTGTTTTTCATTTTTTTTTCAGTTCATCATTTTTTTCAAAGAAGAAGAAGAATGCTTATGTTTAAAAGGGAGAGAGGAATGTTCCTAGGCCTAGGGCTGCCTCCCCCAAACTAAAACTTCTCATTGTCCCCAATGAGAGTCTGAGGTGGCACACCCCCAAACTTGTCCTAGAAGCATCTAGTCTAGGGCAAAACAAGTAGAATCTAAAAGTCCTAGGCATAGTATGAACTTCGTAAAGCAGATAACACAGCAGCATAATTTCGAAAAAACAGTATGTTAAGGGCTTAAAGAGATGCATGCTGAGCAATATAAGGGAGCTAATTTAAACTATCAAAGGTGTACTAAGACACTCATCCAGCATGCTCACAGATAGATCACATATTGAAGTCAAGAAAACAGCAAGATAGCAAAATTTAAACAGATCCAACCTATCCAAACAGTCAGCAAATAGCATGCGAAACCTAACAAAAATTGCGGACTCCGCAAAAAATTCGCAATTAACCTACAGAGCATATGTATCAGTTGATCAAAGCTCCTAGCATGCTATTTCCAGTTATCATCCACTACACAAAACAAGTAAACTAACTAAGCTAACTACTCAGAACCCATTAAACTAACTACACTACTTCTAAACAATCAAAAGAACAATTAAAACATATTATGCATTTGATTCAAAACAGAGGTCACAAGTCACAGAAAAGCAGATTTGTTCTTTTTTTTTTTTTTTAAGAGGGATCAGAAAACTCCCTCGAATGTCGTTCAGGCTGGCATTCAATCTTCTTCATCCTCATTCCTCCTTTCTCTAGGAGGCGCCCATGGCTTCAACAGGTCCGTAGGGAAGGTAGGGAAAATGCACCCCAGCTGGTCAGCCACATCCTTGTCCCTTGCTTGTGCATACTCCGCCCACTGCGCCATCTTGTGCTGCAGGTCCATCAAGCACGCCATGGACAGTGATTGAGCAGCAGCTAGGCCGTCCAGCTCAAACTCCATGTTGCCCCTCCTACGCATCCTCAAGATGGTGGGCAGCTCCAGATGGCCTGTGTAGGCCAACTGCTTCTCGTTCGTCTCCATTGGGACTCCTGCACGAAGGCATAACTTAGTGATGGTATTAGGGAAAAATAGCTGACCCTTACCTTTCTTTGAGCAGTCGGCAATGGAGGCAGCAATGACTTCACCAACGTCAATGGTGAGGCCCCTCATGATGGCGTACAGCAGCAATGATCTCCCCTGGTTTATGGTCGTCTCGTGGGTCACAGGGGAGAGACGTCTGCGCACAAAAGAAAACCAGACGGCTGCCTTGTCGCGCAGAGTTGCACTCATCAGGGTGTGCTTCCCGTTTCTTAAACACCGCCCACGATGCTTCTGGCTTGCCAATTGTGTCCAAAGCCTCTTCTAGGACTGCCTAAGATGGCAGGTCAATAATCTTGGCGTAGTCAGAATGGGGATACCCCTTGAGGCTGTAGGCTTCATTGATGGCAGTGGCAGAGAAGTCAACCTCTACCCCTCTCACCATGGATAGGCACGCATCAGGGTGTGCGAGGTTGGCGTAGAAGTCGTACACCATGTCGGGGTAAGCTGGGATTGGGGGTCTGTACAGCTCTTCCCAACCATGGGTGATGATGCATGCGCGCAAGAATTGCGGCAGGTCAGCCAACGCATCAAGGAAACCCCGCTCGTGGAGGAGCTCCTTCTTTCTCAATTCGAGGCTCTTCGCCTCTGCTTCTTGGGAGACAAACCGCACAGCTGAAGGTTCGTCCTCGGGGTACATCTTCTTCTTCCCCTTCTCTTTTGCCTTGGCCGATTCAGCAGCCTCAACCTTCAGTTTCTTTAAAGAAGGTTCACCACTAACCTTCTTCTTCTTGGCTAACTTGGAAGCCTTCGGTCGCCTGGCTTTCACGATCACAGGGACCCTCTTCTTGAGGCGTGCCTTGGTGGTGATCTGCTGGAGGCAATCCCCCAATGTTTCGTCCATGGAGTCTTTGCTTCCCTCCTCCGCAGGGCTGTCAAGACTGACTTCCCTTAAAGGAGAGAACACCTCCTCTTCCTCCGCTGGCTCTTCACTTGGCACTGAGTCTTGGTGCTCTTCAAGTGGAGCTTCAGGCTCCGGCGTCTGGAGGGATGGCTCAGGGCTCTGTCTGGCCGTCTCATAGGATGGGCGGCCACTCCCTCGACTCCCCTCGCTGGGAGTCTTTTCTTTGATCGGTGCATCCTCCACCGCAACCGTCCACTTCCGTTTCTTGGGTGTACCGACTGGTTCAGATGGTCCAGCAGGGATCTAGGTCACCACCTTCCACTTCTTCTTTCGCACTGGTAGCTTCGGCGGCCGTGAGGGCTGCGCAGCGTCAGCATCTGCTAAGGCAAGCAGCGCCTCCCTCGCAGCTTCTTCTGCGTTAGGCGACTTCTTTTTGGGCGTGGAACGATCGGCTCGTGTGGATACCATTTTCGTTCTGTGAGGATCTGAAGGTAGGAGATGCAGAGGAAGAAGAAGGCTGAATCTTGAGGTCCAACGAATTAACAAAAACGTAGAAGGCACGGATCATCTGACGGCTATTTGTAATCGAGTGGATCCCAACGGCTCTATTCCGTTGCGGACTCAGCAAATCTGCCGCAATAAATTCGCATAGCCGTTGGGATCTTTTGTGATTTAAGTTGCAAGATTCAGCACCCCGAATCCTTGATCTAGCCCGATTCTCTTCGTGGATTTGCTTCCCTTGATTCATCTCCTTGATCTCGTCTTACAGATCTCCTATTTAAAATTCACCTAATTACAACAAAATTCGTAAGTAAAATCACAAATAAACAACTAAAACAAAAACCGAAAAAATACTGGAAAAAAAAAACTAAGGCATAGCCTTCTGCTGGATGAGCACAGTGGTCACTCATCCCCTCTCGATTCGATTCTCAAGCTTCAGATAGGAGGAAGGCCGAGAGTGTCTTCACATCTCCCTCCTCATAGTAGTGCTTCAACCTTGCACCATTCACCATAAACGGCTGCCCGTGCTGTAGGTTCCTAATCTCAATCGCACCATGAACAAACATGTTAGTTATTACAAAAGGACCTGACCATCTGGACTTAAGTTTGCCTGGAAATAACCTTAACCTTGAGTTGAATAATAAGACATGCTGGCCTTTCTTGAAGTCCTTGATCCTAAGTCTACTATCATGCCAAATTTTAGTCTTTTCCTTATACATTTTAGCATTTTCATACGACATATGTCTCAGCTCATCGAGCTCATGTAATTGCAGAGACCGCAAAGTTCCCGCATCGGTCACGCAATAATTTAGTTCTTTTAAGGCCCAAAATGCTTTGATTTCCAATTCGAATGGTAAGTGACATGCTTTTTCATATACTAGCCTATAAGGAGACATACCTAGGGGCGTTTTATATGCAGTCCTATATGCCCAAAGTGCATCGTCCAACTTAAATGACCAATCTTTTCTATTAGGTTTGACCACTTTTTCAAGTATGTTTTTGATCTCCCTATTGGATATTTCAGCTTGTCCATTTGAGTGTGGGTGATAAGGGGTTGCTACTCTATGTCTAACATTGTACTTAGCTAACACCTTTTCCATAGCTTTATTAATAAAGTGAGTTCCCTCATCACTGATTATAGCTCGTGGTGTACCAAACCTTGTAAAAATATGCCTATTAAGGAACTTAATGTCTGTTTTGGCATCATTTGATGGACATGGTATGGCTTCTACCCATTTAGATACATAGTCTACAGCTACAAGTATATAGAGATTACCTGCAGAAGGAGGGAATGGTCCCATGAAGTCGATGCCCCACACATCAAAGAGTTCCATCTCCAAGATGTAAGTGAGAGGCATCTCATCCTTCCGACTAAGGTTACCTGTTCTTTGACATTCATCGCAGCTGTGCGCATGGTCGTGTGCATCCTTGAATATCGTGGGCCAGTAGTAGCCACTTTGGAAGACCTTCGCAACCGTCCTTTGGCCACCAAAATGTCCACCATAGGGGGACGTATGGCAGTGCTGTAACACTGACTTCGCCTCAGCAGTTGATACACACTTCCTTAGTAAACCATCTGCACAAGTCTTGTAAAGTGTAGGATCGTCCCAGATGAACTTCCTAGCTTCATGTAGAAACCTCTTCTTTTCTTGCCCTTCTTTGAAAGTTGGTAGTACCTGCGAGGCAAGGAAGTTAGCAATATCCGCAAACCAAGGTTCCTCCTCGTTATCACGATGTGCTAACACAAAGACATGCTCATCGATAAAGGCATCAGAAATTGCTGGCTCAGCAATTTTATCGCAATTATGTCGCAATCTAGAAAGATGGTCAGCAACTACATTCTCGCATCCTTTCTTATCTCTAATGTCTAGATCAAACTCTTGCAACAACAATACCCATCTAATTAACCTAGGCTTAGCATCAGCCTTCCTCATTAGATATTTTAGTGCAGAGTGATCTGTGTACACAATCGTTCTAGTTCCCACAATGTAATTCCTAAACTTCTCACAGGCAAACACTACAGCTAGCATCTCCTTTTCTGTGGTTGTGTAATTACATTGTGCCTCATTCAGTGTCTTACTTGCATAGTATACAGGATGTGTTAATTTATCAATTTTTTGTCCTAGCATGACTCCTACTGCATAGTCACTCGCATCACACATCATCTCAAATGGTAAGTCCCAATTTGGTCCTACTATAATAGGTGCTTTGACTAAGGCTTCCTTAAGTGTTGTCCATGCTAAGAAACATTCTTTCGAGAAGACAAATGGTTTGTTTAGCTCTAGAAGCTCACACAAAGGCTTAGAGATCTTGGAGAAGTTCTTAATGAACCTCCTATAGAAACCTGCATGGCCTAGGAAACTTCTAATAGCTTTTACATTTTGAGGCTCCACTAGCTTCTCTATTATTTCTATCTTGGCCCTATCGACCTCTACTCCTGCTCTAGACACTCTATGACCTAGGACTATCCCTTCTTCCACCATGAAGTGGCACTTCTCCCAATTTAGGACTAGGTTGGTCTCCTCACACCTAGCTAGGACTTGTCCTAAGTTCTCTAAACACTTATTAAAAGAGTCACCAAAGACTGAGAAGTCATCCATAAATATTTCTATCATGGATTCATCTAAGTCAGAGAAAATGGCCAACATACACCTTTGGAATGTTGCTGGTGCATTGCATAAGCCAAAAGGCATTCTGCGAAAAGCAAATGTTCCAAAGGGACATGTGAAGGTTGTTTTCTCCTGGTCCACAGGGTCTATGGTGATTTGGTTATATCCAGAATAACCATCTAAGAAACAGTAGTACGCTCTACCAGCTATCCTATCTAACATCTGATCTATAAACGGTAAAGGAAAATGATATTTTTTTGTTTCTTTATTTAATTTTCTATAGTCCATACAGACTCTCCATCCTGTAATAGTTCTAGTTGGAATTAGTTCATTACTCTCATTAACTACTACAGTCATCCCACCCTTCTTAGGCACACATTGGATTGGACTCACCCATTGACTATTGGCTATAGGGAAAATTACACCTGCATCTAACCATTTGATGATCTCTTTTTTAACTACCTCCTTCATGGAGGGATTCAACCTACGTTGGTGATCTACTCTAGGTGTATGTTCCTCTTCCAATAATATCTTATGCATGCAATAGGAAGGACTAATACCCCTTATATCAGCAATCGTCCATGATGGAGCGCATGTAGCGCAGCGGAAGCGAGACGGATCATTGGCACTCTAATTTCATCAATTTAGCTAAATAAGAAACATGCACAAAGCTTTGAAACAAAAGGAATTAGAACATATACCTCTTGTAGTTCTAAAGACTTCTCTTCCAATGCTCGAATCTCCTCACGAACTCTTCGAAGCTTCCCTCGAACCCCTCGAAAACCACCTCCGGTAGTCCCGCTATCCTCGGGCCGAGCAACGGAGTGGTGGGACTCCTTTATGAAAGAAAAAGTTTGGAAGAAGAAGATGGGAAGATGAAAGTGATGACGTTTTTGTGAGAAGAAGTCTAACACTTAGCTTTCTAATTTCTCAAGTACCATGAACTCTTCATGCTCATCCAAACATTCAAACTCTTTGAAAATTCATCAACCTCAAACCATTTGAACTTCATCCAATTTATAGGCAATTCACATGCAACAAAGTCTTTGCTTAACATGACACCTCAAATTGGATGGATTAGTCTTCAACCAAGTGTTCCAAAATTGATGAGTTTATATGCATGTTGTTGGTGATTCACAATCCACTTCACAACTTGGATAAACCCACTCAACTTGGATAAATCCACTCAACATGGATAATTTCACTTTGACTTATAATCACACTTGTAATATTTTGTCATTTTAAAATTAATTCATAATTAATTTTAATAAGCAAAATAAATTATAATTAATTAAACTTTTTAATTAATTAATATTATTATTTAATTCAATATCAAATATTAATTAAATAATAAGACTAATCCCGGTTTCTTAAACCGAATCATCACACATGAATCCCTATTCATGTTTTACACCGATCCCATATTTAAATCATACTTAAATATGTCCATCATTCTTCCAAAACCGAATTTCAATAAATTCAAATTCTTTTTCTCTCATATTGTTACACGGCTTAATCCGAGCTAGCCAGGAGAACCTAAAGGACCTACAGATCATGAGCTCCAACGATACGAGATTAACCGGTCAAACTCTTTAACCAAGCTAACCAACATTCGTTAACCCCCGGAGATTCCACTAAAGTCCAAGGGTTGCACTCTCCTCACCGTAGATATATTTCTGTCCTCTTGATATAACCATCATCAGTAAGTCGATCTTTCACAGGTCGTTCGTAATTATAGCTGGGTCAAAATAACCGTTTTACCCCCGTAATTACATCTTGTTCCTTAAGTCCCACTGATCCTCTAATGAACTATTGGTTTGTTGTCCAACCACCAAACCGATTGGTAAGTGATCTCATCACTATACCAAGTCCCTCTCGGGCCAATGAGAGGGTGGGATCCCTAGTTCAAGACCCGGAGTCAGCACTTAAGGGAACAACCTCTCTACTAATCCCTAAAGGCGGGTAGGAGTGAATTCCATCTCGCAGGACTATGTTCCCAGCTACCTACCCGGTCTTATCCCCAAGATGGTAGGCTTATTGAGTCGGCGATCTCGGGCCACTCTCACCCATACAAGTCAAAGGATAAGCCCGAATAAACAGGAGTTCATAGCGTGCTCAGGATTCAGATCGAGTTACCTAGGTCATCATATGAAAAAGTCGGTCTTTACAGTAAACGGAGTTATAAAGAAAGAGCGACTTGTTTCGCGGTTCAGTCTTATGCAAACTCATTGCATAGGACGCCCCCACTCACATGTCTCCACATGAACGATTTCGGATCACATCGTTTGTACTATACAAAGTGGGTCGCGTCCAATAGTGTTCCCAGGATAAGGTACCCAGCCTTATCCCTATACTATAGACCGTTCTGGCTATTACTTGAACTTGATCCACAATCATGTCATACATGAAGTTCAAGTATACAACCTATAGCCATGGGTTCTTTGTTTATTGGAGTTAGGTTAAAAGTAAAAACAATTCATTTTATTCAATAACAACTTTACTGAATAAATCTCAATAACATCTTTATTGCAAAATAGAATATACATTCAGTTTACAAACCACGAGTTTTAGGACATAAAACCCAACAGTCCATGCAATAGCTTTTTAATGTTGCTTAAGAAGCAATATTAGCGCAATTTCATGCTTTTCACTTAACTTGGACGAAATAATAACAGGCAAAGTATCATGCTCTCCTAGATATGCATATTTAAGATGATCAGACAATGGTTTTAATTCTAATAGAGGGGGATGCTCAATTGATGGTTTCAATGGATTCGTGGATCTTTCAGATAAGTCATTAGTCATACATACATGCTGAAGTTTGTCCACAGGCATATCCATTAACTCAGAAATATTTAAGTCAGTTGTATCTATTTGTACATAGTCAGTAGCATGCTTAATCAACAGTTCATGCTCAAGTTGTTCTTCCATCAGTGAATCTACTACATCCATACTAGCACAAGATTCAGAATCAGAAGGATACCTTAGAGCTTTAAAGACACTAAATTTGACCTCCTCATCATGAACTCTCATGGTGAGCTCACCTTTCTGAACATCGATCAAGGCCCTACCTGTGGCTAGAAATGGTCTGCCTAGTAAGATTGATACCTCCTTTTCTGCTTCATAATCCAGAATGATGAAGTCTGCAAGAAAAATGAATTTGTCAACCTTGACAAGAATATCCTCAATCTTACCCTCAGGGTATGCTATGGATCTGTCTGCAAGCTGCAAGGTGATAGTAGTAGGACGTGCTTCCCCTATTCCAAGCTAGCGGAATCGTGATAGGGGCATGAGATTTATGCTGGCTCCCAAGTCACCAAGAGCTCTGCCCACGTGCTTGCCTCCCAACTCGACTGGTAAGGTGAAGGAACCAGGATCCTTCTCCTTCTTTGGTAGTTTGTTCTGGAGTATAGCACTGCACTCCTCGGTGAGATTCACTGTTTCAAATTCACCAATAATTTTCTTATTAGTAATAATATCCTTCAAAAACTTAACATAAGAAGGCATAGACTGCAAAACCTCTACAAATGGAATATTCACATGCACTTGCTTTAAAATTTCTAAAAACTTATTAAAGTGTACTTCCTGTTCTTGTTTTTTCTTTAGCCTTCAAGGGCATGGAGGTGGTGGCACATAGGTAGGCACTTCAGGTCGCCTAATGACAGGTGGAGGCCTTGGAATCTCTTCTGGTTCCTCTATGATTGGTTCCAGCATCACCCTTGATGTGCTTGTTGGTGGTTGATCATGGTTGAGCAGAGAATCCAGTGGAGCACTAGACTCTTCATTCTCTACTCGCTTTGGTGCTTCTCTATTGTTGCTCACCAATGGTCTCCCACTTCGAAGTTCAATTGCTTGAACTTGCTCTTTTCCATCCCTTCTTGGCACTTCAGTGTCTGCAGGTAATCTACCTTGGGGCCTACTCTTCAGTTCATTGGCTAACTGCCCTATTTGGTTTTCTAGGCTCCTAAGGGTGGCTTGCTGACTTTGTAGGGTAGCATCATTCTTTGCAATGTACTCCTTAAGTAAATTTTCTACTGATGACCCTATGGGTTGGTTATATGGCTTTTGGTACATGGATTGGTTATTTTGTTGAGTGAAACCAGGTGTTCCACTCGGTCTTGGTTGGTTTGGAGCTTGGTTAGTGTTTTGTTGTCCACCCCAGGAAAGATTTGGGTGGTTCCTCCAACCAGGATTATAGGTGTTAGAATAGGGGTTGTTTCTAGGCTACTGTTGACTTCCTACATAGCAGACTGAGGCTGGATTCCCAGGGCAAAAATCATACAGGTGCCCTTCCCCACAGAATCCACAGATTAGTGTCTCACCTTGACTATTTGATGTGCCCATTGAAATGGCTGCTGCGGTGTTGACACTAGGTTGGAGATTGGTTTGAGCCATTTGTTTGACTAGATTGGTCAGGGCGTTTATTTGGCTACTCATTGCACTAAGTGCATCCTTGTCTTGAGCTCTCCTAGGCTCTACAGGATCGTCTGACCATCTACAATGGGAAGTTGAGATTTTCTCCAGAATCTCATAGGCTTTATTGTAGCTTTTAGAAAGCATGGAACCACCAGCTGAAGAATTTAGCACTTGCCTTGTGCTGGGGTTGCATCCTTTAAAGAACACTTCTATTTGAATACACCATGGAATGCCATGATGTGGACATTTAAGCAAAAGGTCCTTGAACCTTGTCCAAGCTTCGTGAAGGGATTCATTTTCGGCTTGTTTGAACTTGATTATATCATCACGAAAGTTGGAATTCCTATCAGGTGGGAAGTATTTGACTAGGAATTTTTCTGCCAGATCTGTCCAATTGACAATTGATCCGGAGGGTAAGGAATTTAACCACGTTTTGGCTTTATCTCTTAATGAGTAAGGAAAGAGGTAAAGCCTCAAAGCTTCTTGGGAAACTCCAGGGATAAGGAAGGTATCACTAACTCCTAGGAAGTTTCTTAGATGATTGTGGGGATCTTCATTTTCCACTCCAAAGAATTGTCCCACAGTGGACAGCATTTGGAACATTACTGGCTTTAACTCGAATGAGTTGACAGTAATTTCAGGGCGTATAATGCTTGGGTTTAGCTCCCCAGGCATGGGAACTAAGTAGAAGAGGATGGCACTATCCTTGTCATTCGCTATTTCGATGGGGTTGCGAATGGTAGGTGCTGGATTTGGCTGGGGTCTATCCATTTCGATTTGATGGAATTGCGAAGACTCCGCGGAGTCAGCAATACTTTGAGTTACAGGGGGTTGTTTAAAGAGGCGTTTCTTAGCTTTGTTTCTGGCCCTAAGTAATCTTTCAGGCTCAGGATTGAACTCTAGATCGCTACTTGAATGCTCATTCATAAACTAACCCAATGGTACCTGTAAAAGAAATGAAAGTAGATCAACTCCAATAGGTATTAAGATTTGTGTTTCTAACTTAACAAACTTCGTGTTTACTAAACAAAATCCCCGGCAGCGGCGCCAAAAACTTGTTGCGTGCTCAATGTGTAAATTAAAATGTAATGGAAGAGCACTCAGAACATGCAAGCATACATGGTCTTGTAGCAAGTAATAAGTATTTTCTCATTCGATTTCCCACAGAGATTTATTCTTAGTTACTAACGATGTGAGACGTTAAGTTGGAAAGGGTGGTTTAAATGGGGTAGAATTTGGAGTAATGTGCCTAACTATTAAAGAACGTACGAGATATGCAAGCATAAACAAAGACAAGTAAAGAGGTTAACTTGAATGTAGAGGGAAAAGAATTGCGGAGAAAGCAATTATCTAGCAATAAAATCGCAAAACAGAAAACTAAGAAAATTGGCTAAGGAAAAATTCAAACTAAGAAAATTGCGCAGACAGCAATTTTCTAGCAATTGTGCTGACAGCGTTTTAAGGGTAAAGTGTGGAAACAAGGGCTACTAACGACTCCTCTATAGGCTTTTTCATACAGTTCTTCAGCAGTAGATCAACTTATCATGCATCAAATTAACTCATTCTCATGTATCTCTCGATTTCATGCATTAGATCCTTTAGTTTACTCATGTCCAAGTAAGGCTGAAGCATCTATTTATATAAGCAAGTTAATGATTTGTGCTAGGAAAACGCCTATTCCTAGGTCGTTTTCTGGCTACCATGAAAGGCTAGCATGAACGGACGACTCTGAACTCTTACTCCTTCCAGAGGTTAGGAGTTCTTTAGACAAAATGGATGGCCAATCGAAATTGTCCGTGGGATGAAGCACACGTACATTCAATGCATTTGAAGCTAACCTACATGCTTGATTTACGTATTTCTACCTATAGACTTGTCATTAGCATACCCTAGGTGGTTTAGTTACTCATGGATGATGATGGAATGGAGAGAATAGATGGGGTAGACATGCTTAGCAGTAATGGAGTGGAAACAAAAGAGAACAGAAACGATAAAAGCAACAAGGAATTCGTGAACTAGTCAAACACTTCTTTGATTTCAACAAGGTTCAAAGCTTAACAAGAAACAACTCTAAACTGATGAGAACTAAACAGAAGAAGACGAAATGAACTAATGTAGCAATCTTAAACAAATAGCAACAACAGAAAGCAGTAGCGAAAAACAGACGACAAACAAATGGCAGAAAGCAGTAAACGTGTGCGTGAACCCTCGCCGCAAGCGCCTCGGATGAAGGGAGAAAGAGAGCTTTGTTTGGATGAATCCAATCAGAAGATAAGAAAGATCTTCTCTTTTTCCTCTCAGATTATCGACTCCAACAGCTGAGTCCTTCAAGCCAACAAACGGAAGGGAGAAAACAGGAGAAAGTGCGTTGAGATGGGAGTTCTACGCTTCCAAGCTTATGTTTGTCCTTCCCCTTTGACCTCCTTTTATAGTGTTTTGTAGGTACGATTCGGCCAAGGAGAACCATCCATTCTGAACGTCGACCTTCCACGTGGCAGCAGGAGAAAGAATGGGCGGCTGAAAGATCGTACCAAAATGGCAAACGGTTAGACACCTTAACAATTTTCACTTAAAACATTGCTGAGACAGCAATGTTTTCGCAATGTTTCAGCAATATGGAAATTTCAACTCTTTAGCTTTGTTTTTGGTTCTTTTTCCTTTCTTTTACAAATAAGTCCTAATTTAGCTTCATTCTACAAATTCTCATATATAAGCACAAGTTTAGGCTAAATTCTACCAAAAACGCTTAAGAGTGTACACCATTCTATAGCAATTAAGTCCCTAAAATAGTCACTTTTGGAGACGTAACAATGACGTCACACATTATCTCAAATGGCAAGCCCCACTGGGGTGGGTGTATAATTGGTGCGCTCGTCAAACTATCCTTCAACAGATCAAAGGCTTTTCTATATTCCTTTCCAAATTCGAACGTGACATCCTTCTGAAGGAGGTACGTCATAGACATGGAAACCTTGGAGAAGTCTTTGATAAACCTGCGGTAAAATCTTGCATGGCCAAAAAAAGATCGAACCTCCCTAACATTTGTTGGGTAAGGTAGATTAGAAATAACATCAATGTTAGCCTTATCTACCTCTATACCCTTAGCAGAAACCACATGACCTAAAACGATTCCTTGACTAGCCATAAAATGACATTTCTCAAAATTTAGAACAAGGTTCGTTTCAATACACCGTTTCAGAACATGCGATAAGTTAGTCAGACAATCATCGAAGGAATTGCCATAAACTGTAAAATCATCCATGAACACTTCAATGCATTTTTCTACAAACTCAGAAAAAATACTTATCATGCATCGTTGTACCGGGTGCATTACAAAACCCGAAAGGCATTCTTCTAAATGCAAATGTGCCAAAAGAGCACGTGAACGTTGTTTTCTCTTGGTCCTTTTTAGCCATTGGCATTTGGTAGAAGCTAGAGAAACCATCGAGAAAACAAAAGTATGGCTTCCCAGTTAAACGCTCCACCATCTGATCTATAAAAGGAATGGAAAAATGGTCATTCCTAGTGACCTCATTCAGCTTCCTAAAGTTTATGCACGTTCTCCATCCATTTTGAACTCTTTTGGGCACTAATTCATTTTTCTCATTCCTAACCACAGTTATACTAGTTTTCTTAGGAACGACATGTATTGGACTGACCCACTTACTATCTGAGATATGATACATAATACCTCCTTCATCACTGGGTTGAGCCTCCGTTGGGGCTCTCGTAAAGGTTTCGCTCCATCCTCGAGCAGGATTCTGTCCATGTACGTAGCTGGACTTAGCCCATGTAGATCTGCTAATGTCCATCCAATTGCCAGCTTGTGCTCTTTAAGAACTGCCATTAACTTCCCGTCCTGATCCGGTATAAGGTTCTTCGTTATTATGACCGACAACGTCTCATCATCCCCCAAATACGCGTACTTCAGATGATCAGGCAAGTCTTTCAACTCCAATTTAGGTCCCTGCAAAGTAGAAGGAAGCATCTTAACATGATTATGAACAATTGCCAAAGCAGAGATAGTTGAATCACAATATTCAGTCATGGATGGTTCACGCAACTCAGATTCATCAAAAAGCTCAGTTAAAAACAATGGGTCATCCCCATCCTTAACAGCCATGCATTCATCCTGAACTAGAGATTCAATTGTATCTATTTGACAAAGAGAGTGGACATTCTCATCATGCTCCATTTCATTAGACACATTAACCTCAAAAACTTGTCCACGATACTCAACAGATAGAGTGCCCTTATCAACATTTATCTTAGTTTTAGCAGTTTTCATAAAGGGTCTACCTAATAAGATCGAAGCAGACGAAGAAGCAGAATTTCCATCCATTTTCAGAATATAAAAATCCACAGGAAAAATTAATCCATCAACTTTAACTAATACATCTTCCACTACTCCTAAAGGATGCACGAAAGATCTATCAGCAAGTTGTATAACTACACTTGTTTCCTGTATTTCTTTCAAATTCAGATCCTGATAAATGGAATGAGGCATGACCCTAATTGAGGCTCCTAAATCTAGCAAGGCTCTTCTAATTTTCATGCCTCCAATCGTGCAAGGGTTTAGGGTTCTTTGTGATCAAAGAACCCTAAACCCTTGCACGATTGGATCGTCGCATTTTTCTGGTAAGTTCTTTGTGATCAAAGCAGATACGTTCTTAGTTACCACGACGTGTTCTTTCTCTTTTGTCTTCCTCTTGTTGGTGCATAAATCTTTCAGGAACTTGGTGTGCCTTGGAATTTTCTTGATGGCATCCAACAGAGGGATATCAATCTCTACCTTCTTGAATGTGTCTAGAAACTCCTCCTCGTAGTTCTCCTTAGGTGGTCTTGCTAACGTACTAGGAAAAGAAGCCTTAGGCACATAAACTCTAGTACATGTAGGATCAAAATTTACCCTTTTCCATCTTGGTTCGTGCTCTTCCACCACTGGCTCGATGTGACCTTGATCCACTTCCACTGGCAGGGTACAGGTGGGAAGCTCATTCCCACTTCTCAGAGTGATGGCACTAGCACTTTCTGCCTTCTGATTTTCCATCACTGTCAACCTGTTACTAACATGAATCACTGCTTCGCTCAGAGTTTGGAACTGCTCTCGAGTTTCCCTATGTTGTGATTCAAGTATTTCTTCCAATGATCTACCTGAAACAGAAGGACGAGGCTGTAAATTATCTTTTAAAAGCAAGAACAACATTACTTACCTCAAAAAGTTGGGCCTTAAGCTCGTCCACATCCTTCACCAGGCGAGCTTGCTCCTTCTCTCCATCTCCACACCGCTCCAGGCTTCTAGCTATGTTAGAAATCAAAGCTCTAGCTTCCGCGGAGGTCTTATCCATGAGCGAACCTCCGCTGGCGGCGTCGATCATTTGTTGGCCCTGGGGAAGAAAATCGTAGGAGAAACACTGAATGAGGGATTGTTCAGTTATTTGATGATTGGGGCAATCCTCACACAACCGACCAAACCTCTCCCAGCACTCAAGGACGGTTTCTTCCTCCTTTTGCTCTATTTTGTGTATCTCCCTTCTGAGGGCGACAACCTTGGAAGAAGGAAAATACTTCTCTAGAAACGCTCCATGTAGCTCACTCCAAGTAGTGATAGACCCAGTCGGTAGGTAATACCCTCAATCTCTCGCCTTATCCTTTAAAGTGAAAGGAAAGGCCCTTAAACTGAGTTGATCTTCAGTGACGTCGTCAGTCCTTACTGCCGAACAAACCATCCTGAATGCCTTAAGATGTCTGATGGGATCTTAATCTGCGTTACCACAAAAGGAAGATAGTAAGTCAATCAGACCAGCTTTAAGTTCAAATTTACCTGTTGCTACCGGATACAATATACTCGATGACTTCCGACCTAGCTCAGATGCTGCAAGCTGCCTCAAGGTTCTTTGTTGCTCATAATCATCCATAACCTCCATTTCTGCACTTCTCTTAGATTTTCAAAGAATAACTGCGCTCAAGAACTCAAACAAAACGGGTAAAATAATACAAGAAGAATTAAACTGTACAAACAAAAGTTAAGGGAAAATTTAAAACAAACAAATTAATCTCAATCAAACCAAATTAATTCTAAATTCCCCGGCAACGGCGCCAGTTTTGGTAAGCGAACTTTTCGAATGTTCACCTAAATTTCAAGCTGTTGAGGCTTGCCAAAATAATATTTATATACCCGATTCCACCGAGCAATTTGTAGCTTAATGGTAACAGGGTCGATCCTCAGAGAATTATGTTAAATTCAAATTAGATTAAATTTAAGTTGCTAGTGATAAAAAGAGGGGAATTTGGTTTGTGAAAAAGGAGCTCTAAACATGCAAAAAGCTAACGGAAAATTAAGCGGCGAAGTGACAAATTAAACGAGCATGCTTAATTTCGAGTAATGGGATTGATCGCTATGGACGTTCAGTTCATCGTAACACATTAATTAGCTAACATGCCTCCGCACACAATTCGATTGGTTAATTTCTAACTCAAACGACCCAACGACATAATTAGAAAAGTGCAATTCTAATTATACTTGACCAACAATCAATTCAAGGTAGCTAATCTTAAATTGACCAAAGGCCAGTAACGGAAACATTGCGACAAATCAATCCTAAGACTAGCCCGGTTTCTCTCTCGCCCAAAGCCTAACATGAAAACGTTAACTAATTGATTCCCCCAACTGTCACTTGGGCTTGAATTACCTAGCCATGCTTAAGCCCTTGCTACTTAGCGATATAGGCAATTATACGTCCTAATCTTTAGCGTTTTATCATGCATAGGAATTAAGGAGTCATTCCTCATTAAGCTACACATGCTAATATTGAAGACAAACAAAGGAAAGAGATGCAAGAAGTTCATAAAAGCCAGACATACACAAGAGGGAAAATCTCCCCTTCAATCCATAGTTTTACAATCTCAATCTCAAAATTAAGCACTAACCTTGTTTAGCCTCCCATGGAGGATGAATAAATCCAACACTCCATGGAAAAACTAAGTTGCATACAAGAGAGGTGAAGAAGAGGGCCAAAAATGGAGGAGAATCTCGCAATCCCGAGGCAAAACCGTTGGAGAAGATAAGCCAAAAAGTGGACTTTTGGCCTTTATAATCGTCGGAGCGTCGAGACGCTAGGGCAACGTCTCGACGTTGTGCCCTAAATTTGCAGCGTGTGCGCGTTCGGAGCGTCGAGACGCTCTCGCTCGACGTTTGCTCTCGGGTTCTTGAAAATTTGACGAAGTAGCGTCGAGACGCTAGGGCAGCGTTGAGCCAGCGTCAAGACGTTGTTGCTCAACGCTAGCTCTCGGGTTTGAGCTAAAATTTAAGCCTTTGGATGCTCCTTTAAGGCCAATACTTCATGCTTTATGTTCCTCCTTTCTCAAAGTGATCCCGAACCATCTAAAATGTTCGTCTTAGCGCCGGAACACGCGTTTGGACTCCAAAAGCTCCCGACCATGAATTCACCTACAACAAGGCATTTTAATCAATAATAATCATGGTTCTAGCCAATATTAGGGACATAATAATAGCTCTATTTTAGAGCTATCAATGTTGTCCATGTGGATTTGGGGAACACTCAAGACACATCAAATGCGCTTGAAAAGCAACCGAGGACATTATCAGTGGATGCGGGGGATAAAGAACAGTAGAACGAGGTTATCGTTTTCAATGAACATCGCATTCGCCAAACTACCAATTCCTCTAGTGACGACTCAACGGACGAAGGCGATGACCTACTCCCCTTACTGACCATGTACATTGACTCTGAGGTATTTTCTTCTAACTGTTTATTTAGAATAAGAATAAGTATAGATATTGTATGTTGTTGTAACTGTTTACTTAGAGTAGTAATAACTATGAATGTAGGAGACTGGCCCTCTGATACGTCGTGTTGGCCATCGGATGAGGAAGGGAGTGAAGAAGTACACGCCAGGGGTAAAAGAGAAGCGAAAGAGTGAACCACAGGACACAATGGAGTCAGTTGCAAAGAAGGCTAGAACCTCCCAAG
This sequence comes from Herpetospermum pedunculosum, assembly GCA_028017165.1. NCBI lineage: Eukaryota > Viridiplantae > Streptophyta > Magnoliopsida > Cucurbitales > Cucurbitaceae > Herpetospermum > Herpetospermum pedunculosum. The sequence continues at coordinate 48,114,875 of CM051529.1, forward strand.
CACGTAATCTTTTCTTTGTACCTGAGTACCATAAAATAGATGTTAAGGTATATAATTTGAAGTTTAATATACCTAAGAATGTTGAAAACGTTTATCAGAAATGGGTGAAATCAAGAACCATGAACAAAGAAATACACGGAAAGTTCTATTTTGTAGTAAAGACAAGTGTTTCTTCATAAACTTTAGTTCAAATGCATGGGTAGAAGCGGATGCAAGTATCTTAAACGACTGTATTGTTTAGTATGAAAGTTATGTATTCTATCATATGTATCTAACCATGTCATTGTAATAGGTAATGTATATCCTGATGATGTTTGTTCGGCAGAAACTTACATCAAGGCCATATTTATGTGGCTGTCGTTTTACCTCAGTCAACAGTGCCTTCATGGTGAATTTCTATCTTTTTTTTACAATCGTTATCCAGTTACTTTGTTGATGTAAAATTGATCGTGCATTGATAGGAATTTATGATGTCCCATAAGGGCCCTTCCGAAACGGCTCTGTCGAAAGATGAGGGAGCGGTCATGGCCTGGTGGGTTGGTAAGGATCAGTCGTTTCTAGACTACGTCTTGAGACACCATGATGATTACAACACCAGTTGGTCGGAATTGCGGTACGTCTTTGGCCCATTAAACATTCGTGAACATTGGATGCTTGCATGTATGGACTTAGAATTGCAGACGATAGTTGTATACGATTCAATGGCTTCCGTGATTCAAGAAACGGAATTCAGAGCCTTAACGCATCCTTTGTGTATTGGCTTTCCGTCCTTGTTGCACGCATGTCATTTCTACGATCAACGTTCTAGTATCAAGAAGCGTATTTGGACATGTCGTAGGGCATCATTAGGTGTTCGTCAGTGTGGTTCGAAAGATTGTGGTTATTTTTGTGCAAAGTTTCGATTCCTTGCATCTCCATGAATTACGTTTATAAAACAAGAATTTATTTCATATAATTTTTCAAACAGATAAAATTAAACCATTTTATTCAACAGAAGATTGTGTACTTTTTTCTTCATGGCAACAAAAACGCAACCTCTCACACACATATATTCGTGACACTAATTATTGAACACAACATCAATTAAGGGGTGTAGCTCATATGGTAGAGCGCTCGCTTCGTATGCGAGAGGCACGGGGTTCTTTTTGACTTTATTACTCGAATTGTGTTTAATGTATATGGTAAGCGCGCTTGGTTTGCAAGCGATAGACACTGGGTTCGATTCCTTGTAGCTCCATAAATTGTGGTTAATTATATGTTAATCTAAGTACATTATTTAAAACAATCATAATTACCCATATCAATAAATACATAAATCATCCATAAAAAGATTATATGTTTATTAAAAAATTAAAATTTTGTTTCATATAAACTTACAAAGAGGAAAAAATTCATTTTATTTCATATAAGATTGTGTACTTTATGATAACAAAAACAGACCTTCTCACAAACATTTATTCGTGACACTATTTATATTGAACAACGTTTCAATTAAGGACGTGTAACTCTTATGGTAGAGAGCTCGCTTCGTAGGCGAGTGGCACAGGATTTGATTCCACTCACCTCCAAAGATTTTTGTTTCTCTTCATCCTACTTGATTTTTAAATGATAAAAACGAAATAATGTTAAATTTTAAATTTAGCTTATTTAAACAGATGGGGGTGTAGCTCATATGGTAGAGTGGTCGCTTTGCATGTGAGAGGCATAAGTTTTGATTCCCTCTCATTTCATATAATTTTCTTTTTTACTTCATGTCAACAAAAACGCAACTTCTAACACACATATATCCGTGACAGTAATTATTGAACACAACATCAGTTAAGGGGGTCTAGCTCATATGGTAGAGTGCTCGCTTCGCATGCGAGAGGCACGAGGTTCGATTTCCTCACCTACAAAGAGCTCTTACGAGAAGCGAATTTTTGTTGAGTTGATTACTCGAATTGTGTTTAATGCATATGGTAAAGCGCGCTTGGAAGAAGCACTACACCTAGGAATCAACAACACGAAAACTTTATTATAAATTATCCCTTTTCCTTATCGGGATCGGAACTTAGAAAAATGGTTGGGACAACAAACATCCATCTCGTTTGTATTTTGGATACCCGTATAACCATCGAAGACTGTTGAAGTGACTAATTCCTAGAAATTTAGAGGCGTTGAGGACAAAGAAATTGTTAGAGTTACCATTTTTATCTAGTAACAACATGCTTGATGTTAAGAAAAGATCTTTTACAGGAAGGTTGGCTAGAGATTCGTTTCGATTCCTTGTAGCTCCATGAATTGTGGTTGATTATATGTTAATCTAAGTACATTATTTAAGACAATCCTAATTAACCATATCATTAAATACTTAAATGGTCCATAAAAAAGTTATATGTTTATTAAAAATTAAAATTTTGTTTCATATAAACTTTCAACGAGGAAAAAAATCATTTTATTCCATATAAGATTGTGTACTTTATGATAACAAAAACAAAACTTCTCACAAACATTTATTCGTGACACTATCTATATTGAACAACGTTTCAATTAAGGGCGTGTAACTCTTATGGTAGAGCGCTCGCTTCGCAGGCGAGTGGCACGAGATTTGATTCCACCCACCTCCAAAGATTTTTGTTTTTTTCATCCTACATGATTGTTCAATGATAAAAAAGAAATATTGTCAAATTTTAAATTTAGCTTATTTCAACATATGAGAGTGTAACTCATATGGTAGAGCGCTCGCTTTGCATCCATTTTATTCAACTGAAGATTGTGTACTTTTTTCTTCACGGCAACAAACACGCAACCTCTTACACACATATATTCCTGACACTAATTATTGAACACAACATCAAGGTAGTGTAACTTATATGGTAGAGCGCTCGCTTCACATGCGAGAGGCACGAGGTTCGATTCCCGACACCTCCAAAGATTCTAACAAGTTCTTCTTTTCTTTCAACACAAAAAATAACCTAAAATAACATAGCTAAGCTAGGAAAACCAAATAACTCTAATAAATGTAAGCTCTTATGAGAAGCGAATTTTTTTTTACTTGATTACTCGAATTGTGTTTAATGCTTATGGTAAGCGCGCTTGGTTTGCACCCGATAGACACTGGGTTCGATTCTTTGTAGTTCCATGAATTGTGGTTAATTATATGTTAATCTAAGTATATTATTGAAAACAATTCTAATTAACCATATCAATAAATACTTAAATGATACATAAAATAGTTATATGTTTATTAAAAAATAAAATTTTGTTTCATATAAACTTTCAAAGAGGAAAAAATTCATTTTATTCCATATAAGATTGTGTACTTTATGATAACAAAAACAAAACTTCAAACATTTATTCGTGACGCTATCTATATTAAACAACGTTTCAATTAAGGGCGTGTAACTCTTATGGTAGAGCGCCCGTTGCGCATGCGAGTGGCAGGGGGTTTGATTTTTGTCACCTCCAAAGATTTTTGTTTCTTTTCATTCTACATGATTGTTTAATTATAAAAACAAATAATGTTAAATTTTAAATTTAGCTTGTTTTAATAGATGGGGGTGTAGCTCATATGGTAGAGCGCTCGTATTGCATGCGAGAGGCACAGGGTTCGATTTCCGACACCTCCAAGAATTGTGTTTAAAAATCAAGAATTATTTCATATGTTTTTTCAAACAGATAAAATTAAACCATTTTTTTCAACAAATGATTGTGTACTTTTTTCTTCATGGCAACAAAAACGTAACCTCTCACACACAATTAAGGGCGTGTAACTCTTATGGTAGAACGGCAGGCGAGTGACACGAGATTTGATTCCACTCACCTCCATAGATTTTTGTTTTTTTCATCATACATGATTGTTCAATGATAAAAAAGAAATAATGTCAAATTTTAAATTTAGCTTATTTTAACATATATGGGTGTAGCTCATATGGTAGAGTGCTTGCTTTGCATGTGAGAGGCACAGAGTTCGATTCCCTTCAAAAACAATAATTTATTTCATAGAATATTTCAAACAGATAAAATTTAACCATTTTCAACATTGTGTACTTTTTTCTTCTTGGCAACAAAAACGCTAACTCTCACACACATATATTCGTGACACTAATTATTGAGCAATAGCTCATATGGTAGAGCGCTCGCTTTGCATGCGAGTGGCCCGCGCTTCGATTCCCCCCACCCCGAAAGATTCTAACAAGTTCTTCTATCCTTTCAAGACCAAAAATAACATAAAAGAATATAGCTAAGCTTGGAAAACCAAATAACTCTAATAATTGTAAGTTCTTATAAGAAGCGATTTTTTTTTTAACTTGATTACTCGAATTGTGTTTAATGCATATGGTAAGCGCGCAGGCACTAGGTTCGATTGCTTGTAGGTCCATGAATTATGGTTAATTATATGTTAATCTAAGTACATTATTTAAAACAATCCTAATTAACCATATCAATAAATACTTAAATGATCCATAAAAATGTTATATGTTTATTTAAAAATAAAATTTTGTTTCATATAAACTTTCAAAGAGGAAAACATTCATTTATTTCCATATAAGATTGTGTACTTTATGATAACAAAAACAAAAATTCTCACAAACATTTATTCGTGACACTATCTATATTAAACAACATTTCAATTAAGGGCGTGTAACTCTTATGGTAGAGCGCTCGCTTCGCAGGCGAGTGGCAGGGGGTTTGATTTCAGTCACCTCCAAAGATTTTTGTTTCTTTTCATCCTACATGATTGTTTAATGATAAAAAGAAATAATTTTAAAATTTAAATTTGGCTTATTTCAACAGATGGGGGTGTTGCTTATATGGTAGTGCACTCACTTTGCATGTGAAAGGCACAGGGTTCGATTCCCTACACCTCAATTGATTGTGTTTCAAAACTAATAAATTATTTCATATAATTTTTCAAACATTTAAAATTAAACCATTTTATTAAACATAAGATTGTGTACTTTTTTTGAAGGGAACTCGGACACTTCCCTTGCACAGTCTCTGGTGGAGACGGGGAAATTGTAGTGGGGGCAAAAGTCTCGTAATCTTTTGAGTATCGAGATGGCCGGTAACCTGGCTATAGAAGCTCCCATGTGGTTTAGAATGAGTATCCACATAGCCAGGACTACGGGGACTTCATTTTACAGGGAATAGTCTGAGAACAAAGTGCGGGCGAAGGAGGAATTTCCTTGCCTTGTCATGAGCAACAATCAACTGATCTTGCTATCTACGAGACAACATAGCTGGGTTGGGTGGGATGTGAAGAAATGGAAATAGCATGCATTCCCCTTGCCCGGTACTAAGAGGTTTCATTCCCCGTATCGCATCCCTAGCCCTGAGATATTGATATTAGGAGTTGGGTGCTTGAGAAGGACCAATTAGAGGCAGGAAATGCATCCATTCCATCCATGTACATATCAAAAACGGGAGGTCATCAGGCAACTTATCTGAACCAGACAAGGAGCTTAGTTGGTTGTCGGCAAGTCTGTCCCCTTTGGATACAGATGAAAGACTGCATGGGCTTTCGCTCTCGCCCTAAACGAATGAATTGACGGAGAGGGAGAGGAAGCTACCTGGTTCGAGCACCAAAGACCTTCAAGTTGGGTTGGGGCTCTCCGCTCCCGCTTCTATCTCGAGATCATTCCGAGGGGACCGGCTAGATCAAGACTAGGAGAGATGATCCTAGAACGAGAAGAAATTTAATCCATACACTCGATCCATTGCTTCTACCCCTCCCCGATGCAGCCAGCCCGGGACCCGGACTCGGATTGAAGCCACTGTAGTTCAGATGCAGCCTGACGACTGAGTGAAGGCTGGGAGTGGGCTGCTCTGGTACGATCTAAAACGATCCCACATTCCAGAAAGAACTGGACAATGGGAAGCCTTCGTCGAGTAATGGTAAACGGGCTAGTCCCCGAAAAAGCCCCGCCCTATCTTACTAATAATAAGAAAGGGGCTCAAAATCAGTTGTTCCTAGGTTCTCAGTAACGTGGCGAGTCAGCGGGCAGGAGGGAGCTTTGGAAGCTTACCTTGACTTGTTGTCCGGGCGGATAACACAGCTACCCGCTATTTTCAAACACAGAAGAAGCTTCACCCATCCCCAATTTTGAGTTCGATTTATGGCAAACAAGGAATTTCCGGCAATAAGGATATCGTAAACATAGTTTGACAATATTCTAATCTCACCATCCATTATTCGAGTTTCAATACAATGATCGTCGAAATTCATTCGAAATCCCATATCGCTAATAGCTTGATGAAACTTAAGGTACCACTGTCGGGAAGACAGTTTCAAGTCATATAAAGAAAGACTTTCTTAGCTTGCAAACCTTATCTTTATGCCCAAGAACCTCAAAACCTGGCCTGGAGGTTGTACCATATATATAAATCCCCGAGTTCACATTTCAAAACTAAGTTTTGACATCCCCATCTGATGTCATTCAAAATCCAAATGAGCGACCATAGCAGCGACAATTCTAATAGATGTAAACTTCGCCACAGGAGCAAATGTTTCTTCATAATCAATCCCACCCCATTGTGAGATGTGAGAAGCCACGAGCAACCAATCGCGCCAACGAGATAAAAATCGAGTCGTCACTCTTGCGCTTCACCTGTCATACCCTAACTACATGGAACGAGACAATTCGATTGGCTTCACTCCTTCTGGTAATCGGACAAGTTCCCATGTCTCATTCTTCTTTAAGGTTCAGGCAGAAATCTCCTCTTTCATCGCATTCTCCCACTGTTTCAGGCCCTTAGCTTCTTCAAATGAGCTTGGCTCTTCCACTTTCTGGAGAGGCACAAGACTGTGAAAGTGTCACAGTGTCTGCATAGCAGGCTTCTGTATACTTTGGATTGATTGGGCTTTCTGATCCTTGTCGATCTTCTAAGTCGGCTATCAAGCACTGGGCCTTCAGCAGGGATCCTCTTGAATATCTTGTTGCTCTCTTCTAGAGCAGCATGCATCACTCTTTTTCTACGGGTCTCGGGCCTTGGGATTTTTTTTTTCAGACAGGAGGGCTTCGTGCAGCTGATTTTTTTTTACTCAGGTCCAGAGTTACTCACAATATCAGGCTCTTGTTGCTCAGGTGCTTGTGCCCGCATACGGAAGTCTAGCATCCTGGAATCCGACAGTACTACATTTTCGGAGGACCACCATGATGATGCCTCATCGAAAACGACATGTGGAGATACAGATTTTGTAGTCGGGTCAATGCACCTCAACCTCTGTTGATCATAGCCGACAAAGATGCACCAACTAGCATAGCCGCCTTCTTCTCCAGCTTCGTCCGTAACTGCTCAGAACACATAGCAGATGCAGCCAAAGACTTTTCAATGTTGGTAATTAAAAGCTAATTTTGCTTGGTTTTTTTTAAAAAAAAATTGTGGTTGTACGTTCTTCGCATGCATCATGCTTTGACAAGTTTCGCCCTTTTTCCTTTCTGCAACTCCATTTTGCTGTGGAGTGTGTTGTGTGAGCAACTAAACGGATGACGGACCTTCAAATAATCATCAAACCCTTGCAACGTGTATTCTCCACCATTTTCAGTCCTCAGGCATATTTTTCTTTGATTGAGTTCATTTTCCACCCCTCGTGTTCTTGAGGATCTTCACTCTCATTTCCTTGGCCAGAGCACAGTCTCAACAAAGTAATCATTCGATAACCCTCTTATTCTTTCTCTTCTTCTTCTTTTTTCATCTTTTTTCTTGAAACCTTTTAACGGGACTGGTTTTGATCAATCTTTCTTCTGTTTACAGGTCCGAGTTATTTGGGTTTTGTCTTCAACGCCACAGATTTCCCATCAGAGGACTATAGGAGGTGGCACTGCCGACTGCCCGTTGGCAGCAACGCTATCTGAGTATGAGCGGGTTCTGGTGCTTGAAAGAGGCGGTGTTCCGTACGGAAAGCCTAATCTGATGACCCAAGAAGGCTTCCTCACCACTCTCATGGAGGTCGATGCTTTCGACTCCCCGGCGCAAGCCTTCGCCTCCGACGACGACGTCCCCAATGCCCGAAGCCGGGTTCTATAGTCGAGCAGATCAATAATTCTACGGAAGGTCAATGGTTAATTGGGACCTCCGAGTGGTGAGCCAGTCCTATGAGTGGGTTGAGAGGGCTATCGTATTTAGGTTAGGCCGGAGCTCAAGAATTGTAAATCGGCAGTCAGAGACTGGCTATTGGAAGTCGGTGTTGATCCCTATAATGGGTTTACTTTGGATCATTCAGTGGGTACCAAGATTGGTGGTTCGACATTCGATAGTTCTGGTCATAGACATAGTGTTGCTGATCTCCTCAGCTATGCGAAAGCTTCGAATATTCGAGTGCATATATGTCTATGCAAGCTATGCAAGTGTTGAAATAATTCTTTTAGCCTCTTCTTCACGAATCGAAGCAATCAGCAATTGGGGTTGTTTTTCGCGACCAAAGAGGGCCATCTAATGCTGCGGCTCTCGGAAGCCCACAACTTCTGCTTCTGAGTGGCATTGGACGGAGGTCGTCCCTCTCATTGTGAGGAATTCTTGTGTCTCAGCATTTGCCTTATTTGGGACAATTCCTCTATGATAACCCCCGAAATGGCATCTCAAAGTCAAAAAAAAAAAATTGTGCCCCCAATGCCATTGGAGCACTCTCTGGGCAATTCAGGGGCAGGGCCTTACCTTGAAGCAACTTCCAATGTCATACCTTTTGTCTCCCTTGCTCGCTCTGTTTTCATTAGGAACCCAGCTTCACCATTGTATCTCACTGTGGCCACTCTGATGGAGAAGATTATTGGGCCACTCTCCGCAAGTTCACTCTGGTTGCCATCTACGGATGTCAGGGTTAACCCAATTGTCCGGTTCAACTACTTTAGTAATCCAGGTGATGTGGAGCGGTGTGTGAATGGCACCCGCAAAATCGGTGATGTACTGAGGAGCCGTTCCATGGAGGATTGGTAGATCTACTTTTGGGGTAGTCCAAATTCGAGTTGTCGAGACTCGCCAAAATAAAATTTATAAGCCTATTAACCAAAGCTTTGCAGCTAGTGGTAACAAGGTCGATCCACAAAGAAGGTTATGATTAAAATTAAATTGAACTTGAAATTAATTAATCGATTGGGTTTTTGTAACGGGGGGATTTGTAAGCATGCAAATAAGGGAATAAAACGCTAATGGAGAAATAAAAGAGAGAGAGACGAGTGCACGGTTTGGGGATTTTCGGGATTTATTTGTTAGACATTCTTCAGCTTATCATTTAACACAATCCTAAGGCGAGCAGTTTGTAATACACACAGTCAGTTACCCGAGAAGCCCCAAGGTAACCGGCTCCATAGAAATCAATTAGACCACACAGTTCTAATCAAACATTATCTAAAGTTGCATTAGGGTGATCAGCCCCAAATTGACTCTAAATAGTCACTAGCATACCGCGACAGACATTCGATCACGTAATCTAATTGCTAACTGGCTACCCGCAAACGTTGTATGTAACCAACAACCATCATGCATGACTCGATACTCCGGTTTAATTTTATTATTCTGTGTTACTAGTCGAATAGTGAGAGGCACGACATCGCTACTCTTTAACGCTAACAAAATGCTAGAAAACACGAGTGTCAATCGGCGAAATCTAACATATGCATGGGATGAAGCAAGAATAATAAATGCATACAAATCAACCACCAAGTTTGAGATTATAGCATAGATTATCAAAGCTTAAAAATCTAACAAACAATCCCTCAAATTATCCCAAACCGCTCACTTTACCTTAGCCTTCCATGGGACGGATTGTCACTACCGCTCCAAGGAAGACCATGGAAGTCATCTCCAAGCTAATACAATTTAAAAGCTCCAAAACATGCCACAAATGGCGGAGCAAAGGTGAAAAATGGGGAAAAGTCGAGAGGAAGAAGATGAAAACCCGAAGAAGAATGGCTGAAAATCGTCCTTCAGCCGATTTAAATCGTCGTAGCGTCGAGACGCTAGGGCAGCGTCGCGACGCTACGCCCTAAGTAATCCGTGCGCGCCTCGCGATGGCGTCGAGACGCTAGGCAAGTGTCTCGACGCTGGCCCGATAACTTCTTGCGCGCGCCTCCTCCGGAGCGTCTCGACGCCGCAGCAGGGTCTCGACGCTTCTGCAGCGTCGAGCAAGCGTCTCGACGCTGATGCTCGACGCTTGCTTTCGGGGTGACAATGAGAATTAATGCTACATGCAATTGACTAAGCCTACAGAATCTAAGATGAGGTTGCTAAGTGCTCGATAGATGCAAGGGAGCAACAGAAAATTTTTAAAATTTTTAACATGAACCTAATAAATGCAAAACTCATGCAAAAACTAGATTATGTACGTGCTCAGATTTCCAACATGCATTTCCTAGATTTTCATCACTAGCAAGCAGTAAACAGAGTCCCAAGCACTTCAATATCAAAACAGCATTGCTCAACCAACTACACATGCAAATCCACAAACTCCACCCCCAACTTCAAAAGTTGGCATTGTCCTCAATGCCACTCAGTCAGATGCACAAAGTAAAAGGGAAAGAGAAACTACACTTCCCTAACTCTTTGTGAAGTTGGCGAGGGGAAGGAAGCGGCGCGCTCATCATCGAAGCCCAAAATTTTCCTCAACTTCCTCGATTGCTAAAAAAAAAACAGCAAACTAAGTAAGTCTAAATTACACTAAAAAGCAACAAAAAACAGCAACGAAACTAAAACAGAAAAAACATTTCAACACTCGGGTGCCTCCGAGAAGCGCAGAATTTTTAAAGTCGTTTGCTCGACTGAATTCTCTCCAAAGACTCATCCGTATTCTGATAGTGCGGGGGACGTTCCAATCTTGTCCTCTTCCACACTACACCTGCACACATCATTCAAAACTTTTTGCACTCTGATAACTCCATTTTGGAGCTATTAAATACTTCCTAATTATAGCTAAAGTCCGCTTTCAATTGATTAAATATATCTCTTTTGTAGGAGAAAAGCGGCAAAGAGCTCGTGCGTCCGTTGGACCCGTTTGAGAGCTTAAAGTGGAGTTTTAGCGCCCCGGGAATGCATCGGGAAGAGGGGAACTTGATCCGTGAAGAAACGGGCCAAAACAGCCTTGGAGAGGCAAAGCTTCAGCCCCAAACCCGAGAGCCAGCGTCGAGCTATAGCGTCGAGACGCTGGAAAAACCCGAGAGCAAGCGTCGAGTGATAGCGTCGAGACGCTAGCTCGACGCTGCCTTGGCGTCGAGACCCTGCTTGGCGTCGAGACGCTCCGGAGGAGGCGCGCGCAGGAATTTTATCGGGGCAGCGTCGCGATGCTGGCCTTGCGTCGCGACGCCATCGCGAGCGCGCGCGGAAAACTTAGGGCACAGCGTCGAGACGCTAGGCCTAGCGTCTCGACGCTACGACGATGGCAGAAGATAAATGACGATTTTTCTGCACTTTTTTGGGATCTTCTCCTTCATCTCTCCACCATTTTTAGAGCTTCCAATCTTCTTCTTCCTCGTTTTCTCTCTATTTTTCGTGGAGCTCCGCCATTGTTGGCATGCTAGTGAGCTCCACCTTCTTTGTAATACGTTGATGAATCATTCCATGGTCATTGTTGGAGCGGAATTGACAACCCGCGCCATGAGCGGCTAAGGTAAGGGTGAACGGTTTGGGATTAGTTTAGGGTGATTTTGTTAGACGTTTTTGGCTTTGATAATCTGATCTTGATGCATATTGGTTCTGTTTATTAGCATTTATCTACTTTGCTTAATCCAACGCGCATGTTAAAATACGACGATTGACACTCGAGTAGTTTCGCATGTTGTGTATGTTAAAGAGTAGCGATGTCGTGCCTCTCACTGCTCGACTAAGTAACACAGGTAGATAGAACTAAATCGAAGTATCGGGTCGGGTAGGATAATTGTTGATTGCATACGGCGTTTGCGGGCAATCTACTAGCAATTAGAATTCACGCTTGAATGTTCGTCGCGGTTAGCTAGTGACTGTCTAAGTTTACCTTAGGGCTGATCACCTTGATGTGAGCTTAGATAACGTGTAATTAGAACTGTGTGGTCTAATTAAAATCCATGGAGTCGGCTACTTTGGGGCTTCTCTGGTAGTCGTCCGCGTGCTCAATAAACTGTATTCCATGTTATTAGCATTAAATGATAAACCGAGTTTGTCTAACAATTGATCCCGAGACTCCCCAAACCATGCACACGTTCTCTTCATATTATTCTTTCTTCCGTTAGCTTTCTTACTATTTCTCTTGCATGATAAAAACCCCCCGTTACCAAAATCAATCAATTAATTAAATCCCAATTTCGTTAGTAATTTCAATTTTCCTATTCCTTGGATCGACCCTGTTACCACTGGCTACAAAGCCTTGGTCATAGGCTTTATAAATCGTATTTTGGCAAGCCTCGACAGCTTGAGATTAAGCGATAGTTCAAAATATCGCCCACCACACTCTTCGTGCCTCAAGCACGTGAATATCACATTTGTTAGTGCAAAAAACAACATTCACATCAATTAAATTCAGATCAGATTTTTTTACCGAGACATGAGAATCATCCCTCAAGCGCGAGGTAAGACTCCCATTCTCATCATACTCAACACATGCAATATTCTCCACAGATTTGTTTTCAAATAACGAAAATTCATGCACTGTATCATCAAACTCTAAGGAAATGACACCCTTAAACACATCGATTTTGACCCTAGCGGTCTTAAGAAAAGGGCGTCCTAACAGCATAGAGGACGAAGCATGCAGAGATTTTTCATTCATATCAAGCACAAGAAAATCAGCAGGGAACATCATATCTCCTACCCTAACAAGAACATCCTCGACCTTCCCTCTAGGACATATACTCGACCCGTTAGCTAACTGGACAACCACGTCACACTCATGCAATTCATTTAGGTTCAGTTCAAGAAATAAAGCATAAGACATAACGTTCACAGAAGCTCCTAGATCAAGCATGGCATTTTTGACTATTTTACTACCTATCATGCAAGAGATAGTAAAAGTACCTGGGTCGTTGCACTTGGCGGGCAACGTACCTGGGAGGATCGCAGAAATATTCTCCTTTTTCTTCTCAGTCCCTCTGGACGTCCTCTTCTTTGTGCACCAGCTCTTGAGGAATTTGGCATATTTTGGCACTTGGCTCACTGCCTCAAGGAGCGGAATGTTTACCATCACCTTCTGGAAGGTACGCAGGACCTCCTCATCTTCGGTCTCCAAAGTAGGCTTCGCAAGCCTACTAGGGAAGGGTGCTCTGGCAACATCCTCTTGCACTCTGATTTCTTCTTTCTTCTCAACATTCAGATTCTCGGGAGCAGTCTGGGCGGACTCATTCAGGCTGTCCTTGGCTTCCTTCACGGCTCTGGAGGAAAGTGATTTCTCACTCCTCAGCTGGATCGAACTCACGTTCTCACATGAGTTTACCGTGGTTTGGGAAGGAAGCTTCCCGGAGCTCTTGCTCTCAATCTTACTGATCGACACCGCCATTTGTGTCAGCTGCTTGTTCAAATTTTGCAGCTCGGCTTTGTGGGAGTTTAGCTCTTCTCGAGCTTCTTTCTGAAACTGGCTGGTCGTCGTGACGATTGTCCTTACCATTTCTTCCAATGAGCTGGAGGAGCTCGAGGCTTAAGCTTGGGTGGAAGTGATAGGCCTATCGTGGGACTGGCCTTGGAAGCGTTGTTGTCATTCCCTATTCCCATAACTGAAATTGGGGTGATCGCGCCAACCGGGGTTGTATGTATTCGAATAAGGATCATACTTCCTCGGGTTGGAAGCATATCCCCCGATTGCGTTCACCTCCTCCGCCTCGCGGTTTCCTCCGACAAACGTTTTCAACATATTTCCAATTTCGGCCACCTCGGCCCTCATTTCCGTCATCTCATGGCTCTGGGTCACACTGTGAACTTGCCCGTGCCCTCGAATACCAAACTGCTGCGAGTTGGCTGCCATGTTCGCAATTAGATGCTTGGCCTCAATTGGGGTCTTATCAATCAAAGCCCCACCGCTCGCTGCGTCTATCATCTGCCGATCATGAGGCGTCATACCCTCATAGAAATACTGAATTAAGAGTTGGTCGGCTATCTGATGATGCGGGAAGCTTGCGCACAGGCGCCCAAAGCGTTCCCAGTACTCATGCAGGGACTCACCCACGTCCTGAGTGATCCCGTAAATTCTCTTTCTCAGTGTCGTGGCCAAGGACGCAGGGAAGTATTTTTCCAGGAAAACCCTCTTCATGTCCTGCCACGTTGTTATCGATCCGGAGGGCAGATAGTAAAGCCAGTCTTTGGCTTTGTCCTTGAGCGTAAAGGGGAATGCCCTCATATTCAGCTGCTCCTCCGTCACTCCTGCGGGCTTCATCCCCGCACAGACGCAGTAAAACTCCATCAAGTGCTTATTCGCGTCCTCCCCTGCATTGCCATGGAAAGAAGGCAACTGGTGAATTAAACCTGACTTTAATTCAAAATTACCTGCTACCACGGGGTAGTTGATGCACAAGGGCTGCAAATTTAAGTCTGGCGCTGCCAGCTGTTTCATCGTCCTCGGCGCTTCTCCTTGCGCCATCTCCTCAACAAAGAAGGGATTGCCTTCTTCCTCAAACAGTCTTTGTCCCTCGCGGGCCTCTCTTCTCAACCGCCGCTCTTCTCTTTCGATCTCAGGTATAAACTGCAGTCCACTAATCTCAGAAGAACGGGTCATACACAAACAAAAATTTTAACATACAAAGAGAAACAGGAAAAATTTTCAGCAACCAACCAATCAACCAAAATCAAATTCGAACATAATTTTAATCAAATTTTGCCTTCTCCCCGGCAACGGCGCCAATTTTTGGTAGATCTACTTTTGGGGTAGTCCAAATTCGAGTTGTCGAGACTCGCCAAAATAAAATTTATAAGCCTATTAACCAAAGCTTTGCAGCTAGTGGTAACAGGGTCGATCCACAAAGAAGGTTATGATTAAAATTAAATTGAACTTGAAATTAATTAATCGATTGGGTTTTTGTAACGGGGGGATTTGTAAGCATGCAAATCAGGGAATAAAACGCTAATGGAGATATAAAAGAGAGAGAGACGAGTGCACGGTTTGGAGATTTTCGGGATTTATTTGTTAGACATTCTTCAGCTTATCATTTAACATAATCCTAAGGCGAGCAGTTTGTAATACACACGGTCAGTTACCCGAGAAGCCCCAAGGTAACCGGATCCATAGAAATCAATTAGACCACACAGTTCTAATCAAACATTATCTAAAGTTGCATTAGGGTGATCAGCCCCAAATTGACTCTAAATAGTCACTAGCATACCGCGACAGACATTCGATCACGTAATCTAATTGCTAACTGGCTACCCGCAAACGTTGTATGTAACCAACAACCATCATGCATGACTCGATACTCCGGTTTAATTTTATTATTCTGTGTTACTAGTCGAATAGTGAGAGGCACGGCATCGCTACTCTTTAACGCGAACAAAATGCTAGAAAACACGAGTGTCAATCGGCGAAATCTAACATATGCATGGGATGAAGCAAGAATAATAAATGCATACAAATCAGCCACCAAGCTTGAGATTATAGCATAGATTATCAAAGCTTAAAAATCTAACAAGCAATCCCTCAAATTATCCCAAACCGCTCACTTTACCTTAGCCGTCCATGGGACGGATTGTCACTACCGCTCCAAGGAAGACCATGGAAGTCATCTCCAAGCTAATACAATTTAAAAGCTCCAAAACATGCCACAAATGGCGGAGCAAAGGTGAAAAATAGGGAAAAGCCGAGAGGAAGAAGATGAAAAACCGAAGAAGAATGGCTGAAAATCGTCCTTCAGCCGATTTAAATCGTCGTAGCGTCGACACGCTAGGGCAGCGTCGCGACGCTACGCCCTAAGTAATCCGCGCGCGCCTCGCGATGGCGTCGAGACGCTAGGCAAGCGTCTCGACGCTGGCCCGATAACTTCTTGCGCGCGCCTCCTCCGGAGCGTCTCGACGCCGCAGCAGGGTCTCGACGCTTGCTCTCGGTTTTGGGCTGGAAAATTGCCTCTCCTAGGCAATTTTGGTCCGCTTCTTCTTGGACTGACTTGTCCTTTTCCCGATGCACTCCCGGGGCATTAAAACTCCGCTTTTAGCTCCGAAACGGGTCCAATGGACGCATGAGCTCTTTGCCGCATTTCTCCTACAACCGAGATAATTTAAACATTTAAATGCGGAATTTAGCTATAATTAGGAAGTATTTAATAGCTCCAAAATGGAGTTATCAAGGATTTCCAATTCAGGGAATGGTTTGGGGGCCGAGATTGAAGATACGTTGGGCCTGCATTGCCCGTTGATCAATCAAATGATCGGCTGATGGGAGAGTTTTGTCGTCGCACAGTGAGTACTATATGGCACTACCATGGTGGATGCCTTGTGGGCAAGGTAGTTGATCTCAATTTCAGGGTTATTGGGATTGATGCTCTCCGAGTTGTTGATGGTTCGATATTCACTGTATCACCAGGGACCAATCCACAGTCCCCTCTTTTGATGCTTGGACGGTCAATGTGTTTGTTGTTATCTGAATGCTTTAGTATTTTTGTTGGTTCGTTTTGGCAGGTATGTTGGTATGAAGATATTCAGAGAGAGAATGATCTCGAGTTGACCACTTACCCTGTTGTGCCAAAAGGAACTATAAGTGGACTTTGCTGCTAATCTGCTAGCCATTTACCAGTATTTCCTCTTATGCTTCTGTTTTTGGGTTTTTTCTGTGATGTGTACTTTCTGTCTTTGAAGATACAGAGAAGGCTAGTTTAGGAGTCACATTTTGTTGATTCATTCATTCAAAGAATAAGAGTGTATGATAAGAAATTGTTGTTACTTGTTGCAGAAATTCAAGTAGCATTTTACAAACTGCTTTTTTGATTGATGTTGATGAAAACCTCACGCAGGTTGTTTATGTCACGTATATTTCTTAGTCTATGATTTATGAGGTTGACTGGGCCTCCATGTGTTTGTCTGTGTGTGGTTTCTGAACTAGGAGCGCTTGGAATTTATTTCCAACTCATATACTATCAAATGGTAGCTCTCATTCTCTTCTCTTATGAGAGATAGGCGCTATACGGCCATTTCTCTTTAGACAAATGACTGTCCCATTCCATTGCTGGAAAATCCAGAGTAGGATTCAGCCGCGTGGTGAATGAAACAACATTCATTGAATGAGTTGACGCTAAACCTCCTGATCTTTCAGAGAGTAAGAGATGTCTGCATTCTTGGATTAACTAGAATTAATAGTAGTCGAAACTAGGGGGCCACGTAAACTATTCACAGGAGGTATGCTAATTAATGATCTACTGATGTAGCTAGTGTTACTGAAGTTGCTGCTAGATATGCTATTAGCTTAACTGGCTCTAAACCCTCCTACCCGATAAAGGAATTCCATTTCAGGTGCTTCACGAGATCATCAAAAGACTCCACCGCCGCATCATAAAAGACCTCTTTCTATACGTCCTCCTTGATCCGGGAGCCCTTTCTTGTTGCATTCAATAAGCCAACTTATTTTTCTGGGGACATCCTTGCCCTATACAAAAGAGGGAGCCTTTAATTGGTTTCAGACCGAACTGAGTCTAGTTCGGAAGTAGGTGTCCCTTCTTAGACTAACATCAGTCTAGATCAATGCCTTCCCATAATGGATGTGAAGTGTCCTTAGCGAATCTAAGTCGGTGTGGCCACAATCTTATATATATATATATATATGCCTATTGTTGACCTATCGAATGGATCACTCCATTTTGGTCTGACTTTCAAAGATGAGAGCTGGAAAGCGTGCCCTTCCTTTTGTAGGCTACTTTTTTCCCTCATCCTGAATGAACTTGGCCAGCTCAAGATTCATCTTCTTATCTATAGGCATAAATTTCTAGCTTTGTTCCCAAACTAGCCCTTGTTTCAGGGGCAAGGTTGAGATCTCTGTGGAATAGCGCTCAATTAGCTTAGTAATTACCTTAGCCTGTCTTTTGTAATTACTAAGTTAATTTTTCCTTTCTTAAGTAGACTTGATTAACTAAACTCTTTTAATCTTTCTTCGTCTCGTTTCTAGACTTCCATTTTTCTTTCTTTATACCTTTTTCAAGGTCTACCAAGACAGAGAAAGATGAACCAAGGCATCAGCTTTCTTCTTCAACTACACCCTTCCATAGAAAAAGGATGGTTTGATCCGAGTCGAGACTGACCTAGTGAGGGATATCGGGGTTAGTAGTCAATCATGAGGACGTTTGTCCCCGGCATAAGCCATTTGAAGGTTATCCGAAGTATATAACTTAAGATAAACTTAAGATGAAGGGCCTTGAAGAAAAGTCCAGATTGACTCACTAACTTCCGAACGTTCTTTGCGAACAAGTAGTCTCCAATGCAATGTTCCTTGTTAAGACCTTCAAGGATGATGAGTTGAATCTTGTTTCTCAATCTACCTCCTAACGCTGTAAGGCGTTGTCGGTACATCGTCCGCCCTATCTTTCTCTTTTTCTTTTTATTTAAGCAATTTGACCTGACCCTAGTTTTGACCCACCCTCTTACCCCCTGACTTCCTACACCTAACAATCTATGATATGAGAAGTTTCTGAGAATTTAGAGAGAAAACTAGCAATGTATATCTTTATTGTTTATGATGAAAAATACACTAATAAGGTTTATAAAGCTAGGGTTTCAAAAGGAAGTAGTAAAAGACTAAACTACCCTCAATAACAAATAATAATAGAATAATATATGTTAACATCCCCTCGTAAACTCACGATGCTACCGCTATAAGCATTGAGAGTTTGTCAGACAAAAAACGGAAGCGCGAAACCGAGTGTGCCTTAGTAAACATGTCAGCAATCTGTAGGGAAGAGGGAACAAAAGGCAATGTGATGGTGCCAAGCTGAAGATGATGACGGGTGACATGACAATCAATCTCAATATGCTTGGTTCGCTCATGAAAAACTGAATTACGGGCTATCTGAATGGCACTTTGATTGTCACAATATAATGGAGTAGAATGATGAAGATAAACACCCATATCTGCAAGCAACCAACGTAACCAAACAATTTCACAAGTAGTCGAGGCCATGGCACGATACTCAACTTCAGTAGAGGATCGAGAAATAATATTTTGTTTCTTACTCTTCCACGAAATAAGCGAATCACCAAGAAAAATACAGAATCCAGTGGTCGACTTGCGATCCGTAGGATCACCAGCCCAATCAGCATCAGAGTAAGCTCGCAAGTCTAAAGATGATGTGGAAGGAAACAAAAGACTCTGAAATTGAGTGCCTCGAAGGTACCTGAGAATACGAAGAACTGCAGCCCAATGAACTGTAGTAGGAGCAGTGACAAACTGACTAACCACATGAACAGCATGCGCAATATCTGGACGAGTCACAGTAAGATAGACCAAGCTCCCAACAACAGTACGATATAAACTGGGATCCAACAAAGGAAAACCATCTGACAGAGAGTACCGAGCATTGGTCTCAAGAGGAGTATCGACAATCTTGTTGTCAGTGAGACGTGCACGATCAAGCAAATCAGCTATATACTTTGACTGAGATAAGAGATAACCTTTAGAGGAACAAGCGACCTCAATGCCCAGAAAGTAACGTAGCACGCCCAAGTCTTTCATAGCAAAACAACGAGATAACTCGGTTTTTAAATATTCTATTCCATCACAATCATCACCAGTAATAATCATATCATCAACATACAAGGATAATAAAATACGACCTGCACTCGTACGCTTCACAAACAATGCAGAATCATGATGACTAGGAATAAAACCAAGTGAAATGATCACCGTGGAAAATTTTTCAAACCAAGCACGAGGTGCTTGTTTGAGATCATAAAGTGCTTTGCGAAGCCTACACACTTCATCAGGTTTATGGGCAACACCGGGAGGAGGCGTCATATAAACTTCTTCATGAAGATCACCATTCAAGAAGGCATTCTTGACATCCATCTGAGATATTTTCCATCGACAAACAGAAGCCACTGCAATCATAGTGCGAACAGTCGTCATTTTTGCCACAGGAGCAAAAGTTTCTTCATAATCCATACCATACTCTTGAGAGTAACCTTTAGCAACAATTCGAGCCTTGTATCGTTCAATTGATCCATCAGATTTAGTTTTAATCTTATAGACCCAACGAGAGCCGATGGTACGTTTTCCGGATGGCAATGGAACTAAATCCCACGTATGAGTCTGGTGTAGAGCGGTAAGTTCCTCAGCCATAGCATCCTGCCAAAGCGGATCACAAACAGCCTCTCTAAAGAATAAAGGCTCTGATAGACGATGAATAGAAGCAACAAATGAAGCAAATGAACTAGAATAAGAAGAATAAGCAAAATCTGGTAGTTTAGTAGACTTACGAACATGAGTGGACTTACGAGGAGGATCATCCGCAACCTCAGGAGATGAATGAGTGGTCGTAGAAGGAGGAAGAGAGGTGGATGTCTCGACAACCAAAGTATCAGATTCTATTGCGCTATCAGTAGGAGGTAGAATTGGGGTTGGAGCTTCTTCAGTGTCAATATTGAAGGGATCAATGAGAATGAGATCTGACTGTGTCATGTTATGAGAACTAGCAGGAATAGAGAAGAAATGAATATGCTCTAAAAACACAACATGACGAGAGACGTACAATTTTTGACTAACTGGATCAAAACAACGATATCCCTTTTGACCAACACCATAACCCAAGAAAACACATAAGGCAGACCGAGGAGACAATTTGTTGCGCTCGACGTGAGGCCGGAGAACAAAACAAGTACATCCAAAGACACGCAATGATGAATAATCAGGCACAAATCCATATAATTTTTCGAAAGGAGATAGACCTGAGTTATGTGAGGTTGGGATTCTATTAATCACATGAGCAGCGGTAAGAATCGCTTCCCCCCAAAACGCACTAGGAACGTCGGCTGACAACAAAAAAGATCGAGTTGTTTCAACAAGATGACGATGTTTCCTTTCAGCAACGCCATTTTGTTGAGGAGTGTCAGTACAAGAGGTCTGGTGTATAGTCCCATCAGAAGCAAGTAGATGGGAAAATTCGTTAGAAGTGTATTCACCCCCCAAATCACAACGAAAACACTTTATGACAGTCGAATGTTGAGTTTTCACAAGAGCTCTAAAATTGTTGAAAATCATAAGATAGTCAGACCTACATTTCATAAGATAAACCCAAGAATAACGAGTATAATCATCAATAAATGACACATAATATCTGGACCCCCCTTTTGTGGGTACAGGAGAAGGTCCCCACACATCAGAATGCACAAGATCGAAAGGAGCAGAAGAAAATGAAGTACTTTTATAAAAAGGTAAGGCTGAAAATTTTGCCAATTTACAACCACTACAATTAGAGATATCATGACAGTCAAAATTTCCTAAAGCTCCTGTAGACACCAAAAACTGTAAACGAGACGCGGAAACATGACCTAAACGAGAATGCCATAAATAAAAGATAGGAGACGAATGACTCAAACGAAAGGATGACAAATCCACACTAGAGGCTGCAACATCTGATACTTTGAGTTGATCCAAAACATAGGGCCCCCCTTGCCTACGGCTTGTCCCAATCACCTTCTGAGATCGTGGGTCCTGTATGGAACAAGTGGAAGAAGAAAAAGAGACTAAGTAACCAGATTCACATAATTGACTAACAGAGACAAGATTAAGAGTAAGACTAGGAATATAATAAACATCAGAGAGAGACACAGAAGATGTAACAATGGAACCAACACCTACTAATGGCATAGGAGTTCCATCTGCAGTCACAATTGATATAGAAGAATAAGGAGACAAAGAAAGAAAATAGGACAAATGAGGAGACATGTGATGAGAGGCACCTGAATCCAAGACCCATAATGAAGAAGACATATGTTGGGATATACCTGAGGTACTAGACGAAGACAAACCTTTTTTAGATGAGGCTGACATAGCATGGGGCTGTGAGCTGAGAAACTGTTTAAATTGCTCAAATATGTAGGGATCCAAAGATGGGGCAGCCACTCCATTATGACTAGGAATATAATAAACATCAGAGAGAGACACAGAAGATGTAACGATGGAACCAACACCTACTAATGGCATAGGAGTTCCATCTGCAGTCACAATTGATATAGAAGAATAAGGAGACAAATAAAGAAAAGAGGACAAATGAGGAGACATGTGATGGGAGGCACCTGAATCCAAGACCCATAATGAAGAAGACATATGTTGGGATATACCTGAGGTACTAGACGAAGACAAACCTTTTTGAGATGAGGCTGACATAGCATGGGGCTGTGAGCTGAGAAACTGTTTAAATTGCTCAAATATGTAGGGATCCAAAGATGGGGCAGCCACTCCATTATTAGACTGAGGTGGTCGATATGTCTCCAGTTGATACTGTTTGGCAAAATTAGATTGTGTGTACAATCTAGCCAAATGATCCCAAATCTCTTTAGCAGTCTCATATTTTGCCAACTGAGCACCAATAGAATGCGTAACAGAATTATTAATCCATGTGATAATATTCGAATTGTCAGCCTCCCAAACATCTAATAAGGAAGCATAGTCTTCATCCATGTTGTTTACAGGTTTGACTCGCACACCTTTGATATAACTCCACATCGATTTTCCTCGCAGAAATTTTTTCATAACATAACTCCAATATGAATAATTTTTACCGTCCAATTGTACGCTAATCGACTGAAGAGAATCATCCTTACGATTCGACATAGTGAATACCAAATCTTCAAATTAACAAAGCCAACAAAACCAAACAAAAGGAAAAGAAAGTTGAGGAGGAATACCAAATTTGTCTCTGTATAAACCAATATATGGCTGCAATAAACCAAAATTGTTTATGCCCAGTAAACACAATCCACCTCAATTTCAATATTTCCTTCACTTTCAACTTGCCACGATAAACCAATCAAACCTCAATTTCAATATTTCCTGCTTGAATATAAACCAATATATGGCTGCAATAAACCAAAAATTGTTTCTGCCCAGTAAACACAATCCACCTCAATTTCAATATTTCCTTCACTTTCAACTTGCCACGATAGATTTTCTTTTTGTCACCGCCGAAGGTTGAAAAACAAGAAGCAACTAATTTTCATCTTCTTCATCCCAAGAACAACGTGCTCTGATACCATGAGAATTTAGAGAGAAAACTAGCAATGTATATCTTTATTGTTTATGATGAAAAATACACTAATAAGGTTTATAAAGCTAGGGTTTCAAAAGGAAGTAGTAAAAGACTAAACTACCCTCAATAACAAATAATAATAAAATAATATATGTTAACCGTTTCTACAGCATTGAGAGTGATTCCTATCATCAGTGATGTCACTATCATTGCTAAGGCTCTGGCCCTTCCTTGTGTTCTTGTTTCTTCCATTCCGGAGACCCCTCTTTCCTCGAATCATTTCGCAATGCTTGTATGAATACTATGAGAAGTTGCTACAACATTGAGAGTGATTCCTATCATCAGTGATGTCACTATCATTGCTAAGGCTCTGGCCCTTCCTTGTGTTCTTGTTTCTTCCATTCCGGAGACCCCTCTTTCCTCGATTCGTTTCGCAATGCTTGTATGAATACTATCGTTCGGAGTACGGGAGTGCGGTGGTCGGGGTCAGGGTCGGGCGGCCGGAGTGCGGTGGTCGGGGTCAGGGTCAGGCGGTCGGAGTGCGGTGGTCGGGGTCGGGGTCGGGCGGCCGGAGTGCGGTGGTCGGGGTCGGGGTCGGGCGGCCGGAGTGCGATAGTCGACGACGGTCGGAGATGGTCGGTGAGGGACGATGGTGGTCGAAGGAGGTTGATGGGTGGAGAATTAAGTAGGTTTTTCAATTAAACACCCAAAAACATTTTTTCCAAAAGTTAATATTAAGTGTTTCATCCAAAATGCATTATTTCAAAAACTAATTCTTCAAAAATTTATTTTGGATGGTTGCCAAACACCTCAATTTATTCCAAAATGACTTTTTTCAAAATTTAAACACTTAGGAATCTAAACCAAACACACCCTAAGAGTCTTTGGTTGTGTGAGGTTTATCCATCAAAGCCAAGGCAAATTGAAGCCTAGAGCAACAAGATGCATGTTTATTGGCTTTAGAGAAGGTGTTAAAGAATTTAGGCTTTGGCATCCCACTGAAAGAAGATGCATTAATAGCCGAGATGTGACATTTAGAGAGGAAGAAATGTTCATGGAAAGAGAGACTCAAACTACAAACACAGACAAGACCTCTAGACTTGAAATTGAGGTGGAACAATGATAACTCTCCAAATAAGAGTTATTTAGGGTCTTTAAAGGAGATAAAATTAAACCGTGATTAGAGTAATTGCTTAAGGTATTGCATGATTATACCCATATTTGTTATTAAATTCCTTAGAAGATCATTTATGAAGACTTTTCATGGTTTGATAGAATTCATGCCTGAATTATGTAGAATTGACATATTTTATGAATACATAGTTATTTTGTGAAAATAAGGTTTCAGCAAAGTTCCAGCAAATCAGAGATCTTTGGAATTGCGGAGCATTTTGGAAGACCAAAATTTTCGCAAAAACTGTACCCGAGCACGTGGGCTGGCAAACATTGTCCCCTTCCGTACACACAGAAAAGAAAATCTGCTTTTGTCAACCAATGAGAGAATATGGTCGTTTTAGGGAAACTTTTGGGGAAACTCTAATGGTATTTAAAGGAAATGGGAGAGAACTTTGGAGAAAGCTTTTAAAGAGACATTTTACCTTAGTTTTTAGAGCTTTTTGTGGTATCTTGAAGGAGAAGTCACCGGAGAAGACAAGTCTGCCATTGATTCTGGTCGCCGGAGAAGAAGGAGCTGAGTTGAAGCCTTGGCAAGGAACTCTTCTCTGTCGCTGAAGTTTTGCTGGAGCATAATCTTCTTCCCCTTCTCTTCATCTATTTTTTATGTTGAACATTTTAAACTCTGTTTTCAGTATTTTGTTGTTGTCATTACGTTTTCTTTGAGCCATTTTGTGCTTCTATCTTGTAGCATGAACTAAACCTCTCAAGGGAAAGGTTAGAAGTATGAATTAAAAGGTCCTTTGATGTTTTAGCTATCATTTGTGCAAGATTTCAAAGCATGTTTGTTTTAATTCTAACAATACATTTTCGACAGGCCATCCATTATGTGTTAATGAGCTTTTGATCGTCCGAGAGGAGTAGGAAGTTCTGATTATAAATGTTTTTTCTAGCCTTTCATGGTAACGAGTGAGGAGTTTAGAGATATTCACTCACTTAGCACACTAGTGAACAACATGCTTGTATGAATAGAATGAGAACGAAAGTTGATTTCTAATGCTTGAAATACCGAGAGGGTTTCTATGATAATGTTGTGTGGTTAGCTTAAGCATTTGTTTCGCTAAAGCATCATTGTGGTTGATTACTTCAAGCGTACTTCTGACCTGGCCCTATTTTTCTCATTTTCATGAAGTTATTCTGTTGTCTGTTGTCTTTCGCGTTTATTTTGTCACCGCATTTTTATCGCATTTTTATCTCTGGTTCTATTCTTTGTCTTTAGTTATTTTGCTAAGTTTGTATTATCTCAGCATTTTTCGCTATTTACTTGTTTCTGCGTTTTTTATGTTCTGACATTATTACAGCAACCCAACCAACAACATTTCGTCACCGGTTACATTTGTCTTCAATCGATTTATACTTAGCATAAACTTAATCAAATCTCGGTGGATACGATATAAAAATACTACTTATTACTTGTTGCAATAGACCATGTATACTTGCATGATTTGAGTGCTCTATATCTATTTTTCTCACGCATTGAGCATGCAACAAGCAACCTAACTTGACAACTTCCATTCCTCATCTATCATATTCTTAAGATGAAGGAGAAAGCTCTCAAGTAAAGTTAGAAGGATCTCTAGTGAAACCCGAAGGGCATGAATCTATGCTAGATAATCATAATCTAGAAAGCTATCAACTTGCAAGAGATAGGTAGAGAAGGATCATCACACCTCCAGCATGGTATGATGAGGCAAATTGTGTTAATATGACATTAAATGTGAGTGGATTTCTAAATGAGACAGAGCCTAACACGTTGACTCTGACTACGTTGGAGACATGGATAGAAGAAGATCCCTAACTGGTAATATTTTCCTAATTGAGGGCAATCTCCTAAGTTGGAGAGTTACTCTTCAATCAGTGGTAACCCTCTCCTCTATAGAGGCAAAATTCATAGCCCTATCAGAGCAATTAAAGAAGTCTTATGGCTCAAAGGATTGCTAAATGAATATGAAATTACACAGAAGACAGTAAGCATATATTGTGATAATCAAAGTACAATTCATTTATCGAAAAATCAGCAATTCCACAACCGTACAAAGCATATTGATATAAAATACCACTTTGTACGAGATCAGATAGAAAAAGGAGAAATTACAGTGTTGAAGGTTCATACCTCGGAGAATGTCGCAGATATGCTAACGAAGCCCCTTCCACAACTGAAGTTCAACCACTGTCTCGAGCTCATCGGTTTCGACTTACCTGAAAAACGGTTAGACAAAAAGAGGTTAGAAATGAGCTAAATCAAAGAACAAAAGCATGTTTTAAGGTGGAGATTTGTAAAAATAACCATAAAATTGGTTATGTTCTAAAACAAAATATTGTTCTTCAAAATGTCCTTATGAATACATGTATGTTCTCAAAGAGTTGGGAAGAGAGAAGAAGCACAGAGAGATACGAAATTTCAGAAAATAAACTTATATTATATACATTATCTCTGTAAATTCATCCTAAAAGGCTGGAGTAAAACAGACAGATCTTCAAGGCAATGTGATATAGTCATAGATCTTCTTCTTCTTCCTCGAACAACAAGCACCAAGTATCAAAATCTCCAGAGCTTCGCTAGGGCCTCTCCATCTCCCTTACATTTCGTATAATGAATGCTAATTAGGGTTAGCAAACCTCTTTGTTCCATGAGGGATAGACGAGCTGCTTGACAAACCACACACCTATCTCCTAGGTGTCTGATTTGGTGAGTTTGGGCTTCTATTACTATTAGAAGGCCTAGTTAAATCTTCAACCCAACAATATCTTTTTTAAAATCACTTCCCTCTCTCCCTCCTAATTTCATTATTTGAAATAATAATAAAAAAAATAGAGTTTAAAGGAAATCTTTCATCTTCCTCCCCTTTGTAAATGCGCACCTCCTCCCTCCTCCCTCCTTTTCACTGCGTTTGGCCTAGCAGCTAGTGGCGACGCGGATCAGCGGTGGCGGGTAACGCGTCTGGAGCACCTCCTCCCGGTTTTCGGCAGTTCATATTCTTCTAACTTCATTCTGAAGCTCAAATTAGTGGTTTGGATTTGATTTTTTCACCATCTTTGGTGTTTAGCTAATAGACAAAGTTAAATGTGCGATTTTTCCCACTATTATTACGGAACAATCGTTTCTGTAAGGTTTGCAGTACACCCTCGGTGTAGAGTTTAGAGTACTTCTGCTGATTTGTATATATTTTTTTTTTACCCTCACTCTTTGTTTTATTGTTCAAATTTAAGTGGTTATGATGAGAATGAAATATTTCTTTCATTATCAAATATTTGAAGCTTAATATGTGATTACTAGAACGAGGTTTTTTTAGGGCCCGTTTGATAAGGTTCCCGTTTCCTGTTCCCTGTCTCTTGATTCTTGTTTCTTGTTTCTTATTTTTTAGGAACTAGAAACATAAATATGTTTGATAACTATTTATGTTTCTTGTTTCTTGGAAAAAAAGAAACAAAAACAAAAACTTGTTTGATAACCATTTCTTGTTTCTCGTTTCTTGTGTCTTGTTTTTTTTATATAGGTTCAATAGAATTTAATTATATAATATAAAACCTATAATATACATTAAAATATATATAAAAAAATTAATTATACAAAATTTACATTAACTAATAAAAATAAATTTCATTTTGAAAATAACAACAATAACAAAAAAAATTCTATCATTTAAATATTGCCTAAATTTGATGTGCAATGTTTTCTCTCTCACTCAATCATTCTGTCTTAAATAATATTAACTCAGGTTCAACTTAATTATATTATAAATGTCGTAGTTGTAAAATATTAAATTGAGGCTAAATGCATATTTTAGTTGGCAAAATTTATATATTGCCAAATTTTAACGGATTTCAAGTGTATTGAAAAATTAAAATAATATATAAATATATTTATTGCAAAATTGAAAATTGAAAATTAAAATAATATAGAAATATATATTGCAAAATTTAAAATTTAAATAATATATAAATACCTATTGCAAATTTTAAAATATTAGAGTGAAGTTAAATGCATGATTTATTGAGGGTTTCTCTCTAGGCTCTGGTGAGAGAGGTTTTTCAGCCAATAGTGGCTGGGTTTTCAGATCTTTAAGATTCTGGTCCAATAGTGGGTGACAAGTTTCGTGTGTTGAAACAAGGTCCATGGTATTTTGACAAATATCTCATGATCCTACAAAAGTATACTGCATTTACAAAACCAACTGATTTGGTGTTTAACAAGGTTGCCTTCTGGGTTCATTTCAATGAGTTGCCTAGGCAAATGGCGACCCGACTAGGCAATGCGTTAGGAAATTTCCAAGATGTTGAATGTGATAGAGGGGACAGGTGCTGGGGCGAAAGTTTGCGTGTTCGTATCCTTGTGGACATAACCAAGCCGCTCCGTCGGGGAGTTAAATTAAACATGGAAGGTCCGGTGGAAGGAAGTTGGATTCCGGTGAAATATGAGAGGTTGCCGGAATTTTGTTCTTATTGTGCTCGCATTGGACACAATTGGAAAGATTGTGTCTCATTCTATGAACGAGAGGACCATAGGGAGTATGACCACCAATATGGGGAAGGGCTTCGCTTCATGGGATTTTCTAAATCATCCTCCTCAAAAGTGCATGGTAGTGGCAAAAATGTGAGTACAAAGTCGGGGAAGCCTGCGGCAGGTTCGTCGGATTTGGAGCCTGAGAGGCCACCAACGACAGTTGAAGCGTCGGATGGTGAGAAGAGGGTGGGACTGGAAGAGGCGTTTTTTTTTTTTTATTTTTTTTTTTGAGTACATTGAGGGTGGGGGGATTCGAACCACAGACCTCTTGGTCATAAACATATACATGTGTCAGCTGAGCCATGCTCGCTTTGGCATTGGAAGAGGCGTTACCATTACGGAAGGACCCTATCATCATTAAGGAATTTAATTTGATTTCCACTCCTCTTTTTTCAACAGAAGGAATGGTGGGGGAAGGAAATAACTTATTTGTAATAGATGATCCTACTGTTGTGGAGGGAATTAATTTAGCTGGTCCCATGACATTTATGGGAGAGAATCTCCACCATGAGCAAATTTTGCCTATCCTTGTGGGAGACCCACCAAATTCTGTCAATCACTCCGTGGTCAAGGAAATCAAGAAGGGTCAAGGAGAGATTTTGGCAAGTGAAATGAAACTTTTGCCAAAACAGAGACGAATTAAATCACAGTATTTTCGGCAATCAAATGACACCATGGAAACGAGTCACTTATCTAAACGGAAAGAAGGCCCAACAGTGGATCAAATGTCCGCAAGTAAGAAATTGAAGACAGTGACAAATAACACTCTGAATGGTGTTTGCGACCATTTGATGATATCGGCGGAGGCTGTTATTCAGCCCAGCCAGAAGCAATGAAAACTCTATGTTGGAATGTTCCGGGGTCGAGGAGCCCCCGAGCATCTTCTAATGTATGCGATGAAGTATCTCGTATTAATCCTCATTTATGCTTTCTTATGGAAACAAAGTGTAATGCTTTTGCAATGACTCAAATAAAGTTACGTTTGAATTATTTTGGTTGTTTTACGGTTGATAGTGTGGGCCTGAGCGGAGGTTTTTGTCTTTTATGGAAGGAGGAGGTCGTGGTTACTATTCGGTCTTTTTCGGATTACCATATTGATGCTCTTATATCTTGGGAAGGCCAAAATTGGCGATTCTCAGGGGTATATGGCCAACCTGAAACCCATCTTCGAAAGAGGACTTGGGAGCTCATTAGGCGTCTCCACAATAACGATAATTCTGCTTGGGTTATCGGGGGTGATCTAATTGAGATTCTCTGTGATGCTGAAAATTTTGGAGGGGATTTGAGGGACCAAACTTTGATTTCAAATTTTAGAGAAGTATTACATGACTGTAATCTTCAAGATTTGGGTTACCATGGAGGGCAATTTACTTGGTGTAATCACAGAGATCCTGACAGTCAGGTGCACCTTCGGCTCGATCGGTTTATTGCTAACGAAAGTGTTGGGCTGAATGGGCTTCAAAGTTTTAACTTAAGCCCACAGTGACCCTAGTTGAACACCTCAATTTGAGATGGGTGATGGAGAATGTTCCACGTTTCCCCTTGTGCAACAAAAAAGGGAGAATCCCTAATTCATTCCTCAGATTACGAAATGTGAGGGTACTGCCGAGAGAGAAGAGCGAAGCTCTATGGAAATGACTCCTCAATGGCTTGTGGTTCGATGACGAAGAAGATGAAGAAGTAGATGGGAAGAAGGTGAAGATCTTCAACTATATTTCATAGCCTCGAAGACCTTCTCTTTATTCAATCTTTTTCTTTAGATGAATATACAGAGGGTTTTATACCAAGATAAGTTTCTGGGTTTTCTTTCTATTTATCTTTCTTGCTATCTCTCTGTTCTTCTTCCTCTCCCTATTCTCCTTCATTACTGAGAACAAACTTTGTATTTAAAGAATATTACAAGGACTGTTGAAGAACAATATTCAGTTTAGAGAATAACCATATTTGGTTTTACAAATCTCCACCTTAAACGTAAATTTGTTCTTTGCTGATTTTGTTTTCCCTTTGTCTAACCGTTTTCAGGTAAGTCGAATCCAACGAGCTCGAGACAGTGGTTGAACTTCAGCTGTGAAAGAGGCTTCGTCAGCATGTCTGAAACGTTCTCTGAGGTATGAACCTTCAACACCTCTATTTCTCCTTTCTCTATCTGTTCACGAACAAAATGATATTTGATGTCAATATGTTTTGTTCTGTTGTGGAATTGCTGATTTTTTGATAAGTGAATTGTGCTTTGATTATCACAATATATCTTCACTGTCTTCTGAATAAATCCATAGTCCTTAAGTAAGCCTTTAAGCCATAAAGCTTCTTTAATTGCTTCTGATAAGGCTATGAACTCGTCTTCGGTAGAGGAGAGAGCTACCACTGGTTGAAGGGTAGCTCTCCAACATAGGAGATTTCCCCCAATTAGGAATAGGTAACCTGTTATAGACCTTCTTCTATCCAAATCTCCAGCATAGTCTGAATCCACATAACCAAATAATTGATTATGTTTGTCACTGCAGCTTGTATAAGTAAGCTTAGCCTCTGAGGTTCCTTGTAGGTATCTTAATACCCACTTTGCTGCCTCCCAATGTCTTTTCCCCGGATTAGCCATATATCTGCTAATTAAGCTTGTAGCATAAGCTATGTCCGGTCTTGTAGATACCATGAGGTACATTAGGCTCCCCACAACTTGTGAATAAGGAATATTAGACATAAAGTCCAAGTGTTCTTTTTCATCTAGTTTGGGTGAATTTTTAGCAGATAGCTTAAAATGTTGAGCCAAAGGAGTTGAGACAACTCTTGAATTCTCCATGTTGTATTTCTTTAAAGTCTTGCCACAGTAGGTAGTTTGGCTGAT
Source organism: Herpetospermum pedunculosum (assembly GCA_028017165.1). Classification (NCBI taxonomy): domain Eukaryota; kingdom Viridiplantae; phylum Streptophyta; class Magnoliopsida; order Cucurbitales; family Cucurbitaceae; genus Herpetospermum; species Herpetospermum pedunculosum. Next base: position 48,146,481 of record CM051529.1, read on the forward strand.
TTGAAGAACTCCCTCTAATCTTTTTCTTGTAATTTCAACACCTAGGATCCTTTTAGATTCACCTAGGTCCTTCATGTCAAACTCCATTTTAAGTGATTGTTTCACCTTTTTCATTGCTTGCTTTGATTTACTTGCAAGTAGCATGTCATCCACATATAATAACAAATATACAATTGTAGAGTATGATTTGCTATTTATGTAAACACAACTATCATATGAGCTTCTTTGAAATCCTATTGTTGTCATGTAATCATCAAATCTTTGATACCAACATCTAGGAGATTGCTTTAAACCATATATTGACTTCTTTAATAAACAAACATAATTTTCCATGTTTTGTTTTTCATACCCTTGAGGTTGCTTCATATATATGGTCTCTGATAGCTCACCGTGTAGGAAGGCTGTTTTAACATCTAGTTGATCTAATTCTAGATTATTTTGAACAACCAAAGAAAGTAGCATGCGAATAGATGTTTGTTTAACAACTGGGGAAAATATTTCATTGTAATCTATTCCATGTTTTTGTGTATAGCCTTTAGCTACTAACCTTGCTTTGTATCTTGGTTGTTGAACATCTTGAATCCCTTCCTTGTATTTGTAAATCCATTTGCATGCAATTGGCTTGAAACCTTTAGGTAATATACTAAGGGCCTGTTTGATAACGTTCCTGTTTCTTGTTCCCTGTTTCCCGTTTCTCGTTCCCTGTTTCTTGTTTCTTGTTTTTTTAGAACCAGAAACAGAAACATGTTTGATAACTACTCCTGTTTCTTGTTTCTTGAAAAAAAAAGAAACAGAAACACATACTTGTTTGATAACGTTTCTTGTTTCTTGTTTCTTGAAAAAAAAAAAAAAAAAAAAAAAAATTGAAATATCGTCATGTTTGATAAAAAAAAAATTTGTTATTTGTTAATTGTTTCTAACATGCATTAAAAAAAAAAAATCCAAAGTTTACATAATAAAATACAGATAAGTCTCGATGCAAAATTAAAAACAACCATAAAATTGTATTTATACTTCAAATGTTATCCAAATTTGATTTAATTTGGTATATGTTTTTGTGTGTTGACAGGGTAAGGAGACGTTTATTTAAGAATAGGGAAGCGAGTCTCCAACACGCCAAAACAACGTTCAATAACATTTCGCAGTGAAAAAATTTCGATAGTTAAACACTTTTCCCTACCTCGAGGATGATGCCTTCCTTGCTCTAAAATCTCGAAGTCGTTGTCATTCATCATTGTTTGTTATGGGTCATGTTTTAAATTTTCGTTGACGTGTAGACATTTTTACGTGTCAATGAACTCAATATCGACATGAGAGGTGAATCGATATTTCAATTATATTATAGATAAATTTATGTTATATAACTAAAATATCAATATTTGTGAACCTAATATTTAGTAGTAGGAAATTTAAACTAATTTAAAAATATTGAAATGCTAATTTGCAAAGTTTAAAGTGTCGTCGTCGATGAAAATATGAAAATATCGATGTCAATGGATACTTATTAAAAAAACATAAATAATAATAATAATTTTTTTTTTACAATTAATAAATAAATATTTTAATGTATTTAAATAAAATAAATAAAAGATATAACAAATTTAATAAATAAATATAATAAATATTTTAATGTATTTAAATCAAATAAAATATTTATTATTAATATTAGTAGTTAGTAATGTATCCTAAAAAACAATAGCAAAATTCAAAATTAAAATAATATATTAAAAAAAAACATTCCATAATTAAGAAAGAAAAAAGAAAAGAAAAAAAGGTTATAATGAGGATTTGAAGCTAGGACCTCAGGAGTTTATTTGGGTGCTTCTCTTGCCAATGAACCAAAACTAATTTATTATCATTTTGGGAACAGATTAATATAAAGAGAAACGGAACTGAGAGAAACATTTTTTTGAAGTTTCTAAAATTTTGCCTCTTTTTTAGAAACGTTTCTCAAAATTTAGAAACAAGAAACGAGAATAGTTATCAAACAAGTCCGTTTCTTAAAAAAAAAGAAACGGGAACAAGAAACAGGAAACGGGAACGTTATCAAACAAGCCCTAAGTGTCCATGTATGATTCTGATTTAAAGAGTCCATCTCTTCATTCATTGCTTCAATCCATTTCTTTGCATTAGGACAACTTGTAGCTTCATCAAAAGTGTTAGGCTCAGTTTCATTTAGGAAGCCACTTACATTTAATGCCATATTAACACAATCTGCCTCATCAAACCTTGCTGGTGGTGTAATGATTCTTCTTTGCCTATCTCTTGCAAGTTGATAATTTTCTAGATTAGATTGTTCTTGCATAACATCATGTTCTTCATGTTTTACTAGAGATTCCTCTAGTTTAACTTGAGAGCTTCCTCCTTCATCTTCAGAATCTGACAGATGAGGGATGGATGATGTCAAATTAGGTTGCTCCACCTCAATTTCTAGTTTAGAGGTCTTGTCTGTGCTTTTAGTTTGTGTCTCCCCTTCCATGAACATTTCATCTTCTCTGAATGTCACATCTCGGCTATTGATGCATCTCCTTTCAGTGGGATGCCAAAGCCTAAATCCTTTAATACCATCTGTAAAACCAACAAACATACATCTTGTAGCTCTAGGCTTTAGTTTACCTTGACTTTGATGGACAAACCCCACACAACCAAAGACTCTCAAATGGTCTAGGTTTGGAGGGTGTTTAGTCCACTTCTCTTCTGGTGTTAAGAGATTTAGGGAGCTGTGTGGGCACCTATTTAAGGTGTACACCGTATAAGATGTAGCTTCAGCCCAAAACTTCTCATGTAACATTGCATCAGACAATAGACATCTAACTCTCTCTATAATGGTTCTGTTTAGCCTCTCTGCTACACCATTTTGTTGAGGTGTATACCTCACTGTTCGGTGTCTTAAAATTCCTTGTTCTTTGCAAAAATTATCAAACTCTTCATTGCAAAACTCTAAGCCATTATCAGTTCTCAAGCATTTCACATGCCTAGAGGATTGATTTTCAACAAGCAACTTCCATTCTTTAAACTTGATGAATGCTTGATCCTTAGTCTTAAGGAAATATACCCAACTTCTTCTTGAGTAATCATCAGTGAGGGATAGAAAATATCTTGATCCACTGATTGATGGTGTAGGTGCTGGCCCCCATAGGTCTGAATGAATGTAGTCTAGAATTCCCTTAGTTGTATGTTGTGCTTTAATGAAGCTATGTCTTGTAGACTTTCCCAATATGCAATGGTCACAAGTTTTGACTCCAATGCTTATCTTTTGAGGTAATATGCCCTGCTTAGATAGGGCTTCTAGTCCTTTGTTGCTTATGTGTGAGAGTCTTTTATGCCAAAGAACTCCCTCATCCATGTTGTCATTGGTTACAACTAGGGCAGATTGTACCATTTGCACATCCCTAATCACATATAGACCATTCATTTTAACACCAATCAACACTGTTTTTGAATCTTTCTTGACTTCAAAAGTTCCCCCTGAACCTCCATATGTACATCCAATGGAGTCCAACATTCCTAGGGAAATTAGGTTTCTTTATAGCTTAGGAACATGTCTTACATTCCTTAGAAGCTTCACTGAACCATCTTGAAACTTCATAGACACTGACCCAATACCAACTACCTTGCAAACATGGTTATCACCCATGTACACTTCTCCTCCATCCCATTCTCTATAGGTTGAAAACCAACCCTTTGATGGAGTCATATGGAATGAGCATCCACTGTCTAGAACCCAATCTTGAACTTGGACTGTCTCATTCTGTTTGGAGGAGTGATCTGAGGTAGCTAGGGCATCAGAATAGGTAAAAGAACTATCCCCAACTGCAGCTTCAACTGGTACTTTACCTTTCTGTTTGTTTTGACTTTGCTGTTTTTTTAAAGAATAGCAGTCTTTTGCAAAGTGCCCTGGTTTGTGACAAAAATTGCATTTCAGCTTAGTTTTGTCTTGATGAGTTTCACTTTGGTTCTTGTTGTTCTTCCAACCTTTCTTGTTCTTCCCTTTTATGAATAAACCTTCTGAATTTGAAGATTGCTTCTTTTGTGATTGAAGTTCCATTTCTTTTGATCTAACTGCAGAAATGATAATATCAGTAGTTAGTTTATCCCTACCATATTTCAAAGCTGTTTTTACCTCTTTGTAACTTTCTGGTAAAGAGTTTAATAAAATGAAAGCTTCATTCTCATCTCCCACTTTATCTCCCATGTGCTTGAACTCTGATGTTATTCTTTTAAACTCATTTAGATTTTCCATCATGGATTTGTTTGCATCCATCTTGTATGTAAAGAACCTTTCTCTTAGATAGGTCTTGTTAGGTAAATCTTTTGAGAGATATAACTCATCAAGCTTGGTCCACATTGCATATGTTGTTTCTTGATCAATAACTTGTCTTAGAACACAGCCATGTAAATTTAAAACCAATGTTCCATGGGCTGTTACTTCCATTGTTTCCATCTCTTCCTCTGTGATAGATTTAGGAAGTTTAGTAGGATCTTGGATAGCCTTCAATGCCTTCTGCTGTCCAAGAACAGCCTTGATCTTGGCTTTCCATAATTCGAAATCTGACTTGCCATCAAACTTCTCAATGTCATATCTTGCAATTGACATATTTGATTGAATCTTTGATCTTCTTGCTTTTCTTGATTATCAAGAACTTGAATCTTTCTTCTTCTGCAGGCTCTGATACCAATTTGTTGGGCTGAATGGGCTTCAAAGTTTTAACTTAAGCCCACAGTGACCCTAGTTGAACACCTCAATTTGAGATGGGTGATGGAGAATGTTCCACGTTTCCCCTTGTGCAACAAAAAAGGGAGAATCCCTAATTCATTCCTCAGATTACGAAATGTGAGGGTACTGCCGAGAGAGAAGAGCGAAGCTCTATGGAAATGACTCCTCAATGGCTTGTGGTTCGATGACGAAGAAGATGAAGAAGTAGATGGGAAGAAGGTGAAGATCTTCAACTATATTTCATAGCCTCGAAGACCTTCTCTTTATTCAATCTTTTTCTTTAGATGAATATACAGAGGGTTTTATACCAAGATAAGTTTCTGGGTTTTCGTTCTATTTATCTTTCTTGCTATCTCTCTGTTCTTCTTCCTCTCCCTATTCTCCTTCATTACTAAGAACAAACTTTGTATTTAAAGAATATTACAAGGACTGTTGAAGAACAATATTCAGTTTAGAGAATAACCATATTTGGTTTTACAGAAAGTTTTGTTGATCTTTTTCAGAATTTCAAAGTTACTAATCTGGCATGGGCAAAGTCTGATCATCGCCCAATTGAGCTTTGCCTCTTAAATCCAATCCAGTCGTTTCGAGGTGGAGGAGAAAGAAGAATTGCAAATTTCGGTTTGATGAAAGTTGGACTTTACACAAGGAGTGTAGAGACTTGATATCTAAGAGTGGGGGTTGGAGTCAAAACAGTCGGGATTCCCGACCGCTCATTCAGAACCTAGAGTGTTGTGCTCGGGCCCTTGCTCTTTGGGGGCGAGCGACAAACCGAGGACTGACTTTAAATATTCAGCGCCTAAAAGCAGAAATCAAAGTTGCATATGAAAGACCGTTGCCTCTTGATTTTCATGTTATACGAGAGTTGAAAAGTAGGTTGGAGCCTTTACTTCTTGAGGAGGAGGTTTATTGGAAGCAACGGTCGAGAGAGAACTGGCTCAAATGGGGGGATCGTAACACTAAATGGTTCCACCAGAGGGCCTCTTACCGGAAGAAATCAAATGAGATTGGCGGAGTGGTTGGTAATGGGGATGTCTGGGTTCAGGATGAAAGTGCAGTTCACAAGATTTTCGTTCAATATTTTCAGGACATATTCACCTCTGCGCACCCTTCAGATGTGGAAATTAAGACTGTGACTGATCTGATCCCCCGGAAAATCATTCACGAAATGAATGAGATGCTTAGCCGACCGTTTACAAGGGAGGAGGTGGAAGGGGTTGTACTTCGATCGACGATATTAGATCTTTGGCTGCCCGGTTTGTGATGTTTGAGTTCTCCTTCACCTCTCGAAATCGGAATGCCCCTGCTCACGAGCTGGCGAAGAGGGCTTTTTCAGAGTTTCCTCCTTGACGATGAACATTTTCCCTCCTTGGCTTATTAGCGTGGTGGAAGACTTACCCCTTTCGCACTGTAAACCTTGTGGCATTATTGGTTCTCATTAATGAAGCTGGTTTGTTTCAAAAAAAAAAAAAAATATGCATGATTTATTGAGCAAAATTCTACCGGGTTTCAAATGTACTAAAAAATAAAATATATAAATATAAATATTAAAAAAAATAACATTCAAAATTCAAAATTAAAATAATATATAAATATATAAATATATATTTCAAAATTAAAAATTAAGAAATTAAAACAATACAATATACTACAAAATTAAGAACGAAAAAATTAATTAAAATGAAACTATATTACCCCAGATTCGAAATCGGCAGCTTTTTAAGGATATGAAACTTTGGGCAAGCCAATGACCACCAGCTATCAGTGGCGTTTAAATTAAAAATGATAATCCTAATATATGAGGATTAGTAGAAACGAAACAAAGAGAAACTACTTTTTGTAGTTTGTCAAATTTTGGCATTTTTTTAGGAACGTTTCTTAAAATATAGAAACAAGAAACGAGAATGATTATCAAACAAGTCTGTTTCTTAAAAAAAAAAAAAACAGAAACAGGAAACGGGAACGTTATCAAACGGGCCCTTAAGTGTTCATCGTAAAGATATACTGTTCATAGGATATTTTTTTTCTAATAAATTTTGGAATTTGTTCGCAACGTAAATTGCAGTATAATTGCAATTACACTATAATTACAATGCATCGTGTTTACAAAATTGTAATTACACAGTAACTGCAATTTGCAAGTACACTTTAATTAGTTTGCAAAATTGCAATGTACCGACGGTAATTGCAAGGTACCTTCCAGTGATTATATTTTCAATTCGAAAAAACACTATATTTACAATTCTAGTGAACTGAAAAATTCTAGTAAATTGCAAATACAAATACACTGTATTTGAAATGAGGGTATTTACAATCTACTCTCTATTTACGATGAAATAAAAAGACTAAGAGCATATTCTTCCTCCAATTTTGTGTCACAATTTACTTTTTTTTTTTTTTTTTTGCCTTATGTATTGTTGTTGGCTTTCTGGAATAATAATACTTTGTAATTTGTAAAATTACAAATATACTGTAATTGCAATTATAGTGTATATTTTTATTTATTTTTTTTTTCTTTCTTTCTCTCTTTTGGGCTAACTAATTTTGATCATCCTCTCTAAACAACTACAAAAGAGAGAGAAAGGGAGAGATTAATGATTTCAAAGTTTATATTATTTTTTTCTTTGAGAGATTAGGGTGGGAGGGGAGAGTCATTGGAAAAAATCTTGGAGGAGGGAATAATAGTTTTTTTAAAATACAAAATCTTAAAAATGAGGAGATTAAGCTAAAAAAAAAAGGACATAGATCCAACTTTTTAAATGAGGACATCCCTATTACGGGCAATTTGACTTTTTATACCCAAAAGCAAAACAAATGGGTGTTTTAGGCTCCCAAAAAAAAACTTGAAGTTTTAGACCCCTGATGTGAAAGGTCTTAAATGCCCTTACTTTTAGGGATGTGAAATGTCTAAAATACCCCCTCATGAACCCCAATTGAATAGCCTTCAATTTTTCATTACTTTCACCTACTTTTCACCCACTTTTCACCTACTTTTCACCTACTTTTCACTTACCCACCTTTTACCTCAAACATTCATGAAACTAAATTTCATGTTTTTCATTATTCTCACATTCTCCACGTTTTTGTTGTTTGTAACAAATAACATTCATCCAACAATCTTCATCATTCTCACATCTCCACATCGGGTTTATTCTCTCCCATCACATTGTTCACGTTCATTATTCTTGCTGAACACCGAAGGAGTTTTTCAAAGTCGATCATTCTCCGTTATTGAACTTTATCATTATTCTTGTTGAAGGTATGTGTACCTAAACCCTTGATGTCGGTCCCTTGATGTCGGTTTATTCCGTAAACGAAATTAGATTTTTTTCATTCTAAAACAATGTCGGTCCCTTGATGTGTTATTAAATAGTCGGTATTTTTGACACAAAAACACAATGGTTTCGGGTTAAATCTGAACACGAAACGAAACCCTAAACCCTAAACCATTGTGTTGTGTTATTAAACAATTTTGTATTAGTCAGAAAAATACAATTTCAAAATTTTGTGTTATTGGTGGTAATTTTAATAACACAAAATTACCGGTCGGTAATTTTTGTTATTGAATTTACCGGTCGTGGAACCACCACCGGTAATTTCAATAACAAACATTTACTGACCGGTAATTTTTGTTATTGAATTTACCGGTCGTGGAATTACCAGACCGGTAATTTCAATAACAAAAATTACCGACCGGTAAATTTTTGTTATTGAATTTACCGGTCTGGTAATTTCGCAGATCATTTCCCCCCCCCCCCCCCCCCCCAACTTTTTCTTAACTTTTATTTATTTATATGTTTGCAGATGCCTCGAGTTTGGGTATGTTTTGGTGGTGTGTGGAATGAAATAGAAAATTGTTATTATGGTGGGAAAACAAGAGGGTGTGACTTAGAGACTGAAATTACGTACAATGATTTTTTAGGGCGGGTCTATACCCTATGTAGTATAAATCCAGATCTATACGATCTTGTAATTAGATGTATACTCCAATTGAAGTCCAGAGCACCGGCTTTTGTTATTAGCAATGACGAGGACCTTCGTACTTTCTTGACTTGGGGTGAAGTCTCTGTATATCCTTTGTATATATCCACTATGTCAAAGTTGACCCAAACACCTGAAATGCAAATTCCATCCACTTCCAACCAAGAAATTCCAACAACGTCCACATCCTTCACGTATAACATAGGGCAAATACCATCCACATCGTCCATTCCATATATACCAGGCACACAATTTTACCCTATGTTTTACCCGGGCATGCCTTACCCTAACGTTCCTTACTCTACCATGCCTTACCCTAGCGTGCCTTACCCTAGCGTGCCACAATTGTCTTACGCTAATGTGGAGGCATATAACTTGGGGGATGACGCAGACCATACTCAACATCATGGTGTTGAAGAAGGGGACGACCGTGGTGTAGAAAATACAGGTGGCGGTGTTGAATATAATGAATATAATTATAATGATGGTGGTGATGGTGGAGATGATGGTGGGGAGGGCGAGCCCGGTGAAGATTATGGTGAGTATAATGATGGTGTAGAAGAAGATGATGATGGTGGGGAAGAAAGGGACGACGAGCCTGTTCAAGTACATGTACAAAATACTGTTGAGGTTCCTGCTGGTCCTGTTGCACGTGTGGTTGATGTTCCTTCTGCATCGGTTCATGCTTCATTGTTAGGTCAGTCTACTGAAGACATAAAAGTTGGAGAACTTTTTATGACTAAAAAAACTTTGTTGATGAGATTGTCCGTTATAGCAATGAAGACTAGCTTTGAGTTTAAGGCTAAGAAGTCGAACAAGACACTGTGCGTAATGATATGTAGGAATGCTGAATGCAAATGGAGACTTCGGGCTATGAAGTTGAAGGATTGTGATATATTCAACGTTACACAATATGCAAACATTCATACATGCAAAAAGAAAATGTTGACTCACAACCATCGACAAGCGAAATCTTCAGTTCTTGGCCATTTATTGAAGTCGAAGTTTGAGGATATCAGCTGTATCTACAAAGCCAAGGACATTGTCAATGATATTCGAAAGGAGTATGGTGTTAACCTAACCTATGACAAGGCTTGGCGAGCTAGAGAAATAGCACTACGTCTTGCTTGGGGGTCGCTAGAAGAATCTTTCAAACTCTTGCCAAGGTTCGGTGAGGCTTTGAAAATTGAAAATCCAGGTACGGTGTTTGATTTGCAACTCGATGAAAATAAATACTTCAAATATGTATTTATGGCATTAGGTCCCGCCATTAGAGGTTTCGTGGGTTGCATTCGGCCTGTACTAATAATAGACGGTACTCACTTGAGGGGGAAGTACAAGGGTAAACTTCTACTTGCAACTGGTGTTGATGGCAACAACCAAATATACCCCATTGGTTTTGGAATCGGTGAAGGGGAATCTGAAGCCTCGTGGGTGTATTTTCTTCGACAGATGGAATGTGCAATCGGACATGTCCCCGGGTTAGTCATTGTGTCTGATAGACACCCGAGCATTCGAAAGACGATTCAAATTGTATTTCCTGAAGCTGTTCACTGTTTATGTATACATCATATAAGTGAGAACCTTAAGACAAAGTATAAGAATGAAGACATTTGTAAGGTATTTCTCCAAACAGCGAAGGCATGCCGCGAAGTACAATTCAATGAATTTTGGGGACAACTTGTAAAGTATCCGGGTGCACAAACTTATTTGGAGGATATTGGGCTAGACCGATGGGCTCGTGTTTTCCAATGTGGAAGAAGGTACAACCAGAACACCACCAATCTCGCAGAATGCACGAACTTTGTATTTAAGGACGCGCGTCAACTTCCGATTACAGGATTATTAGACCATATCAGAGGGTGGTTTCAAAGGAAGTATTACAAGCGTCGGACCAAGCACGCAATTCGTGGTGAGGAGTCCCTCGTATCCAAATATGTCGAGGGCCTTCTGGAAATATCAGTAGAGAATGCGAGGAGGCACAAAGTTGATCCAATTGATAGATTTGAATTCGAGGTTGATGATGGGTATCTGGGTGGACGTGTCAACATTGAGACCAGAACATGTACTTGTCGTGAGTTTGACTATTATGATAAACCATGTTCTCACGCAATAGCTGGATGTTGGTTTCGTGGCATAGACCCCATGACCCTCTGCTCTTCGGTTTACAATATGGAAACTTTGATCAACTCGTACTCGGAGCCCATATTTCCGCTTGGTCATCTCTCAGAGTGGAAGAGATCAGATGATTTCGTTGACTGTGAGGTATTTCCCCCCAAGCAGGTCATAAGAGTTGGTCGACGCCAGACCTTGCGAATACCCTCTACAGGTGAAACCCAACAAGTCCATAGATGCAGTCGTTGTGGGAATTTGGTACACAATAGAAAAACTTGTCGACAACCACTAAGCACTGTATGATACTATGTTTGTAATATGTTAACAATGAACTTTGTTTTTGTAACAACACTTCATTATATTATTTCTTCGCAACGTTTAATGTTGTTAAAATGTTTAGGGTTTTAGTATTATTTTTACAAGTATTAAACTCCTAAACGGTTAACCGGCCGGTAAACCCTAAACTCTTAACCCTAAAACCCTAAACTCTAAACCCTAAATAATATAGAATATGATAAATTTCCCATACACAAAGGTGAAACGATTCTGGAAAATTTACCGGTCGGTAAATTTTCCTCAAACAAATGGGCAAAACGATTCTGGGGAATTTACCGGTCGGTAAATTTCCCAGAAACAAATGGGCAAAATCTGAGAAATTTACCGGTCGGTAAATAATTTCCACTGGGGTAAATTTACCGACCGGTAAATTTCCCAGAATCGTTCCACCTTTGTTTATGGGAAATTTACCGGCCGGTAAATTACATTTACCGACCGGTAATTTTGTCAGTTTCTAGATTATATCGGAGTTTAGGGTTTTAGGGTTTTTAGGGTTTAATACTTCTAAAAAGAATACATTACCCTAAACATTAACGAGACTGAAAACCCTAAATATTAACGAGACTGAAAACCCTAAAACCATAAACCATAAACCCTAAACATTGACCAGACTGGAAACCCTAAACATTAACAAGACTGAAATACCTAAATTTGTCAGATTCTAGATTATTTTGTAAGGGTTTAGGGTTTAAGAAGGTTTGTTCAATTGGTTATGCTACCATTTTTTTGTTTGGGTTTAGGGTTTCTTATTAAAACAATATTTCTTAATACAATATAAGAGAAAACCGAAATAATAAAAAACTTTAATACATTAAAAAATATTTCGGGTTACAATGGTCTATTGGCCCACAGTTGTACAGCATACTGACGCCTACAAAAATCAATGTTATCCTGAGATAGGGTGTCCATTGGACATCCCATTACAAGATATTCTAAAAACTTAGCAGCAAAAATACCACAGTCACCACTATCAATTTGTTGGGGAACGTCACGATGTCTATACACCTCCCATGGTCGGATGGCCAGTGTGGTTCTCATCTGCAAGACCCCACACTGTCCCAACAACATGTAGAAATTTGTGCGAACATGCTTCAGCTCCATCTTCAATTGGTCGTCTGTAGTCAGCGTCATGCAAGAATCGTACACTGTCAACTCGGCATTCCGCAAATCACCACACAACAACACCCAATGGTTACCTCCTATATTGAATGGCATGTACACCACATCAACGGTATTCCATGGTACGTTGTTGTGTGCTCAATGTTTAAAATAAAGATGCAAGAATAGAGCACTCAGAACATGCAAGCATACATGATCTTGTAGCAAGTAATAAGTATTTTTTCATTCGATTTCCCACAGAGATTTATTCTTAGTTACGTACGAAGTGTTTTGTTAAGTGAGGATGGGTGGATTAAATGGGGTAGATTTGGTTTTAAAGTGCCTAATTACTAAGGAATATGTAAAGGATGGAAGCATCAACAAGTGCAAGTAAATGATAAACTCAAATGTAAAGAGAAGAGATTAATAAACGAAGAGAAAAATGACTAAGGTAAAATTTCAACTAAAGGAATTGCGGAAACAACAATTATTTAGCAATGTTCTTAACAGCGTAATGTGTGTAAAGTGTGGAAACAAGGGCTACTAACAACTCCTCTATAGGCTTTTTCTTACGATTCTCAAGCAGTAGATCAACTCACCATGCATCAAACTAACTCATTCTCATGTATCTTTCGATTTCATGCATTAGATCCTTTAGTTTACTCATGTCCAAGTAAGGTCTTAAGCATCTTGTTAAAACAGTAAGTTATGACTTGTACTAGGAAAACGCCTATTCCTAGGTCGTTTTCTGGCTACCTTGAGAGGCTAGCATGAGTGTATGACTCTGAACTCTTACTCCTTCCAGAGGTTAGGAGTTCTTTGGACAAAATGGATGGCCAATCGAAATTGCCCGTGGGATGAAGCTTACATACATTCAATGCATTCGGAAGCTGTCTTACATGCTTGATTCACGTGTTTCTACCTATAGATTTGTCATTAGCATACCCTTATGTGATTTAGTTACTCATGGATGCAGATGGAATGGGAAGAGTAAATGAAGACAACATGCTAAGTAGAAGATTAAAGACAAAACAGAAGCTAAAGGCAGCGAACATACGAGACGAAGAACGTGCGAAGTAATGAAATTATGCTTGGATTAACTAGCGTTTGAACTAAACAAGTGATAGCTTTGAATAGCCAAAGTAAAACAGAGAGCTACGAAATGAAATAGAGTAGCTAACGAAAAGAGAAAAGACAACAAACAGCAAAGAAACAGAAAGCTAATGCAGAAAGCAGTAAATCCGAGCGTGATCTTCGTGTTGCGAACGCCTCGGCTGAAGGAAGAAAGTAAGCCTTGCTTGGATGAATCCAATCAGAAGAGAAGATGAATCTTCTCTCCTTCCTATCAGATTGTCGATTCCAACAGCTGAACCTTTCAAACCAACAGACGGAAGAGAGAAAGAGAGTGGAAAAAGTTGCGTTGAACTGAGAAGTCTACGCTGTTCGAGTGTGTTTCAACCTTCCATCTTGACCTTCTTTTATAGTGTTCTGCAGGTACGATTGGGACAAGGAGAACCATCCATTCTCAACGTCGTACTTCTACGTGGCTGCAGGAGAAAGAATGGATCCCTGAAAGATCGGAACAAAACATAAAATGGTTAGACAACTTACGGATTTCACTTAAAACATTGCGATTTTAGCAATGTTTCCGCAATGCTTCAGCAATGTGCAATTTTCAATCCTTTAACTTCGTTTTTGGTTCTTTTTCTTTCCTTTTGCATATAAGTCCTAATTTAGCTTTATTCTTCTAATTCTCATATATAAGCACGAGTTTAAGCTAAATCCTACCAAAAACACCTAAGAGTGCACATCTTTCTATAGCAAACAAGTCCTAAATTAGTCACTTTTGGAGACGTAACACACCCCCAAACTTAAGGTTTTGCTCGTCCTCGAGCAATCTAAGGACTTACTTAGGCTGCTTGTTTTAACTTTTCTAACCACTTGCTGACTCCCCTAAGTTCCCTATATATGGCAAAGCTGTCCTGTGACACATTTCTAAGTATAAAACTAACTTCTCATTTTGCTTCTTCTGACTTCTCTTGCCTTATGATCCTACTGTTTCATTAACTCTATACGACTGATCTATTTGCTTCTGTCATATAGTGCAACTATCCCTAAGGTTTCAAATTCTACCTAGCTTTACCCCAGACTCAGTACATGCTTCTACTGCTTTAGCTTTTGAGCTGCCTAGGATTCCCTAGAGTCATGCCAGTCTTAGTACAAACCAGTGACAGTAGTACATTCATAGAACAAACTAAACCCTGGCATCACTACATTGGATATACATTCATCTCCCTAGACAAACCCAAAAGCTACAACCTTGTGCTTAGCTAATTTGAGGATCAGAGTTCTTTTATTCAGGACACCTAAGCACAAAGCTGCAACTCCTAGGCATACATTCTTCTTCCTCAATTTTTCCTTTTTCTTTCTTTCTTTGGGGGCCTCTCCTTTGGCTGCCTTTTTATGCAATGCCACTTGTGGGTTACACACATGGCACTGATTACTCAGCAACTTTAAGAGAGACACCCCTTTTATTCTTTTTTCATTTTTTTTTCAGTTCAACATTTTTGCAAAGGAGAAGAAGAATGCTTATGTCTAAAAGGAGAGAGGAATGTTCCTAGGCCTAGGGTGGCCTCCCCCAAACTTAAACTTCTCATTGTCCCCAATGAGAGTCTGAGGTGGCACACCCCCAAACTTATCCTAGAAGCATCTAGTCTAGGGCAAAACAAAAAGAATCTAAAAGTCCTAGGCATAGACAGAACATTCTTGAAGCAAATATCACAGCAGCAGAAATTTGTAAAACAGTACGGTAAGGACTTAAAGATATGCATGCTGAGCAACTTAAGAGAGCTAATTTAAACTATCAAAGGTGTCTTCAGACACTCATCCAGCATGCTTGTAGGTAAGTCATATATGGCAGTCAAGTAAGCAGCAAGAGAACAAAATTAAACCAGAACCAGCCTATCTAACAGTCAGTCAAAAGCATGCTATAACTAACAAAAATTGCGGAGTCCGCAATAATTCCGCAATGAATTTACAGGGCAGATATATCAGTAAGCAGCCCTATTTGCACGCTATTTCCAGTTATCACAGCTATACCAAAATGAAAACTAAAACAACCTACTTAATCAGATACCATCTATCTATCCTAAACTATCCTAAACAACCAAAAGAAAGAACTAAAAACAGATCAAATATTGATTCAAAATAACAAAATTCACACAGTTTAACGAAAAGCAGTTTGATTTTTTTTCTTTTAAGAGGGAACAGAAGTACTCCCTCGAGTGCCCTTCAGACTGGCACTCAAACATCCTCATCATCATCCCTCCGTGCTCTTGGAGGCGTCCATGGCTTCAGTAGATCAGTGGGGAAAGCAGGGAATATGCAGCCCAACTGATCAGCCACGTCTTTGTCCCTAGCCTGAGCATACTCGGCCCATTGCGCCATCTTTTTCTGAAGGTCCATCAGGCAGGCCATAGAAAGAGATTGAGCTGCAGCCAGGCCATCCAGCTCAAACTCCATGTTCCCCTTCCTGCGCATCCTCAGGCCTGTAGGCAACTCCAGATGACCCGTGTAGGCCAGCTGCCTCTCCATCCTCTCGATTGGTACACCTGCACGTAAACAAAGCTTAGTGATGGTGTTTGGGAAGAAAAGAGGGCCCTTACCTTTCTTGGCGCAGTCGGTAATTGAGGCTGCAATGACCTCCCCTACATCTATAGTGAGGCCCCTCATAATTGCATATACCAGCAACGATCGCCCCTGATTGATTGTGGTTTCGTGGGTTACCGGGGACAGACGCCTGCGCACGAAGGAGAACCAGACAGCTGCCTTGGCCGTGAGGGTAGCACTCATCAGAGTATGCTTCCCATTGCGTGAGATCGTCCAAGCTGCCTCAGGTTGGCCTATGATGCGCAGGGCTTCTTCCAGGACAGCCTCAGTTGGTGCGTCAATGATCCTTGCGTAGTCGGTATATTTCTGTCCCTTGAGGCCATAGGCTTCATTGATAGCCTTGGCTGAAAAATCCACCTCAATTCCCCTTACCATGGACAGACCATCTTCGGGGTGCGTCAGATTTGCATAGAAGTCGTATACCATGCTGGAGTAGGCAGGGATGGGCGGTCTGCACAGCTCTTCCCAGCCGTGGTTGGTGATCCCTGCGCGCAAGAATTGCGGCAGGTCTGCCAATGCGTCAAGAAACCCCTTCTCATGGAGTAGGTCCCTTTTCCTCAGATCAGTGCCCCTTGACTCCGCATCAGAAGACACATACCTCACAGCTTGAGGTTCATCTTCGGGGTACATTTTGGCTTTCCCCTTATCCCGTGCCTTGGCCGACTCAGCAGCTCGACCTTCAGCCTCTTCAATGAAGGCTCACTACTGACCTTCTTCTTCTTGGATCTTTTTGAAGCTTTCGGTCGTTTGGCCTTGACAACCTTGGGAGCTTTCTTCCTCAGTCGAGCCCTGGTGGTGATCTGCTGGAGGCAGTCCCCCAACGTCTCATCCATTGAGTCTTCCCCCTTTGCTGGGCTATCGGGGCAGACTTCCCTCAAAGGAGAGAAGACCTCATCTTCCTCAGCCGTCTCTTCGCCCGGCGCTGATTCTTGATGTTCTTCAATTGGAATTTCAGGCTCGGGCGTTTGCGAAGATGGAGATGCCTCAGGGCTTTGTGGAGGTGGAGATAGCTCAGGGCTCTGTGGAGATGGAGATGGCTCGGGGCTTTGTCTGGCTGTCTCGTAGGACGGACGGCCACTTCCTTGACTCTCCACAGTGGGAGTCTTTTCCTTGATCGGTGCGTCCCCGACTGCCATCTTCCATTTTCTCTTCTTGGGCGTACCTACTGGTTCAGATGGACCAGCAGGGATTTCGGTCACCACCTTCCACTTCTTCTTGCGTACAGGAAGCTTAGAAGGTCGTTCAGGTTGCGCAGCTTCGGCATCTGCCAAGGCAAGTAGTGCCTCTCTCGCAGCTCCCTCTGCTTCAGTCGCCTTCTTCTTGGACGCAGATCTCTCAGCTCGCGTAAGCACCATTGTCGAATCGGAGAGGAAGAAGAAGATAGATTTCTTGAAGTCCAACGAATGAAGGAAGCGTACGGGCCACAGCTGTTCTAACGGCTATTTGTAATCAAGTGAATCCCAACGGCTATTTCTGTTGCGGTTTCAGCAAATCCACCGCAATGAAATGGCCGTTGGAGATTTTCTTGATTTAAATCTCAAGATTCTCACAACTCAATCTTTGATTCGGCCCGATTTCTTCCCCGATTCTTTACCCTTGATTCATCTCCTTGATTTCCTCTTTTGATCCCCTATAAAAACGTACAAAATTAACAACAAATTCGTAATAAAAATCACCCCTAAACATACAAAAATATCAACCGAAGAAATTTTAAAATCACAAAAAAAAAAACTAAGGCATAGCCTCGCATGGACGAGCACAGTAATCACTCGTCCTCTCTCGGGTTTATTTTCAAGCTTCAGATAAAAGGAAGGCCGAGAGTGTCTTCACATCTCCTTCCTCGTAGTAATGCTTCAAACGTGCACCATTGACCATGAACGATTGCCCGTGCTGCAGGTTCCTAATCTCAATTGCACCATGAACAAACACATTAGTTATAACGAAAGGACCTGACCATCTGGACTTAAGTTTGCCTGGAAATAATCTCAACCTTGAGTTAAATAACAAGACATGCTGGCCTTTCTTAAAGTCCTTAATCCTAAGTCTACTATCATGCCAAATTTTAGTTTTTTCCTTATACATTTTAGCATTTTCATAGGACATATGTCTCAGCTCATCAAGCTCATGTAATTGCAGAGACCGCAATGTTCCCGCATCGGTCACGCAATAATTCAGCTCTTTTAGGGCCCAAAATGCTTTGATTTCCAATTCGAATGGTAAGTGACATGCTTTGCCATACACAAGTCTATAAGGAGACATACCTAGGGGTGTCTTATATGCAGTCCTATATGCCCAAAGTGCATCCTCTAACTTAAACGACCAATCTTTTCTATTGGGTTTGACCACTTTTTCGAGTATGTTTTTAATCTCCCTATTTGATATTTCAGCTTGTCCATTCGAATGGGGGTGATAAGGGTTGGCTACTCTATGTCTAACATTGTATTTAGCCAACACTTTTTCCATAGCTTTATTAATAAAATGTGTCCCTTCATCACTAATTATAGCACGGGGTGTACCAAACCTAGTAAAGATATGTCTATTAAGGAACTTAATGACTGTTTTGGCATCATTTGTTGGACATGCTATGGCTTCTACCCATTTAGATACATAGTCTACAGCTACAAGTATGTAAAGGTTACCTGCTGATGGGGGAAATGGTCCCATGAAGTCAATGCCCCACACATCAAAGAGCTCCAACTCTAAGATGTAAGTGAGAGGCATCTCATCCTTCCGACTGAGGTTACCTGTTCTCTGGCATTCATTGCAGCTGTGTGCATGGTCGTGGGCATCTTTGAAGATAGTGGGCCAATAGTAGCCACTCTGGAACACCTTTGCAGCTGTTCTTTGGCCACCAAAGTGTCCACCATAGGGAGATGTATGGCAGTGCTGCAGCACAGACTTTGCTTCAGCAGCCGACACACACTTCCTCAGCAACCCATCTGCACATGTCTTGTAAAGTGTAGGATCGTCCCAGATAAACTTCCTAGCTTCATGTAGAAACCTCTTCTTTTCTTGTCCTCCCTTGAAAGTTGGTAGTACCTGCGAGGCAAGGAAGTTAGCAATATCAGCAAACCAAGGTTCCTCATCGTTATCACGATGTGTTAATACAAAGACATGCTCATCGATAAAGGCATCAGAAATTGCGGTTTCCGCAATTTTATCGCAATTATGCTGCAATCTAGAAAGATGATCCGCAATTACATTTTCGCATCCTTTCTTATCTCTAATGTCTAGATCAAACTCTTGCAGCAACAATACCCATCTAATTAACCTAGGCTTAGCATCAGCCTTCCTCATAAGGTATTTTAGTGCAGAGTGATCAGTGTACACGATTGTCCTAGTGCCTACAATGTAATTCCTAAACTTCTCACAGGCAAATACTACAGCTAGCATTTCCTTCTCCGTGGTCATTGTAATTACATTGTGCCTCATTCAGTGTCTTACTGGCATAGTATACAGGATGTGTTAGTTTGTCAATTTTCTGTCCTAGCATAACCCCTACTGCATAGTCACTCGCATCACATAACATCTCAAATGGGAGATCCCAATTTGGTCCTACTATAATAGGTGCTTTGACTAATGCTTCCTTAAGGGTTGTCCAGGCTAAAAAACATTCTTTTGAGAAGATGAATGGCTTATTCAGCTCTAGAAGCTCACACAAAGGTTTGGAGATCTTTGAAAAGTTCTTAATGAACCTTCTATAGATACCTGCGTGTCCTAGGAAACTTCTAATAGCTTTCACATTCTGAGGTTCCACTAGCTTCTCTATTATTTCAATCTTGGCCCTATCGACCTCTACTCCTGCTCTAGACACTCTATGACCTAGGACTATCCCTTCTTCCACCATAAAGTGGCATTTCTCCCAATTAAGGACTAGGTTGGTCTCCTCACACCTAGCTAGGACTTGTCCTAAGTTCTCTAAACAATTCGTAAAAGAATCACCAAAAACTGAGAAATCATCCATGAATATCTCTATCATGGATTCATCTAAGTCAGAGAAAATGGCCAACATACACCTTTGGAAAGTTGCTGGTGCATTGCATAAGCCAAAAGGCATTCTGCGAAAAGCAAATGTTCCAAAAGGGCATGTGAAGGTTGTTTTCTCCTGGTCCACAGGGTCTATGGTGATTTGGTTATATCCAGAATAACCATCTAGAAAGCAGTAATAAGCTCTACCAGCTATCCTATCTAACATCTGATCTATAAACGGTAAAGGAAAGTGATCTTTTTTTGTTTCTTTATTCAATTTTCTATAGTCCATACAGACTCTCCATCCTGTAATAGTTCTAGTTGGAATCAGTTCATTGCTCTCATTCACTACTACAGTCTTCCCCCTCTTCTTAGGTACACATTGTATTGGACTCACCCACTGACTACTAGCTATAGGGAAGATTACACCTGCATCTAACCACTTTATTATCTCCTTTTTAACTACCTCCTTCATAGAGGGGTTCAACCTACGTTGGTGATCTACTCGGGGTGTATGTTCCTCTTCCAATATTATCTTATGTATGCAGTAGGAAGGGCTAATACCTCTAATGTCAGCAATCGTCCATGCAATAGCCTTTTTATGGTGCTTAAGTAGTAATATTAACTCAATTTCATGCTTTTCACTCAACTTGGACGAAATAATAACATGCAAAGTATCATGCTCTCCTAGATATGCATATTTAAGATGTTCAGGCAATGGTTTCAATTCTAAGATAGGTGGATGCTCAATGGATGGTTTCAATGGATTCATGGATCTTTCAGTCAAGTCACTAGTCATACAAACATGCTGAGTTTTATCCACATGTATATCCATTATTTCAGAAATATTTAAATCAGTTATATCTAATTGTACATAATCATTGGCATGCTTAGTCAGTAGTTCATGCTCAAGCTGTTCTTCCATTAGTGAATATATTATGTCCATACTTGCACAAGATTCAGAGTCAGAAGGATACTTTAGGGCCTTAAAGACACTAAATTTAACCTCCTCATCATGAACCCTCATAGTGAGCTCACCTTTCTGGACATCAATAAAAGCCCTACCTATGGCTAGAAATGGTCTGCCTAATAGGATGGGGACCTCCTTATCTGCTTCATAATCCAGAATGATGAAGTCTGCAAGAAAAATGAACTTGTCAACCTTGACAAGAATATCCTCTATCTTACCCTCAGGGTAGGCTATGGATCTGTCTGCCAACTGCAAGGTGACAGTGGTAGGACGTGCTTCTCCTATTCCAAGCTGACGGAATAGTGATAGGGGCATGAGATTGATGCTGGCTCCCAGGTCACAAAGAGCTCTGTCCACGTGCTTGCCTCCTAACTCCACTGGAAAGGTGAAGGAACCAGGATCCTTCTCCTTCTTTGGTAGCTTGTTTTGGAGTATAGCACTGCACTCCTCAGTGAGATTCACTGTTTCAAATTCACCAATAATCTTTTTGTTAGTGATTATATCCTTCAAAAACTTAACATAAGAGGGCATAGATTGCAAAACCTCTACAAAAGGAATATTAACATGCACTTGCTTAAGAATTTCTAAAAATTTATTAAAGTGCACTTCCTGTTCTTGTTTTTTCTTTAGCCTTCTAGGGAATGGAGGTGGTGGCACATATGTAGGCAGTTCAGGACGCCTCAGGACAGGTGGAGGCCTTGGAATTTCTTCTGGTTCCTCTATGATAGGTTCCAGCCTTACCCTTGATGTGCTTGTTGGTGGTTGACCTTGGTTTGGCAGAGAATCCAGTGGAGCACTAGACTCTTCATTCTCTACTCTCTTTGGTGTTTCTCTAGTGTTGCTCACCAATGGTCTCCCACTTCGAAGTTCAATTGCTTGAACTTGCTCTTTTCCATCCCTTCTAGGTACCTCAGTGTCAGCAGGTAGTCTACCTTGGGGCCTACTTTTAAGTTCATTGGCTAATTGCCCTATTTGGTTCTCTAGGCTCTTAAGGGTAGCTTGCTGACTTTGTAGAGTGGCATCATTCTTTGCAATGTACTCCTTAAGCAAATTTTCTACAGTAACCCTATTGGTTGGTTATATGGTTTTTGATACATGGATTGGTTATTTTGGGGAGTGAAACCAGGTGTTCCACTCGGCCTTGGCTGGTTTGGAGCTTGGTTAGTATTCTGTTGCCCACCCCAAGAAAGATTTGGGTGGTTTCTCCAACCAGGATTGTAAGTGTTAGAGTAGGGGTTGTTCCTAGGCTGCTGTTGGCTTCCAACATAGCAGACTGAGGCTGGATTCCCAGGGCAGTATTCATACAGGTGCCCTTCCCCACAGAATCCACAGATTAGTGTCTCACCTTGACTTGTTGGTGCGCCCATTGAGATGGCTGCTGCGGTGTTGACACTGGATTGGAGATTGGTTTGAGCCATTTGTTTGACTAGGTTGGTCAGGGCGTTTATTTGGCTACTCATGGCACTGAGAGCATCCTTGTCTTGAGCTCTCCTAGGCTCTACTGGATCATCTGACCACCTACAGTGAGAGGCTGAGATCTTCTCCAGGATCTCATAGGCTTCATTATAGCTTTTTGAAAGCATGGAACCACCAGCTGAAGAATTCAGCACTTGCCTTGTGCTGGGGTTACATCCTTTGAAAAAGACTTCTATTTGGATACACCATGGGATGCCATGGTGTGGACATTTAAGCAAAAGGTCCTTGAACCTTGTCCAAGCTTCGTGAAGAGACTCATTTTCAGCTTGTTTGAACTTAATAATGTCATCACGAAAGTTTGAATTCCTATCAGGTGGAAAGTATTTGACTAGGAATTTCTCAGCCAGATCTGTCCAATTGACAACTGATCCGGAAGGTAATGAGTTTAACCACGTTTTGGCTTTATCTCTTAATGAGTAAGGGAAGAGGTAAAGCCTCAAGGCTTCTTGGGAAACTCCAGGGATAAGGAAGGTATCACTAACTCCTAGGAAGTTTCTTAGATGGTTGTGGGGGTCCTCATTTTCCACTCCAAAGAATTGTCCCACAGTGGACAACATTTGGAACATTACTGGCTTTAACTCGAATGAGTTGGCAGTAATTTCAGGGCGGATAATGCTTGGATTTAGCTCCCCAGGCATGGGAACTAAGTAGGAGTGAATGGCACTATC
This sequence comes from Herpetospermum pedunculosum, assembly GCA_028017165.1. Lineage (NCBI taxonomy): Eukaryota > Viridiplantae > Streptophyta > Magnoliopsida > Cucurbitales > Cucurbitaceae > Herpetospermum > Herpetospermum pedunculosum. Next base: position 48,169,480 of record CM051529.1, read on the forward strand.
CTTGTCATTCGCTATTTCGATGGGGTTGCGAATGGTAGGTGCTGGATTTGGGTTTGTTCTATCCATTTCTATTTGGAAGAATTGCGATGACTCTGCTGAGTCAGCAACGTTTGGAGGTCTAAGGGGTTGGTTGAAGAGACGTTTCTTAGCTCTGTTTCTGGCCCTAAGTAATCTCTCAGGCTCAGGATTGAACTCTAGATCGCTACTTGAATGCTCATTCATAAACTAACCCAATGGTACCTGAAAAAGAAATGAAAATAGATCAGCTCCAATAGATATTAAACTTTGTGTTTCTAACTTAACAAACTTCGTTTTCACTAAACTAAATCCCCGGCAGCGGCGCCAAAAACTTGTTGCGTGCTCAATGTTCAAAATAAAGATGCAAGAATAGAGCACTCAGAACATGCAAGCATACATGATCTTGTAGCAAGTAATAAGTATTTTTTCATTCGATTTCCCACAGAGATTTATTCTTAGTTACTTACGAAGTGTTTTGTTAAGTGAGGATGGGTGGATTAAATGGGGTAGATTTAGTTTTAAAGTGCCTAATTACTAAGGAATATGTAAAGGATGGAAGCATCAACAAGTGCAAGTAAATGATAAACTCAAATGTAAAGAGAAGAGATTAATAAACGAAGAGAAAAATGACTAAGGTAAAATTTCAACTAAAGGAATTGCGGAAACAGCAATTATTTAGCAATGTTCTTAACAGCGTGCAGGGGAGGACGCGAACAAGCACTTAATGGAGTTTCACTGCGTCTGTGCGGGGATGAAGCCCGCGGGAGTCACGGAGGAGCAGCTGAATATGAGGGCATTCCCCTTTACGCTCAAGGACAAAGCCAAGGACTGGCTTTATTATCTGCCCTCCGGCTCGATCACGACGTGGCAGGACATGAAGAGGGTTTTTCTCGAGAAATACTACCCTGCGTCCTTGGCCACGACACTGAGAAAGAGAATTTATGGGATCACTCAGGACGTGGGTGAGTCCTTGCACGAGTACTGGGAACGTTTTGGGCGCCTGTGCGCGAGCTTCCCACATCATCAGATTGCCGATCAGCTTCTGATACAGTATTTTTATGAGGGGATGACGCCCCACGATCGGCAGATGATAGACGCAGCGAGCGGTAGGGCTTTGATTGATAAGACCCCGTTTGAGGCCAAACAGCTTATTGCGAACATGGCAGCCAACTCGCAGCAGTTTGGTATTCGAGGGCAGGGGCAAATCCACAGTGTGACCCAGAGCCACGAGATGACAGAGATGAGGGCCCAGGTGGCCGAAATCGGAAATATGTTGAAAAAGATTGTTGGAGGAAACCGCGAGGCGCAGAAGGTGAACGCAATCGGGGGGTATGCTTCCAACCCGAGGAAGTATGATCCATATTCGAATTCTTACAACCCCGGTTGGCGCGATCACCCCAATTTCAGCTATGGGAACAGGGAAGGACAACCACGCTTCCAAGGCCAGTCTCACGATAGGCCTAACACTTCCACCCAAGCTCAAGCCTCGAGCTCCTCCAGCTCATTGGAAGAAATGGTCAGGACCATTGTCATGTCGACCAGCCAGTTTCAGAAAGAAGCTCGAGAGGAGCTAAACTCCCACAAGGCCGAGCTGCAAAACTTGAACAAGCAGCTGACACAAATGGTTGTGTCGATTAGCAAAATCGAGAGCAAGAGCTCCGGGAAGCTTCCTTCCCAAACCACGGTCAACTCATGTGAGAACGTGAGTGCTATTCAGCTAAGGAGTGGAAAGTCACTTTCCCCCAGAGCCGTGAAGGAAGTCAAGGACAGCCTGAATGAGTCCGCCCAGCCTGCTTCCGAGAATCTGAATGTTGAGAAGAAAAAAGAAATGCATGTGCAAGAGGATGTTGCCAGAGCACCCTTTCCTAGTAGGCTTGCGAAGCCCACTTTGGTAAACGGAGATGAGGAGGTCCTGCGAACCTTCCAAAAGGTGGTGGTTAACATACCGCTTCTCGAGGCAGTAAGCCAAGTGCCGAAATATGCCAAGTTCCTCAAGAAGTGGTGCACAAGCAAGAGAATGTCGAGAAAGAGTGGTGAGACGAAGAAAGAAACTGTCTCCGCAATTTTCCAAGGTACTCTTCCACCGAAGTGCATCGATCCTGGTATGTTTACTATCCCATGCACTATCGGTACTAAACTTATTGAAAATGCCATGTTAGATCTCGGTGCCTCAATTAATGTCATGTCTTTTGATGTGTTGAAAGAGCTTGAATTGTGTGATTTAATTGAGTCTAATATAGTTGTCCAACTAGCCGATCGATCCTATGTGCATCCGTTAGGGAAGATTGAGGACATTTTAGTCAAAGTGAAGGACTTATTGTTTCGATGCGACTTTTATGTGCTGAACATGAATGAAAATTCTTCGCATGTTTCCTCTTCTATTTTACTTGGACCAACATTTATGAAGACCGCTAAGGTCAAAATTGATGTAGATAGAGGTGCCTTGTCGGTAGAATTTGATGGAATGGTGAATGAGTTTCTTATAAATGCATCGAAATCGCGTGTGAATGTGGAGAGTATTGCTTGTGTTGAGAATGATGAGAATGGGAGTCTTACCTCGCGCTTGAGGGATGATTCTCATGTCTCGGTAAAAAAATCTGATCTGAATTTAAATGATGTGAATGCTGTTTTTTGCACTAACAAAAATGATATTCACGTGTTCGAGGCACGAAGAGTGCAAAAAGTTTTGAATGTTGATCGCAGGTGTAGTGTGGATGAGGACAAGTCTGGAACGTCCCCCGCACTATCAGATTATGGTTGAGTCATTGGAGAGAATTCAGTCGAGCAAACGACTTTAAAAATTCTGCGCTTCTCGGAGGCACCCGAGCGATGAACTGTTATTTCTGTTTTTAGTTTAGTTGCTGTTTTTTGTTGTTAATTAGTTTAATTTAGACTTACGTAGGTTGCTGTTTTTTTTAGGAATCGAGGAAGAAGGGAATTTTCGGGCTTCGATGATGAGCGCGCCGCTTCCTTACCCTCGCCAGCTTCACATAGAGTCAGGGAAGTGTAGTTTCTCTTTCCCTTTTACTTTGTGTATCTGACTGAGTGGCATTGAGGACAATGCCAACTTTTGAAGTTGGGGGTGGAGTTGGAGTTATGGATATGCATGTGTAGTCGGTTGAGCAGTGCTATTTTGAATATTGAAGTGCTTGGGACTCTGTTTAGTGCTTTCTATTGATGATAATCTAGGAAATGCATATTGGAAATCTGAGCACGTACATAATCTAGTTTTTGCATGAGTTTTGCATTTATTAGGTTCATGTCAAAAAATTTAAAATTTTTCCTATTGCTCCCTTGCATCTATCGAGCACTTAGCAACCTCATCCTAGATTCCGTACGCTTAGTCAATTGCATGTAGCGTTAATTCTCGTTGTCACCCCGAAAGGCACTCTTAGGTAGCTTGTTGGATGAGAGTTAGCGGTAGATTAATCGAGTTAGCTTATGCTAAGCCTAAAGTAAAAAAAAATAGAAAAGCATGTTGGTTAGAAAATTCTCTCGAGGCGCTCCTCCTTCTTATTAGTGCACTTAAGAAGTGAGCGTTAGTCCTTAAAAACGTGAAGTTTATGCATGAATTGGACGTGTTAGGCAGCTCGAGGTTGGAAAGAAAATAAGAATAAATTGTTTGGTTCAAAGAACCTTAATAAAAGGGTACAAAGTACTCGTGAAAAGAAAAAGAAAGAGAAAATATTTAGGTCTCTTAGTTTGCTTCTCTCTCTCGTGTAAGTCAAGTGTAGACTGTTCTTAAACGCTAGAAGTAGGGGGAAAACGGGATGATGTGTTGCATGTGGTTTTTCCGGGCTTATGTGAGTTTAGGATAGGTTGTCTAGCACACACACACGTTAGGGGGCAATAGTTAATTTTTGATATGTTCGTAGTAAATGCATGCAAGAATTGCTTTCATGATTATGTTGTGTTTGAATTTGCAAAATGGATGGAGGTTTGAGTTAGTAGCATGTAAGCATGTCCTTAGAGTCAATTTCTTTATTAGCCTTGCTCGAGGACTAGCAAGATTCAAGTTGGGGGTGTTTGATAACTCCATTTTGGAGCTATTAAATACTTCCTAAGTATAGCTAAAGTCCGCATTTAAATGTTTAATTTATCTCGGTTGTAGGAGAAATGCGGCAAAGAGCTCGTGCGTCCATTGGACCCGTTTCGGAGCTAAAAGTGGAGTTTTAACGCCCCGGGAGTGCATCGGGAAAGGGCAATTCGATCCAAGAAGAAACGGACCAAAATTGCCTTGGAGAGGCAATTTTTCCAGCCCCAAACCCGAGAGCTAGCGTCGAGACGCTAGCTCGACGCTGCCGAAGCGTCGAGACTCTGCTGCGGCGTCGAGACGCTCCGGAGGAGGCGCGCGCAAGGAATTATCGGGCCAGCGTCGAGACGCTCGCCTAGCGTCTCGACGCATCGCGAGGCGCGCACGGATCACTTAGGGCGTAGCGTCGCGACGCTACCCTAGCGTCTCGACGCTACGTCGATTTAAAGAAGCTGTAATGACGATTTCTGCAGCAGTTTTTGACATTCTTGGGCAATTTTTCATCTTCTTCCTCTCGGCTTTTCTCTATTTTTCATCTTAGCTTCGCCATTTGTGGCATGTTTTGGAGCTTTCAAGTTGTATTAGGTTAAAGACGAATTCCATGGCTTCCCTTGGAGCGGTGATGACAACCCGTTCCATGGTTGGCTAAGGTAACGTGAACGGTTTGGGATTAATTTGAGGGATTATTGTTAGACTTTTTATGCTTTGATAATCCATGCTTAGTATACAAATTGGTGGCTGGTTTGTATGCATTTATCATTCTTGCTTCACCCTATGCATGTGTTAGATTTCGCCGATTGACACTCGTGTTTTCTAGCATTTTGTTATCGTTAAAGAGTAGCGATGCTGTGCCTCTCACTATTCGACTAGTAACACAGATTGATAAAACTAAACCGGAGTATCGAGTCATGCATGATGGTTGTTGGTTGCATACATCGTTTGCGGGCAATCAGTTAGCAATTAGATTACGTGATCGAATGTCTGTCGCGGTTTGCTAGTGACTACCTAGAGTCAATTTGGGGTTGATCACCCTAATGTCATTTTAGATAATGTTTAATTAGAACTTGTTAGGTTTTATGTCCTAAAACTCGTGGTTTGTAAACTGTTATGTTTGTAAATACTCTATTTAGAATAAAGAGTTATTAGTTTTATTCAGTAAAGGAGTTTACTGGAATAAAGTGAAACGTGTTTAAGTTAACCTATACCAATGACCAACACCCTTGGCTGAATATGAGTATTTGAGCCTCATGTATGACATGATTGTAGATCAGGCTCAAGTAGTCAGTCAAAACGGTCTATAGTATACGGATAAGGCTGGGTACCTTATCTTGGTAACACTATTGGATGCGGCTCACTTTGTATTGTACAAAACGATGTGATCCGAATCGTTTCACATGGAGATGTGCGAGTGAGGGCGTCCTGTGTAAAGAGTTTACACAAGATCGAACCGCGTATTAAGTCGCTCTCTCTTTATAACTCCGTTTACTGATGAGACCGACTTATACATATTGATGGCCTAGGTAACTCGATCTCAATCCTGAGCTCGCTATGAACTCCTGCTTATTCGATAGTATCCTTTGACTTGCACGGGTGAGAGTGGCCCATAAGCGCCGACTCAATAAGCCTACCATCTTGGGGATAAAGTCGAATAGGTAGCTGGGGACATAGTACAGCAAGATTGGAGTTCACTCCTAACCCGCTCTTCAGGGTTAGTAGATAGGTTGTTCCCTTAATAGCTGACTCCGGGGCTTGAACAATTAGCGCGTGCACTCTCATGAGATGAGAGGGTTAATTTATCTGTTGGTTGGACCACAGATCTATTGTTCATTAGAGGTGTCAGTGGTGCTTAAGGAACAAGACGTAATGCAGGGGTTAAACGGTTTAAATGACCCAGCTGTGATTACGAACAACCTGTGAAGGGTCGACTTACCGATGGCGGTTATATCAAGAGGACACAATATATCTACAGTGAGGAGAGTGCAACCCTCGGACTATAGTGGAGTCTCTGGGGGTTAACGAATGTTGATTGATTCGGGTTAAAAGAGTTTTGACCGAATAAATCTCGTATCGTTGGAGCTCATGATCTGTAGGTCCTTTAGGTTCTCCTGGCTAGCTCGGATAACGTCGTGCAACAGTATAAGAGAAAATTAAAAGGAAAAGAATTTGAATTGTTCAAATTCGGTTTATGGAAGGAGGATGGACATATTTAAATATGATTTAAATATAAGAATGGCCAAAAACATGAATAGGATTCATGTGTTAAAAAAATCGGTTTTCGGAAAACCGAATTTAGCCATATTATTTAATTAATATTTGATATTGAATTAAATAATAATTATTAATTAAAAAGTTTAATTAATAATTATATATATATTTTATTTATTAAAAAGTTTAATAAATAAAATTATTATTATTATTTTTAATAAATAATAATAATTATATATATATGTGTCTTGCATGCAGCAAGACACATATATATATATAAGTTAAGTATATATATATGAGCTTTGGCAAAAGCTGAAAATTAGAAGTGGTGAAGGGTATACAATTCATTAATTGAATTTGAGATTCAAAGAGAAGGGGGCTGGGGTTTACGAAGGTGTTTTAAAAAAAAAAAACTTGAGAAGTTTTTTACTTCTTCTTCTTCAGCCTCTGTCTCTTCCTTCAGTTCTTCTTCCTTCTTCATTTCCTTTTCTTTTTCTCTTCTTTCGGAGTCCCACAACTCCGTTGCACGACGCCGAGGTTAGCGGGACTACCTGGGGTGGTCCTCGAGGCGTTCGTGAGAAGAGGTCGGAAGAGTTCGTGACGAAGAACGTACGGCGGAGCTTGAAGAAATTGGAACTACAAGGGTATGTATTTCTAATTTCTTATTTCCGTCGCTTTGAGCATGTTTACTATTTGTTAAATTGATGAAATTAGAGTATCATCGGTCCGAAATCGCTTTCCGCTGCGCAAGTCGCTCCATCAGAACTGTGTGGTCTAATTAATTTCTATGGAGCCGGTTACCTTGGGGCTTCTCGGGTAATCTACCGTGTGTATTACAAACTGCACGCCTTAGATTTGCATTAAATGATAAGCTGAAATTGTCTAACAAATAAATCCCGAAAATCCCCAAACCGTGCACTCGTCTCTCTCTCTCTTTTATTCTTCCGTTAGCGTTTAATTCCTTACTTTGCATGCTTAAACATCCCCCCGTTACAAAAACCCAATCAATTAATTAATTTCAAGATTAATTTAATTTCAGTCATAACCTTCTCCTTGGATCGACCCTGTTACCACTGGCTGCAAAGCTATTGATAATAGGCTTATAAATTGTATTTTGGCGAGCTTCGACAACTCGAATTTGGACTACCCCAAAAGTAGATCTACCACTTGCTCAAAGAAAAGAGAGTATGTATATATGAGATGTTTTCTTAAGGAGTTATTTCTAGTTCTCAAAACTTTTGTCCGAGGAAATGGAGTCATATCCCTCATCTTTCCATTTAACGAGTTTTTAATCTCTTACTCAAAGGTGAAATGTATTCACAATCTCTTATTTTCCAAGAGATTATTCTGAAAATATGTGAGTATCACATTTTCGTTTGTTTCCCTACATTTAAAAAAAAACATTTCATTCTTGACTGGTTTCATCCCATATTTCCAAATTTAAACTCACTTTCTTGTAATCCGACATTTTTTTCATTACAAAGCTGAAGTCATGAAGCAGTTTAATCAGTTAAGATGTTCAACACTATCAATTACTTTTGATAGTTCTCTAAACTAGCACATTAGACGCTACCCAAAGTCTATTATATCCAATATGGTCGAGTAATCTATGACTGGCGTGCATATTTCCTCTCAAGTGAAAGCATTCAAAAAAAAAAAAAAAACTCCAGTGATGACACTATCATTTTCATTTGAGTATCTGCTAAATTTTGGGTGATAAGATTGAAGAACTTAAGCAAGGGTGATCATTTGACCAAACCCAAAAGTAAATTTTTGGTATTACCTTTATTTTCACAAATCATGCAGTCGAGTCATTGTTAAGTCTCTGAAAGTGACTTATTTAGGACCCATTTAGCTTAAGAAGATGTACACTTTTTAGTGTTTTTGATAGCATTTAGCCTAAACCTATGCTTAAATATGAGAATGAGAAGAAGGTAGCTAAATTAGGACTTATGCGCAATAGGAAAGAAAAGGGTTGAAAACCGAAGGAAAAGAATGAAAAAAACTGCATTGCGACAGCATTGCGAAAACATTGCTGAAGCCGCAATTATTCAAGTGAAAACCGTAAGTTGACTGATCTTTTTCTGTTAATTTCCGTAATTTCAGGGATTCGTTCTTTCTCCTCCACCCATTCTGATATATGACGTTGAAGATTGATGGTTCTCCTTGGCCCAAACGCACCTGCAAACTACTATAAAAGGGGGTCAAAGTCGGAGGTTCAGTCATCATCCGAAAGCGTAGAGTCTTCTCGCAGTCCATCTGTTCTCCTGTTTTTCCTTTGCCGTCTGTTGGTTTGCGAAGCTCAGCTGTTGGAGACGATAATCTGATAGGAAGGAGAGGAGATTCTTCTTCTCTCCCGATTGGATTCATCCAAGCAAGGCTGCTCTTTTTGATCCTTCATTCGAGGCGATTGCGACGAAGCTTTCTCGCGTCATTTCCTGCTTTCTGTTTTCCTTTTCTAATTTCCAGCTTTGATCAGTTGTTGTTTCTAGCTTATTGTTCTATCTACTGCATTGCGTCGATGTCTGTCTTTGAATTATTTCCTTTAAGTTTCCTGTTGTCCGTTCAACATTCAAAGTAATCAAATTGCAAGACTTCATTTCACAGTTTCCATCTTCTGCTGCTACGGTTTTGTCTTACTGTTTGGAGTAGATTTCCCTTCTAAGCATGTCTGTTTTGTCTTACATTTCTGTTCTCTATATATCCATGAGTAGCTAAGTCACTTAGGGGCATGCTAATGACAGAACTATAGGCTAAAAAACGTGAACCAAGCATGTAGGATAGCTCTCGAAACATTGATTATATGTAAGCTTCATCCCACGGGCAATTTCGATTGGCCATCCATTTTGTCCAGGGAACTCCTAACCTCTGGAAGGAGTAAGAGTTCAGAGTCGTATAATCATGCTAGCCTTTCATGGTAACCAGGAAACGGCCTAGGAATAGGCGTTTCCCTAGTACAAACTAAACACTTTTGTTTTAACAAGATGCTTAAGACCTTACTTTGAGTCGAGTAAACTAAAGAATCTAACGCATGGAATCGGACGATACATGAGATAGAATGAGTTTGATGCATAGAGAGTAGATCCAGTGCTTGAGAATCGTATAAAAATGCCTATAGGATAGTCATTAGTAGCCCTTAATTCACCCATTTACGCACTTTCGCTGTTATTCAATTGCGGTAAAATTGCGGTATCCGCAATTCTGCTAAGTTATCATTCTGTTTAGCTGTTTTCTTCTTCGTTTAGTAATTCCATCTCTTGTCTTTTGAGTCTAATTTCAACTTGCATTTGTTTATGTTGCATTACTTTACACATTCAGCACAAATTAGATAAATAAAAACCAATTTTACCCCATCAAAACCACCCCTTCTTTCTTAACAAATACACTTCGTGAATAGCTAAAATTAAGTCTCTGTGGAAAAAACGAATGAAATATACTTACTACTTGCTGTGAGACCATGTATGCTTGCATGTTCTGAGTGCTCTCTCTCTACCTTCTTGCTTATTTATTCTTAACACATTGAGCACGCAACAAGTTTTTGGCGCCGCTGCCGGGGACTTATTTTAAGTGAAAACGAAGTTTGTTAAGTCTGAAACACCAAGATATTTTCCATTGAATTTGATCCATCTTCATTTCTTCTACAGGTACCATTTAGGGTAGTTTATGAATGAGACTCCAAGTAGTGATCTAGAGTTCAACCCTGAGCCTGAGAGATTATTTAAAGCTAGAAATAGAGCCAAGAAACGTCTCTTTAGACAACCCCTTTTACCTCAAATAATTGCTGAAACCGCAGAGTCTCCGCAATCCACTCAAGAAGAAATGGATAGAATAGATCAAAACCTAGTGCCTGTCACTCGCAATCCCATTGAAATAGCGAATGACAAGGATAGCGCCATCCTTTCGTACCTAGTACCTATGCCTGGGGAGCTGAACCCCAGCATAATCCGTCCTGAAATCACTGCCAACTCCTTCGAGTTAAAACCAGTGATGTTCCAAATGTTGTCCACTGTGGGACAATTCTTTGGAATAGAAAATGAGGACCCCCATAACCACCTTAGGAACTTCCTAGGAGTCAGTGATACCTTCCTCATTCCTGGAGTTTCCCAAGAAGCCCTGAGGCTATATCTGTTCCCTTACTCTTTGAGGGACAAAGCCAAAACGTGGTTAAATTCATTACCCTCAGGATCTGTCCTCAATTGGACAGACTTAGCAGAAAAATTCCTAGTCAAATATTTCCCACCAGATAGGAATTCGACCTTTCGTGATGATATCATCAAATTCAAACAAGCTCCGAGTGAATCTCTTCACGAAGCTTGGACGAGATTCAAAGACCTTCTCATTAAATGTCCACACCATGGCATCCCATGGTGTATCCAAATAGAAGTCTTCTTTAAAGGATGCAACCCCAGCACCAGACAAGTTCTAAACTCATCTGATGGAGGTTCCATGTTGTCCAAGAGTTACAACGAAGCTTATGAGATCTTGGAGAAGATCTCAACATCTCACTGTAGGTGGTCAGATGATCCAGTAGAGCCAACTAGAGCTCAAGACAAGGATGCTTTAAGCGCCATGAGCACCCAAATAAACGCCCTGACCAACCTAGTTAAGCAAATGGCTCAGGCCAATCTCCAAACCAGTGCCAATACCGCCACAGCCATGTCAATGGGCACCCAACCAAGTCAAGGCGAGGCACTTATCTGTGGATTCTGTGGGGAAGGGCACCCATATGAATACTGCCCTGGGAATCCATCCTCAGTCTGCTATGTTGGGAGCCAGCAGCAGCCTAGGAATAACCCCTACTCCAACACCTATAACCCTGGTTGGAGAAACCACCCAAACCTGTCATGGGGTGGCCAACAAAACACTAACCAAAATCCTAACCAACCTAGACCGAGTGGAACACCTGGTTTCACTCCCCAACATAACCAGTCAATGTACCAAAAACCATACAATCAACCTGTAGGATCTTCTGTAGAAACCTTACTCAAGGAATACATAGCTAAGAATGAAGCTACTCTTCAAAGCCAGCAAGCTACTCTTAGGAGCCTAGAAAACCAAATAGGCCAATTAGCCAATGAACTCAAGAGTAGGCCCCAAGGTAGACTCCCTGCTGACACCGAGGTACCAAGGAGAGATGGCAAAGAACAAGTTCAAGCAATTGAACTTAGGAGTGGAAGACCATTGGTGAGCAACACAAAGGACACACCAAAGAGAGTAGAGAACACTGAGTCTAGTGCTCCACTGGAGTCTCTGCCAAACCAAGGTCCACCACCAACTAGCACATCAGGAGCCAGGCTAGAGCCAATTATTGAGGAGGTAGAAGAAATTCCAAGGCCTCCACCTATCCTAAGGCGCCCTGACGTGCCTGCATATGTGCCACCACCTCCATACCCTCGAAGGCTTAAGAAGAAGCAGGAACAGGAAGTTCATTTTAATAAATTCTTAGAAATTCTTAAGCAAGTGCATGTTAACATTCCTTTTGTAGAAGTTTTACAGTCTATGCCTTCTTATGTAAAGTTTTTGAAGGACATCATTACTAACAAAAAAATAATTGGTGAGTTTGAAACAGTAAACCTCACTGAGGAGTGCAGTGCCATCCTCCAGAACAAACTGCCCAAGAAGGAGAAGGATCCTGGTTCCTTCACCTTACCTGTAGAACTTGGAGGCAAGCACGTGGGCAGAGCGCTTTGTGACCTGGGCGCCAGCATAAATCTCATGCCCCTGTCCCTATTTCGCCAGTTGGGAATAGGAGAAGCACGTCCAACCACTGTCACTTTACAACTAGCAGACAGATCCATCGCATACCCTGAAGGTAAGATTGAGGATATTCTAGTGAAAGTTGACAAATTTATTTTCCTTGCAGATTTCATTGTCCTGGACTATGAGGCAGACAAGGAGGTCCCCATCCTGCTAGGCAGACCATTTCTAGCCACAGGTAGGGCACTTATAGACGTCCAAAAAGGTGAGCTTACTATGAGGGTTCATGATGAAGAGGTGAAGTTTAGTGTATATAAAGCTTTAAGGTACCCCTCTGACCTTGAATCCTGTGCTAGCATGGACGTAGTAGACTCCTTAATGGAGGAACAATTGGAGCATGTATTATTAACTAAGCATGCTAATGAATATGTACAATTAGATGTAGCTGACTTGAATATATCTGACGTAATGGATATGCCTGTAGATAAACCACAGCATGTATGTATGAATATAGACCTAACTGATAGATCTGTGAATCCTTTAAAGCCATCCATTGAGCATCCACCTGTTTTAGAACTGAAACCACTACCCACTCACCTCAAGTATGCATATCTAGGAAGTAATGAAACTCTGCCTGTTATCATTTCTTCTAAATTAAGTGAAAAGCATGAGGTAGAACTGATTTTACTGCTTAAGCAACATAGGAAGGCTATAGCATGGACTATTGCTGATATTCGAGGCATTAGCCCTGCTTATTGCATGCACAAAATTATACTAGAGGAAGAGCACACACCTAGGGTAGATCACCAGCGTAGGCTAAACCCCTCTATGAAAGAGGTAGTAAAGAAGGAAATAATAAAATGGTTAGATGCAGGAGTGATCTTCCCAATAGCTAGTAGCCAGTGGGTGAGCCCCATCCAATGTGTACCTAAAAAGGGGGGAATAACTGTGGTAGTCAATGAGAACAACGAACTGATTCCAACAAGGACTGTCACAGGGTGGAGAGTGTGTATGGATTACAGGAAATTAAATAAAGAAACTAAAAAAGATCACTTCCCTCTACCGTTCATTGACCAGATGCTAGACAGAATAGCTGGTAGAGCCTACTATTGTTTCTTAGACGGGTATTCAGGCTATAATCAAATAACTATAGACCCTAAGGATCAAGAGAAGACCACCTTCACTTGCCCTTTTGGAACTTTTGCCTTTCGCAGAATGCCTTTTGGCTTATGCAATGCACCGGCAACTTTCCAAAGGTGCATGATGGCAATCTTCTCTGAGTTGGATGAGTCCATGATAGAAATATTCATGGATGACTTCTCAGTCTTTGGGGACTCATTTTCAACCTGTCTAGAAAACCTAGGACAAGTCCTGGCTAGGTGTGAGGAGACCAACCTAGTCCTAAATTGGGAAAAATGCCATTTTATGGTGGATGAAGGGATTGTCTTAGGACATAGAGTGTCAAGGGCAGGTGTAGAAGTTGACCGAGCCAAAATTGAGATCATAGAGAAGTTGGTAGAGCCTCAGAATGTCAAGGCTATTAGAAGTTTCTTAGGGCATGCTGGCTTCTACAGAAGGTTCATTAAGGACTTTTCTAAGATAGCCAAGCCTCTGTGTGAGCTTTTAGAGCTAAATAGACCATTCATCTTCTCTAAGGAATGCTTAGTAGCTTGGACTACCCTTAAGAAGGCACTAGTCACCGCACCTATAATAGTAGGACCAAATTGGGATCTCCCATTTGAGATGCTATGTGATGCCAGTGACTATGTTGTAGGAGTCATGTTAGGACAGAGGATTGACAAGCTAACACACCCTGTATATTATGCTAGTAAAACCTTGAATGAGGCTCAATGTAATTATACAACTACTGAGAAAGAAATGCTTGCTGTAGTATTTGCTTGTGAGAAATTCAGAAACTATATTGTAGGCACTAGGACAATTGTGTACACTGACCATTCTGCCTTGAAATATCTTATGAGGAAGGCTGATGCTAAGCCTAGATTGATTAGGTGGGTGTTATTGCTGCAGGAATTTGATTTGGACATTCGGGACAAGAAAGGATGTGAAAACGTGGTTGCGGATCATCTTTCCAGATTGCAGCATAATTGCGGAAACATTGCGGAGACCGCAATTTCTGATGCTTTTATTGATGAACATGTCTTTCCTGCTTTCTGTTTTCCTTTTCTAATTTCCAGCTTTGATCAGTTGTTGTTTCTAGCTTATTGTTCTATCTACTGCATTGCGTCGCTGTCTGTCTTTGAATTATTTCCTTTAAGTTTCCTGTTGTCCGTTCAACATTCAAAGTAATCAAATTGCAAGACTTCATTTCACAGTTTCCATCTTCTGCTGCTACGGTTTTGTCTTACTGTTTGGAGTAGATTTCCCTTCTAAGCATGTCTGTTTTGTCTTACATTTCTGTTCTCTATATATCCATGAGTAGCTAAGTCACTTAGGGGCATGCTAATGACAGAACTATAGGCTAAAAAACGTGAACCAAGCATGTAGGATAGCTCTCGAAACATTGATTATATGTAAGCTTCATCCCACGGGCAATTTCGATTGGCCATCCATTTTGTCCAGAGAACTCCTAACCTCTGGAAGGAGTAAGAGTTCAGAGTCGTATAATCATGCTAGCCTTTCATGGTAACCAGGAAACGGCCTAGGAATAGGCGTTTCCCTAGTACAAACTAAACACTTCTGTTTTAACAAGATGCTTAAGACCTTACTTTGAGTCGAGTAAACTAAAGAATCTAACGCATGGAATCGGACGATACATGAGATAGAATGAGTTTGATGCATAGAGAGTAGATTCAGTGCTTGAGAATCGTATTAAAATGCCTATAGGATAGTCATTAGTAGCCCTTAATTCACCCATTTACGCACTTTCGCTGTTATTCAATTGCGGTAAAATTGCGGTATCCGCAATTCTGCTAAGTTATCATTCTGTTTAGCTGTTTTCTTCTTCGTTTAGTAATTCCATCTCTTGTCTTTTGAGTCTAATTTCAACTTGCATTTGTTTATGTTGCATTCCTTTACACATTCAGCACAAATTAGATAAATAAAAACCAATTTTACCCCATCAAAACCACCCCTTCTTTCTTAACAAATACACTTCGTGAATAGCTAAAATTAAGTCTCTGTGGAAAAAACGAATGAAATATACTTACTACTTGCTGTGAGACCATGTATGCTTGCATGTTCTGAGTGCTCTCTCTCTACCTTCTTGCTTATTTATTCTTAACACATTGAGCACGCAACAGTCATGCAAGCCGATGTCATTCATATCATGATTTTTTAAAAGAAATTCCACTCATGTTTTTACATTTCTCGTTGGTTAAATTGAACCCTATGTCTGTGGGTAGGTCCCGATAGTTGGTCGAAGCCTGGTAATTAAACCAGGTCCGTTTAAATTTATGTTGGTTAAATCGAACCCTAATCTAAGATTAGCTGGTCGAAGCCTGGTCAAACCAGATCCGTTTAAATTCCTGTTGGTTAAATCGAACCCTAATTTAAACTCACTTTCTCGTAATCCGACATTTTTTTCATTACAAAGCTGAAGACATGAAGCAGTTTAATCAGTTCAACACTAACGATTACTTTTGATAGTTCTCTAAACTAACACATGAGACGCTACCCAAAGTCTATTATATCCAATATGGTCGAGTAATCTATGACTGACGTGCATATTTCCTCTCAAGTGAAAGCATTAAAAAAATAAAAATAAAAAACTCCAGTGATGACACTATCATTTTCATTTGACTATCTGCTAAATTTTGGTTGAATCGAACCGTAATCCAAGATTAGCGGTCGAAGCCTAGTCAAACCAGGTCTGTTTCACTTTCTTTTAGTTAAATCGAACCCTAGTCCAAGATTAGCAGTTGAAGCCTTGTCAAACCAGGTCCGTTTCACTTTCTTTTTAGTTAAATCGAACCTTAATCCAAGATTAGTGGTCGAAGCCTGATCAAACCAGGTTTGTTTCACTTTCTTTTTGGTTAAATCGAACCCTAATCCAAGATTAACATCTAAGATTAGCGGGTCAAACCCTGGTCAAACCAAGTCCGTTTAAATTTCTTTTGGTTAAATCAAACTTTAATCTAAGATTAGTTGGTCGAAGACTGGTCAAACCAGGTCCGTTTAAAATCTTGTTGGTTAAATCGAACCATAATCTAAGATTAACGGGTCGAAGCCTGGTCAAACCAGGTCCCTTTAAATTTTTGCTTGTTTAATCAAACCATTATCTAAGATTAGCAAGTCGAAGCTTGGTCAAACCAGGTATGTTTAAATTTCTGCATGTAAGTCTCGATAGCTGGTCGAAACCTGGTCGAACCAGGTCCGTTTAAATTTCTATTGGTTACATCGAACTCTAATCCAATATTAGCGGTCGAAACCTTGTCAAACCAGGTTCGTTTCACTTTCTTTTAGTTAAATCGAACCGTAATCCAAGATTAGCGGTTGAAGCCTAGTCAAACTAGGTTTGTTTCACTTTCTTTTAGTTAAATAGAACCCTAATCCAAGATTAACGGTCGAAGCCTTGTCAAACTAGGTCCGTTTCACTTTCTTTTTGGTTAAATCGAACCTTATTCCAAGATTAGCGGTCGAAGCCTGATCAAACCAGGTCTGTTTCACTTTCTTTTTGGTTAAATCGAACCCTAATCCAAGATTAGCAGTAGAAGCCTAACCAACCCAGGTCCATGTTATTCTTAATGATAAACAAATTTTAGCCTCCCCAAATACTTTGTCTTCGTCATTTGTCTATCCTTTCAATTCTTCAAGGATATACAAAGAGGGGCAAGCTGTAGACACCGTATTTCGTCCGACTTTGTTTATCATTGTTTCTAAGTTTTGCTTGTTACAGGGTTTTTCTTGTGTTTCGCTCGATAGATTGTTGAAATCATTTAATTACGTTTTTTTCCCCGTTAATTTCGAAGTTTAAAGAAAAACACAAAAAAAAATTATTTTAAGGACGTTTCAAAACATTTTGTTTAGAATTTAATTTTAGGGATAAATTTTGGGGTTTCGGTTTTAAAGTTGATTTAGGGTTTTGGTTTTAGGGTTTGCCTTAGAGATAAAGGGGCCAAAAGGAGGCCCATTAGGATAAAGAACACTTAATTGACCTAATTAATGACTATAAATTAATGTGATAGGATAGGTGAAAGATAGGTTTTTGGAGGATAGGAAAAAGGGAAAAGTCAAAATTTTCTTTTCTTTTCATCCTTTTCCTCAAGCTTGAGCTTGGCTTCCAATCTCCGACGACGGCTCGTGGGCGGTAGACGAATCTCACGGTGGCGGTGCTCAGCAGACTACAGTCCTTCGAACCCAAGCTCACGGCGGCGGTGCACACAGGAGTGGATCCCCTTTTTCTACCTTCGTACGACGACTCATCACCTTCGCGACGAGCTCCGACGGCAACAGTGAAAAATAACCTAGGCGGACGACAACTCCAGAAGGCATCCTTGCGTGCGAAGGAGAAGAAGCAGACGGCTTCACGTGGGTAAAATTTCGTTTTTTAAAGTTTAAGTGAAATATCAATTTTGCCCCTACCTTAATATTTCTTTTAAGTATATCCTCACTGTTACGTCTCCAAAAGTGACTATTTTAGGGACTTATTTGCTATAGAATGGTGTGCACTCTTAAGCGTTTTTGGTAGAATTTAGTCTAAACATGTGCTTTTATATGAGAATTTATAGAATGAAGCTAAATCAGGACTTATGTGTAAAAGGAAGGAAAAAGAACCAAAAACAAAGCTAAAGAGTTGAAATTTTCATATTGCAGAAACATTGCGAAAACATTGCTGTCTCAGCAATGTTTTAAGTGAAAATTGTTAAGTTGTCTAACCGTTTTCTATTTTGTTACGATCTTTCAGCCGCCCATTTTTTCTCCTGCTGCCACGTGGAAGGTCGTCGTTCAGAATGGATGGTTCTTCTTGGCTGAAGACTACCTGCAAAACACTATAAAAGGAGGTCAAGGGGGAAGGACAGAAACACACTCGAAGGCGTAGAACTCCCATCTCAACGCAGTCTTTTCTGCTCTTTTCTCTCTTCCGTTTGTTGGTTTGAAGGACTCAGCTGTTGGAGTCGATAATCTGAAAGGAAGAAGAGAAGATCTCTCTTCTCTTCTGTGTAGATTCATCCAAACAAGGCTATCTTTCTCCCTTCAACCGAGGCGCTTGCGGCGAGGGTTCACACGCACGATTTACTTGCTTTCTGCTACTTTCTGTCGTTCCTTTTGCTTCTGTTGGTTGCTATTTGTTTAAGATTGCTACATTAGTTCAGTTCGTCTTCTTCTGTTTAATTCTCATCAGTTTAGAGTTGTTGCTTGTTAAGCTTTGAACCTTTGTTTAAATCAAAGAAGTGTTTGACTAGTTCACGAATTCCTTGTTGCTTTTATCGTTTCTGTTCTCTTTTATTTCCATTTCATCACTGCTAAGTATGTCTACACCATCTATTCTTTCTCTTCTATCATCGACCATGAGTAACTAAACCACATAAGGGTCTGCTAATGACAAGTCTATAGGTAGAAATACGTGAATTCAGCATGTAGGATAGCTTCAATTGCATTGAATGTATGTGTGCTTCATCCCACGGACAATTTCGATTGGCCATCCATTTTGTCTAAAGAACTCCTAACCTCTAGAAGGAGTAAGAGTTCAGAGTCGTCCATTCATGCTAGCCTTTCATGGTAGCCAGAAATCGACCTAGGAATAGGCGTTTTCCTAGTACAAATTAGTAACTTGCTTATATAAATAGATGCTTAAGCCTTACTTGGACATGAGTAAACTAAAGGATCTAATGCATGAAATCGAGAGATACATGAGAATGAGTTAATTTGATGCATGATAAGTTGATCTACTGCTGAAGAATCGTATGAAAAAGCCTATAGAGGAGTCGTTAGTAGCCCTTGTTTCCACACTTTACCCTTAAAACGCTGTTAGTACCATTGCTAGAAAATTGCTGTCTGCGCAATTTTCCTAGTTTAAATTTCTGCCTTAGCCGTTTTACTTAGCTTTTGCTTTGCGATTTTCTTGCTAGTTAATTGCTTTCTCCGCAATTCTTTCTATCCTACATTCAAGTCATCTCTTTACTTGTCTTGTTTATGCTTGCATATTTCGCACGTTCCTTATTAGTTAGGCACATTAATTCCAATTCTACCCCATCTTAACCATCCTTTCTAGTTTAACATTTCACTTCGCTAGTAACTAAGAATAAATCTCTGTGGGAAATCGAATGAAAAAATACTTATTACTTGCTACAAGACCATGTATGCTTGCATGTTCTGAGTGCTCTCTCATTGCATTTTAATTTACACATTGAGCACGCAACAAGTTTTTGGCGCCGCTGCCGGGGATTTTGTTTAGTAAACACGAAGTTTTTTAATTTAGAAAAAAAAAAACTTAATATCTATTGGAGCTAATCTTCTTTCATTTCCTTTACAGGTACTATCAAGCTAGTTTATGAATGAGTTTCCAAACCTCAACTCGCACAGAGAGAAACTTTGCAGGTGGAAAACATATGTGTACGACAAAGTAAATGAATACGCTGCAAAACTTAATTGGAGGAAGAGTTTGCCCACAACAGTTTGAAGAATTTTATCAGCCATGTGCTTATTATGGGGATAATCATAACTTGGAGAATTGCCCAACATTGAATTATCAAGAGAGGCAATATCAACAAAGCTATGACAACCATTATTCGTACATGTGTGAACATGATAAGTGGCAACTCTCAAATAACTCTTGGGAAGAGCATGGGCAAGTTACTCATTATGAAGAGTTCCACCCACATGAAGACTATCAACATTATGCCCCAACTCCAAATGAAGAATTATCACCCGTTTTGGAGGCGCTATGGATAGAATTCATGGAAAGGAATGATGCATCCATGAGGAGAGTGGATGTGCAATTAGCCCAGCTCACAAATGACTTACAAGATCTACTTGCTATAGCAAAATCACCACCACCATGCCCTCAGATGTTCGATTTTTATGATGATGAATCCTTTGTTACCTTCGAATCTGAGAAGAGTGATCTAATGGAATCTCCATATGAAATGGTGGAGTTGGTGAAAGTTGAGAAAAATGAAATCGTGCTGGATGAGGCCAAAGAGACTAATGCGCTGCTTGAGGAACAAGAATTTGAAATGTGTGATGATGCAGCAAGTTTCTCCACCAATGAAAGAGCTGAGCCACTGTTGCGTGCTCAATGTGTTAATAAGAATAACCAATAAGAGAGAGAGAGCACTCAGAACATGCAAGCATACATGATCTTATAGCAAGTAATGAGTATTTTTTCATTCGTTTTCCCACAGAGACTTATTTTTAGCTATTCACGAAGTGTTTTGTTAAGAAAGAAGGGGTGGATTTGATGGGTTCAAATTGGTTTTTAATTGCCTACTTCTTACCGAACATATAAAGGAATGTAACATAAACAAATGCAAGTTGAAATTAGACTCAAAGGACAAGAGATGGAATTAATAAACGAAGAAGAAAACAGCTAAACAGAATGGTAACTTAGCAGAATTGTGGATACCGCAATGTTATCGCAATTGTAAAAACAGTAAAAGTGTGTAAAATGGAGAATTAAGGGCTACTAACGACTATCCTATAGGCATTTTAATACGATTCCCAAGCATTGGATCAACTCTCTATGCATCAAACTCACTCTATCTCATGTATCGTCCGATTCCATGCATTAGATTCTTTAGTTTACTCAACTCAAAGTAAGGTCTTAAGCATCTTGTTAAAGCAGAAGTGTTTAGTTTGTACTAGGGGAACGCCTATTCCTAGGCCGTTTCCTGGTTACCTTGAAAGGCTAGCATGATAATACGACTCTGAACTCTTACTCCTTCCAGAGGTTAGGAGTTCTTTGGACAAAATGGATGGCCAATCGAAATTGCCCGTGGGATGAAGCTTACATACAATCAATGGTTCGAGAGCTATCCTACATACTTGGTTCACGTTTTTTAGCCTATAGTTCTGTCATTAGCATGCCCCTAAGTGATTTAGCTCCTCATGGATATATAGAGAACAGAAATATAAGATAAAACAGACATGCTTAGAAGAGGAATGAACTGAAAACAGTGAAGGAAAGCAGTAGAATGTGAAGGCAAGAAACTGTGAGATGAAAACTTGTGATTTGATTACTTTGATTGTTTGAACGAACAAGGGAAAGCTTAAAGTAAATAATCCAAAGACAGAAAGCAACGAAATGAAGTAGACTAATCACTAAACCAGAAGCGACAACTAAACAATGCTGGAAATTAGAAAGGAAAGACAGAAAGCAGTAAATGGTGCTTGAAAGCCTCGTTGCAGTCGCCTCGAATGAAGGATCAAAAAGGTCAGCCTTGCTTGGATGAATCCAATCGGGAGAGAAGAAGAATCTCCTCTCCTTCCTATCAGATTATCGACTCCAACAGCTGAGCTTCGCAAACCAACAGACGGCAAAGAAAAACAGAAGAAAAGATGGACTGCGAGAAGACTTCTACGCTTTCGGATGATGTTGAACCTCCGACTTTGACCCCCTTTTATAGTAGTTTGCAGGTGCGTTTGGGCCAAGGAGAACCATCAATCTTCAACGTCGTATATCAGAATGGATGGAGGAGAAAGAACGAATCCCTGAAATCACGGAAATTAACAGAAAAAGATCAGTCAACTTACGGTTTTCACTTGAATAATTGCGGCTTCAGCAATGTTTTCGCAATGCTGTCGCAATGCAGTTTTTTTCATTCTTTTCCTTCGGTTTTCAACCCTTTTCTTTCCTATTGTGCATAAGTCCTAATTTAGCTACCTTCTTCTCATTCTCATATTTAAGCATAGGTTTAGGCTAAATGCTACCAAAAACACCTAAAAGTGTACATCTTCTTAAGCTAAATGGGTCCTAAATAAGTCACTTTCAGAGACTTAACACACCCCCAAACTTAAGGTTTTGCTTGTCCTCAAGCAATCTAAGGACTTCCCTAGGCTGCTGTTTCTCCTTCTTTAACCACTTACTAACTCCCCTATACCCCTATCTATAGCACTGCTGTCCTGTGACACACTTCTCAGTGTAAAACTACCCTCTTATCTAGCTTCTTCTGACTTCGCCTGCCTAACACTCCATCTGCTTTTATTAACTTCCTACAACTGATCTATTTGCTTTTGTCATATCATGCCACTATCCCTAAGGTTTCAAATTCTGCCTAGCTTTACCTCAGACTCAGTACATGCTTCTAGCTTTATTTTTAATGTGTCTAGGATTCCTTAGAGTCATGCCAGTCTTAGTATTAACGGTGACAGTAGTACTTTTAAAGATCAACCTAAACCCTGGCATCACTACATTGGATAAACACTCATCTCCCTAAACAACCCTACAAGTTACAACTTTGTGCTTAGTTAATTGAGGATCAGAGTTCTTTTTAAATAGGACATCTAAGCCACAAAGTTATAACTCCTAGGTATACATTCTTCTTCCCTATTCCCTTTTTCTTACTTAGGTGGGGCCTCTCCTTTGGTTGCCTTTTGATGCAATGCCACTTGTGGGTCACACACTTGGCACTGATTACTTAGCAACCTAAGAGAGACTACCCTCTTTATTTTATTTTTCATTTTTTTTTTCAGTTCATCATTTTTTGTAAAGGAGAAGAAGAATGCTTATGTTTCTAAGGGAGAGAGGAATGTTCCTAGGCCTAGGGTGGCCTCCCCCAAACTTCAACTACTCATTGTCCCCAATGAGTGTCTGTGGTGGCACACCCCCAAACTATCCTAGAAGCATCTAGTCTAAGGTGAAACAAAGAGAACCTAAAGCCCTAGGCATAGACAAAACATTCGAACGGCAAATATCACAGCAGTAGTAATAATAAAAAAAAAACAGACAGATAAGGGCTTAAAGCTGTGCATGCTGAGCTTTTTAGAGGTTGATTTAAACTAGCAAAGGGTGTCCTATGACACTCATCCAGCATGCTGTTAGATAAGCTATATATGGTAGTCATGATAGCAGCAAAAGATGGAATTTAAACAGATCACAGCCTAGCTAAACAGACAGTCCAAAACATGCTTTCAGTCATAAAAAATTGCGGGGACCGCAATTATTTCGCAATTAAGTCAGGGCAGATATAACAGTGATTAAGGCCCCTAAGCATGCTCTTTCCAGTCATTCACGCTCTTCTAAAAATAAAACAAAACTAACCTACCTAGTCACCTATCATCAGACTATACTAAGCAATATTAAAAACATAAAACTAAGCATCTAAAACAGATCAAAAGTGGACTAAAAAACAGCATAATTCACATAGTCTATCAGAAAGCAGAAAATTGTTTTTTTTTTCTAAGGGAACAGCAATACTCCCTTCAGTGCAATTCAAACCAGCACTCAAACGTCTTCATCCTCATCTGGTTGTCGTGGTCGTGGAGGCACCCATGGAGTCAGGAGATTTGTGGGGAAGTCAGGGAAGATGCACCCAAGTTGGTCTGCAACTTCCTTGTCCCGTGCCTGCGCGTAAGTGGCCCATTGAGCCATCCTCCTTTGCATATCCATCAGGCATGCCATGGATAGGGACTGATCAGCAGCCAGCCTATCCAGTTCAAACTCCATATTCCCCTTCCTCTTCAGCCTCAGGCTAGCAGGCAGCTCCAAGTGGCCTGTGTAAGTCATTTGCTGCTCCATGCGCTCGATGGGAACTCCTGCAAGCAAACAGAGTTTAGTTATAGTATTAGGGAAAAACAATGGTCCCTTACCTTTCTTGGCGCACTCAGAAATAGCAGCAGTGATGACTTCTCCCACGTTGATCGTGAGACCTCTCATTATCGCATACACCAGCAGCGAACGGCTCTGGTTGATGGTCGTTTCATGGGTCACAGGGGACAGCTTTCTCCTCACAAAGGCAAACCATACAGCTGCCTTTGCTGTCAGGTTGGCACTCATGAGGGTGTGCCTCCCATTGCGTGACACGGTCCAGGAAGCTTCAGGCTGGCCAATGGTCCGAATGGCCTCTTCCAGAACTGCCTCAGTAGGCTCATCAACAATCCGTGCATAATCTGTATGTGTTTGGCCCTTGAGACCATAGGCTTCGTTGATGGCCTTGGCTGAGAAATCCACTTCTACCCCTCTGACCACAGACAGGCCATCCTCAGGGCTGAGCACATTGGCGTAGAAATCATACACCATGCTCGTGTAGGCTGGATTGGGCGGTCTGCAAAATTCCTCCCAGCCGTGGTTTATAACTCCTGCGCGCAAGAACTGCGGCAGGTCAGCAGGTCGGTCGAGGAAGCCCTTCTCGTGCAGCAACTCCCTCTTCCTCAGCTCAGCACCCCTGGACTCAGCATCAGAGGAAACATACCTCACTGACTGAGGCTCATCTTCAGGGTAGAGCTTGGCCTTCCCTTTATCTGCTGGTTTGGCTGACTCGGCAGCCTCAACCTTGATTTTCTTGAGCGATGGCTCCATGCTTTCCTTCTCTGATGAAGGTGCTCTCTTGACCTTCTTCTTCTTCAGCCTCTTGGATCGCTTGGCCTTGAGAATCTTGGCCTTCTTCTTCTTCTTGAGCTTGGCCTTGACGGTAATCTGCTGGAGACACGCCCCCAATGTCTCTTCCATTGAGTCAGTCTTCTGTTCAAGACTCTCCGGGCTGTCTTCCCTCATAGGAGAGAAGACCTCGTCTTCTTCAGCATCTCCACTGCCCTGCGTTGACTCTTGGTACTCCCCATATGGGAATTCAGGATCAGGCCGTGGAGAAGTGTGAGACGGCGTGGTGCTCTGTGCTGCTGCAGGTGTCTGTGCAGAACTCAGTGGTGAAGACGGCTGCTCAGGGCTCTGTGCTGGCGGTGATGAAGAGAGCTCTGGGCTCTGCACTGGTTCAGATGGTGAAGGGTTGTGCGCAGGTGATGCAGATGGCGATGAACCCTTCTTGGTCGATTTGTGGGACGCACGATCCGTTTCTTGACTCTCCACAGAGGGAGTCTTTGCTTTGCTTGGTTCGGCGGCCATCTCGATACTCCACCGGCGCTTCTTGGGTGTGCCTGCTGGTTCAGAGGGTCCAGCAGGTATCTCAGAGACAACCTTCCACTTCTTCTTGCGAATCGGCAGCTTATCCAGTCGTTCCGTTCGCGCAGCCTCAGCATCAGCCAAGGCGAGCAATGCATCTCTCGCAGCCGTTTCAGCGTCGTCAGCCCTTTTCTTGGCCGCAGATCGTTCAGCCCGTGTGAACACCATTGTTGAGTCTTGGAGGTTTGGAGAGAAGAATCAAAGATGAAAAGAATCGCAGCTTTCTTGGAAATCAGAGAGTGGGAGAATCGTATCGATCGAGCGCCTTCTAACGGATATAAAGGCAACGGCTAAATCCCAACGGCTATATTATTGCGGATCCTGCAATTCCAGCGCAATTTTAGGGATATTTTTTCATCAAAATGTCAAACTTTGCGCGTCCGTATCTTTTATTCGGCTCAATCTTTTCTTGATTTTTAAAACTGAAATTACTCTCCTTGATTCCCTCTTTCGATTCCCTACAAAAAGAAATAAAAGCAACATCAAATTCGTAATTAAAATAACACAACAAAACATACAAATGATAACCGGAAAATTGCCAAAAATAAACTAAGGCATGAGCCTTGTGTTGACGAGCACAGCAATCACTCGTCCTCTCTCGTTCTTTTTTTCATGCTTCAGTCAAGAGGAAGGCCGAGAGAGTCTTCACATCTCCTTCCTCATAGTAGTGCTTCAATCGTGCACCATTAACCATAAACGGTTGGCCTTGCTGCAAGTTCTTTATCTCTATGGCACCATGAACAAACACATTAGTAATCACAAATGGACCTGACCATCTAGACTTAAGTTTCCCTGGAAATAGTTTCAACCGTGAGTTAAACAACAAGACAAGTTGACCCTTCTTAAAGTCCTTAACTCTAAGTCTACTGTCGTGCCAAATCTTGGTCTTTTCCTTATACATTTTAGCATTTTCATAGGCCATATGTCTAAGCTCATCAAGTTCATGTAATTGCAAAGACCTCAGTGTTCCTGCATCCTTTACACAAAAATTCAATTCCTTCATGGCCCAAAATGCTTTGTTTTCTAACTCAAGTGGTAAGTGACAGGCCTTGCCATATACCAGCCTATAAGGAGACATACCTAGGGGTGTCTTATATGCTGTCCTATAAGCCCAAAGTGCATCCTCAAGCTTAAAGGACCAGTCTTTCCTATTAGGTTTGACCACTTTTTCTAGGATGTTCTTAATTTCCCTATTTGAAATTTCAGCCTGTCCATTCGAGTGTGGGTGATAGGGGGTGGCTACTCTATGTCTAATGTTATACTTAGCCAACACTCTCTCCATAGCCTTGTTAATGAAATGTGACCCCTCATCACTAATGATGGCACGAGGTGTCCCAAACCTAGTAAAAATGTGCCTATGCAAGAATTTGGTGACTGTTTTAGCATCATTATTAGGACATGCTTTGGCTTCTACCCACTTGGACACATAGTCCACTGCCACTAATATGTAGAGGTTACCTGATGATGGAGGGAATGGCCCCATGAAGTCAATGCCCCATACATCAAAGAGCTCCAACTCTAAGATGTAGGTGAGGGGCATCTCATCCTTTCGACTGAGGTTACCTGTTCTTTGGCATTCATCACAGCTGTGGGCATAGTTGTGGGCATCTTTGAAGATCGTTGGCCAATAGTAGCCACTCTGAAATACCTTTGCAGCTGTTCTTTGGCCACCAAAGTGTCCACCATAGGGAGCTGTGTGGCAGTGCTGCAGCACAGACTTCGCTTCAGCAGCTGAAACACACTTCCTTAGCAAACCGTCAGCACAGGTTCTGTAAAGTGTGGGGTCATCCCATATGAATTTCCTTGCTTCATGAAGGAACCTCCTCTTCTCTTGTCCTCCCTTGAAAACTGGTAAAACCTGTGATGCACGGAAGTTAGCAATGTCAGCAAACCAAGGTTCCTCATCGTTATCACGATGAGTCAAAGCAAAGACATGTTCATCAATAAAAGCATCAGAAATTGCGGGGTCCGCAATTTTTTCGCAATTGTGCTGCAATCGAGACAGGTGATCCGCAACCACATTTTCACTTCCCTTTTTGTCTCGAATGTCCAAATCAAACTCTTGCAGCAACAGTACCCACCTAATCAACCTAGGCTTAGCATCAGCCTTCCTCATAAGATACTTCAAGGCAGAATGGTCAGTGTACACAATTGTCCTAGTGCCTACAATATAGTTTCTAAATTTTTCGCAAGCAAACACTACAGCAAGCATTTCTTTCTCAGTAGTTGTATAATTACATTGAGCCTCATTCAAGGTTTTACTAGCATAATAGACAGGGTGTGTTAGCTTGTCAATCTTTTGTCCTAACATCACTCCTACAGCATAGTCACTGGCATCACATAACATCTCAAAGGGAAGATCCCAATTTGGTCCTACTATGATAGGGGCTGTGACTAGTGCTTTCTTAAGGGTGGTCCAAGCTACTACACATTCCTTAGAGAAGATGAATGGCTTATTTAACTCTAGAAGCTCACACAGAGGCTTGGCTATCTTAGAAAAGTCCTTAATGAACCTTCTATAGAAGCCAGCATGCCCTAAGAAACTTCTAATGGCCTTGACATTCTGGGGCTCTACTAACTTTTCTATGATCTCAATTTTGGCCCTATCGACCTCTACACCTGCCCTCGACACTCTATGACCTAAGACAATCCCCTCATCTACCATGAAGTGACACTTTTCCCAATTAAGGACTAAGTTAGTCTCTTCACATCTAGCCAAGACTTGTCCTAAATTCTCTAGACAGTTTGTGAATGAATCCCCAAAGACTGAGAAGTCATCCATGAATATTTCTATCATGGACTCATCCAACTCAGAGAAGATTGCCATCATGCACCTTTGGAAAGTTGCCGGTGCATTGCATAAGCCAAAAGGCATTCTGCGAAAGGCAAAAGTTCCAAAAGGGCAAGTGAAGGTAGTCTTCTCTTGGTCCTTAGGGTCTATAGTAATCTGATTATAGCCAGAATAACCATCTAAGAAACAATAGTAGGCTCTACCAGCTATTCTGTCTAACATCTGGTCAATGAACGGTAGAGGGAAGTGGTCTTTTTTAGTTTCTTTATTTAATTTCCTGTAATCCATGCACACTCTCCATCCTGTGACAGTCCTAGTTGGAATCAGTTCGTTGTTCTCATTGACTACCACAGTCATCCCACCCTTTTTAGGTACACACTGTATAGGGCTCACCCACTGACTACTAGCTATGGGGAAGATCACACCAGCATCTAACCATTTTATTATTTCTTTCTTAACTACCTCTTTCATAGAGGGGTTTAGCCTACGTTGGTGATCTACCCTAGGTGTGTGCTCTTCCTCTAGTATAATTTTGTGCATGCAATAAGAAGGGCCAATGCCTCTAATATCAGCAATAGTCCATGCAATAGCCTTCCTATGTTGCTTAAGCAGTAAAATCAGTTCAACCTCATGCTTTTCACTTAGTTTAGAAGAAATGATAACAGGCAGAGTTTCATTACTCCCTAAATATGCATACTTGAGGTGAGTGGGTAGTGGTTTCAGTTCTAAAACAGGTGGATGCTCAATGGATGGCTTTAAAGGATTCACAGATCTATCAGTTAAGTCTATATTCATACATGCATGTTGTGGTTTATCTACAGGCATATCCATTATGTCAGATACATTCAAGTCAGCTACATCTAATTGTACATATTCATTAGCATGCTTAGTTAATAGTACATGCTCCAATTGTTCTTCCATTAAAGAATCAACAACGTCCATACTAGCACAGGATTCAAGGTCAGAGGGATACCTTAAAGCTTTATACACACTAAATTTCACCTCTTCATCATGAACCCTCATAGTGAGCTCACCTTTTTGGACGTCTATAAGTGCCCTACCTGTGGCTAGAAATGGTCTGCCTAGCAGGATGGGGACCTCCTTGTCTGCTTCATAATCCAGGATAATGAAATCTGCAAGGAAAATAAATTTGTCAACTTTCACTAGAATATCCTCAATCTTACCTTCAGGGTATGCGATGGATCTGTCTGCTAGTTGTAAAGTGACAGTGGTTGGACGTGCTTCTCCTATTCCCAACTGGCGGAATAGTGATAGGGGCATGAGGTTTATGCTGGCGCCCAGGTCACAAAGCGCTCTGCCCACGTGCTTGCCTCCAAGTTCTACAGGTAAGGTGAAGGAACCAGGATCCTTCTCCTTCTTGGGCAACTTGTTTTGGAGTATGGCACTGCACTCCTCAGTGAGGTTTACTGTTTCAAACTCACCAATTATTTTTTTGTTAGTAATAATGTCCTTCAAAAACTTTACATAGGAAGGCATAGACTGTAAAACTTCTACAAAAGGAATGTTGACATGCACTTGTTTAAGAATTTCTAGAAATTTGTTAAAGTGCACTTCCTGTTCTTGTTTCTTCTTAAGCCTTCGAGGATATGGAGGTGGTGGCACATATGCAGGCACGTCAGGGCGCCTTAGGATAGGTGGAGGCCTTGGAATTTCCTCTATCTCCTCAACAATTGGCTCTAGCCTGGCTCCTGATGTGCTAGTTGGTGGTGGACCTTGGTTTGGCAGAGACTCCAGTGGAGCACTAGACTCAGTGTTCTCTACTCTCTTTGGTGTTTCCTTTGTGTTGCTCACCAAGGGTCTACCACTTCTAAGTTCAATTGCTTGAACTTGTTCTTTACCATCTCTCCTTGGTACCTCGGTGTCAGCAGGAAGTCTACCTTGGGGCCTACTCTTGAGTTCATTGGCCAATTGGCCTATTTGGTTCTCTAGGCTCCTAAGACTAGCTTGCTGGCTTTGAAGAGTAGCATCATTCTTAGCTATGTATTCCTTGAGTAAGTTTTCTACAGAAGATCCTACAGGTTGGTTGTAAGGTTTTTGATACATTGATTGGTTATGTTGGGGAGTGAAACCAGGTGTTCCACTCGGTCTAGGCTGGTTAGGATTTTGGTTAGCATTCTGTTGGCCACCCCATGACAGGTTTGGGTGGTTTCTCCAACCAGGGTTGTAAGTTTGTGAGTAGGGGTTATTCCTAGGCTGCTGCTGGCTTCCAATGTAGCAGACTGAGGATGGATTCCCAGGGCAGTATTCATATGGGTGCCCTTCCCCACAGAATCCACAGATAAGTGCCTCGCCTTGACTTGGTTGGGTGCCCATTGACATGGCTGTGGCGGTATTGGCACTGGTTTGGAGATTGGCCTGAGCCATTTGCTTAACTAGGTTGGTCAGGGCGTTTATTTGGGTGCTCATGGCGCTAAGAGCATCCTTGTCTTGAGCTCTAGTTGGCTCAACTGGATCATCTGACCACCTACAGTGAGATGCTGAGATCTTCTCCAAGATCTCATAGGCCTCGTTGTAACTCTTGGACAACATGGAACCACCAGCAGATGAATTTAGAACTTGCCTAGTGCTGGGGTTGCATCCTTTGAAAAAGAGCTCTATTTGGATACACCATGGGATGCCATGATGTGGACATTTGAGAAGAAGGTCCTTGAACCTTGTCCAAGCTTCGTGAAGAGATTCATTATCAGCTTGTTTGAATTTAACTATATCATCACGAAAGGTAGAATTCCTATCAGGTGGGAAGTATTTGACTAGGAATTTTTCTGCTAAATCTGTCCAATTGAGGACAGATCCAGAGGGTAATGAGTTCAACCATGTTTTGGCTTTGTCCCTCAAAGAGTAAGGGAACAAGTATAGCCTCAAGGCTTCTTGGGAAACTCCAGGGATGATGAAGGTATCACTAACTCCTAAGAAGTTCCTAAGATGGTTGTGGGGGTCCTCATTTTCCACTCCAAAGAATTGTCCCACAGTGGACAACATTTGGAACATCACTGGTTTTAACTCGAATGAGTTGGCAGTGATCTCAGGACGGATTATGCTGGGGTTCAGTTCCCCAGGCATAGGTACTAAATATGAAAGAATGGCACTATTCTTGTCATTCGCTATTTCGATGGGGTTGCGAATGACAGGTACCTGATTTGGAACTATCTCTTCCATTTCTTCGATTTCAGGTATGATAGGAGGTTGTTTAAAAAGACGTTTCTTGGCTTTATTTCTGGCTTTAAATAGTCTCTCGGGCTCAGGATTGAACTCTAGATCTCTATTTGAAAGCTCACTCATAAACTAACCCAATAGTCCCCGGCAAAAGAAATGAAACAGATCAGCTTCAATAAGCAATAAACTTTTTTTTCAAACTTAACAAACTTCGTTTTCACTTAAAATAAGTCCCCGGCAGCGGCGCCAAAAACTTGTTGCGTGCTCAATGTGTTAATAAGAATAAGCAATAAGAGAGAGAGAGCACTCAGAACATGCAAGCATACATGATCTTATAGCAAGTAATGAGTATTGTTTCATTCGTTTTCCCACAGAGACTTATTTTTAGCTATTCACGAAGTGTTTTGTTAAGAAAGAAGGGGTGGATTTGATGGGTTCAAATTGGTTTTTAATTGCCTACTTCTTACCGAACATATAAAGGAATGTAACATAAACAAATGCAAGTTGAAATTAGACTCAAAGGACAAGAGATGGAATTAATAAACGAAGAAGAAAACAGCTAAACAGAATGGTAACTTAGCAGAATTACGGATACCGCAATGTTATCGCAATTGTAAAAACAGTAAAAGTGTGTAAAATGGAGAATTAAGGGCTACTAACGACTATCCTATAGGCATTTTAATACGATTCCCAAGCATTGGATCAACTCTCTATGCATCAAACTCACTCTATCTCATGTATCGTCCGATTCCATGCATTAGATTCTTTAGTTTACTCAACTCAAAGTAAGGTCTTAAGCATCTTGTTAAAGCAGAAGTGTTTAGTTTGTACTAGGGGAACGCCTATTCCTAGGCCGTTTCCTGGTTACCTTGAAAGGCTAGCATGATAATACGACTCTGAACTCTTACTCCTTCCAGAGGTTAGGAGTTCTTTGGACAAAATGGATGGCCAATCGAAATTGCCCGTGGGATGAAGCTTACATACAATCAATGGTTCGAGAGCTATCCTACATACTTGGTTCACGTTTTTTAGCCTATAGTTCTGTCATTAGCATGCCCCTAAGTGATTTAGCTCCTCATGGATATATAGAGAACAGAAATATAAGATAAAACAGACATGCTTAGAAGAGGAATGAACTGAAAACAGTGAAGGAAAGCAGTAGAATGTGAAGGCAAGAAACTGTGAGATGAAAACTTGTGATTTGATTACTTTGATTGTTTGAACGAACAAGGGAAAGCTTAAAGTAAATAATCCAAAGACAGAAAGCAACGAAATGAAGTAGACTAATCACTAAACCAGAAGCGACAACTAAACAATGCTGGAAATTAGAAAGGAAAGACAGAAAGCAGTAAATGGTGCTTGAAAGCCTCGTTGCAGTCGCCTCGAATGAAGGATCAAAAAGGTCAGCCTTGCTTGGATGAATCCAATCGGGAGAGAAGAAGAATCTCCTCTCCTTCCTATCAGATTATCGACTCCAACAGCTGAGCTTCGCAAACCAACAGACGGCAAAGAAAAACAGAAGAAAAGATGGACTGCGAGAAGACTTCTACGCTTTCGGATGATGTTGAACCTCCGACTTTGACCCCCTTTTATAGTAGTTTGCAGGTGCGTTTGGGCCAAGGAGAACCATTGGTAACGATCTTTTTGAACTATCGCTATAAACTCAAGCGGTCGAGGCTTGCCAAAATAAATTTATAAACCCGTAGCTTTTAGCTTTGCAGCTAGCGGTAACGGGGTCGAACCACAGAGAGGGAATAAAATTGAGGATTAATCGTTTAAGATGTGATTAGGTTAGTTGGTAAGGTTGTCACAAAAAGGGGGGTTTTAATCATGCAATGTAGTGAAAAGTGCTAACGGAAAAGTAATAAACTTGAGAATGAAGGGTGTTGGATTTGGGGAATTTTCGGGATCTTGCTAAGCATTTTAACATTTATCATTTAATTCTAAGGTAAGGCTAATTGATAATGACATGCACACGGTCAGTTACCCGAGAAGCCCCAAGGTAACCGGCTCCATAGAAATTAATTAGACCACACAGTTCTAATCAAACATTATCTAAAGTTGCATTAGGGTGATCTGCCCCAAATTTGACTCTAGATAGTCACTAACATACCGCGACGAACATTCAAGAGTGAATTCTAATTGCTAGTAGATTGCCCGCAAACGCTGTATGCAATCAACAACTATCCTACACGACTCGATACTCCGATTTAGTTTTATCTATCTGTGTTACTCAGTCGAGCAGTGAGAGGCACGGCATCGCTACTCTTTAACATACACAACATGCAAGATGACTCGAGTGTCAATCGTCGAAATCTAACATGCGCGTTGGATTAAGCAAGATAGACAAATGCATACATACTCAAAGCCAAATCAGAACCATTAAGCATACATTATCAAAACATTAAAAACTTAGCAAAAATCCCTAATTAACCCAAATCCAAGCACAAGTACCTTAGCCAATCATGGAGGTTTGGAGTTCCAACACTCCCATGGAAGCTTTGGGCATCATCCCCAAGCTAATATACAAGAAATAAGCTCCAAAGGGCCACAAATGGCGGAGAAAATGAAGAAGACCCGAGAGAAAAATCGAAGGGAAGAAGAAGATGTAAAAATTGGCTGAAAAATCGTCAAATTGACGTTTTAAGCCGTCGGAGCGTCGAGACGCTAGGCCAGCGTCTCGACGCTGGTGCCCTAAGTGCCGCGCGCGTTTTCGTCGTGATGGCGTCGAGACGCTGCGTGAGCGTCTCGACGCTGTGGCCAAATTTTCCAGCGAGCGTCTCGACGCTTGCCCGATGTTTTCCAGTGCGCGCGTGCTTCCGGAGCGTCTCGACGCTGATGTAGGGTCTCGACGCTGCAGCGTTGAGCAAGCGTCTCGACGCTGTTGCTCGACGCTTGCTCTCGGGTTTGGGGCTGAAAAATTACCTCTCCTAGGCAATTTTCTTCCTATCTTCATGTGTGAGCTTCCCCTTCTCCCGGAACACTCCCGAGGCGCTAAAACGCCTTCCTTAGCCACAAAACGCACTCAATGGATGCCACGAGCTCTATGCCGCAAATCTCCTATAAATGAGACATATTACACGATTAATCACGACTTTTAGCTATAGTTAGGAAGTGAAACATAGCTCCAAAATGGAGTTATCAAACACCCCCAACTTAAATCTTGCTAGTCCTCGAGCAAGGCTAATAAAGAATTTGACTCAAAAGGACCATGCATACATGCTTACAATTCAAACCTCAATGCTTTTTACACATCTAAACAAAACATAATCATGAAAGCAACCGGCGCATGCATTTAATCAAGAACACATCAAAAATTAACTATCGCTCCCTAACGTGTGTGTGTGCCAGCCAACCTATCCTAAACCTACGCAAGCTCGGAAAAAACCGCATGCAACATATCGTCCCGTTTTCCCCCTACTTCTAGCATTTAAGAACAGTCTACACTTGATCACATAAGAGAGAGCAATGAATTTAAAAAAAACCTAACACGATTTTATCATACTTTTTCTCTTTCTCTTTTTGAGTACTTTGTACTCTTTGTTATGGTTCTTTGAACCTAACTTTATTTTCTTTTTCTTTCCAATCCCGAGTTGCCTAACATGTCAAGCTTGGGTCTAAGCTTCACATTTTTAAGGACTAACGTTCACTTTTTAAGTGCGCACTTTAAAAAGGAGGAACGCCTCGAGAGATTTTTCTAACCAACACGCTTTTCTGCTCTTTTTTTTTTTTATTAGGCTTAATCAACCATTAACTCTCATGCAACAAGCTACCCTAGGGGTGCCTTTCGGGGTGACAACAAGAATCATGCAACATGTGATCAAACTAAGCGTACGGAGTCTAAGATGAGGTTGCTAAGTGCTCGATAGATGCAAGGGAGCAACAGAAAAAATTTTAAAATTTTTGACATGAACCTAATAAATGCAAAACACCATCATGCAAAAACTAGATTACGCAAATGCTCAGATTCCAAAAAGACACTTCCTAGATCGTCATAATTAGAAAGCATATAAACAGAGTCCCAACACTTCAAATTCAAAATTAACACTGCTCAACGAACTACACATGCATATCCAAAACATCCAACTCCACCCCCAACTTCAGAAGATAGCATTGTCCTCAATGCTTTTCTATCAGATACACAAAAGTAAAGGGAAAAGAAAAACAACACTTCCCTGATCTTTGCGAAGCTGGCGAGGGGAAAGAGGCGGTGCTTCCCTTATCTGAGCCCAATTTCCTCAACTTCTCCTTATTTCCTAAAAAAAAACAGCAAGCTAAATTAAGCTAAAGTATACTACGAAACTAAACTAAAACAACGATAAACTAACTGACAGAAAAACAGTTCAACACTCGGGTGCCTCCGAGAAGCGCAGAATTTTTAAAGTCGTTTGCTCGACTGAATTCACTCAACGAACTCATCCATACTCCGACAGCGCGGGGGACGTCCCAGACATGTCCTCATCCACACAGTTCCTGCAAACATCATTTAAACACATTTTTTCTCTTCGTGCTTTGAGCACGCGAACATCATCATTGTTAGTGCAATAAAAAACAGCACCATTATCATTCAAGTCTAAGTCTTTTTTCCTAACAGAAGCAAAAGAATAGTCCCTCAAGCGCGAGGTAAAATTCTCTTCCTTCACACAACCCACAGATTTTGTTTTTCCATTCTCATCATACACAAAAGATTTAGACTCATTCATAAAAAATTCATGCACATTTCCATCAAATCCTATAGAAAAGGAACCCCTATCAACATCAATCTTGACCTTAGCGGTCTTCATAAATGGGCGTCCTAGTAAGATAGGAGAGGAAACATGCAAAGAATTTTTGTTCGTATTAAGCACATGGAAATCACATGGAAACAACAAATCTTCCACTCTAACCAAAATGTCCTCAATTTTCCCTAATGGTCGCACACAAGATTGATCGGCTAGTTGAACAACTACATTAGACTCAATTAAATTGCATGGTTTAAGCTCTTTAAACACATCAGCAGACATGACGTTAATTGAGGAACCGAGATCTAGCATGGCATTTTCAATCAGCTTATTACCAATAGTGCATGGGATAGTAAACGTACCAGGATCGACGCACTTTGGTGGAAGCGTACCTTGGAAAATTGCGGAGACAATGTCGTTCTTTTTCTCATCATTCTTGTCCATCTTTTCATTCTCAAGATGGCTTGGGGAACATTCAATCGGCTTCCCCTTTTTCTCAACTGGAGGCAACAAACGGCTTGGGAAGGGAGCCTTGGGCATGTAGCCTTTCAAGCTCGGGGGTGCACTGTTAAGTCTCTGGAAGTGACTTATTTAGGACCCGTTTAGCTTAAGAAGATGTACACTTTTAGGTGTTTTTGATAGCATTTAGCCTAAACCTATGCTTAAATATGAGAATGAGAAGAAGGTAGCTAAATTAGGACTTTTGTACAATAGGAAAGAAAATGGTTGAAAACCGAAGGAAAAGAATGAAAAAAAGCTGCATTGCGACAGCATTGCGAAAACATTGCTGAAGCCGCAATTATTCAAGTGAAAACCGTAAGTTGACTGATCTGTTTCTGTTAATTTCCGTAATTTCAGGGATTCGTTCTTTCTCCTCCATCCATTCTGATATATGACGTTGAAGATTGATGGTTCTCCTTGGCCCAAACGCACCTGCAAACTACTATAAAAGGGGGTCAAAGTCGGAGGTTCAGTCATCATCCGAAAGCGTAGAGTCTTCTCGCAGTCCATCTTTTCGCCCTGTTTTCCTTTGCCGTCTGTTGGAGTGAGAGTCTCAGCTGTTGGAATCGATAATCTGATAGGAAGGAGAGGAGATTCTTCTTCTCTCTCGATTGGATTCATCCAAGCAAGGCTGACCTTTCATCCCCTTCATTCGAGGCGACTGCAACGAGGCTTCCAAGCGTCATTTCCTGCTTTCTGTTTTCCTTTTCTAATTTCCAGCTTTGATCAGTTGTTGTTCTAGTTTAGTGTTCTATCTACTGCATTTCGTCGCTGTCTGTCTTTGAATTATTTCCTTTAAGTTCCCTTTTGTCCGTTCAACATTCAAAGTAATCAAATTACAAGTCTTCATTTCACAGTTTCCATCTTCTGCTGCTACGGTTTTGTCTTACTGTTTGGAGTATATTTCCCTTCTAAGCATGTCTGTTTTGTCTTACATTTCTGTTCTCTATATATTCATGAGTAGCTAAGTCACTTAGGGGCATGCTAATGACAGAACTATAGGCTAAAAAACGTGAACCAAGCATGTAGGATAGCTCTCGAAACATTGATTGTATGTAAGCTTCATCCCACGGGCAATTTCGATTGGCCATCCATTTTGTCCAAAGAACTCCTAACCTCTGGAAGGAGTAAGAGTTCAGAGTCGTATAATCATGCTAGCCTTTCATGGTAACCAGGAAACGGCCTAGGAATAGGCGTTTCCCTAGTACAAACTAAACACTTCTGTTTTAACAAGATGCTTAAGACCTTACTTTGAGTTGAGTAAACTAAAGAATCTAATGCATGGAATCGGACGATACATGAGATAGAGTGAGTTTGATGCATAGAGAGTAGATCCAGTGCTTGAGAATCGTATAAAAATGCCTATAGGATAGTCATTAGTAGCCCTTAATTCACCCATTTACACACTTTCGCTGTTATTCAATTGCGGTAAAATTGCGGTATCCGCAATTCTGCTAAGTTACCATTCTGTTTAGCTGTTTTCTTCTTCGTTTATTAATTCCATCTCTTGTCTTCTGAGTCTAATTTCAACTTGCATTTGTTTATGTTGCATTCCTTTACACATTCAGCAAAAATTAGATAATTAAAAACCGATTTTACCCCATCAAAACCACCCCTTCTTTCTTAACAAATACACTTCGTGAATAGCTAAAATTAAGTCTCTGTGGAAAAAACGAATGAAATATACGTACTACTTGCTGTGAGACCATGTATGCTTGCATGTTCTGAGTGCTCTCTCTCTACCTTCTTGCTTATTTATTCTTAACACATTGAGCACGCAACAAGTTTTTGGCGCCGCTGCCGGGGACTTATTTTAAGTGAAAACGAAGTTTGTTAAGTCTGAAACACCAAGTTATTTTCCATTGAGTTTGATCCATCTTCATTTCTTCTTCAGGTACCATTTAGGGTAGTTTATGAATGAGACTCCAAGTAGTGATCTAGAGTTCAACCCTGAGCCTGAGAGATTATTTAAAGCTAGAAATAGAGCCAAGAAACGTCTCTTTAAACAACCCCTTTTACCTCAAATAATTGCTGAAACCGCAGAGTCTCCGCAATCCACTCAAGAAGAAATGGCTGGAATAGATCAAAACCTGGTGCCTGTCACTCGCAATCCCATTGAAATAGCGAATGACAAGGATAGCGCCATCCTTTCGTACCTAGTACCTATGCCTGGGGAGCTGAACCCCAGCATAATCCGTCCTGAAATCACTGCCAACTCATTCGAGTTAAAACCAGTGATGTTCCAAATGTTGTCCACTGTGGGACAATTCTTTGGAATAGAAAATGAGGACCCCCATAACCACCTTAGGAACTTCCTAGGAGTCAGTGATACCTTCCTCATTCCTGGAGTTTCCCAAGAAGCCCTGAGGCTATATCTGTTCCCTTACTCTTTGAGGGACAAAGCCAAAACGTGGTTAAATTCATTACCCTCAGGATCTGTCCTCAATTGGACAGACTTAGCAGAAAAATTCCTAGTCAAGTATTTCCCACCAGATAGGAATTCGACCTTTCGTGATGATATCATCAAATTTAAACAAGCTCCGAGTGAGTCTCTTCACGAAGCTTGGACAAGATTCAAAGACCTTCTCATTAAATGTCCACACCATGGCATTCCATGGTGTATCCAAATAGAAGTCTTCTTTAAAGGATGCAACCCCAGCACCAGACAAGTTCTAAACTCATCTGCTGGAGGTTCCATGTTGTCCAAGAGTTACAACGAAGCTTATGAGATCTTGGAGAAGATCTCAACATCCCACTGTAGGTGGTCAGATGATCCAGTAGAGCCAACTAGAGCTCAAGACAAGGATGCTTTAAGCGCCATGAGCACCCAAATAAACGCCCTGACCAACCTAGTTAAGCAAATGGCTCAGGCCAATCTCCAAACCAGTGCCAATACCGCCACAGCCATGTCAATGGGCACCCAACCAAGTCAAGGCGAGGCACTTATCTGTGGATTCTGTGGGGAAGGGCACCCATATGAATACTGCCCTGGGAATCCATCCTCAGTCTGCTATGTTGGGAGCCAGCAGCAGCCTAGGAATAACCCCTACTCCAACACCTATAACCCTGGTTGGAGAAACCACCCAAACCTGTCATGGGGTGGCCAACAAAACACTAACCAAAATCCTAACCAACCTAGACCGAGTGGAACACCTGGTTTCACTCCCCAACATAACCAGTCAATGTACCAAAAACCATACAATCAACCTATTGGATCTTCTGTAGAAAACTTACTCAAGGAATACATAGCTAAGAATGAAGCTACTCTTCAAAGCCAGCAAGCTACTCTTAGGAGCCTAGAAAACCAAATAGGCCAATTAGCCAATGAACTCAAGAGTAGGCCCCAAGGTAGACTCCCTGCTGACACCGAGGTACCAAGGAGAGATGGCAAAGAACAAGTTCAAGCGATTGAACTTAGGAGTGGAAGACCATTGGTGAGCAACACAAAGGACACACCAAAGAGAGTAGAGAACACTGAGTCTAGTGCTCCACTGGAGTCTCTGCCAAACCAAGGTCCACCACCAACTAGCACATCAGGAGCCAGGCTAGAGCCAATTGTTGAGGAGATAGAAGAAATTCCGAGGCCTCCACCTATTCTAAGGCGCCCTGACGTGCCTGCATATGTGCCACCACCTCCATACCCTCGAAGGCTTAAGAAGAAGCAAGAACAGGAAGTTCATTTTAATAAATTCTTAGAAATTCTTAAGCTAGTGCATGTTAACATTCCTTTTGTAGAAGTTCTGCAGTCTATGCCTTCTTATGTAAAGTTTTTGAAGGACATTATTACTAACAAAAAAATAATTGGTGAGTTTGAAACAGTAAACCTCACTGAGGAGTGCAGTGCCATCCTCCAGAACAAGCTGCCCAAGAAGGAGAAGGATCCTGGTTCCTTCACCTTACCTGTAGAACTTGGAGGCAAGCACGTGGGCAGAGCGCTTTGTGACCTGGGCGCCAGCATAAATCTCATGCCCCTGTCCCTATTCCGCCAGTTGGGAATAGGAGAAGCACGTCCAACCACTGTCACTTTACAACTAGCAGACAGATCCATCGCATACCCTGAAGGTAAGATTGAGGATATTCTAGTGAAAGTTGACAAATTTATTTTCCTTGCAGATTTCATTGTCCTGGACTATGAGGCAGACAAGGAGGTCCCCATCCTGCTAGGCAGATCATTTCTAGCCACAGGTAGGGCACTTATAGACGTCCAAAAAGGTGAGCTTACTATGAGGGTTCATGATGAAGAGGTGAAGTTTAGTGTATATAAAGCTTTAAGGTACCCCTCTGACCTTGAATCCTGTGCTAGCATGGACGTAGTAGACTCCTTGATGGAGGAACAATTGGAGCATGTATTATTAACTAAGCATGCTAATGAATATGTACAATTAGATGTAGCTGACTTGAATATATCTGACGTAATGGATATGCCTGTAGATAAACCACAGCATGTATGTATGAATATAGACCTAACTGATAGATCTGTGAATCCTTTAAAACCATCCATTGAGCATCCACCTGTTTTAGAACTGAAACCACTACCCACTCACCTCAAGTATGCATATCTAGGAAGTAATGAAACTCTGCCTGTTATCATTTCTTCTAAATTAAGTGAAAAGCATGAGGTTGAACTGATTTTACTGCTTAAGCAACATAGGAAGGCTATAGCATGGACTATTGCTGATATTCGAGGCATTAGCCCTTCTTATTGCATGCACAAAATTATACTAGAGGAAGAGCACACACCTAGGGTAGATCACCAACGTAGGCTAAACCCCTCTATGAAAGAGGTAGTAAAGAAGGAAATAATAAAATGGTTAGATGCAGGAGTGATCTTCCCAATAGCTAGTAGCCAGTGGGTGAGCCCCATCCAATGTGTACCTAAAAAGGGGGGAATAACTGTGGTAGTCAATGAGAACAATGAACTGATTCCAACAAGGACTGTCACAGGGTGGAGAGTGTGTATGGATTACAGGAAATTAAATAAAGAAACTAAAAAAGATCACTTCCCTCTACCGTTCATTGACCAGATGCTAGACAGAATAGCTGGTAGAGCCTACTATTGTTTCTTAGACGGGTATTCAGGCTATAATCAAATAACTATAGACCCTAAGGATCAAGAGAAGACCACCTTCACTTGCCCTTTTGGAACTTTTGCCTTTCGCAGAATGCCTTTTGGCTTATGCAATGCACCGGCAACGTTCCAAAGGTGCATGATGGCAATCTTCTCTGAGTTGGATGAGTCCATGATAGAAATATTCATGGATGACTTCTCAGTATTTGGGGACTCATTTTCAAACTGTCTAGAAAACCTAGGACAAGTCCTGGCTAGGTGTGAGGAGACCAACCTAGTCCTAAATTGGGAAAAATGCCATTTTATGGTGGATGAGGGGATTGTCTTAGGACATAGAGTGTCAAGGGCAGGAGTAGAAGTTGATAGGGCAAAGATTGAGATCATAGAGAAGTTGGTAGAGCCCCAGAATGTCAAAGCCATTAGAAGCTTCTTAGGGCATGCTGGCTTCTACAGAAGGTTCATCAAGGACTTTTCTAAGATAGTCAAGCCTCTATGTGAGCTTTTAGAGCTAAATAGACCATTCATCTTCTCTAAGGAATGCTTAGTAGCTTGGACTACCCTTAAGAAAGCACTAGTCACTGCACCTATAATAGTAGGACCAAATTGGGATCTCCCATTTGAGATGCTATGTGATGCCAGTGACTATGCTGTAGGAGTCATGTTAGGACAGAGGATTGACAAGCTAACACACCCTGTATATTATGCTAGTAAAACCTTGAATGAGGCTCAATGTAATTATACAACTACTGAGAAAGAAATGCTTGCTGTAGTATTTGCTTGTGAAAAATTTAGAAATTATATTGTAGGCACTAGGACAATTGTGTACACTGACCATTCTGCCTTGAAGTATCTTATGAGGAAGGCTGATGCTAAGCCTAGGTTGATTAGGTGGGTACTGCTGCTGCAAGAGTTTGATTTGGACATTCGAGACAAGAAAGGATGTGAAAACGTGGTTGCAGATCACCTGTCTCGATTGCAGCACAATTGCGAAAAAATTGCGGACCCCGCAATTTCTGATGCTTTTATTGATGAACATGTCTTTGCTTTGACTCATCGTGATAACGATGAGGAACCTTGGTTTGCTGACATTGCTAACTTCCGTGCATCACAGGTTTTACCAGTTTTCAAGGGAGGACAAGAGAAGAAGAGGTTCCTTCATGAAGCAAGGAAATTCATATGGGATGACCCCACACTTTACAGAACATGTGCTG
The DNA here is from genome assembly GCA_028017165.1 of Herpetospermum pedunculosum. Taxonomy (NCBI): domain Eukaryota; kingdom Viridiplantae; phylum Streptophyta; class Magnoliopsida; order Cucurbitales; family Cucurbitaceae; genus Herpetospermum; species Herpetospermum pedunculosum. The sequence goes on from CM051529.1 coordinate 48,211,911, forward strand.
ACGGCCTGCTAAGGAAGTGTGTTTCAGCTGCTGAAGCGAAGTCTGTGCTGCAGCACTGTCACACATCTCCTTATGGTGGACACTTTGGTGGCCAAAGAACAGCTGCAAAGGTATTTCAGAGTGGCTATTATTGGCCAACGATCTTCAAAGATGCCCACAACTATGCCCACAGCTGTGATGAATGCCAAAGAACAGGTAACCTCAGTCGAAAGGATGAGATGCCCCTCACCTACATCTTAGAGTTAGAGCTCTTTGATGTGTGGGGCATTGACTTCATGGGACCATTCCCTCCATCATCAGGTAACCTTTACATATTAGTAGCAGTGGACTATGTGTCCAAGTGGGTAGAAGCCAAAGCATGTCCTAATAATGATGCTAAAACAGTCACCAACTTCTTGCATAGGCACATTTTTACTAGGTTTGGGACACCTCGTGCCATCATTAGTGATGAGGGGTCACATTTCATTAACAAGGCTATGGAGAGAGTGTTGGCTAAGTATAACATTAGACATAGAGTAGCCACTCCCTATCACCCACACTCAAATGGACAAGCTGAAATCTCAAATAGGGAAATTAAAAACATCCTAGAAAAAGTGGTCAAACCTAATAGGAAAGACTGGTCCTTCAAGCTTGAGGATGCACTTTGGGCTTATAGGACAGCATATAAGACACCCCTAGGTATGTCCCCTTATAGGCTGGTATATGGCAAGGCTTGTCACTTACCACTTGAGTTAGAAAACAAGGCATTTTGGGCCATGAAGGAATTGAATTTTTGTGTAAAGGATGCGGGGACACTGAGGTCTTTGCAATTACATGAGCTTGATGAGCTTAGGCATATGGCCTATGAAAATGCTAAGATGTACAAGGAAAAAACCAAGATTTGGCACGATAGTAGACTTAGAGTAAAGGACTTTAAGAAGGGTCAACTTGTTTTGTTGTTTAACTCACGGTTGAAACTATTTCCAGGGAAACTTAAGTCTAGATGGTCGGGTCCATTTGTCATTACTAATGTGTTTGTTCATGGTGCAATAGAGATAAAGAACTTGCAGCAAGGCCAACCATTCATGGTTAATGGTGCAAGATTAAAGCACTACTATGAGGAAGGAGATGTGAAGACTCTCTCGGCCTTCCTCTTGACTGAAGCATAACAATGAGAACGAGAGAGGACGAGTGATTGCTGTGCTCGTCAACATAAGGCTCATGCCTTAGTTTATTTTTTGCGATTTTCCGGTTATCATTTGTGTGTTTTGTTGTGTGATTTTAATTACGAATTTGATATTGTTTTTATTTCTTTTTGTAGGTAATCGAAAGAGGGAATCAAGGAGAGTAATCCCAGCTTTAAAAATCAAGAAACGATCGAGCCAAATAAAAGATACGGACGAGCAAAGTTTGCCATTTTGATGGAAAAAATATCCCTAAAATTGCGCTGGAATTGCAGGATTCGCAAAATATAGCCGTTGGGATTTAGCCGTTGCCTTTATATCCGTTAGAAGGCGCTCGATCGATACGATTCTCTCATTCTCTGATTTCCAAGAAAACTGAGATTCTCTTCATCTTTGATCCTTCTCTCCAAACCTCCAAGATTCGACAATGGTGTCCACAAGGGCTGAAAGATCCGCAGCCAAGAAGAAGGCTGATGACGCAGCTGAAGCGGCTGCGAGGGAAGCACTTCTGACCCTTGCAGATGCTGGGGCTGTACGCACCGGACCTCTTCCCAAACTACCGATCCGTAGGAAGAAGTGGAGGGTTGTCACAGAAATCCCTGCTGGCCATTCTGAACCAGCGGGCACGCCCAAGAAGCGCCGGTGGAGTGTCGAGACGGCCGCCGAACCAAGCAAAGCCAAGACTCCCTCTGTGGAGAGTCAAGAAACGGATCGTGCGTCCCACGAGTCGACCAAGAAGGGTTCGTCGCCATCTGCATCGCCTGCGCACAACTCTTCACCATCTGGACCAGTGCACAGCCCAGAGCTTTCATCGTCACCGCCTGCACAGAGCCCTGAAACGCCGTCTTCACCACTGAATTCCGTGCAGACGCCTACAGCAGAAGAGTGCCACACCTTCGCACACGCCTCCACGGCCTGACCCTGAATTCCCATATGGGGAGTACCAGGAATCCACTCAGGGCAGTGGGGAAGGTGGTGAAGACGAGGTCTTCTCGCCTGCAAGGGAAGCTAGCCCAGAGAGTCCTGCGCAGCAGGATGATTCCATGGAAGAGACGCTGGGGGCATGCCTGCAGCAGATCAACATTGAGGCAAAGCTCAAGAAGAAGAAGGCCAAGATTGTCAAGGCTAGGCGATCCAAGAAGCTGAAAAGGAAGAAGGCTAAAAGGGCGCCTTCAGCAGACAAAGAGAGCACTGAGCCTTCGCTCAAACGACTCAAGGTTGAGGCTGCCGAGTCAGCCAAGCCATCAGATAAAGGGAAGGCAAAGCTCTACCCTGAAGACGAGCCTCAGTCAGTGAGGTATGTTTCTTCTGATGCTGAGTCCAGGGGTGCTGAGCTGAGGAAGAGGGAGTTGCTGCACGAGAAAGGCTTCCTCGACCGACCTGCTGACCTGCCGCAGTTCTTGCGCGCAGGAGTGATCAACCACGGCTGGGAGGAATTTTGCAGACCGCCCAATCCAGCCTACACGAGCATGGTGTATGATTTCTACGCCAATGTGCTCAGCCCTGAGGATGGCCTGTCTGTGGTCAGAGGGGTAGACGTGGATTTCTCAGCCAAGGCCATCAACGAAGCCTATGGTCTCAAGGGCCAAACACATACAGATTATGCACGGATTGTTGATGAGCCTACTGAGGCTGTTCTGGAAGAGGCCATTCGGACCATTGGCCAGCCTGAAGCTTCCTGGACCGTGTCACGCAATGGGAGGCACACTCTCATGAGTGCCAACCTCACGGCTAAGGCGGCTGTGTGGTTTTCGTTCGTGAGAAGGAGATTGTCCCCAGTGACTCACGAGACTACAATCAACCAGAGCCGATCGCTGCTGGTGTATGCGATAATGAGAGGTCTCACGATCAACGTGGGAGAAGTCATCACTGCTGCTATTGCTGAGTGCGCCAGGAAAGGTAAGGGACCACTGTTTTTCCCTAACACCATAACCAAGCTATGTTTGCTTGCAGGAGTCCCCACCGAGCGCATGGAGCAGCAAATGGCTTACACAGGCCACTTGGAGCTGCCTGCTAGCCTGAGGCTGAAGAGGAAGGGGAATATGGAGTTTGAACTGGATAGGTTGGCTGCTGATCAGTCCCTATCCATGGCCTGCCTGATGGATATGCAGAGGAGAATGGCTCAATGGGCCACTTATGCGCAGGCAAGGGACAAGGAAGTTGCAGACCAACTTGGGTGCATCTTCCCTGACTTCCCCACAAATCTCCTGACTCCATGGGTGCCCCCACGACCACGGCAACCTGATGAGGATGAAGACGTTTGAGTGCTGGTTTGAATTGCACTGAAGGGAGTATTGCTGTTCCCTTAGAAAAAAAACAATTTTCTGTTTTCTGATAGACTATGTGAATTATGCTGTCTTTTAGTACACTTTTGATCTGTTTTAAATGCTTAGTTTGATGTTTTTTCTTTTGTTTAGTATAGTCTGATGATAGGAGCCTAGGTAGGTTAGTTTTGTTTTATTTTTAGAAGAGCTTGAATGACTGGAAAGAGCATGCTTAGGGGCCTTAATCACTGTTATATCTGCCCCGACCTAATTGCGAAATAATTGCGGTACCCGCAATTTTCATGACTGAAAGCATGTTTTGGACTGTCTGTTTAGCTAGGCTGTAATCTGTTTAAATTCCATCTTTCGCTGCTATCATGACTACCTTATATAGCTTATCTACAAGCATGCTGGATGAGTGTCATAGGACACCCTTTGCTAGTTTAAAATCAACCTCTAAAAAGCTCAGCATGCACAGCTTTAAGCCCTTAACTGTCTGTTTTTTTTAATTTACTGCTGCTGTGATATTTTCTTTTCAATGTTCTGTCTATGCCTAGGGCTTTAGATTCTCTTTGTTTTATCTTAGACTAGATGCTTCTAGGATAGTTTGGGGGTGTGCCACCTCAGACACTCATTGGGGACAATGAGTAGTTGAAGTTTGGGGGAGGCCACCCTAGGCCTAGGAACATTCCTCTCTCCCTTAGAAACATAAGCATTATTCTTCTCCTTTACAAAAAATGATGAACTGAAAAAAAAAAAAAATGATGAAAAATAGAATAAATAGGGGGTCTCTCTTAGGTTGCTAAATAATCAGTGCCAAGTGTGTGACCCACAAGTGGCATTGCATCAAAAGGCAACCAAAGGAGAGGCCCCACCTTAGTAAGAAAAAGGGAAAAGAATAGGGAAGAAGAATGTATACCTAGGAGTTATAACTTTGTGGCTTAGGTGTCCTATTTAAAAAGAACTCTGATCCTCAATTAGCTAAGCACAAAGTTGTAACTCGTAGGGTTGTTTAGGGAGATGAGTGTTTATCCAATGTAGTGATGCCAGGGCTTAGGTTGTTCTTTAAAAGTACTACTGTCACCGTTAATACTAAGACTGGCATGACTCTAAGGAATCCTAGACACATTAAAAATAAAGCTAGAAGCATGTACTGAGTCTGAGGTAAAGCTAGGCAGAGTTTGAAACCTTAGGGATAGTGGGATGATATGACAAAAGTAAATAGATCAGTTGTAGGAAGTAAATGAAAACAGAAGGAGTGTTAGGCAGGCGAAGTCAGAGGAAGCTTGATAAGAGGGTGGTTTTAAGCTTAGAAGTGTGTCACAGGACAGTAGTGCTATAGATTGGGATATGGGAGAGTCAGTAGGTGGTTAAAGAAGAAGAAACAGCAGCCTAGGTAAGTCCTTAGTATGCTTGAGGACAAGCAAAACCTTAAGTTTGGGGGTGTGTTAAGTCTCTGGAAGTGACTTATTTAGGACCCGTTTAGCTTAAGAAGATGTACACTTTTAGGTGTTTTTGATAGCATTTAGCCTAAACCTATGCTTAAATATGAGAATGAGAAGAAGGTAGCTAAATTAGGACTTTTGTACAATAGGAAAGAAAAGGGTTGAAAACCGAAGGAAAAGAATGAAAAAAAGCTGCATTGCGACAGCATTGCGAAAACATTGCTGAAGCCGCAATTATTCAAGTGAAAACCGTAAGTTGACTGATCTGTTTCTGTTAATTTCCGTAATTTCAGGGATTCGTTCTTTCTCCTCCATCCATTCTGATATATGACGTTGAAGATTGATGGTTCTCCTTGGCCCAAACGCACCTGCAAACTACTATAAAAGGGGGTCAAAGTCGGAGGTTCAGTCATCATCCGAAAGCGTAGAGTCTTCTCGCAGTCCATCTTTTCGCCCTGTTTTCCTTTGCCGTCTGTTGGAGTGAGAGTCTCAGCTGTTGGAATCGATAATCTGATAGGAAGGAGAGGAGATTCTTCTTCTCTCTCGATTGGATTCATCCAAGCAAGGCTGACCTTTCATCCCCTTCATTCGAGGCGACTGCAACGAGGCTTCCAAGCGTCATTTCCTGCTTTCTGTTTTCCTTTTCTAATTTCCAGCTTTGATCAGTTGTTGTTCTAGTTTAGTGTTCTATCTACTGCATTTCGTCGCTGTCTGTCTTTGAATTATTTCCTTTAAGTTCCCTTTTGTCCGTTCAACATTCAAAGTAATCAAATTACAAGTCTTCATTTCACAGTTTCCATCTTCTGCTGCTACGGTTTTGTCTTACTGTTTGGAGTATATTTCCCTTCTAAGCATGTCTGTTTTGTCTTACATTTCTGTTCTCTATATATTCATGAGTAGCTAAGTCACTTAGGGGCATGCTAATGACAGAACTATAGGCTAAAAAACGTGAACCAAGCATGTAGGATAGCTCTCGAAACATTGATTGTATGTAAGCTTCATCCCACGGGCAATTTCGATTGGCCATCCATTTTGTCCAAAGAACTCCTAACCTCTGGAAGGAGTAAGAGTTCAGAGTCGTATAATCATGCTAGCCTTTCATGGTAACCAGGAAACGGCCTAGGAATAGGCGTTTCCCTAGTACAAACTAAACACTTCTGTTTTAACAAGATGCTTAAGACCTTACTTTGAGTTGAGTAAACTAAAGAATCTAATGCATGGAATCGGACGATACATGAGATAGAGTGAGTTTGATGCATAGAGAGTAGATCCAGTGCTTGAGAATCGTATAAAAATGCCTATAGGATAGTCATTAGTAGCCCTTAATTCACCCATTTACACACTTTCGCTGTTATTCAATTGCGGTAAAATTGCGGTATCCGCAATTCTGCTAAGTTACCATTGTGTTTAGCTGTTTTCTTCTTCGTTTATTAATTCCATCTCTTGTCTTCTGAGTCTAATTTCAACTTGCATTTGTTTATGTTGCATTCCTTTACACATTCAGCAAAAATTAGATAATTAAAAACCGATTTTACCCCATCAAAACCACCCCTTCTTTCTTAACAAATACACTTCGTGAATAGCTAAAATTAAGTCTCTGTGGAAAAAACGAATGAAATATACTTACTACTTGCTGTGAGACCATGTATGCTTGCATGTTCTGAGTGCTCTCTCTCTACCTTCTTGCTTATTTATTCTTAACACATTGAGCACGCAACATGCACCCAACTGAGCTTCCTTCCTTCTTGACTCAAGATCCTCGATCTTTTGCTCAACCTTGCCTTCCTCTCCCTCCACAACAGCGGTGATGGAATAGACCTGCTCACAGGAATTCATCCTCGCGTGTGGGGGTAGTATCCAAGGATTCTCAGGCGCCGAAATCAAGGGAATATCCCTTCCACTCTTCAGTGCAATACCATCTGGCCAATCAGCTGCCTGAGTTTCCATCCTACTCGTTCTGGTCTTTGCCCCCGTCGTCCCTTCTCTCATCGACCGCAACTGCGCATTGGTATCCTCGTAAGTTTCCATGAGGGACTTGAACATTCCTTCAATGGATTGAGAAGAAACAGAAGAACGATTTCGCGATGGGTCTCCTTGAAATTTAAGCAAACCGTCGTGTATCTTTGACAGTTGGCCCTTGAGCTCTTTCACTTCGCTTTGGAGGCGGGCTTGCTCACGTGCTTCAATTCCATTATGCTGCATATTCTGAGCCATATTACAGATCAAACGCCGAGCTTCCACTGGGGTCTTGTCAATCAACGCCCCTCCACTAGCTGCATCAAGCAACCAACAATCATGATCACACAAGCCTTCGTAGAAGAAGCGAATGAGTTCTGCCTGTGGAATCCGATGGTGGGGGAAGTCTTCGCACAATCGGGTAAACCGCTCCCAATATTTATCAAAGGTCTCCCCTTCTTTTTGCATGATCCCGTGGATCTCCTTCCTTAGGAACTTGGCTCTCGAAGCGGGGAAGTATTTGTCTAAAAACAGCTCTTTCAACCCATTCCATGTAGAGGTAGTCCCAGGTAAGTAGTGCAGCCAATCCCTCGCTTTATCCTTCAGGGAGAAAAGGAAAGCTCTCAAGTACAACTGATCTTCAGTTACTTCGCTCGTTTTCATCGCAGAGCACACCATATGGAATTCCTTAAGGTGCTTGATCGGATCTTCACCTGATTTGCCATAAAAATAAGGAAGTGAGTTAAGCAAACTTGATTTTAGCTCAAACTTACCTGATACCGGCGGAAATGATATACACAAAGGTTGACAGAGAAGGCCATCCATCGCCCACTCCTTAAGCGTTCTCCGATTCTCATTATCGTTCTCCAAGACCTCCATCTCTTCTGAGTGTAACCTGAACTTTCAAAATCTTGGAAGAGAGGACCGTTATCCAAATAAAATAAAATAAAACAAAAAACAATTCACTTAAAAATCATTTTTTTTTTTTTTTTTTTTTTTTTTAAAACAACCAATCAACCTTAATCAAAAACAAAAATTAATCTCATTTTTAATTGCCCTCCCCGGCAACGGCGCCAATTTTGGTAACGATATTTTTGAACTATCGCTATAAACTCAAGCGGTCGAGGCTTGCCAAAATAAATTTATAAATCCGTAGCTTTTAGCTTTGCAGCTAGCGGTAACGGGGTCGAACCACAGAGAGGGAATAAAGTTGAGGATTAATCGTTTAAGATGTGATTAGGTTAGTTGGTAAGGTTGTCACAAAAAGGGGGGTTTTAATCATGCAATGTAGTGAAAAGTGCTAACGGAAAAGTAATAAACTTGAGAATGAAGGGTGTTGGATTTGGGGAATTTTCGGGATCTTGCTAAGCATTTTAACATTTATCATTTAATTCTAAGGTAAGGCTAATTGATAATGACATGCACACGGTCAGTTACCCGAGAAGCCCCAAGGTAACCGGCTCCATAGAAATTAATTAGACCACACAGTTCTAATCAAACATTATCTAAAGTTGCATTAGGGTGATCTGCCCCAAATTTGACTCTAGATAGTCACTAACATACCGCGACGAACATTCAAGAGTGAATTCTAATTGCTAGTAGATTGCCCGCAAACGCTGTATGCAATCAACAACTATCCTACACGACTCGATACTCCGATTTAGTTTTATCTATCTGTGTTACTCAGTCGAGCAGTGAGAGGCACGGCATCGCTACTCTTTAACATACACAACATGCAAGATGACTCGAGTGTCAATCGTCGAAATCTAACATGCGCGTTGGATTAAGCAAGATAGACAAATGCATACATACTCAAAGCCAAATCAGAACCATTAAGCATACATTATCAAAACATTAAAAACTTAGCAAAAATCCCTAATTAACCCAAATCCAAGCACAAGTACCTTAGCCAATCATGGAGGTTTGGAGTTCCAACACTCCCATGGAAGCTTTGGGCATCATCCCCAAGCTAATATACAAGAAATAAGCTCCAAAGGGCCACAAGTTCCTGCAGCGTTGAGCAAGCGTCTCGACGCTTGCTCTCGGGTTTGGGGCTGAAAAATTGCCTCTCCTAGGCAATTTTCTTCCTATCTTCATGTGTGAGCTTCCCCTTCTCCCGGAACAGTCCCGAGGCGCTAAAACGCCTTCCTTAGCCACAAAACGCACTCAATGGATGCCACGAGCTCTATGCCGCAAATCTCCTATAAATGAGACATATTACACGATTAATCACGACTTTTAGCTATAGTTAGGAAGTGAAACATAGCTCCAAAATGGAGTTATCAACCATCAATCTTCAACGTCGTATATCAGAATGGATGGAGGAGAAAGAACGAATCCCTGAAATCACGGAAATTAACAGAAAAAGATCAGTCAACTTACGGTTTTCACTTGAATAATTGCGGCTTCAGCAATGTTTTCGCAATGCTGTCGCAATGCAGTTTTTTTCATTCTTTTCCTTCGGTTTTCAACCCTTTTCTTTCCTATTGTGCATAAGTCCTAATTTAGCTACCTTCTTCTCATTCTCATATTTAAGCATAGGTTTAGGCTAAATGCTATCAAAAACACCTAAAAGTGTACATCTTCTTAAGCTAAATGGGTCCTAAATAAGTCACTTTCAGAGACTTAACAGCCACCACCACCACAAATGCTCCAGCTGAAGGAGTTAGAAAGAGATGTGCCAGAAAAAGAAGTCCCATCGCATCAAAGCTATGTTGTAGAAACAAAATCAACGCACAGAAAGTACAAACCTTGGGATGTTATAACATGCAGTCTCTTTGAAAGAATCAACAATTTCAAGGTGTGGCAGAATGTCCGACCCCGTAAATCAAGACTTAAGTATCTTAACGAAGCAGAAATGATGCCTCGAAACATTGAAGAATATCCATATGAGGCAGATTGACAAGAGAGATTTCTGATCCCTAAACTCTTAAATTAGGATTTTATCATGCTTTGCTTAGATTTCGTATGTTAGGAGTAGTTTATTTTGGGAATGAAATATTTATTATGTACCAACAATCATAGTCGTTTAGCATGAATTGATGATGCACTGTGGGCATATAGGACTGCATATAAAACACCCTTAGGTATGTCTCCCTATAGGCTAGTGTATGGAAAAGCATGCCACTTACCCTTCGAATTAGAAATCAAAGCCTTTTGGGCCTTAAAAGAGCTGAATTATTGCGTGACCGATGCTGGAACATTGCGGTCTCTGCAATTAGATGAGTTAGATGAGCTCAGACATATGTCCTACGAAAATGCTAAAATGTATAAGGAAAAGACTAAAATTTGGCATGATAGTAGACTTAGGATCAAGGACTTCAAGAAAGGCCAGCATGTCTTATTATTCAACTCAAGGTTAAGGTTATTTCCAGGTAAACTTAAGTCCAGATGGTCAGGTCCTTTTGTGATAACTAATGTGTTTGTTCATGGTGCGATTGAGATTAGAAACCTACAGCACGGGCAGCCGTTTATGGTCAATGGTGCACGATTGAAGCATTACTACGAGGAAGGAGATGTGAAGACACTCTCGGCCTTCCTCTTATCTGAAGCTTGAGAATCGAATCGAGAGGGGATGAGTGACCACTATGCTCATCCAACAAGAAGGCTATGCCTTAGTTTTTTTTTCAGTATTTTTTTCGGTTTATGTTTTAGTTGTTTATTTGTGATTTTATTTACGGATTTTGTTTTAATTAGGTGAATTCTAATGGGAGATCTTTAAGAGGAGATCAAGGAGATGAATCAAGGGAAGAAGATCCACGAAGAAAATTTGGCTGAATCAAGGATTTGATTGCTAAATATTGCAACTTAAAATCAAGAAAGATCCCAACGGCTATGCGAATTTATTGCGAAGACGTTGCTGAGTCCGCAACAGAATAGAGCCGTTGGGATACACTCGATTACAAATAGCCGTCAGATGATCCGTGCCTTCTACGTTTCTGTTAATCCGTTGGACCTCCAAATTCAATCTTCTTCTTCCTCTGCATCTCCTACCTTCATACCTTCCAAGAACGACAATGGTATCCACACGAGCGGATCGTTCCATGCCCAAAAAGAAGTCGCCTGACGCAGAAGAAGCTGCGAGAGAGGCGCTGCTTGCCTTAGCAGATGCTGATGCTGCGCAGCCCTCACGGCCTCCGAAGCTACCGGTGCGGCAAAAGAAGTGGAAGGTTGTGACTGAGATCCCTGCTGGTCCGTCTGAACCAGTAGGTACACCCAAGAAGAGGAAGTGGACGGTGGCGGTCGAGGATGCACCGATCAAAGAGAAGACTCCCACCGAGGAGACTCATGGGAGTGGCCGCCCATCCTATGAGACGGCTAGACAGAGCCCTGAGCCATCTCCTTCCCCGCAGACGCCCGAGCACGAAGCCCCACCTGAAGAGCACCAAGACTCGGTGCCAAGTGAAGAGGCGGCTGAGGATGAGGAGGTCTTTTCCCCCTTGAGGGAAGTCAGTCTTGACAGCCCTGCGGAGGGGGGAAGCAAAGACTCCATGGATGAAACGTTGGGGGATTGTCTCCAACAAATAACCACCAGGGCTCGGCTGAGGAAGAAGGCGCCCAAGATTGTGAAGGCCAAGCGGCCAAAAGCTTCCATGCGATCCAAGAAGAAGAAGGTTAGTGGTGAACCTTCTTTAAAGAAGTTAAAGGTTGAGGCTGCTGAGTCGGCCAAGGCAAAGGAGAAGGGGAAGGCGAAATTGTACCCCGAAGACGAACCTCAAGCCGTGAGGTATGTATCTCAGGACGCAGAGACTAGGGGCATTGAATTGAGGAAGAGAGACCTACTCCATGAGAGGGGCTTTCTTGATGCACTGGCAGACCTGCCGCAATTCTTGCGCGCAGGGATCACCAACCATGGCTGGGAAGAGCTGTGCAGACCGCCCATTCCAGCCTACTCCGACATGGTGTATTACTTCTACGCCAACCTGACGCACCCCGAAGATGGTCTGTCCATGGTGAGGGGAATTGAGGTCGATTTCTCGGCCAAGGCCATCAATGAAGCTTATGCTCTCAAGGGGCATAGGTACACTGACTACGCGAGAATTGTCGAATCACCATCTGCGGCTGTCCTGAAAGAAGCCCTGCGAATCATAGGCAAACCTGAGGCGGCCTGGACAATTTCAAGGAATGGGAAGCACACCCTGATGAGTGCAACCCTCAAGGACAAGGCGGCCGTCTGGTTTTCTTTTGTGCGGAGGCGTCTCTCCCCTGTGACCCACGAGACGACCATAAACCAGGGGAGATCATTGCTGTTGTACGCCATTATGAGGGGCCTCACCATAGATGTTGGTGAGGTCATTGCCGCCTTCATCACCGACTGTTCAAAGAAAGGTAAGGGTCCTCTCTTTTTCCCAAACACCATTATTAAACTCTGCTTACGTGCAGGTGTGCCTATAGAGAGGAAAGAGAGGCAGCTGGCCTACACCGGTCATCTGGAACTGCCCACAATCTTGAGGATGCGACAGAGGGGCAACATGGAATTTGAGCTGGACGGCTTGGCTGCTACTCAATCGCTGAACATGGCGTGTTTAATGGACCTGCAGCGCAAGATGGCTAAATGGGCCGAATATGCACAAGCAAGGGACAAGGATGTGGCTGACCAGCTGGGGTGCATCTTCCCTGCCTTCCCTACTGAATTGCTGCAGCCATGGGCGCCTCCTAGAGAAAGGAGAGATGAGGATGAGGAGGATTGAATGCCAGCCTGAACGGCATTCGAGGGAGTTTCTGATCCCTCTTGAAAATAAAAAATAAAAACTGTTGCTTTTCTGTGACTTTTTGTCTCTGTTATTAATCAACTTCTGGATCTGTTTTAAATTGTTCTTTTGTTTGTTTAGGTTAGTGTAGTTAGGTTGATGGTTTCTGAGTATTTAGCTTAGTTAGTTTACTTGTTTTGTGTAAGTGAAAATAGCATGCGAGGAGCCTTGATCACTGATAAATATGCTCTGTAGGTTTATTGCGGATTCTTTGCGGAGTCCACAATATTTTGTTAGTTTTTCGCATGTTATTGGATGAATTTTGGATGGGCTGTTTCTGTTTCAATTTCGATATCTGGCTGCTTTCTAGACTTCCATGTGTTATCTATCTGTAAGCATGCTGGATGAGTGTCTTAGTACACCTTTGATAGTTGATTAGCTCCCTTAAATTGCTCAGCATGCCCCTCTTTAAGCCCTGAAGCATGCTGTTTTTATAAAGAGTCTGCACTTGAGTTATCTGCTGTAGGAAGGTCATTTTTATGCCTAAGAGTTTTAAGTTCTGTCTATTTTGCCTTAGACTAGATGCTTCTAGGACAAGTTTGGGGGTGTGCCACCTCAAACTCTCATTGGGGACAATGAGAAGTTTAAGTTTGGGGGAGATAGCCCTAGGCCTAGGAACATTCCTCTCTCCCTTTTAAACATAAGCATTATTTTCCTTGAACAAAAAAGGAAAAAAAAAATGAAAAGAATAAAGAGTAGTGTCTCTCTTGAGGTTGCTGAGTAGTCAGTGTCATGTGTGTAACCCACAAGTGGCATTGCATCAAAAGGCAACCAAAGGAAGAGACCCTACCAAAGAAGGAAAGAAAAAGGAAAAAGAAAAACCAAGGAAGAAGAATGTATGCCTATGAGTTATAGCTTATGTGCTTAGGTGTCCTATGTGAATGAACTCTGATCCTCAATTAACTAAGCACAGAGTTGTAGCTTATAGGTTTGTTAAGGGAGATGAATGTATATCCAATGTAGTGATGCCAGGGTTTAGGTTGTTCTATGAAATGTACTACTGTCACTGGTTTATACTAAGACTGGCATGACTCTAAGGAATCCTAGGTAGCTCAAAAGAAAAACATTAGAAGCATGTACTGAGTCTGGGGTAAAGCAAGGTAGAATGTAAAAACTTAGGGATAGTTGCACAATGAACCTAATGACCAAAGCAGATAGATCAGTTGTAGGGAGTTTATAAAGACAGTAGGATTATAAGGCGAGAGAAATCAGAAGAAGCAAAATGAGAAGTTAGTTTTAAACTTAGAAGCGTGTCACAGGACAGCCATGCCTAAGATAGTAAACTTAGGGGAGTCAGCAAGCAGTTAGATAGAGTGATAACAGCCTAAATAAGCCCTTATATTGCTCGAGGACGAGCAATAACTTAAGTTTGGGGGTGTGTTACGTCTCCAAAAGTGACTATTTTAGGGACTTATTTGCTATAGAATGGTGTGCACTCTTAAGCGTTTTTGGTAGAATTTAGCCTAAACATGTGCTTTTATATGAGAATTTATAGAATGAAGCTAAATCAGGACTTATGTGTAAAAGGAAGGAAAAAGAACCAAAAACAAAGCTAAAGAGTTGAAATTTTCATATTGCAGAAACATTGCGAAAACATTGTTGTCTCAGCAATGTTTTAAGTGAAAATTGTTAAGTTGTCTAACCGTTTTCTATTTTGTTACGATCTTTCAGCCGCCCATTTTTTCTCCTGCTGCCACGTGGAAGGTCGTCGTTCAGAATGGATGGTTCTCCTTGGCTGAAGACTACCTGCAAAACACTATAAAAGGAGGTCAAGGGGGAAGGACAGAAACACACTCGAAGGCGTAGAACTCCCATCTCAACGCAGTCTTTTCTGCTCTTTTCTCTCTTCCGTTTGTTGGTTTGAAGGACTCAGCTGTTGGAGTCGATAATCTGAAAGGAAGAAGAGAAGATCTCTCTTCTCTTCTGATTAGATTCATCCAAACAAGGCTCTCTTTCTCCCTTCAACCGAGGCGCTTGCGGCGAGGGTTCACACACACGATTTACTTGCTTTCTGCTACTTTCTGTCGTTCCTTTTGCTTCTGTTGGTTGCTATTTGTTTAAGATTGCTACATTAGTTCAGTTCGTCTTCTTCTGTTTAGTTCTCATCAGTTTAGAGTTGTTGCTTGTTAATCTTTGAACCTTTGTTTAAATCAAAGAAGTGTTTGACTAGTTCACGAATTCCTTGTTGCTTTTATCGTTTCTGTTCTCTTTTATTTCCATTTCATCACTGCTAAGTATGTCTACACCATCTATTCTTTCTCTTCTATCATCGACCATGAGTAACTAAACCACATAAGGGTCTGCTAATGACAAGTCTATAGGTAGAAATACGTGAATTCAGCATGTATGATAGCTTCAATTGCATTGAATGTATGTGTGCTTCATCCCACGGACAATTTCGATTGGCCATCCATTTTGTCTAAAGAACTCCTAACCTCTGGAAGGAGTAAGAGTTCAGAGTCGTCCATTCATGCTAGCCTTTCATGGTAGCTAGAAAATGACCTAGGAATAGGTGTTTTCCTAGTACAAATTAGTAACTTGCTTATATAAATAGATGCTTAAGCCTTACTTGGACATGAGTAAACTAAAGGATCTAATGCATGAAATCGAGAGATACATGAGAATGAGTTAATTTGATGCATGATAAGTTGATCTACTGCTGAAGAATCGTATGAAAAAGCCTATAGAGGAGTCGTTAGTAGCCCTTGTTTCCACACTTTACCCTTAAAACGCTGTTAGTACCATTGCTAGAAAATTGTTGTCTGCGCAATTTTCCTAGTTTAAATTTCTGCCTTAGCCGTTTTACTTAGCTTTTGCTTTGCGATTTTCTTGCTAGTTAATTGCTTTCTCCGCAATTCTTTCTATTCTACATTCAAGTCATCTCTTTACTTGTCTTGTTTATGCTTGCATATTTCGCACGTTCCTTATTAGTTAGGCACATTAATTCCAATTCTACCCTATCTTAACCATCCTTTCTAGTTTAACATTTCACTTCGCTAGTAACTAAGAATAAATCTCTGTGGGAAATCGAATGAAAAAATACTTATTACTTGCTACAAGACCATGTATGCTTGCATGTTCTGAGTGCTCTCTCATTGCATTTTAATTTACACATTCAGCACGCAACACTCACCTATTTGCTCATATATACTTAGGTATATGCAATATATACCCTGATTTATTTTGCTGATATATACCCCTGCATATGTGATATATACCCCTGATTTGTTTTGTTTATATAGACCACGGTACATTTGAATTATACCCTTGCTTTGATTTTCTTATTTTGTTATTTAATTTGCTTTATGCTTGGTTCATTTAGGGTGTTTCTTTACTTTTTGTTTTTTTACTTAATTAGTTTGTTTTTTTATTTCAATCCCGGGATGGAATAGAGATCTTACCCTAAGGATTAGATTTAGTTCTTAATTACTCTAAATTCCATTATGCGCTATCTTCAAGTTTGAAAATTAATTTTTAATTGATTTTTTAGTTTTAAAACTTTCAAACGTTTTTTTTCCTTAAAATCTTTTATTTTCCAAATGTCTTTTAAATAAATTGCAAAATGATTTTCAAATGTTTTTTTTTTCTTCTAAAATTAGGTTTTCATTTGATTTTAAAACTAACCTTTAACGTTTCAAATCTTCTTTATTTCAAATCTTTTAATTGAATTAAACGTTTTTTTAGAATGATTTTAATGGTTATTTAATTTTTTTTTCAAAAGAATATCATTTGATTTTAAAATAAGCTTTAAATTAATTTTAAAAAATCTTTATTTCGAATATTTTAATTGAATTAAACGTTTTCTTAGAATGATTTTAATTGTTATTTTAAATTTGTTCTCAAAAGAATCGCATTTGATTTTAAAATAAGTTTTAAATTTAATTTTAAAAATTGATTTTCTTAAATGACTTTAAAACCTTTGTTTTGTTGTATAATCTCGGTACTGAGATTAAGCGATAAATGACAAGATTGATGAATAATCTCACCCACAAATCGAGTCCTTACTTTATTTTAAAGTTAATGCATGATTAGTTGAGACATTCCTTTTAATTTAATTATGTTTTTTTTTAAAATTAAGGACCGTTTCAAATTTAGTTGGATAATCTAGGATAAATGTTTTGACTACCGTTTTTAATGGGAGTTGTAGGGTGCTAGCACCTTCCCTACACTCAAACGACCCCGAACCCTTATTTTGATTTCGTATACCACTTTTTAGGTGACTAATCACACCCAAATAATGATTGGTGGCGGCTCCTTGTTTTGTTTTTATTTCTTTTAAAAAAATCCCGTTTAACGGAGGGATGTAGGCCGCTCTACGTCGCAAAAACGTTGCGACAAAGACAAGACACACAATCTGTTCAAAGAGAAGAAAATTGTCTCAAGCCTCAGGAGGATGTTACGAATGATGGAGATTGCTCAATGCCTCAAGAGGATTACCAACAAGTTCAAAATGAGTGTGATCATCACAATCCCCAAGTGGCAGAGACAATTATTAAGGTTATTATGGAAGAAAAAAAGATATTGGAAATATGTGTTGAAAATGAGGAAGATTGTCACAAGCATCAAGAGGACTTTGCACAAAACGATGTTGTTATTGATGATTTGGAGACAAAGAAAGAAAGTGTAGACAGCGCCGATCCATTTCAGTTAGAGACAAAGTCTTTAGAGAAAAGTGAAGAGACTAAGGAGAGTAAGAAAAATGAGAAAATAGACGATCGTGTGAAAAGTGAGACAATAGAAGAAAAATAGGAGAGTGAAAAAGAAAATCATGATGTTTGTTTTTCTAACGTTTTCTTCCAATGTCTTCCTAGTGTTTTTTATAATTCTTCAAAGAAGCATGGTAGGGATATTTTTGAACAATCGTCAAATATCGGGTTGTCGAGACCCGCCAAAATGAATTTGTAATTACCTGAATTCACCGAGCGATTAGTAGCCTAGCGATAACGGGGTCGGTCCAGAGGGAATTGTGTCAATTCAACTTAATTCTAATTAAATTCGCAAACTAGAAAAATAAACGAATTGGGGGAATTTTTGGGTTGAAATATGCTAACGGAAAAATTACGCAAAGAGGGAAAAACTGAACTAACGGAGCGCTCGACTCAGGACGTTCGGGACTAAGAATTAGCGAATTAATGGATCACAGGTTACGGAAAATTTTAACTAAACATACAGATGAATACGCAGTTCGTCTCAATCGATTAATCAATTCAGACACGCCCCATGGATAATAATTAGACACAATAAATTATGCTAATTAAGCATATCGATTGGACATTGGGGGCCAACGCTCTCCCAAGACCAATCGATAGCGACGGGCTAACTACGACGATTATCTAACGTGGAAGCCAAATTAGAGTATCGATTTTAATTTCTACTTCGAGAAGAACGAACGCCAAGAACGCAAGGAAGCCTATGCGCTCTATGGCATCGTTAATCCATGTTACTTGGCGATTTAGAGAGGCACGACATCAAAATCTTTAACTAACGAATCATGCTTGAAATCAAAGTTGTCTAATCCTATCAATCAAACACATTCATGTATTATGCATAGAAGGAGAAACTAATTCAACCAAATGCTCTAGCCAAATCAGAATTTGAAAGCATAAACCTCACCAAAAACGCTAATTACTTTAATCTCTTACAATCCCGAGCCAAAATGCTATAATCTACTCACTCATGATGGAGGTGACTTGAATTAGCTCCCAACCAAGCTCCATGGCTTCTCCCATGGTGGAAATGGCTTGAAAAACGTCAAAAATGGTGTGGAGCCCGAGGTAGGAGATGAAGTTCGGCGCTGGAAATCGGACAAATTAATATATATTCCGTAGGAGCGTCGAGACGCTTGGGCAGCGTCTCGACGCTGCGCCCTAAAGTTCCAGCGCGCTGAGTCGGGGTGGCGTCGAGACGCTCTCGCGGTGTCGAGACGCTGTGCAACGTTGAGTGGGCGTCTCGACGTTGTGCAGTCGACGCTTGCTCTCGGGTGGGATTTCCAATTGACGCTTCAGACTTTGGAGCGTCGAGACGCTTGGCCCAGCGTCTCGACGCTAGGCAGCATTGAGCCAGCGTCGAGACGCTCCCTGCTCAACGCTTGCTCTCGGGTTTTTGCATGGATTTTTGCCTTTGAACTTCCGAAAACGCCAATTCTTCATATTTTGCATGGTTCTTTCCCCGAGGTGTTCTTAGGACCTTAAAACGTGATTTTAAGCCTCAAACGACGTCAAACGTGGCCGAGAACAAATTATCGAGAACACCTATAATTAACACAGATAAACAAGATTAAGCACATAATTAGCATGAATTAGGGACATAAATATAGCTCCAAAATGGAGCTATCAAACACCCTCAACTTAAATCTTGCTAGTCCTCGAGCAAGGTGGAATTCTAACTTATCACGATAAAACGACGCGCATGCTAATGACTCAACTCTTAGTACTAAAAGAGACAGAGCATTTATATTAGAAAGAAATATTTGCATGCATCCATTGGTTAAGAACATTTCAAGAAATTTAAAATGCTACTCCCCACCAGTGCTTCGCTTCTAGCTCCTCTATTTTAAATCTTACAGGCATAGGACAGTCCTAACCGACCCAAAACTTCGCTTTCCCTCTACTTATGGCTGAACAGAATAGTCTAAGGGCTTTTCATCGTCGAGGCAAGTAATAGATCGCAAGGCTTCTTTTCTTCTCTTTTTTTATCTTCATGAGCGCATAACATGTCAATTTTACTTTCGTCAGCTTGCCTGCAATTTCATTGCACAATGCATCTGACTATGGGCAAAATTCACAGTTTTAAGGACTAGCGTTCACTTCTATGTGCTCCTTTTTCATGCAGTGGCGACCGTGGGTTACACGACCGCCCTGGCTACTAAGGCAACTCAAGAAGGAGGAACGCCTCAGGAGATTACACAATTTTTTTTTTCAAAAGTTTAGCATTCTTTTCTTTTAGCCTAAAAACCATGTTATAATTTGAACGCATAACTTACAAGCACTAACGAATCAAACTCATCCTAAATGTGCCTTTCGAGGTGACAACGAATTTTAAACCAAGCAGAACTACCCTAAACCCACAGATCCAAAATAGAGTGCTAAACGCGAAGCTTAAACAGGGAAATAACGAAGAATTTTTTTCAAAATGGCCTTAACAAATGCAAACATGCTACATTTCACTGCAGATACAAATACGGAGGTTCCAACAGTACATCACAGAATTTCATAGTCAAACTAGCATGCATACATCACAACAAAGCACGTTTATCAGAATTCCACAACAAAACTCGACAACCGCTGTAAAACATAACCCACCACCCCCAACTTAGAAAGAGACAATGTCCTCATTGGACTAATTAAGCACAATCAAAATTCTAGGGAACAAAAAACCTCCCCTAAATTTTGATGTAGAGGGTTGGAGAGCACGCTTCTTATTTTTCAAGCAAAACCGCAAAGACGAGCCATCATTTCTCCTGAAAACTCACAACATGAGAGTAAGAACCTAAGCTAATCCTAAAAGCAGTAAAGTAAACAAAAAGCATGTACAGTTCAAACTCGGGTGCCTCCGAGAAGCGCAAATTTTTAGAGTCGATTGCTCGACTTTACCAACACTTCTTCATCCTTTCTCATACTCGGGTTCTCCCAAGTGGGCATGCTCGTCGAAGTGCTCCGTCTCCCCTTCGTGGAAGATTTTCAATCGTTGGCCATTCACCGTTGATTCCTTGTCGGTTTCTAGACTCTGAATCTTGACTGCACCATAAGGATGGACATGAGTTATAATAAAAGAACCAATCCAACGGGAACGAAGTTTACCTGGCATGAACTTCAGGCGGGAATTGAACAAGAGGACCTTCTGACCAACTTCGAAGTGTTTCCGAATGACCTGTTTGTCATGGAACAACTTGGTCTTCTCCTTATAGATCCTCGAATTCTCATATGCGTCCAAGCGAAGCTCCTCTAGTTCTTGCAATTTGAGGAGTCTTTCTTCGCCAGCCTGATCGAAGCTCATATTACACTTCTTCACAGCCCAATACGCTTTGTGCTCGATCTCCACTGGGAGATGACAGGGTTTCCCAAAAACCATCCGGTAGGGAGACATCCCTATGGGGGTTTTGTAAGTTGTGCGATAGGCCCACAAAGCGTCGTCCAGCCTAAGACTCCAATCCTTTCTCCCAAGACTTACTGTCTTCTCAAGGATGGACTTCACCTCTCGGTTAGAGACCTCGGCTTGGCCATTGGTTTGAGGATGGTACGGGGTAGATATTTTATGATTGACCCCATACCTCCTCATCAAGGCCTGGATCGTCTTGTTGCAGAAGTGACTCCCCTGATCGCTTATAATGGCTCGTGGTACTCCATACCTGCTAAAAATGTTAGATTTGACAAAACTAGAAACAACATTAGCAGTATCAACCTTTGTGACCTTGGCCTCCACCCACTTAGACACGTAGTCCACAGCCAACAATATATAGACAAAACCGCATGAAGGGGGGAAAGGTCCCATAAAGTCTATACCCCAAACCTCAAAAATTTCACAAGTCAATATAGAGGTTTGGAGCATTTCATTCCTACTCGTGATGGACCCTTTCCTTTGACACTGATCACATGATTTACAAAATTCAAAACAGTCTTTAAATAGTGATGGCCAGAAAAACCCGCAATCTAATATTTTCCTTGTTGTCCTAGATGGCCCAAAGTGCCCCCCACATGCAAATTCATGGCAAAAATTCAAGAATGGACTTATGCTCAGATTTAGGGACACACTTCCTAATTACTTGGTCTGCACAGAATTTCCATAATGTAGGCTCTTCCCAGACATAATTATTGGCTTCGCTTTTCAGCTTAGCATTCCTATTGTACGAATAGTCAAAAGGGAACGTACATGTGACCAAATAATTGACTATGTCGGCATACCATGGTATCTCCACGCTCACCTGGAAGAGGACTTCATCAGGGAATTCGTCATTCAGAGGCAAGTCATCCTCTCCGCGCACAATGCGGCTCAAGTGGTCAGCAACCGTATTTTTTGATCCTTTCCTATCCTGGACTGAAACATCGAACTCCTGAAGGAGTAGTACCCACCTGAGCAGCCTAGGCTTCGAGTCCTTCTTGTTCATCAAGTATTGAACCGCTGCATGATTAGAAAAAACAACCACTTTAGATCCAAGTATATAAGGTCGAAATTTATCAAGAGCGAAAACAATGGAGAGCAGCTCATTCTCTGTGGTGGTGTAACCGATCTGCGCGGAGTTGAGCGTCCTGGAGGCATAATAAATCATGTGGCTCCTCTTGTCTATCCTCTGACCCAGCACATCACCAACAACGTAATTGCTTGCATCGCACATAATCTCGAAGGGAGTCCCCCACTGCGGTGGATGAATAATGGGTGCATTGTGATGGAGCGACTTGCGCAACGGAAAGCGATTTCGGACCGATGATACTCTGATTTCATCAATTTAACAAATAGTAAACATGCTCAAAAGACGGAATTAAGAAATTAGAAATACATACCCTTGTAGCTCCAATTTCTTCAAGTCTGTCGGTCGTTCCTCGTCACGAACTCTTCCGGCCTCTTCTCACGAACACCCCGAGGACCACCCCAGGTAGTCCCGCTATCCTCGGCGCCGAGCAATGGAGTTGTGGGACTCCGAAAGAAGAGAAAAGAAAAATAAAAGAAAAGAAGAAAAGGAAGAAGATTTGATGGCAGAGGAACTTCCAAAATGAAAAGCTGGAAAAAAAATTTTAAGCTTTTCATTTCGTATGCCCAACCTCCCATCTTCAATTCAATTTCCCCATTCTGATGGCCAACTTAACATATATATATATTCTTTATGTCAAAATATATATATATATGTGTCTTGGTGCATGCAAGACACATATATATATATATATATATATATTTAATTATTATTATTAAAAATAATAATAATAATTTTATTTATTAAACTTTTTAATAAATAAAAAATATATATATATAATTATTAATTAAACTTTTTAATTAATAATTATTATTTAATTCAATATCCAATATTAATTAAATAATATGATTAAACTCGATTTTCCGAAAACCGACTTTTTTACACATGAATCATATTCATGTTATAGGCCATTTCCATATTTAAATCATATTTAAATATGTCCATCCTCCTTCCACAAACCGAATTTGAACAATTCAAATTCTTTTTCTTTTCTTTTATACTGTTGCACGACGTTATCCGAGCTAGCCAAGAGAACCTAAAGGACCTACAGATCATGAGCTCCAACGATGCGAGATTATTCGGTCAAAACTCTTTTAACCCGAATCAATCAACTTTCGTTAACCCCCGGAGACTCCACTATAGTCCGAGGGTTGCACTCTCCTCACTGTAGATATATTGTGTCCTCTAATATAACCGTCACGGGCAAGTCGACCCTTCACAGGTTGTTCGTAATCACAGCTGGGTCATTTTAAACCGTTTAACCCCTGCATTACGTCTTGTTCCTTAAATACCACTGACACCTCTAATGAACAATAGATCTGTGGTCCAACCAACAGATCAATTAACCCTCTCATCTCATGAGAGTGTGCGCGCTAATTGTTCAAGCCCCGGAGTCAGCTGTTAAGGGAACAACCTATCTACTAACCCTGAAGAGCGGGTTAGGAGTGAACTCCAATCTTGCTGTACTATGTCCCCAGCTACCTATTCGACTTTATCCCCAAGATGGTAGGCTTATTGAGTCGGCGCTTATGGGCCACTCTCACCCGTGCAAGTCAAAGGATACTATCGAATAAGCAGGAGTTCATAGCGAGCTCAGGATTGAGATCGAGTTACCTAGGCCATCAATATGTATAAGTCGGTCTCATCAGTAAACAGAGTTATAAAGAGAGAGCGACTTAATACGCGGTTCGGTCTTATGCAAACTCTTTGCACAGGACGCCCTCACTCGCACATCTCCATGTGAAACAATTCGGATCACATTGTTTTGTACAATACAAAGTGAGCCGCATCCAATAGTGTTACCAGGATAAGGTACCCAGCCTTATCCGTATACTATAGACCATTTTGACTGACTACTTGAACCTGATCCACAATCATGTCATACATGAAGCTCAAGTACTCATATTCAGCCAAGGGTGTTGGTCATTGGTATAGGTTAACTTAAACACGTTTCACTTTATTCCAGTAAACTCTTTTACTGAATAAAACTAATAACTCTTTATTCTAAATAGAATATTTACAAACATAACAGTTTACAAACCACGAGTTTTAGGACATAAAACCCAACACATTGGTCAGACACTTCTTCAGCACATCAAAGGCAAGCTTGCACTCTTTGTCAAAGCAGAATGGGACATCTTTTTTCAGCAAGCTCGTCATCGGTGTCACTGTCTTCGAGAAGTCCTTGATGAACCTATGGTAGAAACCTGCATGACCAAGAAAAGAACGCACTTCCCGAAGATTTGTGGGGTAAGGTAAGTCAGATATAACATCAATTTTCGCCTTATCCACCTCTATACCCTTAGCTGACACAACGTGACCTAGGACTATGCCTTGACTGGCCATGAAATGACACTTCTCGAAATTTAAAACAAGATTAGTTTCAATGCATCTTTCCATGACTCTAGACAAGTTAATCAGGCAATCCTCAAATGAACTCCCATAGACTGTGAAATCATCCATAAAGACCTCGATGCATTTTTCTACGAATTCAGTAAATATGCTCACCATGCATCGCTGAAAAGTCCCTAGAGCATTACAAAGCCCAAAGGGCATCCTTCTATATGCATAAGTTCCAAATGGACATGTAAAAGTAGTCTTTTCTTGGTCTTCCTAAGCTATGGGAATTTGTTAAAACCCAGAAAAACCATCTAGAAAAAAGAAATATGGCTTCCCAGCTAAACGCTCTACCATTTGATCTATGAAAGGGATAGGAAAATGATCCTTCTTAGTCACATCATTCAGTTTTCTAAAATCTATACACATCCTCCACCCATTTTGCACTCGTTTAGGCACTAACTCACCCTTCTCATTCCTAATAACAGTTATGCCCGTCGTTTTAGGTACAACATGAATTGGGCTAACCCACTGACTATCAGAAATGGGATAGATGATACCTGCGTCAAGGAGTTTGTGTATCTCAGACAACACTACCTCTTTCATGGCTGGGTTCAGTCTCCTCTGAGGCTCTCGGGATGGCTTTGCTCCATCATTCAGCCGGATCTTGTGCATACATAGAACTGGACTCAACCCATGCAAATCCGCCAAGGTCCATCCTATCGCTCTTTTGTTCCTTTTCAGTATCTCCACCAACTTGCTTGCTTGCTCTAATGTAAGCTCCTTAGAGATAATTACCGGGAGTGTCTCCACCTCCCCCAAGTACACGTACTTGAGGTGACCCGGCAACTCTTTAAGTTCCAACTTGGGAGCCTACAAAAGAGATGGTAACATCTTAGTTGGCTTTTCACATGCCTTTAAAGCAAGGTTAACTTGCTCACATGAATCAGACAATATGGGCACGCTACTTTCAATCTCGCCAACAGTTTCAGTAAAAACAAATGGGTCATCCCCATCAACAGCAGTCATGCATTCTTCTTGTTCTAAAGTTTCAATCAAATCAATTTTACAGACAGAATGCACATCAGCATGGTGTTTCATGGCATTAAAGACATTAAATTCAAACACCTCTCCTCCATACTCCACAGACAAAGTACCATCATGAACATTAATCTTAGTCCTAACAGTTTTCATGAAAGGTCTACCCAACAGGACTGAAGCAGCAGATGATGCATTATCTTCCATTTTTAAGACGTAAAAATCAGCAGGAAAAATAAGATCTGTAACCCGAACTAACACATCCTCAACTATTTGGTGTAAGGATTTTTTAATATCCTTTTAATTCACAGGTTGTCGAAGCCTGACCAAAATGAATTTATAAGCCTATTGACCTTAGCTTTGCAGGTAGTGGAAACAGGGTCGAACCACAGAGAAGGACTAATCAGATTGAAATTTTAGTTCGAGATGCAAATTAATTGATTAATTGGATTTTGTAACAAGAGGGGGATTTAAACATGCAAAGTGAGAAACAAATCGCAAACGGAGAAATTGAAGAGAAAGAGATTAAAAAGTGTTCGATTCGGGGGATTTCGGGATTTCGCTAGGCATTCTAACATTTATCATTTAATTCAAAACTAAGGCTAATAATTTGACATGCACGCAGTCGGTTACCCGGGAACCCTAAAGTAACTGGCTCCATATTAATTAATTAGAACTAACAGTCCTAATTAAACATTATTCACAGTCTTGTTAGAGTGATCAGCCCCAATTCGACTCCGAATAGTTACTAGCTAACCGCGACGAACATTCGATTATGCATTCCAATTGCTAATTGACTACCCGGCAACCCTAAAGTACCCAACAATTATCATGCATAAATCGATACTCCGATTAATTTCATTGCTCTGTGTTACTATGGCGACAAGGAGAGGCAAGGCATCGCTAGTCTATAACACTAACATACGCTAGAAAACCCGATTGACCGTCGTTGAAATCTAACATACGCATGGATTTAAGCAAGAACAACAAATGCAATCAATAATTAAAGCCTAATAAGAACCATATGCATAGATTATCAAAATGTAAAAAGCCTAACGAAAAATCCCTAAATCATCCTGAATCTAACACAATACCTTAGTCAACCATGGAGAAAGTTGCCAAAACCGCTCCCACGGAAGCCTTGGCCATAATCCCTAGCTCCAATACAAAAGAAAGCTCCAAAAACTTGCCAACAATGGCAGAGCAAAAGGAATTAAAGAAGAAAAGCCGAGAGGAAGAAGAAGATACAAAGAATTGGCTGCAGAAAATCGTCATTACAGCCTTTAAATCCGTCGGAGCGTTGAGACGCGGGGACAGCGTAGCGACGCTGCGACCTAAATAATCAGCATGCGCCTCGCGATGGCGTCGAGACGCTGGGCGAGCGTCTCGACGCTGCCTCGATGATTTCCAGCGCGCGCGCCCCTCGGAGCGTCTCGACGCCGCGACAGGGTCTCGACGCCAGGCAGCGTTGAGCAAGCGTCTCGACGCTGTCTGCTCGACGCTTGCTCTCGGGTTTGGGGCTAGAAAATTGCCTTTCCTTGGCAATTTCGTCCGGTTCTTCTTGGATGATCTTGCCCTTTTCCCGATGCACTCTCGGGGCGTTAAAACACCGCTTTTAGCCACGAAACACGTCCAATGGACACCATGAGCTCTTCGCCGCAATTCTTCTACAAACGAGACATATTAACTAATTAAATACGACTTTTAGCTAGAATTAGGGAGTGATAATTAGCTCCAAAATGGAGTTATCACTACTCCTAAAGGATGAATAGAGGACCTATCAGCTAATTGGATTATGACACTTGTTTCCTGCAACCCTTCCAGATCAAGACTTTTATAAACAGAGTATGGCATAACATTAATCGAAGCCCCTAAATCTAGCATCGCATGCTTGATTTCCTTATCTCCTATGGTGCATGGTAAGAGAAACATACCTGGATCCTGACATTTATCTGGCATGTTTTGCGTGATCAGGGCAGAAACCTTTTTTTTTACCACCACTCTCTCGGTGCTCTTTGCTTTCCTCTTATTAGTGCACATCTCCTTGAGAAATTTCGCATACCTTGGAATTTGTTGAATGGCATCAAGCAATGGTATGTTGATTCCAACTTTCTTTAGTGTATAGAGGATGTCCACGTCCTTGTCTTCCTTGGGTGGTCTCACCAACCTGCTAGGAAAAGGAGCAATGGGAACGTAAGACTTCATAGAAGGAGATGGAGTAGCACATACCGTGTTCTCCGGAGGTGTTGAATGACACTTTTCTTCAGGTATCTCGGGACTCTTGTTGGAATCTTCAAGCACAGGCCGCGATGGTACTTCTTTGCCACTTCGTAGGGCAATGGCGTTAATTCCTTCCGACGCCTGAGTCTCTCCCTTTCTCATCCCATCCTTCATTTATGCGATCTCTTTCCTCAATAACTCAAATTGTGCTTTGGACTCCTCGCGACTCTCCTTTCTTGACAACTCAAATCGCACTTCGAACTCTTCGCGACGATACTCGTCCCTTTCCATAAGGGACTTGAACATTCCTTCGAGGGATTTACCTGAAATAGCAGAAAATGCTTGTGATGAGTTCTCTTGCAATTTAAGAACAACGCTACATACCTGAGACATTTGAGTCTTAAGCTCTTCCACGTCAGTCGACAACCGGGCTTGCGCATTTCCTCCTTCGCACTATTGAAGGTTCCCTGCCATGTTGGAGATCAACTGTCTAGCCTCCGCAGGTGTCTTTTCCCTAAGAGCTCCTCCACTCGAAGCATCGAACATTTGCCGGTCATATGGTTGCAACCTGATAATCCCGTGAAATGTGATTAAATTTAGCATCTTTTGTCACTTTTTATCGGTCAAAGTTGAGTGAAATGCATGTTTTTATCTTGAATTTAGTGAGTCTCTTGTTAAATTAAATTATGAATCATTTTTTTTAGTATTGTTTTGCATTTTGATTAATTGTAGTTTTATTTGTCTTTGTTTTGAAGCGTATGATTTGAAGAGGACCAATTCTCCTTTGTGTGAAAGAGAGAAAATTGTGCCAACTATCTGCCCATTATGATGGGCCAGAAATAGAATAGAAGAAAAACCCATGGATTATGACTATGACGGAAAGAACCAAATTCAAAGAAAGAGAGAAAAAAAAGAATGGAGCAAAAAAAATTAAATTAAATTAAATTTTTGGCATGACAAGTGGGTGGTTGAAGAAAGCAGTTGGTGAAAAGACAGAAAAGAGGGGAAGTGAAGATCAAGATTGCAAAAAACGACGGAACAAAAAAAAAGAAGAAAAAAAAGAAAAGAAATGATGAAATTGAGCAGCAGCATGGGATTGGTCTGAAGAAAGTTTGGTGCCTGGAAAGAAATTTGAAAAAGCCATTCTCTTTCTCCTCTTCCTACTTTCTAATTTATATTTCATACTGTAACTCTTAATTCCTTTTATATTGTAACACTGTTTAGTTATTTCTTTTAGTGATAAATTTTTATGATTTCTTTAGTTTGAATTAAATATGTTTATGATGAATTATTTGTTTATATTTGTTTCATTGTTAAGAATTATGAACTAAAACTTTTTAGGGCTGGAATTTGTGGTGTTTTAATGCCTATTTTACCCTTTTTGTTATATTGATGGCATATGCTGAGTAGTTTACTTGTGGGTGTTGAATGTCTATTTTCTATTTGAGATTGATCACCTTAAATAGATTACAAATTGATTTTTAATACTGAAAGGGTTAAGAATTAGTGGAAAAAACACAAGTGATGCAAGTATATTTATACTTGTTTAAGTAGTAAATTCAAGGGTGTAGATATATATTTTTTGCTTGCAAAATTAGGGAAATAGAGTGTATTGGTGTTCTTGATGCTAGGTTTTCATAGACATATGATTAACTTAGTTCAAGGATTTGTGTTCAAGGATTTGAAATTGTTTTTGGACTTATAAAATAAAATTCTCATTTACTGCTTGACTGTGTTCTTGAATTGGTGTAGCATTGTTATAACAAATGGGTGAAAATAAGCATAAAAATAGGCCATAAATTCCAGCACCTTAGTCAATTGATTCTTAAGAGAAATTTTAATCAAATCTTAATTTTATATGCCTTTAAGATAGTTAGAATTTAATTTTCTCATGTCAAACTTGCTTTTTGTTAATTTTATATCACTTAGTTGTTTTAGAATTACTTGTTTATAGGTCTCAATTTTATAGAAATTGCGTTCATTAGTCTCTGTGGGATCGACTTTGTCTACCAATTACTACCTACGATTGCGTATGCTTGCGTAGCGAGTTTTTGCACAACAAGTTTTTGGCGCCGCTGCCG
This sequence comes from Herpetospermum pedunculosum, assembly GCA_028017165.1. NCBI lineage: Eukaryota > Viridiplantae > Streptophyta > Magnoliopsida > Cucurbitales > Cucurbitaceae > Herpetospermum > Herpetospermum pedunculosum. Next base: position 48,241,349 of record CM051529.1, read on the forward strand.
GGGACTAATTTATTTTGCAATTTTTTTTGTTGAAATTGAGTACTTTTTACTTATTGTTGTTAGTTTTAGGAAACAAAACAAATATTTAACTGGTTACTTGTGTATCGTGCTAGGTGCTGATTATATTATATGAACAAGGAGCACGACCCTGAACTGTTTCCTCTTGATCCTGAGATTGAACGGACTTTTCATCAAAGAAGAAGGGAACAAAGAGGGTTAGCAGAAATTGAAGACATGGCTGATCTACCATTAAGAGTTAATAATGGAGGGAATGAAGCCAATGTAGTTGAAGATGAGAGAGACCAGGTATTACAAGAGTATGTTATGCCATTATTAACATCAGGAATTATGCAACCAGAGATACATGCACAACATTTTGAATTGAAACCGGTGATGTTTCACATGATTGATCGGGTAGGCGAATTTAATGGGAATCCAACTGAAAATTCTCACCTTCACCTTCAATTATTTATGGGTGTATGCCAATCATTCAAAATTCAAGGGGTAACTGAGGAAGCTCTTAGGATGACGTTATTTCCATATTCGTTGCGAGGCAAAGCACTTGAATGGTTGAATGGAGTTCCCCCTGGAACTATCACATGTTGGAATGACTTGGTGGAACACTTTTTGACAAAATATTTCCCACACACTATGATTGTCCAGCTCAGAAGCGAAATCACATCATTTCGGCAATTGGAGGATGAATCATTATATGAGGCTTGGGATAGATTCAAAGGCTTATTGCGAAATTATCCAAACCATGGTGTTTCCTATGGTGTTCAAATGTAGACCTTCTACAATGGGTTGAATTCCAACACTAGAATGGTTGTTGATGCTTCAGCAGGAGGAGCACTGATGTCCAAAACATACAATGAGGCTTATGAAATTTTAGAGAAAATTTCGAAAAATAACTATTCGTGGCCTACTTCACGTCTTAACCCGCCACGACAGGTAGCGGGGGTGCAAGATATGAATTCAGCGAATCTGGCAACGCAAATAGCCACGCTCAACAATACATTGAAATTGTTGAATATGGGCTCAGGAAGTAAATTTTTGCCCCCAGTTGCAGTGTCATGTGTATATTGTGGTGAGGGTCATAGTTTTGAGGTATGTTCGTCAAATCCAGCATCAGTGAACTATGTGGGTTATAATAAGAATTTCAACCCATTTTCGAACACATATAATCCAGGTTGGAGACAACATCCAAACTTTTCATGGAACAATCAAGGAGTTGAACCTTCTTACCAACCGATAAGACCTCAAACACCTCCTGGTTTCCAACAACAAGTGCAAACTCAACAAAATTTTCAACCACCAAAGATACAAAATCAAGATTCTACATCTTCCATTGAAAATTTGTTAAAACTGATGGAGCGACTTGCGCAGCGGAAAGCGATTTCGGACCGATGATACTCTAATTTCATCAATTTAACAAATAGTAAACATGCTCAAAGCGACGGAAATAAGAAATTAGAAATACATACCCTTGTAGTTCCAATTTCTTCAAGCTCCGCCGCACGTTCTTCGTCACGAACTCTTCCGGCCTCTTCTCACGAACGCCTCGAGGACCACCCCAGGTAGTCCCGCTATCCTCGGCGTCGTGCAACGGAGTTGTGGGACTCCGAAAGAAGAGAAAAAGAAAAGGAAATGAAGAAGGAAGAAGAACTGAAGGAAGAGACAGAGGCTGAAGAAGAAGAAGTAAAAAATTTCTCAAGTTTTTTTTTTTTTTTTTTAAAAAAAAAAACACCTTCGTAAACCGCAGCCCCCTTCTCTTTGAATCTCAAATTCAATTTATGAATTGTATACCCTTCACCACTACTAATTTTCAGCTTTTGCCAAAGCTCATATATATATACTTAACTTATATATATATGTGTCTTGCTGCATGCAAGACACATATATATATATATATATATAATTTAGTATATTTATTAAAAATAATAATAATAATTTTATTTATTAAACTTTTTAATAAATAAAATATATATATAATTATTAATTAAACTTTTTAATTAATAATTATTATTTAATTCAATATCAAATATTAATTAAATAATATGGCTAAATTCGGTTTTCCGAAAACCGATTTTTTTAACACATGAATCCTATTCATGTTTTTGGCCATTCTTATATTTAAATCATATTTAAATATGTCCATCCTCCTTCCATAAACCGAATTTGAACAATTCAAATTCTTTTCCTTTTAATTTTCTCTTATACTGTTGCACGACGTTATCCGAGCTAGCTAGGAGAACCTAAAGGACCTACAGATCATGAGCTCCAACGATACGAGATTTATTCGGTCAAAACTCTTTTAACCCGAATAAATCAACATTCGTTAACCCCCAGAGACTCCACTATAGTCCGAGGGTTGCACTCTCCTCACTGTAGATATATTGTGTCCTCTTGATATAACCGCCATCGGTAAGTCGACCCTTCACAGGTTGTTCGTAATCACAGCTGGGTCATTTAAACCGTTTAACCCCTGCATTACGTCTTGTTCCTTAAGCACCACTGACACCTCTAATGAACAATAGATCTGTGGTCCAACCAACAGATCAATTAACCCTCTCATCTCATGAGAGTGCACGCGCTAATTGTTCAAGCTCCGAAGTCAGCTATTAAGGGAACAACCTATTTACTAACCCTGAAGAGCGGGTTAGGAGTGAACTCCAATCTTGCTGTACTATGTCCCCAGCTACCTATTCGACTTTATCCCCAAGATGGTAGGCTTATTGAGTCGGCGCTTATGGGTCACTCTCACCCGTGCAAGTCAAAGGATACTATCGAATAAGCAGGAGTTCATAGCGAGCTCAGGATTGAGATCGAGTTACCTAGGCCATCAATATGTATAAGTCGGTCTCATCAGTAAACGGAGTTATAAAGAGAGAGCGACTTAATACGCGGTTCGATCTTGTGTAAACTCTTTACACAGGACGCCCTCACTCGCACATCTCCATGTGAAACGATTCGGATCACATCGTTTTGTACAATACAAAGTGAGCCGCATCCAATAGTGTTACCAGGATAAGGTACCCAGCCTTATCCGTATACTATAGACCGTTTTGACTGACTACTTGAGCCTGATCTACAATCATGTCATACATGAGGCTCAAGTACTCATATTCAGCCAAGGGTGTTGGTCATTGGTATAGGTTAACTTAAACATGTTTCACTTTATTCCAGTAAACTCCTTTACTAAATAAAACTAATAACTCTTTATTCTAAATAGAGTATTTACAAACGTAACAGTTTACAAACCACGAGTTTTAGGACATAAAACCCAACAAACTCCCACTTGGACTTAAACGTCCGTGGTGTACATGTTAGGTGGAGAAAACTAATATATCATATATCATAAGTTTTCTCCCACTGTCCTCTCCAGCAACTCGGAGCCCTAGACTCTTCTAGGTGTCTCTCAAACACTTTAGCCATGAGAGACTTAGTAAACAAATCAGCATGAAGTACTACGAGCCTTTTCATGTGACCATTACATCTCCTCATAGCACTATCTACGAGCTCAACTTATAAACCTATTGCTGCTTCACAAGCTGCAAATAGACTTAGCTACCAACGAGGAATCAACAATACAACTCTTGTATTCTACTCCTCTAAGTACAAGGACAAAACGTTAACCGGAATCCAATCCAATTGGACTAATATTACTGACAGCTTCCACTGCATAGCACATATCGGGTCATATATCTCAAAAGATACACTTAACCTCCAATATGTAAATGCACTTAGGTGCATCTCGTGTCCTCAACACTTGAGGTGTCTCAGGAAACCATTTCCATTGACCATCGAATATTGACAACAACTTGTCAATAAAAGATTTTAGAGACAACACTAGCGATTTGTTCTTACGACTCAGATCAACCTGAATCCATAGAACAAACTAAGCCTACCTCCAAATCAACTATTTGGGAATGGGTCGCTAGTTAATACTTATTGCCAGAAAAGAATCCTACATCATTCTCAATGATTAGGACATTAATTACGGAAACGAACTATGAAAGCTACAACATTGACTAAACCCTTGTCAAACAAAGTTTATCAAATTATTGTTCAAAGCCATAAGATTTGATCACTGTATCAAACCTTACAGTTCAGGACGAAGATGCTTTCTCCAATTCATAAATGAATCGAATAAACCTAGCAAACCATTTGCTCTTTGTCCCAAACTATGAATCTTTCTGGTAGAGACTCATAGATACTCAATCAAGATAACAATTCTGCAGAAAAGCTATCTTGACATCCACTTGCCAAATTCTATAAAGATAGAACATGGTAGTGGATAAGAGTCATCTATTTAACTTACGTCTGGCAACAAGAGAAAGAAAATATACACAATAAACCCTTTCTCTTCGGGACAATCCCATTACCAGAAAGTCAAGCCATAAAGGTTTTCACCTTAGTGGCTTGGTCTAAATACCATTCATAGATTTGTGGCTTTGAGTGATTTGGCCTTGTCTATGTGATCCATTGCCTAATTAAAGACAGCGAATCCTCAATGTTATCATCAAGTATGAGAACTTTGAGTTAAAGACAAGCCAGGGCAGCGGATCGGGTTGTCCTACAACCCTCCCACTACATTGAGGCTTTCTCAACGGTTGAGAAACTCTAGTTTGATCAACAACCTTTGTTGATATCTCTTATAGCTTTCGTTAACACTGTGAGTCTTAACACGCTAGTTGTTTTCGAGTTTAATAGAACACATCAGTATATATCTTTTGCTAAATGAACTGTTCATTATATAACCAAAAGATATGATATATAAGTGTTTAGTTTAAACCAGAAATATAGACAATAATTACATCCAATGAAATTATTTCTATACAACAACTACAAAGACTCCCACTAGTTCAGCTGCAACGATATCTCCATATCTCACAGCGAGAAAACGACTGTCAGGAACTAGTTTCCTGTAGAAAAACAAACACGAATAGTGGTTCCTGAAGACATCCAGGTATGACATTCATATCCACTAAACTTGTTTTGACAAATAAATCACATTTATCTTGTCGTTCTTTCTCAGCCTGTTTCTCAGCAAAGTATTTGGAGCAGTTACGCTTCCAATACCCATCTTCATTACAATGGAAACATTTTTCTTTGTTTGAAGACTTCACTTTGCGAACAGTAGGGGCTTTGCCCTTCCTCCTGTTACTCTTCTTCTTCTGAATAGTCTCATTACTCAGAGAAGCAGACTTAGGCTTACTTCCTGACGTCGACCTCTTAAGGAACTTCGTCGAAGTGACAACATTTGCCTCCTTCTCTATTCCTTTGGAAGTGTACAGGAACTGATAAGTCTGAAATAACGATGGTAGCAACGTTTACTTCTGTCGCATTAAAGTGGACCATCATGTTAAGGACAAGCTCCCTAACAAAGGTATCCTTCACTATGCGAGAGTTATAAACGAACTTGAGGACTTCATTACGAAGTGATGAGGACGACTGTCCACCATTGCTTGTAATGAAGACATGATTTCCTTTACGGAAATCATAACCTCATTCCACTTGCACAAGGCATCAAAAATGCTTGCCAAGATATAGATTTGGGCTTTATCAATAGCTCTAATCCATCCAACGTATGCATCTCGAACACTTCGAGATGTACTCGAGCCAAGAGCTGAAGGACATTCCTCCGTTAAGACAAACCTCAGGTCGTCTAGAACCAGAATCACATTCAGGTTCGACTTCCAGGTCCCGTGAATCTCTCCGGTTAACTTGTCGTGAGCTAACAACTGTATAAACGAGCTCGACATGCCGAAACAGAATGTAAAACTATTAGTGAAACGGTTTTAACCTATTTAAACCAATTTAAAAAAAAAACTTTAGCAGTAAATAAAGTACTCAAACTCTTTATTTACTTGCTACGATACTTTAGTAAGTCAGAATGGTCGCTACCGAATGGTAGTCGAGCACCCCTTTACTAAATCAAGACAATCTTGACTAAATGCTATTACCAGAATAACTCATATTCCTATAGCCCTTTAGTTATCGTTTTTGGTCTGGATTTACTAACTCCTTAGCAAATCCCGTAAGTGTGACCCTCCATTTTTTAGAATGCACAGAACGGCCCCAACATAGCAACCGAATGGAATGTCAGTGTTGGGAATGGCCCTGTGTTTCACTATCCATAAATGGTGACTGAGATGTTCGATCACCCATGCCCCGCCCTCCGAATGGATCGGTTCCTCCAGGGGCCACCTTGCAGGCGAAACATGGGAATCTTACGGTTCAGTCCAATAGAGAAGACCACAGGAAGCACCGACGCGCTTCCTTCACCCACTTACTATAGATACTTACTCCATTCACCTTGCTATTGAAAGTTGCAAATACCATCCGAATGGGGTTGCCCTATTGACAACACGAGGCCGAGCAAAATTCTCACTTTGTGAACTATAGGGAGTGCGTAGCAAGAGAGGGATATATCGTATATTCCTTCTCAACACATCTACTAAGCATCGTCCAACGATTTTTAGGGTAAACTACTCAGGTTTTATCCGGCTAAGAAAATAAAACCTTAAGTCTAGGCAAACTTTTTACCTGAGATATCTAGGTTATAACAATTTATTAACCTCACACCTCTAATGCATGCTCATAAAGTCGGGTTAACTTTACTCAAGTACCGGATCGTCCCCAGGTAGGAGGTGTTCCGTCAATTCAAATCCTCCAACCTTAGACAAGATTTCACCGGGTGAGTTTCTCATAACCTTAGCATTTACGAGATATCGACCTATTCATCTAATGAACCAGATCGACTCATTTAACCCTAAATGAACATGCTTTTCTTTGTTATAGATTTTAAAAGTCTAAGTCATTTTTACAACACTTGCAAAAACTAGACTTACTACAACAAAATCTATATGCTTCTCAAACATACATACGCTAAGGCATGGCTAGTTGGATATTTAACTTCATAATCAATATAACACATATCGATTATGCTCTTAAATATACAACTCCTAATTCATAAATTAATATAACACTTATATCAATTATTATGAATTAAGCATGCATCCTATACATTATAACATTTATAACATACAATATGCATAAAACAAATGTTGTAAGTTTTAATTTCATAATTAATATAACACTTATATCAATTATTCTATTAAACAACAATATCCAATTCATGAATTAATATAACTCTTATATTAATACTCATGAATTAAACATGCATATACATTATAACACTTATAACATACAATATGCATAAAACAAATGTTGTAAGTTTTAATTTCATAATTAATATAACACTTATATCAATTATTCTATTAAACAACAACATCCAATTCATGAATTAATATAACTCTTATATTAATACTCATGAATTAAACATGCATATGCATTATAACACTTATAACATACAATATGCATAAAGAGTTGGATGTTTAATTTCATAATTAATATAACACTTATATTAATTATTCTATTAAGCAAACAACAACTAATTCATGAATTAATATAACTCTTATATTAATACTCATGAATTAAACATGCATCTATATATTATAACACTTATAAACCTATAATATGCATAAAACCAGGGCAACCTATGTTGTATATTTAATTTCATAATTAATATAACACTTATATCAATTATTCTATTAAATTAACAACATCTAATTCATGAATTAATATAACTCTTATATTAAAACTCATGAATTCTCAAATATGCATACTATATATTATAACACTTATAACATATTTTTAATGCATGGAGCATGCTTCCTACGGTGGGATTTTAAATTTATATGGCATACGTTATGCACATACAAACATGAAATTTAATTAAAACATGCATTCACAATGCATAATTAATTAAACACACTAAAGTGGATCGATTTTGGCATTTAGCAAGCAATAACTATTTTATTACAAGTTTGATCAACAAGCTAAGTCTTGAGCGGAATTCGAACTCTTCGCACCGCCTTTGACCAGCTTGCTTCCCCGAACGCTTCGGCCAAATTCTCTTCGAATTTCTCCTCGTATTGCCTAGAACGAGTTTGAACTTATACCGAACATTTCGGCGAGCTCCAAACTCGAGCTTCTTTCACAAAGAAACCTATATGGACTCTAATGACTCTAAAAATACATACTCTCGGCACGCATTAAAGCCCATACATTCTCGGGCAATTACAAATAATGAAATTCAAATAGAAACTATGCCAAAATCGATTTTCACTTTAGACGCCAATTCAGAAACAATTTCTAAATTAAAATACCCACCAACTTAAATTGATGCAAATTGAGTGAATCACAAAATCGCTCTAATACCAATTGATGGAGCGACTTGCGCAGCGGAAAGCGATTTCGGACCGATGATACTCTAATTTCATCAATTTAACAAATAGTAAACATGCTCAAAGCGACGGAAATAAGAAATTAGAAATACATACCCTTGTAGTTCCAATTTCTTCAAGCTCCGTCGCACGTTCTTCGTCACGAACTCTTCCGGCCTCTTCTCACGAACGCCTCGAGGACCACCCCAGGTAGTCCCGCTATCCTCGGCGTCGTGCAACGGAGTTGTGGGACTCCGAAAGAAGAGTAAAAGAAAAGGAAATGAAGAAGGAAGAAGAACTGAAGGAAGAGACAGAGGCTGAAGAAGAAGAAGTAAAAAACTTCTCAAGTTTTTTTTTTTTTTTTTTTTTTAAAAAAAAACACCTTCGTAAACCCCAGCCCCCTTCTCTTTGAATCTCAAATTCAATTTATGAATTGTATACCCTTCACCACTTCTAATTTTCAGCTTTTGCCAAAGCTCATATATATATACTTAACTTATATATATATATGTCTTGCTGCAAGACACATATATATAATTATTATTATTTATTAAAAATAATAATAATAATTTTATTTATTAAAATTTTTAATAAATAAAATATATATATAATTATTAATTAAACTTTTTAATTAATAATTATTATTTAATTCAATATCAAATATTAATTAAATAATATGGCTAAATTCGATTTTCCGAAAACCGATTTTTTTAACACATGAATCTTATTCATGTTTTTGGCCATTCTTATATTTAAATCATATTTAAATATGTCCATCCTCCTTCCATAAACCGAATTTGAACAATTCAAATTCTTTTCCTTTTAATTTTCTCTTATACTGTTGCACGACGTTATCCGAGCTAGCCAGGAGAATCTAAAGGACCTACAGATCATGAGCTCCAACGATACGAGATTTGTCAAAACTCTTTTAACCCGAATCAATCAACATTCGTTAACCCCCAGAGACTCCACTATAGTCCGAGGGTTGCACTCTCCTCACTGTAGATATATTGTGTCTTCTTGATATAACCGCCATCGGTAAGTCGACCCTTCACAGGTTGTTCGTAATCACAGCTGGGTCATTTAAACCGTTTAACCCCTGCATTACGTCCTGTTCCTTAAGCACCACTGACACCTCTAATGAACAATAGATCTGTGGTCCAACCAACAAATCAATTAACCCTCTCATCTCATGAGAGTGCACGCGCTAATTGTTCAAGCCCCGGAGTCAGCTATTAAGGGAACAACCTATCTACTAACCCTGAAGAGCGGGTTAGGAGTGAACTCCAATCTTGCTGTACTATGTCCCCAGCTACCTATTCGACTTTATCCCCAAGATGGTAGGCTTATTGAGTCGGCGCTTATGGGCCACTCTCACCCGTGCAAGTCAAAGGATACAATCGAATAAGCAGGAGTTCATAGCGAGCTCAGGATTGAGATCGAGTTACCTAGGCCATCAATATGTATAAGTCGGTCTCATCAGTAAACGGAGTTATAAAGAGAGAGCGACTTAATACGCGGTTCGATCTTGTGTAAACTCTTTACACAGGACGCCCTCACTCGCACATCTCCAGTGAAACGATTCGGATCACATCGTTTTGTACAATACAAAGTGAGCCGCATCCAATAGTGTTACCAGGATAAGGTACCCAGCCTTATCCGTATACTATAGACCGTTTTGACTGACTACTTGAGCCTGATCTACAATCATGTCATACATGAGGCTCAAGTACTCATATTCAGCCAAGGGTGTTGGTCATTGGTATAGGTTAACTTAAACACGTTTCACTTTATTCCAGTAAACTCCTTTACTGAATAAAACTAATAACTCTTTATTCTAAATAGAGTATTTACAAACATAACAGTTTACAAACCACGAGTTTTAGGACATAAAACCCAACAAAAACAGCATATGGCCAAAACTGATGCCATAGTGCAAAGTCAGGCGGCAGCACTCAGAAACTTAGAAAACCAAGTGGGTCAATTAGCTTCAGCTCTGAACAATAGACCTCAAGGGACTTTGTCGAGTGACACTGAGAATCCGAGGACCAAAGGCAAGGAAACATGTAATGCTATGCAACTCCGGAGTGGGAAAGAATTAGAAGAACCTAAGGGCAGTACCCTTAAGATAAATGAGCCCACTTCAATCCAAAATAAAATTGTGGCTCTCGAGGCGGGAAAATATTTGTCCAAAAACTTGCCCTTCAACTCGCCCCAAGTGGAAATGGTTCCCGAAGGCAAATAATGCAGCCAATCTCGTGCTTCCCCTTTCAAAGTGAATGGGAAGGCCCTCAAGTTGAGCTGATCTTCAGTCACTTCGCTCGGCCTCATAGCGGAACTCACCATTTGGAAATTTTCCACATGCTTGATGGGGTCTTCACCTGTTTCACCACAAAAAGAAGGCAATTGATTAATTAAACCGAATTTAAGCTCAAACTTACCTGTGATTTCCGGATAGAAAATACACGAAGGTTGGCGGTCCAAATCAACCGACGCCCACTGTCTGAGTGTTTTCTGAACTTCAGCCTCATTGCCATCCATAGTAACTTCCATTTTCTCAATTCAAATTTAGCACTCTACCACACTTAACAAACAAATCAAATTTTGCAAATAATAAAAGAATAAACAAATCAAAAATAAAAATTCAAAAAGTCTACAAATTAAATCTAAATTAGGTCGAATTAACCTTAATTCCCCGCCAACGGCGCCAATTTTGGTAGCGATATTTTTGAACAATCGCCAAATATCGGGTTGTCGAGACCCGCCAAAATAAATTTGTAATTACCCGAATTCACCGAGCGATTAGTAGCCTAGCGATAACGGGGTCGGTCCACAAGAAATTGTGCCAATTCAACTTAATTCTAATTAAATTCGCAAACTAGAAAAATAAACGAATTGGGGGAATTTTTGGGTTGAAATATGCTAACGGAAAAATTACGCAAAGAGGGAAAAACTGAACTAACGGAGCGCTCGACTCAGAACGTTCGGGACTAAGAATTAGCGAATTAATGGATCACAGGTTACGAAATTTTTTAACTAAACATACACATGAATATGCAGTTCGTCTCAATCGATTAATCAATTCAGACACGCCCCATGGATAATAATTAGACACAATAAATTATGCTAATTAAGTTATCGATTGGACATTGAGGGCCAACGCTCTCCCAAGACCAATCGATAGCGACGGGCTAACTACGACGATTATCTAACGTGGAAGCCAAATTAGTGTATCGATTTTAATTTCTACTTCGAGAAGAACGAACGCCAAGAACGCAAGGAAGCCTATGCGCTCTATGGCATCGTTAATCCATGTTACTTGGCGATTTAGAGAGGCACGACATCAAAATCTTTAACTAACGAATCATGCTTGAAATCAAAGTTGTCTAATCCTATCAATCAAACACATTCATGTATTATGCATAGAAGGAGAAACTAATTCAACCAAATGCTCTAGCCAAATCAGAATTTGAAAGCATAACCTCACCAAAAACGCTAATTACTTTAATCCATTACAATCCCGAGCCAAAACGCTATAATCTACTCACTCATGATGGAGGTGACTTGAATTAGCTCCCAACCAAGCTCCATGGCTTCTCCCATGGTAGAAATGGCTTGAAAAACGTCAAAAATGGTGCGGAGCCCGAGGTAGGAGATGAAGTTCGGCGCTGGAAATCAGACAAATTAATATATATTCCGTCGGAGCGTCGAGACGCTTGGGCAGCGTCTCGACGCTGCGCCCTAAAGTTCCAGCGCGCTGAGTCGGGGTGGCGTCGAGACGCTCTCGCGGCGTCTCGACGCTGTGCAACGTTGAGCGGGCGTCTCAACGCTGTGCAGTCGACGCTTGCTCTCGGGTGGGATTTCCAATTGACGCTTCAGACTTCGGAGCGTCGAGACGCTTGGCCCAGCTTCTCGACGCTAGGCAGCGTTGAGCCAGCGTCGAGACGCTCCCTGCTCAACACTTGCTCCCGGGTTTTTGCATGGAATTTTGCCTTTGAACTTTCCAAAACGCCAATTCTTCATATTTTTGCATGGTTCTTTCCCCGATGTGTTCTTAGGACCTTAAAACGTGATTTTAGGCCTCGAACGACGTCAAACGTGCTCGAGAACAAATTACCGAGAACACCTATAATTAACACAGATAAACAAGATTAAGCACATAATTAACATGAATTAGGGACATAAATATAGCTCCAAAATGGAGCTATCAAAGCATGAAATGTTAAAGTTTGAAGTTCTCAATCAACAAAAAAAAAGGAGGATGCAACACAAAAAGCTCACATTTATCCAAGAGAAAAAGTTTCAATCCAAGTGTTTGAAAGAGCACGAGATGATGACTACAAAGTGGCATTGCAAAGTGAACTTTTAGATTTGAGGACGAATCTCCTCGAAGAAGGGGAGAATGATAAGGATCAACCAACCAATCAAGCTCAATCAAAAGTTATGTTGAAAGTGAAAGGAAGTCAACACAAATTCAACCCAGAGCTAAAAGACTTCTAGAAGCTTTGAAAAGTCATTTCCAAGCTAAGGTGTCCACACATGGTGAAGAGTTGCAACCATTCAAGCTTGCTAAGACACTTTTTCACCAAGAATCATAATGAATCTAGAAATCCAAATTCATTCACATCATTAATATATTATGGATCTTTTAAATTCGTTATTTTTATATGGTTCATGTATGGATTTGAAGGGTTGGGGCTGAATTTAGTCTACATAGGTGAAGGGTTGTGTCCTTTCATTATGTCATTTCAATTAGTATAAATAGAGTTGTGATTCTCATTTGAAAAGGAGAAGTTGAATGAGATATGTCATATTGAGTTTAGTCTCTCTCAAGCTTTATGCTTTCTTTGTATTCTTGTGTTTATGCATGTTTAGGACTTTCAATCTAGTTTGATCCACTAGATTGTGGAGAGTTCGAAATCTTAAAGATAGGAACAAGTTCTCCTTTCTTCTTGATCATCGATCATCTTTCCTGTTGAGTTTTATGTCATAAAACTCGTGGTTTGTAAACTGAATGTATATTCTATTTTGCAATAAAGTTGTTATTGAGTTTTATTCAGTAAAGTTGTTATTGAATAAAGTGAGTTGTGTCTACTTTTAACCTAACTCCAATAAACAAAGAACCCATTGCTATAGGTTGTATACTTGAACTTCATGTGTGACATGATTGTGGATCAAGTTCAAGTAATAGCCAGAACGGTCTATAGTATAAAGATAAGGTTGGGTACCTTATCCTGGGGACACTATTGGACGCGACCCGCTTTGCATAGTACAAACGATGTGATCCGAAATCGTTCATGTGGAGACATGTGAGTGGAAGTGTCCTATGCAATGAGTTTGCATAAGACTGAACAACGAAATAAAGTCACTCTTTCTTTACAACTCCGTTTACTGTAAAGACCGACTTTTTCATATGATGACCTAGGTAACTCGATCTGAATCTTGAGCACGCTATGAACTCCTGTTTATTCGGGCTTATCCTTTGACTTGTATGGGTGAGAGTGGCCCGAGATCGCCGACTCAATAAGCCTACCATCTTGGGGATAAGACTGGGTAGGTAGCTGGGAACATAGTCTTTCGGTCTAAAACATGAATAGGGATTCATGTGTGATGATTCGGTTTAAGAAACCGGGATTAGTCTTATTATTTAATTAATATTTGATATTGAATTAAATAATAATATTAATTAATTAAAATTTATTTTGTTTATTAAAATTAATTATGAATTAATTTTAAAATGACAAAATATTACAAGTGGGATTATCCAAGTTGAGTGGATTTATCCAAGTCAAGTGAATTTATCCAAGTTGAGTGGGTTTATCCAAGTTGTGAAGTGGATTGTGAATCACCAACCACATGCATAAACTCATCAATTTTGGAACACTTGGTTGAAGACTAATCCATCCAATTTGAGGTGTCATGCTAAGCAAAGAGTTTATTGCATGTGAATTGCCTATAAATTGGATGAAGTTCAAATGGTTTGAGGTTGATGAATTTTCAAAGAGTTTGAACATTTGGATGAGGGTTGATGAAGAGTTCATGTTACTTGAGAAATTATAAATCTAAGTGTTAGATATTTCTCACAAAACTCTCATCACATTCACCTTCCCATCTTCATCTTCCAAAAATTTTCTTTCATAAAGGAGTCCCACCACTCCGTTGCTCGGCCCGAGGATAACAGGACTACCGGAGGTGGTCCACAAAGTGTTCGAGAGAAGGTTCGAGGTGTTCGTGAAAAGTATCGAACATCGGATTAGAAGTTTTTAGAACTACAAGAGGTAAGTGTTATAGTTTCTTTTATTTCAAAGTTTTGAGCATGTTTCTAGTTTAGCTAAATTGATGAAATTCGAGTGCCAATGATCCGACTCGGAGCATCCGCCTTTTTTCGGGTTGCGCTACATGCGCTCCATCATTTCCAAGTAAAAAATCCGTTTAATTTTCTTGGGGTTGTTTATCATCTAGATCAACTTCTTTGATTCAAGGGTTCTTGCTTCAACATAAGCTTGGATCTTTGAGCAATTTGAATCTTCAAACATACAAAATACAACATATGCACGTGGAAGACAGAAACAAAGAAACACTTCAACAAAATGTTTTTTTTTTTTTTGAGTTTTTTGAATAAGATGGAAATAAAAGACACGAAAGAAAGATAAATGATATACTCTGCACCCAAATACAGATTTAATAACTACAAATTAAACAACTCTGCAGCCAAATACAAATTAACAACTACATGTTAAATAACTTTACTCTTTGCCCAAAACGTCCCTTTAGTGATACAATCTATAATGGCCCGTTTGATAACGTTCTTGTTTCTTGTTTCCTGTTTCTTGTTCCCTGTTTCTTGTTTCTTGTATTTTGAAAACTAGAAACAGAAACATGTTTGATAACTACTCTTGTCTCTTGTTTCTTGTTTCTTGAAAAAAGAAATAGAAACAGAAACTTGTTTGATAACGTTTTCTGTTTCTTGTTTCTCGAAAAAAAAAACATAAATATGTTGTTTGATAACTATTTTTTTGTTTATTTTTTATTTTTTTATTTTTTTTATTTTTTTTCTCTATGTTTTTTTTCTTCCTTTTTTATAGTTTAAATAAAATTTAGTTTTCATAATCTAAAAAATAATTATCCAAATTTTACATAATCTAATACAAATAAGTCTCGATGCAAAATTAAAAACAACAATAAAATTGTATTTATTATCCTTCAAATGTTGTCCAAATTTGACATGCAAATGATATCGACTTCGATCCAACTCAATTATATAGCTCTATAAATATCATAGTTGTAAAATATTAAAGTGAGACTAAATGCATGTTTTAGTGAGCAAAAGTTATAGTATTAAAATTATATATATATATGGCACAACCCTATGCCAATTGAGCTATGCTCGGTTTGACATATATATATATATATTTGCAAATATATAACGAGTATATATTTACAAAATTTAAAATTAAAAAATATATAAATATACATATTGCAAAATTCAAAATTATAATTATATATAAAAAAAAATGATGCAAGATTAAGAAATTAAATAAAAAGAAACCAAAAATTAAAATTATATATAAAAATGATGCAATTAAGAAAAAAAATGTTTTGAACCTAGGCACATAAATGGAAATAGCAAGAAAAAGTTAGGAACACCAATCATATAAAAGAAACAAAACAAAAAGAAACATTGTATAGTTTCTCAAAATTTGCCCATTTTTTGGAAACGTTTCTCAAAATTTAGAAACAAGAAACAAGAATAGTTATCAAACAAGTCTATTTCTTACAAAAGGAGAAACAAGATCAAGAAATAAGAAACGAAAACGTTATTAAACGAGCCCTAATGGGCTGTTTGAGGCGCTGAGTGAGTTATTATAGTCGGTGATTATAATGGTCCGTGAGTTATAATAATCGTGAATAGTAAATACTATTGAAATTACTACCATTACTTTATTGTGTGTGAGTTATAATAGTCGGTGAGTCAAACGTGAACTGAGTTATAATAACTCAATCTACCTAACTCCAAATTGGTGCCCCAAACACGACCTAAGTGACATGATAAAAAAGAAATTAAGTAAAAAATTTAAATAAACCCACCATCTTATTTTTAAAAATTGTCATATTTACAAATTATTTATTTAGACGTATTTAGAATTATAATTTTAAATTTTGACACTAATTATAATTTTATTTTATTTTTTTATTATTATTAATAATTGTTTTTTTTCAATTACTCCAACTAGCCCGGGGCAGGATTCAAAAGTCGGGTCTAGCTTTACCCAACATTCTGGCCCGCTTCAGGTTCAAAGGGCCGAAAAGAGAATTTGGCAATCCACCCAAAGATCCGAAAAAGATTTGACCCGGAAACCCCAAATCAAATCCAACCCTAATTTTGTATTTGCCTCCGACAACCTCGCGCTCCTTGAGCAGAGACACCCTTTGGTGAGAAGGTTTCCTCCCAGAGAGAGAGAGAGAGAGAGAGAGAGAGCTACGGAGAGACAGCCATGGATGCTTTTAGAAGGCAACTGGACCAGCTAATGGGTGCCAATCGAAATGGCGACGTCCAGGAAGTTAGCCGCAAGTACTACGACCGCGATGTGTGCCGCATGTTCTTAGTCGGCCTTTGTCCCCATGAGCTCTTCCAACTTACGGTTAGATCAATTCAATCTTTCTTCTATTTCCCACCTCATATTTTGTCTAGAGGACTCATTTTGTTTGTCACGACACCGGTAACTGTTCACTAGTTTTTGTTGGTTTAGTTGTTAGCAAAAATCTGGGTGATCAACCGTCTGGAAAAATGCCGAGCATACTTTGTCTTTTTTTTCTTTTTTTGTTTACATATTGATTGGTTTTTTCAGTATTTTAATTAAATTCATATTCTGTTTCAGAAAATGGATATGGGTCCATGTCCGAAGATCCACTCCTTGCAACTTAGAAAAGAGTATCCTTGATAAAGTTACTGGCAATAGTGTTTGTTTTTAATAGCATTGCTGGAATTGACATATTTCTTTTATGGTACCTTACTATTGTGCTAGAGCCTTGGAGTTGGTTGATTTGCTATCATAATTTGGCTTGAAAATGGACCTTTAATTGTGCGCTAGTTTATTAAAGAGTTACTGGAAGGGGACCTATACCATTCAGTCACTATACTGTATTTTTTTGTGAAGATTTATAATTTTCCATTGACTGTAATCTATTACCCAATTTTGCTACATTCAGCCTAATAACGAATTGAGTTATCAAGGTATGCCTTGCTTGCGCTTATAGATGCTACTTCATAAGTTCATTTCTAACTTCCAAACTAATATCACTTTTCCTTCATGTTAGGATCTTAGTGTTTGTTATTATATTACAATTTACTTCATTCAGCAAAAAAATGCTCTCTCTCTCTCTCTCTTCCCCTTGAAACCCACCCTATGTCTTCCTGCTTAGACTGCCGACTGCCACCACCTCACCGGAATCTCGCTCTTATCCAAATGGATTTGGCGTTTTCAATCACGGAAAGAGGCCCTATGGAGGCGGATTATAGAAATTAAGTTTGGATCTTCACACTTTGGTGCCAAACCAAACTCCATCACCTTGCACTCATCAAAGGGTCCATGGAAATCTATAGACTCTATGAAAAACTTGATCTATGAGTGCATAGCTATAAAGGTCAAGGGTTTAGGGTTTAGGGTCAATTCACATCGACTTATTTTTGGAAAGATGTTTGGGTTGGATCCATAAGCCATCAGATTCTCTTCCTGAGAATGTATCACCTTTCTACGAAGAAGGAAGCCTCTATTGCTGAGAATGTTTCAACCATAAAGGAGATTCTTTTAAATAATCAAGCCTTGAATGAGGAGGAACCTATATTTAATTCAGAAGAGCCTTTATTAATGATAGGTGAGAATTCCCAATCAGAGAATGTAAATAGTTGCATTCACAGTTCCTACAAAGAGCATTTAAATACCTCAAAGACCTCTTCAACTCCCATCCTGATCATTGCTCCAACGACTTCCCAAGTTATACCAGTTGTCACCACAAATATTATTCCAGTGGCCTCTTCAGTTTCACGCCACATTAATACCCTTCCTTTCCATTATACTCGACAAAATTTAAATGAAATTACTACTCCCCATGGTCCCCAGTTCACGGAAGCTAACTCAGATATCATTGAAGAAACTCAGATATCATTGAAGAATTATGTACTCGTTTGTTGGCTGCTCCAAAGGAAGTGTATCCTAAGCAAACAAAGGTAATTTCTTATTCAAATCATTCTAATCAAATTCAAATTGATTTGGTTTTTCCGGACACCAATGTTATCTTAACAAAAGGTATTATCATTCCATCTTCCAAAACCCCAAGCTTCGAAGTTTAAAAAATTCATTAAAAATGGTTTGCCGATCATGAAGAAAAAGGAAACACAAAATAAAAATAAAAAGTGTGAGCTGATGGAGTTTTATTTATCGGGTTTTTGGCAGCAAGGAAAATAAAGCTTCTTATATCATAACTGAAATCAACAATCGGCAACTCCCTTCTCTCTTTTGGAGCCATTGATGCTGAAATTCTTTGGTTTTTTAATCCTTATATACAAAACTACTTGGCATCCTTGGATCTATAGAAATCAAACCTTAATTGGCAAGCTGTCCTAAAATGGAAGTGAGGAGACTTTGATGCATCTTACATTTTTTTTACCTACCCCTTTGTGGCTGTTTGTTGGGAGAGTTTGTTCCAGATCAAGAGTTATCTTTGGTTGGATTGTTATGAAGCAGCTAACCCAAAAGCTTCCACTGGTGTTCTCTTTCTAATTCTTTTGCCTTTATTATCTTTTCAAGATCTTATTCTTATTTGGTTTGTTGTTGCTTTCTTCTCTCCTTCTTGGAGTTTGTTTGTATTTTGAGCATTAGTCTCTTTTCATCTTTTCAATGAAAAGTTTTGTGTCCTGTTTAAA
The DNA here is from genome assembly GCA_028017165.1 of Herpetospermum pedunculosum. Lineage (NCBI taxonomy): Eukaryota > Viridiplantae > Streptophyta > Magnoliopsida > Cucurbitales > Cucurbitaceae > Herpetospermum > Herpetospermum pedunculosum. Next base: position 48,260,564 of record CM051529.1, read on the forward strand.
AAAAAAAAGAAATATGGGGGTCGGTACCCAAATAAGGTAAAATTCTTCATATGGGAGCTTAGTCACCTATGCATCAATACATATGACAAGCTCCAAAAAAGATTACTAGAGCATTATCTTTCCCCGAGCTGCTGCCACTTATGCTTAGCCAATGAGGAGACCCAAATCCATCTCTTTAGTGATTGCCCATTTGCTAAACCTTTGGATGGTCCTTCCCGCGTCCGGGAGAAATCCCCTCATTGATTTATATTTTGATTAGGAGCCATTCTTTCAAGAAAGGGAAAAAGACCCTTTGGCTTTGCTTTACCCGTGCTTTCTTTTGGAATTTTTGGAATGAGAGGAACACTCGCTTCTTTAGAGATGTTTCTAGAGATTTTCAACATTTCATGGACTCTACCACTTTATTAGCCATTTCTTGGAGCAAGTTAACTCCTACTTTTTGTAATTATGACCCCACTACCCTCTATAATCAATTGAGGTGTTGTTTGTAATTATCCTGATAGGATCTCTTTTGTAACACTTTTCATATTATGAATGAAATTTTTCCGTTTCCTATAAAAAAAAAAACTTCATTCATGGATCTATGGACTAAATTGAATCATTTGAACCTAGCTTTTCCTTTCATTGCATAGATTACTTGTATTGTGTAGCTTGTAAAGATTTTGTTTTAGCAGTATGTTGGGAATACTTGAGCGCATATGCATTACCTAACAGTTAACTAAAAAGAATGAATTTTATAGTCCTTTTAGAATGGTTAGAACTTAGAAGTTATGAGTTCAATTTTTTTTTTGTATTTGTGAATATACCTTGGCCTTTTTGTTATAAAAAAAAAATGAGAAAAACCATTGCTCAAGATGTATATACTTTTACCTATCTAAATCTAAGTTAGTTAAAAGGAGTTCCATATTACATAAAGGCAATTAGGTGGAATTGGAAGATTCAAATTTAGTTCATTTGTTCCCTAGAGGTTCTTTTAACTCTTTCTAGATATGAAGAAGCAAAGACTAAAGGGACTCATAACTATGACCGAGACTTGGAAGATGTCATAGATCGTCTCATTATTGAGTGTGATAGGAAAATTGCTAGAGCCTTGAAGCGACTTGAGGAGGATGATGCAAAGGCAGCTATTGCAATTTCTGTCTCTGAAGTCACCCAGGTACTTGTCAGGGCATATATTGAAGATATAATTCTTTTATGATGATACATATATATTTTTATTTATCTATTTAGTTGATTCTTATTACAGATTCCTGAGGTACTTGAGTTATCAAAGCAAATTAAAGAGAAGTTGAAAGAAGCTGACCAATATGGTATTTGCATTTCAATTGGTGGAAGAATTAGATGGTTTCTTTATCTGAGTTTTTCTTACATATCAAAACCTATTTATTTTCTTTCCATATCATAGATTGCTTACCCTTTTATTTTGAAAATAATCAGAATGTCAAAATGTCAATGATCCCTATTCTTTCATAACTCTCTCCCTACTACAAGTGGTAGATTATGTTTTTGTTTTCTATTGGAACTGCAGTAAGAACACCCTGAGAAGTGGATGTGTTTGAGTTTTGGGATTGTATTTGTTTTTTGATCTCTTTTGGAAGCCATTAATCCTATCTTTTCTTATATATATATATATATATATAGATATAGATTGTGATCAATTGATTTTTCTTGGGTAATCTCTTTAGTGGCTAGGATTAGAATCATTGCCCCTTTGGTTGTTTTGCTACCTTTCTATCTTAAGAGATATAGATCTAGTAGGTCAATGCTAGTAAACACAAACATTTTGTTTGTTGCCAAATGTCCATATTTGACATGTGGTTACATGCTGGAACATGTGAAAAACAACAGAAATAGTGTTTTTTTTCTTCTTTTTGGACGCATTAGGACATTGCTTTGGCAAATAGTGTTTTTTTTTCTTCCGTTTTTTTTATAGGAAACAATAATTCATTTGATTCAGTGAATCTAAGAACAAATTACAGTGTGGATTGCATACCAAACAGACCCTTAAAATCCCAATTGTTGAGACTACCCATTATGGGGTTATTATCAGAATCGGAGAAGCCAGGAAAGGGAAAGGGATCTACCTGTTTCTTGTGTTGAATTTGCTAGGGCTGCCCGTCGTCAATGACTTTTTGTCGTTAGAACTCGGAGGAATCGATGTCATTTTGTGCTTTGTTGAGAAAACTTTGAAAAATGGAAGTGGACTGGCAGACCATAGTGATGGATTTCCACGAGGGGAATCATACCCTTTCTTTGAAAAGGAACCCTTCCCTAAATCAAGCTAGAGTGATGTTAAAGGCATTGGCCTATTCGTGGGATAAATAGGATTGGGGGGTTCTTTGTAGAATTTGAGACACCTATCGACCATCAAGAGAACATAAATTGGACTAGCAATGTTAACCACCAAATTGCTGTAACTTGAAGTAGAAGCTATCGACATAGAATTTGAGCGATGTTTTGTTCCTTCGAACAATTGCCTCCACGTGACATTGACTACCACATCTAGCTCATAAGGGCTACTCACCCCTCAATATGCATCCTTGTTGGTACACCTACCCATATAAATTTGAGATTGAGGAACTCACCGAGGAAATGTTGATCGTGGAGATCATTTGGCGAGTGTTAGTAGATTTTGTGGTTACTAAGCTCTTTATGCGACAATGATCCATGAAAAATTCCATATTTCGATTATTAAGGAATTATTGGATGAATTACACGAATTCACTATCTTTTCCAAGTTCGATTTGAAATCAAGATACCATTAAATAAGAGTCATAACTCATAACACAAGACGGCTTTCCGAACTCGTGAGGGAAATTATGCACGCGTTCCTCGTCATGCCTTTCAGCCTCACTAACGTGCCGATGACCTTCCAGACGCTTACGAATTAGGTGTTTCGACCTTATTTACAAAAGTTCTTGCTGGTTTTTTAGCGACATTTTGATCTATAGTCTCTAGGATCTGCAAGCCCATGAAACATCTCTGGATAGTTTTCCATGTTGTGAAGGACAATCAATTTTTCCCATTTTGAAGAAGTGTTACTTTGCTTAGGGCCGCATCCATTATTTGGGCTACTGGATCTCCTCTAGTGTGGAAGCTGATCTGAAAAAAATTGAGTGATCAATCATTGGCCCATTCCTACATCTCTCAAGGAATTTTTAGGCTCTTTTTGAGCCTAACAAGTTAATATCGACAATTCGTGACAAATTATAGAGCTTAGCAGCACCATTAACAAAGCAACTCAAAAAAGACTTTGGGACAAGGTTTCTTTTGGCCTTGGTGGTTGAGTTTTAGGGTTTAGCCTCCTATTTTAAATATGTACTCTAGGAGGGGTAAAAGGGGAAATTGAGTGACTGTGAGTTAGTTAGCAATGCATGTTTCTTATATGTAGTAGAGGGGACAGTGGGTAAGGGATTGGTTATTTTGGAAAGGTCTAGTGCATGAGGAGGTGCCTGACCCTCTCGAATTGGCTAATAGAATTATGGGGAAATCTTCATCCCTTTTTGCTTAATGTACGTAAAGGACACTTATGTTTGAGGATATTGTCTGTTTTTGTTACATAAGTTCAAAATATTGTGCCGCATGCACACATGCAAAACTTGTAAATTGTTTGTGCTGAGATCTTTTTCTTCCTCCTTTCGTCTCTATTTTTTGGGTCGCTTTATTAGGTATTCGAGATTATAAAGTTGTTTTTAATTTAATTGTTTGCTTCTAGTTTTATGCTCTTACTTTTTGCAAGTCCTCCTACTGAGAAGTTGAGGTATCAAATATTGCAGATCTTGAGGGCAAGACAGATCTTAAAATTCGAGTTTTGGAGGTTGTAGAAGAATTGAGGACTACACGAGCTGACCAACAGGTACATATATTATTTTTGGATAGAAATAGTTGAACCTTCCATATCTATGCTTACTTATAACTTTAACCACAGAATGTTTCGTACCAATTCTTTTTTAACCATGGTAGTTGTTTCATATTTATTATTATTATTTATATATATATATATTTGGTTTTGTTAGCATTCAATGTGAGTTATCTAACTTTTAAATGTGTATTTTTTAACAGTCCATGCTTCTTTTAGATGCTTTTAACAAAGATAGGGCATCTTTACCTCAACCTCTGCCAAACCCACCACCTCTGGCTCCTTTACCTGTTGTAGCTCCCGATCCTCGTACCCAGGAGATGATAAATGAGAAGTTAAAAAAGGCCGAGGAACTTGGTAAGTCTTGTTTCACAAACACTAGGTTATATTTTGAATTTACGTTCCGAGTAAAGTATGTCATAAATCGTCTTTATTGGGTTTCATTCATCTTATCATGTTTTTTTGTGAAATGTTTGATAATAATCGAAATGTAATTGTGAGTGGGAGTAATAGTTGTCAGTGTGTATTTTCAGTTTGTTTCTGTTGCATGGGGACTGGAGGTTCATTTTTTGCACTTCTGCTAATTAGTGGTGTTAATTCGTATTGTTCTCTCCTTCAGGTGAGCAAGGAATGATTGACGAGGCTCAAAAAGCACTAGAGGAAGCTGAAGCACTTAAGAAGGTATGCCCCTCATTCCTTAGCTGAGAGAGTATAAATTAATGTTTTTTACTTATAAGGAAGTAACTTTTTAAGTTCATATTTCTAATTGTATTTCTGGAATATCCTGTTATTAATGGCAGTTATTTTTTTGTTCAGCTGCCTGCTAGGCAGGACCCAGTGATGGATTCATCCAAATATACAGCTGCTGATGTGCGAATTGTAAGTGATCTTTTTCTCGTGAATCCTACTCATCTCTTTGGCAAAACATGATTTATTTCTCTTCCACTTAAAAACTAATTTGGTATTTAAAATATGAAATATGCAAAAGAGAAGTCTATTTATGCATGCCATGGTGGAACTATTGATGCTATTTCATCTTAGGTGTGTTTCATATCTCTATATGTGGATGTGCCGTGGATAAATTATTGTTGCTGGAGTGAATGATAACAAACTTCAAATGAAATAGAAGTTAGTTTCTTATTTACGTTCCAATGTCTAAAATAGATCACTGTTTTGCTAATAGTTATTTTTGTTAAGGAGAAATCTCTCTTTTTTTAATTTTTAAATTTTATCTAATAGTTATTTTTGCTAAGGAGAAATCTCTCTTTTTTTAATTTTAAAATTTTATTTGATTTCATGATAAGTTCAATGGGATTCAGTGACCTTAATCTTTTCTTCGCAAGATATGCTTAAGATTAAAATGTCTATTGATCGACTCTTCATATATACTATACTTGTCTTCGGTCAAAGTCCATTTTGAGATTTCTTTATATACTAAGAGTGTAATCGGTTCGGTTTGAGTGCCAAATCGACAACGAACCACCAAAATGTAAGAAAAAATTAAAAACTGAGCTGAACCGCCATGATGCATAACCGAACCTCTCTGAACCGATTAATCGACGATTTATTCGGTTGGGTATAGCAGTTTGCCGTTTGTTGAATCCAGGCAGGCATCGTGGGTTGGGTCAGAGGCTGAGGTAAATGGGCTTGCTCATTTCGTGTTGTTGTGCCTAAAGGCCCTTGAATTACGCTTGGCCTGAGAGTTTTTGGGCTTGGATTTATGCTTGTGGAAGTAAATAATTTATCTTAAAAATTCGATGTTCATGGGTCTCGAACACACATCCTTGAATATACCAAATTGATGTTGAAGCCAGATGGACCGCTCATGTTATTTGGGGTTTGATTCTTATTATATAATATTTGTCGGCTCGGGTTATAATCGGTCTGACCTTGCCAAACCCGAAGCTGACCGTAAATAACCGGTTTTTTTTATATCCAAACTGAAACTGCCAAACTGAACCCATGCGGACCCGAACCGACATTGATTTTGGTCGGTTTAAGTGTTTTTTTTTTGTTTTCCCTTGCACCCCTATTACATACCACTGTTGATTGACTCTTGAAAGGACAGACTTCTTTTTATAAGATATTATTCATTTTATTCCATTATTATTATTTTTTATTAGAGACAATTTTTCATTAATAAAATGAAATGTACCAAGGGAAAACCCAAAGATTCAATGGTTTGAACAAAACGTTTCCAATTGGCACAAATGTTACAGAGGCCACAAGTCTCTTGATTAGTGATTTCCTCAATGCAAGAGGTGATCTAGATCTGTTTCTTGATTGAAGTGAGGTGTACTGGACTAAATAATTTGTGGTGTATTTGGTTTGGGAGAGGAATCAAAGAACGTTGGAGGACAAGTCAACTCCTTTTAATAGTTTTTGTAACAATGTACAGCTCACCTCTTCATGCTGGTGTTTTAGGAAAACAATTCTTTGGTAATTACAGCTTGTCCATGATTCTAAACAATTGGAAAGCTTTTCTATAGTTGTCTTTTGGGAGGAGGATCCCTCTTGGCTCTTCCCCCTGCCTGTCGCCTGTTCTCTTTTGAGCTAATAATATTCATCACAGGTTTCTTAAAAGAATGAAAATATTTTATGCAGTATAAATTTGTTTAGTAAGCATTGCCATATAATGTTGTTGGAATCTTAGAAGATCAATATTTAATGCATCACAATGTCAACAAAAAGACTTCCTGACGGGAAGCCATCAGAGGAGAATTGTTGCAAAAAGTTCTAAAAGAACTCCAAAGAGAATTGGACTGAATGGTAGACTCCCAAATAATACGCCTTTCTCTAAACTTATCTTGGAAGATTTAACTGCATTGGGCTAGACTGAAGCTTTTGTGGTGTAAATCTAAAGATAACCATGGAGGAGTGAGTAACATAGTACCCGTAGCTAAGATTTGTAGTACTAAGTTAATGTCAAATAGTTGGAAGAGCCTCAACCAAAAGAGGAGAGAAGGAAATAATTGAAAAGTTAAAAGCATGACTGATAGAATTGCAAGGATGCAATATTCAGTTGAAGATTTCTCTCTTGATTTTTTGTCAGTTGTATTGAGCCCCCTTTGATCTAAATTTCAGAACCTGCTTTTATTAAAGTCCTCAGGAAAATATGAGCTTTCAAGAACATGAGAAAATAAAATTTACATGAGAGTGCACAAATGATCTAAAGTGCAAATTCTTCTATACTTATTAGTTGTGAGATGTGAGATGGATCTAGCAAAAAGTTCTAGACATTTATCTAATCTGAGCTAAAAAGGTTCCTTTAGAAATCAAAACACCAAAGATTATTTGTATTGAGCCCCCTTTGATCTAAATTTCAGAACCCGCTTTCATTAAAGTTCTCAGGAAAATATTAGCTTTGAAGAACATGAGAAAAGAAAATTTACATGAGAGTGCACAAATGATCAAAATTGCAAATTCTTCTTTACTTATTAGCTGTGAGATGGATCTAGCAAAAAGTTCTCGACATTTATCTAATCTGAGCTAAAAAGGTTCCTTTAGAAATCATAACACCAAAGATTATTATTACTCTAAATGTTCAGCAAGATTGAAACGATTGAATGGTGGAATACACAACAGTCAAAAGTCTGTTCTCTTCTGACCCGGTGTGGTGCTAATTTTAAAACCTCATAATTCGTCCTCGAGAACTTCTTTCATGGCTCTTGATATTAATTTTGGAGAACGACACTTCTTTCTGGCCATCGAAAGCTCTCTTAAGAGGATCACAAGAAGCTCTCCAGAGAAGACTCATGTATAGTTCTTGCCATGTCACGGTTCATTTTTTCTATGAACTTGTTATTTTGATTTCTGATATTAAATCTATTCTATGTGGGAATAAAAAGAACTACAAAAGACAAATTAGGAGTCGATAGCCATGGTGACAGAATTTTGCAGTGTATTCGTCTGAAGATTTGTGCTGTGAACTTTAATGAATGTTGAAAGAAATGGTTAAGACATTAAAGAAATGAGCTTCGCAATTGTTAAGTGGGAGGCTGCAATAATTTTGGAATGTATATGAGAATTATAATGACTCTTGAGTTTATTTTAAAGTTCAAAGCATACAAATTTATTTATATTTATGTCAAGTAATCTCACTTGTTTTGGATTTACCCAGACGGATCAAAAGCTGCGTGTGTGTGACATCTGCGGGGCATTTTTAAGTGTTTATGACAGGTAAATTTGACTCTACAACTTGTACTTTTTTTTAATGATCTAAGCTTTCTGAGGAAAATGTAAAGTTAGTCTTTGGGGTTTCCAAGTGCTCAGTTTTGACCCGACAATTATACCTCCTTTTCCCCAGCAGGCTCTTGGGCCCAGTTTTACGAGGATAACTTTTCCAGCTAAAGACTGTGCGTTATTTCTGTTTATATTTGTGGATCATGCTATTGTTGCTTAGAATGTTATGGGGCATGCATTACATGTTTTTCTAATTTTCAGAATGAATGTAAATTCATGAATATTTGTTTCGAGTGTTAGACCATTTTAATTTCTTTTTCTTTCAGTGATCGTCGTTTGGCAGATCATTTTGGAGGAAAGCTTCATCTTGGCTACATGCAAATCCGTGAAAAGTTAGCAGAGCTTCAGGTTAGATGATTTTATTCTGTTGCATGTTATTATCTGTTTTTGGTTCTATATAGGTCATTCTAGCGGCAAAAGAAAAAAAAAAGGATTTGACTATATTTTAACTGCTTAGATGTGTTAATGGTTAGTTACTCAACTTTTGGGTGTGTTATGTATTGTCTTCAAATGTCTTTAGTGTGTATTTAAGTTGGTACTGTGAATATACTGGTTCAGGTGCTGCTATATGTTACAAATTCTACCATAGAGATTCTGAGTTATTACTTTATCTGTGAGTTTTTCTTTCCTTAAGAGACAAATGAGTTTTGCTTTTGTGACACATTTTTGTGATTGATCCAAAAAACTTTCCTCTGAAGGCATCCATCCTGATTATGTTTCCCAAACCCCTTTGAGAAATTTTAGATGGCTCTCATGTTCTCTGATTTGATAATGTCATAGTACAGCGGACCATGACCAAATAAACAATGTGATGTGGGGTTAAAATCAGAGATGCCAGGAAAACTGATCAATTTATTTTGAGGATGGTATGTCAGTACTGATGAATCTATGTAAGGACTGTATGCCAGACTCCAGCGAGCTTGGATCTTATTTTACGGTTCACGTGATATGATTAGTTCCCCTGGTGTCTATTTCTTGAATGGCATTTGTGGAGTGCGAGTGCCCAAACCACAAAGTAAGTGCAAGTTTCTGGTTGCTGGTGTTTTCTCAGTATTAGCGAGTGGGTAGTGGCTTAGTCTGTGATAAAGGCGGAAAATATAAACCCCTGGAGCCAATAAGAAGATAACTAACTAGTCTTTGAGCAATATAATATTTTTTCGTATAAGAAAAAAATTCATCCAGAAATCTTTAGTAGAACAATGTCGAAAGCTACAAAATACCAGGGAGAACTCTTCTAATTATAGAAAAACAGACTAACAGACGAATAACCTCCAAACTAATACTTCTAACTGAATAATAGCAGTTAGCAAAACTGAGGCTAAAATTTATGCAGGAGGTAAACTCAACAGAAGTATTCAGAAACCTGATTTCTTTTTAATGAATGAATATATTTGAAATCCAAATTCTGAGTTCATAAAAGTGTTGCATAATGCTGTTAAAAAGTTCAAACTCTAATTGATTTTGAGATTAGGGGTGAAAATTTTAGTGGCCAGCTACTAAGGACATCTTGTGCTTGATGTCAAACGATATAACGTTAGGTAAGTGTTTCATGCCGTTGGTTGAGAAATGAATACATCGAAACCCATAAGTACAATTGTTTTTTAATCATGTGGTATGTAAATCTTTTATTAGAAGCAGATAGATGCTTTAACTGTGAAAAGAGGTGAGACTTGATATGAAAAGGGACCAGACCTCAACCAAGGTCTCTTCAAACCCTCTAAAAATTCTATTCTTCCTTTTCCCTCATGGAAGGATTTAAGTCTAATGCTTTTTTAAGTTTGAGGGGTTAATTGCTCATTGAATGTTTGAGGATGTGATTGTAACAACTTATAATTCAGGATTGTTTTTGCATTTTCATTTTCCCCAACTTTATTTTTATATTAAATTATGCTGTCTGTAAGATGTATTACTGTCGTCTTTATGAACTTAGAGAGGCTTACAACCTGAGATTATTAGTTTTTGCATACCTTGCTGATGATTATTAGTTGGGGATATCTTATGCTTTGACGTGATGTGATTTTCCATTTTGAATTACCATGATGTGTGGTTTCAATCATATTTCTTGTCACTTCTTTGTTAGGAAGAAAGAAACAAAAGCCGCAAGGTTGATCGACAGGATGATCGACTGTAAGTGTTGTTCTTGTACCTGATTTTTTAAAATTGTCTTTTATAGTAGTATGTTCATTATCCAGATGCTCTCTTTCAGATCAAAAGAACGCAGTAGAGAACCTGATAGAGAACCGAGTAGGGACCGTGACCGTGGTGATAGTCGCGACCGTGGAAGGGATAATGATCATAGGAGCAGGGATCGTGACAGATATCATGATCGGGAACGTTATGACCGAGAACGCAACAGGGAACCAGATCGCTCTTTTGATTCTAGAAATCGTCGCCGTTCACGCTCACGATCAACAGACCGTGAACGTTCGAGGGACTATGATCGTCACAAGTACTGTATAATGACTATATCAACTACTTTGTGCTATGTATCGTGTCATTTCTTTGCCCATCGTTCATATTTCACATATGTTGAGCAAAATATCTCGATACTTCATAAACATTTAATGCCATACAGTCTTGAGCAGTTAATTCCATGTCTTTTATAAAATTGTGATAGTGTGATTACAAGTCTCCTTGGGTTCAAATCATATTGACCACACCTATCAAGTTTTTTCGATACCCAATGTTTTAGGGTCATAGTATTCTATGAGATTGGCCTGAATATTCATGGTTACAAGATATTTAGAATCTTTCAATCTATTTAATACAGATTTTGTTATCTTCCCTTTAATAAGTTTTACTAGGACCTGGTAACTATCTTCCCTTTAAAAAATAGTCCTCATTTTTGTTCTCCATCCTCGTTGCTTCTGGGTATATTTAGGACCTGGGATGCTCTTTTCTCTAAGGCCATGTTAAATTTTGGTTGCATTTCTTATTAGAAATTCAGGATTTATATGTATTCTTAATTAAATTTCAAATACCACATGGATATCATGAGTAACTCTTCTTTTCAGTACAGTATATAATAATCAGTATGTTCCTTTTCCCTTTGTACCATTTCCCCCCCTCATTTCTTATGGGTTTTCACTCTTTGTGCAGGCGTCGTGACCGGTACTAAACAGTTTTTTACTGTGGATCCAATGGAAGTTAAAGTACAGGTTCATGCCCTGTGTTTCTTCCTCTATTTTGAGTGAAGTTGGCTGTATCTTCTCTAATGATTTTATAATGACCGCCACAAGGTTATGTTGACAATACTTTTGAGAGGTATGGTTGTATTACTGGAATTTTATATGTAGCTGTTAGTCGAGTAGTTTCCTTGCAGTCTTCTTTTGACATATAGACTAAGGCTATGGGATACGACAATTCTTCATATGATCATTTTGGTAAGATTTGACCTATAGCTTGTTGACCGACCACCGTTTCATGTATTAAGAACCAAAATTCATAGGTAGGCCTGATGAACACGATCTTTGTCTTTAATGTTTTTTTTTCTTCTTGGGAGGGGAGGAATAAACTTGTTTTGAATGGTATCTCACTCATAATTTGAATAATCATTATGGAATTCTTGCTAAGTTCAGGAAAATGGTATACCTTGCTGTAAAAGAATATATGTACAAGTTTTATTCTAAAATATTGGATAGAAAATGAAGAACTAGAAATAAAGAAACAAAAAGTTCATTGACCGGGGTGGGGTACAGTTTGAGTTTTAGTTTCTGAAGTGATGTGCAGTAAGCATGGAATTGAAAGGTACAGATTGAGTTGCGATAAAAGAAACAGGTACTGTCAACATTGGCTGCCGGAAAGTTTAGCCTCTCGCAGTCTTGCTGTAAGTATCCATTTCTAAGTTTTAATTTGGAAAATAGATGCTATCAAATTTAAGCTTTGCTGCAAACAACAAAAACCACATATTTGTGGAGGAGTTGAATATTATTTGTAAGAAATGAGTTCTATTTTTGATGAAGGTATCTGTGTTGGTTTGGGATTGTGAATAAGGAAGAAATATTAGTAGTCGTTTCGAGTTAGCTGTTGAGTGAACAAACAAGTGAAGCAAAATGGTCATTTTATGTGTTTCAATATGGTTTTGGATTTTTGGGTAACAAGGATAACTGAAATTCTGAAGCCCAAAAAAATAATAAGAATAAATAAAGGAGACAAATATATACCTGAAAGAAATTTGGTACTACTTTTCATTGTTTCAGAAAAAAGATTTTGGAAACTGAAATATTAGTCTTCTTTTTGGAAAAAAAAATGGAAATGAAAATAGGAAACAAGATGTGAAATGAGTTCTAGATATTTTGTACCGCGGCATTAGTTTCTCCTTGTTTCAAGGTAGGTGTTCACGGTTCGGTTTGAGGGCAAAACCAAACACTGAAAACCGAACCACATTTTTAAAGAGGATTTTTTTAGAACCGAACCAACTATGTGTCAGAAACTGTACCGATCTGAACTACAAAATGCGGTTCGGTTTCACGGTTGACTTTTTTTTTTGCGGTTTTGCTTTCTCCTCCTCCCTTCCCTAAGCTCTTGAAAGCATCTTCTTATTCCCTCTTTCTCTTATTCATCTTCTCATCTATGTTGTGAGGTTGCCGCAGTTGGAGAAGATCATAGTTATTTTACCATGTTTTGAGATAAAAGAAAAAGAAGGATTCTGTTTTACGATAAAAAAAAATTGGAAATTTAAAATTGGAAATGTGAAATGAATTCTGTTAAAATTATAAAACAAAATCTAAGGCTTGTTTCTACTTTCTACTACCGTCTTCAAAAATCTTCAAAAATCAAGTTAGTTTTGAGAATTAAAAAAAATAGCTTTTAAAAAATTAGTTATGTTTTTAAAATTTAACTAAGAATTTAAATATTTTTTTTTAAGAAAATTGAAACTCATAATAAAAATTAAACGGGGCGTATTCACTATTCTGAATGAACCAAAAAAATCCTCTAACATTTAATAATAATCAACATTTAATAATAATAAAAAATTGAAGAGTCTTAATGAAAAAAATAAATAAATGCCAACAAGAGCATAGTTCAACGGCTGTTTTTTAATAATATTGCATTTTTTAAAACTTATTATAAAAATATTGTAAGTTTAAAACTATTTATAAAAATATTGCATTTTTAAATGGAGGTCGTCTTTTCAAAAGACGACCTCCACATGCAAGCAAAGGTTGCTCCACATGGATGAAGGTCGTCTTTCAAAAGACGACCTTGCTCCACATGGATGGAGGTCGTCTTTTCAAAAGACGACCTCGCTCCACATGGATATTGGTATGTACTCCTTTTATTAAAAAATTGATATCTTTTTACTCAGATATTCAAAATTTTCAAAAAAGATATGGTTGAGAAGCTAACAACGAGAGCTTCAATTTGATAGGTGGTTTCACTATTTTTTGAGTTGTGTATTAAAAGATAGAGACCATCGAAGTTGGACTATAGTTCTGCAAATTTTAGAACTAAAGATTATTTTGAGGAGTGTATTAAAAAATTGATATCTTTTTACCCAGATATTCAAAAACTTCGAAAAGGGTATTGTTGGAAAGTTAACATAGAGAGCTTCAATTTGATACCTAGTTTCACTATTTTGGGAGTTGTGTATCAAAAGATATATATCGTCAAAGTTATGAAAAGTTCACTAAACCCAGAACTGAAGATACCACTGAAAACTTCAAAACTGTAGCTAAACTTCGACGATCTGTATCTTTTAATACACAACTCTACAAATAGTGAAACCAAATATCAAATTGAAGCTCTCTGTGTAAGCTTTTTAACCGTATTTTTTTCGAATTTTTTTAATATCTGGGTAAAAAGATGTCAATTTTTTAATGCACTCCTCAAAACAATCTTCAGTTCTAAAATTTGAAAAACTATAGTCCAACTTCGATGGTCTCTATCTTTTGATACACAACTCCAAAAATAGTGAAACCACCTATCAAATTGAAGCTCTCGCTGTTAGCTTTCCAACCATACCTTTTTTGAAAATTTTGAATATCTGAGTAGAAAGATATCAATTTTTTAATAAAATAAGTATATACCGATGGAGATCGAGAGAGGTCGTCTTTTGAAAAGACGACCTCCATCCATGTGGAGCAAGGTCGTCTTTTGAAAAGACGACCTTCATCCATGTGGAGCAACCTTTGCTTGCATGTGGAGATCGTCTTTTGAAAAGACGACCTCCAATTAAAAGTGCATTATTTTTATAAATAGTTTAAAACTTACAATATTTTAATAATAAGTTTTAAAAAATGCAATATTATTAAAAAACAGCCATAGTTCAACTGGTATATTGCCTAGTCACTAAGAAGTAAAAAAAAAAAAAATTAAAATATTGAAAATTGAAAAGTGGAAGTGAAAGGGTTGAAGTGACGTGATTGCCTGATGGACCAACACCTTCCTTTCGAAAAAAATTCAGTACATCTGTTTTTTCCTACCACTCCCTTTGAATGATTATGTATGTGGGTGTGAGTCTGCCAATTTTTTAATTAACAAATTTTCTTCTCTTCCGATTTTTTTTTAGGTTTTTCTCCTTTCTCTTCCCTTCATTTTCTCTAATTGGTTTAAAACTACCAATTCAAATTCAAATCACTATCTTTTAATGATTTTAATGAAAGAAACAAAATGAGTATTATTTATTTTTAAGCCAACCCCATTTCTACATTGGCGGAAGTGGATTAGTTCACTCAAATTTCTTTTGGTAACAATGACGTCTCTCTCACCCTAGGTTTTCTAAAATAAAAATATGAATAATTTATCTTTAGTAGATCCATGAATTAAAAAAAAAATGTAACAAGTCAAGGATCCTTGGATACAAAATTGAAAAATTTAGAAATCTATCGGACACACAATTATATTAAATATAAGCAATTCTAAAAGTTCACTATTTGAGAAGATGGAGGGAAGTGAAGGAAAGAGAGAGAGGAAGGAGAACGAAAAATGATGGAAGAGAAGAAAATTTGTTAATTAAAAATTTGATGAGTCGCACTCGCACATAAAATTCACAAAATTTTAATTTTAAAAGAATCGCCATAACCACAGATGTACTAAAAATATTCCCGACACCTTCCCTTCCCTATGTCACCATGTGGCACTCGATGACTATGGTAGAGAATATTAATATATTATATGCGGTTCGGTTTAGAGTTCGGTTTTGGAATCTCAAACCGAATCGAACTGCATATTTTTTTATTTTAATTATTTTTTAAAACCGAACCGAATTGTATAAACCACATAAATCGAACTTTCGGTTTTGTCTGTTTTCATGTGTACCCCTGCTTCAAGGATCCTATTGTTAAGGATAAAAGGAGAAAAAAAAAGAAGAAAATGACTCGAATCTCGAGTCAAAGAGGATGAGGAAGAAAAGAAGAAAACATAGTACATTCTCTCAGATCTAAAGATTTTAATTTTTATGGTTAAATTCAAGGAAGAACAAAGTATCGTTGAAATATCGCTAAAATCAAGATATAGATTATGGGTGTTGAATAAGAAATTTCGGCCAACCACAAATCATCATGTGTCCTCAAATGAAATCAAAGGACATGGAAACCGACAAATCAAATCATGCCACATGTCCAATATTGATCCATCGGACGACTTGAACTAGTCCAATCAAACATTGCTACATGGCGGTTGGACCCAAAGCTATTTAGCCCGAGATTGCTAAAAATGATTTTGGGGCCAAATTTAAATAATCCAAGTTATTAAAAATAAATGGATTGAGCTCAAATAAATAAAAGCTCAAAAGTTGGGTCAAAAGTCAATCAGGCCCAAGCCCATACTAGGTCCATCAAACTCTATAAATAGAGGAGACCACCATTCATTCTAAACATTCGGCCTTGAGCCAGAATCGACACAGAGGCAGAAACTCCAAGGAGAAGAGTCGACATAGAGCCTTGAGCCAGAATCCAGAGAAGTCTCCAACATAGAGCCTTGAGCCAGAATCCAGAGAAGTCTCCAACATTCAGCCTTGAGCCAGAATCCAGAGAAGTCAGAAGCTCCAACAATCAGAGAGTCAGAATCCAGAGAATTCAAAGGCATCAAAGACTCAGTTTAGAAGATTCAAAGACTACAGACTTCAAGAAACTACAAGCTGAAGATCTTCAATAAGCTACAAGTCGAAGACCTTCAAGAAGCTACAAGTCGAATACCTTCAATAAGCTACAGCCGAAGATCTTCAAGAAGCTACAAGCCGAAGACCTTCAATAAGCTACAAGCTGAATACCTTCAATAAGCTACAAACAAAGACCTCCAAGAAACTACAAGCCGAAGATCTTCAAGAAGCTACAAGTCGAAGATCATCAATAAGCTACAAGTCGAAGACCTTCAAGAAGCTACAAGCTGAAGACCTCCAATAATTTACAAGTCGAAGATCTTCGATAAGCTACAAGCCGAAGACCTTCAAGAAACTACAAGTCGAAGACTTTACGAAGATCAACAAGCTAGAGACTGATCATCCAAGAAGATCAAAAAGCCCGAAGGCCGATCATCGAAGAAGATCAAAAAGCCCAAAGGCCGATCATCCAAGAAGATCAAAAAGCCCAAAGGCCGATCATCCAAGAAGATCAAAAAGCCCAAAGATCGATCATCCAAGAAGATCAACGAGTCCAAAGATTAAAGTTGACATACTCGAGAGAAAGCATCAGAGGATAAATATTAGAGACTGTAACACTCATATATATATCAAAATCAATAAAATTCAAGTTCATTTCCACGTATCAAATTTCTCCTATATTGAAATCTCGTGTGAACAATGGGCACCTTTTTTTTTTCAATCTTTTTATATTACGTATTTTTTTTTTTTTTTTTTTTTTTTTCCTTTCTGTCCATAATCTCACCTTTTATTTATTTATATTTTTTAATTCTTTCATTATTATTATTTTTTTTATTATATAAGTTATATTTTTTTTTAATTTCATTTTGCATTATGGTTAGATAATATATTTTTTTACTCGCATTTTTTATTAATAAAAATAATAACAACCTATCTTTGATAAATTTAATTTTTGTGTCGATAATTTTTTAATTTTTTTTTTAAGTATTGATTTTTTTTTATATTATATTTAGAATGTACATTTTTCTTTGGGAATATTATGAATATTTAATTTATTTTTGAAGATGAAATGAATTAGGAGCAATACCATATTATCAAATAAATTATATTAATGTTGGTTGAATCCTCCAAGAACAACATCTTATTATTGAATTATCAATCATGTAATGGTTGACCCAAATTTATCTACAAATTATTCAAGTTTATATTTTTTTTACAATGTTCATTACTATTTATTATTGTATTAATGCATATATTTGACTTTTCATTATTGATAATTTTTCTTAAAGTAGTAGCCTATGACATAACAAAACTTGTTCTAAAGTTTCACAAAAAAAAAATCACAATATTTTCATAAGTTTCCGTGATATTTATGATTTTTTTTGGAATAATATATCTGTAATTCTGAGTAACCGATATTGATATTGATATCGATATTTTCACTATCGGTTAAATTACAAATTAAAACTTAAAAGAAAAGTATTTCGTTGAGCAACAACTTCTGTGCATATGAGAGAAATGAACCACAAATTAAGAAGGTTAGAAAATTGAAATGGTAATTAATTAACGCTACTGTATTTTAAAAGGGTTAATTGAAATGGTCGATATACACTAGTTTCACGTTTTTCCTCTCCAAAATTACAAGAATGTCTTTGTAATCATTCTTTTCTTCTTTGTTTAATTCTAAATAAATTAAAAGTCGATTTCAATGCTTCGACTATGGGTTTAATGTGATTATTCTTGTTAAGAATCTACTTGCTCTAAGAGGCTTTCCAGGTTGTTCGCGTCATTTCCAACTGGATTTGGAGCCGTTTAAGCTTCGCTGCCTGGGGTGGGCTTTCAATCTGTCTCTTCTCTCGAGTCTCCAGCTTTCGCAGGTCTGATCCTAGATCAATGTCTTCGAACGGCTGAATGTGCTTGACTGCCAACGAATAACCCCGTAGATCTAGTTGCTTTTTGTTCCCTCCTAGCCGTAGCTTTTCAATCGGAAGGGGACTTCTCAAGTGAGACTCACCATGAGCTAATTTCCTTTGTATGGGTTGATTCATATAAAGCTTGAGCTATACATGAGTAAGGCTAAGTGTAACTGCACAAGTAGAAGTATTTAGTTATATGTGCTTTATTCAATTGCTTAAGTCCGTCTGATCAACCGATTTAAGTAGCAACATGCGTTAGATACTGAGAGGGTCAATGCATGTGGAACTCCTTATAACTTGTGAGCATGATGTCGTGTTGGATTCTTTAGAAATATTGAGTCCACTCGTAGATTAAAAGAAACTCGCACCGAGCGCAATCTTATGTAGATGTCTCTTTACTCGCATATAGGTTGTTTATCCTCATGCTGCATGAAAATTTAACTTGTGCATAGCATAACAACTTCAAATGAACCAAAAACTAACCTCCAATTTTCTACAAATTTGCATATGTGATTGTTACAAGCATCCCACCAACACAACAATATTTTATCACCCACCGGCCCGATTTCCGCATAGTCATTTGCACATGTTTTGTGTATTTAATAAAAACTAACATTCCATGTGGTTCGATCTTGGAATACTCATTCTGCTTTTTTACTTTCTAAGGTCAAAATGTATACTTGCGCTTACCCTTAAGTGACAACTATATGTCTTATTTTTGTATGCGTTAAAAAGAAGATGCACAAGTCCCACCTTGTGCTAGTATGGTAAGCACGCATACAACATCACCGATTCTTTCATATATCAAAAGCTTAATCATCAAGCAGACATAAGCCCCCCAAGTATCAATTAGCCACATGGTCTCTGATAGCACTCCTAAAGTGCTACTAATTGTCCTCTTATTCCCGCTAATTACCATTCTTTTCGTTTCTTTATGACTATTCTATAAGTTAAGATCGGTTAAGAGCCCAAGAAGCCCATAAACGTCATTTTAGAGCTAAAAGAAAGCAAAAAAAGAGCCTAAGAGTTAAACCAAATGAAGAGGAGAAGACAAATGTCCGGTTGAAACTTAAGGTCCTGTGTCGAGACGCTAAAAGGAGTGTTGCGATGCTGAAAGCTTCACATTTCAATTAAAAATCCAAGAGCAAGCGTCGGCCAGCGTTGCGACGCTACGAAGATGATTTTTACCGCTTCGAAAACGCGCGCGAGGAACTTTTTGTCTGTAGCGTCGAGATGCTGCCTGTAGCGTCTCGACGCTACTCTGAAGTATAAATAGAAAATTGTCTGATTTTAGGTCATGTTGTCTTGTCAACTCTCAAATTTTGAGCCCTCTTTCCTAATTTGTCTGTTTTCCTCCATTGTTGGATGTATTTGAAACTTTCTATGGAAATTTTGAGTGTTCCATCCTCCATGGAAGGCTAGAAGGTAAGTGTCTCGATTTGAAGATTAAGAGATTGATTAATTAGTGCATGAATGTGAGATTAGAGAATTAATTTATACTTAACATTACTTTCAAGCATCATCTTCTCCTATTTTATTCAATTAGCATGTATATTTGATTAGGTTGACACCCAAATTGTTTATGCATGTTAGAATGTTAATAGATTAGTGATGCGATCGCCTCTCCTAATCACCAAAGTAACGGGGGTTGAGTTATGCCGTGGGTGACATAGGCTATCCATGTTTACCTTAGCTTGCTTAGCTAACCTTGAATTAGAGGATAAATCGGAAGATTAACTTAGACTATCCAAGTTAAATATTCGTCATAATGTTCCCATCACTGGCAATTAATCAATATGGAACGATCGCCCCCAGTTGAGTAATTGTCAAGTTTAATTGGAATTGCACGTTTCTAATTAATTAATTGGGTTGCTTGTATCAGCAGTTCCGTGCAAGTAAATTATGTGTTTGAATTGTTCTAGCTAAGTCTAAAGAATATTGATGATCTGAAATGCATTAGTTATCAATCCTGGTCCTTCAAGTCGAGCACGTCTATTTAAATTGTTAATTTCAGTGTTAGTTTCTTCCGTTAACTTAATTTCTTGCATGTTTCCAAAACCAATAAAAACCCCCTAGTGTTTTATATTTAATTGCAAATAGAATTAAATCGAGATTGGATTAATATTAGTTCCCCGCGGATCGACATGTCTACCGTTGTCTACAAGCTAGATAAGCATAGCCAATTTTATAAATATTAATTTGGCGGGCCTCGAAAACCCGTTCACCCGTCTCCGATGATCAAATCATATTAGGTAGAATAAGGCAAATATGGAAAGGATTGTTTTAGTATGGAATAAGGCTTACCCGTTTCCTTTTGAGGTCTCATCCTTATATCGTTCCTTCTCATCTAGCCGTTATTACCCATTTCAATATGTTATATAACATATTGATGAGTTTTTATAACGTTTGAAATTTATTGTTGTGTAACCGCCCAATGGTGACAATTTTATATGCCTTGGCCGAACCCATGGGTTCAACATTTCTATATTTTTGGGCCGACCCCTTTTGTGAGGTCGAACTCACGCCTATAGGCCGACCCCAAGGGGGTTTGCGGTTCCTCACTTTTTACCTGACCCCAACTCTCCTTACTTGGCGAACCCCTACGAGGTTCGACATTGCCACCTATAGGGTAAGTTCTTTCTCTTGTTTTGCCGACCCCTTCGTGGGTCGGCCTTTACGATATGACCTGCTTCTTGGGGTTGACCTTTTGGGCTTTTGTAGTTTGGGCTCTAGCCATTATTTTGCCCATAACATGCCTCATCCGACATGTTGTATATATATATATATATATAACTGTTGTAAAACAAGAGGAACAATAACAAAGTAGGGAGAAGGAAAAAGTAGGATGTCAATGTATTCTCTATTCAATTGTATATCTCAAATGCTCTAAAGACCACTACTTATAGGTTTACAAGATATCAAGGTTATCATGAATCTAGGAGAAGATGATAAGAAAGATAATAGGAGAAGATAATGGAAGAGATACGATAATGATATCCTATCTATATGGACATCTATATAAATATTCATAACACTCCTCCTTAGATGTCCATAGTATTTCAAATATATGTCTCGTTAAAATCTTACTAGGAAAAATCCAATGGGACAAAATCATAGTGAAGGAACAAAAAATACATTATTCATATACTTTAATAATTGCCTCATTAAAAACTTTGCTAGGAGAATCCAGTGGGATAAAACCATAGTCAACAGAAAAAGAGTGCAACACATTTTCTCCCCTCATAAAAAAATCACTTGAGATCTTTGAGTAACCGCTTTCCAATGTTGTTCACCAACTTCTCAAATGTTGCAATAGATAAGTTTTGTGAAAATATTGAATCATTGATCTTAGCGATGCACATTCTTGGCTTGTCGCGTGAATTTCCATGATTTAAAAAGGTAATTGTTATAGTTTTCGTCAAAGACTTCCATCATATAAAAGTTCTTCCATGTGTATTGATCTCGCGTCTAATGACTGCTATTTAGCGCCTGAAATTGGGTTATTCTATCTTTAAACCGTGATAAGAGCGCTAACAATTGATCATTCATAACCTTTATTCTATTAAATTACATGCGCTAGCTGCAAACCATGTCTTAGAGTATTTTTATTAAAAAATTGTCTAAAACATATACTTCTGCGTTAGAATTGATTAAAGTTCATTTTCTCAGGAAATTGTTACTGTAAGAGTCTACTGCGCCGCAGAGGAATATTCGTACAAGCAAAATGTCGCTTTCCCCCACTAGAGGTTGTGCTGCACAAAGCAAGGTGTAGAGGATCGTGATGCAGAAAATGTGGAGTAGACGCTGTACAATTAAGAGCTGACCAAAAAGAAAGCGACGACAATGACGCGCCTAACGCTTCTGTCATAAAGAAATTATGTATAGAGCGCATGAATCTACATGGGTGAATTCTGCCTATTTAAACCCCCATCTTTCTAATGAAAAATGAGCTTGAATGTATGAGTATTATTTTCTCTAAAGTTCGGCTAAGTTCCAAGGAAGGATTGAAGAGGTAGATTGTCGATCTCCTTTGGAGCACGAAGGTGGAAGTGACAACCCGCCATTGGTACAGTTGAGGGAAGACTACCTCCATCACGAGTTCCAACGCCTTTACTACTCCCATTTACAACTTTACTTTATCTCTTTCCTCTACTGTATTTCGTTTATTCGCTTTCATGAGTAGCTAATTTTTCTATTCAAGACTTGGTCAGCGGTCCCAACTTTTGTAAGCATGTTTATGTGAGTGTTTTCTTTAGAAAGCATCTTTGGATGTTCTTTTTAAGACTTTTTACTTCAATACACTTTTCTCTTACTGATCATCTGATAAAAGTAGTCATGCATAACAACGTCTGAAAGGAGACCTTGCAACAGATAACTTAAGAAAGAGCTTGTGGTGGTAAACTATACACGTCGCAAACAGACATATTCATACTGCTTGTTAGCCATAGAAGAGAATAGTATTAAGTAAACTTAAGTAAAAATGCTAAGATTTCCTGCGTAGTTGTTGCGTGTCTACTGCGGGGTCTAATAATTAGAAAACACTCAGAACATGCAAGTGCACATGATCTAATGCAGCAAGTAATAAGTATATTTATATCGATTCCTAGAGATTTGATGCATGCGACGTTAGATTGAAGTGACTTAGAGACATTGGTAACCAAAATTTTGAGGGGGGTTTCACAAATAAAGACAACAAATAACAAGCTCGAAATGACAATAACAGAATCTTAAGAAATCCATTACAACACTAAAACTTTACTACTTAGTAAAAGAAAAGTAAAAATGAAGATAGTGAGGATGAATGAGCTTCAGAGTGCCGTAGGAGATGAGCTTGATCCACACGGGTTCTTCTAGTCCTCCTTTGGTCAGTGTTACGTCTCCAAAAGTGCATAAATTAGGGACTTATTTACCATGGAATTGTGTGAACTCTTAAGCGTTTTTGTTAGAATTTAGTTTAATACGTGCTTATATATGAGAATTTATAAAATGGAACTAAATCAGGACTTATTTGTAAAAGGAACAAAAAAGAATAAAAAACGAAGTTAAAAGAGTTGAAATTGTGCATTGCAGGAAAATTGTTGAAACATTGCTGTCTCCGCAATGTTTAAGCTGCAAATGTTAAGTTGTTCCAACCGTCCGCCGTTTTGTTGCGATCTTTCAGCCGCCCAATTTCTCCCCTGCTGCCACGTGGTGGGTCGTCGTTCAGAATGGATGGTTCACCTTGACTGAAGAGTACCTGCAAAGAGCTATAAAAGAAGGCCAAGGGGGAAGGAGAACAACAAGCTTGGAAGCGTAGAACTCTCCATCTCAACACAGTTTCTCTCCATTTTCTATCCCGTTTGTTGGAGTGAAGGAATCAGCTTTTGGCACTGATAATCTGAGAAGAAGAAGAGAAGATCCTTCTTCTCTTCTGATTGGATTCATCCCCAAACAACGCTAACCTTCCCCTTCATCCGAGGCGCTTGCGGCGAGGAGTTCACGCACACATTTACATCGCTTTCTACTGCTTTCTGTCTTCCATTTTCTCTACTAGTTGCTGTCATTTGCTTCTGTTTGCTACATTATTTCAATTCGCCTTCATCTGCTTAGTCTTTACTGTTTTACAGTCTTTTCACATTACGCTTTGAATCTTACTTAATAGAGAAATCATTCACAACTTTGCAAGCTTTTATCTCGCTTTCTGTCTTTCCTTGCTTCCATTTCAGTACTGTCAATCATGCTAAATAAACCTAATCTTCCCAACTCCACATCATCCATGAGTAACTAATCACCCAAGGGTCTGCTACTGATGAATCTATAGGTAGAAATGCGTGAATTCAGCATGTAGGATAGCTTCAAATGCATTGAATGTATGTGTACTTCATCCCACGGGCAATTTCGATTGGCCATCCATTTTGTCTAAAGAACTCCTAACCTCCGGAAGGAGTAAGAGTTCAGAGTCGTCCATTCATGCTAGCCTTTCATGGTAGCCAGAAAACGACCTAGGAATAGGCATTTTCCTTGCATAATTCAATAACTTGCTTATATAAACAGATGCTTAAGTCTTGGATATGAGTGAACTAAAGGATCTAATGCATGTAATCGAGAGATGCATGAGAATGAGTTAAATTGATGCATGGTAAGTTGAGCTACTGCTGAATAATCGTATGAAAAAGCCTATAGAGGAGTCGTTAGTTGACCTTGTTTCCCCATCTCACCCTTAAAACGCTGCTAATTTCATTGCTAGATAATTGCTGTGTGCGCAATTCTATAAGTCTGTTTTTTTTCCTTAGCCATTTTTCCAGTCTTTTACCTATTGCGATTTTATTGCTGGAACATTGTTGAGTCCGCAATTCTTCTTCCTCTACATTCAAGTTCATCTCTCTACTTGCTTTCGTTTATGCTTGCACATCTCATATATTTTTCATTAGTTAGGCACATTAATCTTCAATTCACCCCATTTAAACCACCCTTTCTAATTTAGCATCTCACTTCGTTAGTAACTAAGAATAAATCTCTTTGGGAAATCGAACGAAAAAATACTTATTACTTGCTACAAGACCATGTATGCTTGCATATTCTGAGTGCTCTCGCATCGCATTTTTATTTACACACTGAGCACGCAACAAGTTTTTGGCGCCGCTGCCGGGGATTTTGTTTAGTAAACACGAAGTTTGTTATTTTAGAAAAAAAAACACATTAATATCTATTGGAGCTAATCTTCTTTCATTTCTTTTACATGTACCATCGAGCTAGTTTATGAATGAGCATCCAAGTAGCAACCTAGAGTCCAATCCTGAGCCTGAAAGACTTCTTAGGGCCAGAAACAAAGCTAAGAAACGCCTCTTTAAACAGCCACCTGTAACTCAAAACATTGCTGACTCCGCGGAGTCATCGCAATTCCAACAAACCGAAATGGATAGAGCAGCCCCAAACCAAGCACCTACCATTCGCAACCCCATCGAAATCGCGAATGATAAGGATAGTGCCATCCTTTCATACTTCGTTCCCATGCCTGAGGAGCTTAATCCGAGCATTATACGCCCTGAGATTACAGCCAACTCATTCGAGTTAAAGCCAATAATGTTCCAAATGCTGTCCACAGTTGGACAATTCTTTGGAGTGGAAAACGAAGATCCCCACAACCATCTGAGAAATTTCCTAGGAGTCAGTGATACTTTCCTCATCCCTGGAGTTTCCCAAGAAGCTTTAAGACTTTACCTCTTTCCCTACTCATTAAGAGATAAAGCCAAAACGTGGTTAAATTCCTTACCCTCTGGATCGATTGTCAATTGGACAGATCTAGCTGAAAAATTCCTAGTCAAATACTTCCCACCTAATAGGAATTCCAACTTTCGTGATGATATAATCAAGTTCAAACAAGCTGAAAACGAGTCATTACACGAAGCTTGGACAAGGTTCAAGGACCTTCTGCTTAAATGTCCACACCATGGCATCCCATGGTGTATCCAAATAGAAGTCTTTTTCAAAGGATGCAACCCCAGCACTAGGCAAGTGCTGAATTCTTCAGCTGGTGGTTCCATGCTTTCTAAAAGCTATAATGAAGCCTATGAGATCTTGGAGAAGATCTCAGCATCTCACTGTAGGTGGTCAGATGATCCAGTTGAGCCTAGGAGAGCTCAAGACAAGGATGCTCTTAGTGCAATGAGCAACCAAATAAATGCCCTGACCAATCTAGTCAAACAAATGGCTCAAACTAATCTCCAACCAAGTGTCAACACCGCAGCAGCCATTTCAATGGGCGCATCAACTAGTCAAGGTGAGACACTAATATGTGGATTCTGTGGGGAAGGGCACTTGTATGATTTATGCCCTGGGAATCCAGCCTCGGTCTGCTATGTTGGAAGTCAACAGCAGCCTAGGAACAACCCCTATTTTAACACCTATAATCCTGGTTGGAGGAACCACCCAAATCTTTCTTGGGGTGGACAACAAAATACTAACCATGCACAAAACCAATCAAGACCGAGTGGAACACCTGGTTTCACTCAACAAAATAACCAATTTATGTACCAAAAGCCATATAACCAACCAATAGGATCATCAGTAGAGAATTTGCTTAAAGAATACATTGCAAAAAATGATGCAACCCTGCAAAGTCAGCAAGCCACCCTTAGGAGCTTAGAAAACCAAATAGGGCAGTTAGCGAATGAACTGAAAAATAGGCCCCAAGGAAGATTGCCTGCAGACACTGAAGTGCCAAGAAGGGATGGAAAAGAACAAGTTCAAGCCATTGAACTACGTAGTGGAAGACCGTTGGTGATCAACAACAGAGAAGCACCAAAGCGAGTAGAGAATGAAGAGTCTAGTGCTCCACTGGATTCTCTGCCAAACCATGATCAATCACCACCAAGCACAAAAAAGGGTGAGGCTGGAACCTATCATTGAGGAACCAGAAGAAATTCCAAGGCCTCCACTTGTCATTAGGCGAACTGAATTGCCTACATATGTGCCACCACCTCCATTCCCTAGAAGGCTGAAGAAAAAACAAGAATAGGAAGTGCACTTTAATAAGTTTTTAGAAATTTTAAAACAAGTGCATGTTAATATCCCATTTGTGGAAGTTTTGCAATCTATGCCTTCTTATGTTAAATTCTTGAAAGATATAATTACTAACAAGAAAATCATTGGTGAATTTGAAACAGTGAATCTCACCGAGGAGTGCAGTGCTATACTCCAAAACAAACTGCCAAAGAAGGAGAAGGATCCTGGTTCCTTCACCTTACCAGTCGAGTTGGGAGGCAAGCACGTGGGCAGAGCTCTGTGTGATCTGGGAGCCAGCATCAATCTCATGCCCTTGTCTCTATTCCGTCAGCTTGGAATAGGAAAAGCACGACCTACTACTGTCACCTTGCAGCTTGCAGACAGATCCATAGCATACCCGGAGGGGAAAATTGAGGATATACTTGTCAAGGTTGACAAATTCATCTTTCTTGCAGACTTCATCATTCTAGATTATGAGGCAGACAAGGAGGTACCAATCTTATTGGGCAGACCATTTCTAGCCACAGGTAGGGCCTTAATCGATGTCTAGAAAGGTGAGCTCACCAAGAGAGTTCATGATGAGGAGGTTAAATTCAGTGTATTTAAAGCTCTAAGGTATCCCTCTGACTCTGAATCCTGTGCAAATGTAGATGTAGTAGATATAGTAGACTCCCTTATGGAAGAACAACTTGAGCATGAACTGTTAATTAAGCATGCTACTGACTATGTACAAGTAAATATAGATGACTTAAACATTTCTGAATTAATGGATATACTTGTGGACAACCCTCAGCATGTTTGTATGACTAATAAATTGTCTGAGAGAACCACAAATCCTTTGAAGCCATCAATTGAACATCCACCTCTATTAGAATTAAAACCATTGCCTGATCATCTTAAGTATGCATATCTAGGAGAGGAAGATACTTTGCCTGTTATTATTTCGTCCAAACTGAGTAAACAACATGAAATTGCGCTAATATTGCTGCTTAAGCAACATAAAAAAGCTATTGCATGGACGATTGCTGATATAAGAGGTATTAGTCCTTCCTATTGCATGCATAAAATATTTTTGTAAGAGGAACATACACCTAGGGTAGATCACCAACGTAGGGTGAACCCCTCCATGAAGGAGGTAGTTAAAAAAGAAATTATCAAATGGTTAGACGCATGTGTAATTTTTCCCATAGCCAATAGTCAATGGGTGAGTCCGATCCAATGTGTGCCTAAGAAGGGTGGAATGACTGTAATAGTTAATGAGAATAACGAACTAATTCCAACTAGAATTGTTACAGGATGGAGAGTCTGTATGGACTACAGAAAACTTAACAAAGAAACCAAAAAAGATCACTTTCCTTTACCGTTTATAGATCAGATGTTAGATAGAATAGCTGGCCGAGCCTATTACTGCTTTTTAGATGGTTATTCTGGATATAACCAAATTACCATAGACCCTGTGGACCAGGAGAAAACAACCTTTACATGTCCCTTTGGAACATTTGCTTTTCGCAGAATGCCATTTGGCTTATGCAATGCACCAGCAACATTCCAAAGGTGCATGTTGGCTATTTTCTCTAATTTAGATGAATCCATGATAGAAATATTTATGGATGACTTCTCAGTCTTTGGTGATTCTTTTAATAATTGCTTAGAAAACTTAGGACAAGTCCTAACTAGGTGTGAGGAGACCAACCTAGTTTTAAATTGGGAGAAATGCCACTTTATGGTGGAAGAAGGAATAGTCCTAGGACATAGAGTATCTAGAGCAGGAGTAGAGGTCGATAGGGCCAAGATAGAAATAATAGAGAAGCTAGTGGAACCTAAAAATGTAAAAGCTATTAGAAGTTTCCTAGGTCATGCAGGTTTCTATAGAAGATTCATTAAAAACTTTTCAAAAATCTCTAAACCTTTGTGTGAGCTTCTAGAGCTAAATAAACTATTTATCTTCTCAAAAGAATGTTTCCTAGCATGGACAACACTTAAGGAAGCCTTAGTCAAAGCACCAATTATAGTAGGTCCAAACTGGGATTTACCGTTTGAAATGATGTGTGATGCTAGTGACTATGCAGTAGGGGTTATGCTAGGACAAAAAATAGATAAACTAACACATCCTGTATATTATGCAAGTAAGACTTTGAATGAAGCACAATGTAATTACACGACCACAGAGAAGGAAATGCTAGCTGTAGTGTTTGCCTGTGAAAAGTTTAGAAATTACATTGTAGGCACTAGAACAATTGTGTACACTGATCACTCTGCACTAAAATATCTAATGAGGAAGGCTGATGCTAAGCCAAGGTTAATTAGATGGGTATTGTTATTGCAAGAGTTTGATTTAGACATTAGAGATAAAAAATGATGCGAAAATGTAGTTGCTGACCATTTATCTAGATTGCGAAGTAATTGCGGAAAAATTGCTGAGCCAGCAATTTCTGATGCCTTTGTTGATGAGCATGTCTTTGTGTTAGCACATCGTGATAACGATGAGGAATCCTGGTTTGCGGACATTGCTAACTTCCTTGCCTCGCAGGTACTACCAACCTTCAAAGGGGGGCAAGAAAAGAAGAGGTTCCTACACGAAGCTAGGAAGTTCATCTGGGACGATCCTACACTTTACAAGACTTGTGCAGACGGATTGCTGAGGAAGTGTGTATCAGCTGCTGAGGCAAAGTCATTGTTGCAGCACTGCCATACATCTCCTTACGGTGGACATTTTGGTGGTCAAAGGACGGCTGCAAAGGTGTTCCAAAGTGGCTACTACTGGCCCACGATCTTCAAGGATGCCCACGACCATGCACACAGCTGCAATGAGTGTCAAAGGACAGGTAACCTCAGTAGGAAGGATGAGATGCCTCTCACCTATATCTTAGAGTTGGAACTCTTTGATGTATGGGGCATTGACTTCATGGGACCATTCCCTCCATCTGCAGGTAATCTCTATATATTAGTAGCTGTAGATTACGTTTCTAAATGGGTAGAAGCCATTGCATGTCCTTCGAACGATGCCAAGACAGTCATTAAGTTTCTAAATAGGCATATTTTTACAAGATTTGGTACGCCACGTGCTATAATTAGTGATGAGGGAACCCACTTTATAAATAAAGCTATGGAAAAGGTACTAGCTAAATACAATGTTAGACATAAAGTAGCAACCCCTTATCACCCACACTCAAATGGACAAGCTGAAATATCCAATAGGGAGATCAAAAACATACTTGAAAAAGTGGTTAAACCTAATAGAAATGACTGGTCTTTTAAGTTAGACGATGCACTTTGGGCGTATAAGACTGCATATAAAACACCCTTAGGTATGTCTCCTTATAGGCTAGTGTATGGAAAAGCACGTCATCTTCCCTTCGAATTAGAAATCAAAGCCTTTTGGGCCTTAAAGGAGCTGAATTATTGCGTGACCGATGGTGGAACTTTGCGGTCTCTGCAATTACATGAGTTAGATGAGCTAAGACATATGTCCTACGAAAATGCTAAAATGTATAAAGAAAGAACTAAGATTTGGCATGATAGTAGACTTAGGTTCAAGGACTTTAAAAAGGGGCAGCATGTCTTATTATTCAACTCACGGTTAAGGTTATTTCTAGGCAAACTTAAGTCTAGATGGTCAGGTCCTTTTGTGATAACTAACGTTTTTGTTCATGGTGCTATTGAGATTCGGAACCTACACCAAGGGCAACCGTTTATGGTAAATGGTGCAAGGTTGAAGCATTATTACGAGGAAGGAGATGTGCAGACACTCTCGGCCTTCCTCCTAGCTGAAGCCTAAGAAGCAATTTGAAAGGGGATGAGTGACCACTCTGCTCGTCCATCAGAAGGTTATGCCTTAGATTTTTCTTCAAGTATTTTTGGATTGTGTTTTGATTGTTTATTTTTTGGTTTTAATTACGGATTTTTGTTTTGATTAAAAGGATATTAATGGGAGATCTTTTAGAAGCAATGAGGGAGATGAGTCGAGGGGAAAAGATCCACGAAGAAGAGCTGGCAAAATCGAAGATTTGGTTGCTAAATCTTGCAACTCAAATCAAGAAAATCACAACGGTCGTGCAGATTAATTGCGGAGGATTTGCGGAGTCCGCAACAGAAAAGAGCCCTTGGAGAGTACTTGAGTACAAATAGCCGTCGTTAGGATCCTTGCCCTTTACGTTTTATCACACCGTTGGGGCTCCAAAACTCAGTCTTCTCCTTCCTCTGTATCTCCCACACTCAGACCTCAAAGAAATAGCAATGGTGTCAACACGAGCAGAGCGATCCACGCCCAAGAAAGCGTCGCCTGACGCAGAAGAAGCTGCGAGGGAGGCGCTGCTTTCCTTAGCAGATGCCGATACTGCGCAACCCTCACGACCTCCGAAGCTACCAGTGCGAAGAAAGAAATGGAAGGTGGCGACTGAGGTTCCTGCTGGTCCCTCTGATCCGGTTGGAACACCCAAGAAAAGAAAGTGGAGAATCGCGATGGATGATTCACCGATCAGGGTGAGAAAGACTCCCAGCGAGGAGAGCCGAGGGAGTGGTCGCCCATCATATGAGACGGCCAGGCAGAGCCCCAAACCTTCCCCACAAACGCCGGCGCCTGAAGCTCCAACTGAAGAGCAACAAGATTCGGTGCCAAGCGACGAGCCGACGGAGGAAGAAGAAGTGTTTTCCCCCTTAAGGGATGTCAGTCTTGACAGCCCTGTGGAGGGGGGAAGCAAGGACTCCATGGATGAGACGCTGGGAGATTGTCTCCAGCAAATGACCACCAAGGCACGAATGAAGAAGAAGGCCCCCGTGATCGTAAAAGGCAAGCGGCCAAAGGCCTAAAAAAGAGCCAAGAAGAAGAAGGTTGGAGCTGAATCTTCTTTAAAGAAAATGAAGATTGAGGCCTCTAAGTCGGCCAAAGAAAAAGAAAAGGGGAAAAGGAAGATGTACCCAGAAGACGAACCTCAAGCTGCGAGGTATGTCTCACAAGAAGCAGAGGCCAAGGGCCTCGAATTGATGAAGAAGAAACTCCTCCACGAGCGAGGATTCCTTGATGCATTGGCGGACCTGCCGCAATTCTTGCGCGCAGGGATCATCAACTATGGCTGGGAGGAACTCTGCAGGCCTCCAATTCCAGCATATCCTGATATGGTGTACGATTTCTACGTGTCTATCAACAGTGAGGGGGGTAGAAATCGACTTCTCTGCCAACGCCATCAATGAGGCTTATGCTCTCAAAGGGCATAAATATTCTGAGTATGCCAAGATCATTGACTCGCCATCTGAGGCAGTCTAGGAAGAGGCCTTGCACACAATCGACAAACCTGAGGCAGCCTGGCGGTCTCACGGAATGGGAAGCACACCCTGATGAGTGCAACCCTTAGAGACAAGGCAGCAGTCTGGTTCTCTCTTGTGCGCAGACGCATCTCCCCCGTGACACACGAAACGACTATCAACCAGGGGCGATCGTTGCTGCTCTATGCCATCATGCGGGGACTCACCATTGATGTTGGTGAAGTCATTGCCGCCTCCATCAGTGACTGCTCACGCAAAGGTAAGGGTCAATTATTTTTCCCCAACACTATAACTAAACTGTGCTTGCGTGTAGGTGTGCCAATGGAGAAGGGTGAGAGGCAATTGGCTTACACTGGCCATCTGGAGCTTCCTACAATCTTGAGGATGCGAAGGAGGGGCAATATGGAATTTGAGATGGATGGCCTGGCTGCTGCACAGTCACTGTCCATGGCATGCCTAATGGACCTGCAGCACAAGATGGCTCAGTGGGCTGAGTATGCGCAAGCGAGGGATAAAGATGTGGCTGATCAGCTGGGATGCATATTCCCCACCTTCCCTGCTGGTCTGCTGAAGCCATGGGCGCCTCCAAAGGAGAAGGGAGATGAGGACAAGGATGATTGAATGCCAGCTTGACGGCATTCGAGGGAGTTTTCTGATCCCTCTTAAGAAAAAAAAAACAAAACCTGCTTTTCTGTGAATTGTTACCCTACTTTTAATCCATTATGATCTGTTGTTAATTGTTAATTTGTTTGTTTAGAATAGTTTGATTTGGTTTGATGGTATCTGAGTAGTTAGCTTAGTTAGTTTTTTCTGTTTTGTGTAGTTGTTGATGTCTGAATATAGCATGCTAGGAGCTTTGATCACAGCTAAATTTGCTCTGTAGGTTTATTGC
Organism: Herpetospermum pedunculosum; assembly: GCA_028017165.1. Taxonomy (NCBI): domain Eukaryota; kingdom Viridiplantae; phylum Streptophyta; class Magnoliopsida; order Cucurbitales; family Cucurbitaceae; genus Herpetospermum; species Herpetospermum pedunculosum. The sequence goes on from CM051529.1 coordinate 48,293,260, forward strand.
GAATTCCTTGCGGTGTCCGCAATTTTTGTTAGTTTGTGCATGCTGTTAGATATCTTTTTGGATGGGCTAGCTCTGTTTAAATTTCGATATCTTGCTGCTTTACTGACTTCAATATGTAATCTATCTGTTGAGCATGCTGGATGAGTGTCTTAGTACACCTTTGTTCGTTTTAGTTTAGCTTCATTTCTTGCTAAGCATGCACCTCTGTCAGTACTTAACATATTGTTTTTACAAAATTCTGCCTCTGAGTTATCTGCTTTAAGAAGGTCGTTCTATGCCTAGGAATTTTAAGTTCTGCTTGTTTTGCCTTAGACTAGATGCTTCTAGGACAAGTTTGGGGGTGTGCCACCTCAGACTCTCATTGGGGACAATGAGAAGTTCAAGTTTGGGGGAGGCACCCTCTAGGCCTAGGAACATTCCTCTCTCCCTCTTTAAACATAAGCATTCTTCTTCTTTGAAAAAAAAAAAAAATGAAAAACAAAAGAATAATGAGTAGTGTCTCTCTTGAGGATGCTGAGTAATCAGGGCCGTTTGTGTAACCCACAAGTGGCACTGCATCAAAAGGCAAACCATAAGGAGAGACTCTACCAGAAAAAGAAAAGGAAAAGGAAAAATGATAACTCCATTTTGGAGCTATTAAATACTTCCTAATTATAGCTAAAGTCCGCGTTTAATTTGTTAATATATCTCGTTTGTAGGAGAAATGCGGCAAAGAGCTCGTGCGTCCGTTGGGCCCGTTCGATAGCTTAAAGTGGAGTTTTAATGCCCCAGGAGTGCGTCGGGAAAGGGGAAGTTGATCCGTGAAGAAACGGGCCAAAACTGCCTAGGAGAGGCAAAGTTCCAGCCCCAAACCCGAGAGCCAGCGTCGAGTGATAGCGTCGAGACGCTAGCTCGACGCTGCCTGGCGTCGAGACTCTGCCTGGCGTCGAGACTCTGCTTGGCGTCGAGACGCTCCGGAGGAGGCGCGCGCAGGAAAATCATCGAGGCAGCGTCGCGACGCTGACCCAGCGTCGCGACGCCATCGAAGGCGCGCGCGGATTACTTAGGGCACAGCGTCGAGACGCTGGCCTAGCGTCTCGACGCTACGTCGATTACAGAAGCTGTAAAAGACGATTTCTGCACAATTTTAGAGGGGACTTCACCATTTTTGGAGCTCTTCATCTTCTTCTTCCTCTAGTTTTCTCTATTTCTCTTCAAGCTCCTCCATTGTTGGCATGTTAGAGAGTTTTCTTCCCTTGGTAACTGTTAAGTCTCTGAAAGTGACTTATTTAGGACCCATTTAGCTTAAGAAGATGTGCACTTTTAGGTGTTTTTGATAGCATTTAGCCTAGACCTATGCTTAAATATGAAAATGAGAAGAAGGTAGCTAAATTAGGACTTATGCACAATAGGAAAGAAAAGGGTTCAAAACCGAAGGAAAAGAATGAAAAAACTGCATTGCGACAGCATTGCGAAAACATTGCTGAGGCCGCAATTATTCAAGTGAAAACCGTAAGTTGACTGATCCTTTTCTGTTAATTTCCGTAATTTCAGGGATTCGTTCTTTCTCCTCCATCCATTCTGATATATGACGTTGAAGATTGATGGTTCTCCTTGGCCCAAACGCACCTGCAAACTACTATAAAAGGGGGCCAAAGTCGGAGGTTTGATCATCATCCGAAAGCGTAGAAGCCTTCTCACAGTCCACTTTTTCTTCCTGCTTTCCTTTGCCGTCTGTTGGAGTGAGAGTCTCAGCTGTTGGAATCGATAATCTGATAGGAAGGAGAGGAGATTCTTCTTCTCTCTCGATTGGATTCATCCAAGCAAGGCTGACCTTTCATCCCCTTCATTCGAGGCGACTGCAACGAAGCTTTCAAGCGCCATTTACTGTTTTCTGTCGTTCTTCTTCTAATTTCCAGTTTTGATCATTGTTGTTCCTAGTTTAGTGTTTTAGTTACTGCATTTCGTTGTTGTCTGTCTTTGAATTACTGCCTTTAAGTTTCTCTTTGTTCGTTCAACATTCAAAGTAATCAAATCGCAACGTTCATTTCACAGTTTCTTTCTTTTGCTGCTACGGTTTTGCCTTGTTGTTTTAAGTTTATTTCCCTTCTAAGCATGTCTGTTTCATCTTACATTTCTGTTCTCTATATATCCATGAGTAGCTAAGTCACTTAGGGGCATGCTAATGACAGAACTATAGGCTAAAAAACGTGAACCGAGCATGTAGGATAGCCTTCGAAACATTGATTGTATGTAAGCTTCATCCCACGGGCAATTTCGATTGGCCATCCATTTTGTCCAAAGAACTCCTAACCTCTGGAAGGAGTAAGAGTTCAGAGTCATATAATCATGGTAGCCTTTCATGGTAATCAGGAAACGGCCTAGGAATAGGCGTTTCCCTAGTACAAACTAAACACTTCTGTTTTAACAAGATGATTAAGACCTTACTTTGAAGTCGAGTAAACTTAGGAATCTAAAGCATGGAATCGGACGATACATGAGATAGAGTGAGTTTGATGCATAGAGAGTAGATCCAGTGCTTGAGAATCGTATAATAATGCCTATAGGATAGTCATTAGTAGCCCTTAACTCACCCAATTACACACTTTCGCTGCTGTTTAATTGCGGAAACATTGCGGTCCCCGCAATTCTGCTAAATTTTCATTCTGTTTAGCTGTTTTCTTCTTCGTTTATCAATTCCATCTCTTGTCCTTTGAGTCTAATTTCAACTTGCATTTGTTTATGTTATATTCCTTTACACATTCAGCAAAAATTAGATAATTAAAAACCAATTTTACCCCATCAAATCCACCCCATCTTTCTTAACAAATACACTTCGCGAATAGCTAAACATAAGTCTCTGTGGAAAAAACGAATGAAATATACTTACTACTTGCTGTGAGACCATGTATGCTTGCATGTTCTGAGTGCTCTCTCTACTTTCTTGCTTATTTATCTTTACACATTGAGCACGCAACAAGTTTTTGGCGCCGCTGCCGGGGACTTATTTTAAGTGAAAACGAAGTTTGTTAAGTCTGAAACACCAAGATATTTTCCATTGAATTTGATCCATTTCCATTTCTTTTCAGGTACCATTTAGGGTAGTTTATGAATGAGACTCCAAGTAGTGATCTAGAGTTCAACCCTGAGCCTGAGAGATTATTTAAAGCTAGAAATAGAGCCAAGAAACGTCTCTTTAAACAACCCCTCTTACCTCAAATAATTGCTGAAACCGCAGAGTCTCCGCAATCCACTCAAGAAGAAATGGCTGGAATAGATCAAAACCTGGTGCCTGTCACTCGCAATCCCATTGAAATAGCGAATGACAAGGATAGCGCCATCCTTTCATACCTCGTACCTATGCCTGGGGAGCTGAACCCCAGCATAATCCGTCCTGAAATCACTGCCAACTCATTCGAGTTAAAGCCAGTGATGTTCCAAATGTTGTCCACTGTGGGACAATTCTTTGGAATAGAAAATGAGGACCCCCATAACCACCTTAGGAACTTCCTAGGAGTTAGTGACACATTCCTGATTCCTGGAGTTTCCCAAGAAGCCCTGAGGCTATATCTGTTCCCTTACTCTTTGAGGGACAAAGCCAAAACGTGGTTAAATTCATTACCCTCAGGATCTGTCCTCAATTGGACAGACTTAGCAGAGAAATTCCTAGTCAAATATTTCCCACCAGATAGGAATTCGACCTTTCGTGATGATATCATCAAATTCAAACAAGCTCCAAGTGAGTCTCTTCACGAAGCTTGGACAAGATTCAAAGACCTTCTCATTAAATGTCCACACCATGGCATTCCATGGTGTATTGTTGCGTGCTCAATGTGTAAAGATAAATATGCAAAAGGGTAGAGAGAGCACTTAGAACATGCAAGCATACATGGTCTCACAGCAAGTAGTAAGTATATTTAATTCGTTTTTTTCCACAGAGACTCATTTTTAGCTATTCGCGAAGTGTGATTGTTAAGAAAGATGGGATGAATTTGATGGGGTAAAATTGGTTTTTAATTATCTACTTTTTGCTGAATGTGTAAAGGAATATACCATAAACAAATTAAAGTTAAAATCAGACTCAAAGGACCAGAGATGGAATTAATAAACGATGAAGAAAACAGCTAAACAGAATGCAAACTAAGCAGAATTGCGAGAACCGCAATTAATCCGCAATTACCTCAACAGAAAAAGTGTGTAAATGGGCGAATTAAGGGCTACTAATGACTATCCTATAGGCAGTTTACTACGATTATCAAGCTTTGGATCAACTCTCTAGACATCAAACTCACTCTATCTCAAGTATCGTCCGATTCCATGCATTAGAGACTTAAGTTTACTCGACTTCAAAGTAAGGTTTTAAGCATCTTGTTAAAACAGGAGTGTTTAGTTTGTACTAGGGAAACTCCTATTCCTAGGCCGTTTCCTGATTACCATGAAAGGCTAGCATGATTATATGACTCTGAACTCTTACTCCTTCCAGAGGTTAGGAGTTCTTTGGACAAAATGGATGGCCAATCGAAATTGCCCGTGGGATGAAGCTCACATACAATCAATGTTTCGAGTGTTGATCTGCCTACTTGGTTCACGTTTTTTAGCCTATAGTTCTGTCATTAGCATGCCCCTAAGTGACTTAGCTACTCATGGATGTGTAGAGAACAGAAATGGCAGATAAGATAGACATGCTTAGAAGGGAAATGTGCTAAAAACAGTAAGCAAAACCCGTAGCAGAACAAGATAAGAACTGTAAATGCAGAATTGTACTTTGATTACTTTGAGTGTTTGAATGACAAAGGAAAGCTTTAAAAGAACTGAATCCAAGACAGACAACAACGAAATGCAGTAATTGAAATGCTAAACTAAGAACAACAGTGATCAGAGATGGAAATAAGAAGAACAGAGCAGAAAAACAGTAAAGGTTTGCTAGAAAACTCCGTGGCAGTCGCCTCGAATGATGGTGATGAAAAGTCAGCCGTGCTTGGATGAATCCAATCGAGAGAGAAGAAGAATCTTCTCTCCTTCCTATCAGATTATCGACTCCAAAAGCTGGGACTCTCACTCCAACACACGGCAAAGGAAAACAGCTGGAAATGGTGGACTGCGAGAAGACTTCTTCGCTTCGAGTGATGACTGAACCTCCGACTTTGACCCCCTTTTATAGTAGTTTGCAGGTGCGTTTGGGCCAAGGAGAACCATCAGTCTTCAACGTCATATATCAGAATGGATGGAGGAGAAAGAACGAATCCCTGAAAAGTCGGATCTAAACAGAAAAAGGTCAGCCAACTTACGGTTTTAACTTGAATAATTGCGGTCACCGCAATGATTTCGCAATTCATTCGCAATGCTCATTTTTCATTCTTTTCCTTCGGTTTTCAACCCTTTTTCTACCTATTGTGCATAAGTCCTAAATTAGCTACCTTCTTCTAATTCTCATATTAAAGCATAGGTTTAGGCTAAATGCTAACAAAAACACCTAAATGTGTACATCTTCTTAAGCTAAATGGGTCCTAAATAAGTCACTTTCAGAGACTTAACATGTATCCAAATAGAAGTCTTCTTTAAAGGATGCAACCCCAGCACCAGACAGGTTCTAAACTCATCCGCTGGAGGTTCCATGTTGTCCAAGAGTGACAACGAAGCTTATGAGATCTTGGAGAAGATCTCAACATCTCACTGTAGGTGGTCAGATGATCCAGTAGAGCCAACTAGGGCTCAAGACAAGGATGCTCTAAGCGCCATGAGCACCCAAATAAACGCCCTGACCAACCTAGTTAAGCAAATGGCTCAGGCCAATCTCCAAACCAGTGCCAATACCGCCACAGCCATGTCAATGGGCACCCAACCAAGTCAAGGCGAGGCACTTGTCTGTGGATTCTGTGGGGAAGGGCACCCATATGAATACTGCCCTGGGAATCCATCCTCAGTCTGCTACATTGGAAGCCAGCAGCAGCCTAGGAATAACCCCTACTCCAACACCTATAACCCTGGTTGGAGAAACCACCCTAACCTGTCATGGGGTGGCCAACAAAACGCTAACCAAAATTCTAACCAACCAAGGCCGAGTGGAACACCTGGTTTCACTCCTCAACATAACCAGTCAATGTACCAAAAACCATACAATCAACCTGTAGGATCTTCTGTAGAAAACCTACTCAAGGAATACATCGCTAAGAATGATGCTACGCTTCAAAGCCAGCAAGCTACTCTTAGGAGCCTAGAAAACCAAATAGGCCAATTAGCCAATGAACTTAAGAGTAGGCCCCAAGGTAGACTCCCTGCTGACACCGAGGTACCAAGGAGAGATGGTAAAGAACAAGTTCAAGCAATTGAACTTAGGAGTGGAAGACCACTGGTGAGCAACACAAAAGACATACCAAAGAGAGTAGAGAACACTGAGTCTAGTGCTCCACTGGAGTCTCTGCCAAACCAAGGTCCACCACCAACTAGCACATCAGGAGCCAGGCTAGAACCAATTATTGAGGAGGTAGAAGAAATTCCAAGGCCTCCACCTATCCTAAAGCGCCCTGACATACCTGCATATGTGCCACCACCTCCATACCCTCGAAGGCTTAAGAAGAAGCAGGAACAGGAAGTTCATTTTAATAAATTCTTAGAAATTCTTAAGCAAGTGCATGTTAACATTCCTTTTGTAGAAGTTTTACACTCTATGCCTTCTTATGTAAAGTTTTTGAAGGACATCATTACTAACAAAAAAATAATTGGTGAGTTTGAAACAGTAAACCTCACTGAGGAGTGCAGTGCCATCCTCCAAAACAAGCTGCCCAAGAAGGAGAAGGATCCTGGTTCCTTCACCTTACCTGTAGAACTTGGAGGCAGGCATGTGGGCAGAGCGCTTTGTGACCTGGGCGCCAGCATAAATCTCATGCCCCTGTCCCTATTCCGCCAGTTGGGAATAGGAGAAGCACGTCCAACAACTGTCACTTTGCAACTAGCAGACAGATCCATTGCATATCCAGAAGGTAAAATTGAGGATATTCTAGTTAAAGTTGACAAGTTTATTTTCCTTGCAGATTTCATTGTCCTGGACTACGAGGCAGACAATGAAGTCCCCATCCTGCTAGGCAGACCATTTCTAGCCACAGGTAGGGCACTCATAGACGTCCAGAAAGGTGAGCTCACTATGAGGGTTCATGATGAAGAGGTGAAGTTTAGCGTATATAAAGCTTTAAGGTACCCCTCTGACCTTGAATCCTGTGCTAGCATGGACGTAGTAGACTCCTTGATGGAGGAACAATTAGAGCATGTATTATTAACTAAGCATGCTAACGAATATGTACAATTAGATATAGCTGACTTGAATGTATCTGACATAATGGATATGCCTGTAGATAAACCACAACATGTATGTATGAATATAGATTTAACTGATAGATCTGTGAATCCTTTAAAGCCCTCCATTGAGCATCCACCTGTTTTAGAACTGAAACCACTACCTACTCACCTCAAGTATGCATATCTAGGAAGTAATGAAACTCTGCCTGTTATCATTTCTTCTAAATTAAGTGAAAAGCATGAGGTTGAACTGATTTTATTGCTTAAGCAACATAGGAAGGCTATAGCATGGACTATTGCTGATATTCGAGGCATTAGCCCTTCTTATTGCATGCACAAAATTATACTAGAGGAAGAGCACACACCTAGGGTAGATCACCAGCGTAGGCTAAACCCCTATATGAAAGAGGTAGTAAAGAAGGAAATAATAAAATGGTTAGATGCAGGAGTGATCTTCCCAATAGCTAGTAGCCAGTGGGTGAGCCCCATCCAATGTGTACCTAAAAAGGGGGGAATAACTGTGGTAGTCAATGAGAACAACGAACTGATTCCAACAAGGACTGTCACAGGGTGGAGAGTGTGTATGGATTACAGGAAATTAAATAAAGAAACTAAAAAAGACCATTTTCCTCTTCCGTTCATTGACCAGATGTTAGACAGAATAGCTGGTAGAGCCTACTATTGTTTCTTAGATGGCTATTCAGGCTATAATCAAATAACTATAGACCCTAAGGATCAAGAGAAGACCACCTTTACTTGCCCTTTTGGAACCTTTGCCTTTCGCAGAATGCCTTTTGGCTTATGCAATGCACCGGCAACTTTCCAAAGGTGCATGATGGCAATCTTCTCTGAGTTGGATGAGTCCATGATAGAAATATTCATGGATGACTTCTCAGTCTTTGGGGACTCATTTTCAAACTGTCTAGAAAACCTAGGACAAGTCCTGGCTAGGTGTGAGGAGACCAACCTAGTCTTAAATTGGGAAAAATGCCATTTTATGGTGGATGAGGGGATTGTCTTAGGACATAGAGTGTCGAGGGCAGGAGTCGAAGTTGACCGAGCCAAAATTGAGATAATAGAGAAGTTGGTAGAGCCCCAGAATGTCAAAGCCATTAGAAGCTTCTTAGGGCATGCTGGCTTCTACAGAAGGTTCATTAAGGACTTTTCTAAGATAGCCAAGCCTCTGTGTGAGCTTCTAGAATTAAATAGGCCATTCATCTTCTCTAAGGAATGTGTAGTAGCTTGGACCACCCTTAAGAAAGCACTAGTCACAGCCCCTATCATAGTAGGACCAAATTGGGATCTGCGCTTTGAGATGTTATGTGATGCCAGTGACTATGCTGTAGGAGTAATGTTAGGCCAGAAGATTGACAAGCTAACACACCCTGTCTATTATGCTAGTAAGACCTTGAATGAGGCTCAATGTAATTATACCACTACTGAAAAAGAGATGCTTGCTGTAGTGTTTGCTTGCGAAAAATTCAGAAACTATATTGTAGGCACTAGGACAATTGTATATACTGACCATTCTGCCTTGAAATATCTTATGAGGAAGGCTGATGCGAAGCCTAGGTTGATTAGATGGGTGCTATTGCTGCAGGAATTTGATTTGGACATTCGGGACAAGAAAGGATGTGAAAACGTGGTTGCAGATCACCTGTCTCGATTGCAGCACAATTGCGAAAAAATTGCGGACCCCGCAATTTCTGATGCTTTTATTGATGAACATGTCTTTGCTTTGTCTCATCGTGATAACGATGAGGAACCTTGGTTTGCTGACATTGCTAACTTCCGTGCATCACAGGTATTACCAGTGTTCAAGGGAGGACAAGAGAAGAAGAGGTTCCTTCATGAAGCAAGGAAATTCATCTGGGACGACCCCACACTTTACAGAACCTGTGCTGATGGCTTGCTAAGGAAGTGTGTTTCAGCTGCTGAAGCGAAGTCTGTGCTGCAGCACTGTCACGCATCTCCTTATGGTGGACACTTTGGTGGCCAAAGAACAGCTGCAAAGGTATTTCAGAGTGGCTATTACTGGCCAACGATATTCAAAGATGCCCACAACTATGCCCACAGCTGTGATGAATGCCAAAGAACAGGTAACCTCAGTCGAAAGGATGAGATGCCCCTCACCTACATCTTAGAGTTAGAGCTCTTTGATGTATGGGGCATTGACTTCATGGGGCCATTCCCCCCATCATCAGGTAACCTCTATATATTAGTGGCAGTGGATTATGTGTCCAAGTGGGTAGAGGCCAAAACATGTCCTAATAATGATGCTAAAACAGTCACCAACTTCTTGCATAGGCACATTTTTACTAGGTTTGGGACACCTCGTGCTATCATTAGTGATGAGGGGTCACATTTCATTAACAAGGCTATGGAAAAAGTATTGGCTAAATATAACATTAGGCATAGAGTAGCCACTCCCTATCACCCACACTCAAATGGCCAAGCTGAAATCTCAAATAGGGAAATTAAGAACATCCTAGAAAAAGTAGTCAAACCTAATAGGAAAGACTGGTCCTTCAAGCTTGAGGATGCACTTTGGGCTTATAGGACAGCATATAAGACACCTCTAGGAATGTCTCCTTATAGGCTGGTATATGGCAAGGCTTGTCACTTACCACTTGAGTTAGAAAACAAAGCATTTTGGGCCATGAAGGAATTGAATTTTTGTGTAAAGGATGCGGGGACACTGAGGTCTTTGCAATTACATGAGCTTGATGAGCTTAGGCATATGGCCTATGAAAATGCTAAGATGTACAAGGAAAAAACCAAGATTTGGCATGATAGTAGACTTAGAGTTAAGGACTTTAAGAAGGGTCAACTTGTTTTGTTGTTTAACTCACGGTTGAAACTATTTCCAGGGAAACTTAAGTCTAGATGGTCGGGTCCATTTGTCATTACTAATGTGTTTGTTCATGGTGCCATAGAGATAAAAAACTTGCAGCAAGGCCAACCATTTATGGTCAATGGGGCGAGGTTGAAGCATTACTATGAGGAAGGAGATGTGAAGACTCTCTCGGCCTTCCTCTTGACTGAAGCGTGACAATGAGAACGAGAGAGGACGAGTGGTTACTGTGCTCGTCAACATAAGGCTCATGCCTTAGTTTATTTTTTGCGATTTTCCGGTTGTCATTTGTGTGTTTTGTTGTGTGATTTTAATTACGTATTTGATATTGTTTTTATTTCTTTTTGTAGGGAATCGAAAGAGGGAATCAAGGAGAGTAATCCCAGCTTTAAAAATCAAAAAACGATCGAGCCAAATAAAAGATACGGACGAGCAAAGTTTGAGATTTTGATGAAAAAATATCCCTAGAATTGCGCTGGAATTGCAGGATCCGCAAAATAGAGCCGTTGGGATTTAGCCGTTGCCTATATATCCGTTAGAAGGCGCTCGATCGATACGATTCTCTCATTCTCTGATTTCCAAGAAAACTGAGATTCTCTTCATCTTTGATCCTTCTCTCCAAACCTCCAAGATTCGACAATGGTGTCCACAAGGGCTGAAAGATCCGCAGCCAAGAAGAAGGCCGATGATGCAGCTGAAGCGACTGCGAGGGAAGCACTTCTGACCCTTGCAGATGCTGGGGCTGTACGCGCCGGACCTCTTCCCAAGCTTCCGATCCGTAGGAAGAAGTGGAGGGTTGTCACTGAGATCCCTGCTGGACCTTCTGAACCAGCGGGCACGCCCAAGAAACGCCGGTGGAGTGTCGAGACGGCCGCCGAACCAAGCAAAGCAAAGACTCCCTCTGTGGAGAGTCAAGAAATGGATCGTGCGTCCCACGAGTCGCCAAAGAAGAGTTCGTCGCCGTCTGCCTCACCTGCGCACAACCCTTCACCATCTGAACCAGTGCACAGCCCAGAGCTATCATCATCGCCGCCTGCACAGAGCCCTGCGACGCCGTCTTCACCACTGAATTCCGTGCAGACGCCTACAGCAGAGCAGAGTGCCACACCTTCGCACACGCCTCCACAGCCTGATCCTGAATTCCCCTATGGGGAGTACCAGGAATCCACTCAGGGCAGTGGGGAAGGTGGTGAAGACGAGGTCTTCTCGCCTGCAAGGGAAGCTAGTGCCAAGAGTCCTGCACGGCAGGATGATTCCATGGAAGAGACGTTGGGGGCATGCCTCCAGCAGATCAATATCAAGGCTAAGCTCAAGCAGAGGAAGAAGGCCAAGATTGTCAAGGCCAAGCGATCCAAGAGACTGAAGAAGAAGAAGGCCAAGAGGGTGCCTTCAGCAGACAAAGAGAGCACTGAGCCTTCGCTCAAACGACTCAAGGTTGAGGCTGCCGAGTCAGCCAAGCCAGCAGATAAGGGGAAGGCCAAACTCTACCCTGAAGACGAACCTCAGTCAGTGAGGTATGTTTCATCTGACGCTGAATCCAGGGGCGTTGAGTTAAGGAAGAGGGAGTTGCTGCACGAGAAAGGCTTCCTCGACCGACCTGCTGACCTGCCGCAGTTCTTGCGCGCAGGAGTGATCAACCATGGCTGGGAGGAATTCTGCAGACCGCCCAATCCAGCCTACACGAGCATGGTGTATGATTTCTACGCCAATGTGCTCAGCCCTGAGGATGGCCTGTCTGTGGTCAGAGGGGTAGAAGTGGATTTCTCAGCCAAGGCCATCAACGAAGCCTATGGTCTCAAAGGCCAAACACATACAGATTATGCACGGATCGTTGATGAGCCTACTGAGGCAGTGCTGGAAGAGGCCATTCGCACCATTGGCCAGCCTGAAGCTTCTTGGACCGTGTCGCGCAATGGGAGGCACACTCTCATGAGTGCCAACCTCACGGCTAAGGCAGCTGTTTGGTTTTCGTTCGTGCGAAGGAGATTGTCCCCTGTGACTCACGAGACTACAATCAACCAGAGCCGATCGCTGCTGGTGTATGCGATAATGAGAGGTCTCACGATCAATGTGGGAGAGGTCATCACTGCGGCCATTGCTGAATGCGCCAAGAAAGGTAAGGGACCACTGTTTTTCCCTAATACCATAACCAAGCTATGTTTGCTTGCAGGAGTCCCCACCGAGCGCCTGGAGCAGCAGATGGCCTACACGGGCCACTTGGAGCTGCCTGCTAACCTGAGGCTGAGAAGGAAGGGGAATATGGAGTTTGAACTGAATAGGCTGGCTGCTGAACAGTCCCTATCCATGGCCTGCCTGATGGATATGCAGAGGAGAATGGCTCAATGGGCCACTTATGCGCAGGCGAGGGACAAGGAAGTTGCAGACCAACTTGGGTGCATCTTCCCTGACTTCCCCACAAATCTCCCGACTCCATGGGTGCCCCCACGACCACGGCAACCAGATGAGGATGAAGAAGTTTAAGTGCTGGTTTGAAGTGCACTAAAGGGAGTATTGCTGTTCCCTTAGAAAAAAAAAAAAAACAATTTTCTGCTTTCTGATAGGACCATGTGAATTATGCTGTTGTTGGTTCAATTTTGATCTGTTTTAGATGTTTAGTTTTATGTTTTTCCTTTTGCTTAGTATAGTCTGATGTTAGCTGACTAGGTAGGATAGTTTAGTTTTATTTTTAGGAAGCTTGAGTGACTGGAAAAAGCATGCTTAGGGGCCTTAATCAATGTTATATCTGCCCTGATCTAATTGCGAAATAATTGCGGTACCCGCAATTTTCATGACTAAAAGCATGTTTTGGACTGTCTGTTTAGCTAGGCTGTGACCTGTTTAAATTCTATCTTTTCCTGCTAACATGACTGCCTTATATAGCTTATCTAAATGCATGCTGGATGAGTGTCATAGGACACCCTTTGATAGTTTAAGTCGACCCCTAAAAAGCTCAGCATGCACAGCTTTAAGCCCTTAACTGTCTGTTTTTTTTTAATTACTGTTGCTGTGATATTTTCTTTTAAATGTTCTGTCTATACCTAGGGCTTTTAGATTCTCTTTGTTTTACTTTAGACTAGATGCTTCTAGGACAAGTTTGGGGGTGTGCCACCTCAGACACTCATTGGGGACAATGAGTAGTTGAAGTTTGGGGGAGGCCACCCTAGGCCTAGGAACATTCCTCTCTCCCATAGAAACATAAGCATTCTTCTTCTCCTTTATAAAAAATGATGAACTCTGAAAAAAAAAAACAAAAAATGAAAATAGAAAAAAGAGGGGGGTCTCTCTGAGGTTGCTAAGTAATCAGTGCCAAGTGTGTGACCCACAAGTGGCATTGCATCAAAAGGCAACCAAAGGAGAGGCCCCACCTAAGTAAGGAAAAAGGGAAAAGAATAGGGAAGAAGAATGTAGACCTAGGAGTTATAACTTTGTGGCTTAGGTGTCCTATTTAAAAAGAACTCTGATCCTCAATTAGCTAAGCACAAAGTTGTAACTTGTAGGGTTGTGTAGGGAGATGAGTGTTTATCCAATGTAGTGATGCCAGGGTTTAGGTTGTTCTTTAAAAGTACTACTGTCACCGTTAATACTAAGACTGGCATGACTCTAAGGAATCCTAGACACATTAAAAATAAAGCTAGAAGCATGTACTGAGTCTGAGGTAAAGCTAGGCAGAATTTGAAACCTTAGGGATAGTGGCATGATATGACAAAAGCAAATAGATCAGTTGTAGGGAGTTAATGAAAACAGATAAGTGTTAGGCAGGCAAGTTCAGAAGAAGCTAGATGAGAGGGTAGTTTTAAGCTTGGAGGCGTGTCACAGGACAGCAATGCTATAGATAGGGATATAAGGGAGTCAGTAGGTGGTTAAAGAAAAAGAATCAGCAGCCTAGGTAAGTCCTTAGTATGCTTGAGGACAAGCAAAGCCTTAAGTTTGGGGGTGTGTTAAGTCTCTGAAAGTGACTTATTTAGGACCCATTTAGCTTAAGAAGATGTGCACTTTTAGGTGTTTTTGATAGCATTTAGCCTAGACCTATGCTTAAATATGAAAATGAGAAGAAGGTAGCTAAATTAGGACTTATGCACAATAGGAAAGAAAAGGGTTCAAAACCGAAGGAAAAGAATGAAAAAACTGCATTGCGAAAACATTGCTGAGGCCGCAATTATTCAAGTGAAAACCGTAAGTTGACTGATCCTTTTCTGTTAATTTCCGTAATTTCAGGGATTCGTTCTTTCTCCTCCATCCATTCTGATATATGACGTTGAAGATTGATGGTTCTCCTTGGCCCAAACGCACCTGCAAACTACTATAAAAGGGGGCCAAAGTCGGAGGTTTGATCATCATCCGAAAGCGTAGAAGCCTTCTCACAGTCCACTTTTTCTTCCTGCTTTCCTTTGCCGTCTGTTGGAGTGAGAGTCTCAGCTGTTGGAATCGATAATCTGATAGGAAGGAGAGGAGATTCTTCTTCTCTCTCGATTGGATTCATCCAAGCAAGGCTGACCTTTCATCCCCTTCATTCGAGGCGACTGCAACGAAGCTTTCAAGCGCCATTTACTGTTTTCTGTCGTTCTTCTTCTAATTTCCAGTTTTGATCATTGTTGTTCCTAGTTTAGTGTTTTAGTTACTGCATTTCGTTGTTGTCTGTCTTTGAATTACTGCCTTTAAGTTTCTCTTTGTTCGTTCAACATTCAAAGTAATCAAATCGCAACGTTCATTTCACAGTTTCTTTCTTTTGCTGCTACGGTTTTGCCTTGCTGTTTTAAGTTTATTTCCCTTCTAAGCATGTCTGTTTCATCTTACATTTCTGTTCTCTATATATCCATGAGTAGCTAAGTCACTTAGGGGCATGCTAATGACAGAACTATAGGCTAAAAAACGTGAACCGAGCATGTAGGATAGCCTTCGAAACATTGATTGTATGTAAGCTTCATCCCACGGGCAATTTCGATTGGCCATCCATTTTGTCCAAAGAACTCCTAACCTCTGGAAGGAGTAAGAGTTCAGAGTCATATAATCATGGTAGCCTTTCATGGTAATCAGGAAACGGCCTAGGAATAGGCGTTTCCCTAGTACAAACTAAACACTTCTGTTTTAACAAGATGATTAAGACCTTACTTTGAAGTCGAGTAAACTTAGGAATCTAAAGCATGGAATCGGACGATACATGAGATAGAGTGAGTTTGATGCATAGAGAGTAGATCCAGTGCTTGAGAATCGTATAATAATGCCTATAGGATAGTCATTAGTAGCCCTTAACTCACCCAATTACACACTTTCGCTGCTGTTTAATTGCGGAAACATTGCGGTCCCCGCAATTCTGCTAAATTTTCATTCTGTTTAGCTGTTTTCTTCTTCGTTTATCAATTCCATCTCTTGTCCTTTGAGTCTAATTTCAACTTGCATTTGTTTATGTTATATTCCTTTACACATTCAGCAAAAATTAGATAATTAAAAACCAATTTTACCCCATCAAATCCACCCCATCTTTCTTAACAAATACACTTCGCGAATAGCTAAACATAAGTCTCTGTGGAAAAAACGAATGAAATATACTTACTACTTGCTGTGAGACCATGTATGCTTGCATGTTCTGAGTGCTCTCTCTACTTTCTTGCTTATTTATCTTTACACATTGAGCACGCAACAGTAACACGTTCATGACACCTTCCATAGCCATTGTTGGAGCGGAATTGACACACCGCGCCATGAGCGGCTAAGGTAAGGGTGAACGGTTTGGGGATAGTTTATGGAACTTTTGTTAGACGTTTTGGTTCTAATAATTTACGCTTTGATTATGCATATTGGTTGCTGTTTATTTGCATTTATCTATCTTGCTTAATCCAACGCGCATGTTAGATTTCGACGATTGACACTCGAGTCATCTTGCATGTTGTGTATGTTAAAGAGTAGCGATGCCGTGCCTCTCACTGCTCGACTAAGTAACACAGGTAGATAAAACTAAATCGGAGTATCGAGTCGTGTAGGATAGTTGTTGATTGCATACAGCGTTTGCGGGCAATCTACTAGCAATTAGAATTCACGCTTGAATGTTCGTCGCGGTTAGCTAGTGACTGTCTAGAATTAACTTAGGGCTGATCACCTTAATGCAATTTTGGATAACGTATAATTGGAACTGTGTGGTGTGATTAAAATCTATGGAGTCGGCTACCTTGGGGCTTCTCAGGTAGTCGTCCGTGTGTATAATAAACTGCATACCATGAATTTAGCATTAAATGATGAACTGAAATTGTCTAGCAATTAATCCCGAAACTCCCAAACCGTGCACGCGTTTTTATACTTGTTATTCTTCCGTTAGCATTTTATTATTTTTCCTTGCATGCTAAAAATCCCCCCGTTACAAAACCAATCAATTAATTAATTCCCAATTTTAATAGTGATTTTGGTCATACCTACTCCTTGGATCGACCCTGTTACCACTGGTTGCAAAGCCTTGGTTATAGGCTTATAAATCGTATTTTGGCAAGCCTCGACAGCTTGAGATTAAGTGGATATTCAAAAATCCGCACACCAAAATTGGCGCTGTTGCCGGGGAGTAGGCAATTTGATTAAAATTATGATTGAAGTTTGAATTTGATTGATTGATGGTTGGCTGAATTTTTTTTTCTGTTTGTATGTTGTATGTTTAAATTTTTGTTTGTGTATGACCCGTTCCTCTGAGGTTAGTGGATTGTAGTTTATCCCAGAAATCGACAGAGAGGAGCGACGGTTAAGGAGAGAAGCCCGTGAGGGGCAGAGACCGTTTGAAGGAGAAGAAGGCAGTCCCTTCTTGTTTGAGGAGATGGCGCAAGGTGATGCGCCACGGACGCTAAAGCAACTGGCAGCGCCAGATCTGAACCTGCAGCCTTTGTGCATAAACTACCCCGTGGTAGCAGGTAACTTCGAATTAAAGTCAGGTTTAATTCACCAGTTACCTTCTTTTCATGGCAACGCAGGTGAGGACGCGAACAAACACCTGATGGAATTCCATTGCGTCTGCGCGGGGATGAAGCCCGCGGGAGTCACGGAGGAGCAGTTGAACATGAGAGCATTCCCCTTCACGCTCAAGGACAAGGCCAAGGATTGGCTATATTATCTGCCCTCCGGATCGATCACCACGTGGCAGGACATGAAGCGGGTATTTCTGGAAAAATATTTTCCCGCATCCTTGGCCACGACACTGCGAAAGAGGATTTATGGGATCACCCAGGACGTGGGTG
Organism: Herpetospermum pedunculosum; assembly: GCA_028017165.1. Classification (NCBI taxonomy): domain Eukaryota; kingdom Viridiplantae; phylum Streptophyta; class Magnoliopsida; order Cucurbitales; family Cucurbitaceae; genus Herpetospermum; species Herpetospermum pedunculosum. The sequence goes on from CM051529.1 coordinate 48,310,597, forward strand.
AGTCTCTGCACGAATACTGGGAGCGATTTGGGCGCCTGTGCGCAAGCTTCCCACACCATCAGATTGCCGATCAGTTATTGATCCAGTATTTCTACGAGGGGATGACGCCCCACGATCGGCAAATGATTGATGCAGCGAGCGGCGAGGCTCTGATTGACAAGACCCCAGCTGAGGCCAAACAGTTGATAGCAAATATGGCAACCAACTCGCAGCAGTTTGGTATTCGGGGGCAAGGACAAGTCCACAGCGTGGCTCAGAGCCATGAGATGACTGAAATGAGGGCCCACGTGGACGAGATAGGAAATATGCTGAAAAAGATCGTTGGAGGAACCCGCGAGGCGGAGGAGGTCAATGCAATCGGGGGGTACGCTTCCAACCCGAGGAAGTACGACCCATATTCAAACACATATAACCCCGGTTGGCGCGACCACCCCAACTTTAGCTATGGGAACAGGGAAGGACAATCTCGCTTCCAAGGCCAGTCTCAGGATAGGCCTAACTCTTCCACCCAGGCTCAAGCCTCGAGCTCCTCCAACTCATTAGAAGAAATGGTAAGGACCATTGTCACGAGCACCAGCCAGTTCCAAAAGGAAGCTCGAGAAGAGCTTAATTCTCACAAGGCCGAGCTGCAGAATCTGAACAAGCAGCTGACACAAATGGCGGTGTCTATTAGTAAGATCGAGAGCAAGAGCTCAGGGAAGCTTCGTTCCCAAACTACGGTCAACTCATGTGAAAACGTGAGTGCTATTCAACTAAGGAGTGGGAAGTCACTTTCCACCAGAGCTGTGAAGGAAGCTACGGACAGCCTGAAGAAGTCCGCCCCGCCTGCTCCCGAGATTCAGAATGAGAAAAAAGATGAAAAGGTCAGTGTACCTAAGGATGTTGCCAGAGCACCATTCCCGAGTAGGCTTGCGAAGCCTACTTTGGAATCCGATGATGAGGAGGTCCTTCGTACCTTCCAGAAGGTGATGGTGAATATCCCGCTCCTAGAGGCAGTCAGTCAAGTGCCCAAGTATGCAAAATTCTTAAGGAGCTGGTGCACGAAGAAAAGGAAGTCCAGAGGGACTGAGAAGAGAAAAGAGAACGTTTCTGCTATCCTCCCAGGTACGTTGCCTGCCAAGTGCAACGATCCAGGTACCTTCACTATTCCTTGCACGATAGGTAGTAAGGTAGTTCATAATGCCATGCTAGACTTAGGAGCCTCTGTGAATGTTATGTCTTATGCACTGTTTCTTGATTTGAATTTAAATGAATTGCATGAGTGTAACGTGTCTGTCCAGTTGGCTAATGGGTCAAGCATATGTCCGAGGGGGAAAGTAGAAGATGTTCTGGTTAGAGTTGGGGATATGATGTTCCCCGCTGATTTCCTGGTTTTAGATATGAATGAAAAGTCATCGCATGCTTCGTCCTCTATGTTGTTAGGACGCCCTTTCCTTAAGACCGCTAGGGTCAAAATCGATGTGTTTAAGGGCGTCGTTTCTTTAGAGTTTGATGATATTTTGCATGAGTTTTCATTATTTGATAGGAAATCTGCTGAGAATATTTCTGTTGTGGTTGAGCATGACGAGAATGGGAGTCTACCCTCGAGCTTGAGGGATGGTTCCCATGTCTCGGTTAGAAAATCTGATTTAAATTTGATGGATGATACTGCTGTTTTTTGCACTAATAACTCTGATATTCACGTGCTTGAGGCACGAAGAGTGCAAAAAGTTTCAAATTGTGATCGCAGGTGCAGTGTGGAGGAGGACAAGACTGGAACGTCCCCCGCACTTTCTGACTATGGATGAGTCTATGGAGAGAATACAGTCGAGCAAACGACTTTAAAAATTCTGCGCTTCTCGGAGGCACCCGAGCGATGAACTGTTTTTAATGTTTTAGTTTAGTTGCTGTTTTTTATTGCTTTTTAGATTAATTTAGTCTTACTTTGCTTGCTGTTTTTTTTAGGAATCGAGGAAGATAAGACAATTTTGGGCTTCGATGCTTTTGTGCGCCGCTTCCTCGCCCCTCGCCAGCTTCACAAAGAGTCAGGGAAGTGTCGTTTTTCTTCCCTTTTACTTTGTTTTATCTGACTGTAATGGCATTGAGGACAATGCCATATTTTGAAGTTGGGGGTGGAGATGGTCTGATGGATATGCATGTGTAGTTTGTTGAGAAGTGCTATATTGATATTGAAGTGCTTGGGACTCTGTTTACTGTTTTATGACGATGATTTCCTAAGAAATGCATGTTGGAAATCTGAGCATGTACATAATCGAGTTTTTGCATGAGTTTTGCGTTTATTAGGTTCATGTCAAAAAATTTAAAATTTTTTCTGTTGCTCCCTTGCACTTATTGAGCACTTAGCAACCCCTTCCTAGATTCCGTAGGCTCGAAAATTGCATGTAGCACTAATTCTCGTTGTCACCCCGAAAGGCACCCATAGGTAGCTTGTTGCATGAGAGTTAGTGGTTAGTTAATTGAGAAAGCATGTGCTTAGCCTAATATAAAAAAAAAATAGAAAAGCATGTTTGATAGAAATATTTCTCTCGAGGCGCTCCTCCTTCTTATTAGCGCTTAAAGAAGTGAGCGTTAGTCCTTAAAAACGTGAAGCTTTGGCCAAAGTTTGACGTGTTAGTGTTACGTCTCCAAAAGTGACCTTTTTAGGACTTATTTATCTTAGAAAGATGTACACTCTTAGGTGTTTTTGATAGGATTTAGCTTAAACCTATGCTTATATATGAGATTTAGAAGAAGGTAGCTAAATTAGGACTTGTGTGCAAAAGGAAAGAAAAGGAATGAAAACCGAAGTAAAAGAAGGAAAAATGAGCATTGCCGCAGCATTGCGGAAACATTGCTGAAACCGCAATGTTTCAAGTGAAATCCGTAAGTTGACTGATCCTTTTCTGTTATTTTCCGTTATTTCAGGGATTTGTTCTTTCTCCTCCATCCATTTTTGAAGTATGACGTTGAAGATGGATGGTTCTCCTTGGCCCAAACGCACCTGCAGATTACTATAAAAGGGGGGGTCAAAGTAGAGGGTTTGATCATCATCCGAAAGCGTAGAAGTCTCTTCGCAGCTCCATCTTTTCTCCTGTTTTTCTTCTCCGTCTGTTGGTTTGAGAGGTTCAGCTGTTGGATTCGACAATCTGATAGGAAGGAGAGAAGATTGGATTCATCCAAGCAAGGCTACCCTTTCTCTCCCTTCAGCCGAGGCGGTTGCGTCGAGGCGTTCAAGCTCAATTACTGCTTTTTGTCCTTGATTTCTAATTTCCAGCTCTGTTTAGTTGTTGTTTCTTTTCTAGTGGCTAGTTCATTTCATTTCGTTGCTTTCTGTCTTTATGTTATTTACTTTAAGCTTCCCTTTGTTCATTCAAACAATCAAGTAATCAAAGCACAATTCTTCATTTCACAGTTTCTTCTCTTTGCTGCTACTGTTTTTCCTTGCTGTTTGTCTTTAAATTTCTTCTAAGCATGTCTCCTTCACCTCTTATTTCTGTTCTGTTTATATCCATGAGTAGCTAAGTCACATAGGGGCATGCTAATGACAATACTATAGGCTAAAAAACGTGAACCAAGCATGTAGGATAGCTCTCGAAGCATTGATTGTATGTAAGCTTCATACTACGGGCAATTTCGATTGGCCATCCATTTTGTCCAAAGAACTCCTAACCTCTGGAAGGAGTAAGAGTTCAGAGTCATACACTCATGCTAGCCTTTCAAGGTAGCCAGAAAACGACCTAGGAATAGGCGTTTTCCTAGTACAAACCATATCTTTCTGCTTTAACAAGATGCTTAAGACCTTACTTGGACATGAGTAAACTAAAGAATCTAATGCATGAAATCGGAAGATACATGAGATTGAGTTAGTTTGATGCATAGTGAGTTAATCCAGTGCTTGAGAACCGTATAAAAATGCCTATAGAGGAGTCGTTAGTAGCCCTTGTTTCTCCATTTCACACACTTTCGCTGTTAGTAACATTGCGGTAGAATTGCTGTTCTCGCAATTCTGCTAAGTTTAAAATTCTGTTTAGCCAATTTCCTCTTCGTTTGTTAATCTCTTCTCTTTTCATTTGAGTTTATCTTTGACTTGCACTTGTTTATGTTGCTACCCTTTACTTATTCCTTAGAAATTAGACAACTTAAAACCAATTCTATCCCCTCAAATCCACCCATTCTTTCTTAACAATACACTTCACGAGTAGCTCATAATAAATCTCTGTGGGAAAACGAATGAAAAAATACTTACTACTTGCTATAAGATCATGTATGCTTGCCTGTTCTGAGTGCTCTCTCTCTCTCATTGCTTATTTATTTTAACACATTGAGCACGCAACAGTTAGGCAGCTCGAGTTGGAAAAAAAAAGAAATAAAAAAGTTGGTTCAAAGAACCTAAATAAAAGAGTACAAAGTACTTGTGAAAAGAAAATGAATGAGAAAAATAATTAGGTCTCTTAATTTGCTTCTCTCTCTCGTGTAAGTCAAGTTTAGACTGTTCTTAAACGCTAGAAGTAGGGGGGAAACGGGATGTGCGTTGCATGTGAGTTTTTCGGGTTTACGTGAGTTTAGGAGTGGTTGGCTAGCACACACACACGTTAGGGGGCAAGAGTTAATTTTTGATATCTTCGTAGTAAATGCATGAACAAAATGCTTCCATGATTATGTTGTGTTTAAGTTTTTCAAATTGCATGGAGGTTTGAGTTAGTTGCATGTAGGCGCGTCCTTAGAGTCAATATCTTTGTAATACTTGCTCGAGGACTAGCAATGTTTAAGTTGGGGGTGTTTGATAACTCCATTTTGGAGCTATTAAATACTTCCTAATTATAGCCAAAGTCCGCGTTTAATTTGTTAATATATCTCGTTTGTAGGAGAAATGCGGCAAAGAGCTCGTGCGTCCGTTGGGCCCGTTCGATAGCTTAAAGTGGAGTTTTAATGCCCCGGGAGTGCGTCGGGAAAGGGGAAGTTGATCCGTGAAGAAACGGGCCAAAACTGCCCAGGAGAGGCAAAGTTCCAGCCCCAAACCCGAGAGCCAGCGTCGAGCTATAGCGTCGAGACGCTGGAAAAACCCGAGAGCTAGCGTCGAGTGATAGCGTCGAGACGCTAGCTCGACGCTGCCTGGCGTCGAGACTCTGCTTGGCGTAGAGACGCTCTGGAGGAGGCGCGCGCAGGAAAATCATCGGGGCAGCGTCGCGACGCCATCGAAGGCGCGCGCGGATTACTAAGGGCACAGCGTCGAGACGCTGGCCTAGCGTCTCGACGCTACGTCGATTACAGAAGCTGTAAAAGACGATTTTTGCACAATTTTAGAGGGGACTTCACCATTTTTGGAGCTCTTCGTCTTCTTCTTCCTCTAGTTTTCTCTATTTCTCTTCAAGCTTCGCCATTGTTGGCATGTTAGAGAGCTTTCTTACCTTTGTAACACGTTGATGACACCTTCCATATCCATTGTTGGAGCGGAATTGACACACCGCGCCATGAGCGGCTAAGGTAAGGGTGAACGGTTTGGGGATAGTTTAGGGAACTTTTGTTAGACGTTTTGGTTCTGATAATTTACGCTTTGATTATGCATATTGGTTGCTGGTTATTTGCATTTATCTATCTTGCTTAATCCAACGCGCATGTTAGATTTCGACGATTGACACTCGAGTCATCTTGCATGTTGTGTATGTTAAAGAGTAGCGATGCCGTGCCTCTCACTGCTCGACTAAGTAACACAGGTAGATAAAACTAAATCGGAGTATCGAGTCGTGTAGGATAGTTGTTGATTGCATACAACGTTTGCGGGCAATCTACTAGCAATTAGAATTCACGCTTGAATGTTCGTCGCGGTTAGCTAGTGACTGTCTAGAATTAACTTAGGGCTGATCACCTTAATGCAATTTTGGATAACGTATAATTGGAACTGTGTGGTCTGATTAAAATCTATGGAGTCGGCTACCTTGGGGCTTCTCGGGTAGTCGTCCGTGTGTATAATAAACTGCATACCATGAATTTAGTATTAAATGATGAACTGAAATTGTCTAGCAATTAATCCCGAAACTCCCAAACCGTGCACGCGTTTTTATACTTGTTATTCTTCCGTTAGCATTTTATTATTTTTCCTTGCATGCTAAAAATCCCCCCGTTACAAAACCAATCAATTAATTAATTCCCAATTTTAATAGTGATTTTGGTCATACCTACTCCTTGGATCGACCCTGTTACCACTGGCTGCAAAGCCTTGGTTATAGGCTTATAAATCGTATTTTGGCAAGCCTCGATAGCTTGAGATTAAGTGGATATTCAAAAATCCGCACACCAAAAAACCAAGGAAGAAGAATGTATGCCTACAAGTTATAGCCTATGTGCTTAGGTGTCCTGTATGAATGAACTCTGATCCTTAGTTTGCTAAGCACAGGGCTGTAGCTTGAAGGTATGTTAAGGGAGATCAGTGTATATCCAATGTAGTGATGCCATGGTTTAGGTTGTTCGATGAAATGTACTACTATTACTCGTATGTACTAAGACTTGCATGACTCTAAGGAATCCTAGGTAGCTTAAAAGAAAAACAGTAGAAGCATGTACTGAGTCTGGGATAAAACTAGGAAGAACTTGAAAACTTAGGGATAGCTGCACAATGGACCTAATGACATAGGCAGATAAATCAGTTGTAGGAAATTTATAAAAGACAAAAGGTTTTAAAGGCAAGAGAAACCAGAATAAGCAAAACGTGGAGTTAGTTGAACTTAGAAGAGTGTCACAGGACAGTCATGCCACGGATAGTAAGCTTAGGGAAGTCAGCAAGTAGTCAGGTAGAGAGTAAAAGACAAGTATTAACAGCCCAAGTAAGCCCTTATATTGCTCGAGGACGAACAATAACTTAAGTTTGGGGGTGTGTTACGTCTCCAAAACTGCATAAATTAGGGACTTATTTACCATGGAATTGTGTGAACTCTTAAGCGTTTTTGTTAGAATTTAGTTTAATACGTGCTTATATATGAGAATTACTAGAATGGAACTAAATCATGACTTATTTGTAAAAGGAACAAAAAAGAATAAAAAACGAAGTTAAAAGAGTTGAAATTGTGCATTGTAGGAAAATTGCTGAAACATTGCTGTCTCCGCAATGTTTAAGCTGCAAATGTTAAGTTGTTCCAACCGTCCGCCGTTTTGTTGCGATCTTTCAGCCGCCCAATTTCTCCCCTGCTGCCACGTGGTGGGTCGTTGTTAAGAATGGATGGTTCTTCTTGACTGAAGAGTACCTGCAAAGAGCTATAAAAGGAGGTCAAGGGGGAAGGAGAACAACAAGCTTGGAAGCGTAGAACTCTCCATCTCAACGCAGTTTCTCTCCATTTTCTATCCCGTTTGTTGGAGTGAAGGAATCAGCTTTTGGCACCGATAATCTGAGAGGAAGAAGAGAAGATGCTTCTTCTCTTCTGATTGGATTCATCCCCAAACAACGCTAACCTTCCCCTTCATCCGAGGCGCTTGCGGCGAGGAGTTCACGCGTACATTTACATCGCTTTCTAATGCTTTCTGTCTTCCATTTCTCTACTGGTTGCTGTCATTTGCTTCTGTTTGCTACATTATTTCAATTCGCCTTCATTTGCTTAGTCTTTACTGTTTTACAGTCTTTGCACATTACGCTTTGAATCTTACTTAATAGAGGAATCATTCACAACTTTGCAAGCTTTTATCTCGCTTTCTGTCTTTCCTTGCTTCCATTTCAGTACTGTCAATCATGCTAAATCAACCTAATCTTCCCAACTCCACATCATCCATGAGTAACTAATCACCCAAGAATCTGCTAATGATGAATCTATAGGTAGAAATACGTGAATTTAGCATGTAGGATAGCTTCGAATGCATTGAATGTATGTGTACTTCATCCCACGGGCAATTTCGATTGGCCATCCATTTTGTCTAAAGAACTCCTAACCTCCAGAAGGAGTAAGAGTTCAGAGTCGTCCATTCATGCTAGCCTTTCATGGTAGCCAGAAAACGACCTAGGAATAGGCGTTTTCCTAGCACAATTCAATAACTTGCTTATATAAACAGATGCTTAAGTCTTACTTGGATATGAGTGAACTAAAGGATCTAATGCATGTAATCGAGAGATGCATGAGAATGAGTTAAATTGATGCATGGTAAGTTGAGCTACTGCTGAATAATCGTATGAAAAAGCCTATAGAGGAGTCGTTAGTTGACCTTGTTTCCCCATCTCACCCTTAAAACGCTGCTAATTTCATTGCTAGATAATTGATGTCTGCGCAATTCTATAAGTCTGTTTTTTTTCCTTAGCCATTTTTCCAGTCTTTTACCTATTGCGATTTTATTGCTGGAACATTGTTGAGTCCGCAATTCTTCTTCCTCTACATTCAAGTTCATCTCTCTACTTGCTTTCGTTTATGCTTGCAGATCTCGTATATTTTTCATTAGTTAGGCACATTAATTTTCAATTCACCCCATTTAAACCACCCTTTCTAATTTAGCATCTCACCTCGTTAGTAACTAAGAATAAATCTCTGTGGGAAATCAAATGAAAAAATACTTATTACTTGCTACAAGACCATGTATGCTTGCATGTTCTGAGTGCTCTCGCATCGCATTTTTATTTACACACTGAGCACGCAACAGTCAGCAACTACCTCTTCTTCCCTCTTGATGATGAAGAAACCAGTAGCTGCCTCCTCTTCTTCGATGCTTCTTCCCCAAAAGAGAATGTTCTCTCGGGTTTTTCCTTTTAAGATCTTGGAAATTGGAGCTTTCTCTTCAATGGCGTTCCTATCGAATTCTATCTCACCCTTTTCTACTTATACCACAAGGGTTTCTCATGATTTTGCCCTAAAATGGATGATGAAATTCTATTGGCTGCCTGAAAATGGAAAAATCAAGTTGGTTTGTACGACAGTGGACAAAAACTAGCAGCCCACGTGCTCAGGACAATTTTCGCGTTGGTTTTACTCTTCCGAAATGCCTTCAGCAATTCCAAAGATCCCAGCTTTGCGCTCCTTTTGCTTCTACGAGGTCTTATTTAGATACAAACCTGATTTTAGACACAAAGATCTTATTTAGATACAAATCAAGCCTCAATATTTATAACTTTCGCATAAGCACTCACAAGCATAATCTAATTCTTTTGCAACACAACCCTAAATCACAAGTCTTTTCAAGCAATTACTCAATTCCGACTCTAATTCTTTTTATTACTCATCACATTTAAAGCATCTACATCATCTGCTCATATTCTCCTATTAGGCTCTACCGAATCATCAGACCAACGATAATTTGTGGCTGATATTTTTTCTAAGATTTCGTAAGCCTCATCGTAACTCTTGGATAACATAGACCCTTTAGCTGAAGAATTTAGCCCTTGTCTTGTGCTAGGATTACAACCTTTGAAGAAAACTTCAATCTGAATACACCCTGGAATGTCGTGGTGTGGACACTTACTCAGTAAGTCCTTGTAACGCGTCCACGCCTCGTGTACTGACTCATTCTCACTTTGTTTAAACTTAATGATGTCATCTCTAAAGTTTGAATTCCTATCAGGGGAAAAATACTTCACCAAGAATTTCTCAGCTAAATCTGTCCAATTAGCTATTGATCCTGAGGGTAGAGAGTTTAACCATGTCTTAACCTTATCCCGAAGAGAATATGGAAACAAATAAAGACGCAAAGCCTCTTGCGTGACTCCGGAAATAACGAAAGTATCGCTAACTCCAAGGAAGTTTCGCAAGTGGTCATGTGTTTCTTCATTTTCTATCCCATAAAACTGGCCTACTGTGGAAAGCATCTGAAACATCACAGGTTTCAACTCAAACGAGTGAGTTGTGATCTCAGGCTTGATTATGCTAGGGTTTAACTCTTCAGGCATTGGCACTAAGTAACTCAAAATGGCACTATCCTTGTCGTTAGATATATCGATGGGATTTATAACGACTTCTGCCCTATTTGACTCTTCCATTGGTTGTATATTTCCAGCTGGTTCAGGTGTGGTTGGTTCTTAGGTGCTAATGGAGTCGGGTTCCTATTTTTATTTTTCATGTTTTCTGCGGCTTCCCTTTGCTCTAACAACCTAATCCTAAAGGATCTCTCAGGTTCTGGGCATAAAGATTGAATGTTACCTCTTAGCTAGCCATGGATGCAAGGGGAAGGAAGAAATCCGTGGAGAGCTTCCCAAACTCATTTAATGGAGGTTACAATAGCCAAAAATGTAAGAAAATTCGTCTCAAAATTGTCAAGGGGAAGAAGAATTCCCTAAATTTGGAAAAATTCCGATTTATACCCAAAACAGCGTCAGACAAGCGCCTAGGCGCTGCACACTGTGCAATCGAGGAATGCGCGTGCATCGCGACAGTGCCAAGGCGCTAACCTCTCGGGTCTGGGAGGTTCTCGAGCACCTAGGCGCTGCGCGCCAGCGCTCGGGCGCTATGCTCTCGGGTCTGGGAGGTTTTCTGGCGCCAACGCTCGGGCCCTGGGCCTTCTGCCCTGATGTTCTGTTGGGCGCCTAGGCGCTAGCCTCTCAAGTTTAGCCTTCATTTTTCATCTTTAGCCCCTCCAAGCTCTACTTGGCTTCTCTCTTTGATCCGAACACTTCCCGAAGCTCCTAAAATGCCCGATTTAGCTCCGAAACTCATGAATGGACTTCCCGAGCTCTTCACCGCGAAACAGTTGTAATAAAGGCAAATTAACTAATATTAAGCACGACATTTAGCTGGATTTAAGGCTATAATAATAGCTCTATTTTAGAGCTATCAAAATACCCCCGACATGAATCTTGCTAGTCCTCGAGCAAGGTATACTTTGATTTATTTTATAAGAATAGACTTGCATGCTGACGACTCGAATCTCAATACTTGCAAAAACAAGATAATGATGGTAACGGAAAACAATCAAGTGTATGCATACATTGCGAACATTTCAAAAGATTAACTCCTATTCCCTCACGTGTGTGTGTGATGCTTAGTGGCAAAGAGATTTTTTAACTTAATAAAAATTTCTCTAATGTTCAGGTTGTCGAGACCCGCCAAAATAACATTTCTAAATCCGATACAACAGAGCTTTGCAGCTAGTGGTAGTCGGGTGTCGAACCACAAGGAACCAAAATTATTTCCTCTTAATTAACTTCTATTTGTTTTTAACAAAACTCAAATTAAAACAGTAAAATAAAGGGGGAAAACGCTAACGGAGAATTAAACTAAAACAGAAAAATTGCTAACGGAAAAATAAAATCAAATGCGAGAAAAATAAATGCAAGAAAAATAAACGGAACACGTGCTCCTAATTTGAGTGTCGAGATTGGTTGTTGATGTAGTTCGGATCATAGACACAAAATATACTTAGCCGGTTTTTGTTAACACTCACGCACATTAAAAGACCCAATTAAAACAAGTGCTCCCATGCTTTAATTAGAACTAATAATCTCAATTAATTAGAAAAGAGGTGACGACTCTAGACTATGCTTCGCTAATAATTCTAACTTAGGGGCGATCGCTCTCCCAAATTAGGATTAGTCGCGAGCGACGGGTATTCATGCGACGAGCCAATTGATGAAATCTCTATCAATGGGACTCGATTTTATTCTATCTCTATAATTTATAGACAACCCAAACAAATGTGGCCACATTTAATTCAGAATGCTAGATTTAATTACTCAAAACATGAAGTGCGATCGCTAAGTCATGGATTTTTAATCGAACCAACACACAATTAACTAAACGGGTGTCAATCATTAAGAAAATCATGCTGGACATTAAGAACGATGCTAGAGATGAATTGAATGCTAGAACAAGCCAAGAAAATGATAAAAAGAACAGATCTCACCTAATACATCAACAACACAAACCCTAGACCCAAATTAGAGCACTTACCTTAGTTGCCCGTGGTGAAATCCAAGAGAAATCAACTTAAAATGTATTAGAATGGGTAAGAATAATGTTTTGGCTCAAGAATCGAGCTCTACAACAAAAGGGGGCGGAAGAATTGAGAGAGAATAGGAAAGAATGACCTAAAAACAGCAAAAACGGACTTAAATACCCATTTCTGCGTCAGGCTAGTGCCTAGGCGCCATAAGTCAGCGCCTAGGCGCCGCGGGGGCGCGCGCACAGAATCGGGACAGCGCCTAGGCGCCATAAGTCAGCGCCTAGGCGCTGAGCCCTCTGGAAAATTAACAAAATTGGGAATTTCTTGACTTTTAAGGACGGGCGTTTTTGACTTTAGATGACGGGTATTTTGCGTCAGGGAAGGGTGCGCGCGCTGGGGCGAGGCGAGGCGTGGGCACGCGGACACGGGCGAGCGGCGCGCGCGGACTTACGGTGACGGGCGCTCGGGCGAGGGCGAGGCGAGGCGCGCGCGCGGACTTACGATGACGGGCGGGCGAGCGGTCGAGGGCGAGGCGAGGCGGCGCGCGCGGACCTACGATGACGGGCGCGCGGGTGTCTGGCCGTCTAGGCGTGGGCGCGCGCGTCTGGCTCCGATGGGTGCCTGGGCGCTGGCCTCTCGGGTCCAAGCCCAATTTTGGGTCGTTTTTGCTCCCGAGCTCCGTTTGGCCTATCTTTTTGACCCGAACACTTCCCGAAACCTCTTAAATGACCGTTTTAGCCCCGAAAATCATAAATGGACTTCCCGAGCTCTTCGCCACGAAAACACCTATAATAAGGCAATTTAACTAAATTAAACATGGCATTTAGCTAGATTTGAGGCTAAAATTATAGCTCTATTTTAGAGCTATCAAAATACCCCCCACCTGAATCTTGCTAGTCCTCGAGCAAGGAACACTTAGATTTATCTCATAAGAATAAGCATGCATGTTGACGACTCTAATCTCAATACTTGCAAAAACAAGATAATCATGCTAACGGAAAACAATCAAGCATATGCATAAATTGTGAATATTTCAAAATATTAACTCCTATTCCCTAACGTGTGTGTGTGATTAGCGCCTCCTATCCTAGCTTCCATAGACCCGGAACCACCTTAATCGATCCTAATACTCATCTTCCCCCTATTTCTGGCAATAAGAACAGTCTAATGGTTTTCAATGTCGGAAAGAATAACAAAACAAAAGGCCTAACTACATTTTTTTTTTCATCTTTTCTTTTCTTGAGAGCCTAACACGTCAAGCTTTTATTTCGCTTCACGTTTTTAAGGACTAGTGCTCACTTCCGTTAGTTGCCTTTTCATGCAGTGGCAACCGTGGGTTACACGATCGCCCCTGGTTACACGGGCAACACAAGAAGGAGGAGCACCTCAAATTATATTTCAAACATGCTCTTACTCTCAATGAATTTTTTACAGGCACATAGCTTTGCTAAATCAAATGATTCATTATAAATTCTAACATATCAAGCCTCCCTAAAGGTACCTTTCGGGGTGACAACGAGTTTTGAGACCAAATAAAATTATTCTAAGCCTACAGAACTAAGAGTAAGAGGTCTACGTGCTCAGTGAATGTAGGGGAATAATCGAAATTTTTTTAAAATATGCTCAAAATATGCATACATTCTTATGGCTTCCTCGCAATGCACAATATTTTAAAATATGCTCAAAATATGCATACATTCTCATGGCTTCCTCGCAATGCACAATTATGGAGTATTTACAAACAAATCACAGAAAGTCCTCATCGGACAACATGCATTCAGATTCCTAAACATCTCAAAATCACAGTATGACATTCTCAAGAACTACAACGAAGTCCGAATATACATTCTACCCCCACCTAAAAGACTGCATTGTCCTCAATGCAGCTAATCCCACAGATAAACAATGATAACGTCAAAAATTAAAGGGAACAGAAACCTCCCCTGAATTTTTGCGGGATCGGTGAGTAGGGATGCGCAACCTCGTCTTCAAAATAGATCCAAAATGCAAATCATCTCTCGCTTATTACCTAAGAAAGCAAGAAAAAGTTAAGCTAGGAAAACAAAAACTAAAAGTAAAGACAAAAATTGAAATACTCATGGGTTGCCTCCCAAGAAGCGCAAATTTTTAACGTCGTTATGCTCGACGTGTCCTCCACTCTGTCAGGGTACATAGAAATTCTCGTACTTCTTCGACCCCTTCTTCCTTGAATCAACAAAGCCTGCTAAGAGAAGCAAGCTCTTCGACTTTTGGAGGCAGCCGGACAGAGTTGTTATTTTTTTGGTATTTTTAATATATGGGAAAAATAAAGACTCTACAGACTCAAACAAAATGAAAGGAGACTCAACTGACTCAACAAAAATAAAAGACTCGACAGACTTAGGAGAAGAAGGAAGAAAGCATGCATCAATAGAGGATTTAACAGGAAACAAAACAGATAGAGGTTTGTCAGCCTCAAACTCTATCACCTGAACATCCTCCTCGGGACTAGGCTCGGTGTCTTCCTTAATCTCACCGATCTCATCTTCGCATGGCAGAACATTCTCAAGCTCTTCCTTGCGATCTGGGTGCAATTCCTCGAGCATAGAATCAATCTGCTCTCTCATTCTTTCAACACTAAGGTCGTTGCGCAGAGGAAATTGTTTTAGAAGCTCGGGGACCTCTTGGGCGGGGTAGGTTTCAAGAAGGCCGATTTGTGGCGACTCAGGACATGTGTAGGAGGTATGACCCCCAACCGAGCAAACACAACATTTTGCTCTTGCCTGCGTTTCACTGATTGACGTCCACCAAACCTCGGAGAACAGCTTGCGCATTTGACTCGGAAATCCTTTTATTGCCCTCAATGTCCTTCTAAGCCCCTCATCTCTCCAGGAAACATTTGCTTGCTCTAGACAATCAAGCTCGCTGCATCCCCTCTCGAAATCAAGAGTGATCTCTTCAGCTTCACGCCTTGAAGCTATCACCCAATCTTCCAAGCGAACACCTGCCATACTAAAACAAGAAGACACAAGAAAAGGAAAATATTTTTGTGGTTTTTAAACAAATAAAATTTAACTAAGAGAATCTAATTCGTTCCCCGGCAACGGCGCCAATTTTGGCAAAGAGATTTTTTAACTTAATAAAAATTTCTCTAATGTTCAGGTTGTCGAGACCCGCCAAAATAACATTTATAAATCCGATACAACAGAGCTTTGCAGCTAGTGGTAGTCGGGTGTCGAACCACAAGGAACCAAAATTATTTCCTCTTAATTAACTTCTATTTATTTTTAACAAAACTCAAATTAAAACAGTAAAATAAAGGGGGAAAACGCTAACGGAGAATTAAACTAAAACAGAAAAATTGCTAACGGAAAAATAAAATCAAATGCGAGAAAAATAAATGCAAGAAAAATAAACGGAACACGTGCTCCTAATTTGAGTGTCGAGATTGGTTGTTGATGTAGTTCGGATCATAGACACAAAATATACTTAGCCGGTTTTTGTTAACACTCACGCCCATTAAAAGACCCAATTAAAACAAGTGCTCCCATGCTTTAATTAGAACTAATAATCCCAATTAATTAGAAAAGAGGTGACGACTCTAGACTATGCTTCGCTAATAATTCTAACTTAGGGGCGATCGCTCTCCCAAAATAGAATTAGTCGCGAGCGACGGGTATTCATGCGACGAGCCCATTGATGAAATCTCTATCAATGGGACTCGATTTTATTCTATCTATATAATTTATAGACAACCCAAACAAATGTGGCCACATTTAATTCAGAATGCTAGATTTAATTACTCAAAACATGAAGTGCGATCGCTAAGTCATGGATTTTTAATCGAACCAACACACAATTAACTAAACGGGTGTCAATCATTAAGAAAATCATGCTGGACATTAAGAACGATGCTAGAGATGAATTGAATGCTAGAACAAGCCAAGAAAATGATAAAAAGAACAGATCTCACCTAATACATCAACAACACAAACGTTAGACCCAAATTAGAGCACTTACCTTAGTTGCCCGTGGTGAAATCCAAGAGAAATCAACTTAAAATGTATTAGAATGGGTAAGAATAATGTTTTGGCTCAAGAATCGAGCTCTACAACAAAAGGGGGCGGAAGAATTGAGAGAGAATAGGAAAGAATGACCTAAAAACAGCAAAAACGGACTTAAATACCCATTTCTGCGTCAGACTAGCGCCTAGGCGCCATAAGTCAGCGCCTAGGCGCCGCGGGGGCGCGCGCACAGAATCGGGACAGCGCCTAGGCGCCATAAGTCAGCGCCTAGGCGCTGAGCCCTCTGGAAAATTAACAAAATTGGGAATTTCTTGACTTTTAAGGACGGGCGTTTTTGACTTTAGATGACGGGTATTTTGCGTCAGGGAAGGGTGCGCGCGCTGGAGCGAGGCGAGGCGTGGGCGCGCGGACACGGGCGAGCGGCCAAGCGGCGCGCGCGGACTTACGGTGACGGGCGCTCGGGCGCTGAGGCGGAGCGGGCGAGGGCGCGCGCGGACACGGGCGAGGGCGAGGCGAGGCGGCGCGCGCGGACCTACGATGACGGGCGCGCGGGCGTCTGGCCGTCTGGGCGTGGGCGCGCGCGTCTGGCTCCAATGGGCGCTGGCCTCTCGGGTCCAAGCCCAATTTTGGGTCGTTTTGGCTCCCGAGCTCCGTTTGGCCTATCTTTTTGACCCGAACACTTCCCGAAACCTCTTAAATGACCGTTTTAGCCCCGAAAATCATAAATGGACTTCCCGAGCTCTTCGCCACGAAAACACCTATAATAAGGCAATTTAACTAAATTAAACATGGCATTTAGCTAGATTTGAGGCTAAAATTATAGCTCTATTTTAGAGCTATCACTTAGCGCCTCCTATCCTAGCTTCTATAGACCCGGAATCACTTTAATCGATCCTAATACTCATCTTCCCCTTACTTCTGGTACTGAAAACAGTCTAACGACTTTTCAATGTCGGAAAGAGCATCAAAACAAAAGGCCTAACTATTTTCTTCTTTATTTTATTTTCTTTTCTTTTCTTTTTCCGAGAGCCAAACACGTCAAGCTTTGAATTCGCTTCACGTTTTTAAGGACTAGTGCTCACTTCTATTAGCCACCCTTTTATGCAGGCGCAATCGTGGGCTACACGATCGCCCCTGGTTACACGGGCAACACAAGAAGGAGGAGCACCTTAGGAATTATTACCAACATGCTTTGAATCTCTCTCTCTATATATATATATATATTTTGCAAATAGCTTTGCTAAAAAAAATGAGTCATTACAAATTCTAACACGTCAAGCCTCCCTAAATGCACCTTTCGGGGTGACAACAAGGTTCCAGACCAAATAAAATAACTCTAAGCCTACCGAACTAAGAGTAAGAGGTCTAAGTGCTCAATGAATGCAAGAGAGTAATCAATTTTTTTTTTTTTAAAATAGGCTCAAAATATGCATACATTCTCATGGTTTATTCGAAATGCGCAATTATGAAGTATTCACAAGTAAATCACAGACAGTCCTCATCGGACAACATGCATTCAGATTCTCATACATCTCAAAATCAGAGTATATCATGCCACTACAACAAATTAGACCTAAGATGACAATTGTGAAAATATCTCCAACATACGAGGGCGGTTTTTAAAAATCCGCGCTCATTTTCATTTTATTTTTTTTAGGAAATAAAACATATAAGGGCGGTTAAAAACCGCCATTATAGGTGATCTTTTAATGGCGGTTTTCCCCCGTCATCTATTCCTCGAAAATGACAAACCGAGGATTCCAAAACGACGTCGTTTCATTAATCCATCAAAACGACGTCGTGTTCATTTGAACCGCCATCGTAAGTCTGAAACAAAACGACGTCGTTTTTCTTCAAACCGCCATCTTAAGTCGGAATCAAAACGACGTCGTTTTGTTTCATCACTAAAAGTCAAATCTGGGATTTTAAAACGACGTCGTTTTGAATTTTAAATCAAAACGACGTCGTTTTCGTGTGGAACCGCCATCTTAAGTTTGGATAAAAACGACATCGTTTTGATGTAAACCACCATCTTAAGTTTAAATCAAAACGACGCCGTTTTGAACTAAACCTAAAGACCAAACGGGGACTTCAAAACGACGTCGTTTTGATTCCAACCGCCATCTTAAGTCTGAATCAAAACGCCGTCGTTTTGATTCAGCCCTAAAACCCACCTGAAGCCCCGATTTTTCATCATTCTTTCTCTTTGCTCAGCAGCCTTCGCAAGCTTGGAGGTTGACGACGACGGCGGACGGTGACGACTGCGTTGACGGTGGTTGTTGACGGTGCTGACGGCGGTTGTCGTTTGTGGTCCTTGCACAAACGACAAAAATTGTTTGGTGGTCCCGGCTTAAACGAAAAAAAAAATTTGGTGGTCCCGGCGCAAACGACAAGGTTAGTATTTTGGTTGGATTTTTAATGAATAAGCATTTTGGTTGAGACAAAGTTAGTATTTTGGTTGGATTTTTTTTAATAAGCATTTTGGTTGAGATTGATGAGGATAATTTAGTTGAAATTATTATTTTTTTATTCATTTAATCTCAATTTAGTTGTATAATTTAATAATATAAATGAAAATTTATATATAAACTAAATTTGTTGTTACAAATTGTTTTTAGAAAACTTGAGTACAAAATAAAAATAAAATTACAACATAAACAAATTTAACTTGGAACTTTAATAAAGATTGGATAAAATATTATTTTGGTCACTATATTTTGTGTTTCTTCTTAGTCCTTGTACTTTCAAATACTCATATTTGGAACTTTAATAAAATGAAATCGAATGTATACGGACCAAAATGGTATTTTATAGTACATCATATAAACTAGTAAATCTTTGTAATTTTGTTCTCATGCCTCATATAATTAACATAATTATCTTAGAAAGTAGCTTTAGAGAATAACATCCATCTAAACACTTAAGAAATATAAAGTCAATAATTCATTAAATTAAAGTAGAGCACTAACTTAACTAATCAACTTATCCAAACTTATAAACATAATCACTAAAGTAAACTATCTTTTCAAAACTAAACTAATAGATTGACGGAAAAACATGAACTTAAAAATTAAAATTAACTTCAACTTTTCAAACTAATGAATTTTTAACATCAAAACTTAATTTAGAGAGAAATTATAAACATAATAACTAAACTAACTATTCAAAATTAATGAACTAATTAACAAGTTGAGAGGTCGGTGTGAGTCAAACAAACAAGATTATAAACTCATAAACCAAATTATGGTGTCAACTTGAGCTCCACTTAAAAGCATTTGCCTTTGAATAATTGTTCAACTCAAAAAAAAAAAAAAATGGTTAATATTATGTTCATATTAGTGATATTTTGTTCATGTTTTTTTATTGAAGAAAGAATGGAAGTAGTAGATTGACTAAATAATATACTAAGTATTTTTTTTTTTTTTTTTTTTTTTTTTTTTTTTGTAGATAATATCTTGTTATAAATTTTTCCATATGGATAAGTCATGGATGGACAATGATAGGTTGTCAAATGAGTACAACTTAGGTGTTGAAAACTTCATTCAAAATGGATTACGTCATTTCAAAGGGTCAAATTTCATGTGGTGTCCATGCTTAAAGTGTGCAAACACACTTAAACAAGATGCTAACACAGTTAGAGACCATTTGTTTGTCCATGACATTGATAAGAGTTATAAGACATGGTTTTTGCATGGTGAAGAAGTACCTATTAAGGATGAAGACGAAAGTGTTCATAATTTTGGTAAAGGAGCTTGTGATGAAAATGATATAAGAAACACAACTGACTTGTTTGAAGCTGCACAAGACTATTTTACAATTGAAGGTACAAAATTTGACAAATTATTGGGTGATGCACAAAAGCCATTGTATTTGGGTTGTAAATGTTTTACTAAGATTTCTGCATTATTGAAATTATATAACTTGAAAGCCAAATACGGATGGAGTGATAAAAGTTTCACAGAGTTATTAACATTAGTACATGATCTACTACCAAATCCGAATGAGATTCCAACTTCTTTGTATGAAGCAAAAAAGACACTGTGTACTCTCGGAATGGATTATAAGAAGATTCATGCATGTGTCAATGATTGTGTTTTGTTTAGGAAGGAACTTTCAGATGCAAATTCATGCCCAATTTGTAACACATCTAGATGGAAGCTTCGTAAGAATTCAGATGAAGTTAAGAAAGGTGTTCCAACAAAGGTTATGTGGTACTTTTCCCCAATCCCCCGATTCCAACGAATGTTTCGAAGTGCAGAGACATCAAAGTTGTTAACTTGGCATGTTGGAGGAAGGAAAAATGATGGGTTTTTGCGACATCCTACAGACACGCCATCTTGGAAATTAATAGACAACCTGTGGCCAAATTTTGGTTCTGAGTCAAGAAATCTTCGTTTAGCTATCTCAACTGATGGAATTAACCCTCATGGCAACCTGAGTAGTAGATATAGTTGTTGGCCAGTTATAATAGTTATTTATAACCTTCCACCCTGGTTGTGCATGAAACGAAAGTTTATGATGCTGACTACATTAATATCTGGTCCGAAACAACCTGGAAATGACATTGATGTATACTTGGGTCCATTAATTGATGACTTGAAGAAACTGTGGATTGATCGGGTTGCTTGTTTTGATGCATTTTGAGATCAAACATTCATCTTGAAAGCTGTGCTATTGTGGACCATAAACGACTTTCCAGCATATGGAAATCTATGTGGTTGTACTGTAAAAGGTTATCGTGCATGTCCAATTTGTGGGGAACAGACGTCCCGTATTCGATTGGTAAACGGAAAAAATGGCATACCTTGGACATCGACGATATTTACCTCGTTATCATCCCTTCCGAAGGGAGAAAAAGACTTTTAATGGACATCAGGAGTTTGAGTTAGCACCAAATCCATTGTCTGGAGATGAAATCTATGCTACAATCAGTAACATTAACACTATATTGGGTAAACAGACTGGAAAACAAAATTCAGATGAACTTTCAAGTAGTTACTGGAAGAAAAAGTCTATTTTTTTCGAGTTAGACTATTGGAAGAAGTTGCATGTAAGACATTGTTTGGATGTAATGTGGTAGAGCACTGTTACGTCTCCAAAAGTGACCTTTTTTGGACTTATTTATCTTAGAAAGATGTACACTCTTAGGTGTTTTTGATAGGATTTAGCTTAAACCTATGCTTATATATGAGAATTAAAAGAAGGTAGCTAAATTAGGACTTGTGTGCAAAAGGAAAGAAAAGGAATGAAAACCGAAGTTAAAAGAAGGAAAAATGCGCATTGAAGCAGCATTGCGGAAACATTGCTAAAACCGCAATGTTTCAAGTGAAATCCGTAAGTTGACTGATCTTTTTCTGTTATTTTCCGTTATTTCAGGGATTCGTTCTTTCTCCTCCATCCATTTTGAAGTACGACGTTGAGGATGGATGGTTCTCCTTGGCCCAAACGCACCTACAAATTACTATAAAAGGGGGTCAAAGTAGAGGGTTTGATCATCATCCGAAAGCGTAGAAGTCTCTTCGCAGCTCCATCTTTTCTCCTGTTTTTCTTCTCCGTCTGTTGATTCATCCAAGCAAGGCTATCCTTTCTCTCCCTTCAGCCGAGGCGGTTGCGACGAGGCGTTCAAGCTCAATTACTGCTTTCTGTCTTTTATTTCTCATTTCCAGCACTGTTTAGTTGTTGTTTCTTTTCTATTAGTTAGTTCATCTCATTTCGTTTCTTTCTGTCTTTAAGTTAATCACTTTGAGTTTCCCTTTGTTCATTCAAACAATTGATTAATCAAAGCACAATTCATTCTTTCACAGTTTCTTGTCTTTGCGATTTACTGTTTTGCTTCGCTGTTTTACGTTTATTTCTCTTCTGAGCATGCCTACTTTATCTAATATTTCTGTTCTCTCTATATCCATGAGTAGCTAAGTCACATAGGGGCATGCTAATGACAATACTATAGGCTAAAAAACGTGAACCAAGCATGTAGGATAGCTCTCGAAGCATTGATTGTATGTAAGCTTCATCCCACGGGCAATTTCGATTGGCCATCCATTTTGTCCGAAGAACTCCTAACCTTTGGAAGGAGTAAGAGTTCAGAGTCATACACTCATGCTAGCATTTCAAGGTAGCCAGAAAATGACCTAGGAATAGGCGTTTTCCTAGTACAAACCATAACTTTCTGCTTTAACAAGATGCTTAAGACCTTACTTGGACATGAGTAAACTAAAGAATCTAATGCATGAAATCGGAAGATACATGAGATTGAGTTAGTTTGATGCATAGTGAGTTGATCCAATGCTTGAGAATCGTGAGAAAATACCTATAGAGGAGTCGTTAGTAGCCCTTGTTTCTCCATTTTACACACTTTCGCTGTTAGTAACATTGCGGTAGAATTGCTGTTCTCGCAATTCTGCTAAGTTAAAAATTCTGCTTGACTACTTTTCTCTTCGTTTATTAATTCTTTCTCTTTACATTTTGCGTTTACCATTGACTTGCACTTGTTTATGTTGCTACCTCTTATATATTCAACAATAAATAGGAATTTTAAAACCAAGTCTACCCCTTCAAATCCACCCATTCTTTCTTAACTTTACACTTCACGAGTAGCTAATAATAAATCTCTGTGGGAAAACGAATGAAAAAATACTTACTACTTGCTATAAGATCATGTATGCTTGCATGTTCTGAGTGCTCTCTCTCTCTTATTGCTTATTTATTTTAACACATTGAGCACGCAACAAGTTTTTGGCGCCGCTGCCGGGGATTTAGTTTAGTGAAAACGAAGTTTGTTAAGTTTGAAACACCAAGTTTATTGTCTATTGAAGCTGATCTATTTTCATTTCTTTTGCAGGTACCATTGGGTTAGTTTATGAATGAGCCTTCAAGTAGTGATCTAGAGTTCAACCCTGAGCCTGAGAGATTATTTAAGGCTAGAAATAGAGCCAAGAAACGTCTCTTTAAACAACCCCCTTTACCTCAAATAATTGCTGAAACCGCAGGGTCTCCGCAATCCTCTCAAGAAGAAATGGATAGATTAGTTCCAAATCCGGGGACCTGTCACTCGCAATCCCATCGAAATAGCGAATGATAAGGATAGTGCCATTCTCTCATACCTAGTACCTATGCCTGAGGAGCTGAACCCCAGCATAATCCGCCCTGAAATCACTGCCAACTCATTCGAGTTAAAGCCAGTGATGTTCCAAATGTTGTCCACTGTGGGAAAATTCTTTGGAGTGGAAAATGAGGATCCCCACAACCATCTTAGAAACTTCCTAGGAGTCAGTGATACATTCATCATCCCTGGAGTTTCCCAAGAAGCCTTGAGGCTCTACCTCTTCCCTTACTCTTTGAGGGACAAAGCAAAGACGTGGTTAAACTCATTACCCTCTGGATCAGTCCTCAATTGGACAGACTTGGCGGAGAAATTCCTAGTTAAATACTTCCAACCTGATAGGAATTCTACCTTTCGTGATGATATAATCAAGTTCAAACAAGCTGAGAATAAGTCTCTTCACGAAGCTTGGACAAGGTTCAAGGACCTTCTTCTCAAATGTCCACATCATGGCATCCCATGGTGTATCCAAATAGAGGTCTTTTTCAAAGGATGCAACCCCAGCACCAGACAAGTGCTAAATTCATCTGCTGGTGGTTCCATGCTGTCCAAGAGTTATAATGAAGCCTATGAGATCTTGGAGAAGATCTCAGCATCTCACTGTAGGTGGTCAGATGATCCAGTTGAGCCAACTAGAGCTCAAGACAAGGACGCACTCAATGCCATGAGTAGCCAAATAAGCGCCCTGACCAACCTAGTCAAGCAAATGACTCAAGCCAATCTCCAAACTAGTGTCAACACCGCCACAACCATGTCAATGGGCACCCAACCAAGTCAAGGTGAGACACTTATCTGTGGATTCTGTGGGGAAGGGTGGTAGCGATATTTTTGAACTATCGCTATAAATTCAAGCTGTCGAGGCTTGCCAAAATAAATTTATAATGCCTATTGCCAAGGCTTTGCAGCCAGTGGTAACAGGGTCGATCCAAGGAATAGGAGAGTTGAATTTACTAATGAAATTGGGATTTGATCGATTAATTGGTAACGGGGGGTTTTAATCATGCAAAGAAATCAATACGAAAGCTAACGGAAGAAGGAAATAATATGTAGAAAACGTGTGCACGGTTTGGGGAGTCTCGGGGTCAATTGTTAGACAAATACAACTTATCATTTAATTCTAATAACATGGAATTCAGTTTACTAAGCACGCGGACGACTACCAGAGAAGCCCCAAAGTAGCCGACTTCATGGATTTTAATTAGGCCACACAGTCCTAATTACACGTTATCTAATCCCACATTAAGATGATCAGTCCTAAGATGAATTTAGACAGTCACTAGCTAACCGCGACGAACATTCGGGCGTGAATTCTAATTGCTAGTAGGTTGCCCGCAAACGCCGTATGCAACCAACAATTATCCTACCCGACCCGATACTTCGATTTAGTTCTATTTACCTGTGTTACTTAGTCGAGCAGTGAGAGGCACGACATCGCTACTCTTTAACATACACAACATGCGAAACTATCCGAGTGTCAATCAACATAATTTAGCATGCGCGTTGGATTAAGCAAAGTAAATAAATGCTATGTAAACAGAACCAATATGCAAATTCATACTCAGATTATCAAAGCAATAATGTCTAACAAAATTCCCCTAAACAAAATCCCAAACCGTCACCCTTACCTTAGCCGCTCATGGCGCGGATTGTCAATCCCGCTCCACCAACGACCATGGAGAGTTCATCTACCTATTACAAATGGAGAGTGGAGCTCTCAAACATGCCAACAATGGCGGAGCTCCACGAAATATAGAGAGAAAACGGAGAGGAAGGAAACAAAAATCGTCCAAATCGGTTGAGAGATGAAGAAGATGAAGCTTGGAGAAGAATTCCCAAAAAAAGTGCAGAAAAATCGTCTTTTAGCTACTGCCTTCGTCGTAGCGTCGAGACGCTAGGCCAGCGTCTCGACGCTAGGCCAGCGTCTCGACGCTGTGCCCTAAGTGATCCGCGCGCGCGCGCGCTGGCGTCGCGACGCTAGGCCAGCGTCGCGACGCTGCCCCGATGAATTTCCAGCGCGCGCCTCCTCCGAAGCGTCTCGACGCCAAGCAGGGTCTCGACGCCAGGGCAGCGTCGAGCTAGCGTCTCGACGCTATCACTCGACGCTTGCTCTCGGGTTTTTCCAGCGTCGAGCCAGCGTCTCGACGCTATAGCTCGACGCTGGCTCTCGGGTTTGGGGCTGATGCTTTGCCTCTCCAAGGCTGTTTTGGCCCGTTTCTTCACGGAACAAACTCCCCTCTCCCCGATGCATTCCCGGGGCGCTAAAACTCTGCTTTAAGCGCTCGAACATGCCCAATGGACGCACGAGCTCTTTGCCGCTTTTCTCCTACAAAAGAGATACATTTAATCAATTGGAAGCGGTCTTTAGCTATAATTAGGACGTATTTAATAGCTCCAAAATGGAGTTATCAAACACCCCCAACTTAAACATTGCTAGTCCTCGAGCAAGCACTACGAAAACATTGACTCTAAGGACGCGTTTACATATTTTCTAACTCAAACCTCCATGCATATTTAAAATTTGAACACGAGCATAATCATGGAAGCATTTGTTCAAGCATTAACTAGGACATATCAAAAATTAACTCTTGCCCCCTAACGTGTGTGTGTGCTAGACAACCACTCCTAAACTCACGTAAACCCGGAAAACCAACATGCAACGCACATCCCGTTTTCCCCCTACTTCTAGCGTTTAAGAACAGCTACACTTGACTTACACGAGAGAGAGAAACAAATTAAGAGACCTAATTATTTTCTCATTCTTTTTCTTTCTTTTCAAAAGTACTTTGTACTCTTTTATTTGGGTTCTTCGAACCAACTTTTCATTTCTTTTTCTTTCCTACTCGAGCTGCCTAACACGTCAAATTCATGCATAAAACTTCACGTTTTTAAGGACTAACGCTCACTTCTTTTAAGCGCTTAAAAAGAAGGAGGAGCGCCTCGAGAGGAACTTTTCTACAAAACATGCTTTTCTATTTTTTTTTACATTAGGCTAAGCACATGCTTCCTCAATTAATTAGCTACTAACTCTCATGCAACAAGCTACCTAAGGGTGCCTTTCGGGGTGACAACGAGAGTAAGCTAAACATGCGATAAACCAAGCTTACGGAATCTAGGGAGAAGTTGCTAAGTGCGCGATGAGTGCAAGGGAGCAACAGAAAAAATTAAAATTTTTGACATGAACCTAATAAACACAAAACTCATGCAAAAACTCGATTATGAACATGCTCAGAATTCCAAAATGCATTTCCTAGGCTATCACAGTCAGAAAACAGTAAACAGAGTCCCAAGCACTTCAATATCTTTATAACACTTCTCAACAAACTACACATGCATATCCATCGGACTACTCC
The DNA here is from genome assembly GCA_028017165.1 of Herpetospermum pedunculosum. Classification (NCBI taxonomy): domain Eukaryota; kingdom Viridiplantae; phylum Streptophyta; class Magnoliopsida; order Cucurbitales; family Cucurbitaceae; genus Herpetospermum; species Herpetospermum pedunculosum. The sequence goes on from CM051529.1 coordinate 48,336,873, forward strand.
ACCCCCAACTTCAAAATTTGGCATTGTCCTCAATGCCAACCAGTCAGATACATCAAAGTAAAAGGGAAGAAGAAATACACTTCCCTGACTCTTGGTGAAGCTGGCGAGGGCGAGGAAGCGGCGCACGAACGCATTAGAGCCCAAAATTGTCTTCTCATCCTCGATTCCCTAAAAAAAAAAACAGCAAGCTAATTAATACTAAAAAGCAATAAAACTAAACTAAAGCATAAAAACAGTTCAACACTCGGGTGCCTCCGAGAAGCGCAGAATTTTTAAAGTCGGTTGCTCGACTGTATTCTCTTAACAGACTCATCCATAGTCTGTAGGTGCGGGGGACGATCCATACTTGTCCAAGGCCACACCTTTTCCACCGTTCACCTGAAAAACATTTTGCACTCTTCGTGCCTCGGGCACGTGAATATCAGACATGTTAGTGCAAAAACCATCAGTATCATCCATCAAATTCAAATCAGAAATTTTAACCGAGACATGGGAACCATCCCTCAAGCGCGAGGGTAGACTCCCATTCTCATCATGCTCACAAACAACAGAAACATTCGCAACAGATTTCCCATCAAATAAAGAAAACTCATGCAAAGTGTCATCAAACTCTAACGACACGACGCCCTTATACACATCGATTTTGACCCTAGCGGTCTTAAGAAAAGGGCGTCCTAACAGCATAGAGGACGAAGCATGCAATGAACTTTCTTTCATATCTAAAACAAGGAAATCGGCGGGAAACGTCATATTCCCAACTCTAACTAAAACGTCCTCTACCTTCCCCCTAGGACAGATGCTCGACCCATTAGCCAACTGAACAGAAACATTACATTCATGCATTTCATTCAAATTCAGTTCACGATATAATGCATAAGACATAACATTAACAGAGGCTCCTAGGTCTAACATGGCGTTATGAACAATTTTACTACCTATAGTGCATGGGATAGTAAAGGTACCTGGATCGTTGCACTTTGCAGGCAACGTACCTGGGAGTATGGCAGAGACGTTCTCTTTCTTTTTCTCAGTCCCTCTGGACTTCCTTTTTGTAGTGCACCAGCTCCTTAAGAATTTTGCATATTTGGGCACTTGACTGACTGCCTCTAGGAGCGGGATATTCACCATCACCTTCTGGAAGGTTCGAAGGACCTCCTCGTCATCGGATTCCAAAGTAGGCTTCGCAAGCCTACTCGGGAATGGTGCTTTGGCAACATCCACAGGTACACTGACCTTCTCATTTCTTTTCTCATTCTGAGTATCAAGAGCAATCGGAGCGGACTCGTTCAGGCTGTCCGTGGCTTCCTTCGCAGCTCTGGTGGAAAGTGACTTCCCACTGCGCAGCTGAATGGCACTCACATTTTCACATGAGTTAACTGTAGTTTGGGAAGGAAGCTTCCCCGTGCTCTTGCTCTCGATCTTACTAATAGACACCGCCATTTGTGTCAGCTGCTTGTTCAAATTCTGCAGCTCTGCCTTATGAGAATTAAGCTCCTCGCGAGCCTCTTTTTGGAACTGGCTGGTGCTAGTCACGATGGTCCTGACCATCTCTTCAAGTGAGCTGGAGGAGCTCGAGGCTTGAGCTTGGGTGGAAGAGTTAGGCCTATCCTGGGACTGGCCTTGGAAGCGAGTTTGTCCTTCCCTGTTCCCATAGCTGAAGTTAGGATGGTCACGCCAACCGGGGTTGTAAGTGTTAGCATATGGATCATACTTCCTTGGGTTGGAAGCATACCCCCCGATTGCGTTAACCTCCGCCTCTTCGCGTTGTCCTCCAACAATTTTCTTCAACATACTACCTATCTCGGCCACCTGGGCCCTCATTTCAGACATCTCATGGCTCTGAGCCACGCTGTGCACTTGTCCTTGCCCCCTGATCCCAAACTGCTGCGAATTGGTGGCCATATTTGCAATGAGCTGCTTAGCCTCAACTGGGGTCTTGTCAATCAGTGCCCCTCCACTCGCTGCATCGATCATCTGCCTGTCGTGGGGCGTCATCCCCTCATAAAAATACTGTATGAGCAGCTGATCGGCGATCTGGTGGTGTGGGAAACTCGCGCACAGGCGCCCAAAGCGTTCCCAATACTCATGCAGGGACTCACCTACATCCTGGGTGATCCCATAAATTCTCTTTCGCAGGGTGGTGGCTAGGGATGCGGGAAAGTATTTCTCCAAAAATACCCGCTTCATATCCTGCCACGTGGTGATGGACCCGGAAGGCAAATAATACAGCCAATCCTTGGCCTTGTCCTTGAGCGTGAAGGGGAATGCCCTCATGTTCAGCTGCTCTTCCGTGACCCCTGCGGGCTTCATCCCCGCGCAGACGCAATGGAACTCCATCAAGTGCTTGTTCGCGTCCTCACCTGCATTTCCATGGAAAGAAGGTAACTGGTGAATTAAACCAGATTTCAGCTCGAAGTTACTGATAACTCCATTTTGGAGCTATCTTAATGTCCCTAATTCTAGCTAAAACCATGATTTATATTGATTAAAATGCTTCCTTGTAGGTGATTTCATGGTGAAGAGCTCGGGGAGTCCATTGATGATTTTCGGGGCTAAAAAGGTCATTTAACATGTTTCGGGAAGTGTTCGGGTCAAAACGATAGGCCAATCGGAGCTCGGGAGCCAAAACGACCCAAAAGTGGGCTAAGAGCCGAGAGGGCAGCGCCCAAGCGCCGGCGCCCAGCGCCCAGGCGCCCAACGAACGCAGCACGCGCGCGCGCCCGCGCGCGCCGCTCGCCAGCACCGCACGCCCGCGCCCAGACGGCCAGACGCGCGCGCGCCCGCGCGCGCCGCCTCGCCTCGCGCCCGCGCGCTCCGCCCGCTCCGCCTCGCTCATGTCCGCGCGCGCCCGCGCGCCTCGCCCGTGTCCGCCTCGCCCGCGCGCCCGTCATTGAAAATCAACGTGCGCCGCCAGCGTCGAGACGCTGGCCGAGCGTCTCGACGCTCCGAAGTCTGAAGCGTGATTCTGAAGATCCACCCGAGAGCAAGCGTCGAGCGCAAGCGTCTCGACGCTCGCTCGACGCCGCGCGCAGCGTCTCGACGCCGCGCGCGCGTCTCGACGCTACCCCGCGCGCGCAGCAGCCAACTTAGGGCACAGCGTCGAGACGCTGGCCTAGCGTCTCGACGCTCCGAGCTTTAAAAGCGTGAAAACGTTTATTTTGCAGCAACTTTTTCATCCTCCATCTTCTCCAAGCTTCTCCTCTCGGTTCTTCTTCATTTTCTCCGCCATTTGTGGCCTTTTGGAGCTTATTTCTTGTATATTAGCTTTGGGATGATGCCCAAAGCTTCCATGGGAGTGTTGGAACTCCAAACCTCCATGATTGGCTAAGGTACTTGTGCTTGGATTTGGGTTAATTAGGGATTTTTGCTAAGTTTCTAATGTTTTGATAATGTATGCTTAATGGTTCTGATTTGGCTTTGAGTATGTATGCATTTGTCTATCTTGCTTAATCCAACGCGCATGTTAGATTTCGACGATTGACACTCGAGTCATCTTGCATGTTGTGTATGTTAAAGAGTAGCGATGCCGTGCCTCTCACTGCTCGACTAAGTAACACAGATAGACAAAACTAAATCGGAGTATCGAGTCGTGTATGATAGTTGTTGATTGCATACAGCGTTGGCGGGCAATCTACTAGCAATTAAATTACATGTTTGAATGTTCGTCGCGGTATGTTAGTGACTATCTAGAGTCAAATTTGGGGCAGATCACCCTAATGCAACTTTAGATAATGTTTGATTAGAACTGTGTGGTCTAATTAATTTCTATGGAGCCGGTTACCTTGGGGTTTCTCGGGTAACTGACCGTGTGCATATTATAATCAATTAGCCTTACCTTAGAATTAAATGATAAATGTTAAAATGCTTAGCAAGATCCCGAAAATTCCCCAAATCCAACACTCTTCATTCTCAAGTTTATTACTTTTCCGTTAGCACTTTTCTCTACATTGCATGATTAAAACCCCCCTTTTTGTGACAACCTTACCAACTAACCTAATCACATCTTAAACAATTAATCCTCAATTTTATTCCCTCTTTGTGGTTCGACCCCGTTACCGCTAGCTGCAAAGCTAAAAGCTACGGGTTTATAAATTTATTTTGGCAAGCCTCGACAGCTTGAGTTTATAGCGATAGTTCAAAAATATCGTTACCAAAATTGGCGCCGTTGCCGGGGAGGGCAATTAAAAATGAGATTAATTTTTGTTTTTGATTAAGGTTGATTGGTTGTTTTTTTTTTTTTAAGTGAATTGTTTTTGTTTTATTTTATTTTATTTGGATAACGGTCCTCTCTTCCAAGATTTTGAAAGTTCAGGTTACACTCAGAAGAGATGGAGGTCTTGGAGAACGATAATGAGAATCGGAGAACGCCCAAGGAGTGGGCGATGGATGGCTCGCTTAGTCAACCTTTGTCTATATCATTTCCGCCGATAACAGGTAAGTTTGAGCTAAAATTTAGTTTGCTTAACTCACTTCCTTCTTTTTATGGCAAATCAGGTGAAGATCCGATCAAGCACCTTAAGGAATTCCATATGGTGTGCTCTGCGATGAAAACGAGCGAAGTAACTGAAGATCAGTTGTACTTGAGAACTTTCATTTTCTCCCTGAAGGATAAAGCGAAGGATTGGCTGCTCTACTTACCTGGGACTACCTCTACGTGGAATGGGTTGAAAATGCTGTTTTTAGACAAATACTTCCCCGCTTCGAGAGCCAGGTTCCTAAGGAAGGAGATTTACGGGATCACGCAGAAGGAAGGGGAGACCTTTGATAAATATTGGGAGCGGTTTACCCGGTTGTGCGAAGACTTCCCCCACCATCGGATCCCGGAGGCTGAACTCATTTGCTGCTTCTACGAAAGCTTGTGTGATCATGATTATAGGTTGCTTGATGCAGCTAGTGGAGGGGCATTGGTTGACAAGACTCCAGTGGAGGCTCGGCGTTTGATCTGTACTATGGCTCAGAATATGCAGCATAATGGAATTGAAGCACGTGAGCAAGCCCGCCTCCAAAGCGAAGTGAAAGAGCTCAAGGGCCAACTGTCGAAGATACACGACGGTTTGCTTAAATTTCAAGGAGACCCATCGCGAAATCGTCCCTCTGTTTCTTCTCAATCCATTGAAGGAATGTTCAAGTCCCTCATGGAAACTTATCAGGATACCAATGCGCAGTTGCGGTCGATGAGAGAAGAGATGACGGAGGTAAAGACCAGAACGAGTAGGATGGAAACTCAGGCAGCTGATTGGCCAGATGGTTTTGCACTGAAGAGTGGAAGGGATATTCCCTTGATTTCGGCGCCTGAGAATCCTTGGATACTACCCCCACACGCGAGGATGAATTCCTGTGAGCAGGTCTATTCCATCACCGCTGTTGTGGAGAAAGAGGAAGGCAAGGTTGAGCAAAAGATCGAGGATCTTGAGTCAAGAAGGAAGGAAGCTCAGTTGGGTGCACCCCCGAGCTTGAAAGGCTACATGCCCAAGGCTCCCTTCCCAAGCCGTTTGTTGCCTCCAGTTGAGAAAAAGGGGAAGCCGATTGAATGTTCCCCAAGCCATCTTGAGAATGAAAAGATGGGCAAGAATGATGAGAAAAAGAACGACATTGTCTCCGCAATTTTCCAAGGTACGCTTCCACCAAAGTGCGTCGATCCTGGTACGTTTACTATCCCATGCACTATTGGTAATAAGCTGATTGAAAATGCCATGCTAGATCTCGGTTCCTCAATTAACGTCATGTCTGCTGATGTGTTTAAAGAGCTTAAACCATGCAATTTAATTGAGTCTAATGTAGTTGTTCAACTAGCCGATCAATCTTGTGTGCGACCATTAGGGAAAATTGAGGACATTTTGGTTAAAGTGGAAGATTTGTTGTTTCCATGTGATTTCCATGTGCTTAATACGAACAAAAATTCTTTGCATGTTTCCTCTCCTATCTTACTAGGACGCCCATTTATGAAGACCGCTAAGGTCAAGATTGATGTTGATAGGGGTTCCTTTTCTGTAGGATTTGATGGAAATGTGCATGAATTTTTTATGAATGAATCGAAATCTTTTGTGTATGATGAAAATGGAAAAACAAAATCTGTGGGTTGTGTGAAGGAAGAGAATTTGACCTCGCGCTTGAGGGACTATTCTTTTGCTTCTGTTAGAAAAAAAGACTTAGACTTGAATGATAATGGTGCTGTTTTTTATTGCACTAACAATGATGATGTTCGCGTGCTCAAAGCACGAAGAGAAAAAATGTGTTTAAATGATGTTTGCAGGAACAGTGTGGACGAGGACATGTCTGGGACGTCCCCCGCGCTGTCGGAGTATGGATGAGTTCGTTGAGTGAATTCAGTCGAGCAAACGACTTTAAAAATTCTGCGCTTCTCGGAGGCACCCGAGTGTTGAACTGTTTTTCTGTCATTTAGTTTATCATTGTTTTAGTTTAAGTTTCGTAGTATACTTTAGCTTAATTTAGCTTGCTGTTTTTTTTAGGAAATAAGGAGAAGTTGAGGAAATTGGGCTCAGATAAGGGAAGCACCGCCTCTTTCCCCTCGCCAGCTTCACAAAGATCAGGGAAGTGTTGTTTTTCTTTTCCCTTTACTTTTGTGTATCTGATAGAAAAGCATTGAGGACAATGCTATCTTCTGAAGTTGGGGGTGGAATTGGATGTTCTAGATATGCATGTGTAGTTCGTTGAGCAGTGTTAATTTTGAATTTGAAGTGTTGGGACTCTGTTTATATGCTTTCTAATTATGACGATCTAGGAAGTGTCTTTTTGGAATCTGAGCATTTGCGTAATCTAGTTTTTGCATGATGGTGTTTTGCATTTATTAGGTTCATGTCAAAAATTTTAAAATTTTTTCTGTTGCTCCCTTGCATCTATCGAGCACTTAGCAACCTCGTCTTAATCTCCGTAGGCTTAGTTGATTGCATGTAGCATTAATTCTTGTTGTCACCCCGAAAGGCACCCCTAGGGTAGCTTGTTGCATGAGAGTTAGTAGTTAATTAAGCCTAATAAAAAAAAAAGCAGAAAAGCATGTTGGTTAGAAAATTCTCCCGAGGCGTTCCTCCTTTTTAAGATGCGCACTTAAAAAGTGAACGTTAGTCCTTAAAAATGTGAAGCTTAGACCCAAGCTTGACATGTTAGGCAACTTGGGATTGGAAAGAAAAAGAAAATAAAGTTAGGTTCAAAGAACCATAACAAAGAGTACAAAGTACTCAAAAAGAGAAAGAGAAAAAGTATGAGAAAATCGTGTTAGGCATTTTAATTCATTGCTCTCTCTTATGTGATCAAGTGTAGACTGTTCTTAAATGCTAGAAGTAGGGGGAAAACGGGATGATATGTTGCATGTGTTTTTTTTTTCCGAGCTTGCGTAGGTTTAGGATAGGTTGGCTAGCACACACACACGTTAGGGAGCGATAGTTAATTTTTGATGTGTTCTTGATTAAATGCATGCGCCGGATGCTTTCATGATTATGTTTTGTTTAGATTTGTAAAAAGCATTGAGGTTTGAATTGTAAGCATGTATGCATGGTCCTTTTGAGTCAAATTCTTTATTAGCCTTGCTCGAGGACTAGCAAGATTTAAGTTGGGGGTGTTTGATAACTCCATTTTGGAGCTATCTTAATGTCCCTAATTCTAGCTAAAACCATGATTTATATTGATTAAAATGCTTCCTTGTAGGTGATTTCATGGTGAAGAGCTCGGGGAGTCCATTGATGATTTTCGGGGCTAAAAAGGTCATTTAACATGTTTCGGGAAGTGTTCGGGTCAAAACGATAGGCCAATCGGAGCTCGGGAGCCAAAACGACCCAAAAGTGGGCTAAGAGCCGAGAGGGCAGCGCCCAAGCGCCGGCGCCCAGCGCCCAGGCGCCCAGCGCCCAGGCGCCCAACGAACGCAGCACGCGCGCGCGCCCCGCGCGCGCCGCTCGCCAGCACCGCACGCCCGCGCCCAGACGGCCAGACGCGCGCGCGCCCGCGCGCGCCGCCTCGCCTCGCGCCCGCGCGCTCCGCCCGCTCCGCCTCGCTCATGTCCGCGCGCGCCCGCGCGCCTCGCCCGTGTCCGCCTCGCCCGCGCGCCCGTCATTGAAAATCAACGTGCGCCGCCAGCGTCGAGACGCTGGCCGAGCGTCTCGACGCTCCGAAGTCTGAAGCGTGATTCTGAAGATCCACCCGAGAGCAAGCGTCGAGCGCAAGCGTCTCGACGCTCGCTCGACGCCGCGCGCGCGTCTCGACGCTACCCCGCGCGCGCAGCAGCCAACTTAGGGCACAGCGTCGAGACGCTGGCCTAGCGTCTCGACGCTCCGAGCTTTAAAAGCGTGAAAACGTTTATTTTGCAGCAACTTTTTCATCCTCCATCTTCTCCAAGCTTCTCCTCTCGGTTCTTCTTCATTTTCTCCGCCATTTGTGGCCTTTTGGAGCTTATTTCTTGTATATTAGCTTGGGGATGATGCCCAAAGCTTCCATGGGAGTGTTGGAACTCCAAACCTCCATGATTGGCTAAGGTACTTGTGCTTGGATTTGGGTTAATTAGGGATTTTTGCTAAGTTTCTAATGTTTTGATAATGTATGCTTAATGGTTCTGATTTGGCTTTGAGTATGTATGCATTTGTCTATCTTGCTTAATCCAACGCGCATGTTAGATTTCGACGATTGACACTCGAGTCATCTTGCATGTTGTGTATGTTAAAGAGTAGCGATGCCGTGCCTCTCACTGCTCGACTAAGTAACACAGATAGACAAAACTAAATCGGAGTATCGAGTCGTGTATGATAGTTGTTGATTGCATACAGCGTTGGCGGGCAATCTACTAGCAATTAAATTACATGTTTGAATGTTCGTCGCGGTATGTTAGTGACTATCTAGAGTCAAATTTGGGGCAGATCACCCTAATGCAACTTTAGATAATGTTTGATTAGAACTGTGTGGTCTAATTAATTTCTATGGAGCCGGTTACCTTGGGGTTTCTCGGGTAACTGACCGTGTGCATATTATAATCAATTAGCCTTACCTTAGAATTAAATGATAAATGTTAAAATGCTTAGCAAGATCCCGAAAATTCCCCAAATCCAACACTCTTCATTCTCAAGTTTATTACTTTTCCGTTAGCACTTTTCTCTACATTGCATGATTAAAACCCCCCTTTTTGTGACAACCTTACCAACTAACCTAATCACATCTTAAACAATTAATCCTCAATTTTATTCCCTCTTTGTGGTTCGACCCCGTTACCGCTAGCTGCAAAGCTAAAAGCTACGGGTTTATAAATTTATTTTGGCAAGCCTCGACAGCTTGAGTTTATAGCGATAGTTCAAAAATATCGTTACCAGTTACCTGCTACCACGGGGTAGTTAATGCACAAGGGCTGCAGGTTCAGGTCTGGCGCTGCCAGCTGCTTAAGCGTCCGTGGCGCTTCACCTTGCGCCATCTCGTCAAACAAGAAGGGATTGCCTTCTTCTCTTTCAAACGTTCCTTGCCCCTCCCGGGCTTCTTTACGTAACCGCCGCTCCTCTCTGTCAATCTCAGGAATATACTGCAAACTACCCTCAGAGGAACGGGTCATACACAAACAAAAATCTAAACATACAACATACAAACAGAAAAAATTTTCAGTCAACCATCAATAAATCAAATTCAAACTCCAATCATAAATTCAACTAATTGCCTACTCCCCGGCAACGGCGCCAATTTTGGTAGCGATATTTTTGAACTATCGCTATAAATTCAAGCTGTCGAGGCTTGCCAAAATAAATTTATAATGCCTATTGCCAAGGCTTTGCAGCCAGTGGTAACAGGGTCGATCCAAGGAATAGGAGAGTTGAATTTACTAATGAAATTGGGATTTGATCGATTAATTGGTAACGGGGGGTTTTAATCATGCAAAGAAATCAATACGAAAGCTAACGGAAGAAGGAAATAATATGTAGAAAACGTGTGCACGGTTTGGGGAGTCTCGGGGTCAATTGTTAGACAAATACAACTTATCATTTAATTCTAATAACATGGAATTCAGTTTACTAAGCACGCGGACGACTACCAGAGAAGCCCCAAAGTAGCCGACTTCATGGATTTTAATTAGGCCACACAGTCCTAATTACACGTTATCTAATCCCACATTAAGATGATCAGTCCTAAGATGAATTTAGACAGTCACTAGCTAACCGCGACGAACATTCGGGCGTGAATTCTAATTGCTAGTAGGTTGCCCGCAAACGCCGTATGCAACCAACAATTATCCTACCCGACCCGATACTTCGATTTAGTTCTATTTACCTGTGTTACTTAGTCGAGCAGTGAGAGGCACGGCATCGCTACTCTTTAACATACACAACATGCGAAACTATCCGAGTGTCAATCAACATAATTTAGCATGCGCGTTGGATTAACCAAAGTAAATAAATGCTATGTAAACAGAACCAATATGCAAATTCATACTCAGATTATCAAAGCAATAATGTCTAACAAAATTCCCCTAAACAAAATCCCAAACCGTCACCCTTACCTTAGCCGCTCATGGCGCGGATTGTCAATCCCGCTCCACCAACGACCATGGAGAGTTCATCTACCTATTACAAATGGAGAGTGGAGCTCTCAAACATGCCAACAATGGCGGAGCTCCACGAAATATAGAGAGAAAACGGAGAGGAAGGAAACAAAAATCGTCCAAATCGGTTGAGAGATGAAGAAGATGAAGCTTGGAGAAGAATTCCCAAAAAAAGTGCAGAAAAATCGTCTTTTAGCTACTGCCTTCGTCGTAGCGTCGAGACGCTAGGCCAGCGTCTCGACGCTGTGCCCTAAGTGATCCGCGCGCGCGCGCGCTGGCGTCGCGACGCTAGGCCAGCGTCGCGACGCTGCCCCGATGAATTTCCAGCGCGCGCCTCCTCCGAAGCGTCTCGACGCCAAGCAGGGTCTCGACGCCAGGGCAGCGTCGAGCTAGCGTCTCGACGCTATCACTCGACGCTTGCTCTCGGGTTTTTCCAGCGTCGAGCCAGCGTCTCGACGCTATAGCTCGACGCTGGCTCTCGGGTTTGGGGCTGATGCTTTGCCTCTCCAAGGCTGTTTTGGCCCGTTTCTTCACGGAACAAACTCCCCTCTCCCCGATGCATTCCCGGGGCGCTAAAACTCTGCTTTAAGCGCTCGAACATGCCCAATGGACGCACGAGCTCTTTGCCGCTTTTCTCCTACAAAAGAGATACATTTAATCAATTGGAAGCGGTCTTTAGCTATAATTAGGACGTATTTAATAGCTCCAAAATGGAGTTATCAAAGGGCACCTGTACGAATACTGCCCTGGGAATCCAGCCTCAGTCTGCTATATTGGAAGCCAGCAGCAGCCTAGGAACAACCCCTATTCCAACACTTACAACCCTGGTTGGAGGAACCACCCAAACCTGTCATGGGGTGGCCAACAGAATGCTAACCAAGCTCCTAACCAGCCAAGACCGAGTGGAACACCTGGTTTCACTCCCCAACATAACCAATCCATGTATCAAAAACCATACAACCAACCAGTAGGGTCTTCTGTAGAAAATCTACTCAAAGAATACATAGTCAAGAATGATGCCACTCTACAGAGTCAGCAAGCTACTCTTAGGAGCCTAGAGAACCAAATAGGGCAACTAGCCAACGAACTCAAAAGTAGGCCCCAAGGTAGACTACCTGCTGACACTGAGGTGCCAAGGAGAGATGGTAAGGAGCAAGTTCAAGCAATTGAACTCAGAAGTGGGAGACCATTGGTGAGCAACACAAAAGAAACACCAAAGAGAGTAGAGAACAAAGAGTCTAGTGCTCCACTGGAGTCTCTGCCAAACCAAGGTCAACCATCACCAAGCACATCAGGAGCAAGGCTGGAGCCAATCATAGAAGAGATAGAAGAGATTCCAAGGCCTCCACTTATCCTGAGGCGACCTGAAGTGCCTGCATATGTGCCACCACCTCCATTTCCTCGAAGGCTTAAGAAAAAACAAGAACAGGAAGTGCACTTTAACAAATTTTTAGAAATTCTTAAGCAAGTGCATGTTAATATTCCTTTTGTAGAAGTTTTACAGTCTATGCCCTCTTATGTAAAGTTTTTGAAGGATATTATCACTAACAAGAGAATAATTGGTGAGTTGGAAACAGTAAATCTCACTGAGGAGTGCAGTGCCATACTCCAGAACAAGCTACCCAAGAAGGAGAAGGATCCTGGTTCCTTCACCTTACCAGTAGAGCTAGGAGGCAAGCACGTGGGCAGAGCTCTTTGTGACCTGGGAGCCAGCATAAACCTCATGCCCCTATCACTATTCCGCCAGCTAGGAATAGGAGAAGCACGTCCAACCACTGTCACTTTACAACTAGCAGACAAATCCATAGCCTACCCTGAGGGTAAGATTGAGGATATTCTTGTAAAGGTTGACAAGTTTATTTTCCTTGCAGATTTCATTATCCTGGACTATGAAGCAGACAAGGAGGTCCCCATCCTATTAGGCAGACCTTTTCTAGCCACAGGTAGGGCCCTGATTGATGTCCAAAAAGGTGAGCTCACGATGAGGGTTCATGATGAAGAGGTGAAATTTAGTGTATATAAAGCCTTAAGGTACCCCTCTGACTCTGAATCTTGTGCTAGCATGGACATTGTAGATTCATTAATGGAAGAACAGCTGGAGCATGTATTATTAACTAAGCATGCTAATGAGTATGTACAATTAGATTTAACTGATTTAAATGTTTCTGAAATAATGGATATACCTGTAGATAAAACACAGCATGTATGTATAAATAAAGACCTGACTAACAGATCCATGAATCCTTTAAAACCATCCATTGAGCATCCACCTGTCTTAGAATTGAAACCTCTACCCACTCACCTCAAGTATGCATATCTAGGAAGTAATGATATTTTACCTGTGATTATTTCTTCTAAATTAAGTGAAAAGCATGAGGTTGAACTGATTTTATTACTTAAGCAACATAGGAAGGCTATTGCATGGACTATTGCTGACATTAGAGGCATTAGCCCTTCCTATTGCATGCATAAGATTATACTAGAGGAAGAACATACACCCCGAGTAGATCACCAACGTAGGTTGAACCCCTCTATGAAAGAGGTAGTTAAAAAGGAAATAATAAAATGGTTAGATGCTGGTGTGATCTTCCCTATAGATAGTAGTCAGTGGGTGAGCCCTATACAATGTGTACCTAAGAAGGGGGGAATGACGGTGGTAGTCAATGAGAACAATGAACTGATTCCAACTAGGACTATCACAGGATGGAGAGTTTGCATGGATTATAGGAAACTCAATAAGGAAACCAAAAAAGACCACTTCCCTCTACCATTCATTGACCAGATGTTAGATAGGATAGCTGGTAGAGCCTACTACTGCTTCTTAGACGGTTATTCAGGATATAACCAGATCACTATAGACCCTAAGGACCAAGAGAAGACCACCTTCACTTGCCCTTTTGGAACTTTTGCCTTTCGCAGAATGCCTTTTGGCTTATGCAATGCACCGACAACATTCCAAAGGTGCATGTTGGCAATCTTCTCTGATTTGGATGAGTCCATGATAGAGATATTCATGGATGATTTCTCAGTCTTTGGGGATTCATTTACAAACTGTCTAGAGAACTTAGGACAAGTCCTGGCTAGGTGTGAGGAGACCAACCTAGTCCTAAATTGGGAGAAGTGCCACTTCATGGTGGATGAAGGGATTGTCTTAGGTCATAGAGTGTCTAGAGCAGGTGTAGAGGTCGATAGGGCCAAAATTGAAATAATAGAGAAATTGGTAGAACCTCAGAATGTCAAAGCCATTAGAAGTTTCCTAGGGCATGCAAGCTTCTATAGAAGGTTCATTAAGGACTTTTCTAAGATCTCCAAGCCTTTATGTGAGCTTCTAGAGCTGAACAAACCATTCATCTTCTCTAAAGAATGTTTCCTAGCCTGGAAGACCCTTAAGGAAGCACTAGTCACAGCACCTATTATAGTAGGGCCAAATTGGGATCTCCCATTTGAGATGTTATGTGATGCAAGTGACTATGCTGTAGGGGTTATGTTAGGACAAAAAATTGACAAGTTAACACACCCTGTATACTATGCTAGTAAGACACTTAATGAGGCACAATGTAATTACACAACCACTGAGAAGGAGATGCTAGCTGTAGTGTTTGCCTGTGAGAAGTTTAGGAATTATATTGTAGGCACCAGAACAATCGTGTATACAGATCACTCTGCACTAAAGTACCTTATGAGGAAGGATGATGCTAAGCCTAGGTTGATTAGATGGGTATTGCTGCTGCAAGAGTTTGATCTGGACATTAGAGATAAGAAAGGATGTGAAAATGTGGTTGCGGATCATCTTTCTAGATTGCAGCATAATTGCGAAAAAATTGCGGAAACCGCAATTTCTGATGCTTTTATTGATGAACATGTCTTTGTATTGACTCATCGTGATAACGATGAGGAACCTTGGTTTGCTGACATTGCTAACTTCCTTGCATCACAGGTACTACCAACTTTCAAGGGAGGACAAGAAAAGAAGAGGTTCCTTCATGAAGCTAGGAAATTCATATGGGATGATCCTACTCTCTACAAGACATGTGCTGATGGTCTGCTAAGGAAGTGTGTTTCAGCTGCTGAGGCGAAGTCTGTGCTGCAGCACTGCCATACAGCACCCTATGGTGGACATTTTGGTGGCCAAAGAACAGCTGCAAAGGTATTTCAGAGTGGCTACTATTGGCCAACGATCTTCAAGGATGCCCACAACTATGCACACAGCTGTGATGAATGCCAGAGAACAGGTAACCTTAGTCGAAAGGATGAGATGCCTCTCACTTACATCTTAGAGTTGGAGCTCTTTGATGTGTGGGGCATTGACTTCATGGGACCATTTCCCTCATCATCAGGTAACCTTTACATATTGGTAGCAGTAGACTATGTATCTAAATGGGTAGAGGTCATAGCATGTCCAAATAATGATGCCAAAACAGTTATTAAGTTCCTGCATAGACATATCTTTACTAGATTTGGAACACCTCGTGCTATAATTATGATGAAGGGACACATTTCATTAATAGAGCTATGGAGAGAGTGTTGGCTAAATATAATGTTAGACATAGAGTAGCCACCCCTTATCACCCACATTCGAATGGACAAGCTGAAATTTCAAATAGGGAGATTAAAAACATACTAGAAAAAGTGGTCAAACCCAATAGAAAGGATTGGTCGTTTAAACTCGAGGATGCACTATGGGCATATAGAACTGCATATAAGACACCCCTAGGTATGTCTCCTTATAGACTTGTGTATGGCAAAGCATGTCACTTACCATTCGAATTAGAAATTAAAGCATTTTGGGCCCTAAAAGAGTTGAATTATTGCGTGACCGATGCGGGAACATTGCGGTCTTTGCAATTACATGAGCTTGATGAGCTTAGACATATGTCCTATGAAAATGCCAAAATGTATAAGGAAAAGACCAAGATTTGGCACGACAGTAGACTTAGGATTAATGACTTTAAGAAAGGCCAGCTTGTCTTATTATTTAACTCACGATTGAGATTATTTCCAGGCAAACTTAAGTCCAGATGGTCAGGTCCTTTTGTAATAACTAACGTGTTTGTTCATGGTGCAATCGAGATTAAGAACCTGCAGCAAGGGCAACCGTTCATGGTTAATGGTGCAAGATTGAAGCACTACTATGAGGAAGGAGATGTGAAGACTCTCTCGGCCTTCCTCTTGACTGAAACGTGAAAATAAGAACGAGAGAGGACGAGTGATTACTGTGCTCGTCCATGCGAGGCTAATGCCTTAGTTTATTTTTTGTTATTTTTCCGTTTATTGTTTGTGTATATTCTTGTGTGATTTTAATTACGAATTTGATGTTGATTTTATTTCTTTTTGTAGGGAATCAATAGAGGGAATCAAGGAGATAAAATCAAGCTAAAAAAATCGAGGAGATATTGGGCCAAATCAAAGATTCAGTTGAGAGAAGATTGACATTTAAACTCAGAAAATCTCCAACGGTCACTAGAATTGCGCTGGATTTGCAGAATCCGCAACGAATATAGCCGTTGGGATTTCCATCATTACTTATATCCGTTAGAAGCGCGCTGATCCGTACGATTTCCCAATTATCTGAACTCCAAGAAATCTCTCTCCCTCTTCATCTGGAATTCTTCTTTCCAGATTCCCACGATTCAACAATGGTGCTAACGAGAGCTGAAAGGTCTGCGTCCAAGAAGAAGGCCGACGACGCTGAAATTGCTGCGAGGGAAGCACTTCTTGCCCTTGCAGATGCTGAGGCTGCGCGCACTGAACGACTCCCCAAACTGCCTATCCGCAAGACGAAGTGGAAGGTAGTCACGGAGATACCTGCTGGACCCTCTGAACCAGCAGGAACACCCAAGAAACGCAAGTGGAGTATGGCTGTGGCCGAAGAAGCAAGCAAGAAAAAGACTCCCTCTGTGGAGAGTCAAGAAAGTGACCGTCGGTCACACGAGTCAGCCAAGCAGAGCTCTTCGCCATCTCCACCAGCGCGAAGCCCTGAGGTTCCTCCATCGCCGCAGAGTTCTGAACACACCCCACCAGCAGAGAGCCCTGAAGCATCACCCACTTCCCCACAACCTGACCCTGAATTTCCATATGGAGAGTATCAAGAATCGACGCAGGGTAGTGGGGAGGCTGAGGAAGAAGAGGTCTTCTCTCCTTTGAGGGAAGCCAGCCCTGAGAGCCCTGCGCAAAGGGATGATTCAATGGACGAGACACTGGGGGATTGCCTCCAGCAGATGACAACAAAGGCAAGATTGAAAAAGAAAGCCGCCAAGGTTGTCAATGCCAAACGGCCAAAAACAAAAAAGAAGTCCAAGAAGAAGAAGTCCAGGGATGCGCCTTCATCAAAGAAGGGGAGTGATGGGCCTTCCCCAAAGAAGCTCAAGATTGAGGCTGCTCAGCCAGCCAAACCGAAAGACAAAGGGAAAGCCAAGCTTTACCCTGAAGATGAGCCTCAATCAGTGAGGTACGTGTCCTCTGATGCTGAGGAAGAGGGAACTGCTGCACGAGAAGGGATTCCTAGACGCCCTCACAGACCTGCCGCAATTCTTGCGCGCAGGGATCACGAATCACGGCTGGGAGGAGCTGTGCAGACCACCCAATCCAGCCTACTCCAGCATGGTGTATGACTTTTACGCCAACTTGATGAATCCTGAGGATGGCCTGTCTGTGGTCAGAGGAGTCGAGGTGGACTTCTCAGCGAAGGCGATCAACGAAGCCTATGGCCTCAAGGGCCAAAAACACACTGACTATGCAAGGATCGTTGATGAGCCAACAGAAGCTGTCCTGGAGGAGGCAATTCGGATCATTGGCCAGCCAGAGGCATCGTGGACAGTATCGCGCAATGGGAGGCACACTCTCATGAGTGCCAACCTCACAGCCAAGGCGGCTGTATGGTTTTCATTTGTGCGCAGGAAGCTGTCCCCAGTGACCCATGAGACAACCATCAACCAAAGCAGATCGCTGCTGGTCTACGCGATCATGCGAGGTCTCACAATCAACGTGGGCGAGGTCATTGCAGCTTCAATTACTGACTGCGCCAAAAAGGGTAAGGGTCCACTTTTTCTTCCTAATACAATTACTAAGCTGTGCTTACGTGCAGGGGTCCCAATCGAGCGAATGGAAATGCAACTGGCCTACATGGGCTACCTAGAGTTGCCTACTGCCTTGAGGTTGCGAAGGAAGGGAAACATGGAGTTCGAGCTAGATGGTCTGGCTGCTGCTCAGTCTCTGACCATGGCGTGCCTGATGGACCTGCAGAAGAAGATGGCTCAATGGGCCACATATGCGCAGGCAAGAGATAAAGATGTGGCAGACCAATTGGGCTGCATCTTCCCTGAATTCCCCACGGACCTGCTGACTACATGGGCGCCTCCACGGCCAAGAAGGAATGGTGATGAGGAAGACATTTGAGTGCTAGTTTGAGAAGCACTAAAGGGAGTATTACTGTTCCCTTAAAATAAGAAGAAAAAAAATCGAACTGTTTTTTTTGTTGAACCATGTGAATTATGCTGTTTTGAGTTAATATTTTGATCTGTTTTAGTTGTTTAGTTTTAATGTTTAAAGTTGTTTAGTGTAGTCTGATGGTAGCTGAATAGGTAGATTAGTTTAGTTTCATTTTTGTATAGCTTGGATGACTGGAAAGAGCATGCATAGGGGCCTTGATCACTGATATATCTGCCCTGTATCTATGGCGAAATAATTGCGGAAACCGCAATTTTTATTAGTAAATGCATGTTTTTGACTGACTAATTAGCTAGGCTGGTTCTGTTTAAATTCTGTCTTTTGCTGCTATCTTGTCTACCTTATATAGCTTATCTAAAAGCATGCTGGATGAGTGTCATAGGACATCCTTTGATAGTTTAAATTAACCTCTAAAAAATGCTCAGCATGCATAGCTTTAAGTCCTTACCTGACTGTTTTTACGAATTTCTGCTGCTGTGATATTTACTTTTAGAATGTTCTGTCTATGCCTAGGGCTTTTAGATTCTCTTTGTTTTTCCTTAGACTAGATGCTTCTAGGACAAGTTTGGGGGTGTGCCACCTCAGACACTCATTGGGGACAATGAGTAGTTTAAGTTTGGGGGAGGCCACCCTAGGCCTAGGAACATTCCTCTCTCCCTTTAAGCATAAGCATTCTTCTTCCCCTTTACAAAAAAATGATGAGCTGAAAAAAAAAATGAGAAATAGAATAAAGAGGGGTGTCTCTCTTAGGTTGCTGAGTAATCAGTGCCAAGTGTGTAACCCACAAGTGGCATTGCATCAAAAGGCAACCAAAGGAGAGGCTCCACTTAAGTAAGAAAGAAAGAAAAAGGAAAAAATAGGGAAGAAGAATGTATACCTAGGAGTTGCAACTTTGTGGCTTAGATGTCCTAAATAAAAAGAACTCTGGTCCTCAATTAGCTGAGCACAAAGTTGTAACTTATAGGGTTGTTTAGGGAGATGAATGTATGTCCAATGTAGTGATGCCAGGGTTTAGGTTGTTCTCTAAAAGTACTACTGTCACTATTAATACTAAGACTGGCATGACTCTAAGGAATCCTAGGTATCTCAAAAATAAAGCTAGAAGCATGTACTGAGTCTAGGGTAAAGCTAGGTAGAATTTGAAAGCTTAGGGATAGTGGCACGATATGACAAAAGCAAGTAGATCAGTCGTAGGGAGTTAATGAAACAGCAGGAGTATTAGGCGTGCAAAGTCAGAAGAAGCAATATAAAAGGTTAGTTGTAAACCTAGAAGTGTGTCACAGGACAGCACTGCTATAGATAGGAAGTTAGGGGAGTCAGTAAGTGGTTAAAGAGGATGAAACAGCGGCCTAAACAAGTCCTTAGATTGCTCGAGGACGAGCAAAACCTTAAGTTTGGGGGTGTGTTACGTCTCCAAAAGTGACCTTTTTAGGACTTATTTATCTTAGAAAGATGTACACTCTTAGGTGTTTTTGATAGGATTTAGCTTAAACCTATGCTTATATATGAGAATTAAAAGAAGGTAGCTAAATTAGGACTTGTGTGCAAAAGGAAAGAAAAGGAATGAAAACCGAAGTTAAAAGAAGGAAAAATGCGCATTGCGGCAGCATTGCGGAAACATTGCTAAAACCGCAATGTTTCAAGTGAAATCCGTAAGTTGACTGATCTTTTTCTGTTATTTTCCGTTATTTCAGGGATTCGTTCTTTCTCCTCCATCCATTTTGAAGTACGACGTTGAGGATGAATGGTTCTCCTTGGCCCAAACGCACCTGCAAATTACTATAAAAAGGGGTCAAAGTAGAGGGTTTGATCATCATCCGAAAGCGTAGAAGTCTCTTCGCAGCTCCATCTTTTCTCCTGTTTTTCTTCTCCGTCTGTTGGTTTGAGAGGTTCAGCTGTTGGAGTCGACAATCTGATAGGAAGGAGAGAAGATTCATCTTCTCTCCTGATTGGATTCATCCAAGCAAGGCTATCCTTTCTCTCCCTTCAGCCGAGGCGGTTGCGACGAGGCGTTCAAGCTCAATTACTGCTTTCTGTCTTTTATTTCTCATTTCCAGCACTGTTTAGTTGTTGTTTCTTTTCTATTAGTTAGTTCATCTCATTTCGTTGCTTTCTGTCTTTAAGTTAATCACTTTGAGTTTCCCTTTGTTCATTCAAACAATTGATTAATCAAAGCACAATTCATTCTTTCACAGTTTCTTGTCTTTGCGATTTACTGTTTTGCTTCGCTGTTTTACGTTTATTTCTCTTCTGAGCATGCCTACTTTATCTAATATTTCTGTTCTCTCTATATCCATGAGTAGCTAAGTCACATAGGGGCATGCTAATGACAATACTATAGGCTAAAAAACGTGAACCAAGCATGTAGGATAGCTCTCGAAGCATTGATTGTATGTAAGCTTCATCCCACGGGCAATTTCGATTGGCCATCCATTTTGTCCAAAGAACTCCTAACCTCTGGAAGGAGTAAGAGTTCAGAGTCATACACTCATGCTAGCCTTTCAAGGTAGCCAGAAAACGACCTAGGAATAGGCGTTTTCCTAGTACAAACCATAACTTTCTGCTTTAACAAGATGCTTAAGACCTTACTTGGACATGAGTAAACTAAAGAATCTAATGCATGAAATCGGAAGATACATGAGATTGAGTTAGTTTGATGCATAGTGAGTTGATCCAATGCTTGAGAATCGTGAGAAAATGCCTATAGAGGAGTCGTTAGTAGACCTTGTTTCTCCATTTTACACACTTTCGCTGTTAGTAACATTGCGGTAGAATTGCTGTTCTCGCAATTCTGCTAAGTTAAAAATTCTGCTTGACTACTTTTCTCTTCGTTTATTAATTCTTTCTCTTTACATTTTGCGTTTACCATTGACTTGCACTTGTTTATGTTGCTACCTCTTATATATTCAGCAATAAATAGGAATTTTAAAACCAAGTCTACCCCTTCAAATCCACCCATTCTTTCTTAACTTTACACTTCACGAGTAGCTAATAATAAATCTCTGTGGGAAAACGAATGAAAAAATACTTACTACTTGCTATAAGATCATGTATGCTTGCATGTTCTGAGTGCTCTCTCTTTCTTATTGCTTATTTATTTTAACACATTGAGCACGCAACAAGCACTTTATGTGGTACTCCAAATTCAAGCTGTTGAGGCTTGCCAAAATACAAGTTATAACCCGAATACACCGAGCAATTTGCAGCTAAGTGGTAACGGGGTCGATCCACAGGGAAATAAGAAATTCAATTTAACTAAGCCTAGTTTGCTAATTATAAAAAGTATGCACAATAAAAGAATGGTAATTTGGTTTGGGGGGAAGGGAGCTCCTAATATGCAAGCTAACGGAAAATTAAATGACGAGTGCAAGAATTTAAATGGTTGCGCTTAACTTCGAGAAATGGAATTGATCGTTATGGATGTTCGGATCATCGATAGAATTTCTTAACTAAACATGCTTATGCACACAATTCATTTGGTTAATTCCTAACTCAAATGCCCCAGAGATATAATTAGACACGTGCAATTCTAATTATACTTGGCCAATAATCCATTCAAGGTCGCGACCCCTAAATCGACTATAAGCCAGTAACGGGAACATTGTGACGGCTTAATCCTAAGACTAACCCGGTTTCTCTCTCGCCTAAAGCCTAACATGAAAACGTTAATTAATTCAGATTACCAACTGTCACTTTGGAGTGAATTAATTAGCCATGCTTAAGCCCGTGCTACCTAGCGGTTTGGGCAATTATACGTCCCAACCTTTAGCCCTCTATCATGCATAGGAATTAGAGCGTCAATCTAATTTAGCTACACATGCTAGAATTGGAATAAGAACAAGCAAGAGAATGCAAAAGACATGCTCATTATCTCAACATTTACAAAGGGGCAAATCTCCCCAAACATCCATAATTCACAAAACCCAAATCGAAATTAAGCACTAACCTTAGTTTAGCCTTCCATGGAGGATGAATAAATCAAATCCCCCATGGAAGAGCTTAGTAGCATACGAAGAGGAGAAGAAGAAGTCCAAAAATGGTGGAAAATCGCCTAGACCCGAGAGGAAGAAGATGATGAAAAGTTGGAATCAAAATTGGGCAAAATTAGGCGTTTTCACGCCTTCAGTCGTCGAAGCGTCTCGACGCTGTGCCCTAAGTTGGCCGTGCGCACGCGCGCGCGGGCGTCGAGACGCTCGGCCAGCGTCTCGACGCTGCCGCCCATGCAAGCATGCTCTCGGGTTTGGATGGCCAAAATGTGTCTCTTCAAGGCAATTTTTGCCATCTCTTGGATTCTTTAAGCCATTTCACTCCCGATGCATCTATGAAGCTCTAAAACGACACTTTAAGCCCCGAAATGTGTCTTTGGACTTCCCGAGCTCTCGACCATGAAATCACCTACAAGAAAGCATTTTAATCAATATATGTCATGGTTTTAGCCAGAATTAGGGACATAAAGATAGCTCTATTTTGGAGCTATCATAATGCACATTGAAAAAAACGTGTGCACAAATATCATTGGTACCTTACTTGATATTCCTGGAAAAACAAGAGATGGAGTAGAGACCCGTGAGGATTTTGTTGAATTAGATATTAGGTTAGAATTGGCCCCGGTAAAAAAGGGAAACCAAACTTTCATACCTCCAGCATGTTATACACTGTCACGAAAGGAAAAAATAAGTCTATGTAAAACACTTGCATAAATTAAGGTGCCTGATGGATATTCATCCAATATAAGAAGTCTTGTGTCACTCAAAGACCTAAAGCTTTATGGTCCTAAATCTCATGACAATCATGTTCTCATGCAACAGTTGCTACCAGTGGCAATTCGTGGAATTCTACCAAAGCATGTGAGGTATGCCATTATTAGGTTTTGTTTTTTTTTCAATTCACTATGTAAAAAAGTGGTGGATTCGGCGAAGCTTGATGAGTTGCAAAAGGAAATAGTCGTCACTCTATGTTTGTTGGAAAAATATTTTCCACCATCATTGTTCACCATTATGGTGCACCTTACCGTGCATCTAGTGAGAGAAGTAGAATTGTGTGGGCCGGTTTATTTAAGATGGATGTATCCTTTTGAGAGGTACATGAAAGTATTAAAAGGGTATGTTCGAAACAAAAATAGACTAGAAGGTTGTACTGGTGAATGTTACATTGTTGAAGAAGCTGTGGAATTTTGTTCTGAATTTCTCTCTGGCATGGATCCGATTGGGTTGGGATCAAGTTTAAAAGAAGAAAAGTTAGGTACTACTAGACCAATATCAACGACTTCTTGTATCAGACCAGCTAAACAACAATTAGATCAAGCTCACCTTTATGTTCTTGAAAACACTGACAACGTGCTTCCATTCATAGAGTACGTATACACCCTACTTTTACAACTTTAGAGTTTTACATATGTAGTAGAGTAACATGTGTGAACAATCATTTGCAACAGGCAACACAAGAAATATTTGAAAGTAGTCAATCCGAAACAATCAAAAAATCCAAAGTGGTTGTAGGATGAGCACAATCGTACCTTCATAAGTTGGTTATGGGAAAGGGTAACATTTCTTAATTAAAATATTTTGCAAAGTTTCTATTAAGATGATTTTCTAATTGTAGGATAAAATACAGGTTAAGCTTGCACTTGAGATCCCGAACAACCATATATCATCCACTTTGAGGTGGTTAGCTAATCGCCCTCGACCGAATGTATCGACATATGCTGGATATATGGTGAATGGTTGTCGATATCACACAAAAGAACGTGATCGTGTAAGAAGTGTCCAAAACAGTGGTGTTAGCATCGTTGCAAACACTATGCAAGTTTCTAGTGCTAAAGACAAAAAACCAATTGTCACAGACATGATTTTCTATGGAATAATTCAGGAGATATGGGAACTAGACTATTATAGTTTCACGTTTGTTTTATTCAAATGTGATTGGGTGGACAACAAGGGTGTTAAGATAGATGATCTTGGATTTACAACAGTGGATCTTAATCGATTGGGACATAAATTTGATCCATTCATTTTAGCAAATCAAGCAACTCAAGTGTTTTATGTAAATGACCCTATGAATCCTAGTTTGCATGTGGTTCTTTCCCCACCGGAACGAGACCACGAAGATGAGTCTAATGATGATGAATTGGGAGACACAGATCTTGATTGTTATGGGTTATTGAAATCCATGCCTAATATTGTTAAACTCAATGATATGAATGAAGACTCGTCTGTTTATACTAGAACCGATTGTGACGGTACATGGATTGACAACAAGTAACTCATTTTCAATGCATGAATGTGGTCAAAACTATATAAGGTTTTATTTTTTTTTTAATTTTTAATTATTCAGTTCATTTTCATACTACTAAACTCATTTCTTTTTTCTTATGTGCAGTTTTTTTCATCATGGATGCACCTAGTAGTAGTAGTAGTGGTGAAGATGAAGCATGTGAGAGACATATGAGAGTTAGGGGTATCACTACCATGAACGACTTAGCGCGAATTAGGGATGTGGGGGATAAAGTGATTATTAGATATAATGATGAAGGGCATCCAGTTGGAGAGAATGCAATTAAATTGCAGAGTTATATTGGGGTTTGTGTGAGGACCCAAATCCCCATTACATACGACCATTGGAGCCACGTGCCGCGTGACTTAAAGGAAAGAATTTTTGAATGTATTCAGGTATGTTTTTTATTACATCGTTTATAATGTATATTATATCGTTTTGATTTTTTGGTTTAATTCGTATATGGTTGTAGATGTCATTTGAGGTGAACCCTCGTTCGCAATACAATATCATTCAATCTGCTGGGAAAAAGTATAGATCATTTAAAAGTACGTTGACCCAGAAGTATGTCATCCCGTTCAAAGATCAACCATCTTGTCTGGCCCATCCTCTAGAAAAATATAGTTTCATCGAACAAGCTGATTGGGATGCATTTGTTCGAGCGAGATTACCTAAAGAATTTTAGGTAATTTATATAATTTTACATAACCTATAAGGAAAATGTATTTGTATATAGTGTAACTTTTGTAATATACATTTTTTGGATTCTTTCTAGAAACATAGTCATGAACAGAAAGATCGAAGAGCTAGTCTTAAATACAATCATCACATTTCACGTAAGGGGTATGCGAATTTGGCCGAGGAGTTGGTAAGTCTTAATGTCGTTAGTGTTCAAGCGTTCTAGTACTTAGATGATGTACTTAATATCTTTTTAAATTTGGGTTCAGAAACATGCTGGGAAATCGACACATCGGTTGAGTCTATGGAAAAGTGCAAGATTGAATAAGAAAACAAATGATTACGATGATGATGACACACGTAAAGTGGAATACAAAATTGTAAGTTTAATTTTCAATGCTAGTGTATGTTATGTAATTATGTATATTCAATAAAATTTTATCACTTTGGGATAGGATGAGTTGGAGGAAGAATGTGGAGGAGAAGACATTCTATCACAAGCATTGGCGAACATTCTGGACGGGTAAGAGGAGTTGGACGTTTCGTGACGCCTTCTACATATTTTAACATTGTAAGGCCCAAGTCGAAGGAAGAAAATAAACCAGCTGACGTGGTTTATCCTTCAAAGACCCCAAAAACTAAATCTACCCAAGACGTGGTTGAAAGAAAATCAAAGAATAAAGGTGTTGATTTAGATAAAAATCTTGACGTTGAGACTGAGCAACCTTTAAAGGTAAGCATATGATTCATATAATATTATTATGCATTAGTATATTATATTTTTTAAGTAATTGATGATTTTATTTCATTTGTTTGAAGAGTACACCATGCAACTTAGCAATAGGCTCAATTTCGAACATTGTTGCCGTTGGCACAATGTTTGAAGGGATGGAGAATGAGAGAGTTCATGACATACTTCTAGGAAAACAAAATGTGAAGGTCCTTGTGGAGATGATTTATGGACAAGAAGACATTCTTATTCCTATTCCAGTGAAGGGGAAGATGGAGACTCTTTTCGTTTGTCAGGATAACATAGTTGCTTGGCCTCGTAGCCTTGCCCATAGTCGAGAAGGTATGTTACTCGAGTAAAGTATTTTAATTTCACATCCAACATTGTATTCATTCAATTAGTAGAATTTCAGTTATAAAACGTTCACTGAAACAAAACAGGATTAAAACAAAACAACAATAATCCGTATTAGGTAATGCTCAATAATCTGTATCTGAAACGAAACATGACCTTTTAAGCCCGTCATTAAAACTATTTACAATGACGGTTTTCCACCGTCATTAAAAATATTAAGATGGCGGTTACAAACCGCCATCTTAACCCTAAGATGGCGGTTTTACAATCCAAAACCGCCATTGTAAGGTTTAGATGGCGGTTATAAACCGCAATCTTATCCCTACGATGGCGGTTTCAAAACCGCCATCTTAGGCTTACGATGGCGGTCACCTTTAATGGCGGTTGTGAACCGCCCTTATACCCCTAAGATGGCACCACTTTAGAGGGCGGTCGTAAAACCACCCTCATATACCTAAGATGGCAGTTCAGAACTGCCATCGTAGGTCTAATTTGTTGTAGTGTGCCAAAAAACTACAACGAAGTCCAACAACAAACTCCACCCCCACCTAAAAGACTGCATTATCCCCAATGCATCTAAACCACCAGATAAACAATGATAACGATAAAAATCAAAGGGAACAGAAACCTCCCCTGAATTTTTGCGGGATCGGTGAGTAGGGATGCGAACCTTATCTTCAAAATAGATCCGAAATGCGGGTCATCTCTTTCTTCCAACCTAAGAGAAAAAAACAACAAACTTAAACAACTAAAATAAACAAAAACAACAACAAAAAACAGCAACAAACATAAATACAGTCCAAGCTTGGGTGCCTCCGAGAAGCGCCAATTTTTAAAGTCGACTACTCGACTGAATTCTCCCGTCATCAATCGACTTCAAAGGTGGCTAACTGCAAGTACAAGCACTCTGCATTAGGATCAGCGGCCCCTTCATGGAAAGCTTTCAACCGGTGACCGTTTACCTTGAGTGGCTTCTCAGAATCTAACATTCTAATTTCAACTGAACCATAAGGTAAAAAATTAGTCACAACACAAGGACCTAACCATTTGGAAGAAAGTTTACCTGACATGAGCCTCAATCGGGAGTTGAAAAGAAGGACTTTCTGTCCCACTTGAAATTGTTTCTTTTTGATCTTACGGTCATGAAATAGCTTGGACTTTTCCTTGTAATTTTTCAAATTCTCATATGCTTCCAAGCGATGTTCTTCCAACTTCTGCAGCTAAAAAAGCCTTGACTCCCCTACTTCTTCCAAGCTCATGTTGCATTTCTTAATTGCCCCAAATGCTTTGTGCTCAATCTCCACCGGTAAGTGGCACGCTTTCCCAAAAGCCAACCTATAGAGGGACATCCATATAGGTTTTGTAAGCGGTCCTGTACGCCCACAAAGCATCTTCCAAACGCTGGCTCCAATCCTTTCTACTTGGGTTTACCATCTTCTCAAGAATGGACTTAACTTCTCTGTTGGAGACCTCAGCTTGCCCATTAACACCATACCTCTTCATCAGGGCGGAAACCGATCTGTTACAGAAATGCGTCCCTTGATCACTGATTATAGCCTGTGGCACTCCGAATCTGCTGAAAATGTTAGACTTGACAAACTTAACAACAGTGTTAGAATCATCAGTTTTAGTGTCCTTCGCTTCCACCCATTTAGACACGTAGTCCATAGCTAACAAGATGTAGGAAAACCCACAAGAGGGAGGGAAAGGGCCCATGAAGTCCATGCCCAGACATCGAAGATCTCACAAATCAAGATGGGAACTTGGGGAATTTCATTCCTTTTGGTTATAGTCCCCACTCTTTGCCATCTATCACATGTTTTACAATAATCGTAAGCGTCTTTAAACATTGAATTCCAGAACAGACCACAGTCAATAATTTTTTTAGCAGTCCTATTAGGCCCAAAATGCCCCCCCACATGCAAATTCATGGCAAAAAGCAAGAATAAATTCATGCTTAGAGAGGGGAACGCACCTCCTAACTACTTGGTCAACGCAGAACTTCCATAAATACGGGTCTTCCCAAACATAATATTTAGCCTCGCTTTTTCAGCTTAGCTTTCCTATTCAGTGGAAAATCAAAGGGAAAAGTACCTGTAACCAAGTAGTTCACTATGTCTGCGTACCAGGGGGTTTCCGTGTTCATTTGGAAAAAGATTTCATCGGGAAAATCATCGTTCAAGGGCAACACATCCTCCTCCCTCCCTATGCGGCTTAGGTGATCGACGAATGTGTTTTCAGATCCCTTCTTGTCCTGGACTGACACATCAAATTCTTGAAGGAGCAGCACCCTCCTGAACAGTCTAGGCTTCGAGTCCTTCTTGTTCATCAGATACCAAACCGCTGCATGATCAGAAAAAAAAACCACTTTAGATCCAAGTAAATAAGGTCAAAATTTATCAAGAGCGAATACTATGGAAAACAACTCCTTCTCTGTTGTGGTGTAGCTGATCTGTGCGGAATTGAGTGTTCTAGAAGCATAATATATAACGTGGATCTTCTTCTCTATCCTCTGACCAAGCACAACACCAACTGCGTAATTGCTTGCATCACACATAATCTCGAAGGGGGTTCCCCACTGCGGTGGATGTATGATGGGCGCATTGGTCAAATACCTCTTGAGTATGTCAAAGGCATGCCTACACTCCTTCCCAAAGTTGAACGAGACGTCTTTATTCAACAAGCTCGTCATGGGGGCCACTATCTTCGAAAAATCCTTGATGAACCTGCGATAGAATCCTACATGGCCAAGGAAAGATCACACTTCTCGAATATTTGTGGGGTAAGGAAGATCAGAAATAACATCATTTTTTGCCTTATCTGCCTCGATGCCCTTAGATTATACTACATGACCTAGGACTATGCCTTGATTGGCCATGAAGTGACACTTTTCGAAATTCAAAACTAAATTCGTTTCTATGCACCTTTCCATGACATTCGACAAATTAACCAGGCATTCATCAAAAGAGTTCCCATAGATAGTAAAGTCATCGATAAACACTTCTACGCATTTTTCTACAAATTCAGAAAAAATACTCATCATGCAACGCTGAAATGTCCCTGAAGCATTACAAAGGCCAAAAGGCATCTTCCTATATGCATAAGTGCCAAACGGGCAAGTAAATGTGGTTTTTTCTTGGTCCTCCTGAGCTATGGGAATTTGGTAAAATCCAGAAAATCCATCTAAAAAACAGAAATATGGCTTCCCAGCTAAACGCTCCACCATTTGATCGATGAAATGGATTGGAAAATGATCTTTTTTAGTCACATTATTCAACTTCATGAAGTCTATACACATTCTCTAACCATTATGGATCCTCTTAGGAACTAGCTCACCCTTCTCATTTTTAACCACAGTTATCCCAGTCTTTTTAGGCACAACATGAATCGAGCTTACCCACTGACTATCAGAAATGGGATAGATGATACTTGCGTCGAGGAGTTTATGAATCTTCGATAGAACTACCTCTTTCATTGCAGGATTCAGCCTTCGCTGAGGCTCTCAAGAGGGTTTAGCTCCATCCTCAAGCTGTATTTTGTGCATGCATAAAGCTGGACTCAAGCCATGCAAATCAGCCAACGTCCATCCAATGGCCCGCTTGTTCTCCTTTAAGATTCCAACTAATATCTTCTCCTGCTCTGATGTAAGCTCCTTGGACATGATCACCAAGAGTGTTTCCGCATCTCCCAATTAAACATATTTGAGATGATTTGGCAACTTCTTGAGTTTCAATTTGGGAGCCTGCAAAAGAGAGGGGTATCAGTTTAAGGGGTTTCACACAGGTCTCTAAAGCAATAACATCCTGTTTACAAGACTTAGTCAATTTTGGTTCACTTGACTCCATTTCATCAAAAAGATCAGCAAATATCAATGGGTCATCCCCATCCTCAACAGACATGCATGTGTCTTGTTCTAACGATTCCAGCAAATCTGCCTTGCAAATCGAGTGCGTGTCATTCTTGTGTTTCATTGTATTGAAAACATTGAATTCAAACACTTCCCCATCATACTCAACAGACAAGATTCCTTCATGCACATTAATTTTTGTTCTAGCAGTTTTCATGAAGGGTCTCCCTAATAAAACCGAAGCAGAAGAATGGGCATGTGTTAACTCTTCTAATGAGAGTTATTTAGGTCCATAATTGCTTTAATTCATGAAGTCTTTTGAAGCATTCTAGCCATTATTAAGCATAATATGTGTTTAATAGTGACATTTGTGAATTGGTGTTAAAATTAAGGCTTATGTGAAATATCTGTGCATAAGTTTATAATTGGTGAAAAAATGTCTAATTAATGCCTTGCAGATGTATTGCTGAAGTTTTGCGAGGAATGCAATGAAATTAGAAGAAGGGCAACCGAAAACAGAGCTTTGCGATCGCAACGCAATCGCAATACTGATCTCTTCTACTGCGTTTTTCCAGCCGCCGACCCGTCCTATATCCGCCACGTATGAGTTTGTTTCCCTAATTTGGATGGAGATCCGTGATTAGGGAGCAGACTATGGACCACTAAAGGCTATATAAGAGAGCTAGATGAAGGAAGAGGAGAGGATCCCTCGACGGTGAAGAGATTCGGCAAAGGCCAAACCGCAGAAAAAGAGAATTCTCTCGTTTGTTGGATCGAAGAAACAAAGGCTCCCTTGGCGCCAGTAATTCAAGAGGAAGAAGAGAAGATCATCTTCTCTTCTGATTGAGTTCCCTTCCTAAGTCAAGCCATTCTTCTCCTTCAACCGAGGCGGATCGTGGACAATCGGACCTTCACTTTTCTACTTCTTTACTTTAGTTTCTGTTTTCGGATTATCTAATGCTTTACTTTAGTTTCTGTTTTCGATCGAATTATATTTTGTTTTCGAATTATCCTGGATTTGTTTCTCCTTAAGTAATCAATTAGTTTTGTTGAGTTCTTTTATCTTCTTAAGTAATCAATTAGTTTTGTTGAGTTCTTTTATCTTCATAAGTAATCAATTAGTTTTGTTGAGTTATTATGTTTTCATAAGTAAGCAATTAGTTTTGTTGAGTTCTTCTAAAACCATGAGTAGTTAGTTTTATAAAGGTTAGCTAAGATGAATCTGTAGAACATAACTATGCGAATTCAGCATGTAAATAAGCATGAATGCGTTGAATGAATGTGAACTTCATCCCATGGATATTTTCGATCGGCCATCCATTTTGTTCTAAAGAATTCCTAACCTCTGGAAGGAGTAAGAATTCAGAGTCATTCATTCATGCTAGCCTTTCATGGTAAATAGAGAGTGGTCTAGGAATAGGCACTTTCCTAGCACGTTTAATAGCATGCAATTATAAATAGGTTTTTAGCCTTACTTGGATATGAGTAAATTAAGAATCTACTGCATATAATCGGAAGATGTATGAGATCTAGCTAAAACGATGCATGTAATGTTTGTTCACTGCTGAATGATCATGGTTTATGCCTATGGGAGACTCTTAGCCAACCTTGCTGTCTTTCCCTACGATTTTACTAGTCTTTTAATCTACTGCTAGTTCATTGCGAAAGTATTGCGAGACCCGCAATACTATTTTTCAATACTGCAGTCTCCTTAATTCTTTTGCATTGCTATAACCTTGCGTTTTCCTTGTGTTCTTTAAAAATTCGTGTCTCGAATCAAAATCCATTTCATTCCTGGTTACCTTATCTAATTTAAAAAGCATAAAATTGGCATTTACTCAACTTAGTCTCTGTGGGAAATCGATATAAAACATACTTATCACTTGCTGCAGACCGTGTATACTTGCATGGTTATTTGCTTAATTTAATCAAAATATAACCCCATTGAGCAAAGCAACAAGTTTTTGGCGCTGCTGCCGGGGACTCTGTTGAGTCAAAACGATTTGTGTTATTTTAGAAAGAGCTTAAATGATTGGAGCTAATCTTTTGCGTTCATTTTGCAGGTACTAACAACGCTGGTTTATGAATGAGTTTCCAAACTACAATCTCGAGTTTGATCCCGAGCCTGAAAGAACTCTAAGGAACAGAAATAAAATTAGAAGGGAAGCTGCATGCCGTTTGAATCGACAAACTCAATATCAGCCTGAAATTCAGCACACTGTTGACCAACCAGAATCAGTGCAAACTGAACCACAACAAGCTGAAATGGAAAGACCAGAAGAAGCACCAAATCGAGCACTTAACACTCGCAATCCCATTGACATTGCGAATGATAAGGACAGTGTTATATTATCTTACCTTTTACCTATGCCCGAGGAGCTCAATCCGAGCATAATATGCCCAAAAATCACAGCTCACTCATTCGAACTGAAACCGGTAATGTTTCAAATGCTGTCAACAGTAGGCCAATTCTTCGGTGTTGAGAATGAAGACCCCCACAATCACTTAAGGAACTTCCTGGGAGTGAGTGACACCTTTGTCATTCCAGGAGTGTCTCAAGAGGCTTTGCGTCTGTACCTATTTCCGTACTCATTGAGAGACAAAGCCAAGACTTGGTTAAATTCTTTTCCATCCGGATCAATTGTCAACTGGACATACTTAGCTGAAAAGTTTCTGGTGAAATACTTTCCTCCAGATAGGAACTCTAATTTTCGTGGCGACATCATCAAATTTAAACAAGCTGAGAATGAATCTCAACATGAAGCCTGGACCAGATTCAAGGACCTTCTACTCAAATGTCCACACCATGGCATCCCATGGTGCATCCAGATTGAAGTGTTCTTCAAAGGATGTAATCCCAGCACGAGGCAAGTCCTGAATTCCTCAGCTGAAGGATCTATGCTGTCAAAAAGCTATAATGAAGCTTATGAGATTTTAGAGAAAATTTCAACTTCACACTGTCGGTGGTCAGATGATCCTGTGGAGCCAAATAGAAGGAAGGCTTATGACATGGATGCACTCAGTGCAATGAGCAACCATATAAATGCTTTGACAAGCCTGATGAAGCAAATGACTCAGACCAATATCCAACAAAATGCCAATACAGTGGCATCTGCTTCAACAAGCACAACAGTGGCTAATAAATTAGATGCACTCGTGTGTGGATTCTGTGGAGAAGGGCATGTGTATGACTATTGCCCTGCGAATCCAGCTTTTGTGTGCTATGTTGGGAGTCAGCAACAACCGAGGAATAACCCTTATTCTAATACCTATAACCCTGGCTGGAGAAACCATCCTAATTTTTCTTGGAATGGACAACAAGGCACTGGCCAGATGCAAAACCAAACCAGACCAAGTGGACCACCTGGGTTCACTCAACATCAGCAAGGTACTTGTTACGTCTCCAAAAGTGACCTTTTTAGGACTTAATTATCTTAGAAAGATGTTCACTCTTAGGTGTTTTTGATAGCATTTAGCCTAAACCTATGCTTAAATATGAGAATTAGAAGAAGGTAGCTAAATTAGGACTTATGTACAATTGGAAAGAAAAGGGTTGAAAACCGAAGGAAAAGAATGAAAAACAAGCATTGCGATAGCATTGCGGAAACATTGCGGAAACCGCAATGTTTCAAGTGAAAACCGTAAGTTGACTGATCTTTTTCTGTTAATTTCCGTTATTTCAGGGATTCGTTCTTTCTCCTCCATCCATTCTGAAGTACGACGTTGAAGATTGATGGTTCTCCTTGGCCCAAACGCACCTGCAGATTGCTATAAAAGGGGGTCAAAGTCGAGGGTTCAGCAATCATCCGAGAGCGTAGAAGTCGTCTCGCAGCTCCATCTTTCTTCGTGTTTTCCTTTGCCGTCTGTTGGTGTGAGAGTCTCAGCTGTTGGAATCGACAATCTGATAGGAAGGAGAGAAGATTCATCTTCTCTCCCGATTGGATTCATCCAAGCAAAGCTATTCTTTCATCCCCTTCAGCCGAGGCGGTTGCGACGAGGCTTTCAAGCATCATTTACTGCTTTCTGTCTTTCAATTCTAAATTTCAGTTCTGTTTAGTTGCTGTTTCTCTTCTAATAGCTAGATCATTTAATTTCGTTGCTGTCTGTCTTTACATTATTTACTTTAAGCTTCCCTTTTTGTTCACTCAAACAATCAAGTAATCAAAGCACAATTCTCCATTTCACAGTTTCTTGCCTTTGCAATCTACTGTTTTTCCCTTACTGTTTGTCTTCATTTCTCTTCTAAGCATGTCTATTTTAACTCTTATTTCTGTTCTCCCTATATCCATGAGTAACTAAGTCACATAGGGGCATGCTAATGACAACACTATAGGCTAAAAAACGTGAACCAAGCATGTAGGATAGCTCTCGAAGCATTGATTGTATGTAAGCGTCATCCCACGGGCAATTTCGATTGGCCATCCATTTTGTCCAAAGAACTCCTAACCTCTGGAAGGAGTAAGAGTTCAGAGTCATACTATCATGCTAGCCTTTCAAGGTAACCAGGAAACGACCTAGGAATAGGCGTTTCCCTAGTACAAACCATATTTTTCTGCCTTAACAAGATGCTTAAGACCTTACTTGGACATGAGTAAACTAAAGAATCTAATGCATGAAATCGGAAGATACATGAGAATGAGATAGTTTGATGCATAGTGAGTTGATCCAGTGCTTGAGAATCGTATGAAAAAGCCTATAGGATAGTCGTTAGTAGCCCTTAATTCATCACTTTACACACTTTCGCTGTTATTTAAATTGCGGTAGAATTGCTGTTTCCGCAATTCTGCCAAAGTTACAATTCTGTCTAGCCATTTTTGTCTCCATTTTTTAGTCTCGTCTCTTTTCGTTTGAGTTTAACTTTGACTTGCATTTGTTTATGTTGCTACCCTCTACGTATTCAGTAGGAAATAGACAATTTAGAACCAATTCTACCCCATCAAAACCACCCCTTCTTTCTTAACTTTACACTTCATGAATAGCTTATAATAAATCTCTGTGGGAAAACGAATGAAATATACTTACTACTTGCTATAAGACCATGTATGCTTGCATGTTCTGAGTGCTCTCTCTACCTTATTGCTTATTTATTTTAATACATTGAGCACGCAACAAGTTTTTGGCGCCGCTGCCGGGGATTTATTTAAGTGAAAACGAAGTTTGTTAAGTTGAAACACCAAGTTTATTGCCTATTGAAGCTGATCTGTTTCATTTCTTTTGCAGGTACTATTGGGTTAGTTTATGAGTGAGCCTTCAAGTAGTGATCTAGAGTTCAATCCTGAGCCTGAGAGATTACTTAGGGCCAGAAATAGAGCCAAGAAACGTCTCTTTAAACAACCCCCTTTACCTCAAGTAATTGCGGGAACCGCAATTCCTCCGCAATTGTCTCAAGAAGATATGAATGGAATAGTTCCAAATCCGGTGCCTGTCACTCGCAATCCCATCGAAATAGCGAATGACAAGGATAGCGCCATACTTTCGTACCTAGTACCTATGCCTGGGGAGCTGAAGCCAGCATAATCCGTCCTGAAATCACTGCCAACTCATTCGAGTTAAACCCAGTGATGTTCCAAATGTTGTCCACTGTGGGACAATTCTTTGGAGTGGAAAATGAGGATCCCCACAACCATCTTAGAAACTTCTTAGGAGTTAGTGACACATTCTTCATCCCTGGAGTTTCCCAAGAAGCCTTGAGGCTATACCTTTTCCCTTACTCTTTGAGGGACAAAGCCAAAACATGGTTGAACTCATTACCCTCTGGATCTGTTCGCAACTGGACAGACTTAGCAGAAAAATTCCTAGTCAAATACTTCCCACCTGATAGGAATTCTACCTTTCGTGATGACATAATCAAGTTCAAACAAGCTGACACTGAGTCTCTTCACGAAGCTTGGACAAGGTTTAAAGATCTTCTTCTTAAATGTCCACACCATGGCATCCCATGGTGTATCCAAATAGAGGTCTTTTTCAAAGGATGCAACCCCAACACTAGACAAGTCTTAAACTCATCTGCTGGAGGTTCCATGTTGTCCAAGAGTTACAACGAGGCCTATGAGATCTTGGAGAAGATCTCAGCATCTCACTGTAGGTGGTCAGATGATCCAGTTGAGCCAACTAGAGCTCAAGACAAGGATGCTCTAAGTGCAATGAGCAGCCAAATAAATGCCCTGACCAACCTAGTTAAGCAAATGGCTCAAGCCAATCTCCAAACAAGTGTCAACACCGCTACAGCCATGTCAATGGGCACCCAGCCAAGTCAAGGTGAGACACTTATCTGTGGATTCTGTGGGGAAGGGCACCCGTATGAATACTGCCCTAGGAATCCAGCCTCAGTCTGCTATGTTGGAAGCCAACAGCAGCCTAGGAACAACCCCTACTCTAATACTTACAACCCTGGTTGGAGGAACCACCCAAACCTGTCATGGGGTGGACATTAGAATGTTAACCAAAATCCTAACCAACCAAGACCGAGTGGAACACCTGGTTTCACTCCTCAACAGAACCAATCAATGTATCAAAAACCATACAACCAACCTGTAGGATCTTATGTAGAAAACTTACTCAAGGAATACATAGCCAAGAATGATGCCACACTACAGAGTCAGCAAGCCACTCTTAGGAGCCTAGAGAACCAAATAGGGCAACTAGCCAATGAAATCAAAAGTAGGCCCCAAGGTAGGCTTCCTGCTGACACTGAAGTGCCAAGGAGAGATGGTAAAGAACAAGTTCAAGCAATTGAACTTAGAAGTGGTAGACCATTGGTAAGCAACACCAAAGACACACCAAAGAGAGTAGAGAACACTGAGTCTAGTGCTCCACTGGAGTCTCTGCCAAACCAAGGTCCACCATCAACAAGCACATCAGGAGCCAGGCTGGAGCCGATTATTGAGGAGATAGAAGAAATTCCAAGACCTCCACCTATCCTAAGGCGACCTGACATGCCTGCATATGTGCCACCACCTCCATATCCTCGAAGGCTTAAGAAGAAGCAGGAACAGGAAGTGCACTTTAATAAATTCTTAGAAATTCTTAAGCAAGTGCATGTCAACATTCCTTTTGTAGAAGTTTTACAGTCTATGCCTTCCTATGTAAAGTTTTTGAAAGATATCATTACTAACAAAAAAATAATTGGTGAGTTTGAAACAGTAAACCTCACTGAGGAGTGCAGTGCCATACTCCAAAACAAGCTACCCAAGAAGGAGAAGGATCCTGGTTCCTTCACCTTACCTGTAGAGCTAGGAGGCAAGCACGTGGGCAGAGCGCTTTGTGACCTGGGCGCCAGCATAAACCTCATGCCCCTTGTTAAGTCTCTGAAAGTGACTTATTTAGGACCCATTTAGCTTAAGAAGATGTACACTTTTAGGTGTTTTTGATAGCATTTAGCCTAAACCTATGCTTAAATATGAGAATGAGAAGAAGGTAGCTAAATTAGGACTTATGCACAATAGGAAAGAAAAGGGTTGAAAACCGAAGGAAAAGAATGAAAAAAGCTGCATTGCGACAGCATTGCGAAAACATTGCTGAAGCCGCAATTATTCAAGTGAAAACCGTAAGTTGACTGATCCTTTTCTGTTAATTTCCGTAATTTCAGGGATTCGTTCTTTCTCCTCCATCCATTCTGATATATGACGTTGAAGATTGATGGTTCTCCTTGGCCCAAACGCACCTGCAAACTACTATAAAAGGGGGTCAAAGTCGGAGGTTCAAGCATCATCCGAAAGCATAGAGTCTTCTCGCAGTCCATCTTTTCTCCCTGTTTTCCCTTGCCGTCTGTTGGAGTGAGAGTCTCAGCTGTTGGAATCGATAATCTGATAGGAAGGAGAGGAGATTCTTCTTCTCTCTCGATTGGATTCATCCAAGCAAGGCTGACTTTCATCCCCTTCATTCGAGGCGACTGCAACGAGGCTTTCAAGCACCATTTACTGCTTTTTGTCTTTCCTTTCTCATTTCCAGCATTGTTTAGTTATCGCTTCTGGTTTAGTGATTAGTCTACTGCATTTCGTCGCTGTCTGTCTTTGAATTATTTCCTTAAAGTTTCCTTTTGTCCGTTCAACATTCAAAGTAATCAAATTGCAAGACTTCATTTCACAGTTTCCATCTTCTGCTGCTACGGTTTTGTCTTACTGTTTGGAGTATATTTCCCTTCTAAGCATGTCTGTTTTATCTTACATTTCTGTTCTCTATATATCCATGAGTAGCTAAGTCACTTAGGGGCATGCTAATGACAGAACTATAGGCTAAAAAAACGTGAACCAAGCATGTAGGATAGCTCTCGAAGCATTGATTGTATGTAAGCTTCATCCCACGGGCAATTTCGATTGGCCATCCATTTTGTCCAAAGAACTCCTAACCTCTGGAAGGAGTAAGAGTTCAGAGTCGTATAATCATGCTAGCCTTTCATGGTAACCAGGAAACGGCCTAGGAATAGGCGTTTCCCTAGTACAAACTAAACACTTCTGTTTTAACAAGATGCTTAAGACCTTACTTTGAGTCGAGTAAACTAAAGAATCTAATGCATGGAATCGGACGATACATGAGATAGAGTGAGTTTGATGCATAGAGAGTAGATCCAGTGCTTGAGAATCATATAAAAATGCCTATAGGATAGTCATTAGTAGCCCTTAATTCGCCCATTTACACACTTTCGCTGTTATTCAATTGCGGTAAAATTGCGGTGTCCGCAATTCTGCTAAGTACCATTCTGTTTAGCTGTTTTCTTCTTCGTTTATTAATTTCATCTCTTGTCTTTTGAGTCTAATTTCAACTTGCATTTGTTTATGTTGCATTCCTTTACACATTCAGCAAAAATTAGATAATTAAAAACCAATTTTATCCCATCAAATCCACCCCTTCTTTCTTAACAAATACACTTCATGAATAGCTAAAAATAAGTCTCTGTGGAAAAAACGAATGAAATATACTTACTACTTGCTGTGAGACCATGTATGCTTGCATGTTCTGAGTGCTCTATCTACCTTCTTGTTTATTTATCTTTAACACATTGAGCACGCAACAAGTTTTTGGCGCCGCTGCCAGGGACTTATTTTAAGTGAAAACGAAGTTTGTTAAGTCTGAAACACCAAGTTATTTTCCATTGAGTTTGATCCATCTTCATTTCTTCTTCAGGTACCATTTAGGGTAGTTTATGAATGAGACTCCAAGTAGTGATCTAGAGTTCAACCCTGAGCCTGAGAGATTATTTAAAGCTAGAAATAGAGCCAAGAAACGTCTCTTTAAACAACCCCTTTTACCTCAAATAATTGCTGAAACCACAGAGTCTCCGCAATCCACTCAAGAAGAAATGGCTGGAATAGATCAAAACCTGGTGCCTGTCACTCGCAATCCCATTGAAATAGCGAATGACAAGGATAGCGCCATCCTTTCGTACCTAGTACCTATGCCTGGGGAGCTGAACCCCAGCATAATCCGTCCTGAAATCACTGCCAACTCATTCGAGTTAAAACCAGTGATGTTCCAAATGTTGTCCACTGTGGGACAATTCTTTGGAATAGAAAATGAGGACCCTCATAACCACCTTAGGAACTTCCTAGGAGTCAGTGATACCTTCCTCATTCCTGGAGTGTCCCAAGAAGCCCTGAGGCTATATCTGTTCCCTTACTCTTTGAGGGACAAAGCCAAAACGTGGTTAAATTCATTACCCTCAGGATCTGTCCTCAATTGGACAGACTTAGCAGAAAAATTCCTAGTCAAATATTTCCCACCAGATAGGAATTCGACCTTTCGTGATGATATCATCAAATTCAAACAAGCTCCGAGTGAGTCTCTTCACGAAGCTTGGACAAGATTCAAAGACCTTCTCATTAAATGTCCACACCATGGCATCCCATGGTGTATCCAAATAGAAGTCTTCTTTAAAGGATGCAACCCCAGCACCAGACAAGTTCTAAACTCATCTGCTGGAGGTTCCATGTTGTCCAAGAGTTACAACGAAGCTTATGAGATCTTGGAGAAGATCTCAACATCTCACTGTAGGTGGTCAGATGATCCAGTAGAGCCAACTAGAGCTCAAGACAAGGATGCTCTAAGCGCCATGAGCACCCAAATAAACGCCCTGACCAACCTAGTTAAGAAAATGGCTCAGGCCAATCTCCAAACCAGTGCCAATACCGCCACAGCCATGTCAATGGGCACCCAACCAAGTCAAGGCGAGGCACTTATCTGTGGATTCTGTGGGGAAGGGCACCCATACGAATACTGCCCTGGGAATCCATCCTCAGTCTGCTATGTTGGAAGCCAGCAGCAGCCTAGGAATAACCCCTACTCCAACACCTACAACCCTGGTTGGAGAAACCACCCAAACCTATCATGGGGTGGCCAACAAAACACTAACCAAAATCCTAACCAACCTAGACCGAGTGGAACACCTGGTTTCACTCCCCAACATAATCAGTCAATGTACCAAAAACCATACAATCAACCTGTAGGATCTTCTGTAGAAAACTTACTCAAGGAATACATAGCTAAGAATGATGCTACTCTTCAAAGCCAGCAAGCTACTCTGAGGAGCCTAGAAAACCAAATAGGCCAATTAGCCAATGAACTTAAGAGTAGGCCCCAAGGTAGACTCCCTGCTGACACCGAGGTACCAAGGAGAGATGGTAAAGAACAAGTTCAAGCAATTGAACTTAGGAGTGGAAGACCATTGGTGAGCAACACAAAGGACACACCAAAGAGAGTAGAGAACACTGAGTCTAGTGCTCCACTGGAGTCTCTGCCAAACCAAGGTCCACCACCAACTAGCACATCAGGAGCCAGGCTAGAGCCAATTATTGAGGAGGTAGAAGAAATTCCAAGGCCTCCACCTATCCTAAGGCGTCCTGACGTGCCTGCATATGTGCCACCACCTCCATACCCTCGAAGGCTTAAGAAGAAGCAGGAACAGGAAGTTCATTTTAATAAATTCTTAGAAATTCTTAAGCAAGTGCATGTTAACATTCCTTTTGTAGAAGTTTTACAGTCTATGCCTTCTTATGTAAAGTTTTTGAAGGACATCATTACTAACAAAAAAATAATTGGTGAGTTTGAAACAGTAAACCTCACTGAGGAGTGCAGTGCCATCCTCCAGAACAAGCTGCCCAAGAAGGAGAAGGATCCTGGTTCCTTCACCTTACCTGTAGAACTTGGAGGCAAGCACGTGGGCAGAGCGCTTTGTGACCTGGGCGCCAGCATAAATCTCATGCCCCTGTCCCTATTCCGCCAGTTGGGAATAGGAGAAGCACGTCCAACTACTGTCACTTTACAACTAGCAGACAGATCCATCGCATACCCTGAAGGTAAGATTGAGGATATTCTAGTGAAAGTTGACAGATTTATTTTCCTTGCAGATTTCATTGTCCTGGACTATGAGGCAGACAAGGAGGTCCCCATCCTGCTAGGCAGACCATTTCTAGCCACAGGTAGGGCACTTATAGACGTCCAAAAAGGTGAGCTTACTATGAGGGTTCATGATGAAGAGGTGAAGTTTAGTGTATATAAAGCTTTAAGGTACCCCTCTGATCTTGAATCCTGTGCTAGCATGGACGTAGTAGACTCCTTGATGGAGGAACAATTGGAGCATGTATTATTAACTAAGCATGCTAATGAATATGTACAATTAGATGTAGCTGACTTGAATGTATCTGACATAATGGATATGCCTGTAGATAAACCACAACATGTATGTATGAATATAGATTTAACTGATAGATCTGTGAATCCTTTAAGGCCCTCCATTGAGCATCCACCTGTTTTAGAATTGAAACCACTACCTACTCACCTCAAGTATGCATATCTAGGAAGTAATGAAACTCTGCCTGTTATCATTTCTTCTAAATTAAGTGAAAAGCATGAGGTTGAACTGATTTTACTGCTTAAGCAACATAGGAAGGCTATAGCATGGACTATTGCTGATATTCGAGGCATTAGCCCTTCTTATTGCATGCACAAAATTATACTAGAGGAAGAGCACACACCTAGGGTAGATCACCAACGTAGGCTAAACCCCTCTATGAAAGAGGTAGTAAAGAAGGAAATAATAAAATGGTTAGATGCAGGAGTAATCTTCCCAATAGCTAGTAGCCAGTGGGTGAGCCCCATCCAATGTGTACCTAAAAAGGGGGGAATAACTGTGGTAGTCAATGAGAACAACGAACTGATTCCAACAAGGACTGTCACAGGGTGGAGAGTGTGTATGGATTACAGGAAATTAAATAAAGAAACTAAAAAAGATCACTTCCCTCTACCGTTCATTGACCAGATGCTAGACAGAATAGCTGGTAGAGCCTACTATTGTTTCTTAGACGGGTATTCAGGCTATAATCAAATAACTATAGACCCTAAGGATCAAGAGAAGACCACCTTCACTTGCCCTTTTGGAACCTTTGCCTTTCGCAGAATGCCTTTTGGCTTATGCAATGCACCGGCAACTTTCCAAAGGTGCATGATGGCAATCTTCTCTGAGTTGGATGAGTCCATGATAGAAATATTCATGGATGACTTCTCAGTCTTTGGGGACTCATTTTCAAACTGTCTAGATAACCTAGGACAAGTCCTGGCTAGGTGTGAGGAGACCAACCTAGTCCTAAATTGGGAAAAATGCCATTTTATGGTGGATGAGGGGATTGTTTTAGGACATAGAGTGTTGAGGGCAGGAGTCGAAGTTGACCGAGCCAAAATTGAGATCATAGAGAAGTTGGTGGAGCCTCAGAATGTCAAGGCCATTAGAAGTTTCTTAGGGCATGCTGGCTTCTACAGAAGGTTCATTAAGGACTTTTCTAAGATAGCCAAGCCTCTGTGTGAGCTTCTAGAATTAAATAGGCCATTCATCTTCTCTAAGGAATGTATAGTAGCTTGGACCACCCTTAAGAAAGCACTAGTCACAGCCCCTATCATAGTAGGACCAAATTGGGATCTGCCCTTTGAGATGTTATGTGATGCCAGTGACTATGCTGTAGGAGTAATGTTAGGCCAGAAGATTGACAAGCTAACACACCCTGTCTATTATGCTAGTAAGACCTTGAATGAGGCTCAATGTAATTATACAACTACTGAGAAAGAGATGCTTGCTGTAGTGTTTGCTTGCGAAAAATTTAGAAACTATATTGTAGGCACTAGGACAATTGTATACACTGACCATTCTGCCTTGAAATATCTTATGAGGAAGGCTGATGCCAAGCCTAGATTGATTAGGTGGGTGTTGTTGCTGCAAGAGTTTGATTTGGACATCCGAGACAAGAAAGGATGTGAAAACGTGGTTGCAGATCACCTGTCTCGATTGCAGCACAATTGCGAAAAAATTGCGGACCCCGCAATTTCTGATGCTTTTATTGATGAACATGTCTTTGCTTTGACTCATCGTGATAACGATGAGGAACCTTGGTTTGCTGACATTGCTAACTTCCGTGCATCACAGGTATTACCAGTTTTCAAGGGAGGACAAGAGAAGAAGAGGTTCCTTCATAAAGCAAGGAAATTCATCTGGGATGACCCGACACTTTACAGAACCTGTGCTGATGGCTTGCTGAGGAAGTGTGTTTCAGCTGCTGAAGCGAAGTCTGTGCTGCAGCACTGTCACACATCTCCTTATGGTGGACACTTTGGTGGCCAAAGAACAGCTGCAAAGGTATTTCAGAGTGGCTATTACTGGCCAACAATCTTCAAGGATGCCCACAACTATGCCCACAGCTGTGATGAATGCCAAAGAACAGGTAACCTCAGTCGAAAGGATGAGATGCCCCTCACCTACATCTTAGAGTTAGAGCTCTTTGATGTATGGGGCATTGACTTCATGGGGCCATTCCCTCCATCATCAGGTAACCTTTACATATTAGTAGCAGTGGACTATGTGTCCAAGTGGGTAGAGGCCAAAGCATGTCCTAATAATGATGCTAAAACAGTCACCAACTTTTTGCATAGGCACATTTTTACTAGGTTTGGGACACCTCGTGCCATCATTAGTGATGAGGGGTCACATTTCATTAACAAGGCTATGGAGAGAGTGTTGGCTAAATATAACATTAGACATAGAGTAGCCACTCCCTATCACCCACACTCAAATGGCCAAGCTGAAATCTCAAATAGGGAAATTAAGAACATCCTAGAAAAAGTGGTCAAACCTAATAGGAAAGACTGTTCCTTCAAGCTTGAGGATGCACTTTGGGCTTATAGGACAGCATACAAGACACCCCTAGGTATGTCCCCTTATAGGCTGGTATATGGCAAGGCTTGTCACTTACCACTTGAGTTAGAAAACAAAGCATTTTGGGCCATGAAGGAATTGAATTTTTGTGTAAAGGATGCGGGGACACTGAGGTCTTTGCAATTACATGAGCTTGATGAGCTTAGGCATATGGCCTATGAAAATGCTAAGATGTACAAGGAAAAAACCAAGATTTGGCACGATAGTAGACTTAGAGTTAAGGACTTTAAGAAGGGTCAACTTGTTTTGTTGTTTAACTCACGGTTGAAACTATTTCCAGGGAAACTTAAGTCTAGATGGTCGGGTCCATTTGTCATTACTAATGTGTTTGTTCATGGTGCAATAGAGATAAAGAACTTGCAGCAAGGTCAGCCATTTATGGTCAATGGGGCGAGGTTGAAGCACTACTATGAGGAAGGAGATGTGAAGACTCTCTCGGCCTTCCTCTTGAATGAAGCATGAAACTAAAAACGAGAGAGAACGAGTGGTCACTGTGCTCGTTTAGTCAAGGCTAATGCCTTAGTTTATTTTTTTCACTTTTTCCGGTTATCGTTTGTATGTTTTGTGGTGTGATTTTAATTAAGTATTTAATGTTTGTTTTATTTGTCTTTATAGGGAATCGAAGGAGGGGATCAAGGAGAGTAATCCCAGCTTTAAAAATCAAGAAACGATCGAGCCAAATAAAAGATACGGACGAACAAAGTTTGCCATTTAGATAAAAAGAAATCCCTAAAATTGCGCTGGAATTGCAGGATCCGCAAAATAGAGCCGTTGGGATTTAGCCGTTGCCTTTATATCCGTTAGAAGGCGCTCGATCGATACGATTCTCTCATTCTCTGATTTCCAAGAAAACTGAGATTCTCTTCATCTTTGAT
Organism: Herpetospermum pedunculosum; assembly: GCA_028017165.1. Lineage (NCBI taxonomy): Eukaryota > Viridiplantae > Streptophyta > Magnoliopsida > Cucurbitales > Cucurbitaceae > Herpetospermum > Herpetospermum pedunculosum. The sequence goes on from CM051529.1 coordinate 48,381,792, forward strand.
CCTTCTCTCCAAACCTCCAAGATTCGACGATGGTGTCCACAAGGGCTGAAAGATCCGCAGCCAAGAAGAAGGCTGATGACGCAGCTGAAGCGGCTGCGAGGGAAGCACTTCTGACCCTTGCAGATGCTGGTGCTGTACGCACCGGACCTCTTCCCAAGCTTCCGATCCGTAGGAAGAAGTGGAGGGTTGTCACTGAGATCCCTGCTGGACCCTCTGAACCAGCAGGTACACCCAAAAAACGGCGGTGGAGTGTCGAGACGGCCGCCGAACCAAGCAAAGCCAAGACTCTCTCTGTGGAGAGTCAAGAAACAGATCGTGCGTCCCACGAGTCGACCAAGAAGGGTTCGTCGCCATCTGCATCGCCTGCGCACAACTCTTCACCATCTGGACCAGTGCACAGCCCAGAGCTTTCATCGTCACCGCCTGCACAGAGCCCTGAAACGCCGTCTTCACCACTGAATTCCGTGCAGACGCCTACAGCAGAGCAGAGTGCCACGCCTTCGCACACGCCTCCACGGCCTGACCCTGAATTCCCCTATGGGGAGTACCAGGAATCCACTCAGGGCAGTGGGGAAGGTGGTGAAGACGAGGTCTTCTCGCCTGCAAGGGAAGCTAGCCCAGAGAGTCCTGCACAGCAGGATGATTCCATGGAAGAGACGCTGGGGGCATGCCTGCAGCAGATTAACATTGAGGCAAAGCTAAAGAAGAAGAAGAAGGCCAAGATCCTTAAAGTCAAGCGATCCAAGAAACTAAAGAGGAAGAAGGCTAAGGAGGTGCCTTCATCAGAGAAAGAGAGCACCGAGCCTTCGCTCAAACGACTCAAGGTTGAGGCTGCCGAATCAGCCAAGCCATCAGATAAGGGGAAGGCAAAGCTCTACCCTGAAGACGAGCCTCAGTCAGTGAGGTATGTTTCCTCTGATGCTGAGTCCAGGGGTGCTGAGCTGAGGAAGAGGGAGTTGCTACACGAGAAAGGCTTCCTCGACCGACCTGCTGACCTGCCGCAGTTCTTGCGCGCAGGAGTGATCAACCACGGCTGGGAGGAATTTTGCAGACCGCCTAATCCAGCCTACACGAGCATGGTGTATGATTTCTACGCCAATGTGCTCAGCCCTGAGGATGGCCTGTCTGTGGTCAGAGGGGTAGAAGTGGATTTCTCAGCCAAGGCCATCAACGAAGCCTATGGTCTCAAGGGCCAAACACATACAGATTATGCTCGGATCGTTGATGAGCCTACTGAGGCAGTGCTGGATGAGGCCATTCGAACCATTGGCCAGCCTGAGGCAGCGTGGACCGTGTCACGCAATGGGAGGCACACTCTCATGAGTGCCAACCTCACGGCTAAAGCGGCTGTGTGGTTTTCGTTCGTGAGAAGGAGATTGTCCTCAGTGACTCACGAGACTACAATCAACCAGAGCCGATCGCTGCTGGTGTATGCGATAATGAGAGGTCTCACGATCAACGTGGGAGAAGTCATCACTGCTGCTATTGCTGAGTGCGCCAAGAAAGGTAAGGGACCACTGTTTTTCCCTAACACAATAACCAAGCTATGTTTGCTTGCAGGAGTCCCCACCGAGCGCATGGAGCAGCAAATGGCTTACACAGGCCACTTGGAGCTGCCTGCTAGCCTGAGGCTGAAGAGGAAGGGAAATATGGAGTTTGAACTGGATAGGCTGGCTGCTGAACAGTCCCTATCCATGGCCTGCCTGATGGATATGCAGAGGAGAATGGCTCAATGGGCCACTTATGCGCAGGCTAGGGACAAGGAAGTTGCAGATCAACTTGGGTGCACCTTCCCTGATTTCCCTACAAATCTCCTGACTCCATGGGTGCCCCCACGACCACGGCAACCTGATGAGGATGACGACGTTTGAGTGCTGGTTTGAATTGCACTGAAGGGAGTATTGCTGTTCCCTTAGAAAAAAAAAACAATTTTCTGCTTTCTGATAGCCTATGTGAATTATGCGGTTTTTAGTACATTTTTTATTTGTCTTAGATGTTTAGTTTTATGTTTTTAATTTTGCTTAGTGTAGTCTGATGATAGGTGACTAGATAGGTTAGTTTTGTTTTATTTTTAGGAGAGCGTGATGACTGGAAAGAGCATGCTTAGGGGCCTTAGTCACTGTTATATCTGCCCTGATCTAATTGCGAAATAATTGCGGTACCCGCAATTTTCATGACTGAAAGCATGTTGTGGACTGTCTGTTTAGCTAGGCTGTCTTCTGTTTAAATTCAATCTTTTGCTGCTAACATGACTACCTTATATAGCTTATCTACATGCATGTTGGATGAGTGTCATAGGACACCCTTTGATAGTTTAAATCAACCTCTAAAAAGCTCAGCATGCACAGCTTTAAGCCCTTATCTGTCTGTTTTTTTTTTTAAACTTACTGCTGCTGTGACATTTTCTTTTAAATGTTCTGTCTATGCCTAGGGCTTTAGATTCTCTTTGTTTTACCTTAGATTAGATGCTTCTAGGATAGTTTGGGGGTGTGCCACCTCAGACACTCATTGGGGACAATGAGTAGTTGAAGTTTGGGGGAGGCCACCCTAGGCCTAGGAACATTCCTCTCTCCCTTAGAAAAATAAGCATTCTTCTTCTCCTTTACAAAAAATGATGAACTGAAAAAAAATGAAAAATAGAATAAAGAGGGGGGTCTCTCTTAGGTTGCTAAGTAATCAGTGCCAAGTGTGTGACCCACAAGTGGCATTGCATCAAAAGGCAACCAAAGGAGAGGCCCCACCTAAGTAAGAAAAAGGGAAAAGAATAGGGAAGAAGAATGTATACCTAGGAATTATAACTTTGTGGCTTAGGTGTCCTATTTAAAAAGAACTCTGATCCTCAATTAGCTAAGCACAAAGTTGTAACTCGTAGGGTTGTTTAGGGAGATGAGTGTTTATCCAATGTAGTGATGCCAGGGTTTAGGTTGTTCTTTAAAAGTACTACTGTCACCGTTAATACTAAGACTGGCATGACTCTAAGAAATCCTAGACACATTAAAAATAGAGCTAGAAGCATGTACTGAGTCTGAGGTAAAGCTAGGCAGAATTTGAAACCTTAGGGATAGTGGCATGATATGACAAAAGCAAATAGATCAGTTGTAGGAAGTTAATAAAAGCAGGTGAGTGTTAGGCAGGCGAAGTCAGAAGAAGCTAGATAAGAGGGTAGTTTTAAACTGAGAAGTGTGTCACAGGACAGCAGTGCTATAGATAGGGATATAAGGGAGTCAGTAGGTGGGTAAAGAAGAAGAAACAGCAGCCTAGGTAAGTCCTTAGTATGCTTGAGGACAAGCAAAGCCTTAAGTTTGGGGGTGTGTTAAGTCTCTGAAAGTGACTTATTTAGGACCCATTTAGCTTAAGAAGATGTACACTTTTAGGTGTTTTTGATAGCATTTAGCCTAAACCTATGCTTAAATATGAGAATGAGAAGAAGGTAGCTAAATTAGGACTTATGCACAATAGGAAAGAAAAGGGTTGAAAACCGAAGGAAAAGAATGAAAAAAGCTGCATTGCGACAGCATTGCGAAAACATTGCTGAAGCCGCAATTATTCAAGTGAAAACCGTAAGTTGACTGATCCTTTTCTGTTAATTTCCGTAATTTCAGGGATTCGTTCTTTCTCCTCCATCCATTCTGATATATGACGTTGAAGATTGATGGTTCTCCTTGGCCCAAACGCACCTGCAAACTACTATAAAAGGGGGTCAAAGTCGGAGGTTCAAGCATCATCCGAAAGCATAGAGTCTTCTCGCAGTCCATCTTTTCTCCCTGTTTTCCCTTGCCGTCTGTTGGAGTGAGAGTCTCAGCTGTTGGAATCGATAATCTGATAGGAAGGAGAGAAGATTCTTCTTCTCTCTCGATTGGATTCATCCAAGCAAGGCTGACTTTCATCCCCTTCATTCGAGGCGACTGCAACGAGGCTTTCAAGCACCATTTACTGCTTTTTGTCTTTCCTTTCTCATTTCCAGCATTGTTTAGTTATCGCTTCTGGTTTAGTGATTAGTCTACTGCATTTCGTCGCTGTCTGTCTTTGAATTATTTCCTTAAAGTTTCCTTTTGTCCGTTCAACATTCAAAGTAATCAAATTGCAAGACTTCATTTCACAGTTTCCATCTTCTGCTGCTACGGTTTTGTCTTACTGTTTGGAGTATATTTCCCTTCTAAGCATGTCTGTTTTATCTTACATTTCTGTTCTCTATATATCCATGAGTAGCTAAGTCACTTAGGGGCATGCTAATGACAGAACTATAGGCTAAAAAAACGTGAACCAAGCATGTAGGATAGCTCTCGAAGCATTGATTGTATGTAAGCTTCATCCCACGGGCAATTTCGATTGGCCATCCATTTTGTCCAAAGAACTCCTAACCTCTGGAAGGAGTAAGAGTTCAGAGTCGTATAATCATGCTAGCCTTTCATGGTAACCAGGAAACGACCTAGGAATAGGCGTTTCCCTAGTACAAACTAAACACTTATGTTTTAACAAGATGCTTAAGACCTTACTTTGAGTCGAGTAAACTAAAGAATCTAATGCATGGAATCGGACGATACATGAGATAGAGTGAGTTTGATGCATAGAGAGTAGATCCAGTGCTTGAGAATCATATAAAAATGCCTATAGGATAGTCATTAGTAGCCCTTAATTCGCCCATTTACACACTTTCGCTGTTATTCAATTGCGGTAAAATTGCGGTGTCCGCAATTCTGCTAAGTACCATTCTGTTTAGCTGTTTTCTTCTTCGTTTATTAATTCCATCTCTTGTCTTTTGAGTCTAATTTCAACTTGCATTTGTTTATGTTGCATTCCTTTACACATTCAACAAAAATTAGATAATTAAAAACCAATTTTATCCCATCAAATCCACCCCTTCTTTCTTAACAAATACACTTCATGAATAGCTAAAAATAAGTCTCTGTGGAAAAAACGAATGAAATATACTTACTACTTGCTGTGAGACCATGTATGCTTGCATGTTCTGAGTGCTCTATCTACCTTCTTGTTTATTTATCTTTAACACATTGAGCACGCAACACCCCTATCACTATTCCGCCAGTTGGGAATAGGAGAAGCACGGCCAACCACTGTCACTTTACAACTAGCAGACAGATCCATTGCATACCCAGAAGGTAAGATTGAGGATATTCTAGTGAAAGTTGACAAATTTATTTTCCTTGCAGATTTCATTATCCTGGATTATGAAGCAGACAAGGAGGTCCCCATCCTATTAGGCAGACCTTTTCTTGCCACAGGTAGAGCCCTGATCGACGTCCAAAAAGGTGAGCTCACTATGAGGGTTCATGATGAAGAGGTGAAATTTAGTGTGTATAAAGCTTTGAGGTACCCCTCTGACCTTGAATCCTGTGCTATCATGGACGTTGTAGATTCTTTAATGGAAGAACAACTGGAGCATGTGTTATTAACCAAGCATGCTAATGAATATGTAGGATTAGAACTAACTGACTTAAACATAGCTGAGATAATGGACATACCTGTAAATAACCCTCAGCATGTTTGTATGAACATTGACTTAACTGAAAAATCTTTGAATCCATTAAAACCATCCATTGAGCATCCACCTGTCTTAGAGTTAAAACCTCTCCCCACTCACCTCAAGTATGCATATCTAGGGAATAATGAGACTTTGCCTGTAATTATTTCTTCTAAGCTAAGTGAACAACATGAGGTTGAATTAATATTACTACTTAAGCAACATAGGAAGGCTATTGCATGGACTATTGCTGATATTAGAGGCATTAGCCCTTCTTATTGCATGCATAAGATTATACTAGAGGAAGAGCACACACCTAGAGTAGATCACCAACGTAGGCTGAACCCCTCTATGAAAGAGGTAGTTAAGAAAGAAATAATTAAATGGTTAGATGCTGGTGTGATCTTTCCCATAGCTAGTAGTCAGTGGGTGAGCCCTATACAGTGTGTACCTAAAAAGGGTGGGATGACTGTGGTAGTCAATGAGAACAATGAACTGATTCCAACTAGGACTGTCACAGGATGGAGAGTTTGCATGGATTATAGGAAGCTAAATAAAGAGACCAAGAAAGACCATTTCCCTCTACCCTTTATTGACCAAATGCTAGACAGGATAGCTGGTAGAGCCTACTACTGTTTCTTAGACGGTTATTCAGGTTATAACCAGATCACTATAGACCCTAAGGATCAAGAGAAGACTACATTCACTTGCCCTTTTGGAACTTTTGCCTTTCGCAGAATGCCTTTTGGCTTATGCAATGCACCGGCAACTTTCCAAAGGTGCATGTTGGCAATCTTCTCTGATTTGGATGAGTCCATGATAGAGATATTCATGGATGATTTCTCAGTCTTTGGGGATTCATTTACAAACTGTCTAGAGAATTTAGGACAGGTCTTGGCTAGGTGTGAGGAGACCAACCTAGTCCTAAATTGGGAAAAGTGCCATTTCATGGTGGATGAAGGGATTGTCTTAGGTCACAGGGTGTCAAGGGCAGGTGTAGAAGTTGACAGGGCAAAGATAGAAATCATAAAGAAGTTGGTAGAGCCTCAGAATGTCAAGGCCATTAGAAGTTTCTTAGGGCATGCTGGCTTCTACAGAAGGTTCATTAAGGACTTTTCTAAGATAGCCAAGCCTCTATGTGAGCTTCTAGAGCTAAATAGGCCATTCGTCTTCTCTAAGGAATGTTTAGTAGCTTGGCAAACCCTTAAGAAAGCACTGGTCACAGCACCTTGTTGGATTTTATGTCCTAAAACTCGTGGTTTGTAAACTGAATGTATATTCTATTTTGCAATAAAGTTGTTATTGAGATTTATTCAGTAAAGTTGTTATTGAATAAAATGAATTGTTTTTACTTTTAACCTAACTCCAATAAACAAAGAACCCATGGCTATAGGTTGTATACTTGAACTTCATGTATGACATGATTGTGGATCAAGTTCAAGTAATAGCCAGAACGGTCTATAGTATAGGGATAAGGCTGGGTACCTTATCCTGGGGACACTATTGGACGCGGCCCACTTTGTATAGTACAAACGATGTGATCCGAAATCGTTCATGTGGAGACATGTGAGTGGGGGCGTCCTATGCAATGAGTTTGCATAAGACTGAACCGCGAAACAAGTCGCTCTTTCTTTATAACTCCGTTTACTGTAAAGACCGATTTTTTCATATGATGACCTAGGTAACTCGATCTGAATCCTGAGCACGCTATGAACTCCTGTTTATTCGGGCTTATCCTTTGACTTGTATGGGTGAGAGTGGCCCGAGATCGCCGACTCAATAAGCCTACCATCTTGGGGATAAGACCGGGTAGGTAGCTGGGAACATAGTCCTGCGAGATGGAATTCACTCCTACCCGCTCTGAGGGATTAGTAGAGAGGTTCTTCCCTTAAGTGCTGACTCCAGGTCTTGAACTAGGGATCCCACCCTCTCATTGGCCCGAGAGGGACTTGGTATAGTGATGAGATCACATACCAATCGGTTTGGTGGTTGGACCACAAACCAACAGTTCATTAGAGGATCAGTGGGACTTAAGGAACAAGATGTAATTACGGGGGTAAAACGGTTATTTTGACCCAGCTATAATTACGAACGACCTGTGAAGGATCGATTTACTGATGATGGTTATATCAAGAGGACAAAAATATATCTACGGTGAGGAGAGTGCAACCCTTGGACTTTAGTGGAGTCTCCGGGGGTTAACGAATGTTGGTTAGCTTGGTTAAAGAGTTTGACCGGTTAATCTCGTATCGTTGGAGCTCATGATCTGTAGGTCCTTTAGGTTCTCCTGGCTAGCTCGGATTAAGCCGTGTAACAATATGAGAGAAAAAGAATTTGAATTTATTGAAATTCGGTTTTGGAAGAATGATGGACATATTTAAATATGATTTAAATATGGGATCGGTGTAAAACATGAATAGGGATTCATGTATGATGATTCGGTTTAAGAAACCGAGATTAGTCTTATTATTTAATTAATATTTGATATTGAATTAAATAATAATATTAATTAATTAAAAAGTTTAATTAATTATAATTTATTTTGCTTATTAAAATTAATTATGAATTAATTTTAAAATGACAAAATATTACAAGTGTGATTATAAGTCAAAGTGGAATTATCCATGTTGAGTGGATTTATCCAAGTTGAGTGGGTTTATCCAAGTTGTGAAGTGGATTGTGAATCACCAACAACATGCATATAAACTCATCAAGTTTGGAACACTTGGTTGAAGACTAATCCATCCAATTTGAGGTGTCATGCTAAGTAAAGACTTTGTTGCATGTGAATTGCCTATAAATTGGATGAAGTTCAAATGGTTTGAAGTTGATGAAATTTCAAAGAGTTTGAATGTTGGATGAGCATGAAGAGTTCATGTTACTTGAGAAATTAGAAAGCTAAGTGTTAGACTTCTTCTCACAAAATCCTCATCACTTTCATCTTCCCATCTTCTTCTTCCAAACTTTTTCTTTCATAAAGGAGTCCCACCACTCCGTTGCTCGGCCCGAGGATAGCGGGACTACCGGAGGTGGTTCTCGAGGAGTTCGAGGGAGGCTTCGAAGGGTTCGTGAGGAGATTTGAGCTTTGGAAGAGAAGTCTTTAGAACTACAAGAGGTATGTGTTCTAATTCCTTTTATTTCAAAGCTTTGTGCATGTTTCTTATTTAGCTAAATTGATGAAATTAGAGTGCCAATGATCCGTCTCGCTTCCGCTGCGCTACATGCGCTCCATCAATTGGTATCAGAGCGTTTTTTGGTCACTCAATTTGCATCAATTTAAGCTCGGTGGGTATTTGTTTTAGAAATTATTTTTCTGGGCGTCTAAAGTGTGATTCCGGTTTTGGCATTTTTTTTGAGCTTTTATTTGTACTTTGTTTTGTAATTGCCCGGGCGTGTATGGGCTTTAATGTGTGAAGAAGAGTCTGTAAAAAATTCGGAGTCATTAGAGTCCATATAGGCTTTCAATTCAAAGACAGAAGCTCGGGTGTCGAAAAAAACAGCATGCTGTTTTTTTGCTGTTTTTTTTTCTGCAAAATTCCAGCACAAAACCGGTTCAGCGCAAGGTGGAAGAAACAGTCCGGTTCGGTCCTCGGGTGGTCCGGTTCACTGAAAGTCAGACCGGTTCCTTGTTCTTCACCCTCTGGAGGTCCGGTTCAGCGTTCGTTTGGTCCAGTTCGGGTCGGTATTGGTCCAGTTACGGGCTGTTGAAGTCGGGACAGTTGTTATGGACCGGTTCAGTTTTTTTTGAAGTTTTGAAGTTGCTGTTTTTTTTGGTCGGTTCAAGCAAATTCAAGCTGGTTCGTGGCGGTTCGAAGGGTTCGGAAGCATCTCAACTTAGTTGATGAATTATTATTGTAATAATTTAGTTGCTTGCTTGTCCGTGATGCCAAAACCGGTCCACTTTAGTGTGTTTAATTAATTATGCATTGTGAATGTATGTTTTAATTAAAGTATCTTGTATGTGCATAAAGTATGCCATATAGATTTCAAATCCCACCATAGGAAGCATGTTGCATGCATTGAAAGTATAATATAAGTGTTATGTTGTATAGTATGCATGCTTAATTCATGAGAATTAATATAAGTGTTATATTAATTTATGAATTGGATGTTGCTTGTTTAAAAGTAAAATTAATATAAGTGTTATATTAATTGTGAAATTAAACATACAACATAGTTGCCTTAGTTGAATATAATTGTTATATTCTTGCTTGGGAAGCATGTTATAAATTGAATGTAATGGTTATATTCTAGCTTAGGAAGCATGTTATAGAATGTCTTTGTTTTATAAAGCGTTGTAAAATGAGATAGACATTTAAAATATATAACAAAGATAAATGCATGCTCACTAAGGGTTAAAGAATTCCAATGCGATTAGGAATTTAGTATCGATTCGTTTTAATAGTTAAAATAGGTCGATATCTTGTAAAGCTAAGGTTACGAGAGAACTCACCCGGTTTGATCCTGCACTAAGGTTGGAGGTATTTAAGATGACGGTTTACGGAACACCTCCTACCTGGGGATCGATCCGGTACTTGAGTTAAGTTAACCCGGCTTTATGAGCATGCACGTGAGAGGTGTAAGGTTATAAAACGTTTATCACCTAGACATCTTAGGTAAAAGTATGTTCTACCTAGACTTAGGTTTTATTGTCTTAGCCGGATAATGCCTAAGTAAAACTTTACCCAAACCATTCTAAAATACTTAGTAGTGGTGTTGAGAAGGTATATATGATATATCAATCTCCTCCTACGTTCTCCGCAAAGTTCACACCGTGAGATTTATGCTCGGCCTCGTGATGTCAATAGGGCATCCCCATTCGGATGGTGTTTGCATAAATCAAGAGCAAGGTGAATGGAGAAAGTATTTATAGTAAGTGGGAGAAGGAAGTATGTCAATACATCCTGCGGTCTCCTCCATTAGGTTGAACCGTGAGATTCCCATGTTCCGCCTGCTGGTTGCCCATAGTAGCACCGTCCATTCGGAGGGCCGTTTCATGGGAGTCGGAACAACTCAATCTCCAGAAATGGATAGGGTCTCTTAGGTCCATTCCCAACTCTGACATTTCCATTCGGTTGCACTGTTGGGGCCGACCTCTGAGTTCTGAAAATGGCGGGTCACACTTACAAGGATTACTAAGTTGTTAGTAGATTCTTGACCGAAGTAGCGATAACTAAGGTGCTATAGGAATATGAGTTATTCTGGTATTAGCATTTAGTCAAGAATGTCTTGGTTCAGTGAAGGAGTGATTGACTGCCCCTCGGTAGCGGTTGCTCTGACTCACTGAAGTATCGTTGCAAATTAATAATGATTTTTTGGGTACATTATTACTTTTGCTAAAGTTCTTGATTGGTTGTTAAAAATAGGTTAAGTTCAATTCACTAATAGAATTCATTCTTTTCAGCATGTCTAGCTCGTTTATCCAATTACTAGCTTCTGATAAACTAAACGGCGATAACTACACGACCTGGAAATCGAACTTGAATACGATTCTTGTTATCGATGATCTTAGGTTTGTCTTAACAGAGGAATGTCCTCCCCCTCCTAGCTCATCTGCAACTCGAACTGTTCGAGATGCATTTGACAGGTGGACTAGGGCTAATGATAAAGCCCGAGTCTACATCTTGGCCAGCACATCCGATGTGTTAGCTAAGAAGCATGAGGTAATGGTCTCCGCTAAGGAAATCATGGATTCATTACAGATGATGTTTGGACAACCGTCCTCATCGGTCTATCATGATACCCTCATGGCGAGCAAAGCTAAGAAGAAACAACTAAGTAAATATGATTTACTCGTTGTTGAAACATGTTTAGTGGAACATGATAGTTCTGCCTGGATACTGGATTCAGGAGCCACTAACCATGTTTGTTCTTCTTTCCAGGAAACTAGTTCCTGGCAGCTGCTTGCTGAAGGTGAGATAACTCTCAGGGTTGGAACAGGAGAGGTTGTCTCAGCCAAGGCAGTGGGAACTGTCAAGTTGTTATATAGAGATAGTTTCATTTTACTTGAAAATGTACTGTTGGTTCCTAGCTTTAAAAGGAACCTTGTATCTATCTCTTGTTTACTTGAACATTTGTATAAAGTATCTTTTGATTTTAATGAAGCGTTCATTAGCAAAAGAGGTGTACATATATGTTCTGCGAAACTTGAAAACAACTTGTATGTGTTAAGACCAACAGAGGCAAAAGCTATTTTGAACACCGAGATGTTTAAAACAGCTCAAACTCAAACTAAAAGGCAGAAACTTTCTCCAAGTACCTATCTTTGGCACTTGAGACTAGGTGATAGCTCCAAAATAGAGCTATCTTAATGTCCCTAATTCTAGCTAAAACCATGATATATATTGATTAAAATGCTTCCTTGTAGGTGATTTCATGGTGAAGAGCTCGGGAAGTCCATTGATGATTTTCGGGGCTAAAAAGGTCATTTAACATGTTTCGGGAAGTGTTCGGGTCAAAACGATAGGCCAAACGGAGCTCGGGAGCCAAAACGACCCAAAAGTGGGCTAAGAGCCGAGAGGGCAGCGCCCAGGCGCCGGCGCCCAGCGCCCAGGCGCCCAACGAACGCAGCACGCGCGCGCGCCCGCGCGCGCCGCTCGCAAGCACCGCACGCCCGCGCCCAGACGGCCAGACGCGCGCGCGCCCGCGCGCGCCGCCTCGCCTCGCGCCCGCGCGCCAGCCCGCTCCGCCTCGCCCATGTCCGCGCGCGCCCGCGCGCCCACGCCCGTGTCCGCCTCGCCCATGTCCGCGCGCGCCCGCGCGCCCACGCCCGTGTCCGCCACGCCCATGCCCGCGCGCCCACGCCCGTGTCCGCCACGCCCATGCCCGCGCGCCCACGCCCGTGTCCGCCTCGCCCATGTCCGCGCGCCCACGCCCGTGTCCGCCTCGCCGTGTCCGCGCGCGCCAGCGTCGAGACGCTGGCCGAGCGTCTCGACGCTCCGAACTCTGAAGCGTGCATTTGAAGATCCACCCGAGAGCAAGCGTCGAGCGCAAGCGTCTCGACGCTCGCTCGACGCCGCGCGCGCGTCTCGACGCCGCGCGCGCGTCTCGACGCCGCCCCGCGCGCGCGCGCCTGCCAACTTAGGGCACAGCGTCGAGACGCTGGCCTAGCGTCTCGACGCTACGAGCTTAAAAGGCGTGAAAGTTGCAGATTTGCAGCCACTTTTCAATCCTTCTTCTTCCCCAAGCTTCTCCTCTCGGTTCCAAGACGATTTTTCCACCATTTTTGTACTTCTTCCTCTTCTTGTGCATGATTCCAAGCACTTCCATGGTGGATTGGAGTAATCCAACCTCCATGGAAGGCTAAACCAAGGTAAGTGCTTGATTTTGGGTTTGGATTTGTAAATTATGGATGTTTGGGGAGATTTTCCCCTTTGTGAATGTTAAGCCATTTAGCTTGTTTATGCATTTCTTGCTTGTTCTTCATCCAATTCTAGCATGTGTAGCTAAATTAGTTTGACAATCTAATTCTTATGCATGATAGAGGGCTAAAGGTTGGGACGTATAATTGCCTATACCGCTAGGTAGCACGGGTCTAAGCATGGCTAATTAGTTCGGCCCAAAGTGACATTGGTAAACTGAATTAATTAACGTTTTCATGTTAGGCTTAAGGCAAGAGAGAAACCGGGTTAGTCTTAGGATTAGACCGTCGCAATGTTCCCGTCACTGGCACGTAATCGATTTAGGGATCGCTACCGTAGATAGATTATTGGCCAAGTTTAATTAGAATTGCACGAGTCTAATTAAATCCTTGGGTCATTTGAGTTAGGAATAACTAAATGAATTGTGTGCATGAACATGGCTAACGCGTTAATTGTATCGATGATCCTAACATCCATAACGAGCAATTCCATTTCTCGAAGTTGAGCACAACCGTTTAATTTTTGCACGTTATCGTTTAATTTTCCGTTAGCATAACTAGGAGCTCCCTTCCCCCAAAACCAAATTACTATTCTTTAATTTGTGCATTCTTTTATTTCTTGCAAATTAGACTTAGTTAGATTAAATTTCTTATTTCCCTGTGGATCGACCCCGTTGCCACTTAGCTACAAATAGCTCGGTGTATTCGGGTTTATAAATTGTATTTTGGCAAGCCTCGACAGCTTGAATTTGGAGTACCCCAAAAGTACCTCTACCAAAATTGGCGCCGCTGCCGGGGAATTAATTAATTTAGTTTAGTTAAGTTTAGTTTGTTGGTTTTAAAATTTTTCTTTATTTCTTTTTGTACAGTTTAATTCTTTTGTATTATTTTACGCGTTTTGTTTGAGTTTTTGGAGCGCAGCATTCTTTGAAAATTCAAAAGAAGCGCCAAGATGGAGGTCGTGGGTAATCTTGAGCATCAAAGGACCATGAGGGAGCTTGCATCATCTGAGCTAAGCCGGAACACATCGAGTATCTTGTATCCGGTAGCTGCAGGTAATTTTGAACTTAAAGCTGGTCTGATTAACTTATTACCATCTTTTTGTGGTAATACAGATGAGGATCCCGTCAGACACCTCAAGGCATTCCAGACGGTGTGTTCGGCATTCAGGACCGACAGCATCACTGCAGATCAACTCCATCTCAAGGCTTTCCCCTTCACTCTGAAAGAGAAGGCGAGAGATTGGATGCATTACCTACCGACTGGGTCCATCACTTCTTGGGAAGAGCTACAGAGAGCGTTTTATGCGAAGTATTTTCCGCCTCCCAAGGTTGCCTCTCTCAGGAAGCAAATATGCGGTATTTTGCAAGCGGAAGGAGAAAACCTTTATGACTGTTGGGAAAGGTTTAATCGTTTGTGCGAGAGTTGTCCTAACCATCAAATAACAGATCAACTCCTCATTCAGTATTTTTGTGATGGCTTGCTCCCACGTGTTCGGCAGTTTATTGATGCCGCCAGTGGAGGTTCACTCATGGATAAAACACCTGAAGAAGCAAGACAACTGATCTCAAATATGGCTGAGAATTCGCACCATTACGCAGGTAAAGGGGGTGAGCAAGACCGTTTCTCAGCTGAGTTAAACGCGCTTAATGCTCGAGTGTCAGAATTAGGCAATGCGATGATCCGGTTAGCGGAAAATGTTTCTCAAGCTTCTGTGCAAGCTCAGACATCATTTTCAGGTAATTTTATTGAAAATATTTTGCAAGATTTTGTTTCAGCTAACCGGAAATTTCAGGAGGACACTCGGGAAAGAATGGACGGTTTTGGAATGTTAGTGCAAGATCTGGGCAAGGAAGTGTCTCAGATGGCTACAAAGGTGACGGTGATGGAGCATAAGAACGCGGAGAGCGCTAGTGCCATCACTTTGAGAAGTGGGAAGCAGCTTCCCACGAGTACCCCGCCAGTGGAAGTCGATCATGGCCACGTCGAGCCACAGACAGAAAATCCCGAACCACGGTGGCATGGGGTAAATTTCGATCCTACGTGCACTAGAGTTTATGTGCCTAAGGCTCCTTTTCCTAGCAGGTTAGCGAGACCGCCCAAGGAAAACTACGAGGAGGAGTTCTTGAACACATTCAAGAAAGTAGAGATCAACATCCCTCTGTTGGATGCCATCAAGCAAATCCCAAGGTACGCTAAGTTCCTGAAGGAATTATGCACCAACAAGAGGAAGACAAAAGAGAAAGAACGCGTCGTGGTAAGTAAGAACGTTTCCGCTTTAATCACGAAGAACTTACCAGAAAAATGCGGCGATCCAGGTATGTTTTCTCTCCCTTGCGCTATTGGAGGTAAGAAAATTAGAAGAGCCATGCTAGATCTAGGAGCCTCCATTAGTGTCATGCCTCACTCTGTTTATCAGGATTTGAATTTAAAAGAAATACAGGAAACCGGTGTTGTTATACAACTTGCTGATAGGTCTTGCGTGCATCCTTTAGGAGTAGTGGAAGATGTATTAGTTAATGTTAACGGGCTGATTTTTCCTGTGGATTTTTATATTCTGAAAATGGATGGAAATTCTGATTCTTCGTCTGCGTCAATCTTACTGGGTAGGCCCTTTATGAAAACTGCTAAAACTAAGATAAATGTAGATAAGGGCACTTTATCTGTTGAGTATCGTGGACAAGTTGTTGAGGTTGATGTGTCTAATGAGTTGGAGCATGATGAGAGCGTCCACTCTCTTTGTCAAGTAGATACAATTGAATCGTTAGTTCAGGAAGAATGCATGTCTGATAGAGATGGGGATGACCCATTATTTTTGACTGATCTTTTTGAGGAATCTGATATGCATGAACCTTCCATGTCTGAACTTTGTGATTCAACTGTCTCTTCTTTGGCAACTGTTCAGGATCATGCTAAAATGCTCCCCTCTACTTTGCAGGCACCTAAATTGGAGTTGAAAGACTTACCTGATCATCTCAAATACGCGTATTTGGGGGATGATGAGACGTTGCCGGTCATCATAGCGAAAGACCTTATGCCGGCTCAGGAAGGGAAATTAATGGAAGTTCTTAAAGAGCACAAGCTGGCGATTGGATGGACATTAGCAGATTTACATGGGCTAAGTCCAGCTACGTGCATGCACAGAATCCTGCTCGAGGATGGAGCGAAACCTTCACGAGAGCCCCAAAGGAGGCTCAATCCCGCGATGAAGGAGGTAGTAGTTTCTGAGATCCTCAAACTCCTCGAAGCAGGTATCATCTATCCTATCTCAGATAGTAAATGGGTTAGTCCTATCCATGTTGTTCCTAAGAAAACTGGCATGACTGTGGTTAGGAATGAGAAAAATGAATTAGTGCCCAAAAGGATTCAAAATGGATGGAGAATGTGCATAGACTTTAGGAAGCTTAATGAGGTCACTAGGAAGGACCATTTTCCCATTCCTTTTATTGATCAGATGGTGGAGCGTTTAGCTGGGAAGCCATTCTTTTGTTTTCTCGATGGTTTCTCTGGCTTTTACCAAATCCCCATAGCCATAGAAGACCAAGAGAAAACAACGTTCACGTGCCCCTTTGGCACATTTGCATTTAGAAGGATGCCTTTTGGGCTTTGTAACGCTCCTGGTACATTTCAGAGATGCATGATGAGTATATTTTCTGAGTTTGTAGAAAAATGCATTGAAGTGTTCATGGATGATTTTACAGTTTATGGCAATTCCTTCGATGACTGTTTAGATAATTTATCGCGTGTCCTGAAAAGATGTATTGAGATGAACCTTGTTCTAAATTTTGAAAAATGTCACTTTATGGCTAGTCAAGGTATCGTTTTAGGGCATGTGGTTTCTGCTAAGGGTATAGAGGTAGATAAGGCTAAAATCGATGTTATCTCTAATCTGCCATACCCAACGAATGTTAGGGAGATTCGATCTTTTCTTGGCCATGCAGGGTTTTATCGCAGGTTTATTCAAGACTTCTCCAAGGTTGCCATGCCTATGACGTACCTCCTTCAGAAAGATGTAACGTTCGATTTTGGGGAGGAGTGCCGAAAGGCCTTCGATTTACTCAAGGATAGTTTGACGAGCGCGCCCATCATACACCCACCCCAGTGGGACTTGCCGTTCGAAATTATGTGCGACGCCAGCAACTATGCCTTGGGAGCCGTGCTCGGTCAGAGGATCGAGAACAAGAGCCGTGTCATCTACTACGCCTCCAGGACGCTTAATCCAGCGCAGTGCAATTACACGACAACGGAAAAAGAACTTCTTTCTATTGTATTTGCGCTTGATAAATTTCGTCCTTACATTATTGGCTCTCAAGTAACTGTTTTCTCTGATCATGCAGCTGTTCGGTACCTGATGACCAAGAAGGACGCAAAACCGAGGCTACTTCGGTGGATTTTGCTTCTCCAGGACTTCGATGTGAAGATCAAGGATAGGAGAGGAGCAGAAAACCCGGTAGCCGACCATCTGAGCCGCTTGGTCAGAAAGGAAGACCTCCTGCCTCTGAATGAAGATTTCCCCGATGAGACACTCTTCAGACTTGATACAGTCCTTCCCTGGTATGCTGATATGGTAAATTACTTGGCCACGGGTAATTTTCCTTCTGGTTTCTCTCATAGTAGGAAAGCGAAGCTGAAAAGCGACGCTAAGTACTATGTTTGGGAGGATCCCAATTTATGGAAGTTCTGTTCTGATCAAATAATTAGGAGATGTGTCCCTGAGAATGAGCATGCGTCTATTCTTACTTTCTGTCATGATTATGCATGTGGGGGACATTTTGGGCCTAGGAGGACAGCTAGGAAAGTTTTAGATAGTGGGTTTTACTGGACTTCTCTGTTTAAGGATGCGCATGAATTTTGTAAAACCTGCGATAGATGTCAAAGAATAGGGTCGATATCTGGTAGAAATGAAATGCCTCAAACTCCTGTCTTAGTATGTGAAATCTTTGACGTTTGGGGCATGGATTTTATGGGACCCTTCCCGCCTTCTTGTGGTTTTTCTTATATATTGCTGGCTGTTGATTATGTCTCCAAGTGGGTTGAGGCGAAAGCCACGAAGACTAACGACGCTAATTCTGTTGTTAGGTTCGTTCAGTCTCGTATTTTTACCAGGTTTGGAATCCCACGAGCCATAATCAGTGACCAGGGGACTCATTTTTGCAACCGATCTGTGGAGGCTTTGCTGAGGAAGTATGGTGTGCATCATCGCGTGTCCACCGCCTACCATCCCCAAGCCAATGGGCAAGCCGAGGTCTCCAACAGAGAGGTAAAGTCAATTCTGGAGAAAACCGTGAGACCGAGCAGGAAGGATTGGAGCGATCGTTTGCAGGATGCTTTGTGGGCCTACCGCACCGCCTACAAAACCCCGATCGGTATGTCCCCATACCGGTTGGTCTTTGGTAAGGCGTGCCACTTACCCGTGGAGATTGAGCACAAAGCATTCTGGGCGATCAAGAAGTGTAACATGAGCCCTGACGAAGCTGGCGAGGCACGACTGCTTCAGTTACAGGAATTGGAGGAACTGCGTTTGGACTCCTACGAGAACTCCAGGATCTATAAAGAGAAGTCCAAACAGTTTCATGACCGAAGGATCTTAAAGAAAGACTTCGAAGTCGGTCAGAAAGTTCTACTCTTCGATTCCCGTCTGAAGTTCATGCCAGGTAAGCTTCGTTCCCGTTGGAAAGGACCCTATACCATAACTAAAATTTCTCCTTATGGCAGTGTAGAGATTCAGAGCTTGAACTCCGATGAGGTGCAGAAGGTGAATGGGCACCGGTTGAAGATTTTCCACGAGGGGGAAGCTGAGTGCTATGACGCCACATTACTTCTAGCGCCACCCCCGATCGATTATGGATGAGTGGAAGAGTGAATACAGTCGAGCAATCGACTTTAAAAATTTGCGCTTCTCGGAGGCACCCGAGTTTGAACTGTAATTTTGTTCTTTACCGCTTTGCTTTTGTTTATTTTGCTTTTGAGTTGTTGTTTGTTTTCTTATTTTCCTAGGAGAAAAGGTGGAACGGTCGACGATTCGAGAGCCCATTGGAGGACGTTGGTGCACATCTCCGCCCGTCAGCTCCATAAAATTCAGGGGAGGTTTTCTGTTCCCTTAGAATTTTATTGTTTTTATAGTTGAATGCATTGGGGACAATGCATATCTTAAGGTGGGGGGTGGAGTTTGTTGATAAATAGAGATGAGACTTCTTAGTAGTTGTCGAGCATATGTGTACTCTGGCTGTTAGATTAGAATCTGAATGCATGTGTCCGATGAGGACGGTCTGTGATTTGCTTGTGAACACTCCGTATTTGCATGATTCGAAAATTTGACGATGTATGCACATATTTTGAGCCTATTTTAAAATTTTTTCTGTTATTTCCCTACATTCACTGAGCACATAGCACTCTTATCCTCAGTTCTGTAGGTCTAGACTGATCTTATTTTGTCTGAAACCTTGTTGTCACTCCGAAAGGTACCATTAGGGAGGCTTGATGTGTAGAAGTAGTAATAACTCATTTGTGTATAGCGAAGTTATTGCCTAAAAAAAAAGTGTTAGCATGAAAAATAAAACCTCCAGAGTTGCTCCTCCTTCTTGTGTTGCCCGTGTAACCAGGGGCGATCGTGTAACCCACGGTTGTCACTGCATGAAAGGGGAACTAATGGAAGTGAGCAATGGTCCTTAAAAACGTGAAGCTAAATTTGGTTTGACGTGTTAGGCTCTCTTGGAGAAAAATAAAAAAAAAAAAGTTGTTCAAAAGAAAAGAAAATGGGTACAAAGTACTCAAAGAAAAGAATAAAAATTAGGCCTTATGTTTTGTTGCTATTCCTATCACTAAAAGCCGTTAGACTGTTCTTATCGCCATAAGTAGGGGGAAAACGAGTTATAGGACTATATAAGGTTATTCCGGGCTTGCGTGAGCTAGGTTGAGAGGTGCTAAGCACACACACACGTAAGGGAATAAGAGTTTAAATTTTGAAATGATTTCAACTTTTGCATGCTTTTGATGGTTTTGAATTTACTACAAGTACCTTGTTTCACAAGCATTGAGATTAGAGTCCAAGCATGCATTTAATTCTTTGGAGATTATTTAGAGTATACCTTGCTCGAGGACTAGCAAGATTTAGGTCGGGGGTATTTTGATAGCTCCAAAATAGAGCTATCTTAATGTCCCTAATTCTAGCTAAAACCATGATATATATTGATTAAAATGCTTCCTTGTAGGTGATTTCATGGTGAAGAGCTCGGGAAGTCCATTGATGATTTTCGGGGCTAAAAAGGTCATTTAACATGTTTCGGGAAGTGTTCGGGTCAAAACGATAGGCCAAACGGAGCTCGGGAGCCAAAACGACCCAAAAGTGGGCTAAGAGCCGAGAGGGCAGCGCCCAGGCGCCGGCGCCCAGCGCCCAGGCGCCCAACGAACGCAGCACGCGCGCGCGCCCGCGCGCGCCGCTCGCAAGCACCGCACGCCCGCGCCCAGACGGCCAGACGCGCGCGCGCCCGCGCGCGCCGCCTCGCCTCGCGCCCGCGCGCCAGCCCGCTCCGCCTCGCCCATGTCCGCGCGCGCCCGCGCGCCCACGCCCGTGTCCGCCTCGCCCATGTCCGCGCGCGCCCGCGCGCCCACGCCCGTGTCCGCCACGCCCATGCCCGCGCGCCCACGCCCGTGTCCGCCACGCCCATGCCCGCGCGCCCACGCCCGTGTCCGCCTCGCCCATGTCCGCGCGCCCACGCCCGTGTCCGCCTCGCCGTGTCCGCGCGCGCCAGCGTCGAGACGCTGGCCGAGCGTCTCGACGCTCCGAACTCTGAAGCGTGCATTTGAAGATCCACCCGAGAGCAAGCGTCGAGCGCAAGCGTCTCGACGCTCGCTCGACGCCGCGCGCGCGTCTCGACGCCGCGCAGCGTCTCGACGCCGCCCCGCGCGCGCGCGCCTGCCAACTTAGGGCACAGCGTCGAGACGCTGGCCTAGCGTCTCGACGCTACGAGCTTAAAAGGCGTGAAAGTTGCAGATTTGCAGCCACTTTTCAATCCTTCTTCTTCCCCAAGCTTCTCCTCTCGGTTCCAAGACGATTTTTCCACCATTTTTGTACTTCTTCCTCTTCTTGTGCATGATTCCAAGCACTTCCATGGTGGATTGGAGTAATCCAACCTCCATGGAAGGCTAAACCAAGGTAAGTGCTTGATTTTGGGTTTGGATTTGTAAATTATGGATGTTTGGGGAGATTTTCCCCTTTGTGAATGTTAAGCCATTTAGCTTGTTTATGCATTTCTTGCTTGTTCTTCATCCAATTCTAGCATGTGTAGCTAAATTAGTTTGACAATCTAATTCTTATGCATGATAGAGGGCTAAAGGTTGGGACGTATAATTGCCTATACCGCTAGGTAGCACGGGTCTAAGCATGGCTAATTAGTTCGGCCCAAAGTGACATTGGTAAACTGAATTAATTAACGTTTTCATGTTAGGCTTAAGGCAAGAGAGAAACCGGGTTAGTCTTAGGATTAGACCGTCGCAATGTTCCCGTCACTGGCACGTAATCGATTTAGGGATCGCTACCGTAGATAGATTATTGGCCAAGTTTAATTAGAATTGCACGAGTCTAATTAAATCCTTGGGTCATTTGAGTTAGGAATAACTAAATGAATTGTGTGCATGAACATGGCTAACGCGTTAATTGTATCGATGATCCTAACATCCATAACGAGCAATTCCATTTCTCGAAGTTGAGCACAACCGTTTAATTTTTGCACGTTATCGTTTAATTTTCCGTTAGCATAACTAGGAGCTCCCTTCCCCCAAAACCAAATTACTATTCTTTAATTTGTGCATTCTTTTATTTCTTGCAAATTAGACTTAGTTAGATTAAATTTCTTATTTCCCTGTGGATCGACCCCGTTGCCACTTAGCTACAAATAGCTCGGTGTATTCGGGTTTATAAATTGTATTTTGGCAAGCCTCGACAGCTTGAATTTGGAGTACCCCAAAAGTACCTCTACCACTAGGCCACATTAATCTCAATAGGATTGGGAGATTGGTTAAGAGTGGTCTCCTAAATCAGTTAGAGGACAACTCTTTACCACCATGTGAGTCTTGTCTTGAGGGCAAGATGACCAAACGATCTTTTTCTGAAAAAGGTCATAGGTCCAAAGAAACTCTAGAGCTTGTACATTCAGATCTTTGTGGTCCGATGAATGTTAAAGCACGGGGAGGGTATGAATATTTCATCAGCTTCATTGATGATTATTCTAGGTACGGCTATCTTTACCTAATGCATCATAAGTCCGAAGCTCTTGAAAAGTTCAAGGAGTATAAGGCAGAGGTTGAGAACACATTAGGTAAAACGATTAAAATACTCCGATCAGATCGAGGTGGAGAGTATATGGATTTAAGATTCCAGGACTATATGATAGAACATGGAATACTATCCCAACTCTCAGCGCCCGGAACACCGCAGCAGAACGGTGTGTCCGAAAGGAGAAATAGAACCCTGTTAGACATGGTTCGATCTATGATGAGCTATGCTCAACTGCCTAGTTCGTTTTGGGGATATGCAGTAGAGGCTGCTGTATATATTTTGAACATGGTTCCCTCTAAGAGTGTTTCAGAAACACCTTATGAGTTATGGAGAGGGCGTAAAGGTAGTTTACGTCACTTCAGAATTTGGGGGTGTCCGGCACATGTGTTGGTGCCCAATCCAAAGAAATTGGAACATCGTTCAAAATTATGCCTATTCGTAGGCTACCCCAAGGAAACGAAAGGTGGTCTATTTTACGATCCTCAACAAGATAAGGTGCTTGTATCGACAAACACCACATTCTTAGAGGAAGACCACATGAGAGATCATCAACCTTCGAGCAAAATTGTTTTGACCGAACTTTCCAGGAAAGCTACAGATGGGTCAACAAGAGTTGTTGATCAGGCTGGTCCTTCTCAAGAGTTGAGAATACCTCGACGTAGTGGGAGGGATGTGAGACAACCCGACCGCTACATGGGTTTAACGGAAACCCAGGTCGTCATACCTGATGACGGCGTTGAGGATCCATTGACCTTTAAACAGGCAATGAATGACATAGACAAGGACCAGTGGCTTAAAGCCATGGACCTCGAAATGGAGTCGATGTACTTCAATTCGGTCTGGGATCTTGTAGAGCAACCTGATGGTGAAAGACCTATCGGTTGTAAGTGGATCTACAAGAGGAAACGAGACCAAGCCGGTAAGGTGCAAACCTTTAAGGCTCGACTTGTGGCAAAGGGTTATTCCCAGAGGGAAGGGGTGGACTATGAAGAAACCTTCTCCCCTGTTGCCATGTTAAAGTCGATTAGAATACTCTTGTCCATTGCCACGTTTTATGATTATGAAATTTGGCAAATGGATGTCAAGACAGCCTTTCTTAATGGCAATCTTGAAGAGAGTATCTATATGGCTCAACCAGAGGGGTTCATAATTCAGGGTCAAGAGCAAAAGGTTTGCAAGCTTAATCGATCCATTTATGGGTTGAAGCAAGCGTCTAGATCCTGGAATATAAGGTTTGATACTGCGATCAAATCCTATGGCTTTGAACAGAATGTTGACGAACCTTGTGTCTACAAGAAAATAGTCAATTCTGTTGTAGCTTTCTTAGTCTTATATGTAGATGATATCCTACTCATTGGGAATGATGTAGGGTTCCTGACTGACGTTAAGCAATGGCTAGCGACCCAATTCCAAATGAAAGATTTGGGAGAGGCTCAGTTTGTTCTAGGGATTCAAATCGTAAGGAATCGTAAGAACAAAACGTTAGCGTTGTCTCAAGCATCTTATATCGACAAGGTGTTGATACGATATTCGATGCAGAATTCCAAGAAGGGTTCTTTACCTTTCAGGCATGGAATTCAATTGTCAAAGGAAGAGTGTCCTAAGACACCTCAAGAAGTTGAGGATATGAGACGAATTCCCTATGCATCAGCAGTCGGTAGTCTGATGTACGCCATGTTATGTACACGACCCGACATATGCTATGCAGTAGGAATTGTCAGTAGGTACCAGTCCAATCCAGGATATGATCATTGGACTGCCGTTAAACACATCCTCAAGTATCTTCGGAGAACGAGAGACTATGTGCTCGTGTATGGCGCGAAGGATTTGATCCTTACAGGATACACTGACTCTGATTTTCAAACCGATAAGGATTCGAGGAAATCCACATCGGGATCAGTGTTCACTCTTAACGGAGGGGCAATAGTATGGAGGAGTATAAAGCAAGGTTGTATTGCTGACTCCACCATGGAAGCTGAGTATGTCGCGGCTTGCGAAGCTGCGAAAGAGGCTGTATGGCTTAGAAAGTTCTTGACGGATTTGGAAGTTGTTCCAAATATGAATTTGCCTATCACACTTTATTGTGATAATACTGGTGCTGTGGAAAATTCGAGAGAACCAAGAAGCCATAAGCGTGGAAAGCACATAGAGCGGAAATATCATCTCATCAGGGAGATAGTGCATCGAGGAGACGTGATCGTCATGCAGATCGCCTCAGAGCACAATATTGCTGATCCGTTTACAAAGTCCCTCACGGCTAAAGTGTTCGAGGGGCACCTAGTGAGTCTAGGACTACGAGTTGTTGTTAAGTCTCTGAAAGTGACTTATTTAGGACCCATTTAGCTTAGGAAGATGTACACTTTTAGGTGTTTTTGATAGCATTTAGCCTAAACCTATGCTTTAATATGAGAATTAGAAGAAGGTAGCTAATTTAGGACTTATGCACAATAGGTAGAAAAAGGGTTGAAAACCGAAGGAAAAGAATGAAAAAATGAGCATTGCAAATGAATTGCGAAAACATTGCGGTGACCGCAATTATTCAAGTTAAAACCGTAAGTTGGCTGATCTTTTTCTGTTTAGATCCGACTTTTCAGGGATTCGTTCTTTCTCCTCCATCCATTCTGATATATGACGTTGAAGATTGATGGTTCTCCTTGGCCCAAACGCACCTGCAAACTACTATAAAAGGGGGTCAAAGTCGGAGGTTCAGTCATCACTCGAAGCGCA
This sequence comes from Herpetospermum pedunculosum, assembly GCA_028017165.1. Classification (NCBI taxonomy): domain Eukaryota; kingdom Viridiplantae; phylum Streptophyta; class Magnoliopsida; order Cucurbitales; family Cucurbitaceae; genus Herpetospermum; species Herpetospermum pedunculosum. The sequence goes on from CM051529.1 coordinate 48,406,638, forward strand.
GAAGTCTTCTCGCAGTCCACCATTTCCATCTGTTTTCCTTTGCCGTCTGTTGGAGTGAGAGTCTCAGCTGTTGGAATCGATAATCTGATAGGAAGGAGAGAAGATTCTTCTTCTCTCTCGATTGGATTCATCCAAGCAAGGCTGACTTTTCATCACCTTCATTCGAGGCGACTGCCACGAAGTTTTTCAGCAATCCTTTACTGCTTTTCTGTTCTGTTCTTCTTATTTCCATTTCTGATCACTGTTGTTCTTAGTTTAGAGTTTTAATTACTGCATTTCGTTGTTGTCTGTCTTGGATTCATTTCTTTCAAAGCGTTCCTTTGTCATTCAAACACTCAAAGTAATCGAAGTACAATTCTGCATTTTACAGTTTCCACCTTGTTCTGCTACGGTTTTTGCTTACTGTTTTTAGCACATTTCCCTACTAAGCATGTCTATCTTATCTACCATTTCTGTTCTCTATATATCCATGAGTAGCTAAGTCACTTAGGGGCATGCTAATGACAGAACTATAGGCTAAAAAACGTGAATCAAGTAGGCAGATTAACACTCGAACATTGATTGTATGTAAGCTTCATCCCACGGGCAATTTCGATTGGCCATCCATTTTGTCCAAAGAACTCCTAACCTCTGGAAGGAGTAAGAGTTCAGAGTCATATAATCATGCTAGCCTTTCATGGTAACCAGGAAACGGCCTAGGAATAGGAGTTTCCCTAGTATAAACTAAACACTCCTGTTTTAACAAGATGCTTAAGACCTTACTTTGAAGTCGAGTAAACTTAAGTCTCTAATGCATGGAATCGGACGATACTTGAGATAGAGTGAGTTTGATGTATAGAGAGTAGATCCAGTGCTTGAGAATCGTATAAAAAGGCCTATAGGATAGTCATTAGTAGCTCTTAATTCGCCCATTTACATACTTTTGCTGTTGAGTTAATTGCGGATTAATTGCGGTTCTCGCAATTCTGCTAAGTTGCATTCTGTTTAGCTGTTTTCTTCCTCGTTTATTAATTCCATCTCTTGTCCTTTGCATCTAATTTCAACTTGCATTTGTTTATGTTATATCCCTTTATACATTCAGCAAAAATTAGATAATTAAAAACCAATTTTACTCCATCAAATTCATCCCATCTTTCTTAACAATCACACTTCGCGAATAGCTAAAATGAGTCTCTGTGGAAAAAACGAATGAAATATACTTACTACTTGCTGTGAGACCATGTATGCTTGCATGTTCTAAGTGCTCTCTCTCTCTTATTTATCATTTTTATTAACACATTGAGCACGCAACAAGTTTTAGGCGCCGCTGCCGGGGACTTATTTTAAGTGAAAACGAAGTTGTTAAGTCTGAAACATCAAATTATTTTCCATTGAATTTGATCCATCTTCATTTCTTTTTCAGGTACCATTTAGGGTAGTTTATGAATGAGACTCCATATAGTGATCTAGAGTTCAACCCTGAGCCCGAGAGATTACTTAGAGCTAGGAATAGAGCCAAGAAACGTCTCTTTAAACAAACCCTTTTACCTCCAATCATTGCAGAGACTACAATTCCTCCGCAATTACCTCAAGAAGAAATGGCTGGAGTAAATCAAAACCTGGTGCCTGTCACTCGCAATCCCATTGAAATAGCGAATGACAAGGATAGCGCCATCCTTTCATATTTAGTACCTATGCCTGGGGAGCTGAACCCCAGCATAATCCGTCCTGAAATCACTGCCAACTCATTCGAGTTAAAGCCAGTGATGTTCCAAATGTTGTCCACTGTGGGGCAATTCTTTGGAATAGAAAATGAGGACCCCCATAACCATCTTAGGAACTTCTTAGGAGTTAGTGACACCTTCCTAATCCCTGGAGTTTCCCAAGAAGCCCTGAGGCTATATCTTTTCCCTTACTCTTTGAGGGACAAAGCCAAAACATGGTTAAATTCTTTACCCTCAGGATCTGTCCGCAATTGGACAGATTTAGCAGAAAAATTCCTAGTCAAATACTTCCCACCTGATAGGAATTCTACCTTTCGTGATGATATCATAAAGTTCAAACAAGCTCCAAGTGAGTCTCTTCACGAAGCTTGGACAAGATTCAAAGACCTTCTCATTAAATGTCCACACCATGGCATCCCATGGTGTATCCAAATAGAAGTCTTCTTTAAAGGATGCAACCCCAGCACCAGACAAGTTTTAAATTCATCTGCTGGAGGTTCCATGTTGTCCAAGAGTTACAACGAAGCTTATGAGATCTTGGAGAAGATCTCAACATCTCATTGTAGGTGGTCAGACGATCCAGTAGAGCCAACTAGGGCTCAAGACAAGGATGCTCTAAGCGCCATGAGCACCCAAATAAATGCCCTGACCAACTTAGTCAAGCAAATGGCTCAGGCCAATCTCCAAACCAGTGCCAATACCGCCACAGCCATGTCAATGGGCACCCAACCAAGTCAAGGCGAGGCACCAATCTGTGGATTCTGTGGGGAAGGGCACCCTTATGAATATTGCCCTGGGAATCCATCCTCGGTCTGCTATGTAGGAAGCCAGCAGCAGCCAAGGAACAACCCCTACTCACAAACTTACAATCCTGGTTGGAGAAACCACCCTAACCTGTCATGGGGTGGCCAACAGAACACTAACCAAAATCCTAACCAACCAAGGCCGAGTGGAACACCTGGTTTCACTCCCCAACATAACCAGTCAATGTACCAAAAGCCTTACAATCAATCTGTAGGATCTTCTGTAGAAAACCTACTCAAGGAATATATAGTTAAGAATGACGCTACTCTTCAGAGCCAGCAAGCTACTCTTAGGAGCCTGGAAAACCAAGTAGGCCAATTAGCCAATGAACTTAAAAGTAGGCCCCAAGGTAGACTCCCTGCTGATACCGAGGTACCAAGGAGAGATGGCAAGGAACAAGTTCAAGCAATTGAACTTAGGAGTGGGAGACCATTGGTGAGCAACACAAAGGACACACCAAAGAGAGTAGAGAACACTGAGTCTAGTGCTCCACTGGAGTCTCTGCCAAGCCAAGGTCCACCACCAACTAGCACATCAGGAGCCAGGCTAGAGCCAATTGTTGAGGACGTAGAAGAAATTCCAAGGCCTCCACCTATCGTAAGGCGCCCTGACGTGCCTGCATATGTGCCACCACCTCCATACCCTCGAAGGCTTAAGAAGAAGCAGGAACAGGAAGTTCATTTTAATAAATTTTTAGAAATACTTAAGCAAGTGCATGTGAACATTCCTTTTGTAGAGGTTTTACAGTCTATGCCTTCATATGTAAAGTTTTTGAAGGACATTATTACTAACAAAAAAATAATTGGTGAGTTTGAAACAGTGAACCTCACCGAGGAGTGCAGTGCCATCCTCCAGAACAAGCTACCCAAGAAGGAGAAGGATCCTGGTTCCTTCACCTTACCTGTGGAACTTGGAGGCAAGCACGTGGGCAGAGCGCTTTGTGACCTGGGCGCCAGCATAAATCTCATGCCCCTGTCCCTATTCCGCCAGTTGGGAATGGGAGAAGCACGTCCAACTACTGTCACTTTACAACTAGCAGACAGATCCATCGCATATCCAGAAGGTAAGATTGAGGATATTCTAGTTAAAGTTGACAAATTCATTTTCCTTGCAGATTTCATTGTCCTGGACTATGAGGCAGACAAGGAGGTTCCCATCCTGCTAGGTAGACCATTTCTAGCCACAGGTAGGGCACTAATAGATGTGCAAAAAGGTGAGTTAACTATGAGGGTTCATGATGAAGAGGTAAAATTTAGTGTTTATAAAGCTTTAAGGTATCCCTCTGATTCTGAGTCTTGTGCTAGCATGGATGTTGTTGACTCACTAATGGAAGAACAATTAGAGCATGTACTGTTAACCAAGCATGCTAGTGAATATGTACAAGTAGATATAGCTGACCTGAATGTATCTGACATAATGAATATGCCTGTAAATAACCCTCAACATGTATGTATGAATATAGATTTAACTGATAGAACTATAAATCCGTTAAAGCCCTCCATTGAGCATCCACCTATTCTAGAATTGAAACCACTACCTACTGTTGCGTGCTCAATGTGTTAATAAAAATGATAAATAAGAGAGAGAGAGCACTCAGAACATGCAAGCATACATGATCTTATAGCAAGTAGTAAGTATATTTCATTCGTTTTCCCACAGAGACTTGTTTTTAGCTATTCTCGAAGTGTTTTTGTTAAGAAAGATGGGGTGGATTTGAGGGGGTAAAATTGGTTTTTAATTATCTAAGTTGCGCTGAATATGTAAAGGAATATAACATAAACAAACTAAGGTTAAAATCAGACTCAAAGAACAAGAGATGGAATTGATAAACGAAGAAGAAAACAGCTAAACAGAATGAAAACTTAGTAGAATTGCGGGGACCGCAATGTTACCGCAATTAAACAGCAGCGAAAGTGTGTAAATGGGTGAATTGAGGGCTACTAATGACTATCCTATAGGCAGTTTATTACGATTATCAAGCTTTGGATCAACTCTCTATACATCAAACTCACTCTATCTCAAGTATCGTCCGATTCCATGCATTAGAGACTTAAGTTTACTCGACTTCAAAGTAAGGTCTTAAGCATCTTGTTAAAACAGGAGTGTTTAGTTTGTACTAGGGAAACTCCTATTCCTAGGCCGTTTCCTGATTACCATGAAAGGCTAGCATGATTATATGACTCTGAACTCTTACTCCTTCCAGAGGTTAGGAGTTCTTTGGACAAAATGGATGGCCAATCGAAATTGCCCGTGGGATGAAGCTCACATACAATCAATGTTCGAGTGTTAATCTGCCTACTTGATTCACGTTTTTTTTAGCCTATAGTTCTGTCATTAGCATGCCCCTAAGTGACTTAGCTACTCATGGATATATAGAGAACAGAAATGGCAGATAAGATAGACATGCTTAGAAGGGAAATGTGCTACAAACAGTAAGCAAAAACCGTAGCAGAACAAGGTGGAAACTGTAAAATGCAGAATTTGTACTTCGATTACTTTGAGTGTTTGAATGACAAAGGAAAGCTTTCTAGAAATGAATCCAAGACAGACAACAACGAAATGCAGTAAGTAAAATACTAAACTAGGAACAACAATAATCAAACTGGAAATAAGAAGAACAGAACAGAAAAGCAGTAAAGGAATGCTGGGAAACTTCGTGGCAGTCGCCTCGAATGAAGGTAATGAAAAGTCAGCCTTGCTTGGATGAATCCAATCGAGAGAGAAGAAGAATCTTCTCTCCTTCCTATCAGATTATCGATTCCAACAGCTGAGACTCTCACTCCAACAGACGGCAAAGGAAAACAGATGGAAATGGTGGACTGCGAGAAGACTTCTGCGCTTCGAGTGATGACTGAACCTCCGACTTTGACCCCCTTTTATAGTTGTTTGCAGGTGCGTTTGGGCCAAGGAGAACCATCAATCTTCAACGTCATATATCAGAATGGATGGAGGAGAAAGAACGAATCCCTGAAAAGTCGGATCTAAACAGAAAAAGATCAGCCAACTTACGGTTTTAACTTGAATAATTGCGGTCACCGCAATGTTTTCGCAATTCATTTGCAATGCTCATTTTTTCATTCTTTTCCTTCGGTTTTCAACCCTTTTTCTACCTATTGTGCATAAGTCCTAAATTAGCTACCTTCTTCTAATTCTCATATTAAAGCATAGGTTTAGGCTAAATGCTATCAAAAACACCTAAAAGTGTACATCTTCCTAAGCTAAATGGGTCCTAAATAAGTCACTTTCAGAGACTTAACACACCCCCAAACTTAAGGCTTTGCTTGTCCTCAAGCATACTAAGGACTTACTTAGGCTGCTGTTTTCTCTTCTTTAACCACCTACCGACTCCCCTATATCCCTATCTCTAGCAGTGCTGTCCTGTGACACACTTCTAAGTTTAGAACTAACCTCTTATCAAGCTTCTTCTGACTTCACCCGCCTACTATACCTGCTGGTTTTGTTAACCCCCTACTACTGATCTAGCTACTTTTATGACATCATGCCACTATCCTAAGAATTTAACCATGTTTTGGCTTTGTCCCTCAAAGAGTAAGGGAAAAGATATAGCCTCAGGGCTTCTTGGGAAACTCCAGGGATTAGGAAGGTGTCACTAACTCCTAAGAAGTTCCTAAGGTGGTTATGGGGGTCCTCATTTTCTATTCCAAAGAATTGTCCCACAGTGGACAACATTTGGAACATCACTGGCTTTAACTCAAATGAGTTGGCAGTGATTTCAGGACGGATTATGCTGGGGTTCAGCTCCCCAGGCATAGGTACTAAATATGAAAGGATGGCGCTATCCTTGTCATTCGCTATTTCAATGGGATTGCGAGTGACAGGCACCAGGTTTTGATTTACTCCAGCCATTTCTTCTTGAGGTAATTGCGGAGGAATTGTAGTCTCTGCAATGATTGGAGGTAAAAGGGTTTGTTTAAAGAGACGTTTCTTGGCTCTATTCCTAGCTCTAAGTAATCTCTCGGGCTCAGGGTTGAACTCTAGATCACTACTTGGAGTCTCATTCATAAACTACCCTAAATGGTACCTGAAAAAGAAATGAAGATGGATCAAATTCAACGAAAAATAATTTGATGTTTCAGACTTAACAAACTTCGATTTCACTTAAAATAAGTCCCCGGCAGCGGCGCCAAAAACTTGTTGCGTGCTCAATGTGTTAATAAAAATGATAAATAAGAGAGAGAGAGCACTCAGAACATGCAAGCATACATGATCTTATAGCAAGTAGTAAGTATATTTCATTCGTTTTCCCACAGAGACTTGTTTTTAGCTATTCTCGAAGTGTTTTTGTTAAGAAAGATGGGGTGGATTTGAGGGGGTAAAATTGGTTTTTAATTATCTAAGTTGCGCTGAATATGTAAAGGAATATAACATAAACAAATTAAGGTTAAAATCAGACTCAAAGAACAAGAGATGGAATTGATAAACGAAGAAGAAAACAGCTAAACAGAATGAAAACTTAGTAGAATTGCGGGGACCGCAATGTTACCGCAATTAAACAGCAGCGAAAGTGTGTAAATGGGTGAATTGAGGGCTACTAATGACTATCCTATAGGCAGTTTATTACGATTATCAAGCTTTGGATCAACTCTCTATACATCAAACTCACTCTATCTCAAGTATCGTCCGATTCCATGCATTAGAGACTTAAGTTTACTCGACTTCAAAGTAAGGTCTTAAGCATCTTGTTAAAACAGGAGTGTTTAGTTTGTACTAGGGAAACTCCTATTCCTAGGCCGTTTCCTGATTACCATGAAAGGCTAGCATGATTATATGACTCTGAACTCTTACTCCTTCCAGAGGTTAGGAGTTCTTTGGACAAAATGGATGGCCAATCGAAATTGCCCGTGGGATGAAGCTCACATACAATCAATGTTCGAGTGTTAATCTGCCTACTTGATTCACGTTTTTTTTAGCCTATAGTTCTGTCATTAGCATGCCCCTAAGTGACTTAGCTACTCATGGATATATAGAGAACAGAAATGGCAGATAAGATAGACATGCTTAGAAGGGAAATGTGCTACAAACAGTAAGCAAAAACCGTAGCAGAACAAGGTGGAAACTGTAAAATGCAGAATTTGTACTTCGATTACTTTGAGTGTTTGAATGACAAAGGAAAGCTTTCTAGAAATGAATCCAAGACAGACAACAACGAAATGCAGTAAGTAAAATACTAAACTAGGAACAACAATAATCAAACTGGAAATAAGAAGAACAGAACAGAAAAGCAGTAAAGGAATGCTGGGAAACTTCGTGGCAGTCGCCTCGAATGAAGGTAATGAAAAGTCAGCCTTGCTTGGATGAATCCAATCGAGAGAGAAGAAGAATCTTCTCTCCTTCCTATCAGATTATCGATTCCAACAGCTGAGACTCTCACTCCAACAGACGGCAAAGGAAAACAGATGGAAATGGTGGACTGCGAGAAGACTTCTGCGCTTCGAGTGATGACTGAACCTCCGACTTTGACCCCCTTTTATAGTTGTTTGCAGGTGCGTTTGGGCCAAGGAGAACCATCAATCTTCAACGTCATATATCAGAATGGATGGAGGAGAAAGAACGAATCCCTGAAAAGTCGGATCTAAACAGAAAAAGATCAGCCAACTTACGGTTTTAACTTGAATAATTGCGGTCACCGCAATGTTTTCGCAATTCATTTGCAATGCTCATTTTTTCATTCTTTTCCTTCGGTTTTCAACCCTTTTTCTACCTATTGTGCATAAGTCCTAAATTAGCTACCTTCTTCTAATTCTCATATTAAAGCATAGGTTTAGGCTAAATGCTATCAAAAACACCTAAAAGTGTACATCTTCCTAAGCTAAATGGGTCCTAAATAAGTCACTTTCAGAGACTTAACACCTACTCACCTCAAATATGCATATTTAGGAGATAATGACACGTTGCCTGTAATTATTTCTTCTAAGCTAAGTGAACAGCATGAGGTTGATTTAATTTTACTGCTTAAGCAACATAGGAAGGCTATAGCATGGTCTATTGCTGATATTCGAGGCATTAGCCCTTCTTATTGCATGCACAAAATTATACTAGAGGAAGAGCACACACCTAGGGTAGATCACCAGCGTAGGTTGAACCCCTCTATGAAAGAGGTAGTGAAGAAAGAAATAATCAAGTGGTTAGATGCAGGAGTAATTTTCCCCATAGCTAGTAGCCAGTGGGTGAGCCCCATCCAATGTGTACCTAAAAAGGGGGGAATAACTGTGGTAGTCAATGAGAACAACGAACTGATTCCAACAAGGACTGTCACAGGGTGGAGGGTATGTATGGATTACAGAAAATTAAATAAAGAAACTAAAAAAGACCATTTCCCTATACCGTTTATTGACCAGATGCTAGACAGAATAGCTGGTAGAGCCTACTATTGTTTCTTAGATGGGTACTCTGGCTATAATCAAATTACTATAGACCCTAAGGATCAAGAGAAGACTACCTTCACTTGCCCTTTTGGAACGTTTGCCTTCCGCAGAATGCCTTTTGGCTTATGCAATGCACCGACAACTTTCCAAAGGTGTATGATGGCAATCTTCTCTGAGTTGGATGAGTCCATGATAGAAATATTCATGGATGACTTCTCAGTCTTTGGGGACTCATTTAAAACCTGTCTAGAAAACTTAGGACAAGTCCTGACTAGGTGTGAGGAGACCAACCTAGTCCTGAATTGGGAAAAGTGCCATTTTATGGTAGATGAAGGGATTGTCTTAGGACATAGAGTGTCAAGGGCAGGTGTGGAAGTGGATAGGGCAAAAATAGAGATCATAGAGAAGTTGGTAGAGCCCCAGAATGTCAAGGCTATTAGGAGCTTCTTAGGGCACGCTGGCTTCTACAGAAGGTTCATTAAGGACTTTTCTAAGATAGCCAAGCCTCTGTGCGAGCTTCTAGAGCTAAATAGACCATTCATCTTCTCTAAGGAATGTGTAGTAGCTTGGAAAACCCTTAAGGAAGCACTGGTCACAGCACCAATCATAGTAGGACCAAATTGCGATCTCCCATTTGAGATGCTATGTGATGCCAGTGACTATGCTGTAGGAGTCATGTTAGGACAGAAGATTGACAAGCTCACACATCCGGTCTATTATGCTAGTAAGACCTTGAATGAGGCTCAATGTAATTATACGACTACAGAGAAAGAGATGCTTGCTGTAGTCTTTGCTTGTGAAAAATTTAGAAACTATATTGTAGGAACTAGGACCATTGTATATACTGACCATTCTGCTTTAAAATATCTTATGAGAAAGGCTGATGCCAAGCCTAGATTGATTAGATGGGTGTTATTGCTGCAGGAATTTGATTTGGACATCCGGGACAAGAAAGGTTGTGAAAATGTGGTTGCAGATCACCTGTCTCGATTGCAGCACAATTGCGAAAAAATTGCGGAGACCGCAATTTCTGATGCTTTTATAGATGAACATGTATTTGCTTTAGCTCATCGTGATAACGATGAGGAACCGTGGTTTGCTGATATTGCTAACTTCCGTGCATCACAGGTATTACCAGTGTTCAAGGGAGGTCAAGAAAAGAAGCGGTTCCTGCATGAAGCAAGGAAATTCATTTGGGATGACCCCACACTTTACAGAACCTGTGCGGATGGTTTGTTAAGGAAGTGTGTTTCAGCTGCTGAAGCAAAGTCTGTACTGCAGCACTGTCACTCATCTCCTTACGGTGGACACTTTGGTGGCCAAAGGACAGCTGCGAAGGTATTTCAGAGTGGCTACTACTGGCCAACAATCTTCAAGGACGCACACGACTATGCCCACAGTTGTGATGAGTGCCAAAGGACAGGTAACCTCAGTCGCAAGGATGAGATGCCCCTCACCTACATCTTAGAGTTGGAGCTCTTTGATGTATGGGGCATTGATTTCATGGGACCATTCCCTCCATCATCAGGTAACCTGTACATTTTAGTAGCAGTGGACTACGTGTCCAAGTGGGTAGAAGCCAAAGCATGTCCTAATAATGATGCTAAAACAGTCACTAACTTCTTGCATAGGCACATTTTCACTAGATTTGGGACTCCTCGTGCTATCATTAGTGATGAGGGGTCACATTTCATTAATAAGGCTATGGAGAAAGTATTGGCTAAATATAACATTAGACATAGGGTAGCTACTCCCTATCACCCACACTCGAATGGCCAAGCTGAAATTTCCAATAGGGAGATAAAGAACATCCTAGAGAAGGTAGTCAAACCTAATAGGAAAGACTGGTCATTTAAGCTTGAGGATGCACTTTGGGCTTATAGGACAGCATATAAGACACCTCTAGGTATGTCTCCCTATAGGTTGGTGTATGGCAAGGCCTGCCACTTGCCACTTGAGTTGGAAAACAAGGCATTTTGGGCCATGAAGGAATTAAATTTCTGTGTCAAGGATGCAGGGACATTGAGATCATTGCAGCTACATGAACTTGATGAGCTTAGGCATATGGCCTATGAGAATGCCAAAATGTATAAAGAAAAGACCAAAATATGGCACGACAGTAGACTTAGGATCAAAGACTTTAGGAAAGGCCAACTTGTCCTATTATTTAACTCGCGTTTAAAGATATTTCCAGGCAAACTAAAGTCTAGATGGTCAGGCCCATTTGTTATTACTAATGTCTTTGTTCATGGTGCAATAGAGATAAAGAACTTGCAGCAAGGTCAGCCATTTATGGTCAATGGTGCTAGATTGAAGCACTACTATGAGGAAGGAGATGTGAAGACTCTCTCGGCCTTCCTCTTGACTGAAGCATGACAAAAAGAAAGAGAGAGAACGAGTGGTTACTGTGCTCGTTTTGTCAAGGCCAATGCCTTAGTTTATTTTTTCTGTTTTTCCGATTATCGTTTGTATGTTTTGTGGTGTGTTTTTAATTGTGTATTTAATGTTTGTTTGATTTGTTTTTGTAGGGAATCGAAAGAAGGAATCAAGGAGAGTAAATCCCACTTTAAAAATCCAGAAATGGTTGAGCCAAATAAAAGATACGGACGGGCGAAGTTGGAGATTTCAATGAAATAATATCCCTGGAATTGCGTTAAAATTGCTGGATCCGCAAAAAGAGCCGTTGGAATTTTATCCGTTGCCTTTATATCCGTTGGAAGCCGCTTGATCGTTACGATTATCTCTCTCTTTGCTCTCCAAGAATTCAGCGATTCTCTCCATCTTTGATTCTTCTCTCAAGATCTTCAAGATTTAGCAATGGTGTCCACACGTGCTGAAAGATCCGCAGCGAAGAAGAAGGCTGATGACGCAGCTGAAGCGGCTGCGAGGGAAGCGCTTCTCGCCCTTGCAGACGATGGTGCCGTTCGCACCGGTCCTCTTCCCAAGCTTCCTATTCGTAGGAAGAAGTGGAGGGTGGTCACTGAGATCCCCGCTGGGCCATCTGAGCCAATGGGCACGCCCAAGAAACGCCGGTGGAGTGTCAAGACGGCCGCCGAACCAAGCACAGCAAAGACTCCCTCTGTGGAGAGTCAAGAACCTGATCGTGCATCCCACGAGTCAGCCAAAGAAGGATCGTCGCCGTCTGCCTCACCTGCGCGCGGACCTCTCCCATCTGAACCAGTGCCAAGCGCAGAGTCGTCACCGCCTGCACAGAGCCCTGAGCTGTCTCAGCACCTCAGAGTTCTGATTCGTCACCGCCAGCAGCGCAGAGCCCTGAGCTGCAGTCTTCGCCACTGAGTTCGGCGCCGACACCATCAGCAGCGCACAATTCTCCACGGCCTGATCCTGAATTCCCTTATGGGGATTATCAGGAGTCTACGCAAGGCAGTGGAGATGCTGGGGAAGAAGAAGTTTTCTCTCCTATGAGGGAAGACAGCCCTGCCGAGCCTGCACAGCAGGACGATTCTATGGAAGAAACGTTGGGGGCATGCCTCCAGCAGATCAATATCAAAGCCAGACTCAAGAAGAAGAAGAAGGCCACGATTGGCAAGGCCAAGAAGTTGAAGAAAAAGAAGGCCAAGAAGATGCCCTCGGCGGACAAGGAGAGTGCTGAGCCTTCGCTCAAACGCCTCAAGGTGGAGGCTGCTGCATCATCCAAACCAGCAGATAAGGGGAAGGCTAAACTCTACCCTGAAGACGAACCTCCGTCAGTGAGGTATGTCTCATCTGATGCGGAATCCAGGGGTGTTGAGCTCAGGAAGAGAGACCTATTACACGAGAAGGGATTCCTTGATCGACTTGCTGACCTGCCGCAGTTCTTGCGCGCAGGGGTGATCAACCATGGCTGGGAAGAATTCTGCAGACCGCCTAATCCAGCATACACGAGCATGGTGTATGATTTCTACGCTAATGTGCTCAGCCCTGAGGATGGCCTGTCCGTGGTCAGAGGGGTGGAAGTTGATTTTTCAGCCAAGGCCATCAATGAAGCCTTTGGTCTCAAGGGCCAAGCGCACACAGATTATGCACGGATAGTTGATGAACCGACTGAGGCCGTGCTGGAAGAGGCCATTCGCACAATTGGCCAGCCTGAAGCAGCGTGGACTGTCTCACGCAATGGTCGGCACACCTTGATGAGTGCCAATCTGACAGCAAAGGCGGCTGTGTGGTTTGCCTTTGTGAGGAGAAAGCTGTCCCCGGTGACGCACGAGACGACAATCAACCAGAGTAGATCACTGCTGGTTTATGCCATCATGCGCGGTCTCACGGTCAATGTAGGGGAGATCATGTCAGCTGCCATTGCTGAATGCGCCAGAAAAGGTAAGGGGCCATTATTTTTCCCCAACACTATAACCAAATTGTGCTTACTTGCAGGAGTCCCCACCGAGCGCGTGGAGCAGCAGATGCCGTACACAGGCCATTCGGAGCTGCCTGCGAACCTGAGGCTGAGAAGAAAGGGGAATATGGAGTTTGAGTTGGATAGGCTGGCTGCTGAACAGTCCCTATCTATGGCCTGCTTAATGGACATGCAGAGGAGAATGGCTCAATGGGCCAACTATGCGCAGGCAAGGGACAAAGAAGTTGCAGACCAGTTGGGATGCATCTTCCCGGACTTCCCCACCAACCTCCTAACTCCATGGGTGCCCCCACGACCAAGGCAACCAGATGAGGATGATGAGAATTGAGTGCTGGTTTGAAGTGCACTAAAGGGAGTATTGCTGTTCCCTTAAGAAACAAAAGACAATTTTTCTGCTTTCTGATAGGATATTGTGAATTATGCTGTTTTGTGTTCAACTTTTGATCTGTTTTTAATGTTTAGTTTTATGTTTTTTCTTTTGCTTAGTCTAGTCTGATGTTAGTTGAATAGGTAGGATAGTTTAGTTTTATTTTTAGGATGCATGAGTTACAGGAAAAAGCATGCTAGGGGCCTGAATCAATGTTATATCTGCCCGGATTGAATTGCGAAATAATTGCGGTTCCCGCAATTTTTGTGACTGATTGCATGCTTTGGACTGTCTGTTTAGTTAGGCTGTGATCTGTTAAATTCTATCTTTTGCTGCTAGCATGACTACCTTATATAGCTGATCTTGAAGCATGCTGGATGAGTGTCATAGGACACCCTTTGATAGTTTAAATTTGCCTCTGAATAGTGCTCAGCATGCATAAACCATAAGTCCTTAAGACTTTCTGTTTTTTCAAATTTTCTGCTGCTGGAATAGTTACTTTTAGAATGTTTTGCCTATGCCTAGGATTTTTAGATTCTCTTGGTTTTACTTTAGACTAGATGCTTCTAGGACAAGTTTGGGGGTGTGCCACCTCAGACACTCATTGGGGACAATGAGTAGTTGAAGTTTGGGGGAGGCCACCCTAGGCCTAGGAACATTCCTCTCTTCCTTAGGACATAAGCATTCTTCTTCTCCTAAAAAATTTTTTTTGATAAATAGAAAAAGTGAAAAATAGAATAAAGAGGGGAGTCTCTCTCAAGTGCTGAGTAATCAGTGCAAAGTGTGTAAACCACAAGTGGCATTGCATCAAAAGGCAACCCAAGGAGAGACTCCACCTAAGTAAAAAAGGAAAAAAGGGAGAAATAGGGGAAGAAGGATGTATGCTTAGGAGTTATAATCTTGTGGCTTAGATGTCCTATTTAAAAAAAGAACTCTGATCCTCAATGAGCTAAGCACAAGGTTGTAGCTTTTAGGTTTGTCTAGGGAGATGAATGTATATCCAATGTAGTGATGCCAGGGCTTAGGTTGTTCTCTAAAAGTACCACTGTCACTGTTAATACTAAGACTGGCATGACTCTAAGGAATCCTAGACACATTAAAAATAAAGCTAGAAGCATGTACTGAGTCTGGAGTAAAGCTTGGTAGAATTTGAAACCTTAGGGATAGTGGCATGATGTCATAAAAGAAGCTAGATCAGTAGTAGGGGGTTAATGAAACCAGCAGGTATAGTAGGCGGGTGAAGTCAGAAGAAGCTTGATAAGAGGTTAGTTCTAAACTTAGAAGTGTGTCACAGGACAGCACTGCTAGAGATAGGGATATAGGGGAGTCGGTAGGTAGTTAAAGAAGAGAAAACAGCAGCCTAAGTAAGTCCTTAGTATGCTTGAGGACAAGCAAAGCCTTAAGTTTGGGGGTGTGTTAAGTCTCTGAAAGTGACTTATTTAGGACCCATTTAGCTTAGGAAGATGTACACTTTTAGGTATTTTTGATAGCATTTAGCCTAAACCTATGCTTTAATATGAGAATTAGAAGAAGGTAGCTAATTTAGGACTTATGCACAATAGGTAGAAAAAGGGTTGAAAACCGAAGGAAAAGAATGAAAAAATGAGCATTGCAAATGAATTGCGAAAACATTGCGGTGACCGCAATTATTCAAGTTAAAACCGTAAGTTGGCTGATCTTTTTCTGTTTAGATCCGACTTTTCAGGGATTCGTTCTTTCTCCTCCATCCATTCTGATATATGACGTTGAAGATTGATGGTTCTCCTTGGCCCAAACGCACCTGCAAACTACTATAAAAGGGGGTCAAAGTCGGAGGTTCAGTCATCACTCGAAGCGCAGAAGTCTTCTCGCAGTCCACCATTTCCATCTGTTTTCCTTTGCCGTCTGTTGGAGTGAGAGTCTCAGCTGTTGGAATCGATAATCTGATAGGAAGGAGAGAAGATTCTTCTTCTCTCTCGATTGGATTCATCCAAGCAAGGCTGACTTTTCATCACCTTCATTCGAGGCGACTGCCACGAAGTTTTTCAGCAATCCTTTACTGCTTTTCTGTTCTGTTCTTCTTATTTCCATTTCTGATCACTGTTGTTCTTAGTTTAGAGTTTTAATTACTGCATTTCGTTGTTGTCTGTCTTGGATTCATTTCTTTCAAAGCGTTCCTTTGTCATTCAAACACTCAAAGTAATCGAAGTACAATTCTGCATTTTACAGTTTCCACCTTGTTCTGCTACGGTTTTTGCTTACTGTTTTTAGCACATTTCCCTACTAAGCATGTCTATCTTATCTACCATTTCTGTTCTCTATATATCCATGAGTAGCTAAGTCACTTAGGGGCATGCTAATGACAGAACTATAGGCTAAAAAACGTGAATCAAGTAGGCAGATTAACACTCGAACATTGATTGTATGTAAGCTTCATCCCACGGGCAATTTCGATTGGCCATCCATTTTGTCCAAAGAACTCCTAACCTCTGGAAGGAGTAAGAGTTCAGAGTCATATAATCATGCTAGCCTTTCATGGTAACCAGGAAACGGCCTAGGAATAGGAGTTTCCCTAGTATAAACTAAACACTCCTGTTTTAACAAGATGCTTAAGACCTTACTTTGAAGTCGAGTAAACTTAAGTCTCTAATGCATGGAATCGGACGATACTTGAGATAGAGTGAGTTTGATGTATAGAGAGTAGATCCAGTGCTTGAGAATCGTATAAAAAGGCCTATAGGATAGTCATTAGTAGCCCTTAATTCGCCCATTTACATACTTTTGCTGTTGAGTTAATTGCGGATTAATTGCGGTTCTCGCAATTCTGCTAAGTTGCATTCTGTTTAGCTGTTTTCTTCCTCGTTTATTAATTCCATCTCTTGTCCTTTGCATCTAATTTCAACTTGCATTTGTTTATGTTATATCCCTTTATACATTCAGCAAAAATTAGATAATTAAAAACCAATTTTACTCCATCAAATTCATCCCATCTTTCTTAACAATCACACTTCGCGAATAGCTAAAATGAGTCTCTGTGGAAAAAACGAATGAAATATACTTACTACTTGCTGTGAGACCATGTATGCTTGCATGTTCTAAGTGCTCTCTCTCTCTTATTTATCATTTTTATTAACACATTGAGCACGCAACAGTTGTACAGTAGGATAGTGGGAGAAAAACCATGGAAATATTTGATATTCCAGTTTTTCTCATCCCGCATGTAATACTCCACTGACGTTTTAGTCCAAGTGGGAGTTTGTTGGGTTTTATGTCCTAAAACTCGTGGTTTGTAAACTGAATGTATATTCTATTTTGCAATAAAGTTGTTATTGAGATTTATTCAGTAAAGTTGTTATTGAATAAAATGAATTGTTTTTACTTTTAACCTAACTCCAATAAACAAAGAACCCATGGCTATAGGTTGTATACTTGAACTTCATGTATGACATGATTGTGGATCAAGTTCAAGTAATAGCCAGAACGGTCTATAGTATAGGGATAAGGCTGGGTACCTTATCCTGGGGACACTATTGGACGCGGCCCACTTTGTATAGTACAAACGATGTGATCCGAAATCGTTCATGTGGAGACATGTGAGTGGGGGCGTCCTATGCAATGAGTTTGCATAAGACTGAACCGCGAAACAAGTCGCTCTTTCTTTATAACTCCGTTTACTGTAAAGACCGATTTTTTCATATGATGACCTAGGTAACTCGATCTGAATCGTGAGCACGCTATGAACTCCTGTTTATTCGGGCTTATCCTTTGACTTGTATGGGTGAGAGTGGCCCGAGATCGCCGACTCAATAAGCCTACCATCTTGGGGATAAGACCGGGTAGGTAGCTGGGAACATAGTCCTGCGAGATGGAATTCACTCCTACCCGCTCTGAGGGATTAGTAGAGAGGTTCTTCCCTTAAGTGCTGACTCCAGGTCTTGAACTAGGGATCCCACCCTCTCATTGGCCCGAGAGGGACTTGGTATAGTGATGAGATCACATACCAATCGGTTTGGTGGTTGGACCACAAACCAACAGTTCATTAGAGGATCAGTGGGACTTAAGGAACAAGATGTAATTACGGGGGTAAAACGGTTATTTTGACCCAGCTATAATTACGAACGACCTGTGAAGGATCGATTTACTGATGATGGTTATATCAAGAGGACAGAAATATATCTACGGTGAGGAGAGTGCAACCCTTGGACTTTAGTGGAGTCTCCGGAGGTTAACGAATGTTGGTTAGCTTGGTTAAAGAGTTTGACCGGTTAATCTCGTATCGTTGGAGCTCATGATCTGTAGGTCCTTTAGGTTCTCCTGGCTAGCTCGGATTAAGCCGTGTAACAATATGAGAGAAAAAGAATTTGAATTTATTGAAATTCGGTTTTGGAAGAATGATGGACATATTTAAATATGATTTAAATATGGGATCGGTGTAAAACATGAATAGGGATTCATGTATGATGATTCGGTTTAAGAAACCGAGATTAGTCTTATTATTTAATTAATATTTGATATTGAATTAAATAATAATATTAATTAATTAAAAAGTTTAATTAATTATAATTTATTTTGCTTATTAAAATTAATTATGAATTAATTTTAAAATGACAAAATATTACAAGTGTGATTATAAGTCAAAGTGGAATTATCCATGTTGAGTGGATTTATCCAAGTTGAGTGGGTTTATCCAAGTTGTGAAGTGGATTGTGAATCACCAACAACATGCATATAAACTCATCAATTTTGGAACACTTGGTTGAAGACTAATCCATCCAATTTGAGGTGTCATGCTAAGTAAAGACTTTGTTGCATGTGAATTGCCTATAAATTGGATGAAGTTCAAATGGTTTGAAGTTGATGAAATTTCAAAGAGTTTGAATGTTGGATGAGCATGAAGAGTTCATGTTACTTGAGAAATTAGAAAGCTAAGTGTTAGACTTCTTCTCACAAAATCCTCATCACTTTCATCTTCCCATCTTCTTCTTCCAAACTTTTTCTTTCATAAAGGAGTCCCACCACTCCGTTGCTCGGCCCGAGGATAGCGGGACTACCGGAGGTGGTTCTCGAGGAGTTCGAGGGAAGCTTCGAAGGGTTCGTGAGGAGATTTGAGCTTTGGAAGAGAAGTCTTTAGAACTACAAGAGGTATGTGTTCTAATTCCTTTTATTTCAAAGCTTTGTGCATGTTTCTTATTTAGCTAAATTGATGAAATTAGAGTGCCAATGATCCGTCTCGCTTCCGCTGCGCTACATGCGCTCCATCACACCTATTATAGTAGGGCCAGATTGGGATCTCCCATTTGAGATGCTATGTGATGCTAGTGACTATGCTGTAGGGGTTATGTTAGGACAGAAGATTGACAAGTTAACACACCCTGTCTATTATGCTAGCAAGACACTTAATGAGGCACAATGCAACTACACAACCACTAAGAAGGAGATGCTAGCTGTAGTGTTTGCTTGTGAGAAATTTAGGAACTATATTGTAGGCACTAGGACAATTGTGTACACTGACCATTCTGCCTTAAAGTATCTCATGAGGAAGGCTGATGCTAAGCCTAGGTTGATTAGGTGGGTGTTATTGCTGCAGGAATTTGATTTGGACATTCGGGACAAGAAAGGATGTGAAAATGTGGTTGCGGATCACCTTTCTCGATTGCAGCACAATTGCGAAAAAATTGCGGAACCCGCAATTTCTGATGCTTTTATTGATGAACATGTCTTTGTATTGACTCATCGTGATAACGATGAGGAACCTTGGTTTGCTGACATTGCTAACTTTCTTGCATCACAGGTATTACCAGTTTTCAAGGGAGGACAAGAGAAGAGGAGGTTCCTTCATGAAGCAAGGAAATTCATCTGGGATGATCCCACACTTTACAAAACATGTGCTGACGGCTTGCTGAGGAAGTGTGTTTCAGCTGCTGAGGCGAAGTCTGTGCTGCAGCACTGCCACACAGCTCCTTATGGTGGACACTTTGGTGGTCAAAGAACAGCTGCAAAGGTATTTCAGAGTGGCTACTATTGGCCAACGATCTTCAAGGATGCCCACAACTATGCCCACAGCTGCGATGAATGCCAAAGAACGGGTAACCTCAGTCGCAAGGATGAAATGCCTCTCACCTACATCTTAGAGTTGGAGCTCTTTGATGTGTGGGGCATTGATTTCATGGGACCATTTCCTCCATCTTCAGGTAACCTTTACATATTAGTGGCAGTAGACTATGTATCCAAGTGGGTAGAAGCCATAGCATGTCCCAATAATGATGCCAAAACAGTAATAAAATACTTGCATAGGCATATTTTTACTAGGTTTGGAACACCTCGTGCTATCATTAGTGATGAGGGGACACATTTCATTAATAAGGCTATGGAGAGAGTGTTGGCTAAGTATAACATTAGACATAGAGTAGCCACTCCTTATCACCCACACTCGAATGGTCAGGCTGAAATTTCAAATAGGGAGATTAAGAACATCTTAGAAAAAGTGGTCAAACCTAATAGAAAGGACTGGTCATTTAAACTCGAGGATGCACTTTGGGCGTATAGAACAGCATATAAGACACCCCTAGGTATGTCTCCTTACAGACTCGTGTATGGTAAAGCTTGTCATCTTCCATTTGAGTTAGAAATCAAGGCATTTTGGGCACTAAAAGAGTTGAATTATTGCGTGACCGATGCGGGAACGTTGCGGTCTCTGCAATTACATGAGCTTGATGAGATTAGACAAATGTCTTATGAAAATGCCAAATTGTATAAGGAAAAGACCAAGATTTGGCACGATAGTAGACTTAGGGTCAAGGACTTTAAGAAAGGCCAACTTGTTTTATTATTTAACTCAAGATTGAGGTTATTTCCAGGCAAACTAAAGTCCAGATGGTCAGGTCCTTTCATGATTACTAATGTGTTTGTTCATGGTGCTATTGAGATAAAGAACTTGCAGCAAGGACAACCATTCAGGGTTAATGGTGCAAGGTTGAAGCACTACTATGAGGAAGGAGATGTGAAGACTCTCTCGGCCTTCCTCTTGACTGAAGCATGAATTAAGAACGAGAGAGGACGAGTGATTGCTGTGCTTGTCAACATGAGGCTCATGCCTTAGTTTATTTTTTACGATTTTCCGGTTATCATTTGTGTATAAGTTTGTATGATTTTAATTGCGAATTTGATGTTGATTTTATTTCTTTTTGTAGGGAATCGATAGAGGGAATCAAGGAGAGTAAATCCAGCTTTAAAAATCAAGGAAATATTGGGCCAAATAAAAGATACGGATGAGCAAAGATCGACATTTAGATGAAAAAAAATCTCCAACGGTCACTAAAATTGCGCTGGATTTGCAGGATCCGCAACAATATAGCCGTTGGGATATTTCCGTTCTCTTTATATCCGTTGAGAAGCGCGTTGATCTATACGATTTCCCAAGTATCTGAACTCCAAGAAAGCTCTTTTCTCTTCATCTTTGATTCTTCTCTCCAAATCTCCAAGATTCAACAATGGTGCTAACAAGGGCCGAACGATCTGCGTCCAAGAAAAGGGTCGATGACGCTGAAATGGCTGCGAGAGAAGCACTGCTTGCCTTGACTGATGCTGAGGCTGCGGGTACCGAACGCCTGCCGAAACTGCCTGTCCGCAAGAAGAAGTGGAAGGTAGTTACGGAGATACCTGCTGGACCTTCTGACCTAGCAGGCACACCCAAGAAGCGACGATGGAGAATGGCGGTGGCCGAGGAAGAAATCAAGGAAAAGACTCCCTCTGTGGAGAGTCAAGAATTGGGCCAGCCATCTCACGAGTCAGCCGAGCACAGCCTTTCACCAGCCCCACCGGTGCAAAGCCCTGAGCTCTCCTCATCGCCACCAGCGCAGAGCCCTGAGCAGCCGTCTTCACCACAGAGTTCTGCACAGACACCTACAGCAGAGCAAAGAACCACGCCGTCGCACACTTCCCCACGGCCTGACCCTGAATTCCCATATGGGGAGTACCAAGAATCAACGCAGGGCAGTGGGGAAGCTGAGGAAGAAGAGGTTTTCTCTCCTATGAGGGAAGCTAGCCCGGAGAGTCTTGCACAGAAGGATGACTCAATGGAGGAGACACTGGGGGCGTGCCTCCAGCAGATCACCATCGAGGCTAAGCTCAAGAAGAAGAAGAAGGCCAAGATTCTCAAGGCCAAGCGATCCAAGAAGCTGAAGAAGAAGAAGGCCAAGAGGGCGCCTGCATTAGAGAAAGAAAGCACGGAGCCATCGCTCAAGAAACTCAAGGTTGAGGCTGCGGAGTCAGCCAAACCAACAGACAAAGGGAAGGCCAAGCTTTACCCTGAAGATGAGCCTCAGTCAGTGAGGTATGTGTCCTCTGACGCTGAGTCCAGGGGTATTGAGCTGAGAAAGAGGGAGTTGCTGCATGAGTGTTACGTCTCCAAAAGTGACCTTTTTAGGACTTAATTATCTTAGAAAGATGTTCACTCTTAGGTGTTTTTGATAGCATTTAGCCTAGACCTATGCTTAAATATGAGAATTAGAAGAAGGTAGCTAAATTAGGACTTAAGTACAATAGGAAAGAAAAGGGTTGAAAACCGAAGGAAAAGAATGAAAAACAAGCATTGCGATAGCATTGCGGAAACATTGCGGACACCGCAATGTTTCAAGTGAAAACCGTAAGTTGACTGATCTTTTTCTGTTAATTTCCGTTATTTCAGGGATTCGTTCTTTCTCCTCCATCCATTCTGAAGTACGACGTTGAAGATTGATGGTTCTCCTTGGCCCAAACGCACCTGCAGATTACTATAAATAGGGGTCAAAGTCGAGGGTTCAAACATCATCCGAAAGCGTAGAAGTCTTCTCGCAGTCCATCTTTTCTCCTGTTTTCCTTTGCCGTCTGCTGGTTTGCGAAGCTCAGCTGTTGGAGTCGATAATCTGATAGGAAGGAGAGGAGATTCTTCTTCTCTCCCGATTGGATTCATCCAAGCAAGGCTGACCTTTCTCATCCTTCATTCGAGGCGGCTGCAACGAGACATTCGACCTTGTTTTACTGCTTTCTGCTCTTCATTTCCATTTTCCAGCTTTGTTTTGTTGTTAACTCTTTTCTAGCAGCTAGCTTAGACTATTTCGTTGTGTTCTGTCTTGTTGTTATTTACTTTAAAGCTTCCTTCTGTCCATTCAAACAACCAAGTAATCAATTCACAATTCATTTCACGATTCTTGTCGTTGCGATTGACTGTCTTTCCCTTACTGTTTTGTCTTCAGATTCCTTTTGAGCATGTCTACTTCTTCTCTTGCTTCTGTTCTGTTTACACCCATGAGTAGCTAAATCACTTAGGGGCATGCTAATGGCAACACTTTAGGCTAAAAAACGTGAACCAAGCATGTAGGATAGCTCTCGAAGCATTGATTGTATGTAAGCTTCATCCCACGGGCAATTTCGATTGGCCATCCATTTTGTCCAAAGAACTCCTAACCTCTGGAAGGAGTAAGAGTTCAGAGTCATACTATCATGCTAGCCTTTCAAGGTAACCAGGAAACGACCTAGGAATAGGCGTTTCCCTAGTACAAACCATATTTTTCTGCCTTAACAAGATGCTTAAGACCTTACTTGGACATGAGTAAACTAAAGAATCTAATGCATGAAATCGGAAGATACATGAGAATGAGAGAGTTTGATGCATAGAGAGCTGATCCACTGCTTGAGAATCGTGAGAAAAAGCCTATAGGATAGTCGTTAGTAGCCCTTAATTCATCACTTTACACACTTTCGCTGTTATTTCAATTGCGATAGAATTGCTGTCTCCGCAATTCTGCATAAGTTACAATTCTGTCTAGCTGTTTTTGCTTTCATTTATTAATCTCGTCTCTTCTCATTTGAGTTTAGCTTTAACTTGCACTTGTTTATGTTGCTACCCTCTCCGTATTCAGTAGGAAATAGACAATTAAAAACCAATACTACCCCATCAAATCCACCCCTTCTTTCTTAACGTTACACTTCATGAATAGCATATAATAAGTCTCTGTGGGAAAACGAATGAAATATACTTACTACTTGCTATAAGACCATGTATGCTTGCATGTTCTGAGTGCTCTCTCTACCTTATTACTTATTCATTTTAACACATTGATCACGTAACAAGTTTTTGGCGCCGCTGCCGGGGATTTATTTAAGTGAAAACAAAGTTTGTTAAGTTTGAAACACCAAGTTTATTGCCTATTGAAGCTGATCTGTTTCATTTCTTTTGTAGGTACTATTGGGTTAGTTTATGAGTGAGCCTTCAAGTGGTGATCTAGAGTTCAATCCTGAGCCTGAGAGATTACTTAGGGCCAGAAATAGAGCCAAGAAACGTCTCTTTAACCAACCCTCTATACCTCAAGCAATTGCGGGAACCGCAATTCCTCCGCAATTGTCTCAAGAAGAAATGGAAGAGATAGTTCCAAATCAGGTACCTGTCATTCGCAATCCCATCGAAATAGCGAATGACAAGAATAGTGCCATCCTCTCATATTTAGTACCTATGCCTGGGGAGCTGAACCCCAGCATAATCCGTCCTGAAATCACTGCCCACTCATTCGAGTTAAAGCCAGTGATGTTCCAAATGTTGTCCACTGTGGGACAATTCTTTGGAGTGGAAAATGAGGACCCCCACAACCATCTTAGGAACTTCTTAGGAGTCAGTGATACCTTCATCATCCCTGGAGTTTCCCAAGAAGCTTTGAGACTATACTTGTTCCCTTACTCTTTGAGGGACAAAGCCAAAACATGGTTGAACTCATTACCTTCTGGATCTGTCCGCAACTGGACAGACTTAGCAGAAAAATTCCTAGTCAAATACTTCCCACCTGATAGGAATTCTACCTTTCGTGATGACATAGTCAAATTCAAGCAAGCTGATAATGAGTCTCTTCACGAAGCTTGGACAAGGTTCAAAGATCTACTTCTTAAATGTTCACGAAGCTTGGACAAGCTGATAATGAGTCTCTATGGTGTATCCAAATAGAGGTCTTTTTCAAAGGATGCAATCCCAGCACTAGACAAGTCTTAAATTCATCCGCTGGAGGTTCCATGTTGTCCAAGAGTTACAACGAGGCCTATGAGATCTTGGAGAAGATCTCAGCATCTCACTGTAGGTGGTCAGATGATCCAGTTGAGCCAACTAGAGCTCAAGACAAGGATGCTCTAAGTGCAATGAGCAGCCAAATAAATGCCCTGACCAACCTAGTTAAGCAAATGGCTCAAGTCAATCTCCAAACAAGTGTCAACACCGCCACAACCATGTCAATGGGCACCCAACCAAGTCAAGGTGAGACACTTGTATGTGGATTCTGTGGGGAAGGGCACCTGTATGAATACTGCCCTGGGAATCCATCCTCAGTCTGCTATATTGGAAGCCAATAGCAGCCTAGGAACAACCCCTATTCCAATACTTACAATCCTGGTTGGAGGAACCACCCAAACCTGTTATGGGGTGGCCAACAGAACACTAACCAAAATCCTAACCAACCAAGGCCGAGTGGAACACCTGGTTTCACTCCCCAACATAACCAATCCATGTATCAAAAACCATACAACCAACCTGTAGGGTCTTCTGTAGAAAACTTGCTCAAGGAATACATAGCCAAGAATGATGCCACATTACAGAGTCAGCAAGCCACTCTTAGGAGCCTAGAGAACCAAATAGGGCAACTAGCCAATGAACTCAAGAGTAGGTCCCAAGGTAGACTCCCTGCTGACACTGAAGTGCCAAGGAGAGATGGTAAAGAACAAGTTCAAGCAATTGAACTTAGAAGTGGTAGACCATTGGTGAGCAACACAAAGGACACACCAAAGAGAGTAGAGAACACTGAGTCTAGTGCTCCACTGGAGTCTCTGCCAACCCAAGGTCCACCACCAACAAGCACATCAGGAACAAGGCTAGAACCAATTATTGAGGAGATAGAAGAAATTCCAAGGCCTCCTCCAATCCTAAGGCGACGTGACGTGCCTGCATATGTACCACCACCTCCATATCCTCGAAGGCTTAAGAAGAAGCAGGAACAGGAAGTGCACTTTAATAAATTCTTAGAAATTCTTAAGCAAGTGCATGTCAACATTCCTTTTGTAGAAGTTTTACAGTCTATGCCTTCCTATGTAAAGTTTTTGAAGGACATTATTACTAACAAAAAAATAATTGGTGAGTTTGAAACAGTAAACCTCACTGAGGAGTGCAGTGCCATACTCCAGAACAAGCTGCCCAAGAAGGAGAAGGATCCTGGTTCCTTCACCTTACCTGTAGAGCTAGGAGGCAAGCACGTGGGCAGAGCGCTTTGTGACCTGGGCGCCAGCATAAACCTCATGCCCCTATCACTATTCCGCCAGTTGGGAATAGGAGAAGCACGTCCAACCACTGTCACTTTACAACTAGCAGACAGATCCATCGCATACCCTGAAGGTAAAATTGAGGATATTCTAGTGAAAGTTGACAAGTTTATTTTCCTTGCAGATTTCATTATCCTGGATTATGAAGCAGACAAGGAGGTCCCCATCCTATTAGGCAGACCATTTCTTGCCACAGGTAGGGCCCTGATCGACGTCCAAAAACGTGAGCTCACTATGAGGGTTCATGATGAAGAGGTGAAATTTAGTGTGTATAAAGCTTTAAGGTATCCCTCTGACCTTGAATCCTGTGCTAGCATGGACGTTGTCGATTCTTTAATGGACGAACAATTAAACCATGAACTGTTGACTAAGCATGCTAATAACTATGTAGGATTAGAATTGACTGATTTAAACATAGCTGAGATAATGGACATATCTGTCAATAACCCTCAGCATGTTTGTATGAATATTGACTTAACTGATAGAGCCTTGAATCCTTTAAAGCCATCCATTGAGCATCCACCTGTATTAGAATTAAAACCTCTCCCCACTCACCTCAAGTATGCATATTTAGGGAATAATGAGAGTTTGCCTGTAATTATTTCTTCTAAGCTAAGTGAACAGCATGAGGTTGAATTAATATTACTACTTAAGCAACATAGGAAGGCTATTGCATGGACTATTGCTGATATTAGAGGCATTAGCCCTTCTTATTGTATGCATAAGATTATACTAGAGGAAGAACATACCCCTAGAGTAGACCACCAACGTAGGCTGAATCCTTCTATGAAAGAGGTAGTTAAAAAAGAAATAATAAAATGGTTAGATGCTGGTGTGATCTTCCCCATAGCTAGTAGTCAGTGGGTGAGCCCTATACAATGTGTACCTAAGAAGGGTGGGATGACTGTGGTAGTCAATGAGAACAATGAACTGATTCCAACTAGGACTGTCACAGGATGGAGAGTTTGCATGGATTATAGGAAGCTAAATAAAGAAACAAAAAAAGACCACTTCCCTCTACCATTCATTGACCAAATGTTAGACAGAATAGCTGGTAGAGCCTATTACTGTTTCTTAGACGGTTATTCAGGGTATAACCAGATCACTATAGACCCCAAAGACCAAGAAAAGACTACCTTCACTTGCCCTTTTGGAACATTTGCCTTTCGCAGAATGCCTTTTGGCTTATGCAATGCACCGGCAACATTCCAAAGGTGCATGTTGGCAATCTTTTCTGACTTGGATGAGTCCATGATAGAGATATTCATGGATGATTTCTCAGTCTTTGGGGATTCCTTTACCAACTGTCTAGAGAATTTAGGACAAGTCCTGGCTAGATGTGAGGAGAATAACTTAGTCCTTAATTGGGAGAAGTGTCACTTCATGGTAGATGAGGGGATTGTCTTAGGTCATAGAGTGTCAAGGGCAAGTGTTGAGGTCGATAGGGCCAAAATTGAGATCATAGAGAAGTTGGTAGAGCCTCAGAATGTCAAGGCCATTAGAAGTTTCTTAGGGCATGCTGGCTTCTACAGAAGGTTCATTAAGGAATTTTCTAAGATAGCCAAACCTCTGTGTGAGCTTCTAGAGATAAATAGGCCATTCATCTTCTCTAAGGAATGTTTAGTAGCTTGGCAAACCCTTAAGAAAGCACTAGTCACAGCACCTGTTATAGTAGGGCCAGATTGGGATCTCCCATTTGAGATGTTATGTGATGCTAGTGACTATGCTGTAGGGGTTATGTTAGGACAGAAGATTGACAAGCTAACACACCCTGTATACTATGCTAGTAAAACCCTGAATGAGGCTCAATGTAATTATACAACTACTGAGAAAGAGATGCTTGCTGTAGTATTTGCTTGTGAGAAATTTAGAAACTATATTGTAGGCACTAGGACAATTGTGTACACTGACCATTCTGCCTTAAAGTACCTCATGAGGAAGGCTGATGCTAAGCCTAGGTTGATTAGGTGGGTGTTATTGCTGCAGGAATTTGATTTGGACATTCGAGACAAGAAAGGATGTGAAAATGTGGTTGCGGATCACCTGTCTCGATTGCAGCACAATTGCGAAAAAATTGCGGAGGCCGCAATTTCTGATGCTTTTATTGATGAACATGTCTTTGTATTGACTCATCGTGATAACGATGAGGAACCTTGGTTTGCTGACATTGCTAACTTCCTTGCATCACAGGTATTACCAGTTTTCAAGGGAGGACAAGAGAAGAAGAGGTTCCTTCATGAAGCAAGGAAATTCATCTGGGATGACCCCACACTTTACAAGACATGTGCTGACGGCTTACTAAGGAAGTGTGTTTCAGCTGCTGATGCGAAGTCTGTGCTGCAGCACTGCCACACAGCTCCTTATGGTGGACACTTTGGTGGCCAAAGAACAGCTGCAAAGGTATTTCAGAGTGGCTACTGTTGCGTGCTCAATGTGTTAATAAGAATAAGAAATAAGAGAGAGAGAGCACTCAGAACATGCAAGCATACATGATCTTATAGCAAGTAGTAAGTATTTTTTCATTCGTTTTCCCACAGAGATTTATTTATAAGCTACTTGTGAAGTATAAAGTTAAGAAAGAAGGGGTGGATTTGAAGGGGTAAAATTGGTTTTTAATTTCCTACTTCTTACCGAATGTCTAAAGGAATGCAACATAAACAAATGCAAGTTGAAATTAGATTCAAAAGACAAGAGACGAAACTAATAAATGAAGAAGAAAACAGCTAAACAGAATGGTAACTTAGCAGAATTGCGGGCACCGCAATGTTTCCGCAATTGTAAAAACAGTGAAAGTGTGTAAAATGGAGAATTAAGGGCTACTAACGACTATCCTATAGGCATTTTAATACGATTCCCAAGCATTGTATCAACTCTCTATGCATCAAACTCACTCTATCTCATGTATCGTCCGATTCCATGCATTAGATTCTTTAGTTTACTCAACTCAAAGTAAGGTCTTAAGCATCTTGTTAAAGCAGAAGTGTTTAGTTTGTACTAGGAAAACGCTTATTCCTAAGCCGTTTTCTGGTTACCTTGAAAGGCTAGCATGATTATACGACTCTGAACTCTTACTCCTTCCAGAGGTTAGGAGTTCTTTGGACAAAATGGATGGCCAATCGAAATTGCCCGTGGGATGAAGCTTACATACAATCAATGGTTCGAGAGCTATCTTACATGCTTGGTTCACGTTTTTTAGCCTATAGTTCTGTCATTAGCATGGCCCTAAGTGACTTAGCTACTCATGGATATGGGGTAAGTAGAAATTCGAGATGAAACAGACATGCTTAGAAGGAATTTAAAGACAAAACAGTAAGGGAAAGCAGTAGAATGCAGAGGCAAGAAACTGTGAAATGAAGAATGGAGATTCGATTACTTGATTGTTTGATTGGACAAAAGAAAGCTTTAAAGTAAATAACAGCAAGACAGAAAGCAACGAAATGGAGTGTTCTAACTATTAGAAAGAGAACAACACAAAGCAGAAATGTAAACTTAGAAAAGGAAAGACAGAAAGCAGTAAATGTTGCTTGGAAGCCTCGTCGCAACCGCCTCGGCTAAAGGGGATGAAAGAATAGCTTTGCTTGGATGAATCCAATCGGGAGAGAAGGTGGATCTTCTCTCCTTCCTATCAGATTGTCGATTCCAACAGCTGAGACTCTCACTCCAACAGACGGCAAAGGAAAACACGAAGAAAAATGGAGCTGCGAGAGGACTTCTACGCTTCCGGATGCTGTTTGAACCTCCGACTTTGACCCCCTTTTATAGTAGTTTGCAGGTGCGTTTTGGCCAAGGAGAACCATCAATCTTCAACGTCGTATATCAGAATGGATGGAGGAGAAAGAACGAATCCCTGAAATCACGGAAATTAACAGAAAAAGATCAGTCAACTTACGGTTTTCACTTGAATAATTGCGGCTTCAGCAATGTTTTCGCAATGCTGTCGCAATGCAGTTTTTTCATTCTTTTCCTTCGGTTTTTAACCCTTTTCTTTCCTATTGTACATAAGTCCTAATTTAGCTACCTTCTTCTAATTCTCATATTTAAGCATAGGTTTAGGCTAAATGCTATCAAAAACACCTAAGAGTGAACATCTTTCTAATCCAATTAAGTCCTAAAAAGGTCACTTTTGGAGACGTAACACACCCCCAAACTTAAGGTTTTGCTTGTCCTCAAGCAATCTAAGGACTTTCCTAGGCTGCTGTTTCTTCCTCTTTAACCACTTACTAACTGCCCTATATCCCTATCTAGCACTGCTGTCCTGTGACACACTTCTAAGCTTAAAACTACCCTCTTATCTAGCTTCTTCTGACTTCGCCTGCCTAACACTCCATCTGTTTCCATTAACTCCCTACAACTGATCTTCTTGCTTTTATCATATCATGCCACTATCCCTAAAGTTTCAAATTCTGCCTAGCTTTACCTCAGACTCGGTACATGCTTCTAGCTTTATTTTTAATGTGCCTAGGATTCCTTAGAGTCATGCCAGTCTTAGTATTAACGGTGACAGTAGTACTTTTAGAGAACAACCTAAACCCTGGCATCACTACATTGGATATACACTCATCTCCCTAAACAACCCTACAAGTTACAACTTTGTGCTCAGCTAATTGAGGATCAGAGTTATGTTTAAATAGGACATCTAAGCCACAAAGTTATAACTCCTAGGTATACATTCTTATTCCCTATTCTTTTCCCTTTGTCTTACTTAGGTGGGGCCTCTCCTTTGGTTGCCTTTTGATGCAATGCCACTTGTGGGTCACACACTTGGCACTGATTACTTAGCAACCTAAGAGAGACCCCCCTCTTTATTCTATTTTTCATTTTTTTTTCAGTTCATCATTTTTTGTAAAGGAGAAGAAGAATGCTTATGTTTCTAAGGGAGAGAGGAATGTTCCTAGGCCTAGGGTGGCCTCCCCCAAACTTCAACTACTCATTGTCCCCAATGAGTGTCTGAGGTGGCACACCCCCAAACTATCCTAGAAGCATCTAGTCTAAGGTAAAACAAAGAGAATCTAAAGCCCTAGGCATAGACAAAACATTCGAACGGCAAATATCACAGCAGCAGTAAAAAAAAACAGATAGATAAGGGCTTAAAGCTGTGCATGCTGAACTTTTTAGAGGTTGATTTAAACTAGCAAAGGGTGTCCTATGACACTCATCCAGCATGCTTTTAGATAAGCTATATATGGTAGTCATGATAGCAGCAAAAGATGGAATTTAAACAGATCACAGCCTAGCTAAACAGACAGTCCAAAACATGCTTTCAGTAATAAAAATTGCGGGTACCCCAATTATTTCGCAATCAAGTCAGGGCAGATATAACAGTGATTAAGGCCCCTAAGCATGCTTTTTCCAGTCATTCGAGCTCTCTAAAAATAAAACAAAACTAACCTACCTAGTCAGCTATCATCAGACTATACTAAGCAAGATTAAAAACATAAAACTAAGCATCTAAAACAGTTCAAAAGTGTACGAAAAAACAACATAATTCACATGGTCTATCAGAAAGCAGAAAATTGTTTTTTTCCTAAGGGAACAGCCATACTCCCTTGAGTGCAATTCAAACCAGCACTCAGATGTCGTCATCCTCATCAGGTTGTCGTGGTCGTGGGGGCACCCATGGAGTCAGGAGATTCGTGGGGAAGTCAGGGAAGATGCACCCAAGTTGATCAGCAACTTCCTTGTCTCGTGCCTGCGCGTAAGTGGCCCATTGAGCCATTCTCTTCTGCATATCCATCAGGCAAGCCATGGACAGTGACTGATCAGCAGCCAGCCTATCCAGCTCGAATTCCATGTTCCCCTTCCTCTTTAGCCGTAAGCTAGCAGGCAGCTCCAAGTGGCCCGTGTAAGCCATCTGCTGCTCCATTCGCTCGATGGGAACTCCTGCAAGCAAACAGAGTTTAGTTATAGTATTAGGGAAAAACAATGGTCCCTTACCTTTCTTGGCGCACTCAGCAATAGCAGCAGTGATGACTTCTCCCACGTTGATCGTGAGACCTCTCATTATCGCATACACCAGCAGCGATCGGCTCTGGTTGATTGTAGTCTCGTGAGTCACTGAGGACAATCTCCTTCTCACGAACGAAAACCAAACAGCCGCCTTAGCCGTGAGGTTGGCACTCATGAGAGTGTGCCTCCCATTGCGTGACACGGTCCAGGAAGCTTCAGGCTGGCCAATGGTCCGAATGGCCTCTTCCAGAACTGCCTCAGTAGGCTCATCAACAATCCGTGCATAATCTGTATGTGTTTGGTCCTTGAGACCATAGGCTTCGTTGATGGCCTTGGCTGAGAAATCCACTTCTACCCCTCTGACCACAGACAGGCCATCCTCAGGGCTGAGCACATTGGCGTAGAAATCATACACCATGCTCGTGTAGGCTGGATTGGGCGGTCTGCAAAATTCCTCCCAGCCGTGGTTTATAACTCCTGCGCGCAAGAACTGCGGCAGGTCAGCAGGTCGGTCGAGGAAGCCCTTCTCGTGCAGCAACTCCCTCTTCCTCAGCTCAGCACCCCTGGACTCAGCATCAGAGGAAACATACCTCACTGACTGAGGCTCATCTTCAGGGTAGAGCTTGGCCTTCCCTTTATCTGCTGGCTTGGCTGACTCGGCAGCCTCAACCTTGAGTCGTTTGAGCAAAGGCTCAGTGCTCTCTTTGGCTGACTCGGTAGCCTCAACCTTCTTGGCGTTCTTCTTCTTCAGCTTCTTGGCTCGTTTGGCCTTAAGAATCTTGGCCTTCTTCTTCTTCTTGAGCTTTGCCTCAATGGTGATCTGCTGCAGGCACGCCCCCAACGTCTCTTCCATTGAGTCAGTCTTCTGTTCAAGACTCTCCGGGCTATCTTCCCTCATAGGAGAGAAGACCTCGTCTTCCTCAGCATCTCCACTGCCCTGCGTTGACTCTTGGTACTCCCCATATGGGAATTCAGGATCAGGCCGTGGAGAAGTGCGAGACGGCGTGGTGCTCTGTGCTGCTGCAGGTGTCTGTGCAGAACTCAGTGGTGAAGACGGCTGCTCAGGGCTCTGCGCTGGCGGTGATGAAGAGAGCTCTGGGCTCTGCACTGGTTCAGATGGTGAAGGGCTATGCGCATGCGATGCAGATGGCGACGAACCCTTCTTGGTCGATTCGTGGGACGCACGATCCGTTTCTTGACTCTCCACAGAGGGAGTCTTTGCTTTGCTTGGTTCGGCGGCCATCTCGATACTCCACCGGCGCTTCTTGGGTGTGCCTGCTGGTTCAGAGGGTCCAGCAGGTATCTCAGAGACAACCTTCCACTTCTTCTTGCGAATCGGCAGCTTATCCAGTCGTTCCGTTCGCGCA
The DNA here is from genome assembly GCA_028017165.1 of Herpetospermum pedunculosum. Classification (NCBI taxonomy): domain Eukaryota; kingdom Viridiplantae; phylum Streptophyta; class Magnoliopsida; order Cucurbitales; family Cucurbitaceae; genus Herpetospermum; species Herpetospermum pedunculosum. The sequence continues at coordinate 48,439,874 of CM051529.1, forward strand.
GCCTCAGCATCAGCCAAGGCAAGCAATGCATCTCTCGCAGCCGTTTCAGCGTCGTCAGCCCTTTTCTTGGCCGCAGATCTTTCAGCCCTTGTGAGTACCATTGTTGGATCTTGGAGATTTGGAAAGAAGAATCAAAGATGAAGAGAATCGCAGCTTGTTCGAAGATCAGATGATGAGAGAGACGTACAGATCCTCGCGCCTTCCAACGGATATAAAGAAACGGAAAAAAAAAATCCCAACGGCTATATTTTTGCGGATCCCGCAATTCCTGCGCAATCTTTAAGGCCCGTTGGAGATTTTTTTTTCATTTAAATTGCAATCTTTGCTCAACCGTATCTTCGATTTGGCTCAACATCTTCTTGATTTCTTTGGCTGGATGTAATCTCCTTTATCCCCTCTCTTGATTCTCTGCAAAAATAAATAAAACAAACATTAAATACTCAATTAAAATCACACCAACATATGTACAAATGATAACCGGAAAAAGTGCAAAAAATAAACTAAGGCATTAGCCTTGACTAAACGAGCACAGTAACCACTCGTTCTCTCTCGTTCTTAATTTCATGCTTCATTCAAGAGGAAGGCCGAGAGAGTCTTCACATCTCCTTCCTCATAGTAGTGCTTCAACCTTGCACCATTAACCATAAACGGTTGGCCTTGCTGCAAGTTCTTTATCTTTATGGCACCATGAACAAACACATTAGTAATCACAAATGGACCTGACCATCTAGACTTAAGTTTCCCTGGAAATAGTTTCAACCGTGAGTTAAACAACAAAACAAGTTGACCCTTCTTAAAGTCCTTAACTCTAAGTCTACTATCGTGCCAAATCTTGGTCTTTTCCTTATACATCTTAGCATTTTCATAGGCCATATGTCTAAGCTCATCAAGCTCATGTAATTGTAAGGACCGCAATGTTCCCGCATCCTTTACACAAAAATTCAATTCCTTCATGGCCCAAAATGCTTTGTTTTCTAACTCAAGTGGTAAGTGACAAGTCTTGCCATATACCAGCCTATAGGGAGACATACCTAGGGGTGTCTTATATGCTGTCCTATAAGCCCAAAGTGCATCCTCAAGCTTAAAGGACCAGTCTTTCCTATTAGGTTTGACCACTTTTTCTAGGATGTTCTTAATCTCCCTATTTGAAACTTCAGCCTGTCCATTCGAGTGTGGGTGATAGGGAGTGGCTACTCTATGTCTAATGTTATACTTAGCCAACACTTTCTCCATAGCCTTGTTAATGAAATGTGACCCCTCATCACTAATGATGGCACGAGGTGTCCCAAACCTAGTAAAAATGTGCCTATGCAAGAATTTGGTGACTGTTTTAGCATCATTATTGGTACATGCTTTGGCCTCTACCCACTTGGAAACGTAGTCTACTGCTACCAAAATGTAAAGGTTACCTGATGATGGAGGAAATGGCCCCATGAAGTCAATGCCCCACACATCAAAGAGCTCCAACTCTAAGATGTAGGTGAGGGGCATCTCATCCTTTCGACTGAGGTTACCTGTTCTTTGGCAGTCATCACAGCTGTGGGCATAGTTGTGGGCATCCTTGAAGATTGTTGGCCAATAGTAGCCACTCTGAAATACTTTTGCAGCTGTTCTTTGGCCACCAAAGTGTCCACCATAAGGAGCTGTGTGGCAGTGCTGCAGCACAGACATCGCTTCAGCAGCTGAAACACACTTCCTTAGCAAGCCGTCAGCACAGGTTCTGTAAAGTGTGGGGTCATCCCATATGAATTTCCTTGCTTCATGAAGGAACCTCTTCTTCTCTTGTCCTCCCTTGAAAACTGGTAATATCTGTGATGCAAGGAAGTTAGCAATGTCAGCAAACCAAGGTTCCTCATCGTTATCACAATGAGTCAAAACAAAGACATGTTCATCAATGAAAGCATCAGAAATTGCGGGTTCCGCAATTTTTTCGCAATTGTGCTGCAATCGAGAAAGGTGATCCGCAACAACATTTTCACTTCCTTTCTTGTCTCGAATGTCCAAATCAAATTCCTGCAGCAATAACACCCACCTAATCAACCTAGGCTTAGCATCAGCCTTCCTCATAAGATATTTCAAGGCAGAATGGTCAGTGTACACAATTGTCCTAGTGCCTACAATATAGTTCCTGAATTTCTCACAAGCAAACACTACAGCAAGCATCTCTTTCTCAGTAGTTGTATAATTACATTGAGCCTCATTCAAGGTTTTACTAGCATAATAGACAGGGTGTGTTAGCTTGTCAATCTTCTGTCCTAACATAACCCCTACAGCATAGTCACTAGCATCACATAACATCTCAAATGGGAGATCCCAATCTGGCCCTTCTATAATAGGTGCTGTGACTAGTGCTTTCTTAAGGGTTGTCCAAGCTACTACACATTCCTTAGAGAAGATGAATGGCCTGTTTAGTTCTAGAAGCTCACACAGAGGCTTGGCTATCTTAGAAAAGTTCTTAATGAACCTTCTATAGAAGCCAGCATGCCCTAAGAAACTTCTAATGGCCTTGACATTCTGGGGCTCTACTAACTTCTCTATGATCTCAATTTTGGCCCTATCGACCTCTACACCTGCCCTCGACACTCTATGACCTAAGACAATCCCTTCATCCACCATGAAGTGGCATTTTTCCCAATTTAGGACTAGGTTGGTCTCCTCACACCTAGCCAGGACTTGTCCTAAATTCTCTAGACAGTTTGTAAATGAATCCCCAAAGACTGAGAAGTCATCCATGAATATTTCTATCATGGACTCATCCAACTCAGAGAAGATTGCCATCATGCACCTTTGGAACGTTGCCGGTGCATTGCATAAGCCAAAAGGCATTCTGCGAAAGGCAAAGGTTCCAAAAGGGCATGTGAAGGTAGTCTTCTCTTGGTCCTTAGGGTCTATAGTAATCTGGTTATACCCTGAATAACCGTCTAAGAAACAATAGTAGGCTCTACCAGCTATTCTGTCTAGCATCTGGTCAATGAATGGTAGAGGGAAGTGGTCTTTTTTAGTTTCTTTATTGAGCTTCCTATAATCCATACATACTCTTGTTAAGTCTCTGAAAGTGACTTATTTAGGACCCATTTAGCTTAAGAAGATGTACACATTTAGGTGTTTTTGTTAGCATTTAGCCTAAACCTATGCTTTAATATGAGAATTAGAAGAAGGTAGCTAATTTAGGACTTATGCACAATAGGTAGAAAAAGGGTTGAAAACCGAAGGAAAAGAATGAAAAAATAAACATTGCGAATGAATTGCGAAAACATTGCGGTGACCGCAATTATTCAAGTTAAAACCGTAAGTTGGCTGATCTTTTTCTGTTTAGATCCGACTTTTCAGGGATTCGTTCTTTCTCCTCCATCCATTCTGATATATGACGTTGAAGATTGATGGTTCTCCTTGGCCCAAACGCACCTGCAAACTACTATAAAAGGGGGTCAAAGTCGGAGGTTCAGTCATCACTCGAAGCGCAGAAGTCTTCTCGCAGTCCACCATTTCCATCTGTTTCCCTTTGCCGTCTGTTGGAGTGAGAGTCTCAGCTGTTGGAATCGATAATCTGATAGGAAGGAGAGAAGATTCTTCTTCTCTCTCGATTGGATTCATCCAAGCAAGGCTGATCTTTCATCCCCTTCATTCGAGGCGACTGCCACGAAGCTTTCCAGCAACTCTTTACTGTTTTTCTGTCTTTCTCTTCTGTTTTACATTCTGCTTCGTGCTGTTCTTTTCCTAAGTAGCTAGATTAGTTATTTCGTTGCTTTCTGTCTTGTTGCTATTTACTTTACAGCTTTTGTCTGTTCAACAAACAATTTCAGTAATCAAAGTTCATTTCTGCATTTCTCATTTCCTATCTTCTGCTACGGGTTTGGCTTACTGTTTTAAGCACATTTCCCTTCTAAGCATGTCTATCTTATCTGCCATTTCTGTTCTCTATATATCCATGAGTAGCTAAGTCACTTAGGGGCATGCTAATGACAGAACTATAGGCTAAAAAACGTGAATCAAGTAGGCAGATTAACACTCGAACATTGATTGTATGTAAGCTTCATCCCACGGGCAATTTCGATTGGCCATCCATTTTGTCCAAAGAACTCCTAACCTCTGGAAGGAGTAAGAGTTCAGAGTCATATAATCATGCTAGCCTTTCATGGTAATCAGGAAACGGCCTAGGAATAGGCGTTTCCCTAGTACAAACTAAACACTCCTGCTTAAACAAGATGCTTGAGACCTTACTTTGAAGTCGAGTAAACTTAAGACTCTAATGCATGGAATCGGACGATACTTGAGATAGAGTGAGTTTGATGTATAGAGAGTTGATCCAAAGCTTGATAATCGTAATAAACTGCCTATAGGATAGTCATTAGTAGCCCTTAATTCGCCCATTTACATACTTTTGCTGTTGAGTTAATTGCGGATTAATTGCGGTTCTCGCAATTCTGCTAAGTTGCATTCTGTTTAGCTGTTTTCTTCCTCGTTTATTAATTCCATCTCTTGTCCTTTGCATCTAATTTCAACTTGCATTTGTTTATGTTATATCCCTTTATACATTCAGCCAAAATTAGATAATTAAAAACCAATTTTACCCCATCAAATTCATCCCATCTTTCTTAACAATCACACTTCGCGAATAGCTAAAAATGAGTCTCTGTGGAAAAAACGAATGAAATATACTTACTACTTGCTGTGAGACCATGTATGCTTGCATGTTCTAAGTGCTCTCCCTACCCTTTTGCATATTTATCTTTACACATTGAGCACGCAACAAGTTTTTGGCGCCGCTGCCGGGGACTTATTTTAAGTGAAAACGAAGTTTGTTAAGTTCGGAACATCAAGTTATTTTCCATTGAATTTGATCCATTTTCATTTCTTTTTCAGGTACCATTTAGGGTAGTTTATGAATGAGACTCCAAGTAGTGATCTAGAGTTCAACCCTGAGCCCGAGAGATTACTTAGAGCTAGGAATAGAGCCAAGAAACGTCTCTTTAAACAAACCCTTTTACCTCCAATCATTGCAGAGACTACAATTCCTCCGCAATTACCTCAAGAAGAAATGGCTGGAGTAAATCAAAACCTGGTGCCTGTCACTCGCAATCCCATTGAAATAGCGAATGACAAGGACAGCGCCATCCTTTCATATTTAGTACCTATGCCTGGGGAGCTGAACCCCAGCATAATCCGTCCCGAAATCACTGCCAACTCATTCGAGTTAAAGCCAGTGATGTTCCAAATGTTGTCCACTGTGGGACAATTCTTTGGAATAGAAAATGAGGACCCCCATAATCACCTTAGGAACTTCCTAGGAGTTAGTGACACCTTCCTAATCCCTGGAGTTTCCCAAGAAGCCCTGAGGCTATATCTTTTCCCTTACTCTTTGAGGGACAAAGCCAAAACATGGTTAAATTCTTTACCCTCAGGATCTGTCCGCAATTGGACAGATTTAGCAGAAAAATTCCTAGTCAAATACTTCCCACCTGATAGGAATTCGACCTTTCGTGATGATATCATAAAGTTCAAACAAGCTCCAAGTGAGTCTCTTCACGAAGCTTGGACAAGATTCAAAGACCTTCTCATTAAATGTCCACACCATGGCATTCCATGGTGTATCCAAATAGAAGTCTTCTTTAAAGGATGCAACCCCAGCACCAGACAAGTTCTAAATTCATCTGCTGGAGGTTCCATGTTGTCCAAGAGTTACAACGAAGCTTATGAGATCTTGGAGAAGATCTCAACATCTCATTGTAGGTGGTCAGACGATCCGGTAGAGCCAACTAGGGCTCAAGACAAGGATGCTCTAAGCGCCATGAGCACCCAAATAAATGCCCTGACCAACCTAGTTAAGCAAATGGCTCAGGCCAATCTCCAAACCAGTGCCAATACCGCCACAGCTATGTCAATGGGCACCCAACCAAATCAAGGCGAGGCACCTATCTGTGGATTCTGTGGGGAAGGGCACCCATATGAATACTGCCCTGGGAATCCATCCTCAGTCTGCTATGTAGGAAGCCAGCAGCAGCCTAGGAACAACCCCTACTCCAATACCTATAACCCTGGTTGGAGAAACCACCCTAACCTGTCATGGGGTGGCCAACAGAACACTAACCAAAATCCTAACCAACCAAGGCCGAGTGGAACACCTGGTTTCACTCCCCAACATAACAAGTCAATGTACCAAAAACCTTACAATCAACCTGTAGGATCTTCTGTAGAAAACCTACTCAAGGAATATATAGCTAAGAATGATGCTACTCTTCAGAGCCAGCAAGCTACTCTTAGGAGCCTAGAGAACCAAATAGGCCAATTAGCCAATGAACTTAAAAGTAGGCCCCAAGGTAGACTCCCTGCTGATACCGAGGTACCAAGGAGAGATGGTAAGGAACAAGTTCAAGCAATTGAACTTAGGAGTGGAAGACAATTGGTGAGCAACACAAGGGACACACCAAAGAGAGTAGAGAACACTGAGTCTAGTGCTCCACTGGAGTCTCTGCCAAGCCAAGGTCCACCACCAACTAGCACATCAGGAGCCAGGCTAGAGCCAATTGTAGAGGACGTAGAAGAAATTCCAAGGCCTCCACCTATCCTAAGGCGTCCTGACGTGCCTGCATATGTGCCACCACCTCCATACCCTCGAAGGCTTAAGAAGAAGCAGGAACAGGAAGTTCATTTTAATAAATTTTTAGAAATACTTAAGCAAGTGCATGTTAACATTCCTTTTGTAGAGGTTTTACAGTCTATGCCTTCATATGTAAAGTTTTTGAAGGACATTATTACTAACAAAAAAATAATTGGTGAGTTTGAAACAGTAAACCTCACCGAGGAGTGCAGTGCCATCCTCCAGAACAAGCTGCCCAAGAAGGAGAAGGATCCTGGTTCCTTCACCTTACCTGTGGAACTTGGAGGCAAGCACGTGGGCAGAGCGCTTTGTGACCTGGGCGCCAGCATAAATCTCATGCCCCTGTCCCTATTCCGCCAGTTGGGAATGGGAGAAGCACGTCCAACCACAGTCACTTTACAACTAGCAAACAGATCCATCGCATATCCAGAAGGTAAGATCGAGGATATTCTAGTTAAAGTTGACAAATTCATTTTCCTTGCAGATTTCATTGTCCTGGACTATGAGGCAGACAAGGAGGTCCCCATCCTGCTAGGTAGACCATTTCTAGCCACAGGTAGGGCACTAATAGATGTTCAGAAAGGTGAGTTAACTATGAGGGTTCATGATGAAGAGGTAAAATTTAGTGTTTATAAAGCTTTAAGGTATCCCTCTGACCTTGAATCCTGTGCTAGCATGGATGTTGTTGACTCACTAATGGAAGAACAATTAGAGCATGTACTGTTAACCAAGCATGCTAGTGAATATGTACAAGTAGATGTAGCTGACTTAAATGTATCTGACATAATGAATATGCCTGTAGATAAACCTCAACATGTATGTATGAATATAGATTTAACTGATAGAACTATAAATCCGTTAAAGCCCTCCATTGAGCATCCACCTGTGTTAGAACTTAAACCACTACCTACTCACCTCAAATATGCATATTTAGGAGATAATGATACGCTGCCTGTAATTATTTCTTCTAAACTAAGTGAACAGCATGAGGTTGATTTAATTTTACTGCTTAAGCAACATAGGAAGGCTATAGCATGGACGATTGCTGATATTCGAGGCATTAGCCCTTCTTATTGCATGCACAAAATTATACTAGAGGAAGAGCACACACCTAGGGTAGATCACCAGCGTAGGTTGAACCCCTCTATGAAAGAGGTAGTGAAGAAGGAAATAATCAAGTGGTTAGATGCTGGAGTAATTTTCCCCATAGCTAGTAGCCAGTGGGTGAGCCCCATCCAATGTGTACCTAAAAAGGGGGGAATAACTGTTAAGTCTCTGAAAGTGACTTATTTAGGACCCATTTAGCTTAAGAAGATGTACACATTTAGGTGTTTTTGTTAGCATTTAGCCTAAACCTATGCTTTAATATGAGAATTAGAAGAAGGTAGCTAATTTAGGACTTATGCACAATAGGTAGAAAAAGGGTTGAAAACCGAAGAAAAGAATGGAAAAATGAGCATTGCGAATGAATTGCGAAATCATTGCGGTGACCGCAATTAATCAAGTTAAAACCGTAAGTTGGCTGATCTTTTTCTGTTTAGATCCGACTTTTCAGGGATTCGTTCTTTCTCCTCCATCCATTCTGATATATGACGTTGAAGATTGATGGTTCTCCTTGGCCCAAACGCACCTGCAAACTACTATAAAAGGGGGTCAAAGTCGGAGGTTCAGTCATCACTCGAAGCGCAGAAGTCTTCTCGCAGTCCACCATTTCCATCTGTTTTCCTTTGCCGTCTGTTGGAGTGAGAGTCTCAGCTGTTGGAATCGATAATCTGATAGGAAGGAGAGAAGATTCTTCTTCTCTCTCGATTGGATTCATCCAAGCAAGGCTGACTTCTCATCACCTTCATTCGAGGCGACTGCCACGAAGCTTTTCAGCAACTCTTTACTGCTTTTCTGTCTTGTTCTTTTTATTTCCATTTCTGATCATTGTTGTTCGTAGCTTAGAGTTTGAGTTACTGCATTTCGTTGTTGTCTGACTTTTAATCATTTCTTTTAAAGCTTTCCTTTGTTGTTCAAACATTCAAGGCAATCAAAGTACATTTCTGCACTTCACAGTTTCCATTTCTGCTGCTACGGTTTTGTCTTACTGTTTTAAGCACATTTCCCTTCTAAGCATGTCTATCTTATCTGCCATTTCTGTTCTCTATATATCCATGAGTAGCTAAGTCACTTAGGGGCATGCTAATGACAGAACTATAGGCTAAAAAACGTGAATCAAGTAGGCAGATTAACACTCGAACATTGATTGTATGTAAGCTTCATCCCACGGGCAATTTCGATTGGCCATCCATTTTGTCCAAAGAACTCCTAACCTCTGGAAGGAGTAAGAGTTCAGAGTCATATAATCATGCTAGCCTTTCATGGTAATCAGGAAACGGCCTAGGAATAGGAGTTTCCCTAGTACAAACTAAACACTCCTGTTTTAACAAGATGCTTAAGACCTTACTTTGAAGTCGAGTAAATTTAAGTCTCTAATGCATGGAATCGGACGATACTTGAGATAGAGTGAGTTTGATGTATAGAGAGTTGATCCAAAGCTTGATAATCGTAATAAACTGCCTATAGGATAGTCATTAGTAGCCCTTAATTCACCCTTTTAATCAGTTTCGCTGTCAGTTAATTGCGGATTAATTGCGGTTCTCGCAATTCTGCTTAGTTTGCATTCTGTTTAGCTGTTTTCTTCATCGTTTATTAATTCCATCTCTGGTCCTTTGAGTCTGATTTTAACTTTAATTTGTTTATGGTATATTCCTTTACACATTCAGCAAAACTTAGGTAATTAAAAACCAATTTTATCCCCTCGAATTCATCCCATCTTTCTTAACAAACACACTTCGCGAATAGCTAAAAATGAGTCTCTGTGGAAAAAACGAATGAAATATACTTACTACTTGCTGTGAGACCATGTATGCTTGCATGTTCTAAGTGCTCTCTCTAAACTTTTGCATAATTATCTTTACACATTGAGCACGCAACAAGTTTTTGGCGCCGCTGCCGGGGACTTATTTTAAGTGAAAACGAAGTTGTTAAGTTTGAAAAATCAAGTTTATCATTGAGTGAAACTAATCTGTTTCATTTCTTTTGCAGGTGCTATTAAGGTAGTTTATGAGTGAGCGTTCACATAGTAATTTAGAGTTCGATCCTGAACCTGAAAGATCACTTCGAGCTAGGAATAAGGCAAAGAAACGTCTCTTTAAACAACCTCCTATACCTCAAACCACACCTGAAACTAAAGAAATGGGCGATATAGTTCCAAATCCGGCACAAGCCATTCGCAACCCCATCGAAATAGCGAATGACAAGAATAGTGCCATTCTTTCATATCTAGTACCTATGCCTGGGGAGCTGAACCCCACCATAATCCGTCCTGAAATCACTGCCCACTCATTCGAGTTGAAACCAGTGATGTTCCAAATGTTGTCCACTGTGGGACAATTCTTTGGAATAGAAAATGAGGACCCCCATAACCACCTTAGGAACTTCCTAGGAGTTAGTGACACATTCCTAATCCCTGGAGTTTCCCAAGAAGCCCTGAGGCTATATCTTTTCCCTTACTCTTTGAGGGACAAAGCCAAAACATGGTTAAATTCATTACCCTCAGGATCTGTCCGCAATTGGACAGATTTAGCAGAAAAATTCCTAGTCAAATACTTCCCACCTGATAGGAATTCAACCTTTCGTGATGATATCATAAAGTTTAAACAAGCTGATAATGAGTCTCTTCACGAAGCTTGGACTAGATTCAAAGACCTTCTCATTAAATGTCCACACCATGGCATTCCATGGTGTATCCAAATAGAAGTTTTCTTTAAAGGATGCAACCCCAGCACCAGACAAGTCTTAAATTCATCTGCTGGAGGTTCCATGTTGTCCAAGAGTTACAACGAAGCTTATGAGATCTTGGAGAAGATCTCAGCATCTCACTGTAGATGGTCAGATGATCCAGTAGAGCCAACTAGGGCTCAAGACAAGGATGCTCTAAGCGCCATGAGCACCCAAATAAATGCCCTGACCAACTTAGTCAAGCAAATGGCTCAGGCCAATCTCCAAACCAGTGCCAATACCGCCACAGCCATGTCAATGGGCACTCAACCAAGTCAAGGCGAGGCACCTATCTGTGGATTCTGTGGGGAAGGGCACCCTTATGAATACTGCCCTGGGAATCCATCCTCAGTCTGCTATGTAGGAAGCCAGCAGCAGCCTAGGAATAACCCCTACTCCAACACCTATAACCCTGGTTGGAGAAACCACCCTAACCTGTCATGGGGTGGCCAGCAAAACACTAATCAAAATTCTAACCAACCTAGACCGAGTGGAACACCTGGTTTCACTCCCCAACATAACCAGTCAATGTACCAAAAACCTTATAATCAACCTGTAGGATCTTCTGTAGAAAACCTACTCAAGGAGTATATCGCTAAGAATGATGCTACTCTTCAGAGCCAGCAAGCTACTCTTAGGAGCCTGGAAAACCAAATAGGCCAATTAGCCAATGAACTTAAAAGTAGGCCCCAAGGTAGACTCCCTGCTGATACCGAGGTACCAAGGAGAGATGGCAAAGAACAAGTTCAAGCCATTGAACTTAGGAGTGGAAGACCATTGGTGAGCAACACAAAGGACACACCAAAGAGAGTAGAGAACACTGAGTCTAGTGCTCCACTGGAGTCTCTGCCAAGCCAAGGTCCACCACCAACTAGCACATCAGGAGCCAGGCTAGAGCCAATTGTTGAGGACGTAGAAGAAATTCCAAGGCCTCCACCTATCTTAAGGCGCCCTGACGTGCCTGCATATGTGCCACCACCTCCTTATCCTCGAAGGCTTAAGAAGAAGCAGGAACAGGAAGTTCATTTTAATAAATTCTTAGAAATACTTAAGCAAGTGCATGTTAACATTCCTTTTGTAGAGGTTTTACAGTCTATGCCTTCATATGTAAAGTTTTTGAAGGACATTATTACTAACAAAAAAATAATTGGTGAGTTTGAAACAGTAAACATCACCGAGGAGTGCAGTGCCATCCTCCAGAACAAGCTGCCCAAGAAGGAGAAGGATCCTGGTTCCTTCACCCTACCTGTAGAACTTGGAGGCAAGCATGTGGGCAGAGCGCTTTGTGACCTGGGCGCCAGCATAAATCTCATGCCCCTGTCCCTATTCCGCCAGTTGGGAATGGGAGAAGCACGTCCAACCACAGTCACTTTACAGCTAGCAGACAGATCCATCGCATATCCAGAAGGTAAGATTGAGGATATTCTAGTTAAAGTTGACAAATTCATTTTCCTTGCAGATTTCATTGTCCTGGACTATGAGGCAGACAAGGAGGTCCCCATCCTGCTAGGTAGACCATTTCTAGCCACAGGTAGGGCATTAATAGACGTGCAAAAAGGTGAGTTAACTATGAGGGTTCATGATGAAGAGGTAAAATTTAGTGTTTACAAAGCTTTAAGGTATCCCTCTGATTCTGAGTCTTGTGCTAGCATTGATGTTGTTGACTCACTAATGGAAGAACAATTAGAGCATGTATTATTAACCAAGCATGCTAACGAATATGTAGGATTAGATGTAGATGATCTAAATGTATCTGACATAATGAATATGCCTGTAGATAGACCTCAGCATGTATGTATGACTATAGACTTAACTGATAGAACTGTAAATCCGTTAAAGCCCTCCATTGAGCATCCACCTGTTTTAGAACTGAAACCACTACCAACTCACCTCAAATACGCATATCTAGGAGATAATGATACGCTGCCTGTAATTATTTCTTCTAAGCTAAGTGAACAGCATGAGGTTGATTTAATTTTACTGCTTAAGCAACATAGGAAGGCTATAGCATGGACTATTGCTGATATTCGAGGCATTAGCCCTTCTTATTGCATGCACAAAATTATATTAGAGGAAGAGCACACACCTAAGGTAGATCACCAGCGTAGGTTAAACCCCTCTATGAAAGAGGTAGTGAAGAAAGAAATAATAAAGTGGTTAGATGCAGGAGTGATTTTCCCCATAGCTAGTAGCCAGTGGGTGAGCCCCATCCAATGTGTACCTAAAAAGGGGGGAATAACTGTGGTAGTCAATGAGAACAACGAACTGATTCCAACAAGGACTGTCACAGGGTGGAGAGTATGTATGGATTACAGAAAATTAAATAAAGAAACTAAAAAAGACCATTTCCCTATACCGTTTATTGACCAGATGCTAGACAGAATAGCTGGTAGAGCCTACTATTGTTTCCTAGATGGCTACTCAGGCTATAACCAAATAACTATAGACCCTAAGGACCAAGAGAAGACTACCTTCACTTGCCCTTTTGGAACGTTTGCCTTCCGCAGAATGCCTTTTGGCTTATGCAATGCACCGGCAACTTTCCAAAGGTGCATGATGGCAATCTTCTCTGAGTTGGATGAATCTATGATAGAAATATTCATGGATGACTTCTCAGTTTTTGGGGATTCATTTAAAACCTGTCTAGAAAACCTAGGACAAGTCCTGGCTAGGTGTGAGGAGACCCACCTAGTCCTAAATTGGGAAAAGTGCCATTTTATGGTAGATGAAGGGATTGTCTTAGGACATAGAGTGTCAAGGGCAGGTGTGGAAGTGGATAGGGCAAAAATAGAGGTCATAGAGAAGTTGGTAGAGCCCCAGAATGTCAAGGCTATTAGGAGTTTCTTAGGACATGCTGGCTTCTACAGAAGGTTCATCAAGGACTTTTCTAAGATAGCCAAGCCGCTATGTGAGCTACTGGAGCTAGGTATGCCATTCATCTTCTCTAAAGAATGTGTAATAGCTTGGAAAACCCTTAAGGAAGCACTGGTCACAGCACCAATCATAGTGGGACCAAATTGGGATCTCCCATTTGAGATGCTATGTGATGCCAGTGACTATGCTGTAGGAGTCATGTTAGGACAGAAGATTGACAAGCTCACACATCCTGTCTATTATGCTAGTAAAACCTTGAATGAGGCTCAATGTAACTATACAACTACAGAGAAGGAGATGCTTGCTGTAGTATTTGCTTGTGAAAAATTTAGGAACTATATTGTAGGAACTAGGACCATTGTATATACTGACCATTCTGCTTTAAAATATGTTATGAGGAAGGCTGATGCTAAGCCTAGATTGATTAGATGGGTGTTATTGCTGCAGGAATTCGATTTGGACATTCGGGATAAGAAGGGATGTGAAAACGTGGTTGCAGATCACTTGTCTCGATTGCAGCACAATTGCGAAAAAATTGCGGACCCCGCAATTACTGATGCTTTTATAGATGAACATATCTTTGCTTTGACTCATCGTGATAACGATGAGGAACCTTGGTTTGCTGACATTGCTAACTTCCTTGCATCACAGGTATTACCAGTGTTCAAGGGAGGACAAGAAAAGAAGAGGTTCCTCCATGAAGCAAGGAAATTCATCTGGGATGACCCCATACTTTATAGAACCTGTGCTGATGGGTTGTTGAGGAAGTGTGTTTCAGCTGCTGAAGCGAAGTCTGTGCTGCAGCACTGTCACTCATCTCCTTACGGTGGGCACTTTGGTGGTCAAAGAACAGCTGCTAAAGTATTTCAGAGTGGCTACTACTGGCCAACAATCTTCAAGGACGCCCACAACTATGCCCACAACTGTGACGAATGCCAAAGGACAGGTAACCTCAGTCGCAAGGATGAGATGCCCCTCACCTACATCTTAGAGTTGGAGCTCTTCGATGTGTGGGGCATTGATTTCATGGGACCCTTCCCTCCATCATCAGGTAACCTGTACATCTTAGTAGCAGTAGACTACGTGTCAAAGTGGGTAGAAGCTAAAGCATGTTCTAATAATGATGCTAAAACAGTCACTAACTTCTTGCATAGGCACATTTTCACAAGATTTGGGACTCCTCGTGCTATCATTAGTGATGAGGGGTCACATTTCATTAATAAGGCTATGGAGAAAATATTGGCTAAGTATAACATCAGACATAGGGTAGCTACTCCCTACCACCCACACTCAAATGGTCAAGCTGAAATTTCCAATAGGGAGATAAAGAACATCCTAGAAAAGGTAGTTAAACCTAATAGAAAAGACTGGTCATTTAAGCTTGAGGATGCACTTTGGGCTTATAGAACAGCATATAAGACACCTCTAGGAATGTCTCCCTATAGGTTGGTGTATGGCAAGGCTTGCCACTTGCCACTTGAGTTGGAAAACAAGGCATTTTGGGCCATGAAGGAATTGAATTTTTGTGTGAAGGATGCGGGGACATTGAGATCTTTGCAGCTACATGAACTTGATGAGCTTAGGCATATGGCCTATGAGAATGCCAAAATGTATAAAGAAAAGACAAAAATATGGCACGACAGTAGACTCAGGATCAAAGACTTTAGGAAGGGCCAACTTGTACTATTATTTAACTCACGATTAAAACTGTTTCCAGGCAAACTAAAGTCTAGATGGTCAGGTCCATTTATTATTACTAATGTCTTTGTTCATGGTGCAATAGAGATTAAAAATTTGCAGCAAGGACAGCCATTTATGGTCAATGGTGCCAGGTTGAAGCACTACTATGAGGAAGGAGATGTGAAGACTCTCTCGGCCTTCCTCTTGACTGAAGCATGACAAAGAGAACGAGAGAGAACGAGTGGTTACTGTGCTCGTTTAGTCAAGGCCAATGCCTTAGTTTATTTTTTCTGTTTTTTCGAGTATCGTTTGTATGTTTTGTGGTGTGATTTTAATTGCGTATTTGATGTTTGTTTTATTTGTTGTTGTAGGGAATCGAAAGAGGGTATCAAGGGGAGTAAATCAAGCTTTAAAGATCAAGAAATGGTTGAGCCAAATAAAAGATACGGACGAGCGAAGTTGAAGATTTGGATGAAAAGATATCCCTAGAATTGCGCAAAAATTGCTGGATCCGCAAAAAAAAAAGAGCCGTTGGGATTTTCCCGTTGCTTTTATAGCCGTTAGAAGGCGCTCGATCGATACGATTCTCTCATTCTTTGCTCTCCAAGATTTCTGCGATTCTCTCCATCTTTGATTCTTCTCTCCAAACCTTCAAGATTCGACAATGGTTTCCAATAGGGCTGAAAGATCCGCAGCCAAGAAGAAGGCCGATGACGCAGCTGAAGCGGCTGCGAGGGAAGCGCTTCTAACCCTTGCTGATGAGGGTGCTGTACGCACTGGCCGTCTGTCCAAGCTTCCTATTCGTAGGAAGAAGTGGAGGGTGGTCACTGAGATCCCTGCTGGCCCATCTGAGCCAGTGGGCACGCCCAAGAAACGACGGTGGAGTGTCAAGACTGCCGCCGAACCAAGCACCGCCAGGACTCCCTCTGTGGAGAGTCAAGAAACTGATCGTGCAGCCCACGAGTCAGCCAAAGAAGGTTCGTCGCTGTCTGTGTCACCTGCGCGCAGTCCCCTCTCGTCTGAACCAGTGCCAAGCGCAGAGTCGTCACCGCCTGCACAGAGCTCCGAGTTGTCTCCAGCACCTCAGAGTTCTGATCCGCCACCTGCAGCAGCGCAGAGCCCTGAACCACCATCTTCGCCACTGAGTTCTGCGCATACACCATCAGCAGAGCACAATTCTCCACGGCCCGATCCTGAATTCCCTTATGGGGATTATCAGGAGTCTACGCAGGGCAGTGGAGATGCTGGGAAAGAAGAAGGCTTTTCTCCCATGAGAGAAGACAGCCCTGATGTTCCTGCCCAGCAGGATGATTCCATGGAAGAGACGTTGGGGGCTTGCCTCCAACAGATCAACATTAAGAAAAAGAAGAAGAAGGCCAAGATGGGCAAGGCCAAGAAGTCCAAGAAGCTGAAGAAGAAGAAGGCCAAACGAGTGCCTTCAGCAGACGAAGAAAGCACGGAGCCATCACTCAAACGCCTCAAGGTGGAGGCTGCTGAATCATCCAAACCAGCTGATAAGGGGAAGGCTAAACTCTACCCTGAAGATGAACCTCCATCAGTGAGGTATGTCTCATCGGATGCTGAATCCAGGGGTGTGGAGCTGAGGAAGAGGGACCTATTGCACGAGAAAGGTTTCCTTGATCGACTTGCTGACCTGCCGCAGTTCTTGCGCGCAGGGGTGCTCAACCATGGCTGGGAGGAATTCTGCAGACCTCCCAATCCAGCCTACACGAGCATGGTGTACGATTTCTACGCCAATGTGCTCAGCCCTGGGGATGGCCTATCTGTGGTCAGAGGGGTGGAAGTTGATTTCTCAGCCAAGGCCATCAATGAAGCCTTTGGTCTCAAGGGCCAAGCGCACACAGATTATGCACGGATAGTTGATGAGCCGACCGAGGCTGTGCTAGAAGAGGCCATTCGCACAATTGGCCAGCCTGAAGCCTCCTGGACAGTGTCACGCAATGGGCGGCACACTCTCATGAGTGCCAACCTCACGGCTAAGGCAGCTGTGTGGTTTTCATTCGTCAGACGAAGACTCTCCCCAGTAACTCATGAGACTACAATTAACCAGAGCCGTTCGCTGCTGGTTTATGCTATAATGAGAGGTCTCACGATCAACGTGGGAGAAGTCATCACTGCTGCCATAGCTGAGTGTGCTAAAAAGGGTAAGGGACCATTATTTTTCCCCAACACTATAACAAAGTTGTGTTTGCTTGCAGGAGTTCCCACCGAGCGCTTGGAGCAGCAGCTGCCTTACACAGGCCATTTGGAGTTGCCTGCACACCTGAGGCTGAGAAGAAAGGGCAACATGGAATTTGAGTTGGATAGGCTGGCTGCTGAACAGTCCCTATCCATGGCCTGCTTGATGGACATGCAGAGGAGAATGGCTCAATGGGCCAACTATGCGCAGGCGAGGGACAGAGAAGTTGCAGACCAGTTGGGGTGCATCTTCCCAGACTTCCCCACCAACCTCCTAACTCCATGGGTGCCCCCACGACCAAGGCAACCAGATGAGGATGACGAGAATTGAGTGCTGGTTTGAAGAGCACTAGAGGGAGTATTACTGATCCCTTAAGAAACAAAAGACAATTTTCCTGCTTTTTGATAGAATCATGTATAGTATGCTGTTTTGTATTCAATTTTTTATCTGTTTTTAATGTTTAGTTTTATGTTTTTTCTTTTGCTTAGTCTAGTCTGATGTTAGCTGTTTAGGTAGGATAGTTTAGTTTTATTTTTAGGATGCATGAGTAACAGGAAAAAACATGCTAGGGGCCTGAATCAATGTTAAATCTGCCCAGATTGAATTGCGAAATAATTGCGGTTCCCGCAATTTTTGTGACTGATTGCATGTTTTGGACTGTCTGTTTAGTTAGGCTGTGATCTGTTAAATTCTATCTTTTGCTGCTAGCATGACTACCTTATATAGCTGATCTTGAAGCATGCTGGATGAGTGTCATAGGACACCCTTTGATAGTTTAAATTTGCCTCTAAATAGTGCTCAGTATGCAGAAACCATAAGTCCTTAAAACTTTCTGTTATGTTCAAATTTTCTGCTGCTGGGATAATTGCTTTTAGAATGTTTTGCCTATGCCTAGGATTTTTAGATTCTCTTTGTTTTGCTTTAGACTAGATGCTTCTAGGACAAGTTTGGGGGTGTGCCACCTCAAACACTCATTGGGGACAATGAGTAGTTGAAGTTTGGGGGAGGCCACCCTAGGCCTAGGAACATTCCTCTCTTCCTTAAGACATAAGCATTCTTCTTCTCCTAAAAAAAAAAAATTTTTTGTGATAAATAGAAAAAGTGAAAAAATAGAATAAAGAGGGGAGTCTTTCTCAAGTGGCATTGCATCAAGAGGCAAACCAAGGGGAGACTCCACCTAAGTAAAGAAAAAAGGAGAAATAGGGGAAGAAGAATGTATGCTTGGGAGTTATAATCTTGTGGCTTAGATGTCCTATGTAAAAAGAACTCTGATCCTTAATGAGCTAAGCACAAGGTTGTAGCTTTTAGGTTTGTCTAGGGAGATGAATGTATATCCAATGTAGTGATGCCAGGGTTTAGGTTGTTCTCTAAAAGTACCACTGACACCGTTAATACTAAGACTGGCATGACTCTAAGGAATCCTAGACACATTAAAAATAAGCTAGAAGCATGTACTGAGTCTGGAGTAAAGCTTGGTAGAATTTGAAACCTTAGGGATAATAGCATGATATCATAGAAGTAGTTAGATCAGTAGTAGGGGGTTAACAAAAGCAGCGGGTATAGTAGGCAGGTGAAGTCAGAAGAAGCTTGATAAAGAGGTTAGTTCTAAACTTAGAAGTGTGTCACAGGACAGCATTGCTATAGACAAGAATATAAGGGAGTTAGTGAGTAGTTAAAGAAGAAACAGCAGCCTAAGTAAGTCCTTAGTATGCTTGAGGACAAGCAAAGCCTTAAGTTTGGGGGTGTGTTAAGTCTCTGAAAGTGACTTATTTAGGACCCATTTAGCTTAAGAAGATGTACACATTTAGGTGTTTTTGTTAGCATTTAGCCTAAACCTATGTTTTAATATGAGAATTAGAAGAAGGTAGCTAATTTAGGACTTATGCACAATAGGTAGAAAAAGGGTTGAAAACCGAAGAAAAGAATGGAAAAATGAGCATTGCGAATGAATTGCGAAATCATTGCGGTGACCGCAATTAATCAAGTTAAAACCGTAAGTTGGCTGATCTTTTTCTGTTTAGATCCGACTTTTCAGGGATTCGTTCTTTCTCCTCCATCCATTCTGATATATGACGTTGAAGATTGATGGTTCTCCTTGGCCCAAACGCACCTGCAAACTACTATAAAAGGGGGTCAAAGTCGGAGGTTCAGTCATCACTCGAAGCGCAGAAGTCTTCTCGCAGTCCACCATTTCCATCTGTTTTCCTTTACCGTCTGTTGGAGTGAGAGTCTCAGCTGTTGGAATCGATAATCTGATAGGAAGGAGAGAAGATTCTTCTTCTCTCTCGATTGGATTCATCCAAGCAAGGCTGACTTCTCATCACCTTCATTCGAGGCGACTGCCACGAAGCTTTTCAGCAACTCTTTACTGCTTTTCTGTCTTGTTCTTTTTATTTCCATTTCTGATCATTGTTGTTCGTAGCTTAGAGTTTGAGTTACTGCATTTCGTTGTTGTCTGACTTTTAATCATTTCTTTTAAAGCTTTCCTTTGTTGTTCAAACATTCAAGGCAATCAAAGTACATTTCTGCACTTCACAGTTTCCATTTCTGCTGCTACGGTTTTGTCTTACTGTTTTAAGCACATTTCCCTTCTAAGCATGTCTATCTTATCTGCCATTTCTGTTCTCTATATATCCATGAGTAGCTAAGTCACTTAGGGGCATGCTAATGACAGAACTATAGGCTAAAAAACGTGAATCAAGTAGGCAGATTAACACTCGAACATTGATTGTATGTAAGCTTCATCCCACGGGCAATTTCGATTGGCCATCCATTTTGTCCAAAGAACTCCTAACCTCTGGAAGGAGTAAGAGTTCAGAGTCATATAATCATGCTAGCCTTTCATGGTAATCAGGAAACGGCCTAGGAATAGGAGTTTCCCTAGTACAAACTAAACACTCCTGTTTTAACAAGATGCTTAAGACCTTACTTTGAAGTCGAGTAAATTTAAGTCTCTAATGCATGGAATCGGACGATACTTGAGATAGAGTGAGTTTGATGTATAGAGAGTTGATCCAAAGCTTGATAATCGTAATAAACTGCCTATAGGATAGTCATTAGTAGCCCTTAATTCACCCTTTTAATCAGTTTCGCTGTCAGTTAATTGCGGATTAATTGCGGTTCTCGCAATTCTGCTTAGTTTGCATTCTGTTTAGCTGTTTTCTTCATCGTTTATTAATTCCATCTCTGGTCCTTTGAGTCTGATTTTAACTTTAATTTGTTTATGGTATATTCCTTTACACATTCAGCAAAACTTAGGTAATTAAAAACCAATTTTATCCCCTCGAATTCATCCCATCTTTCTTAACAAACACACTTCGCGAATAGCTAAAAATGAGTCTCTGTGGAAAAAACGAATGAAATATACTTACTACTTGCTGTGAGACCATGTATGCTTGCATGTTCTAAGTGCTCTCTCTACACTTTTGCATAATTATCTTTACACATTGAGCACGCAACAATAACTGTGGTAGTCAATGAGAACAACGAACTGATTCCAACAAGGACTGTCACAGGGTGGAGGGTATGTATGGATTACAGAAAATTAAATAAAGAAACTAAAAAAGACCATTTCCCTATACCGTTTATTGACCAGATGCTAGACAGAATAGCTGGTAGAGCCTACTATTGTTTCTTAGATGGGTACTCTGGCTATAATCAAATTACTATAGACCCTAAGGATCAAGAGAAGACTACCTTCACTTGCCCTTTTGGAACGTTTGCCTTCCGCAGAATGCCTTTTGGCTTATGCAATGCACCGGCAACTTTCCAAAGGTGCATGATGGCAATCTTCTCTGAGTTGGATGAGTCCATGATAGAAATATGTATGGATGACTTCTCAGTCTTTGGGGACTCATTTAAAACCTGTCTAGAAAACTTAGGACAAGTCCTGGCTAGGTGTGAAGAGACCAACCTAGTCCTAAATTGGGAGAAGTGCCATTTTATGGTAGATGAAGGGATTGTCTTAGGACATAGAGTGTCAAGGGCAGGTGTAGAAGTGGATAGGGCAAAAATAGAGATCATAGAGAAATTGGTAGAGCCCCAGAATGTCAAAGCCATTAGAAGCTTCTTAGGGCACGCTGGCTTCTACAGAAGGTTCATTAAGGACTTTTCTAAGATAGCCAAGCCTCTGTGCGAGCTTCTAGAGCTAAATAGACCATTCATCTTCTCTAAAGAATGTGTAGTAGCTTGGAAAACCCTTAAGGAAGCACTGGTCACAGCACCAATCATAGTAGGACCAAATTGGGATCTCCCATTTGAGATGCTATGTGATGCCAGTGACTATGCTGTAGGAGTCATGTTAGGACAGAAGATTGACAAGCTCACACATCCTGTCTATTATGCTAGTAAGACCTTGAATGAGGCTCAATGTAATTATACAACTACAGAGAAAGAGATGCTTGCTGTAGTATTTGCTTGTGAAAAATTTAGAAACTATATTGTAGGCACTAGGACCATCGTATATACTGACCATTCTGCTTTAAAATATCTTATGAGGAAGGCTGATGCTAAGCCTAGATTGATTAGATGGGTGTTATTGCTGCAGGAATTTGATTTGGACATTCGGGACAAGAAGGGATGTGAAAACGTGGTTGCAGATCACCTTTCTCGATTGCAGCACAATTGCGAAAAAATTGCGGAGACCGCAATTTCTGATGCTTTTATAGATGAACATGTCTTTGCTTTGGCTCATCGTGATAACGATGAGGAACCTTGGTTTGCTGACATTGCTAACTTCCGTGCATCACAGGTATTGCCAGTGTTCAAGGGAGGACAAGAGAAGAAGAGGTTCCTTCATGAAGCAAGGAAATTCATCTGGGATGACCCCACACTTTACAGAACCTGTGCAGATGGGTTGTTGAGGAAGTGTGTTTCAGCTGCTGAAGCGAAGTCTGTGCTGCAGCACTGTCACTCATCTCCTTACGGTGGACACTTTGGTGGTCAAAGAACAGCTGCGAAGGTATTTCAGAGTGGCTACTATTGGCCAACAATCTTCAAGGACGCCCACAACTATGCCCACAGCTGTGACGAATGCCAAAGGACAGGTAACCTCAGTCGCAAAGATGAGATGCCCCTCACCTACATCTTAGAGTTGGAGCTCTTTGATGTATGGGGCATTGATTTCATGGGACCATTCCCTCCATCATCAGGTAACCTGTACATTTTAGTAGCAGTGGACTACGTGTCCAAGTGGGTAGAAGCCAAAGCATGTCCTAATAATGATGCTAAAACAGTCACTAACTTCTTGCATAGGCACATTTTCACTAGATTTGGGACTCCTCGTGCTATCATTAGTGATGAGGGGTCACATTTCATTAATAAGGCTATGGAGAAAGTATTGGCTAAATATAACATTAGACATAGGGTAGCTACTCCCTATCACCCACACTCGAATGGCCAAGCTGAAATTTCCAATAGGGAGATAAAGAACATCCTAGAAAAGGTAGTCAAACCAAATAGGAAAGACTGGTCATTTAAGCTTGAGGATGCACTTTGGGCTTATAGGACAGCATATAAGACACCTCTAGGTATGTCGCCCTATAGGTTGGTGTATGGCAAGGCTTGCCACTTGCCACTCGAGTTAGAAAACAAAGCATTTTGGGCCATGAAGGAATTAAATTTCTGTGTAAAGGATGCAGGGACATTGAGATCGTTGCAGCTACATGAACTTGATGAGCTTAGGCATATGGCCTATGAGAATGCCAAAATGTATAAAGAAAAGACCAAAATATGGCACGACAGTAGACTTAGGATCAAAGACTTTAGGAAAGGCCAACTTGTCCTATTATTTAACTCACGTTTAAAGATATTTCCAGGCAAACTAAAGTCTAGATGGTCAGGTCCATTTGTTATTACTAATGTCTTTGTTCATGGTGCAATAGAGATAAAGAACTTGCAGCAAGGTCAGCCATTTATGGTCAATGGTGCTAGGTTGAAGCACTACTATGAGGAAGGAGATGTGAAGACTCTCTCGGCCTTCCTCTTGACTGAAGCATGACAAAAAGAAAGAGAGAGAACGAGTGGTTACTGTGCTCGTTTAGTCAAGGCCAAATGCCTTAGTTTATTTTTACTGTTTTTCCGATTCTCGTTTGTATGTTTTGTGGTGTGTTTTTAATTGCGTATTTAATGTTTGTTTTATTTGTTTTTGTAGGGATTCGAAAGAGGGGATCAAGGAGAGTAAATCCCACTTTAAAAATCAAGAAACGGTTGAGCCAAATAAAAGATACGGACGGGCAAAGTTGGAGATTTCAATGAAATAATATCCCTGGAATTGCGCTAAAATTGCTGGATCCGCAAAAAGAGCCGTTGGGATTTTATCCGTTGCTTTTATATCCGTTGGAAGCTGCTCGATCGTTACGATTATCTCTCTCTTTGCTCTCCAAGAATTCAGCGATTCTCTCCATCTTTGATTCTTCTCCCAAGATCTTCAAGAATCAGCAATGGTGTTCACACGAGCGGAAAGATCTGCAGCGAAGAAGAAGGCTGATGACGCAGCTGAGGCGGCTGCGAGGGAAGCGCTTCTCACCCTTGCAGACGATGGTGCCGTTCGCACCGGCCCTCTTCCCAAGCTTCCTATTCGTAGGAAGAAGTGGAGGGTGGTCACTGAGATCCCTGCTGGACCATCTGAGCCAGTGGGCACGCCTAAGAAACGCCGGTGGAGTGTCAAGACAGCCGCCGAACCAAGCACCGCAAGGACTCCCTCTGTGGAGAGTCAAGAAACTGATCGTGCATCCCACGAGTCAGCCAAAGAAGGTTCGTCGCCGTCTGCATCACCTGCGCGCAGCCCTCTCCCAGCTGAACCAGTGCCAAGCGCAGAGTCGTCACCGCCTGCACAGAGCCCTGAGTTGTCTCCAGCACCTCAGCGTTCTGATCCGACACCTGCAGCAACGCAGAGCCCTGAGCTGCAATCTTCGCCACTGAGTTCTGCGCAGACACCATCAGCAGAGCACAATTACCCACGGCCTGATCCGGAATTTCCTTATGGAGATTATCAAGAATCCACGCAAGGCAGTGGAGATGCTGGGGAAGACGAAGTCTTCTCTCCTATGAGGGAAGATAGCCCTGCCGAGCCTGCACAGCAGGACGATTCTATGGAAGAAACGTTGGGGGCATGCCTCCAGCAGATCAATATCAAGGCCAGACTCAAGAAGAAGAAGAAGGCCACGATTGGCAAGGCCAAGAAGTTGAAGAAAAAGAAGGCCAAGAAGGTGCCCTCGGCGGACAAAGAGAGTACTGAGCCTTCGCTCAAACGCCTCAAGGTGGAGGCTGCCGAATCATCCAAACCAGCAGACAAGGGGAAGGCTAAACTCTACCCTGAAGACGAACCTCCATCAGTGCGGTATGTCTCATCTGATGCAGAATCCAGGGGTGTTGAACTAAGGAAGAGGGACCTGTTGCACGAGAAGGGGTTCCTTGACCGCCTCGCTGACCTGCCGCAGTTCTTGCGCGCAGAAGTGATCAACCACGGCTGGGAGGAGTTTTGCAGACCGCCTAATCCAGCCTACACGAGCATGGTGTACGATTTCTACGCCAATGTGCTCAGCCCTGAGGATGGCCTATCTGTGGTCAGAGGGGTGGAAGTTGATTTCTCAGCCAAGGCCATCAATGAAGCCTTTGGTCTCAAGGGCCAAACGCACACAGATTATGCACGGATAGTTGATGAGCCGACTGAGGCAGTGCTGGAAGAGGTCATTCGCACAATTGGCCAGCCTGAAGCAGCGTGGACTGTCTCACGCAATGGGAGGCACACCTTAATGAGTGCCAATCTGACAGCAAAGGCAGCTGTTTGGTTTGCCTTTGTGAGGAGAAAGTTGTCCCCTGTGACCCACGAGACAACAATCAACCAGAGTAGATCACTGCTGGTTTATGCCATCATGCGCGGTCTCACGGTCAATGTGGGGGAGATCATGTCAGCTGCCATTGCTGAATGCGCCAGAAAAGGTAAGGGGCCATTATTTTTCCCCAACACTATAACAAAATTGTGTTTGCTTGCAGGAGTCCCCACCGAGCGCTTGGAGCAGCAGATGCCGTACACAGGCCATTTGGAGCTGCCTGCGAACCTGAGGCTGAGAAGAAAGGGGAATATGGAGTTTGAGTTGGATAGGCTGGCTGCTGAACAGTCCCTATCCATGGCCTGCTTAATGGACATGCAGAGGAGAATGGCTCAATGGGCCAACTATGCGCAGGCAAGGGACAAGGAAGTTGCAGACCAGTTGGGGTGCATCTTCCCGGACTTCCCCACCAACCTCCTAACTCCATGGGTGCCCCCACGACCAAGGCAACCAGATGAGGATGATGAGAATTGAGTGCTGGCTTGAAGTGCACTGAAGGGAGTATTGTTGTTCCCTTAGAAAACAAAGACAATTTTCTGCTTTCTGATAGGATATTGTGAATTATGCTGTTTTGTGTTCAATTTTTGATCTGTTTTTAATGTTTAGTTTTATGCTTTTTCTTTTGCTTAGTTTAGTCTGATGTTAGCTGAATAGGTAGGATAGTTTAGTTTTATTTTTAGGATGCATGAGTTACAGGAAAAAGCATGCTAGGGGCCTGAATCAATGTTATATCTGCCCGGATTGAATTGCGAAATAATTGCGGTTCCCGCAATTTTTGTGACTGATTGCATGTTTTGGACTGTCTGTTTAGTTAGGCTGTGATCTGTTAAATTCTATCTTTTGCTGCTAGCATGACTACCTTATATAGCTGATCTTGAAGCATGCTGGATGAGTGTCATAGGACACCCTTTGATAGTTTAAATTTGCCTCTGAATAGTGCTCAGCATGCATAAACCATAAGTCCTTAAGACTTTCTGTTATGTTCAAATTTTCTGCTACTGGAATAATTGCTTTTAGAAATGTTTTGCCTATGCCTAGGATTTTTAGATTCTCTTTGTTTTACTTTAGACTAGATGCTTCTAGGACAAGTTTGGGGGTGTGCCACCTCAAACACTCATTGGGGACAATGAGTAGTTGAAGTTTGGGGGAGGCCACCCTAGGCCTAGGAACATTCCTCTCTTCCTTAGGACATAAGCATTCTTCTTCTCCTAAGAAAATTTTTGTGATAAATAGAAAAAGTGAAAAATAGAATAAAGAGGGGAGTCTCTCTCAAGTTGCTGAGTAATCAGTGCCAAGTGTGTAAACCACAAGTGGCATTGCATCAAAAGGCAACCCAAGGAGAAGACTCCACCGAAGTAAAAAAGGAAAAAGGGAGAAATAGGGAAGAAGAATGTATGCTTGGGAGTTATAATCTTGTGGCTTAGATGTCCTACTTAAAAAAAAGAACTCTGATCCTTAATGAGCTAAGCACAAGGTTGTAGCTTTTAGGTTTGTCTAGGGAGATGAATGTATATCCAATGTAGTGATGCCAGGGTTTAGGTTGTTCTCTAAAAGTACCACTGTCACTGTTAATACTAAGACTGGCATGACTCTAAGGAATCCTAGACACATTAAAAATAAGCTAGAAGCATGTACTGAGTCTGGAGTAAAGCTTGGTAGAATTTGAAACCCGAGGGATAGTGGCATGACATCATAAAAGTAGCTAGATCAGTAGTAGGGGGTTAACAAAACCAGCAGGTATAGTAGGCAGGTGAAGTCAGAAGAAGCTTGATAAGAGGTTAGTTCTAAACTTAGAAGTGTGTCACAGGACAGCACTGCTAGAGATAGGGATATAGGGGAGTCGGTAGGTAGTTGAAGAAGATAAAACAGCAGCCTAAGTAAGTCCTTAGTATGCTTGAGGACAAGCAAAGCCTTAAGTTTGGGGGTGTGTTAAGTCTCTGAAAGTGACTTATTTAGGACCCATTTAGCTTAAGAAGATGTACACATTTAGGTGTTTTTGTTAGCATTTAGCCTAAACCTATGCTTTAATATGAGAATTAGAAGAAGGTAGCTAATTTAGGACTTATGCACAATAGGTAGAAAAAGGGTTGAAAATCGAAGGAAAAGAATGAAAAAATAAACATTGCGAATGAATTGCGAAAACATTGCGGTGACCGCAATTATTCAAGTTAAAACCGTAAGTTGGCTGATCTTTTTCTGTTTAGATCCGACTTTTCAGGGATTCGTTCTTTCTCCTCCATCCATTCTGATATATGACGTTGAAGATTGATGGTTCTCCTTGGCCCAAACGCACCTGCAAACTACTATAAAAGGGGGTCAAAGTCGGAGGTTCAGTCATCACTCGAAGCGCAGAAGTCTTCTCGCAGTCCACCATTTCCATCTGTTTCCCTTTGCCGTCTGTTGGAGTGAGAGTCTCAGCTGTTGGAATCGATAATCTGATAGGAAGGAGAGAAGATTCTTCTTCTCTCTCGATTGGATTCATCCAAGCAAGGCTGATCTTTCATCCCCTTCATTCGAGGCGACTGCCACGAAGCTTTCCAGCAACTCTTTACTGTTTTTCTGTCTTTCTCTTCTGTTTTACATTCTGCTTCGTGCTGTTCTTTTCCTAAGTAGCTAGATTAGTTATTTCGTTGCTTTCTGTCTTGTTGCTATTTACTTTACAGCTTTTGTCTGTTCAACAAACAATTTCAGTAATCAAAGTTCATTTCTGCATTTCTCATTTCCTATCTTCTGCTACGGGTTTGGCTTACTGTTTTAAGCACATTTCCCTTCTAAGCATGTCTATCTTATCTGCCATTTCTGTTCTCTATATATCCATGAGTAGCTAAGTCACTTAGGGGCATGCTAATGACAGAACTATAGGCTAAAAAACGTGAATCAAGTAGGCAGATTAACACTCGAACATTGATTGTATGTAAGCTTCATCCCACGGGCAATTTCGATTGGCCATCCATTTTGTCCAAAGAACTCCTAACCTCTGGAAGGAGTAAGAGTTCAGAGTCATATAATCATGCTAGCCTTTCATGGTAATCAGGAAACGGCCTAGGAATAGGCGTTTCCCTAGTACAAACTAAACACTCCTGCTTAAACAAGATGCTTGAGACCTTACTTTGAAGTCGAGTAAACTTAAGACTCTAATGCATGGAATCGGACGATACTTGAGATAGAGTGAGTTTGATGTATAGAGAGTTGATCCAAAGCTTGATAATCGTAATAAACTGCCTATAGGATAGTCATTAGTAGCCCTTAATTCGCCCATTTACATACTTTTGCTGTTGAGTTAATTGCGGATTAATTGCGGTTCTCGCAATTCTGCTAAGTTGCATTCTGTTTAGCTGTTTTCTTCCTCGTTTATTAATTCCATCTCTTGTCCTTTGCATCTAATTTCAACTTGCATTTGTTTATGTTATATCCCTTTATACATTCAGCAAAAATTAGATAATTAAAAACCAATTTTACCCCATCAAATTCATCCCATCTTTCTTAACAATCACACTTCGCGAATAGCTAAAAATGAGTCTCTGTGGAAAAAACGAATGAAATATACTTACTACTTGCTGTGAGACCATGTATGCTTGCATGTTCTAAGTGCTCTCCCTACCCTTTTGCATATTTATCTTTACACATTGAGCACGCAACAACTCTCCACCCCGTGACAGTCCTAGTTGGAATCAGTTCGTTGTTCTCATTGACTACCACAGTCATCCCACCCTTTTTAGGTACACACTGTATAGGGCTTACCCACTGACTACTAGCTATGGGGAAGATCACACCAGCATCTAACCATTTTATTATTTCTTTCTTTACTACCTCTTTCATAGAGGGATTCAGCCTACGTTGATGATCTACTCTAGGTGTGTGCTCTTCCTCTAGTATAATCTTATGCATGCAATAAGAAGGGCTAATGCCTCTAATATCAGCAATAGTCCATGCAATAGCCTTCCTATGTTGCTTAAGCAGTAATATCAGTTCAACCTCATGCTTTTCACTTAATTTAGAAGAAATGATAACAGGAAGAGTTTCATTACTCCCTAAATATGCATACTTGAGGTGAGTGGGTAGTGGTTTTAGTTCTAAAACAGGTGGATGCTCAATGGATGGCTTTAAAGGATTTAATGATCTATCAGTTAGGTCTATATTCATACATACATGTTGTGGTTTATCTACAGGCATATCCATTATTTCAGATACATTTAAGTCAGCTACATCTAATTGTACATATTCATTAGCATGCTTAGTTAATAGTACATGCTCTAATTGTTCTTCCATTAGTGAGTCAACAATATCCATGCTAGCACAAGACTCAGAATCAGAGGGGTACCTTAAGGCTTTATAAACACTAAATTTCACCTCTTCATCATGAACCCTCATAGTGAGCTCACCTTTTTGAACATCTATTAGTGCCCTACCTGTGGCTAGAAATGGTCTACCTAGCAGGATGGGGACCTCCTTGTCTGCTTCATAATCCAGGATAATGAAATCTGCAAGGAAAATAAACTTGTCAACCTTTACTAAAATATCCTCAATCTTACCTTCTGGGTATGCAATGGATCTGTCTGCAAGTTGTAAAGTGACAGTGGTTGGACGTGCTTCTCCTATTCCTAGCTGGCGGAATAGTGATAGGGGCATGAGGTTTATGCTGGCGCCCAGGTCACAAAGCGCTCTGCCCATATGCTTGCCTCCTAGCTCTACAGGTAAGGTGAAGGAACCAGGATCCTTCTCCTTCTTGGGTAGCTTGTTCTGGAGGATGGCACTGCACTCCTCAGTGAGGTTTACTGTTTCAAACTCACCAATTATTTTTTTGTTAGTAATAATATCTTTCAAAAACTTTACATAGGAAGGCATAGACTGTAAAACTTCTACAAAAGGAATGTTAACATGCACTTGTTTAAGAATTTCAAGAAATTTGTTAAAGTGCACTTCCTGTTCCTGCTTCTTCTTTAGCCTTCAAGGATATGGAGGTGGTGGCACATATGCAGGCACGTCAGGGCGTCTTAGGATAGGTGGAGGCCTTGGAATTTCTTCTATCTCCTCAATAATTGGCTCTAGCCTGGCTCCTGATGTGCTAGTTGGTGGTGGACCTTGGTTTGGCAGAGACTCCAGTGGAGCACTAGACTCAGTGTTCTCTACTCTCTTTGGTGTGTCCTTTGTGTTGCTCACCAAGGGTCTACCACTTCTAAGTTCAATTGCTTGAACTTGTTCTTTACCATCTCTCCTTGGCACCTCGGTGTCAGCAGGGAGTCTACCTTGGGGCCTACTCTTGAGTTCATTGGCCAATTGGCCTATTTGGTTCTCTAGGCTCCTAAGAGTAGCTTGCTGGCTTTGAAGAGTAGCATCATTCTTAGCTATGTATTCCTTGAGTAAGTTTTCTACAGAAGATCCTACAGGTTGGTTGTAAGGTTTTTGATACATTGATTGGTTATGTTGGGGAGTGAAACCAGGTGTTCCACTCGGTCTAGGTTGGTTAGAATTTTGGTTAACATTCTGTTGGCCACCCCATGACAGGTTTGGGTGGTTCCTCCAACCTGGGTTGTAAGTATTGGAATAGGGGTTGTTCCTAGGCTGCTGCTGACTTCCAATGTAGCAGACTGAGGCTGGATTCCCAGGGCAGTATTCATACAGGTGCCCTTCCCAACAGAATCCACATACAAGTGTCTCACCTTGACTTGGTTGGGTGCCCATTGACATGGCGGTAGCGGTGTTGACACTTGTTTGGAGATTGGCTTGAGCCATTTGCTTAACTAGGTTGGTCAGGGCATTTATTTGGCTGCTCATCGCACTTAGAGCATCCTTGTCTTGAGCTCTAGTTGGCTCAACTGGATCATCTGACCACCTACAGTGAGATGTTGAGATCTTCTCCAGGATCTCATAAGCTTCGTTGTAACTCTTGGACAACATGGAACCACCAGCAGATGAATTTAGAACTTGTCTGGTGCTGGGGTTGCATCCTTTGAAAAAGACCTCTATTTGGATACACCATGGAATGCCATGGTGTGGACATTTAATGAGAAGATCTTTGAATCTTGTCCATGCTTCGTGAAGAGACTCACTTGGAGCTTGTTTGAATTTGATGATATCATCACGAAAGGTAGAATTCCTATCTGGTGGGAAATATTTGACTAGGAATTTTTCTGCTAAGTCTGTCCAATTGAGGACAGATCCAGAGGGTAATGAGTTTAACCACGTTTTGGCTTTGTCCCTCAAAGAGTAAGGGAACAGATATAGCCTCAAGGCTTCTTGGGAAACTCCAGGGATCAGGAATGTGTCACTAACTCCTAGGAAGTTTCTAAGATGGTTGTGGGGGTCCTCATTTTCCATTCCAAAGAATTGCCCCACAGTGGACAACATTTGGAACATCACTGGCTTTAACTCGAATGAGTTGGCAGTGATCTCAGGACGGATTATGCTGGGGTTCAGCTCCCCAGGCATAGGTACTAGGTAAGAAAGTATGGCGCTATCCTTATCATTCGCTATTTCGATGGGATTGCGAGTGACAGGCACCAGGTTTTGATCTCTTCTATCCATTTCTTCTTGAGGAGATTGTGGTAACCTTGCGGTTTCAGCAATTAATGGAGGTAATGAAGGTTGTTTAAAGAGGGGTTTCTTGGCTCTATTCCTAGCTCTAAGTAATCTCTCGGGCTCAGGGTCGAACTCTAGATCACTACTTGGAGGCTCATTCATAAACTAACCTAAATGGTACCTGAAAAAGAAATGAAAATGGATCAGTTTCAATGGAAAATAACTTGGTGTTTCAGACTTAACTAACTTCGTTTTCACTTAAATAAATCCCCGGCAGCGGCGCCAAAAACTTGTTGCGTGCTCAATGTGTTAATAAGAATAAGAAATAAGAGAGAGAGAGCACTCAGAACATGCAAGCATACATGATCTTATAGCAAGTAGTAAGTATTTTTTCATTTGTTTTCCCACAGAGATTTATTTATAAGCTACTTGTGAAGTATAAAGTTAAGAAAGAAGGGGTGGATTTGAAGGGGTAAAATTGGTTTTTAATTTCCTACTTCTTACCGAATGTCTAAAGGAATGCAACATAAACAAATGCAAGTTGAAATTAGACTCAAAAGACAAGAGACGAAACTAATAAATGAAGAAGACAACAGCTAAACAGAATGGTAACTTAGCAGAATTGCGGGCACCGCAATGTTTCCGCAATTGTAAAAACAGTGAAAGTGTGTAAAATGGAGAATTAAGGGCTACTAACGACTATCCTATAGGCATTTTAATACGATTCCCAAGCATTGTATCAACTCTCTATGCATCAAACTCACTCTATCTCATGTATCGTCCGATTCCATGCATTAGATTCTTTAGTTTACTCAACTCAAAGTAAGGTCTTAAGCATCTTGTTAAAGCAGAAGTGTTTAGTTTGTACTAGGAAAACGCTTATTCCTAAGCCGTTTTCTGGTTACCTTGAAATGCTAGCATGATTATACGACTCTGAACTCTTACTCCTTCCAGAGGTTAGGAGTTCTTTGGACAAAATGGATGGCCAATCGAAATTGCCCGTGGGATGAAGCTTACATACAATCAATGGTTCGAGAGCTATCTTACATGCTTGGTTCACGTTTTTTAGCCTATAGTTCTGTCATTAGCATGCCCCTAAGTGACTTAGCTACTCATGGATATGGGGTAAGTAGAAATACGAGATGAAACAGACATGCTTAGAAGGAATTTAAAGACAAAACAGTAAGGGAAAGCAGTATAATGCAGAGGCAAGAAACTGTGAAATGAAGAATGGAGATTCGATTACTTGATTGTTTGATTGGACAAAAGAAAGCTTTAAAGTAAATAACAGCAAGACAGAAAGCAACGAAATGGAGTGTTCTAACTATTAGAAAGAGAACAACACAAAGCAGAAATGTAAACTTAGAAAAGGAAAGACAGAAAGCAGTAAATGTTGCTTGGAAGCCTCGTCGCAACCGCCTCGGCTGAAGGGGATGAAAGAATAGCTTTGCTTGGATGAATCCAATCGGGAGAGAAGGTGGATCTTCTCTCCTTCCTATCAGATTGTCGATTCCAACAGCTGAGACTCTCACTCCAACAGACGGCAAAGGAAAACACGAAGAAAAATGGAGCTGCGAGAGGACTTCTACGCTTCCGGATGCTGTTTGAACCTCCGACTTTGACCCCCTTTTATAGTAGTTTGCAGGTGCGTTTGGGCCAAGGAGAACCATCAATCTTCAACGTCGTATATCAGAATGGATGGAGGAGAAAGAACGAATCCCTGAAATCACGGAAATTAACAGAAAAAGATCAGTCAACTTACGGTTTTCACTTGAATAATTGCGGCTTCAGCAATGTTTTCGCAATGCTGTCGCAATGCAGTTTTTTCATTCTTTTCCTTCGGTTTTTAACCCTTTTCTTTCCTATTGTACATAAGTCCTAATTTAGCTACCTTCTTCTAATTCTCATATTTAAGCATAGGTTTAGGCTAAATGCTATCAAAAACACCTAAGAGTGAACATCTTTCTAATCCAATTAAGTCCTAAAAAGGTCACTTTTGGAGACGTAACAGCTACTATTGGCCAACAATCTTCAAGGATGCCCACAACTATGCCCACAGCTGTGATGAATGCCAAAGGACAGGTAACCTCAGTCGCAAGGATGAAATGCCTCTCACCTACATCTTAGAGTTGGAGCTCTTTGATGTGTGGGGCATTGATTTCATGGGACCATTTCCCCCATCTTCAGGTAACCTTTACATATTAGTGGCAGTAGACTATGTATCCAAGTGGGTAGAGGCCATAGCATGTCCCAATAATGATGCCAACACAGTCATAAAATTCTTACATAGGCACATTTTTACTAGGTTTGGAACACCACGTGCCATCATTAGTGATGAGGGGACACATTTTATTAATAAGGTTATGGAGAGAGTGCTGGCTAAATATAACATTAGACATAGAGTGGCCACTCCCTATCACCCACACTCGAATGGTCAGGCTGAAATTTCAAATAGGGAGATTAAGAACATCCTAGAAAAAGTGGTTAAACCTAATAGGAAAGACTGGTCCTTTAAGCTTGAGGATGCACTTTGGGCATATAGGACAGCATATAAGACACCCCTAGGTATGTCTCCTTACAGACTTGTATATGGTAAAGCTTGTCATCTTCCATTTGAGTTAGAAATTAAGGCATTTTGGGCACTAAAAGAGTTGAATTATTGCGTGACCGATGCGGGAACGTTGCGGTCTCTGCAATTACATGAGCTTGATGAGCTTAGACATATGTCTTATGAAAATGCCAAAATGTATAAGGAAAAGACCAAGATTTGGCACGATAGTAGACTCAGGATCAAGGACTTTAAGAAAGGCCAACTTGTTTTATTATTTAACTCACGATTGAGGTTGTTTCTAGGCAAACTAAAGTCCAGATGGTCAGGTCCTTTCATGATTACTAATGTGCTTGTTCATGGTGCCATCGAAATAAAGAACTTGCAGCACGGTCAACCATTCATGGTTAATGGTGCAAGATTGAAGCACTACTATGAGGAAGGAGATGTGAAGACTCTCTCGGCCTTCCTCTTGACTGAAGCGTGAAATTAAGAACGAGAGAGGACGAGTGATTGCTGTGCTCGTCAATATGAGGCTCATGCCTTAGTTTATTTTTTGCGATTTTCCGGTTATCGTTTGTGTGTCTTTTTGTATGATTTTAATTGAGTATTCGATGTTTATTTTATTTCTTTTTGTAGGGAAGCAATAGAGGGAATCAAGGAGAGTAAATCCAGCTTTAAAAATCAAGAAAATATTGGGCCAAATAAAAGATACGGATGAGCAAAGATTGGCATTTAGATGAAAAAAAATCTCCAACAGTCACTAAAATTGCGCTGGATTTGCAGGATCCGCAAAAATATAGCCGTTGGGATTTATCCGTTTCTTTATATCCGTTAGGAGGCGCGTGATCTGTACGATTCTCTCATTCTCTGAACTCCAAGAAAGCTTCGATTCTCTTCATCTGTGATTCTTCTCTCCAAACCTCCACGTTTCAAAGATGGTACTCACAAGGGCTGAAAGATCTGCGGCCAAGAAAAGGGCCGATGAAGCTGAAACGGCTGCGAGAGATGCATTGCTTGCCTTGGCTGATGCTGAGGCTGCGCGAACGGAACGACTGGATAAGCTGCCGATTCGCAAGAAGAAGTGGAGGGTTGTTACGGAAATACCTGCTGGACCCTCTGAACCAGCGGGCACACCCAAGAAACGAAAGTGGCGCATGGCTGTGGCCGAAGAAGAAATCAAGAACAAGACTCCCTCTGTGGAGAGTCAAGAACAAAGCCAGCCATCCCACGAGTCAGCCGAACGCAGCCTCTCACCAACCCCACCAGCGCAGAGCCCTGAGCTCTCCTCATCGCCGCCAGCGCAGAGCCCTGAGCAGCCTTATTCACCACAAGGTTCTGCACAGACACCTACAGCAGAGCAAAGAACCACGCCGTCGCACACTTCCCCACGGCCTGATCCTGAATTCCCATATGGGGAGTACCAAGAATCAACGCAGGGCAGTGGGGAAGGTGAGGAAGAAGAGGTCTTCTCTCCATTAAGGGAAGCCAGCCCTTAGAGTCCTACACAGCAGGATGACTCGATGGAAGAAACACTGGGGGCTTGCCTCCAGCAGATCACCATCAAGGCTAAGCTCAAGAAGAAGAAGAAGGCCAAGATTCTCAAGGCCAAGCGGTCCAAGAAGCTGAGAAAGAAGAAGGCCAAGCGGGCGCCTTCATCAGAGAAGGAAAGCACAGAGCCATCGCTCAAGAAACTCAAGGTTGAGGCTGCGGAGTCAGCCAAACCCACAGACAAAGGGAAGGCCAAGCTTTACCCTGAAGATGAGCCTCAATCAGTGAGGTATGTGTCCTCTGACGCTGAGTCCAGAGGAATTGAGCTAAGGAAGAGGGAGTTGCTGCACGAGAAGGGCTTCCTCGACAGACCTGCTGACCTGCCGCAGTTCTTGCGCGCAGGGATTACAAACCACGGATGGGAGGAGTTTTGCAGACCACCCAATCCAGCCTATACGAGCATGGTTTATGATTTCTACGCCAATGTGCTCAGCCCTGAGGATGGCCTGTCTGTGGTGCGAGGGGTGGAAGTGGACTTCTCAGCTAAGGCCATCAACGAAGCCTATGGTCTCAAGGGCCAAAAGCATACAGATTATGAACGAATTGTTGATGAGCCTACTGAAGCAGTCCTGGAAGAGGCCATTCGAACCATTGGCCAGCCTGAAGCTTCCTGGACCGTGTCACGCAATGGGAGGCACACTCTCATGAGTGCCAACCTCACAGCTAAGGCGGCTGTATGGTTTGCTTTTGTAAGGAGGAAGCTGTCCCCCGTGACTCATGAGACCGCCATTAACCAGAGCAGATCGCTCCTGGTCTATGCCATCATGCGAGGTCTCACGGTCAACGTGGGAGAAGTCATTGCTGCTGCCATTGCTGAGTGCGCCAAGAAGGGTAAGGGACCATTGTTTTTCCCTAATATCATAACTAAACTCTGTTTGCTTGCAGGAGTTCCCATCGAGCGAATGGAGCAGCAAATGGCTTACACAGGCCACTTGGAGCTGCCTGCTGGCTTGAGGCTGAAGAGGAAGGGGAACATGGAGTTCGAACTGGATAGGTTGGCTGCTGATCAGTCACTGTCCATGGCTTGCCTGATGGATATGCAGAAAAGGATGGCTCAATGGGCCACTTACGCGCAGGCACGGGACAAGGAAGTTGCAGACCAGCTTGGGTGCATCTTCCCTGACTTCCCCACGAATCTCCTACATCCATGGGTGCCTCCACGACCACGACAACCTGATGAGGATGAAGACATTTGAGTGCTGGTTTGAATTGCACTCAATGGAGTATTGTTGTTCCCTTAGAATAATAAAAAAAAAAATTTTGCTTTCTGATAGACCATGTGCATTATGCTGTTTTTAGTACAATTTTGATCTGATTTAGTTGCTTGGTTTTATGTTTTTAAATTGCTTAAGTATAGCTTGCTGCTAGCTGATTAGGTAGGATAGTTTAGGTTTCTTTTTGTTGAGCTTGAACGACTGGATAAAGCATGCTTAGGGGCCTTAGTAACTGATATATCTGCCCTGACTTGATTGCGAAATAATTGCGGTGCCCGCAATTTTTATTACTGAAAGCATGTTTTGGACTATCTGTTTCGCTAGGCTGTGATCTGTTTAATTTCTATCTTTTGCTGCTATCATGACCACCTTATATATCTTATCTAAATGCATGCTGGATGAGTGTCATAGGACACCCTTTGATAGTTTAAATTAACCTCTAAATAAGCTCAGCATGCATAGCTGTAAGTCCTTGCCTGTCTGTTTTTCAATTTTCTGCTGCTGTGATATTTTCTTTTAGAATGTTCTGTCTATGCCTAGGGCTTTTAGATTCTCTTTGTTTCACCTGAGACTAGATGCTTCTAGGACAAGTTTGGGGGTGTGCCACCTCAGACACTCATTGGGGACAATGAGTAGTTGAAGTTTGGGGGAGGCCACCCTAGGCCTAGGAACATTCCTCTCTCCCTTAAAACATAAGCATTCTTCTTCTCCTTGACAAAAATAATGAACTGAAAAAAAAAAAATGAAAATGAAAATGAAAAATAGAATAAAGAGGGGAGTCTCTCTCAGGTTGCTGAGTAATCAGTGCCAAGTGTGTAACCCACAAGTGGCATTGCATCAAAAGGCAACCAAAGGAAAGACTCCACCTAAGAAAGAAAAAAGGAAAAGAGTAGGGAAGAAGAATGTATACCTAGGAGTTGCAACTTTGTGGCTTAGATGTCCTATTTAAAAAGAACTTTGATCCTCAATTAGCTAAGCACAAAGTTGTAGCTTGTAGGGTTGTTTAGGGAGATGAAAGTATATCCAATGTAGTGATGCCAGGGTTTAGGTTGTTCTCTAAAAGTACTACTGTTACCATTAATACTAAGACTGGCATGACTCTAAGGAATCCTAGGTAGCTCATAGATATAAACTAGAAGCATGTACTGAGTCTGGGGTAAAGCTAGGTAGAATTTGAAACCTTAGGGATAGTGGCATGATATGATAAAAGCAGGTAGATCAGTTGTAGGGAGTTAATAAAAGCAGTAGGAGTTTTAGGCATGCGAAATCAGAAGAAGCTAGATGAGAGGGTAGTTTTAAGCTTAGAAGTGTGTCACAGGACAGCACTGCTATAGATAAGAATATAAGGGAGTTAGTAAGTGGTTAAAGAAGAAGAAACAGCAGCCTAGGAAAGTCCTTAGATTGCTCGAGGACAAGCAAAACCTTAAGTTTGGGGGTGTGTTACGTCTCCAAAAGTGACCTTTTTAGGACTTAATTATCTTAGAAAGATGTTCACTCTTAGGTGTTTTTGATAGCATTTAGCCTAGACCTATGCTTAAATATGAGAATTAGAAGAAGGTAGCTAAATTAGGACTTAAGTACAATAGGAAAGAAAAGGGTTGAAAACCGAAGGAAAAGAATGAAAAACAAGCATTGCGGAAACATTGCGGACACCGCAATGTTTCAAGTGAAAACCGTAAGTTGACTGATCTTTTTCTGTTAATTTTCGTTATTTCAGGGATTCGTTCTTTCTCCTCCATCCATTCTGAAGTACGACGTTGAAGATTGATGGTTCTCCTTGGCCCAAACGCACCTGCAGATTACTATAAATAGGGGTCAAAGTCGAGGGTTCAAACATCATCCGAAAGCGTAGAAGTCTTCTCGCAGTCCATCTTTTCTCCTGTTTTCCTTTGCCGTCTGCTGGTTTGCGAAGCTCAGCTGTTGGAGTCGATAATCTGATAGGAAGGAGAGGAGATTCTTCTTCTCTCCCGATTGGATTCATCCAAGCAAGGCTGACCTTTCTCATCCTTCATTCGAGGCGGCTGCAACGAGACATTCGACCTTGTTTTACTGCTTTCTGCTCTTCATTTCCATTTTCCAGCTTTGTTTTGTTGTTAACTCTTTTCTAGCAGCTAGCTTAGACTATTTCGTTGTGTTCTGTCTTGTTGTTATTTACTTTAAAGCTTCCTTCTGTCCATTCAAACAACCAAGTAATCAATTCACAATTCATTTCACGATTCTTGTCGTTGCGATTGACTGTCTTTCCCTTACTGTTTTGTCTTCAGATTCCTTTTGAGCATGTCTACTTCTTCTCTTGCTTCTGTTCTGTTTACACCCATGAGTAGCTAAATCACTTAGGGGCATGCTAATGGCAACACTTTAGGCTAAAAAACGTGAACCAAGCATGTAGGATAGCTCTCGAAGCATTGATTGTATGTAAGCTTCATCCCACGGGCAATTTCGATTGGCCATCCATTTTGTCCAAAGAACTCCTAACCTCTGGAAGGAGTAAGAGTTCAGAGTCATACTATCATGCTAGCCTTTCAAGGTAACCAGGAAACGACCTAGGAATAGGCGTTTCCCTAGTACAAACCATATTTTTCTGCCTTAACAAGATGCTTAAGACCTTACTTGGACATGAGTAAACTAAAGAATCTAATGCATGAAATCGGAAGATACATGAGAATGAGAGAGTTTGATGCATAGAGAGCTGATCCACTGCTTGAGAATCGTGAGAAAAAGCCTATAGGATAGTCGTTAGTAGCCCTTAATTCATCACTTTACACACTTTCGCTGTTATTTCAATTGCGATAGAATTGCTGTCTCCGCAATTCTGCATAAGTTACAATTCTGTCTAGCTGTTTTTGCTTTCATTTATTAATCTCGTCTCTTCTCATTTGAGTTTAGCTTTAACTTGCACTTGTTTATGTTGCTACCCTCTCCGTATTCAGTAGGAAATAGACAATTAAAAACCAATACTACCCCATCAAATCCACCCCTTCTTTCTTAACGTTACACTTCATGAATAGCATATAATAAGTCTCTGTGGGAAAACGAATGAAATATACTTACTACTTGCTATAAGACCATGTATGCTTGCATGTTCTGAGTGCTCTCTCTACCTTATTACTTATTCATTTTAACACATTGAGCCTATGGCCTAAAGGGCCAAAAACATACTGACTATGCGAGGATCGTTGATGAGCCTACTGAGGCAGTCCTGGAGGAGGCCATTCGAACCATTGGCCAACCTGAAGCATCCTGGACCGTGTCACGCAATGGGAGGCACACTCTCATGAGTGCCAACCTCACAGCTAAGGCGGCTGTATGGTTTGCCTTTGTAAGGAGGAAGCTGTCCCCCGTGACTCATGAGACCACCATCAACCAGAGCAGATCGCTGCTGGTCTATGCCATCATGCGAGGTCTCACGGTCAACGTGGGTGAAATCATGTCAGCCGCCATTGCTGAGTGCGCCAAGAAAGGTAAGGGTCCACTGTTTTTCCCCAATACTATAACTAAACTCTGTTTGCGTGCAGGGGTTCCCATTGAGCGAATGGAGCAGCAGGTGGCTTACACAGGCCACTTGGAGCTCCCTGCTGGCTTGAGGCTAAAAAGGAAGGGGAACATGGAATTCGAGCTGGATAGGTTGGCTGCTGATCAGTCACTGTCCATGGCTTGCCTGATGGATATGCAAAGGAGGATGGCTCAATGGGCCACTTACGCACAGGCAAGGGACAAGGAGGTTGCTGACCAACTTGGGTGCATCTTCCTAACTTCCCCACAAATCTTCTGAATCCATGGGTGCCTCCACGACCCCGACGACCTGATGAGGATGACGACATCTGAGTGCTGGTTTGAATTGCACTCAAGGGAGTATTGTTGTTCCCTTAGAAAAAGAAAATTTCTGCTTTCTGATAGACCATGTGAATTATGCTGTTTTTAGTAAGATTTTGATCTGTTTTAGTTGCTTAGTTTTACGTTTTTAAATTGCTTAGTATAGCCTGCTACTAGCTGATTAGGTAGGATAGTTTAGGTTTATTTTTGTCAAGCTTGAATGACTGGATAAAGCATGCTTAGGGGCCTTAGTGACTGATATATCTGCCCTGACTTGATTGCGAAATAATTGCGGTACCCGCAATTTTTATTACTGAATGCATGTTTTGGACTGTCTGTTTAGCTAGGCTGTGATCTGTTTAAATTCTATCTTTTGCTGCTTTCATGACTACCTTATATAGCTTATCTAAATGCATGCTGGATGAGTGTCATAGGACACCCTTTGATAGTTTAAATTAGCCTCTAAAAAGCTCAGCATGCATAGCTGTAAGTCCTTGCCTGTCTGTTTTTTTTCAATTTTCTGCTGCTGTGATATTTTCTTTTACAATGTTCTGCCTATGCCTAGGACTTTTAAATTCTCTTTGTTTTACCTTAGACTAGATGCTTCTAGGATAGTTTGGGGGTGTGCCACCTCAGACACTCATTGGGGACAATGAGTAGTTTAAGTTTGGGGGAGGCCACCCTAGGCCTAGGAACATTCCTCTCTCCCTTAAAAGCATAAGCATTCTTCTTCTCCTTGACAAAATTGATGAACTGAAAAAAAAAAAATGAAAGATAGAATAAAGAGGGGAGTCTCTCTTAGGTTGCTAAGTAATCAGTGCCAAGTGTGTAACCCACAAGTGGCATTGCATCAAAAGGCAACCAAAGGAAAGGCTCCACCTAAGAAAGAAAAAAAAAGGGAAAAGAGAAGGGAAGAAGAATGTATACCTAGGAGTTGCAACTTTGTGGCTTAGATGTCCTGATAAAAAGAACTCTGATCCTCAATTAGCTAAGCACAAAGTTGTAGCTTGTAGGTGATGGAGCGCATGTAGCGCAGCGGAAGCGAGACGGATCATTGGCACTCTAATTTCATCAATTTAGCTAAATAAGAAACATGCACGAAGCTTTGAAATAAAAGGAATTAGAACTCATACCTCTTGTAGTTCTAAAGACTTCTCTTCCAACGCTCGAATCTACTCACGAACCCTTCGAAGCTTCCCTCGAACTCCTCGAGAACCACCTCCGGTAGTCCCGCTATCCTCGGGCCGAG
This sequence comes from Herpetospermum pedunculosum, assembly GCA_028017165.1. Taxonomy (NCBI): domain Eukaryota; kingdom Viridiplantae; phylum Streptophyta; class Magnoliopsida; order Cucurbitales; family Cucurbitaceae; genus Herpetospermum; species Herpetospermum pedunculosum. The sequence continues at coordinate 48,481,777 of CM051529.1, forward strand.
CAACGGAGTGGTGGGACTCCTTTATGAAAGAAAAAGTTTGGAAGAAGAAGATGGGAAGATGAAAGTGATGAGGATTTTGTGAGAAGAAGTCTAACACTTAGCTTTCTAATTTCTCAAGTAACATGAACTCTTCATGCTCATCCAAATATTCAAACTCTTTGAAAATTCATCAACTTCAAACCATTTGAACTTCATCCAATTTATAGGCAATTCACATGCAACAAAGTCTTTGCTTAGCATGACACCTCAAATTGGATGGATTAGTCTTCAACCAAGTGTTCCAAAATTGATGAGTTTATATGCATGTTGTTGGTGATTCACAATCCACTTCACAACTTGGATAAACCCACTCAACTTGGATAAATCCACTCAACATGGATAATTCCACTTTGACTTGGATAATCCCACTTGTAAGTTTTGTCATTTTAAAATTAATTCATAATTAATTTTAATAAGCAAAATAAATTATAATTAATTAAACTTTTTAATTAATTAATATTATTAAGACTAATCCCGGTTTCTTAAACCGAATCATCACACATGAATCCCTATTCATGTTTTACACCGATCCCATATTTAAATCATATTTAAATATGTCCATCATTCTTCCAAAACCGAATTTCAATAAATTCAAATTCTTTTTCTCTCATATTGTTACACGGCTTAATCCGAGCTAGCCAGGAGAACCTAAAGGACCTACAGATCATGAGCTCCAACGATACGAGATTAACCGGTCAAACTCTTTAACCAAGCTAACCAACATTCGTTAACCCCCGGAGACTCCACTAAAGTCCAAGGGTTGCACTCTCCTCACCGTAGATATATTTCTGTCCTCTTGATATAACCATCATCAGTAAGTCGATCCTTCACAGGTCGTTCGTAATTACAGCTGGGTCAAAATAACCGTTTTACCCCCGTAATTACATCTTGTTCCTTAAGTCCCACTGATCCTCTAATGAACTATTGGTTTGTGGTCCAACCACCAAACCGATTGGTAAGTGATCTCATCACTATACCAAGTCCCTCTCGGGCCAATGAGAGGGTGGGATCCCTAGTTCAAGACCCGGAGTCAGCACTTAAGGGAACAACCTCTCTACTAATCCCTAAAGGCGGGTAGGAGTGAATTCCATCTCGCAGGACTATGTTCCCAGCTACCTACCCGGTCTTATCCCCAAGATGGTAGGCTTATTGAGTCGGCGATCTCGGGCCACTCTAACCCATACAAGTCAAAGGATAAGCCCGAATAAACAGGAGTTCATAGGGTGCTCAGGATTCAGATCGAGTTACCTAGGTCATCATATGAAAAAGTCGGTCTTTACAGTAAACGGAGTTATAAAGAAAGAGCGACTTTATTTCGTGGTTCAGTCTTATGCAAACTCATTGCATAGGACGCCCCCACTCACATGTCTCCACATGAACGATTTCGGATCACATCGTTTGTACTATACAAAGTGGGCCGCGTCCAATAGTGTCCCCAGGATAAGGTACCCAGCCTTATCCCTATACTATAGACCGTTCTGGCTATTACTTGAACTTGATCCACAATCATGTCATACATGAAGTTCAAGTATACAACCTCTAGCCATGGGCTCTTTGTTTATCGGAGTTAGGTTAAAAGTAAACACAATTCATTTTATTCAATAACAACTTTACTGAATAAATCTCAATAACAACTTTATTGCAAAATAGAATATACATTCAGTTTACAAACCACGAGTTTTAGGACATAAAACCCAACAAACTCCCACTTGGACTAAAACGTCAGTGGAGTATTACATGCGGGATGAGAAAAACTGGAATATCAAATATTTCCATGGTTTTTCTCCCACTATCCTACTGTACAACTCGTAGTCCTAGACTCACTAGGTGCCCCTCGAACACTTTAGCCGTGAGGGACTTTGTAAACGGATCAGCAATATTGTGCTCTGAGGCGATCTGCATGACGATCACGTCTCCTCGATGCACTATCTCCCTGATGAGATGATATTTCCGCTCTATGTGCTTTCCACGCTTATGGCTTCTTGGTTCTCTCGAATTTGCCACAGCACCAGTATTATCACAATAAAGTGTGATAGGCAAATTCATATTTGGAACAACTTCCAAATCCGTCAAGAACTTTCTAAGCCATACAGCCTCTTTCGCAGCTTCGCAAGCCGCGACATACTCAGCTTCCATGGTGGAGTCAGCAATACAACCTTACTTTATACTCCTCCATACTATTGCCCCTCCGTTAAGAGTGAACACTGATCCCGATGTGGATTTCCTCGAATCCTTATCGGTTTGAAAATCAGAGTCAGTGTATCCTGTAAGGATCAAATCCTTCGCGCCATACACGAGCACATAGTCTCTCGTTCTCCGAAGATACTTGAGGATGTGTTTAACGGCAGTCCAATGATCATATCCTGGATTGGACTGGTACCTACTGACAATTCCTACTGCATAGCATATGTCGGGTCGTGTATATAACATGGCGTACATCAGACTACCGACTGCTGATGCACAGGGAATTCCTCTCATATCCTCAACTTCTTGAGGTGTCTTAGGACACTCTTCCTTTGACAATTGAATTCCATGCCTGAAAGGTAAAGAACCCTTCTTGGAATTCTGCATCGAATATCGTATCAACACCTTGTCGATATAAGATGCTTGAGACAACGCTAACGTTTTGTTCTTACGATTCCTTACGATTTGAATCCCTAGAACAAACTGAGCCTCTCCCAAATCTTTCATTTGGAATTGGGTCGCTAGCCATTGCTTAACGTCAGTCAGGAACCCTACATCATTCCCAATGAGTAGGATATCATCTACATATAAGACTAAGAAAGCTACAACAGAATTGACTATTTTCTTGTAGACACAAGGTTCGTCAACATTCTGTTCAAAGCCATAGGATTTGATCGCAGTATCAAACCTTATATTCCAGGATCTAGACGCTTGCTTCAACCCATAAATGGATCGATTAAGCTTGCAAACCTTTTGCTCTTGACCCTGAATTATGAACCCCTCTGGTTGAGCCATATAGATACTCTCTTCAAGATTGCCATTAAGAAAGGCTGTCTTGACATCCATTTGCCAAATTTCATAATCATAAAACGTGGCAATGGACAAGAGTATTCTAATCGACTTTAACATGGCAACAGGGGAGAAGGTTTCTTCATAGTCCACCCCTTCCCTCTGGGAATAACCCTTTGCCACAAGTCGAGCCTTAAAGGTTTGCACCTTACCGGCTTGGTCTCGTTTCCTCTTGTAGATCCACTTGCAACCGATAGGTCTTTCACCATCAGGTTGCTCTACAAGATCCCAGACCGAATTGAAGTACATCGACTCCATTTCGAGGTCCATGGCTTTAAGCCACTGGTCCTTGTCTATGTCATCCATTGCCTGTTTGAAGGTCAATGGATCCTCAACGCCGTCATCAGGTATGACGACCTGGGTTTCCGTTAAACCCATGTAGCGGTCGGGTTGTCTCACATCCCTCCCACTACGTCGAGGTATTCTCAACTCTTGAGAAGGACCAGCCTGATCAACAACTCTTGTTGACCCATCTGTAGCTTTCCTGGAAAGTTCGGTCAAAACAATTTTGCTCGAAGGTTGATGATCTCTCATGTGGTCTTCCTCTAAGAACGTGGTGTTTGTCGATACAAGCACCTTGTCCTGTTGAGGATCGTAAAATAGACCACCTTTCGTTTCCTTGGGGTAACCTACGAATAGGCATAATTTTGAACGATGTTCCAACTTCTTTGGATTGGGCACCAACACATGTGCCGGACACCCCCAAATTCTGAAGTGACGTAAACTACCTTTACGCCCTCTCCATAACTCATAAGGTGTTTCTGAAACACTCTTAGAGGGAACCATGTTCAAAATATATACAGCAGCCTCTACTGCATATCCCCAAAACGAACTAGGCAGTTGAGCATAGCTCATCATAGATCGAACCATGTCTAACAGGGTTCTATTTCTCCTTTCGGACACACCGTTCTGCTGCGGTGTTCCGGGCGCTGAGAGTTGGGATAGTATTCCATGTTCTATCATATAGTCCTGGAATCTTAAATCCATATACTCTCCACCTCGATCTGATCGGAGTATTTTAATCGTTTTACCTAATGTGTTCTCAACCTCTGCCTTATACTCCTTGAACTTTTCAAGAGCTTCGGACTTATGATGCATTAGGTAAAGATAGCCGTACCTAGAATAATCATCAATGAAGCTGATGAAATATTCATACCCTCCCCGTGCTTTAACATTCATCGGACCACAAAGATCTGAATGTACAAGCTCTAGAGTTTCTTTGGACCTATGACCTTTTTCAGAAAAAGATCGTTTGGTCATCTTGCCCTCAAGACAAGACTCACATGGTGGTAAAGAGTTGTCCTCTAACTGATTTAGGAGACCACTCTTAACCAATCTCCCAATCCTATTGAGATTAATGTGGCCTAGTCTCAAGTGCCAAAGATAGGTACTTGGAGAAAGTTTCTGCCTTTTAGTTTGAGTTTGAGCTGTTTTAAACATCTCGGTGTTCAAAATAGCTTTTGCCTCTGTTGGTCTTAACACATACAAGTTGTTTTCAAGTTTCGCAGAACATATATGTACACCTCTTTTGCTAATGAACGCTTCATTAAAATCAAAAGATACTTTATACAAATGTTCAAGTAAACAAGAGATAGATACAAGGTTCCTTTTAAAGCTAGGAACCAACAGTACATTTTCAAGTAAAATGAAACTATCTCTATATAACAACTTGACAGTTCCCACTGCCTTGGCTGAGACAACCTCTCCTGTTCCAACCCTAAGAGTTATCTCACCTTCAGCAAGCAGCTGCCAGGAACTAGTTTCCTGGAAAGAAGAACAAACATGGTTAGTGGCTCCTGAATCCAGTATCCAGGCAGAACTATCATGTTCCACTAAACATGTTTCAACAACGAGTAAATCATATTTACTTAGTTGTTTCTTCTCAGCTTTGCTCGCCATGAGGGTATCATGATAGACCGATGAGGACGGTTGTCCAAACATCATCTGTAATGAATCCATGATCTCCTTAGCGGAGACCATTACCTCATGCTTCTTAGCTAACACATCGGATGTGCTGGCCAAGATGTAGACTCGGGCTTTATCATTAGCCCTAGTCCACCTGTCAAATGCATCTCGAACAGTTCGAGTTGCAGATGAGCTAGGAGGGGGAGGACATTCCTCTGTTAAGACAAACCTAAGATCATCGATAACAAGAATCGTATTCAAGTTCGATTTCCAGGTCGTGTAGTTATCGCCGTTTAGTTTATCAGAAGCTAGTAATTGGATAAACAAGCTAGACATGCTGAAAAGAATGAATTCTATTAGTGAATTGATCTTAACCTATTTTAAATAACCAATCAAGAATTTTAGCAAAAGTAATAATGTACCCAAAAAATCATTATTAATTTGCAACGATACATCAGTGAGTCAGAGCAACCGCTACCGAGGGGCAGTCAATCACTCCTTCACTGAACCAAGACATTCTTGACTAAATGCTAATACTTGAATAACTCATATTCCTATAGCACCTTAGTTATCGCTACTTCGGTCAAGAATCTACTAACAACTTAGTAATCCTTGTAAGTGTGACCCGCCATTTTCAGAACTCAGAGGTCGGCCCCAACAGTGCAACCGAATGGAAATGTCAGAGTTGGGAATGGACCTAAGAGACCCTATCCATTTCTGGAGATTGAGTTGTTCCGACTCCCATGAAACGGCCCTCCGAATGGACGGTGCTACTATGGGCAACCAGCAGGCGGAACATGGGAATCTCACGGTTCAACCTAATGGAGGAGACCGCAGGATGTATTGACATACTTCCTTCTCCCACTTACTATAAATACTTTCTCCATTCACCTTGCTCTTGATTTATGCAAACACCATCCGAATGGGGATGCCCTATTGACATCACGAGGCCGAGCATAAATCTCACGGTGTGAACTTTGCGGAGAACGTAGGAGGAGATTGATATATCATATATACCTTCTCAACACCACTACTAAGTATTTTAGAATGGTTTGGGTAAAGTTTTACTTAGGCATTATTCGGCTAAGACAATAAAACCTAAGTCTAGGTAGAACATACTTTTACCTAAGATGTCTAGGTGATAAACGTTTTAAAACCTTACACCTCTCACGTGCATGCTCATAAAGCCGGGTTAACTTAACTCAAGTACCGGATCGATCCCCAGGTAGGAGGTGTTCCGTAAACCGTCATCTTAAATACCTCCAACCTTAGTGCAGGATCAAACCGGGTGAGTTCTCTCGTAACCTTAGCTTTACAAGATATCGACCTATTTTAACTATTAAAACGAATCGATACTAAATTCATAATCGCATTGGAATTCTTTAACCCTTAGTGAGCATGCATTGATCTTTGTTATAGATTTTAAATGTCTATCTCATTTTACAACGCTTTATAAAACAAAGACATTCTATAACATGCTTCCTAAGCTAGAATATAACCATTACATTCAATTTATAACATGCTTCCCAAGCAAGAATATAACAATTATATTCAACTAAGGCAACTATGTTGTATGTTTAATTTCACAATTAATATAACACTTATATTAATTTTACTTTTAAACAAGCAACATCCAATTCATAAATTAATATAACACTTATATTAATTCTCATGAATTAAGCATGCATACTATACAACATAACACTTATATTATACTTTCAATGCATGCAACATGCTTCCTATGGTGGGATTTGAAATCTATATGGCATACTTTATGCACATACAAGATACTTTAATTAAAACATACATTCACAATGCATAATTAATTAAACACACTAAAGTGGACCGGTTTTGGCATCACGGACAAGCAAGCAACTAAATTATTACAATAATAATTCATCAAGTAAGTTGAGACGCTTCCGAACCCTTCGAACCGCCACGAACCAGCTTGAATTTGCTTCAACCGGCCAAAAAAACAGCAACTACAAAACTTCAAAAAAACTGAACCGGTCCATAACAGTTGTCCCGACTTCAACAGCCCGTAACTGGACCAATACCGACCCGAACCGAACCAAACGAATGCTGAACCGGACCTCCAGAGGGTGAAGAACAAGGAACCGGTCTGACTTTCAGTGAACCGGACCGCACGAGGACCGAACCGGACCGTTTCTTCCACCTTGCGCTGAACCGGTGTTGTGCTGGAATTTTGGAGAGAAAAAAACAGCAAAAAACAGCATGCTGTTTTTTTTCGACACCCGAGCTTATGTCTTCGAATTGAAAGCCTATATGGACTCTAATGACTCCGAATTTTTTACAGACTCTTCTTCACACATTAAAGCCCATACACGCCCGAGCAATTACAAAACGAAGTACAAATAAAAGCTCAAAAAAATATGCCAAAACCGGGAAACACTTTAGACGCCCAGAAATTTAATTTCTTAAACAAATACCCACCTAGCTCAAATTGATGCAAATTGAGTGACCAAAAAAACGCTCTGATACCAATTGATGGAGCGCATGTAGCGCAGCGGAAGCGAGACGGATCATTGGCACTCTAATTTCATCAATTTAGCTAAATAAGAAACATGCACGAAGCTTTGAAATAAAAGGAATTAGAACTCATACCTCTTGTAGTTCTAAAGACTTTTCTTCCAACGCTCAAATCTACTCACGAACCCTTCGAAGCTTCCCTCGAACTCCTCGAGAACCACCTCCGGTAGTCCCGCTATCCTCGGGCCGAGCAACGGAGTGGTGGGACTCCTTTATGAAAGAAAAAGTTTGGAAGAAGAAGATGGGAAGATGAAAGTGATGAGGATTTTGTGAGAAGAAGTCTAACACTTAGCTTTCTAATTTCTCAAGTAACATGAACTCTTCATGCTCATCCAAATATTCAAACTCTTTGAAAATTCATCAACTTCAAACCATTTGAACTTCATCCAATTTATAGGCAATTCACATGCAACAAAGTCTTTGCTTAGCATGACACCTCAAATTGGATGGATTAGTCTTCAACCAAGTGTATCAAAATTCATGAGTTTATATGCATGTTGTTGGTGATTCACAATCCACTTCACAACTTGGATAAACCCACTCAACTTGGATAAATCCACTCAACATGGATAATTCCACTTTGACTTGGATAATCCCACTTGTAAGTTTTGTCATTTTAAAATTAATTCATAATTAATTTTAATAAGCAAAATAAATTATAATTAATTAAACTTTTTAATTAATTAATATTATTAAGACTAATCCCGGTTTCTTAAACCGAATCATCACACATGAATCCCTATTCATGTTTTACACCGATCCCATATTTAAATCATATTTAAATATGTCCATCATTCTTCCAAAACCGAATTTCAATAAATTCAAATTCTTTTTCTCTCATATTGTTACACGGCTTAATCCGAGCTAGCCAGGAGAACCTAAAGGACCTACAGATCATGAGCTCCAACGATACGAGATTAACCGGTCAAACTCTTTAACCAAGCTAACCAACATTCGTTAACCCCCGGAGACTCCACTAAAGTCCAAGGGTTGCACTCTCCTCACCGTAGATATATTTCTGTCCTCTTGATATAACCATCATCAGTAAGTCGATCCTTCACAGGTCGTTCGTAATTACAGCTGGGTCAAAATAACCGTTTTACCCCCGTAATTACATCTTGTTCCTTAAGTCCCACTGATCCTCTAATGAACTATTGGTTTGTGGTCCAACCACCAAACCGATTGGTAAGTGATCTCATCACTATACCAAGTCCCTCTCGGGCCAATGAGAGGGTGGGATCCCTAGTTCAAGACCCGGAGTCAGCACTTAAGGGAACAACCTCTCTACTAATCCCTAAAGGCGGGTAGGAGTGAATTCCATCTCGCAGGACTATGTTCCCAGCTACCTACCCGGTCTTATCCCCAAGATGGTAGGCTTATTGAGTCGGCGATCTCGGGCCACTCTCACCCATACAAGTCAAAGGATAAGCCCGAATAAACAGGAGTTCATAGGGTGCTCAGGATTCAGATCGAGTTACCTAGGTCATCATATGAAAAAGTCGGTCTTTACAGTAAACGGAGTTATAAAGAAAGAGCGACTTTATTTCGTGGTTCAGTCTTATGCAAACTCATTGCATAGGACGCCCCCACTCACATGTCTCCACATGAACGATTTCGGATCACATCGTTTGTACTATACAAAGTGGGCCGCGTCCAATAGTGTCCCCAGGATAAGGTACCCAGCCTTATCCCTATACTATAGACCGTTCTGGCTATTACTTGAACTTGATCCACAATCATGTCATACATGAAGTTCAAGTATACAACCTCTAGCCATGGGCTCTTTGTTTATCGGAGTTAGGTTAAAAGTAAACACAATTCATTTTATTCAATAACAACTTTACTGAATAAATCTCAATAACAACTTTATTGCAAAATAGAATATACATTCAGTTTACAAACCACGAGTTTTAGGACATAAAACCCAACAGTAGGGTTGTTTAGGGAGATGAATGTATGTCCAATGTAGTGATGCCAGGGTTTAGGTTGTTCTCTTAAAGTACTACTGTCACTGTTAATACTAAGACTGGCATGACTCTAAGGAATCCTAGGTAGCTCATAAGTATAAACTAGAAGCATGTACTGAGTCTGGGGTAAAGCTAGGTAGAATTTGAAACCTTAGGGATAGCGGCATGATATGATAAAAGCAGGTAGATCAGTTGTAGGGAGTAATAAAAACAGTAGGAGTATTAGGCATGCGAAATCAGAAGAAGCTAGATGAGAGGGTAGTTTTAAGCTTAGAAGTATGTCACAGGACAGCACTGCTATAGATGAGAATATAGGGGAGTTAGGAAGTGGTTAAAGAAGAAGAAACAGCAGCCTAGGAAAGTCCTAGATTGCTCGAGGACAAGCAAAACCTTAAGTTTGGGGGTGTGTTACGTCTCCAAAAGTGACCTTTTTAGGACTTAATTATCTTAGAAAGATGTTCACTCTTAGGTGTTTTTGATAGCATTTAGCCTAAACCTATGCTTAAATATGAGAATTAGAAGAATGTAGCTAAATTAGGACTTATGTACAATAGGAAAGAAAAGGGTTGAAAACCGAAGGAAAAGAATGAAAAACAAGCATTGCGGAAACATTGCGGAAACCGCAATGTTTCAAGTGAAAACCGTAAGTTGACTGATCTTTTTCTGTTAATTTCCGTTATTTCAGGGATTCGTTCTTTCTCCTCCATCCATTCTGAAGTACGACGTTGAAGATTGATGGTTCTCCTTGGCCCAAACGCACCTGCAGATTGCTATAAAAGGGGGTCAAAGTCGAGGGTTCAGCAATCATCCGAGAGCGTAGAAGTCGTCTCGCAGCTCCATCTTTCTTCGTGTTTTCCTTTGCCGTCTGTTGGTGTGAGAGTCTCAGCTGTTGGAATCGACAATCTGATAGGAAGGAGAGAAGATTCATCTTCTCTCCCGATTGGATTCATCAAAGCAAAGCTATTCTTTCATCCCCTTCAGCCGAGGAGGTTGCGACGAGGCTTTCAAGCATCATTTACTGCTTTCTGTCTTTCAATTCTAAATTTCAGTTCTGTTTAGTTGCTGTTTCTCTTCTAATAGCTAGATCATTTTATTTCGTTGTTGTCTGTCTTTACATTATTTACTTTAAGCTTCCCTTTTTGTTCACTCAAACAATCAAGTAATCAAAGCACAATTCTCCATTTCACAGTTTCTTGCCTTTGCAATCTACTGTTTTTCCCTTACTGTTTGTCTTCATTTCTCTTCTAAGCATGTCTATTTTAACTCTTATTTCTGTTCTCCCTATATCCATGAGTAACTAAGTCACATAGGGGCATGCTAATGACAACACTATAGGCTAAAAAACGTGAACCAAGCATGTAGGATAGCTCTCGAAGCATTGATTGTATGTAAGCGTCATCCCACGGGCAATTTCGATTGGCCATCCATTTTGTCCAAAGAACTCCTAACCTCTGGAAGGAGTAAGAGTTCAGAGTCATACTATCATGCTAGCCTTTCAAGGTAACCAGGAAACGACCTAGGAATAGGCGTTTCCCTAGTACAAACCATATTTTTCTGCCTTAACAAGATGCTTAAGACCTTACTTGGACATGAGTAAACTAAAGAATCTAATGCATGAAATCGGAAGATACATGAGAATGAGATAGTTTGATGCATAGTGAGTTGATCCAGTGCTTGAGAATCGTATGAAAAAGCCTATAGGATAGTCGTTAGTAGCCCTTAATTCATCACTTTACACACTTTCGCTGTTATTTAAATTGCGGTAGAATTGCTGTTTCCGCAATTCTGCCAAAGTTACAATTCTGTCTAGCCATTTTTGTCTCCATTTTTTAGTCTCGTCTCTTTTCGTTTGAGTTTAACTTTGACTTGCATTTGTTTATGTTGCTACCCTCTACGTATTCAGTAGGAAATAGACAATTTAAAACCAATTCTACCCCATCAAAACCACCCCTTCTTTCTTAACTTTACACTTCATGAATAGCTTATAATAAATCTCTGTGGGAAAACGAATGAAATATACTTACTACTTGCTATAAGACCATGTATGCTTGCATGTTCTGAGTGCTCTCTCTACCTTATTACTTATTTATTTTAATACATTGAGCACGCAACAGTACTCAACCTCCATACCAAAAATAGTATGCCAGTAACCAACCTCTGGGAACATCAGTGGAAAGCTTGTTGAAGGAATATATAGCAAAGAATGATGCAACCTTGCAGAGTCAGCAAGCAATTTTGAGAAGTTTAGAGAATCAAATTGGGTAATTGGCAAATGAGGTAAAGAATAGGCCCCAAGGCAGACTGCCTGCTGTTACCACTCCAAATGAGTGTTATTTAGGACCTTAATTACCTGAAATTCATGGAAATTCTTGAGCATTTTAGTTCGAAGTTAGCATAATGTGTGCTTAAAAGTGAGATTTTGAGAAATGATGCTAATTTAAGGCTTATTTGGAAAAGTAACGAAAAAGTATGCAAATTGGTGAAAAAACGACTAATTTATACCTTGCAGATGCATTGCTGAAATTTTGCGAAGCTCGCAATAGGATCAGAGGAAGAAGAGCTGGAAACAGAGCATTGCGACCCTCGCAACGCAACCGCAATACCAGTCTTTGCTGCTGTTGCGTGCTCAATGTGTTAATAAGAATAAGCAATAAGAGAGAGAGAGCACTCAGAACATGCAAGCATACATGATCTTATAGCAAGTAGTAAGTATATTTCATTCGTTTTCCCACAGAGACTTATTTTTAGCTATTCGCGAAGTGTTTTGTTAAGAAAGAAGGGGTGGATTTGATGGGGTAAAATTGGTTTTTAATTGTCTAATTTTTGCTGAATGTGTAAAGGGTAGTAACATAAACAAGAACAAGTCAAAGCTAAACTAAAATGAAAAGAAACGAAATTAATAAATGAATGCAAAGACAGCGAAACAGAATGGAAACTTAGACGGAATTGCGGAGACCGCAATTCTACCGCAATTACAATGACAGCGAAAGTGTGTAAATGGGCGAATTAAGGGCTACTAATGACTATCCTATAGGCATTTTTATACGATTCTCAAGCACTAGATCTACTCTCTATGCATCAAACTATCTCAATCTCATGTATCGTCCGATTCCATGCATTAGATTCTTTAGTTTACTCAACTCAAAGTAAGGTCTTAAGCATCTTGTTAAGGCAGAAAGATATGGTTTGTACTAGGGAAACGCCTATTCCTAGGCCGTTTCCTGGTTACCTTGAAAGGCTAGCATGATAATATGACTCTGAACTCTTACTCCTTCCAGAGGTTAGGAGTTCTTTGGACAAAATGGATGGCCAATCGAAATTGCCCGTGGGATGAAGCTTACATACAATCAATGCTTCGAGAGCTATCCTACATGCTTGATTCACGTTTTTTAGCCTAAGGAGTTGTCATTAGCATGCCCCTAAGTGATTTAGTTACTCATGGATATAAGGAGAACAGAACTAAAAGATAAGATAGACATGCTTAAAAGGGAAATGTGCTTAAAACAGTAAGGGAAGGCAGTAGAATGAAAAGGCAGAAACTGTGAAATACGGAATTGAGACTTGATTACTTGATTGTTTGAATAGACAAAAGAAAGCTTAAAGCAAATGACAGAGAGACAGAACACAACGAATTATCTTAATCTAGCTATTAGAAAGGAAATAACAACAAGGCAGAGTTGGAAAATAGAAATGAAGAACAGAAAGCAATAAACAGCTCGAATGACTCGTTGCAGTCGCCTCGAATGAAGGATGAGAAAGGACAGCCTTGCTTGGATGAATCCAATCGGGAGAGAAGAAGAATCTCCTCTCCTTCCTATCAGATTATCGATTCCAACAGCTGAGCTTCGCAAACCAGCAGACGGCAAAGGAAAACAGGAGAAAAGATGGACGGCGAGAAGACTTCTACGCTTTCGGATGATGTTGAACCTCCGACTTTGACCCCCTTTTATAGTAGTTTGCAGGTGCGTTTGGGCCAAGGAGAACCATCAATCTTCAACGTCGTATATCAGAATGGATGGAGGAGAAAGAACGAATCCCTGAAATCACGGAAATTAACAGAAAAAGATCAGTCCACTTACGGTTTTCACTTGAATAATTGCGGCTTCAGCAATGTTTTCGCAATGCTGTCGCAATGCGGTTTTTTTCATTCTTTTCCTTCGGTTTTCAACCCTTTTCTTTCCTATTGTGCATAAGTCCTAATTTAGCTACCTTCTTCTCATTCTCATATTTAAGCATAGGTTTAGGCTAAATGCTATCAAAAACACCTAAAAGTGTACATCTTCTTAAGCTAAATGGGTCCTAAATAAGTCACTTTCAGAGACTTAACACACCCCCAAACTTAAGGTTTTGCTTGTCCTCAAGCACACTAAGGACTTACCTAGGCTGCTGTTTCACCTTCTTTAACCACCTACTGACTCCCCTATATCCCTATCTATAGCACTGCTGTCCTGTGACACACTTCTAAGCTTAAAACTATCCTCTTATCTAGCTTCTTCTGACTTCGCCTGCCTAACACTCCACCTGTTTCCATTAACTCCCTATAACTGATCTTCTTGCTTTTGTCATATCATGCCACTATCCCTAAAGTTTCAAATTCTGCCTAGCTTTACTTCAGACTCAGTACATGCTTCTAGCTTTATTTTTAATGTGCCTAGGATTCCTTAGAGTCATGCCAGTCTTAGTATTAACGGTGACAGTAGTACTTTTAGAGAACAACCTAAACCCTGGCATCACTACATTGGATATACACTCATCTCCCTAAACAACCCTACAAGTTACAACTTTGTGCTTAGCTAATTGAGGATCAGAGTTCTTTTTAAATAGGACATCTAAGCCACAAAGTTATAACTCCTAGGTATACATTCTTCTTCCCTATTCTTTTCCCTTTTTCTTACTTAGGTGGGGCCTCTCCTCTGGTTGCCTTTTGATGCAATGCCACTTGTGGGTCACACACTTGGCACTGATTACTTAGCAACCTAAGAGAGACCCCCCTCTTTATTCTATTTTTCATTTTTTTTTTTTCAGTTCATCATTTTTTGTAAAGGAGAAGAAGAATGCTTATGTTTCAAAGGGAGAGAGGAATGTTCCTAGGCCTAGGGTGGCCTCCCCCAAACTTCAACTACTCATTGTCCCCAATGAGTGTCTGAGGTGGCACACCCCCAAACTATCCTGGAAGCATCTAGTCTAAGGTAAAACAAAGAGAATCTAAAGCCCTAGGCATAGACAAAACACTCAAACAGCAAATATCACAGCAGCAGGAATAATAAAAAAAACAGACAGATAAGGGCTTAAAGCTGTGCATGCTGAGCTTTTTAGAGGTTGATTTAAACTAGCAAAGGGTGTCCTATGACACTCATCCAGCATGCTTTTAGATAAGCTATATATGGTAGTCATGATAGCAGCAAAAGATGGAATTTAAACAGATCACAGCCTAGCTAAACAGACAGTCCAAAACATGCTTTCAGTCATAAAAATTGCGGGGACCGCAATTATTTCGCAATTAAGTCAGGTCAGATATAACAGTGATTAAGGCCCCTAAGCATGCTCTTTCCAGTCATTCAAGCTCTTCTAAAAATAAAACAAAACTAACCTACCTAGGCTCCTATCATCAGATTATACTAAACAAAATTAAAAACATAAAACTAAGCATCTAAAACAGATCAAAAGTGTACGAAAAAAACAGCATAATTCACATGGTCTATCAGAAAGCAGAAAATTGTTTGTTTTTCTAAGGGAACAGCAATACTCCCTTGAGTGCAATTCAAACCAGCACTCAGATGTCGTCATCCTCATCAGGTTGTCGTGGTCGTGGAGGCACCCATGGAGTCAGGAGATTTGTGGGGAAGTCAGGGAAGATGCACCCAAGTTGGTCTGCAACTTCCTTGTCCCGTGCCTGCGCGTAATTGGCCCATTGAGCCATTCTCTTCTGCATATCCATCAGGCAAGCCATGGACAGTGACTGATCAGCAGCCAGCCTATCCAGCTCGAATTCCATGTTCCCCTTCCTCTTTAGCCGTAAGCTAGCAGGCAGCTCCAAGTGGCCCGTGTAAGCCATCTGCTGCTCCATTCGCTCGATGGGAACTCCTGCAAGCAAACAGAGTTTAGTTATAGTATTAGGGAAAAACAATGGTCCCTTACCTTTCTTGGCGCACTCAGCAATAGCAGCAGTGATGACTTCTCCCACGTTGATCGTGAGACCTCTCATTATCGCATACACCAGCAGCGATCGGCTCTGGTTGATTGTAGTCTCGTGAGTCACTGTGGACAATCTCCTTCTCACGAACGAAAACCAAACAGCCGCCTTAGCCGTGAGGTTGGCACTCATGAGAGTGTGCCTCCCATTGCGTGACACGGTCCAGGAAGCTTCAGGCTGGCCAATGGTCCGAATGGCCTCTTCCAGAACTGCCTCAGTAGGCTCATCAACAATCCGTGCATAATCTGTATGTGTTTGGCCCTTGAGACCATAGGCTTCGTTGATGGCCTTGGCTGAGAAATCCACTTCTACCCGTCTGACCACAGACAGGCCATCCTCAGGGCTGAGCACATTGGCGTAGAAATCATACACCATGCTCGTGTAGGCTGGATTGGGCGGTCTGCAAAATTCCTCCCAGCCGTGGTTTATAACTCCTGCGCGCAAGAACTGCGGCAGGTCAGCAGGTCGGTCGAGGAAGCCCTTCTCGTGCAACAACTCCCTCTTCCTCAGCTCAGCACCCCTGGACTCAGCATCAGAGGAAACATACCTCACTGACTGAGGCTCATCTTCAGGGTAGAGCTTGGCCTTCCCTTTATCTGCTGGCTTGGCTGACTCGGCAGCCTCAACCTTGAGTCGTTTGAGCAAAGGCTCAGTGCTCTCTTTGGCTGACTTGGTAGCCTCAACCTTCTTGGCCTTCTTCTTCTTCAGCTTCTTGGCTCGTTTGGCCTTAAGAATCTTGGCCTTCTTCTTCTTCTTGAGCTTTGCCTCAATGGTGATCTGCTGCATGCACGCCCCCAACGTCTCTTCCATTTAGTCAGTCTTCTGTTCAAGACTCTCCGGGCTATCTTCCCTCATAGGAGAGAAGACCTCGTCTTCCTCAGAATCTCCACTGCCCTGCGTTGACTCTTGGTACTCCCCATATGGGAATTCAGGATCAGGCCGTGGAGAAGTGTGAGACGGCGTGGTGCTCTGTGCTGCTGCAGGTGTCTGTGCAGAACTCAGTGGTGAAGACGGCTGCTCAGGGCTCTGTGCTGGCGTTGATGAAGAGAGCTCTGGGCTCTGCACTGGTTCAGATGGTGAGGGGCTGTGCGCAGGTGATGCAGATGGCGATGAACCCTTCTTGGTCGATTCGTGGGACGCACGATCCGTTTCTTGACTCTCCACAGAGGGTGTCTTTGCTTTGCTTGGTTCGGCGGCCATCTCGATACTCCACCGGCGCTTCTTGGGTGTGCCTGCTGGTTCAGAGGGTCCAACAGGTATCTCAGAGACAACCTTCCACTTCTTCTTGCGAATCGGCAGCTTATCCAGTCGTTCCGTTCGCGCAGCCTCAGCATCAGCCAAGGCAAGCAATGCATCTCTCGCAGCCGTTTCAGCGTCGTCAGCCCTTTTCTTGGCCGCAGATCTTTCAGCCCGTGTGAACACCATTGTTGAGTCTTGGAGGTTTGGAGAGAAGAATCAAAGATGAAAAGAATCGCAGCTTTCTTGGAAATCAGAGAGTGGGAGAATCGTATCGATCGAGCGCCTTCTAACGGATATAAAGGCAACGGCTAAATCCCAACGGCTATATTTTGCGGATCCTGCAATTCCAGCGCAATTTTAGGGATTTTTTTCATCTAAATGTCAAACTTTGCTCATCCGTATCTTTTATTCGGCTCAATCTTTTCTTGATTTCTAAAGCTGGAATTACTCTCCTTGATCCCCTCTATCGATTCCCTACAAAAAGAAATAAAAACAACATCAAATTCGCAATTAAAATAACACAACAAAACATACAAATGATAACCGGAAAATTGCAAAAAATAAACTAAGGCATGAGCCTTGTGTTGACGAGCACAGCAATCACTCGTCCTCTCTCGTTCTCGTTATTATGCTTCAGTCAAGAGGAAGGCCGAGAGAGTCTTCACATCTCCTTCCTCGTAGTAGTGCTTCAATCTTGCACCATTAACCATGAATGGTTGACCTTGCTGCAAGTTCTTTATCTCTATGGCACCATGAACAAACACATTAGTAATCACAAATGGACCTGACCACCTAGACTTAAGTTTCCCTGGAAATAGTTTCAACCGTGAGTTAAACAACAAAACAAGTTGACCCTTCTTAAAGTCCTTAACTCTAAGTCTACTATCGTGCCAAATCTTGGTCTTTTCCTTATACATCTTAGCATTTTCATAGGCCATATGTCTAAGCTCATCAAGCTCATGTAATTGCAAAGACCTCAGTGTTCCTGCATCCTTTACACAAAAATTCAATTCCTTCATGGCCCAAAATGCTTTGTTTTCTAACTCAAGTGGTAAGTGACAAGCCTTGCCATATACCAGCCTATAGGGAGACATACCTAGGGGTGTCTTATATGCTGTCCTATAAGCCCAAAGTGCATCCTCAAGCTTAAAGGACCAGTCTTTCCTATTAGGTTTGACCACTTTTTCTAGGATGTTCTTAATCTCCCTATTTGAAATTTCAGCCTGTCCATTCGAGTGTGGGTGATAGGGAGTGGCTACTCTATGTCTAATGTTATACTTAGCCAACACTCTCTCCATAGCTTTGTTAATGAAATGTTACCCCTCATCACTAATGATGGCACGAGGTGTCCCAAACCTAGTAAAAATGTGCCTATGCAAGAATTTGGTGACTGTTTTAGCATCATTATTGGGACATGCTTTGGCCTCTACCCACTTGGAAACGTAGTCTACTGCTACCAAAATGTAAAGGTTACCTGATGATGGAGGAAATGGCCCCATGAAGTCAATGCCCCACACATCAAAGAGCTCCAACTCTAAGATGTAGGTGAGGGGCATCTCATCCTTTCGACTAAGGTTACCTGTTCTTTGGCATTCATCACAGCTGTGGGCATAGCTGTGGGCATCCTTGAAGATCGTTGGCCAATAGTAGCCACTCTGAAATACCTTTGCAGCTGTTCTTTGGCCACCAAAGTGTCCACCATAAGGAGCTGTGTGGCAGTGCTGCAGCACAGACTTCGCTTCAGCAGCTGAAACACACTTCCTTAGCAAGCCGTCAGCACATGTTCTGTAAAGTGTGGGGTCATCCCATATGAATTTCCTTGCTTCATGAAGGAACCTCCTCTTCTCTTGTCCTCCCTTGAAAACTGGTAAAACCTGTGATGCACGGAAGTTAGCAATGTCAGCAAACCAAGGTTCCTCATCGTTATCACGATGAGTCAAAGCAAAGACATGTTCATCAATAAAAGCATCAGAAATTGCGGGGTCCGCAATTTTTTCGCAATTGTGCTGCAATCGAGACAGGTGATCCGCAACCACATTTTCACATCCCTTCTTGTCTCGAATGTCCAAATCAAACTCTTGCAGCAGCAGTACCCACCTAATCAACCTAGGCTTAGCATCAGCCTTCCTCATAAGATATTTCAAGGCAGAATGGTCAGTGTACACAATTGTCCTAGTGCCTACAATATAGTTTCTAAATTTTTCGCAAGCAAACACTACAGCAAGCATCTCTTTCTCAGTAGTTGTATAATTACATTGAGCCTCATTTAAGGTTTTACTAGCATAATAGACAGGGTGTGTTAGCTTGTCAATCTTCTGTCCTAACATCACTCCTACAGCATAGTCACTGGCATCACATAACATCTCAAAGGGAAGATCCCAATTTGGTCCTACTATGATAGGGGCTGTGACTAGTGCTTTCTTAAGGGTGGTCCAAGCTACTACACATTCCTTAGAGAAGATGAATGGCCTGTTTAGTTCTAGAAGCTCACACAGAGGCTTGGCTATCTTAGAAAAGTCCTTAATGAACCTTCTATAGAAGCCAGCATGCCCTAAGAAACTTCTAATGGCCTTGACATTCTGAGGCTCTACCAACTTCTCTATGATCTCAATTTTGGCTCGGTCAACTTCTACACCTGCCCTCGACACTCTATGACCTAAGACGATCCCCTCATCTTCCATGAAGTGACACTTTTCCCAATTAAGGACTAAGTTAGTCTCTTCACATCTAGCCAAGACTTGTCCTAAATTATCTAGACAGTTGGTGAATGAATCCCCAAAGACTGAGAAGTCATCCATGAATATTTCTATCATGGACTCATCCAACTCAGAGAAGATTGCCATCATGCACCTTTGGAAAGTTGCCGGTGCATTGCATAAGCCAAAAGGCATTCTGCGAAAGGCAAAAGTTCCAAAAGGGCAAGTGAAGGTAGTCTTCTCTTGGTCCTTAGGGTCTATAGTAATCTGATTATAGCCAGAATAACCATCTAAGAAACAATAGTAGGCTCTACCAGCTATTCTGTCTAACATCTGGTCAATGAACGGTAGAGGGAAGTGGTCTTTTTTAGTTTCTTTATTTAATTTCCTGTAATCCATGCACACTCTTCATCCTGTGACAGTCCTAGTTGGAATCAGTTCGTTGTTCTCATTGACTACCACAGTCATCCCCCCCTTTTTGGGTACACATTGGATGGGGCTCACCCACTGGCTACTAGCTATTGGGAAGATCACACCCGCATCTAACCATTTTATTATTTCCTTTTTTACTACCTCTTTCATAGAGGGGTTTAGCCTACGTTGGTGATCTACCCTAGGTGTGTGCTCTTCCTCTAGTATAATTTTGTGCATGCAATAAGAAGGGCTAATGCCTCTAATATCAGCAATAGTCCATGCAATAGCCTTCCTATGTTGCTTAAGCAGTAAAATCAGTTCAACCTCATGCTTTTCACTTAGTTTAGAAGAAATGATAACAGGCAGAGTTTCATTACTCCCTAAATATGCATACTTGAGGTGAGTGGGTAGTGGTTTTAGTTCTAAAACAGGTGGATGCTCAATGGATGGCTTTAAAGGGTTCACAGATCTATCAGTTAGGTCTATATTCATACATACATGTTGTGGTTTATCTACAGGCATATCCATTATGTCAGATACATTCAAGTCAGCTACATCTAATTGTACATATTCATTAGCATGCTTAGTTAATAGTACATGCTCCAATTGTTCTTCCATTAAAGAATCAACAACGTCCATACTAGCACAGGATTCAAGGTCAGAGGGATACCTTAAAGCTTTATACACACTAAATTTCACCTCTTCATCATGAACCCTCATAGTGAGCTCACCTTTTTGGACGTCTATAAGTGCCCTACCTGTGGCTAGAAATGGTCTGCCTAGCAGGATGGGGACCTCCTTGTCTGCTTCATAATCCAGGATAATGAAATCTGCAAGGAAAATAAATTTGTCAACTTTCACTAGAATATCCTCAATCTTACCTTCAGGGTATGCGATGGATCTGTCTGCTAGTTGTAAAGTGACAGTGGTTGGACGTGCTTCTCCTATTCCCAGCTGGCGGAATAGTGATAGGGGCATGAGGTTTATGCTGGCTCCCAGATCACAAAGAGCTCTCCCCACGTGCTTGCCTCCTAGCTCTACAGGTAAGGTGAAGGAACCAGGATCCTTCTCCTTCTTGGGTAGCTTGTTCTGGAGGATGGCACTGCACTCCTCAGTGAGGTTTACTGTTTCAAACTCACCAATTATTTTTTTGTTAGTAATAATGTCCTTCAAAAACTTTACATATGAAGGCATAGATTGTAAAACTTCCACAAAAGGAATGTTGACATGCACTTGTTTAAGAATTTCAAGAAATTTGTTAAAGTGCACTTCCTGTTCCTGCTTCTTCTTAAGCCTTCGAGGATATGGAGGTGGTGGAACATATGCGGGCACGTCAGGGCGCCTTAGGATAGGTGGAGGCCTTGGAATTTCTTCTATCTCCTCAATAATTGGCTCTAGCCTGGCTCCTGATGTGCTAGTTGGTGGTGGACCTTGGTTTGGCAGAGACTCCAGTGGAGCACTAGACTCAGTGTTCTCTACTCTCTTTGGTGTGTCCTTTGTGTTGCTCACCAAGGGTCTACCACTTCTAAGTTCAATTGCTTGAACTTGTTCTTTACCATCTCTCCTTGGTACCTCGGTGTCAGCAGGGAGTCTACCTTGGGGCCTACTCTTGAGTTCATTGGCCAATTGGCCTATTTGGTTCTCTAGGCTCCTAAGAGTAGCTTGCTAGCTTTGAAGAGTAGCATCATTCTTAGCTATGTATTCCTTGAGTAAGTTTTCTACAGAAGATCCTACAGGTTGGTTGTAAGGTTTTTGATACATTGATTGGTTATGTTGGGGAGTGAAACCAGGTGTTCCACTCGGTCTAGGCTGGTTAGGATTTTGGTTAGCATTCTGTTGGCCACCCCATGACAGGTTTGGGTGGTTCCTCCAACCAGGGTTGTAAGTATTGGAATAGGGGTTGTTCCTAGGCTGCTGCTGGCTTCCAATGTAGCAGACTGAGGATGGATTCCCAGGGCAGTATTCATATGGGTGCCCTTCCCCACAGAATCCACAGATAAGTGCCTCGCCTTGACTTGGTTGGGTGCCCATTGACATGGCTGTGGCGGTATTGGCACTGGTTTGGAGATTGGCATGAGCCATTTGCTTAACTAGGTTGGTCAGGGCGTTTATTTGGGTGCTCATGGCGCTAAGAGCATCCTTGTCTTGAGCTCTAGTTGGCTCGACTGGATCATCTGACCACCTACAGTGAGATGTTGAGATCTTCTCCAGGATCTCATAAGCTTCGTTGTAACTCTTGGACAACATGGAACCACCAGCAGATGAATTTAGAACTTGTCTGGTGCTGGGGTTGCATCCTTTGAAAAAGACCTCTATTTGGATACACCATGGGATGCCATGGTGTGGACATTTAATGAGAAGATCTTTGAATCTTGTCCAAGCTTCGTGAAGAGACTCACTTGGAGCTTGTTTGAATTTGATGATATCATCACGAAAGGTAGAATTCCTATCTGGTGGGAAATATTTGACTAGGAATTTTTCTGCTAAGTCTGTCCAATTGAGGACAGATCCAGAGGGTAATGAGTTTAACCACGTTTTGGCTTTGTCCCTCAAAGAATAAGGGAACAAGTATAGCCTCAAAGCTTCTTGGGACACTCCAGGGATGATGAAGGTATCACTAACTCCTAAGAAGTTCCTAAGATGGTTGTGGGGGTCCTCATTTTCTATTCCAAAGAATTGTCCCACAGTGGACAACATTTGGAACATCACTGGCTTTAACTCGAATGAGTTGGCAGTGATTTCAGGACGGATTATGCTGGGGTTCAGCTCCCCAGGCATAGGTACTAAATATGAAAGAATGGCACTATTCTTGTCATTCGCTATTTCGATGGGGTTGCGAATGACAGGTACCTGATTTGGAACTATCTCGTCCATTTCTTCGATTTCAGGTATGATTTGAGGTATAGGGGGTTGTTTAAAAAGACGTTTCTTGGCTTTATTTCTGGCTTTAAATAGTCTCTCGGGCTCAGGATTGAACTCTAGATCTCTACTTGAAGGCTCACTCATAAACTAACCCAATAGTACCTGCAAAAGAAATGAAACAGATCAGCTTCAATAAGCAATAAACTTGTTTTTTTTTCAAACTTAACAAACTTCGTTTTCACTTAAAATAAGTCCCCGGCAGCGGCGCCAAAAACTTGTTGCGTGCTCAATGTGTTAATAAGAATAAGCAATAAGAGAGAGAGAGCACTCAGAACATGCAAGCATACATGATCTTATAGCAAGTAGTAAGTATATTTCATTCGTTTTCCCACAGAGACTTATTTTTAGCTATTCGCGAAGTGTTTTGTTAAGAAAGAAGGGGTGGATTTGATGGGGTAAAATTGGTTTTTAATTGTCTAATTTTTGCTGAATGTGTAAAGGGTAGTAACATAAACAAGAACAAGTCAAAGCTAAACTAAAATGAAAAGAAACGAAATTAATAAATGAATGCAAAGACAGCGAAACAGAATGGAAACTTAGACGGAATTGCGGAGACCGCAATGATGGAGCGACATGCGCAGCGGAAAGCGATTTCGGACCGATGATACTCTAATTTCATCAATTTAACAAATAGAAAACATGCTCAAAGCGACAGAATTAAGAAATTAGAAATACATACCCTTGAAGCTCCAATTTCTTCAAGTCCGTCGGCCGTTCCTCGTCACGAACTCTTCCGACCTCTTCTCACGAACGCTGCGAGGACCACCCCAGGTAGTCCCACTATCCTCGGCGCCGCGCAACGGAGTTGTGGGACTCCGAAAAAAAAGAGAAAAGAAAGGAAGAAAAGGAAGAAGAAGTGGAATAAAAGGAAAGAAAAAGAACTCAGGGGCATCTCACGATTTTGAAAACTTCAAAGATGAAGTAAAAATGAAAAAACTTTTTTTTTCAAAATGTAAACCCCTGCCTTCCACTTCAACTTGGCCAACTTCTAATATATATATACATATAACTTACATCTGTCTTACATGCACAATGCATGTAAGACAAATGTATAATTATTATTATTTTTAAAAATTAATTAAAATTAATTAATTTTAAATAATAATAAATATATTTATTTATTAAACAATTTAATAAATAAAATATATATATATATATATTAATTAATTAAACTTTTTAATTAATTAACATTATTTAATTGAATATCAAATATTAATTAAATAATAAGACTAAACCCGGTTTTCTGAAAACCGACTTTTTTACACATGAATCCAATTCATGTTTTATGCCAATCCCATATTTAAATCACATTTAAATATGTCTATCCTTCTTCAACAAACCGAATTTGAACAATTCAAATTCTTTTTCTTTTTCTTTTCTTTTATACTGTTGCACGACGTTATCCGAGCTAGCCAGGAGAACCTAAAGGACCTACAGATCATGAGCTCCAACGATACGAGATTATCCGGTCAAAACTCTTTTAACCGAACTAACCAACATTCGTTAACCCCCGGAGACTCCACTATAGTCCGAGGGTTGCACTCTCCTCACTGTAGATATATTGTGTCCTCTTGATATAACCGTCATCGGTAAGTCGACCCTTCACAGGTTGTTCGTAATCACAGCTGGGTCATTTAAACCGTTTAACCCCTGCATTACGTCTTGTTCCTTAAGTACCACTGACACCTCTAATGAACAATAGATCTGTGG
Organism: Herpetospermum pedunculosum; assembly: GCA_028017165.1. Classification (NCBI taxonomy): domain Eukaryota; kingdom Viridiplantae; phylum Streptophyta; class Magnoliopsida; order Cucurbitales; family Cucurbitaceae; genus Herpetospermum; species Herpetospermum pedunculosum. The sequence goes on from CM051529.1 coordinate 48,506,445, forward strand.
TCCAACCAACAGATCAGTTAACCCTCTCATCACATGAGAGTGTGAGCGCTCATTGTTCAAGCCCCGGAGTCAGCTATTAAGGGAACAACCTATCTACTAACCCTGAAGAGCGGGTTAGGAGTGAACTCCAATCTTGCTGTACTATGTCCCCAGCTACCTATTCGACTTTATCCCCAAGATGGTAGGCTTATTGAGTCGGCGCTAAAGGGCCACTCTCACCCGTGCAAGTCAAAGGATACTATCGAATAAGCAGGAGTTCATAGCAAGCTCAGGTTTGAGATCGAGTTACCTAGGCCATCAATATGTATAAGTCGGTCTCATCAGTAAACGGAGTTATAAAGAGAGAGCGACTTAATACGCGGTTCGATCTTGTGTAAACTCTTTACACAGGATGCCCTCACTTCTCACATCTCCATGTGGAACGATTCGGATCACATCGTTCTGTACAATACAAAGTGAGCCGCATCCAATAGTGTTACCAGGATAAGGTACCCAGCCTTATCCGTATACTATAGACCGTTTTGACTGACTACTTGAGCCTGATCCACAATCATGTCATACATGAAGCTCAAGTACTCATATTCAGCCAAGGGTGTTGGTCATTGGTATAGGTTAAACCAAACACGTTTCACTTTATTCCAGTAAACTCTTTTACTGAATAAAACTAATAACTTTTTATTCTAAATAGAATATTTACAAACATAACAGTTTACAAACCACGAGTTTTAGGACATAAAACCCAACAAACTCCCACTTGGACTTAAACGTCCGTGGTGTACATGTTAGAGGGAGAAAACTAATATATCATATATCAGAAGCTTTCTCTCACTGTCCTCTCCAGCAACTCGGAGCCCTAGACTCTTCTAGGTGTCTCTCAAACACTTTAGCCATGAGAGACTTAGTAAACTAATCAGCATGAAGTACTACGAGGCTTTCCATGTGACCATCACATCTCCTCATAGCACTATCTGCGAGCTCAACTTATAAACCTATTGCTGTTTCACAAGCTGCAAATAGACTTAGCTACCTTGGAGGAATCAGCAATACAACTCTTGTATTCTACTCCTCTAAGTACAAGGACAAAACTTTAACCGGATTCCAATCCAATTGGACTAATATTATTGACAGCTCCCACTACATAGCACATATCGGGTCATGTATCTCAAAAGATACACCTAACCTTCAATATGTAAATGCACTTGGGTGCATCTCGTATCCTCAACACTTGAGGTGTCTTAGGAAACCATTACCATAGACCATCGAATATTGACAACAACTTGTCAATAAAAGATTTTAGAGACAACACTAGCGATTTGTTCTTACGACTCAGATCAACCTGAATCCTTAGAACAAACTAAGCCTACCTCCAGATCAACTATTTGGGAGTGGGTCGCTAGTTTATGCTAAAAGTCAGAAATAGATCCTACATCATTCTCAATGATTAGGACAAAATTACGGGAACAATATTTGAAAGCTACACCATTGATTAAACCCTTGTCAAACAAGGTTTATCAAACTATTGTTCAAAGCCATAAGATTTGATCACATTATCAAAACTCACAATTCAGGACGAAGATGCTTTCTCCAATTCATAAATGAATCGAATAAGCTAGCAAACCATTTGCTCTTTGCCCTCGAAGTATGAATCTTTCTGTTTGAGACTTATAGATACTCAAATCAAGTTTGCAAGTCTTGACATCCATTTGCTTTATTCTATCAAAATAGAACAAAGCAATGGATAAGAGTTATCTATTTAACTTACACCTGGCAACAAGAGAAAGAGAGTATACCCAATAAACCCTTTCTCTTCGGGACAGTCCCATTACCAGAAAGTCAAGCCATAAAGGTTTTCACCTTAGTGGCTTGGTCTCATTAACATCCAAAGATTCATGGCTTTGAACCATTCGGCCTTGTCTATATGATCGATTGTTTGTTTAGAGACAATGAATCCTCAATGTCATCATCAAGTATGATAACTTTGAGTTTAAGACAAGCCAATACAGCGGGTTAGGTTGTCCAACATCCCTCCCACTGCATTGAGCCTTTCTCAACAGTTGAGAAGCTCCAGTTTGATCAACAACCATTGTTGAATTCAACTATAACTTTCTTGTTAAAACTGTAAGTCTTAACACACTAGTTGTTTTCGAGTTTAATTAGAACACATCTGTATATATCTTTTGCTAAATGAACTGTTCATTATAAAACCAAAAGATATAATATACAGGTGTTCAGTTTAAACTGGAACTATAGACAATAATTACATATAACAAATGTTATTATCTCTATACAACAACTACAAAGACTCCCACTAGTTCAGCTGCAATGATATCTCCATATCTCACAGCGAGAAAACGACTGTCAGGAACTAGTTTCCTGTAGAAAAACAAACATAAATAGTGGTTCCTGAAGACATCCAGGTATGACATTCATATCCACTAAACTTGTTTTGACAAATAAATCACATTTATCTTGTCGTTCTTTCTCAGGCTGTTTCTCAACAAAGTATTTGGAGCAGTTACGCTTCCAATACCCATCTTCAGTACAATGGAAACATTTTCCTATGTTTGAAGACATTACCTTGCGAACAATAAGGGCTTTGCCATTTCTCCTTTTACTCTTCTTCTTCTGAATAATCTCATTACTCAGAAAAGCATAAACTTACTCCCTAACGCCAACCTCTTAAGGAATTTCTTCGAAGTGACAACACTTGCCTCATTCTCTATTCCTTTGGACGTGTACAGAGACTGATAAGTCTGATAAGAAGATGGTAGCAATGTTTACTTCTGTCGCATTAAAGTGGACCATCATGTTAAGGACAAGCTCCTTAACAGAGGTATCCTCCACTATGCGAGAGTTATAAACTAACTTGAGGACTTCATTACGAAGTAATTAGGACGAGTGTCCACCATTGCTTGTAATGAAGACATGATTTCCTTTGCGGAAATCATAACCTCATACTACTTGCACAAGGCATCAAATATGCTTGCCAAGATCTAATTTGGGCTTTATCAATAGCCATAATCCATCCATCGTATGACTCTCGAACACTTCGAGAATCATTCGAGTCAGGAGCTGAAGGACATTCCTCCGTTAAGACAAACCTCAGGTCGTCCAGAACCAGAATCGTATTCAAGTTCGACTTCCAGGTTCCGTAATTCTCTCCGATTAACTTGTCGTGAGCTAACAACTGTATAAACGAGCTCGACATGCCGAAAAAGAATGTAAAACTATTAGTGAAACGGTTTTAACCTATTTAAACCAATTAAGAGGTTTAGCAGCAAATAAAGTACCCAAACTCTTTATTTACTAACAACGATACTTTAGTAAGTCAGAATGGTCCCTACCGTAGGGTAGGTGAGCACTCCTTTACTAAATCAAGACATTCTTGACTAAATGCTATCACAAGAATAACTCATATTCCTATAGCATCTTAGTTATCGTTTTTGGTCTGAATTTACTAACTCCTTAGCAAATCCCGTAAGTGTGACCCTCCATTTTTAGAACGCACAGAACGGCCCCAACATAGCAACCGTATGGAATGTCAGTGTTGGGAATGGCCCTATGTTTCTTTATCCATAAATGGTGACTGAGGTGTTCGATCTCCCATGCCCAGCCCTCCGTTTGGATGGTGCCCCAAGGGCAGCCTGCAGGCGGAACATGGGAATCTCACGGTTCAATCCATTGGAGGAGACCGTAGGATGTACTGACGTACTTCCTTCTCCCACTTACTATAGACACTTACTCCATTCACCTTGCTATTGAAAGTTGCAAACACCACCCGTCTGGAGATGCCCCATATGGCATCATGAGGCCAAGCAAAATTCTCACGTTGTGAACTTTTAGGGAGTGCGTAGCAGGAGAGGGATATATCATATATTCCTTCTCAACACATCTACTAAGCATCGTGGACGGTTTTTTAGGGTAAACACTCAGGTTTTATCCGGCTAAGAAAATAAAACCTTAAGTCTAGGCAAACTATTTACCTGAGATGTCTAGGTTATTAACAGATTTAATTAACCTCACACCTCTCCCGCACGCTCATAAAGCCTGGTTAACTTTACTCAAGTACCGGATCGTCCCCAGGTAGGAGGTGTTCCGTAAACCGTCAGCTTAAATACCTCCAACCTCGAACAGGATTTCACCGGGTGAGTTTCTCATAACCTTAGCATTTACGAGATTTCGACCTATTCATCTAATGAACCTGATCGAATCATTAACCCTAAATGAACATGCTCTTTTCTTTGTTATAGATTTTAAAAGTCTAAGTCATTTTTACAACACTTGCAAAAACTAGACTTACTACAACAAACTTCTATATGCTACTCAAACATACATTCGCTAAGGCATGACAAATTGAATATTTAACTTCATAATCAATATAACACTTATATCGATTATGCTCTTAAATATGCAACTCCTAATTCATAAATTAATATAACACTTATATCAAAAGTTTATGAATTAAGCATGCATCCTATACATTATAACAATTATAACATACAATAATGCATCTTGGTTGGATGTTTAATTTCATAATTAATATAACACTTATATTAATTATTCTATTAAGCAAACAACAACTAATTCATGAATTAATATAACACTTATATTAATACTCATGAATTAAACATGCATCTAATACATTATAACACTTATAACCTACAATATGCATACAACCATGGCAACCTATGTTGTATATTTAATTTCATAATTAATATAACACTTATATCAATTATTCTATTAAATTAGCAACATCCAATTCATGAATTAATATAACACTTATATTAATACTCATGAAGTCCCAAATATGCATACTATAAATTATAACACTTATAACATAATACCAATGCATGGAGCATGCTTCCTATGGTGGGATTTTAAATCTATATGGCATACGTTATGCACATACAAACATGGATTTTAATTAAAACATACATTCATAATGCATAATTAATTAAACACACTAAAGTGGATCGATTTTGGCATTTAGCAAGCAATAACTATTTTATTACAAGCTTGATCAACAAGCCAAAACTTCAGCGGACTTCGAACTCTTCGCACCGCCTTAGAACAACTTGCTTCCTCCGAACGCTTCGGCCAATTTCTCTTCGAATTTCTCCTCGAAATGCCTAGAACGAGTTTGAACTTATACCGAACATTTCGGCGAGCTCAAAACTCGAGCTTCTTTCACAAAGAAACCTATATGGACTCTAATGACTCTAAAAATACAGACTCTTCCGCACGCATTAAAGCCCATACATTCTCGGGCAATTACATATTAGGAAATTCAAAAAAAAACTATGCCAAAATCAATATCCACTTTAGACGCCAATTCAGAAACAATTTCTAAATTAAAAATCCCACCAACTTAAATTGATGCAAATTGAGTTAATCACAAAATCGCTCTGATACCAATTGATGGAGCGTTTTACCGCAGCGGAACGCGATTTCGGACCGATGATACTCTAATTTCATCAATTTAACAAATAGAAAACATGCTCAAAGCGACAGAATTAAGAAATTAGAAATACATACCCTTGAAGCTCCAATTTCTTCAAGTCCGTCGGCCGTTCCTCGTCACGAACTCTTCCGACCTCTTCTCACGAACGCTGCGAGGACCACCCCAGGTAGTCCCGCTATCCTCGGCGCCGCGCAACGGAGTTGTGGGACTCCGAAAAAAAAGAGAAAAGAAAGGAAGAAAAGGAAGAAGAAGTGGAATAAAAGGAAAGAAAAAGAACTCAGGGGCATCATTCTTAGCTTGCTGGCTTTGAAGAGTAGCATCATTCTTAGCTATGTATTCCTTGAGTAAGTTTTCTACAGAAGATCCTACAGGTTGGTTGTAAGGTTTTTGATACATTGATTGGTTATGTTGGGGAGTGAAACCAGCTGTTCCACTCGGTCTAGGCTGGTTAGGATTTTGGTTAGCATTCTGTTGGCCACCCCATGACAGGTTTGGGTGGTTCCTCCAACCAGGGTTGTAAGTATTGGAATAGGGGTTGTTCCTAGGCTGCTGCTGGCTTCCAATGTAGCAGACTGAGGATGGATTCCCAGGGCAGTATTCATATGGGTGCCCTTCCCCACAGAATCCACAGATAAGTGCCTCGCCTTGACTTGGTTGGGTGCCCATTGACATGGCTGTGGCGGTATTGGCACTGGTTTGGAGATTGGCATGAGCCATTTGCTTAACTAGGTTGGTCAGGGCGTTTATTTGGGTGCTCATGGCGCTAAGAGCATCCTTGTCTTGAGCTCTAGTTGGCTCGACTGGATCATCTGACCACCTACAGTGAGATGTTGAGATCTTCTCCAGGATCTCATAAGCTTCGTTGTAACTCTTGGACAACATGGAACCACCAGCAGATGAATTTAAAACTTGTCTGGTGCTGGGGTTGCATCCTTTGAAAAAGACCTCTATTTGGATACACCATGGGATGCCATGGTGTGGACATTTAATGAGAAGATCTTTGAATCTTGTCCAAGCTTCGTGAAGAGACTCACTTGGAGCTTGTTTGAATTTGATGATATCATCACGAAAGGTAGAATTCCTATCTGGTGGGAAATATTTGACTAGGAATTTTTCTGCTAAGTCTGTCCAATTGAGGACAGATCCAGAGGGTAATGAGTTTAACCACGTTTTGGCTTTGTCCCTCAAAGAATAAGGGAACAAGTATAGCCTCAAAGCTTCTTGGGACACTCCAGGGATGATGAAGGTATCACTAACTCCTAAGAAGTTCCTAAGATGGTTGTGGGGGTCCTCATTTTCTATTCCAAAGAATTGTCCCACAGTGGACAACATTTGGAACATCACTGGCTTTAACTCGAATGAGTTGGCAGTGATTTCAGGACGGATTATGCTGGGGTTCAGCTCCCCAGGCATAGGTACTAAATATGAAAGAATGGCACTATTCTTGTCATTCGCTATTTCGATGGGGTTGCGAATGACAGGTACCTGATTTGGAACTATCTCGTCCATTTCTTCGATTTCAGGTATGATTTGAGGTATAGGGGTTGTTTAAAAAGACGTTTCTTGGCTTTATTTCTGGCTTTAAATAGTCTCTCGGGCTCAGGATTGAACTCTAGATCTCTACTTGAAGGCTCACTCATAAACTAACCCAATAGTACCTGCAAAAGAAATGAAACAGATCAGCTTCAATAAGCAATAAACTTGTTTTTTTTTCAAACTTAACAAACTTCGTTTTCACTTAAAATAAGTCCCCGGCAGCGGCGCCAAAAACTTGTTGCGTGCTCAATGTGTTAATAAGAATAAGCAATAAGAGAGAGAGAGCACTCAGAACATGCAAGCATACATGATCTTATAGCAAGTAGTAAGTATATTTCATTCGTTTTCCCACAGAGACTTATTTTTAGCTATTCGCGAAGTGTTTTGTTAAGAAAGAAGGGGTGGATTTGATGGGGTAAAATTGGTTTTTAATTGTCTAATTTTTGCTGAATGTGTAAAGGGTAGTAACATAAACAAGAACAAGTCAAAGCTAAACTAAAATGAAAAGAAACGAAATTAATAAATGAATGCAAAGACAGCGAAACAGAATGGAAACTTAGACGGAATTGCGGAGACCGCAATGATGGAGCGACATGCGCAGCGGAAAGCGATTTCGGACCGATGATACTCTAATTTCATCAATTTAACAAATAGAAAACATGCTCAAAGCGACAGAATTAAGAAATTAGAAATACATACCCTTGAAGCTCCAATTTCTTCAAGTCCGTCGGCCGTTCCTCGTCACGAACTCTTCCGACCTCTTCTCACGAACGCTGCGAGGACCACCCCAGGTAGTCCCGCTATCCTCGGCGCCGCGCAACGGAGTTGTGGGACTCCGAAAAAAAAGAGAAAAGAAAGGAAGAAAAGGAAGAAGAAGTGGAATAAAAGGAAAGAAAAAGAACTCAGGGGCATCTCACGATTTTGAAAACTTCAAAGATGAAGTAAAAATGAAAAAACTTTTTTTTTCAAAATGTAAACCCCTGCCTTCCACTTCAACTTGGCCAACTTCTAATCTATATATACATATAACTTACATCTGTCTTACATGCACAATGCATGTAAGACAAATGTATAATTATTATTATTTTTAAAAATTAATTAAAATTAATTAATTTTAAATAATAATAAATATATTTATTTATTAAACAATTTAATAAATAAAATATATATATATATATATTAATTAATTAAACTTTTTAATTAATTAACATTATTTAATTGAATATCAAATACTAATTAAATAATAAGACTAAACCCGGTTTTCTGAAAACCGACTTTTTTACACATGAATCCAATTCATGTTTTATGCCAATCCCATATTTAAATCACATTTAAATATGTCTATCCTTCTTCAACAAACCGAATTTGAACAATTCAAATTCTTTTTCTTTTTCTTTTCTTTTATACTGTTGCACGACGTTATCCGAGCTAGCCAGGAGAACCTAAAGGACCTACAGATCATGAGCTCCAACGATACGAGATTATCCGGTCAAAACTCTTTTAACCGAACTAACCAACATTCGTTAACCCCCGGAGACTCCACTATAGTCCGAGGGTTGCACTCTCCTCACTGTAGATATATTGTGTCCTCTTGATATAACCGTCATCGGTAAGTCGACCCTTCACAGGTTGTTCGTAATCACAGCTGGGTCATTTAAACCGTTTAACCCCTGCATTACGTCTTGTTCCTTAAGTACCACTGACACCTCTAATGAACAATAGATCTGTGGTCCAACCAACAGATCAGTTAACCCTCTCATCACATGAGAGTGTGAGCGCTCATTGTTCAAGCCCCGGAGTCAGCTATTAAGGGAACAACCTATCTACTAACCCTGAAGAGCGGGTGTTAAGTCTCTGAAAGTGACTTATTTAGAACTCATTTAGCTTAGGAAGATGTACACTTTTAGGTGTTTTTGTTAGCATTTAGCCTAAACCTATGCTTTAATATGAGAATTAGAAGAAGGTAGCTAAAATAGGACTTATGTACAATAGGTAGAAAAAGGGTTGAAAACCGAAGGAAAAGAATGAAAAAATGAGCATTGCGAATGAATTGCGAAAACATTGCGGTGACCGCAATTATTCAAGTGAAAACCGTAAGTTGACTGATCTTTTTCTGTTAATTTCCGTTATTTCAGGGATTCGTTCGTTCTCCTCCATCCATTCTGATATATGACGTTGAGGATTGATGGTTCTCCTTGGCCTAAACGCACCTGCAAACTACTATAAAAGGGGGCCAAAGTCGGAGGTTTGATCATCATTCGAAGCGCAGAAGTCTTCTCGCAGTCCATCATTTCTCTCTGTTTTCCTTTGCCGTCTGTTGGAGTGAGAGTCTCAGCTGTTGGAATCGATAATCTGATAGGAAGGAGAGAAGATTCTTCTTCTCTCTCGATTGGATTCATCCAAGCAAGGCTAACCTCTCATCCCTTCCATTCGAGGCGACTGCACGAAGCTTTTCAGCACCCTTTTACTGCTTTTCTGTCGTTCTTCCTCTTATTTCCAGTTTGATTATTGTTGTTCTTAGTTTAGTATTTTACTTACTGCATTTCGTTGTTGTCTGTCTTGGATTCATTTCTTCAAAGCTTTCCTTTGTCATTCAAACACTCAAAGTAATCAAAGTACAATTCTGCATTTTACAGTTTCCACCTTGTTCTGCTACGGTTTTGTCTCGCTATTTTACACAAATTTCTCTTCTAAGCATGTCTGTTTTATCTACCCTTTCTGTTCTCCATATATCCATGAGTAGCTAAATCACTTAGGGGCATGCTAATGACAGAACTATAGGCTTAAAAAACGTGAATCAAGCATGTAGGATCGCCTTCAAACATTGATTATATGTAAGCTTCATCCCACGGGCAATTTCGATTGGCCATCCATTTTGTCCAAAGAACTCCTAACCTCTGGAAGGAGTAAGAGTTCAGAGTCATATAATCATGCTAGCCTTTCATGGTAATCAGGAAACGGCCTAGGAATAGGAGTTTCCCTAGTACAAACTAAACACTCCTGTTTTAACAAGATGCTTAAGACCTTACTTTGAAGTCGAGTAAACTTAAGTCTCTAATGCATGGAATCGGACGATACTTGAGATAGAGGGAGTTTGATGTATAGAGAGTAGATCCAGTGCTTGAGAATCGTATAAAAAGGCCTATAGGATAGTTATTAGTAGCCCTTAATTCACCCATCTACACACTTTCGCTGCTGTTTAATTGCGGAAACATTGCGGTCCCCGCAATTTCTGCTAAGTTTTTATTCTGTTAGCTGCTTTCTCCTTTGTTTATCAATTCCATCTCTTGTCCTTTGAGTCTGATTTTAACCTTAATTTGTTTATGTTATATTCCTTTACATATTCAGCGCAACTTAGATAATTAAAAACCAATTTTACCCCATCAAATCCACCCCATCTTTCTTAACAAAAACACTTCGAGAATAGCTAAAAACAAGTCTCTGTGGGAAAACGAATGAAATATACTTACTACTTGCTATAAGATCATGTATGCTTGCATGTTCTGAGTGCTCTCTCTCTCTTATTTATCATTTTTATTAACACATTGAGCACGCAACAAGTTTTTGGCGCCGCTGCCGGGGACTTATTTTAAGTGAAAACGAAGTTTGTTAAGTTTGAAACATTAAGTATTTTTCATTGAATTTGATCCATCTTCATTTCTTTTTCAGGTACCATTTAGGGTAGTTTATGAATGAGACTCCAAGTAGTGATCTAGAGTTCAACCCTGAGCCCGAGAGATTACTTAGAGCTAGGAATAGAGCCAAGAAACGTCTCTTTAAACAAACCCTTTTACCTCCAATCATTGCAGAGACTACAATTCCTCCGCAATTACCTCAAGAAGAAATGGCTGGAGTAAATCAAAACCTGGTGCCTGTCACTCGCAATCCCATTGAAATAGCGAATGACAAGGATAGCGCCATCCTTTCATATTTAGTACCTATGCCTGGGGAGCTGAACCCCAGCATAATCCGTCCTGAAATCACTGCCAACTCATTCGAGTTAAAGCCAGTGATGTTCCAAATGTTGTCCACTGTGGGGCAATTCTTTGGAATAGAAAATGAGGACCCCCATAACAACCTTAGGAACTTCTTAGGAGTTAGTGACACCTTCCTAATCCCTGGAGTTTCCCAAGAAGCCCTGAGGCTATATCTTTTCCCTTACTCTTTGAGGGACAAAGCCAAAACATGGTTAAATTCTTTACCCTCAGGATCTGTCCGCAATTGGACAGATTTAGCAGAAAAATTCCTAGTCAAATACTTCCCACCTGATAGGAATTCTACCTTTCGTGATGATATCATAAAGTTCAAACAAGCTCCAAGTGAGTCTCTTCACGAAGCTTGGACAAGATTCAAAGACCTTCTCATTAAATGTCCACACCATGGCATTCCATGGTGTATCCAAATAGAAGTCTTCTTTAAAGGATGCAACCCCAGCACCAGACAAGTTTTAAATTCATCTGCTGGAGGTTCCATGTTGTGCAAGAGTTACAACGAAGCTTATGAGATCTTGGAGAAGATCTCAACATCTCATTGTAGGTGGTCAGACGATCCAGTAGAGCCAACTAGGGCTCAAGACAAGGATGCTCTAAGCGCCATGAGCACCCAAATAAATGCCCTGACCAACCTAGTTAAGCAAATGGCTCAGGCCAATCTCCAAACCAGTGCCAATACCGCCACAGCCATGTCAATGGGTGTTACCTCGCCAAAAGTACATTATTTAGGGCTATATTTACCTTAAAACCTTGTACATTCTTGAGTGTTTTTGTTAAGAGTTAGCTTAATGTGTGCTTAAATGCGAGAATTTGAGAAATGATGCTAAAATATGACTTATTTGGAAAATGAACGAAAAAGAATGAAAAATGATGAAAAACAAGCTAAAATGTACATTGCAGGTACATTGCTGAAAAATTCAATCTTTGCTGCTGCATTTTTTTTCCCAGTCAACAGTCTTTGTTGACTGAGTTTTTCCAGTAGTCAACTCTCCCTGCTGCTGCCACATGTCAAGCTTGACTACCTCACAAAATTGAATGGTGATCCACAATTATTGAGCAACCTTTTGCAACCACCTGGAGGCTATATAAAGAGAGTTAAATGAAGGATCAAAGCAATCAAAATTGAATCCACTTCAATTCATTCCACACAATCTGAGAAGTGAGGAGATCCCGATCGTGCAGAATCCCGAAGACGAAACCTCTTCCCCCGTTTGTTGGATCGAAGAAACAAGCCCTTGGCGTGATAATTCGAGAGGAAGAAGAGAAGATCCATCTTCTCTTCTGATTGAATTTATCCCCAAGATCAGCTAATCTTCCCCTTCATCCGAGGCGATTCACGACTTGGAAAATCCTCACGCTATTTACAGCTTTACTTTACTACTTTCCTTTACTGCTCTCCTTTACCGCTTTCGAATTTAATTTCTGCTTTCCTTTAAATGTTGTTCTGAATCATTTACTGTTTTTCCCTTTCATTGTTGCTTTCGGATTGACATATGTTTGTTTACGGATTATTATATGAATTGTTTTCTTAAAAGAGTAATCAATTGGTTTTATTGAGTTCTTCATTCTGTCATCTCTTAATCAATTTGTTGTTTTGTTGAGTTCTTCATTTAATTATATTTCAATCAATTAGGTTTGTAAGTTCTCTGTTTCATGTGTAATCAACTCATTTCCTTTAGTTCTTCGAACACCATGAGTAACTAATTCAATAGAGGTTTGCTAAAGATGAATCTATAGGATAAAAGTATGTGAATTCAGCATGTAAAGTAGCATGAATGCATTGAATGTATGTGATCTTCATCCCATGGACAATTTCGACCGGCCATCCATTTTGTCTAAAGAATTCCTAACCTCTGGAAGGAGTAAGAATTCTGAGTCGTTCATTCATGTTAGCCTTTTATGGTAAATAGAAAATGACCTAGGAATAGGCGTTCTCCTAGCACGTTTATTAGCATGTGTTTATGATTAGGTTGTTAGCTTTATTTGGACAGAAGTAATCTAAGAAACTAATGCATGTAATCGGAAGATGCATGAGAACTAGCTAAGACGATGCATGAGATGTTAATCTACTGTTGAATGATCATAGTTAAATGCCTATAGAGGATTCTTAAGTCGACCTTGCTGCCTTACTTTACATTAAAATCGTTGCTAATTTATTGCTAGATTATTGCAAGAACCGCAATTCTACTTTTCCACATTATGACTTTACCTCTTTGCTAGCTTTGCATTTATGTTTACATTCTTCTTGCATCTTTTATATTCCTGTACCTCAACCCAGAATCTATCCAATTTAAGTTACCTTATCTAATCTAACACACCAAATCGTTAGTCACTAAACTTAATCTCTGTGGGAAAACGAATTAAATTATACTTATCACTTGCTGCAGACCATGTATGCTTGCATGATCTTAGCGCTCTTCGCATTAACATTTTACATACACACTGAGCGCGCAACAAGTTTTTGGCGCCGCTGCCGGGGATTTTGTTTAGTAAACACGATTTGTGTTATTTTAGAAGAGCTTAATTTATTGGAGCTAATCTTTTGCATTTACAGGTACCAACAAAGCTGGTTTATGAATGAGTTTCCAAATCACAATCTAGAATTTGATCCTGAGCCTGAAAGAACTCTAAGGACCAGAAATAAAGTTAAGAAACGCCTTTTTAAACAACAAAAGCAACCTGTACTTCAGCACATTGTTGACCACGCAGAGTCAGTACAATTTGAACCACAACAAGCTGAAATGGAAAGAGCAGAAGAAGCACCAAATCAAGCACCTATCATTCGCAACCCTATTGAAATTGCGAATGATAAAGATAGTGCTATTCTATCATACCTTGTACCAATACCTGAGGAGCTTAATCCGAGCATCATACGTCCCGAAATTACAGCTCACTCATTCGAGTTAAAACCTGTCATGTTTCAAATGCTGTCCACAGTTGGACAATTCTTTGGAGTGGAAAATGAAGACCCCCACAACCACTTGAGAAACTTCCTGGGAGTAAGTGACACCTTTGTCATCCCAGGAGTGTCTCGAGAGGCCTTGAGACTTTACCTTTTTCCATATTCATTAAGAGACAAGGCCAAGACGTGGCTGAACTCTTTCCCCTCTGGATCAATTGTCAATTGGACAGACCTTGTTGAAAAGTTCCTAGTAAAATACTTCCCTCCAGATAGGAACTCTGACTTTCGTGTTGACATCATCAAGTTCAAGCAAGCCGAAAATGAATCACTGCATGAAACTTGGATCAGATTCAAAGATCTTCTACTCAAATGTCCACGCCATGGCATTCCATGGTGTATCCAGATTGAAGTATTCTTCAAAGGATGCAACCCCAGCACGAGGCAAGTCTTGAATTCCTCAGCTGGAGGTTCGATGCTATCAAAGAGCTATAACGAAGCCTATGAGATTTTGGAGAAAATCTCAACATCACATTGTCAATGGTCAGAGGATCATGTGGAGCCAAACAGAAGGAAGGCTCAAGATATGGATGCACTCAGCGCAATGAGCAGCCAGATTAATGCTCTGACCAACCTGGTGAAGCAAATGACTCAACTCAATATTCAACAAAGTGTCAACACAGTGGCAGCTGTTTCAACAAGCACAGCAATAACCAACCAAGGTGAGGCACTAGTTTGTGGATTCTGTGGGGAAGGGCATATGTATGACTATTGCCCTGCTAATCCATCTTCGGTGTGCTATGTTGGAAGTCAACAACAACCAAGGAACAACCCCTATTCAAATACATATAACCCTGGTTGGAGAAACCACCCAAATCTCTCTTGGGGTGGACAACAAAGCACAAACCAAACGCAAAATCAATCAAGACCGAGTGGACCACCTGGTTTCACTCAACACCAACAAACTAGTCAACCCCCATATCAGGAACAATATGTCAACAACCAACCGATGGGAACATCAGTGGAGAACTTGCTGAAGGAATACATAGCAAAGAATGATGCAACTTTGCAGAGCCAGCAAGCAACCTTGAGAAGCTTAGAGAATCAGATTGGGCAGTTGGCAAACGAGCTGAAGAATAGGCCCCAAGGCAGACTGCCTGCAGACACAGAAACTCCAAGAAGGGATGGTAAGGAACAAGTTCAAGCTATTGAACTATGGAGTGGAAGGCCATTGGTGATGAGTAGCAGAGAATCACCAAAGAGAGTAGAGAATGAAGAGTCTAGTGCTCCACTGGATTCTCTGCCTAACTGTGATCAAATACAACCAAGCACAACAAGGGTGAGGCCGGAACCTATCATTGAGGAACCAGAAGAAATTGCTAGGCCTCCCCCTAGGCAACCTGATTTGCCTACCTATGTGTCACCACCACCATACCCTCAAATGTTTGATTTTTATGATGATGACTCATTTGTTACCTTCGAATCTAAGAAGAGTGATCCAATGGAATCTTCATATGAATTGGGGGAGTTGGTGAAAGTTGAGAAAAATGAAATTGTGCTGGATGAGGCCAAAGAGACTAATGCGCTGCTTGAGGAACAAGAATTTGAAATGTTTGAGGTTGCAGCAAGCTTCTCCACCAATGAAAGAGTTGAACCACCACCACCACAAATGCTCCAGTTGAAGGAGTTAGAAAGAGATATGCCAGAAAAAGAAGTCCCATCACACCAAACCTATGTTGTACCAACGCACATAAAGTACAAACCTTGGGATGTTATAACATGCAGTCTCTTTGAAAGAATCAGCAATTTCAAGGTGTGGCAGAATGTCCGATCCCGTAAATCAAGACTTAAGTATCTTAAAGGAGCAGAAGTGGTGCCTCGAAACATTGAAGAATATCCATATGAGGCAGATTGACAAGGGAGATTTCTGATCCCTAAACTCTTAAATTAGGATTTTATCATGCTTTGCTTAGATTTCGTATGTTAGGAGTAGTTTATTTTGGGAATGAAATATTTATTATGTGCCAACAATCATAGTCGTTTAGCATGAATTGATGATGCACAGTGGGCATATAGAACTGCATATAAAACACCTTTAGGAATGTCCCCCTATAGGCTAGTTTATGGAAAAGCATGCCATCTCCCCCTCGAAATAGAAAACAAAGCTTTTTTGGGCTTTAAAAGAGTTGAATTTTTGCGTGACCGATGCGAGAACATTGCGGTCTCTTCAATTGCATGAGTTGGATGAACTAAGACACATGTCATATGAAAATGCTAAAATGTATAAGGAAAAGACTAAAATTTGGCATGATAGTAGACTTAGGATTAAGGACTTCAAAAAGGGACAGCATGTTCTATTGTTTAACTCACGATTGAAATTGTTTCCTGGCAAATTAAAGTCTCGTTGGTCAGGTCCTTTTGTGATTACTAATGTGTTTGTTCATGGTGCAATTGAAATTCGAAATCTGGAACAAGGTCAACCGTTCATGGTGAATGGTGCTAGATTGAAGCACTACTATGAGGAAGGAGACGTGAAAACGCTCTCAGCATTCCTCTTATCCGAAGCCTAAAAAGCAAGTCAAGAAAGGATGAGCAAGGGCGTTCAATGGAATGATCATTATGCTCAATCATCAGAGGAATATGGAATAGATAGTCTTTCGTTATTGTTTTTCTTTTAGATTGATTACTGTATTATTATTGCTAGCTTTAATTAAGTTTGTTTTTTGTGATTTAGGAGCGTGGCAATTGGAGATTTTTAAACGGCATTCGAGGGAGTATTTCTGATCCCTCTCAAAAACAAGAAAAAAATCTGCTTTTCTGTGACCTGTTACCCCACCAATATCAACTGTTTGTTCTGTTTTAAATTCTTAATTTGCCTAAGTAGAGTAGCTTAGTCTAGTTTAATGTCGTCTGATTAGATAGCTTAGATAATTTTGCTATTTTCTGTAGTTGTTTATGAACGAATATCGCATGCTAGGAGCCTTGATCACAGCTAAAACTGCTCTGTTGGAATCATTGCGAATTCTTTGCGGACACCGCAATATTTTGTTAGTTTAAGCATGTTGGTGTATGACTTTCTGATGGGTTGTCTGTCTTTAAATCTCATGATTTGGCTGCATTACTGATGTCCATAGGTAGTCTGTCTATTGAGCATGCTGGATGAGTGTCAAGTACACCTTTGTTAGTTCTAACTAGCTTCATGAATTGTTGAGCATGTACCTCTGTTAGACCTTACCATGTTGGTTTTAGTAAATTTCTGCTGTTGAGTTATCTACACTATGAGGGTCATTCCATCCCTAGGAGTTTTAAGTCTGTCTGGTTTTTATTTAGACTAGATGCTTCTAAGATAAGTTTGGGGGTGTGCCACCTCAGACTCTCATTGGGGACAATGAGAAGTTTAAGTTTGGGGGAGGCAACCTCTAGGCCTAGGAACACTCCTCTCTCCTTTGAAAAATAGACATTCTTCTTCTAAAAAAAAAAAAAAAATTGAATAAGAAAGCAAAAGAAAAGTAAAGGGTACTGTCTCTCTCTAAGGATGCTGAGTAATCAGGGCCAGTTGTGTAACCCACAAGTGGCACTGCATCAAAAGGCAATTCAAAGATAAGACTTTGCCAAAAGAGAAAAAAAGGAAAAGTAAAACCAAGGAAGAAGAATGTGTGCCAAAGAGCTACGGCCTAAGTGTTTAGATGTCCTGTGAAATTGAACTCTGATCCTTAGTTTGCTAAACACATGGCTGTAGCTTGAAGGTATGTCAAGGGAGATGAGTGTCTATCCAACACAGTGATGTCAGGGCTTAGTTTGTTCTATTGATACTGAACTCTGATACTCGTGTGTGCTAAGCCTGGCATGACTTTAAGGAATCCTAGGTAATTAAAAAATAAAGACATTAGAAGCATGTACTGAGTCTAAGTTAAAACTAGGGAGAATTTGAAAGCTTAGGGATAACTGCACAATGAGCTCAATGATATAGGCAGATAAACCAAAAGACAGGAAGTTAGTAAAAACAGAAGGTTTTAAAGGCAAGGGTAATCATAATAGACAAAGTATGAAGTTAGTTTTAGCCTAAGAGAGTGTCACAGGACAGCAATGCCTTTGACAGTAAACCTAGGGAAGTCAGCAAATCAGTTAGGTAGAGTTTAAAAGACAAGATTTAGCACCCAAAGTAAGCCTTTATATTGCTCGAGGACGAGCAATAACTCAAGTTTGGGGGTGTGTTACCTCGCCAAAAGTACATTATTTAGGGCTATATTTACCTTAAAACCTTGTACATTCTTGAGTGTTTTTGTTAAGAGTTAGCTTAATGTGTGCTTAAATGCGAGAATTTGAGAAATGATGCTAAAATATGACTTATTTGGAAAATGAACGAAAAAGAATGAAAAATGATGAAAAACAAGCTAAAATGTACATTGCAGGTACATTGCTGAAAAATTCAATCTTTGCTGCTGCATTTTTTTTCCCAGTCAACAGTCTTTGTTGACTGAGTTTTTCCAGTAGTCAACTCTCCCTGCTGCTGCCACATGTCAAGCTTGACTACCTCACAAAATTGAATGGTGATCCACAATTATTGAGCAACCTTTTGCAACCACCTGGAGGCTATATAAAGAGAGTTAAATGAAGGATCAAAGCAATCAAAATTGAATCCACTTCAATTCATTCCACACAATCTGAGAAGTGAGGAGATCCCGATCGTGCAGAATCCCGAAGACGAAACCTCTTCCCCCGTTTGTTGGATCGAAGAAACAAGCCCTTGGCGTGATAATTCGAGAGGAAGAAGAGAAGATCCATCTTCTCTTCTGGTTGAATTTATCCCCAAGATCAGCTAATCTTCCCCTTCATCCGAGGCGATTCACGACTTGGAAAATCCTCACGCTATTTACAGCTTTACTTTACTACTTTCCTTTACTGCTCTCCTTTACCGCTTTCGAATTTAATTTCTGCTTTCCTTTAAATGTTGTTCTGAATCATTTACTGTTTTTCCCTTTCATTGTTGCTTTCGGATTGACATATGTTTGTTTACGGATTATTGGTAGCGATATTTTTGAACTATCGCTATAAACTCAAGCTGTCGAGGCTTGCCAAAATAAATTTATAATGCCTATTGCCAAGGCTTTGCAGCCAGTGGTAACAGGGTCGATCCAAGGAATAGGAGAATGAATTTACTAGTGAAATTGGGATTTAATTGATTGATTGGTAACGGGGGGGTTTTAATCATGCAGAGGTAAAACAATAAGAAAGCTAACGGAAGAAAGGAATAATATGTAGAGAACGTGTGCACGGTTTGGGGAGTCTCGGGATCAATTGTTAGACTAATTCGGTTTATCCTTTAATGCTAAAATCATGGTATTCAGTTCATTATACACGCGGACGACTACCAGAGATGCCCCAAAGTAGCCGACTCCATGGATTTTAATTAGACCACACAGTTCTAATTACACGTTATCTAAGCTTACATCAAGGTGATCAGCCCTAAGGTAAATCTAGACAGTCACTAGCTAACCGCGACGAACATTTAAGCGTGAATTCAAATTGCTAGTAGATTGCCCGCAAACGCTGTATGCAATCAACAACTATCCTACACGGCTTAATACTTCGATTTAATTTCATCTACCTGTGTTACTTAGTCGAGCAGTGAGAGGCACGGCATCGCTACTCTTTAACATACACAACATGCATAATTACTCGAGTGTCAATCGTCGAAATTAAACATGCGCGTTGGATTAAGCAAAGTAGACAAATGCAAATAAACAGAACCCAATATGCATAAATCAAAACTCAGATTATCAAAACCAGATCGTCTAACAAAATCCTCCTAAACCATTCCCAAACCGTTCACCCTTACCTTAGCCGCTCATGGCGCGGTTTGTCAATCCCGCTCCAACAACGACCACGGAGGAGTTCATCTATCTATTACAAAAGGGAAGTGGAGCTCGCTCGCATGCCAACAATGGCGGAGCTCCACGAAAAGTAGAGAGAAAATGGGGAAGAAGGGAAGAAGAATCGTCCAAATCGGTTGAGAGATGAAGAAGATAGAGCTTGGAGAAGATATGAAAAATGTGCAGAAAAATCGTCCTTAAGCTACTGCCTTCGTCGTAGCGTCGAGACGCTAGGCCAGCGTCTCGACGCTGTGCCCTAAGTGATCCGCGCGCGCGCGCGCTGGCGTCGCGACGCAAGGCCAGCGTCGCGACGCTGCCCCGATGAATTTCCTGCGCGCGCCTCCTCCGGAGCGTCTCGACGCCAAGCAGGGTCTCGACGCCAGGGCAGCGTCGAGCTAGCGTCTCGACGCTATCACTCGACGCTTGCTCTCGGGTTTTTCCAGCGTCGAGCCAGCGTCTCGACGCTATAGCTCGACGCTGGCTCTCGGGTTTGGGGCTGATGCAATGCCTCTTCAAGGCTGTTTTGGCCCGTTTCTTCACGAGACAAACTCCCCTCTTCCCGATGCATCCCCGGGGCGCTAAAACTCTGCTTTAAGCGCTCGAACATGCCCAATGGACGCACGAGCTCTTTGCCGCTTTTCTCCTACAAAAGAGATACATTTAATCAATTGAAAGCGGACTTTAGCTATGATTAGGACGTATTTAATAGCTCCAAAATGGAGTTATCAAACACCCCCAACTTAAACATTGCTAGTCCTCGAGCAAGCACTACAAAGACATTGACTCTAAGGACGCGTTTACATATATTCTAACTCAAACCTCCATGCATATTGAAATTTAAACACGAGCATAATCATGGAAGCATTTTGTTCATGTAATAACTAGGACATATCAAAAATTAACTCTTGCCCCCTAACGTGTGTGTGTGCTAGACAACTACTCCTAAACTCACGTAAACCCGGAAAACCAACATGCAACGCACATCCCGCTTTCCCCCTACTTCTAGCGTTTAAGAACAGCTACACTTGACTTACACGAGAGAGAGAAACAAATTAAGAGACCTAATTATTTTCTCATTCTTTTTCTTTCTTTTCAAAAGTACTTTGTACTCTTTTATTTGGGTTCTTTGAACCAACCTTTCATTTCTTTTTCTTTCCTACTCGAGTTGCCTAACACGTCAAATTCATGCATGAAACTTCACGTTTTTAAGGACTAACGCTCACTTCTTTTAAGCGCAAATAAGAAGGAGGAGCGCCTCGAGAGGAACTTTTCTACTAAACATGCTTTTCTATTTTTTTTTACATTAGGCTAAGCACATGCTTTCTCAATTAATTAGCTACTAACTCTCATGCAACAAGCTACCTAAGGGTGCCTTTCGAGGTGACAACGAGAATTAGCTAAGCAAGCGATAAACTAAGCTTACGGAATCTAGGGAGAAGTTGCTAAGTGCGCGATGAGTGCAAGGGAGCAACAGAAAAAATTTTAAAATTTTTGACATGAACCTAATAAACACAAAACTCATGCAAAAACTCGATTATGAACATGCTCAGATTCCCAACATGCATTTCCTAGGCTATCACAGTCAGAAAACAGTAAACAGAGTCCCAAGCACTTCAATATCTTTATAACACTTCTCAACAAACTACACATGCACATCCAACGGACTACTCCACCCCCAACTTCAAAATTTGGCATTGTCCTCAATGCCAACCAGTCAGATACATCAAAGTAAAAGGGAAGAAGAAGTACACTTCCCTGACTCTTTGTGAAGCTGGCGAGGGCGAGGAGGCGGCGCACGAACGCATTAGAGCCCAAAATTGTCTTCTCATCCTTGATTCCCTAAAAAAAAAACAGCAAGCTAAATTAATACTAAAAAGCGATAAAACTAAACTAAAGCATAAAAACATTTCAACACTCGGGTGCCTCCGAGAAGCGCAGAATTTTTAAAGTCGGTTGCTCGACTGTATTCTCTCAACAGACTCATCCATAGTCTGTAGGTGCGGGGGACGATCCATACTTGTCCAAGGCCACACCTTTTCCACCATCATCCACCTGAAAAATGTTTTGCACTCTTCGTGCCTCGGGCACGTGAATATTAGACATGTTAGTGCAAAAACCAGCAGTATCATCCAAAAAATTCAAATCAGAAATTTTAACAGAGACATGGGAACCATCCCTCAAGCGCGAGGGTAGACTCCCATTCTCATCATGCTCACAAACAGATACATTTCCAGCGGACTTCCCATCAAATAAAGAAAACTCATGCAAAGTATCATCAAACTCTAACGAAACGACGCCCTTATACACATCGATTTTGACCCTAGCGGTCTTAAGAAAGGGACGTCCTAACAGCATAGAGGACGAAGCATGCAATAAATTTTCTTTCATATCTAAAACAAGGAAATCAGCGGGAAACGTCATATTCCCAACTCTAACTAAAACATCCTCTACCTTCCCCCTAGGACAGATGCTCGACCCATTAGCCAACTGAACAGAAACATTACATTCATGCATTTCATTTAAATTCAACTCACGATACAATGCATAAGACATAACATTTACAGAGGCTCCAAGGTCTAACATGGCATTATGAACAATTTTACTACCTATGGTGCAAGGGATAGTAAAGGTACCTGGATCGTTGCACTTTGCAGGCAACGTACCTGGGAGTATGGCAGAGACGTTCTCCTTCTTTTTCTCAGTCCCTCTGGACTTCCTTTTCGTAGTGCACCAGCTCCTTAAGAATTTTGCATATTTGGGCACTTGACTGACTGCCTCTAGGAGCGGGATATTCACCATCACCTTTTGGAAGGTTCGCAGGACCTCCTCGTCATCGGATTCCAAAGTAGGCTTCGCAAGCCTACTCGGGAATGGTGCTTTGGCAACATCCACAGGTACACTGACCTTCTCATTTCTTTTCTCATTCTGAGTCTCAAGGGCAATCGGGGCGGACTCGTTCAGGCTGTCCGTGGCTTCCTTCGCAGCTCTGGTGGAAAGTGACTTCCCACTGCGCAGCTGAATGGCACTCACGTTTTCACATGAGTTAACTGTAGTTTGGGAAGGAAGCTTCCCCGAGCTCTTGCTCTCGATCTTACTAATAGACACCGCCATCTGTGTCAGCTGCTTGTTCAAATTCTGCAGCTCTGCCTTATGAGAATTAAGCTCCTCGCGAGCCTCTTTCTGGAACTGGCTGGTGCTAGTCACGATGGTCCTTACCATCTCTTCAAGTGAGCTGGAGGAGCTCGAAGCTTGAGCCTGGGTGGAAGAATTAGGCCTATCCTGGGACTGGCCTTGGAAGCGATTTTGTCCTTCCCTGTTCCCATAGCTGAAGTTAGGATGGTCACGCCAACCGGGGTTATAAGTGCTAGCATATGGATCATACTTCCTTGGGTTGGAAGCATACCCCCCGATTGCATTGACCTCCGCCTCTTCGCGGTGTCCTCCAACAAATTTTTTCAACATACTCCCTATCTCGGCCACCTGGGCCCTCATTTCAGACATTTCATGGCTCTGAGCCACGCTGTGCACTTGTCCTTGCCCCCTGATCCCAAACTGCTGCGAGTTGGTAGCCATATTTGCAATGAGCTGCTTGGCCTCAACTGGGGTCTTGTCAATCAGTGCCCCTCCACTCGCTGCATCGATCATCTGCCTGTCGTGGGGCGTCATCCCCTCATAGAAATACTGTATGAGCAGCTGATCGGCGATCTGGTGGTGTGGGAAACTCGCGCACAAGCGCCCAAAGCGTTCCCAATACTCATGCAGGGACTCACCTACATCCTGGGTGATCCCATAAATTCTCTTCCGTAGTGTAGTGGCCAAGGATGCGGGAAAGTATTTCTCCAAAAATACCCGCTTCATATCCTGCCACGTGTTGATTGATCCGGAGGGCAAGTAATACAGCCAGTCTCTGGCTTTGTCCTTGAGCGTGAAGGGGAATGCCCTCATATTCAGCTGCTCCTCCGTAACCCCTGCGGGCTTCATTCCCGCGCAGACGCAATGGAATTCCATCAAATGCTTGTTGGCGTCCTCACCTGCGTTTCCATGGAAAGAAGGTAACTGGTGAATTAAACCAGATTTCAACTCGAAGTTACCTGCTACCACGGGGTAGTTAATGCACAAGGGCTGCAGGTTCAGGTCTGGCGCTGCCAGTTGCTTCAGCGTCCGTGGCGCTTCGCCTTGCGCCATCTCGTCAAATAAGAAGGGATTGCCTTCTTCTCTTTCAAACGTTCCTTGCCCCTCCCGGGCTTCTCTACGTAACCTCCGCTCCTCTCTGTCAATCTCAGGAATATACTGCAAACTACCCTCAGAGGAACGGGTCATACACAAACAAAATTCTAAACATACAACATACAAACAGAAAAAAATTTCAGTCAACCATCAATAAATCAAATTCAAACTTCAATCATAAATCCAATCAATTGCCTATTCCCCGGCAGCGGCGCCAATTTTGGTAACGATATTTTTGAACTATCGCTATAAACTCAAGCTGTCGAGGCTTGCCAAAATAAATTTATAATGCCTATTGCCAAGGCTTTGCAGCCAGTGGTAACAGGGTCGATCCAAGGAATAGGAGAATGAATTTACTAGTGAAATTGGGATTTAATTGATTGATTGGTAACGGGGGGGTTTTAATCATGCAGAGGTAAAACAATAAGAAAGCTAACGGAAGAAAGGAATAATATGTAGAGAACGTGTGCACGGTTTGGGGAGTCTCGGGATCAATTGTTAGACTAATTCGGTTTATCCTTTAATGCTAAAATCATGGTATTCAGTTCATTATACACGCGGACGACTACCAGAGATGCCCCAAAGTAGCCGACTCCATGGATTTTAATTAGACCACACAGTTCTAATTACACGTTATCTAAGCTTACATCAAGGTGATCAGCCCTAAGGTAAATCTAGACAGTCACTAGCTAACCGCGACGAACATTTAAGCGTGAATTCAAATTGCTAGTAGATTGCCCGCAAACGCTGTATGCAATCAACAACTATCCTACACGGCTTAATACTTCGATTTAATTTCATCTACCTGTGTTACTTAGTCGAGCAGTGAGAGGCACGGCATCGCTACTCTTTAACATACACAACATGCATAATTACTCGAGTGTCAATCGTCGAAATTAAACATGCGCGTTGGATTAAGCAAAGTAGACAAATGCAAATAAACAGAACCCAATATGCATAAATCAAAACTCAGATTATCAAAACCAGATCGTCTAACAAAATCCTCCTAAACCATTCCCAAACCGTTCACCCTTACCTTAGCCGCTCATGGCGCGGTTTGTCAATCCCGCTCCAACAACGACCACGGAGGAGTTCATCTATCTATTACAAAAGGGAAGTGGAGCTCGCTCGCATGCCAACAATGGCGGAGCTCCACGAAAAGTAGAGAGAAAATGGGGAAGAAGGGAAGAAGAATCGTCCAAATCGGTTGAGAGATGAAGAAGATAGAGCTTGGAGAAGATATGAAAAATGTGCAGAAAAATCGTCCTTAAGCTACTGCCTTCGTCGTAGCGTCGAGACGCTAGGCCAGCGTCTCGACGCTGTGCCCTAAGTGATCCGCGCGCGCGCGCGCTGGCGTCGCGACGCAAGGCCAGCGTCGCGACGCTGCCCCGATGAATTTCCTGCGCGCGCCTCCTCCGGAGCGTCTCGACGCCAAGCAGGGTCTCGACGCCAGGGCAGCGTCGAGCTAGCGTCTCGACGCTATCACTCGACGCTTGCTCTCGGGTTTTTCCAGCGTCGAGCCAGCGTCTCGACGCTATAGCTCGACGCTGGCTCTCGGGTTTGGGGCTGATGCAATGCCTCTTCAAGGCTGTTTTGGCCCGTTTCTTCACGAGACAAACTCCCCTCTTCCCGATGCATCCCCGGGGCGCTAAAACTCTGCTTTAAGCGCTCGAACATGCCCAATGGACGCACGAGCTCTTTGCCGCTTTTCTCCTACAAAAGAGATACATTTAATCAATTGAAAGCGGACTTTAGCTATGATTAGGACGTATTTAATAGCTCCAAAATGGAGTTATCAATTATTATATGAATTGTTTTCTTAAAAGAGTAATCAATTGGTTTTATTGAGTTCTTCATTCTGTCATCTCTTAATCAATTTGTTGTTTTGTTGAGTTCTTCATTTAATTATATTTCAATCAATTAGGTTTGTAAGTTCTCTGTTTCATGTGTAATCAACTCATTTCCTTTAGTTCTTCGAACACCATGAGTAACTAATTCAATAGAGGTTTGCTAAAGATGAATCTATAGGATAAAAGTATGTGAATTCAGCATGTAAAGTAGCATGAATGCATTGAATGTATGTGATCTTCATCCCATGGACAATTTCGACCGGCCATCCATTTTGTCTAAAGAATTCCTAACCTCTGGAAGGAGTAAGAATTCTGAGTCGTTCATTCATGTTAGCCTTTTATGGTAAATAGAAAATGACCTAGGAATAGGCGTTCTCCTAGCACGTTTATTAGCATGTGTTTATGATTAGGTTGTTAGCTTTATTTGGACAGAAGTAATCTAAGAAACTAATGCATGTAATCGGAAGATGCATGGGAACTAGCTAAGACGATGCATGAGATGTTAATCTACTGTTGAATGATCATAGTTAAATGCCTATAGAGGATTCTTAAGTCGACCTTGCTGCCTTACTTTACATTAAAATCGTTGCTAATTTATTGCTAGATTATTGCAAGAACCGCAATTCTACTTTTCCACATTATGACTTTACCTCTTTGCTAGCTTTGCATTTATGTTTACATTCTTCTTGCATCTTTTATATTCCTGTACCTCAACCCAGAATCTATCCAATTTAAGTTACCTTATCTAATCTAACACACTAAATCGTTAGTCACTAAACTTAATCTCTGTGGGAAAACGAATTAAATTATACTTATCACTTGCTGCAGACCATGTATGCTTGCATGATCTTAGCGCTCTTCGCATTAACATTTTACATACACACTGAGCGCGCAACAATGGGCACCCAACCAAATCAAGGCGAGGCACCTATCTGTGGATTCTGTGGGGAAGGGCACCCATATGAATACTGCCCTGGGAATCCATCCTCAGTCTGCTATGTAGGAAGCCAGCAGCAGCCTAGGAACAACCCCTACTCCAATACCTATAACCCTGGTTGGAGAAACCACCCTAACCTGTCATGGGGTGGCCAACAGAACACTAACCAAAATCCTAACCAACCAAGGCCGAGTGGAACACCTGGTTTCACTCCCCAACATAACCAGTCAATGTACCAAAAGCCTTACAATCAATCTGTAGGATCTTCTGTAGAAAGCCTACTCAAGGAATATATAGCTAAGAATGACGCTACTCTTCAGAGCCAGCAAGCTACTCTTAGGAGCCTGGAAAACCAAGTAGGCCAATTAGCCAATGAACTTAAAAGTAGGCCCCAAGGTAGACTCCCTGCTGACACCGAGGTACCAAGGAGAGATGGCAAAGAGCAAGTTCAAGCAATTGAACTTAGGAGTGGAAGACCATTGGTGAGCAACACAAAAGACACACCAAAGAGAGTAGAGAACACTGAGTCTAGTGCTCCACTGGAGTCTCTGCCAAGCCAAGGTCCACCACCAACTAGCACATCAGGAGCCAGGCTAGAGCCAATTGTTGAGGAGGTAGAAGAAATTCCAAGGCCTCCACCCATCCTAAGGCGCCCTGACGTGCCTGCATATGTGCCACCACCTCCATACCCTCGAAGGCTTAAGAAGAAGCAGGAACAGGAAGTTCATTTTAATAAATTTTTAGAAATACTTAAGCAAGTGCATGTTAACATTCCTTTTGTAGAGGTTTTACAGTCTATGCCTTCTTATGTAAAGTTTTTGAAGGACATTATTACTAACAAAAAAATAATTGGTGAGTTTGAAACAGTAAACCTCACCGAGGAGTGCAGTGCCATCCTCCAGAACAAGCTGCCCAAGAAGGAGAAGGATCCTGGTTCCTTCACCTTACCTGTAGAACTTGGAGGCAAGCACGTGGGCAGAGCGCTTTGTGACCTGGGCGCCAGCATAAACCTCATGCCCCTGTCCCTATTCCGCCAGTTGGGAATGGGAGAAGCACGTCCAACTACTGTCACTTTACAACTAGCAGACAGATCCATTGCATATCCAGAAGGTAAGATTGAGGATATTCTAGTTAAAGTTGACAAATTCATTTTCCTTGCAGATTTCATTGTCCTGGACTATGAGGCAGACAAGGAGGTCCCCATCCTGCTAGGTAGACCATTTCTAGCCACAGGTAGGGCACTCATAGATGTTCAAAAAGGTGAGTTAACTATGAGGGTTCATGATGAAGAGGTAAAATTTAGTGTTTACAAAGCTTTAAGGTATCCCTCTGATTCTGAGTCTTGTGCTAGCATGGATGTTGTTGACTCACTAATGGAAGAACAATTAGAGCATGTACTGTTAACCAAGCATGCTAGTGAATATGTACAAGTAGATGTAGCTGACTTAAATGTATCTGACATAATGAATATGCCTGTAGATAAACCACAGCATGTATGTATGAATATAGATTTAACTGATAGAACTATAAATCCGTTAAAACCCTCCATTGAGCATCCACCTATTTTAGAACTGAAACCACTACCCACTCACCTCAAATATGCATATCTAGGAGATAATGATACGCTGCCTGTAATTATTTCTTCTAAGCTAAGTGAACAGCATGAGGTTGATTTAATTTTACTGCTTAAGCAACATAGGAAGGCTATAGCATGGACTATCGCTGATATTCGAGGCATTAGCCCTTCTTATTGCATGCACAAAATTATACTAGAGGAAGAGCACACACCTAGGGTAGATCACCAGCGTAGGTTGAACCCCTCTATGAAAGAGGTAGTGAAGAAGGAAATAATAAAGTGGTTGGATGCAGGAGTGATTTTCCCCATAGCTAGTAGCCAGTGGGTGAGCCCCATTCAATGTGTACCTAAAAAGGGGGGAATAACTGTGGTAGTCAATGAGAATAACGAACTAATTCCAACAAGGACTGTCACAGGGTGGAGGGTATGTATGGATTACAGAAAACTAAATAAAGAAACTAAAAAAGACCATTTCCCTATACCGTTCATTGACCAGATGCTAGACAGAATAGCTGGTAGAGCCTACTATTGTTTCTTAGATGGCTATTCAGGCTATAATCAAATTACTATAGACCCTAAGGATCAAGAGAAGACCACTTTCACTTGCCCTTTTGGAACGTTTGCCTTCCGCAGAATGCCTTTTGGCTTATGCAATGCACCGACAACTTTCCAAAGGTGCATGATGGCAATCTTCTCTGAGTTGGATGAGTCCATGATAGAAATATTCATGGATGACTTCTCAGTCTTTGGGGACTCATTTAAAACCTGTCTAGACAACCTAGGACAAGTCCTGGCTAGGTGTGAAGAGACCAACCTAGTCCTAAATTGGGAAAAGTGCCATTTTATGGTAGATGAAGGGATTGTCTTAGGACATAGAGTGTCAAGGGCAAGTGTAGAAGTGGATAGGGCAAAAATAGAGATCATAGAGAAGTTGGTAGAGCCCCAGAATGTCAAGGCCATTAGAAGCTTCTTAGGGCACGCTGGCTTCTACAGAAGGTTCATTAAGGACTTTTCTAAGATAGCCAAGCCTCTGTGCGAGCTTCTAGAGCTAAATAGACCATTTATCTTCTCTAAAGAATGTGTAGTAGCTTGGAAAACCCTTAAGGAAGCACTAGTCACAGCACCTATCATAGTCGGACCAAATTGGGATCTCCCATTTGAGATGCTATGCGATGCCAGTGACTATGCTGTAGGAGTCATGTTAGGACAGAAGATTGACAAGCTGACACACCCTGTCTATTATGCTAGCAAGACCTTGAATGAGGCTCAATGTAATTATACAACTACAGAGAAAGAGATGCTTGCTGTGGTATTTGCTTGTGAAAAATTTAGAAATTACATTGTAGGCACTAGGACCATTGTATACACTGACCATTCTGCTTTAAAATATCTTATGAGAAAGGCTGACGCTAAGCCTAGATTGATTAGATGGGTGTTATTGCTGCAGGAATTTGATCTGGACATTCGGGACAAGAAAGGATGTGAAAACGTGGTTGCAGATCACCTGTCTCGATTGCAGCACAATTGCGAAAAAATTGCGGAGACCGCAATTTCTGATGCTTTTATAGATGAACATGTCTTTGGTTTAGCTCATCGTGATAACGATGAGGAACCGTGGTTCGCTGACATTGCTAACTTCCGTGCATCACAGGTATTGCCAGTGTTCAAGGGAGGACAGGAGAAGAAGAGGTTCCTTCATGAAGCAAGGAAATTCATCTGGGATGACCCCACACTTTACAGAACCTGTGCTGATGGCTTACTAAGGAAGTGTGTTTCAGCTGCTGAAGCGAAGTCTGTGCTACAGCACTGTCACTCATCTCCTTGCGGTGGACACTTTGGTGGTCAAAGAACAGCGGCGAAGGTATTTCAGAGTGGCTACTATTGGCCAACAATCTTCAAGGACGCCCACAACTATGCCCACAACTGTGACGAATGCCAAAGGACAGGTAACCTCAGTCGCAAGGATGAGATGCCCCTCACCTACATCTTAGAGTTGGAGCTCTTTGATGTGTGGGGCATTGATTTCATGGGACCATTCCCTCCATCATCAGGTAACCTTTACATTTTAGTAGCAGTAGACTACGTGTCCAAGTGGGTAGAAGCCAAAGCATGTCCTAATAATGATGCTAAAACAGTCACTAACTTCTTGCATAGGCACATTTTCACTAGATTTGGGACTCCTCGTGCTATCATTAGTGATGAGGGGTCACATTTCATTAATAAGGCTATGGAGAAAGTATTGGCTAAATATAACATTAGACATAGGGTAGCTACTCCCTATCACCCACACTCGAATGGCCAAGCTGAAATTTCCAATAGGGAGATAAAGAACATCCTCGAAAAGGTAGTCAAACCTAATAGGAAAGACTGGTCATTTAAGCTTGAGGATGCGCTTTGGGCTTACAGAACAGCATATAAGACACCCCTAGGCATGTCTCCCTATAGGTTGGTGTATGGCAAGGCTTGCCACTTGCCACTTGAGTTAGAAAACAAAGCATTTTGGGCCATGAAAGAATTGAATTTTTGTGTAAAGGATGCGGGGACATTGAGATCTTTGCAGCTACATGAACTTGACGAGCTTAGGCATATGGCCTATGAGAATGCCAAAATGTATAAAGAAAAGACCAAAATATGGCACGACAGTAGACTTAGGATCAAAGACTTTAGGAAAGGCCAACTCGTCCTATTATTTAACTCACGTTTAAAGATATTTCCAGGCAAACTAAAGTCTAGATGGTCAGGTCCATTTGTTATTACTAATGTCTATGTTCATGGTGCAATAGAGATAAAGAATTTGCAACAAGGCCAGCCATTTATGGTCAATGGTGCTAGGTTGAAGCACTACTATGAGGAAGGAGATGTGAAGACTCTCTCGGCCTTCCTCTTGACTGAAGCATGACAAAGAGAACGAGAGAGAACGAGTGGTTACTGTGCTCGTTTAGTCAAGGCTAAATGCCTTAGTTTATTTTTACTGTTTTTCCGATTATCGTTTGTATGTTTTGTGGTGTGTTTTTAATTGGGTATTTAATGTTTGTTTTATTTGTTTTTGTAGGGAATCGAAAGAGGGAATCAAGGAGAGTAAATCCAGCTTTAAAAATCGAGAAACGATCGAGCCAAATAAAAGATACGGACGAGCAAAGTTTGAGATTTTGATGATAAAATATCCCTACAATTGCGCTAAAATTGCTGGATCCGCAAAAAGAGCCGTTGGGATTTTTTCCGTTGCATTTATAGCCGTTAGAACGCGCTCGATCGTTACGATTATCTCTCTCTTTGCTCTCCAAGAATTCAGCGATTCTCTCCATCTTTGATTCTTCTCCCAAGATCTTCAAGCCTCAGCAATGGTGTTCACACGAGCGGAGAGATCTGCAGCCAAGAAGAAGGCTGATGACGCAGCTGAAGCGGCTGCAAGGGAAGCGCTTCTCACCCTTGCAGACGATGGTGCCGTTCGCACCGGTCCTCTTCCCAAGCTTCCTATTCGTAGGAAGAAGTGGAGGGTGGTCACTGAGATCCCTGCTGGTCCCTCTGAGCCAGTGGGCACGCCCAAGAAACGCCGGTGGAGTGTCAAGACGGCCGCCGAACCAAGCACAGCAAAGACTCCCTCTGTGGAGAGTCAAGAAACTGATCGTGCATCCCACGAGTCAGCCAAAGAAGGTTCGTCGCCGTCTGCATCACCTGCGCGCAGCCCTCTCCCATCTGAACCAGTGCCAAGCGCAGAGTCGTCACCGCCTGCACAGAGCCCCGAGTTGTCTCCAGCACCTCAGAGTTCTGATCCGACACCTGCAGCAGCGCAGAGTCCTGAACCACCATCTTCGCCACTGAGTTCTGCGCAGACACCATCAGCAGAGCACAATCCCACGCCCTCGCACAACTCTCCACAGCCTGATCCTGAATTCCCATATGGGGATTATCAAGAGTCCACGCCGGGCAGTGGAGATGCTGGGGAAGACGAAGTCTTTTCTCCCATGAGGGAAGACAGCCCTGATGTTCCTGCACAGCAGGATGATTCCATGGAGGAGACGTTGGGGGCTCGCTTCCCGCAACTCAACATCAAGGCCAGGCTCAAGAAGAAGAAGAAGGCCAAGATTGACAAGGCCAAGAAGTTGAAGAAAAAGAAGGCCAAGAAGGTGCCGTGGACGGACAAAGAAAGTACTGAGCCGTCGCTCAAACGCCTCAAGGTGGAGGCTGCTGCATCATCCAAACCAGCAGATAAGGGGAAGGCTAAACTCTACCCTGAAGACGAACCTCCGTCAGTGAGGTATGTCTCATCTGATGCTGAATCCAGGGGTGCTGAGCTGAGGAAGCGGGACCTGTTGCACGAGAAAGGCTTCCTCGACCGACTTGCTGACCTGCCGCAGTTCTTGCGCGCAGGGGTGATCAACCACGGCTGGGAGGAGTTCTGCAGACCGCCTAATCCAGCATACACGAGCATGGTGTATGATTTTTACGCTAATGTGCTCAGCCCTGAGGATGGCCTGTCTGTGGTCAGAGGGGTAGAAGTAGATTTCTCAGCCAAGGCCATTAATGAAGCATTTGGTCTCAAGGGCCAACCTCACACAGATTATGCGCGGATAGTTGATGAGCCGACTGAGGCAGTGCTGGAAGAGGCCATTCGCACAATTGGCCAGCCTGAAGCAGCGTGGACTGTCTCACGCAATGGGAGGCACACCTTAATGAGTGCCAATCTGACAGCAAAGGCAGCGGTTTGGTTTGCCTTTGTGAGGAGGAAGCTGTCCCCTGTGACACACGAGACGACAATCAACCAGAGTAGATCACTGCTGGTTTATGCCATCATGCGCGGTCTCACGGTCAATGTGGGGGAAATCATGTCGGCTGCCATTGCTGAATGCGCAAAGAAGGGTAAGGGACCCTTGTTTTTCCCTAATACCATAACCAAGCTATGTTTGCTTGCAGGAGTCCCCACCGAGCGCTTGGAGCAGCAGCTGCCTTACACAGGCCATTTGGAGCTGCCTGCTAACCTGAGGCTGAGAAGAAAGGGGAATATGGAGTTTGAATTGGATAGGCTGGCTGCTGAACAGTCCCTATCCATGGCCTGCTTGATGGACATGCAGAGGAGAATGGCTCAATGGGCCAACTATGCGCAGGCGAGGGATAAGGAAGTTGCAGACCAGCTGGGGTGCATCTTCCCGGACTTCCCTACTAATCTCCTAACTCCATGGGTGCCCCCACGACCACGGCAACCAGATGAGGATGACGAGAATTGAGTGCTGGTTTGAAGTGCACTGAAGGGAGTATTGCTGTTCCCTTAGAAAAAACAAACAATTTTTCTGCTTTCTGATAGATAATGTGCATTATGCTGTTTTTTTTGTTCAATTTTTGATCTGTTTTTAATGTTTAGTTTTATGTTTTTTCTTTTGCTTAGTCTAGTCTGATGTTAGCTGAATAGGTAGGATAGTTTAGTTTTATTTTTAGGATGCATGAGTAACAGGAAAAAGCATGCTAGGGGCCTGAATCAATGTTAAATCTGCCCGGATTGAATTGCGAAATAATTGCGGTTCCCGCAATTTTTGTGACTGATTGCATGTTTTGGACTGTCTGTTTAGTTAGGTTATGATCTGTTATATTCTATCTTTTGCTGCTAGCATGACTACCTTATATAGCTGATCTTAAAGCATGCTGGATGAGTGTCATAGGACACGCTTTGATAGTTTAAATTTGCCTCTGAATAGTGCTCAGCATGCATAAACCGTAAGTCCTTAAAAACTGTCTGTTATGTTCAAATTTTCTGCTGTTGGAATAATTGCTTTTAGAATGTTTTGCCTATGCCTAGGATTTTTTAGATTCTCTTTGTTTTACTTTAGACTAGATGCTTCTAGGACAAGTTTGGGGGTGTGCCACCTCAGACACTCATTAGGGACAATGAGTAGTTGAAGTTTGGGGGAGGCCACCCTAGGCCTAGGAACATTCCTCTCTTCCTTAGGACATAAGCATTCTTCTTCTCCTAAGAAAAAAAATTTGTGATAAATAGAAAAAGTGAAAAATAGAATAAAGAGGGGAGTCTCTCTCAAGTTGCTGAGTAATCAGTGCCAAGTGTGTAAACCACAAGTGGCATTGCATCAAAAGGCAACCCAAGGAGAGACTCCACCGAAGTAAAAAAGGGAGAAATAGGGAAGAAGAATGTATGCTTGGGAGTTATAATCTTGTGGCTTAGATGTCCTATGTAAAAAGAACTCTGATCCTTAATGAGCTAAGCACAAGGTTGTAGCTTTTAGGTTTGTCTAGGGAGATGAATGTATATCCAATGTAGTGATGCCAGGGCTTAGGTTGTTCTCTAAAAGTACCACTGTCACTGTAATACTAAGACTGGCATGACTCTAAGGAATCCTAGGCACATTAAAAATAAAGCTAGAAGCATGTACTGAGTCTGGAGTAAAGCTTGGTAGAATTTGAAACCTTAGGGATAGTGGCATGATGTCATAAAAGTAGCTAGATCAGTAGTAGGGGGTTAATAAAAACAGCAGGTATAGTAGGCAGGTGAAGTCAGAAGAAGCTTGATAAAGAGGTTAGTTCTAAACTTAGAAGTGTGTCACAGGACAGCACTGCTAGAGATAGGGATATAGGGGAGTCGGTAAGTAGTTAAAGAAGATAAAACAGCAGCCTAAGTAAGTCCTTAGTATGCTTGAGGACAAGCAAAGCCTTAAGTTTGGGGGTGTGTTAAGTCTCTGAAAGTGACTTATTTAGAACTCATTTAGCTTAGGAAGATGTACACTTTTAGGTCTTTTTGTTAGCATTTAGCCTAAACCTATGCTTTAATATGAGAATTAGAAGAAGGTAGCTAAAATAGGACTTATGTACAATAGGTAGAAAAAGGGTTGAAAACCGAAGGAAAAGAATGAAAAAATGAGCATTGCGAATGAATTGCGAAAACATTGCGGTGACCGCAATTATTCAAGTGAAAACCGTAAGTTGACT
The DNA here is from genome assembly GCA_028017165.1 of Herpetospermum pedunculosum. NCBI lineage: Eukaryota > Viridiplantae > Streptophyta > Magnoliopsida > Cucurbitales > Cucurbitaceae > Herpetospermum > Herpetospermum pedunculosum. The sequence goes on from CM051529.1 coordinate 48,541,729, forward strand.
GATCTTTTTCTGTTAATTTCCGTTATTTCAGGGATTCGTTCGTTCTCCTCCATCCATTCTGATATATGACGTTGAGGATTGATGGTTCTCCTTGGCCTAAACGCACCTGCAAACTACTATAAAAGGGGGCCAAAGTCGGAGGTTTGATCATCATTCGAAGCGCAGAAGTCTTCTCGCAGTCCATCATTTCTCTCTGTTTTCCTTTGCCGTCTGTTGGAGTGAGAGTCTCAGCTGTTGGAATCGATAATCCGATAGGAAGGAGAGAAGATTCTTCTTCTCTCTCGATTGGATTCATCCAAGCAAGGCTAACCTCTCATCCCTTCCATTCGAGGCGACTGCACGAAGCTTTTCAGCACCCTTTTACTGCTTTTCTGTCGTTCTTCCTCTTATTTCCAGTTTGATTATTGTTGTTCTTAGTTTAGTATTTTACTTACTGCATTTCGTTGTTGTCTGTCTTGGATTCATTTCTTCAAAGCTTTCCTTTGTCATTCAAACACTCAAAGTAATCAAAGTACAATTCTGCATTTTACAGTTTCCACCTTGTTCTGCTACGGTTTTGTCTCGCTATTTTACACACATTTCTCTTCTAAGCATGTCTGTTTTATCTACCCTTTCTGTTCTCCATATATCCATTAGTAGCTAAATCACTTAGGGGCATGCTAATGACAGAACTATAGGCTTAAAAAACGTGAATCAAGCATGTAGGATCGCCTTCAAACATTGATTATATGTAAGCTTCATCCCACGGGCAATTTCGATTGGCCATCCATTTTGTCCAAAGAACTCCTAACCTCTGGAAGGAGTAAGAGTTCAGAGTCATATAATCATGCTAGCCTTTCATGGTAATCAGGAAACGGCCTAGGAATAGGAGTTTCCCTAGTACAAACTAAACACTCCTGTTTTAACAAGATGCTTAAGACCTTACTTTGAAGTCGAGTAAACTTAAGTCTCTAATGCATGGAATCGGACGATACTTGAGATAGAGTGAGTTTGATGTATAGAGAGTAGATCCAGTACTTGAGAATCGTATAAAAAGGCCTATAGGATAGTTATTAGTAGCCCTTAATTCACCCATCTACACACTTTCGCTGCTGTTTAATTGCGGAAACATTGCGGTCCCCGCAATTTCTGCTAAGTTTTTATTCTGTTAGCTGCTTTCTCCTTTGTTTATCAATTCCATCTCTTGTCCTTTGAGTCTGATTTTAACCTTAATTTGTTTATGTTATATTCCTTTACATATTCAGCGCAACTTAGATAATTAAAAACCAATTTTACCCCATCAAATCCACCCCATCTTTCTTAACAAAAACACTTCGAGAATAGCTAAAAACAAGTCTCTGTGGGAAAACGAATGAAATATACTTACTACTTGCTATAAGATCATGTATGCTTGCATGTTCTGAGTGCTCTCTCTCTCTTATTTATCATTTTTATTAACACATTGAGCACGCAACAGCGGGTTAGGAGTGAACTCCAATCTTGCTGTACTATGTCCCCAGCTACCTATTCGACTTTATCCCCAAGATGGTAGGCTTATTGAGTCGGCGCTAAAGGGCCACTCTCACCCGTGCAAGTCAAAGGATACTATCGAATAAGCAGGAGTTCATAGCAAGCTCAGATTTGAGATCGAGTTACCTAGGCCATCAATATGTATAAGTCGGTCTCATCAGTAAACGGAGTTATAAAGAGAGAGCGACTTAATACGCGGTTCGATCTTGTGTAAACTCTTTACACAGGATGCCCTCACTTCTCACATCTCCATGTGGAACGATTCGGATCACATCGTTCTGTACAATACAAAGTGAGCCGCATCCAATAGTGTTACCAGGATAAGGTACCCAGCCTTATCCGTATACTATAGACCGTTTTGACTGACTACTTGAGCCTGATCCACAATCATGTCATACATGAAGCTCAAGTACTCATATTCAGCCAAGGGTGTTGGTCATTGGTATAGGTTAAACCAAACACGTTTCACTTTATTCCAGTAAACTCTTTTACTGAATAAAACTAATAACTTTTTATTCTAAATAGAATATTTACAAACATAACAGTTTACAAACCACGAGTTTTAGGACATAAAACCCAACACGCAATTCTACCGCAATTACAATGACAGCGAAAGTGTGTAAATGGGCGAATTAAGGGCTACTAATGACTATCCTATAGGCATTTTTATACGATTCTCAAGCACTGGATCTACTCTCTATGCATCAAACTATCTCAATCTCATGTATCGTCCGATTCCATGCATTAGATTCTTTAGTTTACTCAACTCAAAGTAAGGTCTTAAGCATCTTGTTAAGGCAGAAAGATATGGTTTGTACTAGGGAAACGCCTATTCCTAGGCCGTTTCCTGGTTACCTTGAAAGGCTAGCATGATAATATGACTCTGAACTCTTACTCCTTCCAGAGGTTAGGAGTTCTTTGGACAAAATGGATGGCCAATCGAAATTGCCCGTGGGATGAAGCTTACATACAATCAATGCTTCGAGAGCTATCCTACATGCTTGATTCACGTTTTTTAGCCTAAGGAGTTGTCATTAGCATGCCCCTAAGTGATTTAGTTACTCATGGATATAAGGAGAACAGAACTAAAAGATAAGATAGACATGCTTAAAAGGGAAATGTGCTTAAAACAGTAAGGGAAGGCAGTAGAATGAAAAGGCAGAAACTGTGAAATACGGAATTGAGACTTGATTACTTGATTGTTTGAATAGACAAAAGAAAGCTTAAAGCAAATGACAGAGAGACAGAACACAACGAATTATCTTAATCTAGCTATTAGAAAGGAAATAACAACAAGGCAGAGTTGGAAAATAGAAATGAAGAACAGAAAGCAATAAACAGCTCGAATGACTCGTTGCAGTCGCCTCGAATGAAGGATGAGAAAGGACAGCCTTGCTTGGATGAATCCAATCGGGAGAGAAGAAGAATCTCCTCTCCTTCCTATCAGATTATCGATTCCAACAGCTGAGCTTCGCAAACCAGCAGACGGCAAAGGAAAACAGGAGAAAAGATGGACTGCGAGAAGACTTCTACGCTTTCGGATGATGTTGAACCTCCGACTTTGACCCCCTTTTATAGTAGTTTGCAGGTGCGTTTGGGCCAAGGAGAACCATCAATCTTCAACGTCGTATATCAGAATGGATGGAGGAGAAAGAACGAATCCCTGAAATCACGGAAATTAACAGAAAAAGATCAGTCAACTTACGGTTTTCACTTGAATAATTGCGGCTTCAGCAATGTTTTCGCAATGCTGTCGCAATGCGGTTTTTTTCATTCTTTTCCTTCGGTTTTCAACCCTTTTCTTTCCTATTGTGCATAAGTCCTAATTTAGCTACCTTCTTCTCATTCTCATATTTAAGCATAGGTTTAGGCTAAATGCTATCAAAAACACCTAAAAGTGTACATCTTCTTAAGCTAAATGGGTCCTAAATAAGTCACTTTCAGAGACTTAACAGCTGCTGCACTTTTCCAGCCGCTGATAACTCCATTTTGGAGCTATTAAATACGTCCTAATCATAGCTAAAGTCCGCTTTCAATTGATTAAATGTATCTCTTTTGTAGGAGAAAAGCGGCAAAGAGCTCGTGCGTCCATCGGGCATGTTCGAGCGCTTAAAGCGGCAAAGAGCTCGTGCGTCCATCGGGCATGTTCGAGCGCTTAAAGCAGAGTTTTAGCGCCCCGGGAATGCATCGGGAAGAGGGGAGTTTGTCTCGTGAAGAAACGGGCCAAAACAGCCTTGAAGAGGCATTGCATCAGCCCCAAACCCGAGAGCCAGCGTCGAGCTATAGCGTCGAGACGCTGGCTCGACGCTGGAAAAACCCGAGAGCAAGCGTCGAGTGATAGCGTCGAGACGCTAGCTCGACGCTGCCCTGGCGTCGAGACCCTGCTTGGCGTCGAGACGCTCCGGAGGAGGCGCGCGCAGGAATTTCATCGGGGCAGCGTCGCGACGCTGGCCTTGCGTCGCGACGCCAGCGCGCGCGCGCGCGGATCACTTAGGGCACAGCGTCGAGACGCTGGCCTAGCGTCTCGACGCTACGACGATTACAGCAGCTTAAGGACGATTTTTCTGCAGATTTTTGCAACATCTTCTCCAAGCTCTATCTTCTTCATCTCTCAACCGATTTGGGCGATTCTTCTTCCCTTCTTCCCCATTTTCTCTCTACTTTCCGTGGAGCTCCGCCATTGTTGGCATGCGAGCGAGCTCCACTTCCCTTTTGTAATAGATAGATGAACTCCTCCGTGGTCGTTGTTGGAGCGGGATTGACAAACCGCGCCATGAGCGGCTAAGGTAAGGGTGAACGGTTTGGGAATGGTTTAGGAGGATTTTGTTAGACGATCTGGTTTTGATAATCTGAGTTTTGATTTATGCATATTGGGTTCTGTTTATTTGCATTTGTCTACTTTGCTTAATCCAACGCGCATGTTTAATTTCGACGATTGACACTCGAGTAATTATGCATGTTGTGTATGTTAAAGAGTAGCGATGCCGTGCCTCTCACTGCTCGACTAAGTAACACAGGTAGATGAAATTAAATCGAAGTATTAAGCCGTGTAGGATAGTTGTTGATTGCATACAGCGTTTGCGGGCAATCTACTAGCAATTTGAATTCACGCTTAAATGTTCGTCGCGGTTAGCTAGTGACTGTCTAGATTTACCTTAGGGCTGATCACCTTGATGTAAGCTTAGATAACGTGTAATTAGAACTGTGTGGTCTAATTAAAATTCATGGAGTCGGCTACTTTGGGGCATCTCTGGTAGTCGTCCGCGTGTATAATGAACTGAATACCATGATTTTAGCATTAAAGGATAAACCGAATTAGTCTAACAATTGATCCCGAGACTCCCCAAACCGTGCACACGTTCTCTACATATTATTCCTTTCTTCCGTTAGCTTTCTTATTGTTTTACCTCTGCATGATTAAAACCCCCCCGTTACCAATCAATCAATTAAATCCCAATTTCACTAGTAAATTCATTCTCCTATTCCTTGGATCGACCCTGTTACCACTGGCTGCAAAGCCTTGGCAATAGGCATTATAAATTTATTTTGGCAAGCCTCGACAGCTTGAGTTTATAACGATAGTTCAAAAATATCGTTACCAAAAATTGGCGCCGTTGCCGGGGAGTAGGCAATTGTTTGAATTTATGATTGAAGTTTGAATTTGATTTATTGATGGTTGACTGAAAATTTTTTCTGTTTGTGTGTTGTATGTTTAGAGTTTTGTTTGTGTATGACCCGTTCCTCTGAGGGTAGTTTGCAGTATATTCCTGAGATTGACAGAGAGGAGCGGAGGTTACGTAGAGAAGCCCGGGAGGGGCAAGGAACGTTTGAAAGAGAAGAAGGCAATCCCTTCTTATTTGACGAGATGGCGCAAGGTGAAGCGCCACGGACGCTGAAGCAACTGGCAGCGCCAGACCTGAACCTGCAGCCCTTGTGCATTAACTACCCCGTGGTAGCAGGTAACTTTGAATTGAAATCTGGTTTAATTCACCAGTTACCTTCTTTCCATGGAAACGCAGGTGAGGACGCGAACAAGCATTTGATGGAATTCCATTGCGTCTGCGCGGGGATGAAGCCCGCAGGGGTTACGGAGGAGCAACTGAATATGAGGGCATTCCCCTTCACGCTCAAGGACAAAGCCAGAGACTGGCTGTATTACTTGCCCTCCGGATCAATCAACACGTGGCAGGATATGAAGCGGGTATTTTTGGAGAAGTACTTTCCCGCATCCTTGGCCACTACTCTGCGGAAGAGAATTTATGGGATCACCCAGGATGTAGGTGAGTCCCTGCATGAGTATTGGGAACGCTTTGGGCGCCTGTGCGCGAGTTTCCCACACCACCAGATCGCCGATCAGCTGCTCATACAGTATTTCTATGAGGGGATGACGCCCCATGACAGGCAGATGATCGACGCAGCGAGTGGAGGGGCACTGATTGACAAGACCCCAGTTGAGGCCAAGCAGCTCATTGCAAATATGGCTACCAACTCGCAGCAGTTTGGGATCAGGGGGCAAGGACAAGTGCACAGCGTGGCCCAGAGCCATGAAATGTCTGAAATGAGGGCCCAGGTGGCCGAGATAGGGAGTATGTTGAAAAAATTTGTTGGAGGACACCGCGAAGAGGCGGAGGTCAATGCAATCGGGGGATATGCTTCCAACCCAAGGAAGTATGATCCATATGCTAGCACTTATAACCCCGGTTGGCGTGACCATCCTAACTTCAGCTATGGGAACAGGGAAGGACAAAATCGCTTCCAAGGCCAGTCCCAGGATAGGCCTAATTCTTCCACCCAGGCTCAAGCTTCGAGCTCCTCCAGCTCACTTGAAGAGATGGTAAGGACCATCGTGACTAGCACCAGCCAGTTCCAGAAAGAGGCTCGCGAGGAGCTTAATTCTCATAAGGCAGAGCTGCAGAATTTGAACAAGCAGCTGACACAAATGGCGGTGTCTATTAGTAAGATCGAGAGCAAGAGCTCGGGGAAGCTTCCTTCCCAAACTACAGTTAACTCATGTGAAAATGTGAGTGCCATTCAGCTGCGCAGTGGGAAGTCACTTTCCACCAGAGCTGCGAAGGAAGCCACGGACAGCCTGAACGAGTCCGCCCCGATTGCCCTTGAGACTCAGAATGAGAAAAGAAATGAGAAGGTCAGTGTACCTGTGGATGTTGCCAAAGCACCATTCCCGAGTAGGCTTGCGAAGCCTACTTTGGAATCCGATGACGAGGAGGTCCTGCGAACCTTCCAAAAGGTGATGGTGAATATCCCGCTCCTAGAGGCAGTCAGTCAAGTGCCCAAATATGCAAAATTCTTAAGGAGCTGGTGCACTACGAAGAGAAAGTCCAGAGGGACTGAGAAAAAGAAAGAGAACGTCTCTGCCATACTCCCAGGTTCGTTGCCTGCAAAGTGCAACGATCTAGGTACCTTTACTATCCCTTGCACCATAGGTAGTAAAGTTGTTCATAATGCCATGTTAGACCTAGGAGCCTCTGTAAATGTTATGTCTTATGCATTGTATCGTGAACTGAATTTAAATGAAATGCATGAATGTAATGTTTCTGTTCAGTTGGCTAATGGGTCGAGCATTTGTCCCAGGGGGAAGGTAGAGGATGTTCTAGTTAGAGTAGGGAATATGACGTTTCCTGCTGATTTCCTTGTTTTAGATATGAAAGAAAATTTGTCGCATGCTTCGTCCTCTATGCTGTTAGGACGCCCTTTTCTTAAGACCGCTAGGGTCAAAATCGATGTGTATAAGGGCGTCGTTTCGTTAGAGTTTGATGATACTTTGCATGAGTTTTCTTTATTTGATGGGAAGTCTGCTGGAAATGTATCTGTTTGTGAGCATGATGAGAATGGGAGTCTACCCTCGCGCTTGAGGGATGATTCCCATGTCTCGGTTAAAATTTCTGATTTGAATTTGATGGATGAAACCGCTGATTTTTGCACTAACATGTCTAATATTCACGTGCCCGAGGCACGAAGAGTGCAAAACATTTTTCAGGTGGATGATGGTGGAAAAGGTGTGGCCTTGGACAAGTATGGATCGTCCCCCGCACCTACAGACTATGGATGAGTCTGTGGAGAGAATACAGTCGAGCAACCGACTTTAAAAATTCTGCGCTTCTCGGAGGCACCCGAGTGTTGAACTGTTTTTATGCTTTAGTTTAGTTTTCTTGCTTTTTAGAATTAATTTAGCTTGCTGTTTTTTTTTAAGGGGAATCGAGGAAGAGAAGACAATTTTGGGCTCTGATGCGTTCGTGCACCGCTTCCTCGCCCTCGCCAGCTTCACAAAGAGTCAGGGAAGTGTATTTCTTCTTCCCTTTTACTTCTTGTATCTGACTGATTGGCATTGAGGACAATGCCAAATTTTGAAGTTGGGGGTGGAGTAGTCCGATGGATGTGCATGTGTAGTTTGTTGAGAAGTGTTATAAAGATATTGAAGTGCTTGGGACTCTGTTTACTGTTTTCTGACTGTGATAGCCTAGGAAATGCATGTTGGGAATCTGAGCATGTTCATAATCGAGTTTTTGCATGAGTTTTGTGTTTATTAGGTTCATGTCAAAAATTTTAAAATTTTTTCTGTTGCTCCCTTGCACTCATCGCGCACTTAGCAACTTCTCCCTAGATTCCGTAAGCTTAGTTTATCGCATGCTTAGCTAATTCTCGTTGTCACCCCGAAAGGCACCCTTAGGTAGCTTGTTGCATGAGAGTTAGCAGCTAATTAATCGAGAAAGCATGTGCTTAGCCTAATGTAAAAAAAAATAGAAAAGCATGTTTAGTAGAAAAGTTCCTCTCGAGGCGCTCCTCCTTCTTATTTGCGCTTAAAAGAAGTGAGCGTTAGTCCTTAAAAACGTGAAGTTTCATGCATGAATTTGACGTGTTAGGCAACTCGAGTAGGAAAGAAAAAGAAATGAAAGGTTGGTTCAAAGAACCCAAATAAAAAAGTACAAAGTACTTTTAAAAAAAAAAAAAAGAAAAAAATGAGAAAATAATTAGGTCTCTTAATTTGTTTCTCTCTCTCGTGTAAGTCAAGTGTAGCTGTTCTTAAACGCTAGAAGTAGGGGGAAAGCGGGATGTGCGTTGCATGTTGGTTTTCCGGGTTTACGTGAGTTTAGGAGTAGTTGTCTAGCACACACACACGTTAGGGGGCAAGAGTTAATTTTTGATATGTCCTAGTTATTACATGAACAAAATGCTTCCATGATTATGCTCGTGTTTAAATTTCAATATGCATGGAGGTTTGAGTTAGAATGCATGTAATAGCGTCCTTAGAGTCAATGTCTTTGTAGTGCTTGCTCGAGGACTAGCAATGTTTAAGTTGGGGGTGTTTGATAACTCCATTTTGGAGCTATTAAATACGTCCTAATCATAGCTAAAGTCCGCTTTCAATTGATTAAATGTATCTCTTTTGTAGGAGAAAAGCGGCAAAGAGCTCGTGCGTCCATCGGGCATGTTCGAGCGCTTAAAGCGGCAAAGAGCTCGTGCGTCCATCGGGCATGTTCGAGCGCTTAAAGCAGAGTTTTAGCGCCCCGGGAATGCATCGGGAAGAGGGGAGTTTGTCTCGTGAAGAAACGGGCCAAAACAGCCTTGAAGAGGCATTGCATCAGCCCCAAACCCGAGAGCCAGCGTCGAGCTATAGCGTCGAGACGCTGGCTCGACGCTGGAAAAACCCGAGAGCAAGCGTCGAGTGATAGCGTCGAGACGCTAGCTCGACGCTGCCCTGGCGTCGAGACCCTGCTTGGCGTCGAGACGCTCCGGAGGAGGCGCGCGCAGGAATTTCATCGGGGCAGCGTCGCGACGCTGGCCTTGCGTCGCGACGCCAGCGCGCGCGCGCGCGGATCACTTAGGGCACAGCGTCGAGACGCTGGCCTAGCGTCTCGACGCTACGACGATTACAGCAGCTTAAGGACGATTTTTCTGCAGATTTTTGCAACATCTTCTCCAAGCTCTATCTTCTTCATCTCTCAACCGATTTGGGCGATTCTTCTTCCCTTCTTCCCCATTTTCTCTCTACTTTCCGTGGAGCTCCGCCATTGTTGGCATGCGAGCGAGCTCCACTTCCCTTTTGTAATAGATAGATGAACTCCTCCGTGGTCGTTGTTGGAGCGGGATTGACAAACCGCGCCATGAGCGGCTAAGGTAAGGGTGAACGGTTTGGGAATGGTTTAGGAGGATTTTGTTAGACGATCTGGTTTTGATAATCTGAGTTTTGATTTATGCATATTGGGTTCTGTTTATTTGCATTTGTCTACTTTGCTTAATCCAACGCGCATGTTTAATTTCGACGATTGACACTCGAGTAATTATGCATGTTGTGTATGTTAAAGAGTAGCGATGCCGTGCCTCTCACTGCTCGACTAAGTAACACAGGTAGATGAAATTAAATCGAAGTATTAAGCCGTGTAGGATAGTTGTTGATTGCATACAGCGTTTGCGGGCAATCTACTAGCAATTTGAATTCACGCTTAAATGTTCGTCGCGGTTAGCTAGTGACTGTCTAGATTTACCTTAGGGCTGATCACCTTGATGTAAGCTTAGATAACGTGTAATTAGAACTGTGTGGTCTAATTAAAATTCATGGAGTCGGCTACTTTGGGGCATCTCTGGTAGTCGTCCGCGTGTATAATGAACTGAATACCATGATTTTAGCATTAAAGGATAAACCGAATTAGTCTAACAATTGATCCCGAGACTCCCCAAACCGTGCACACGTTCTCTACATATTATTCCTTTCTTCCGTTAGCTTTCTTATTGTTTTACCTCTGCATGATTAAAACCCCCCCGTTACCAATCAATCAATTAAATCCCAATTTCACTAGTAAATTCATTCTCCTATTCCTTGGATCGACCCTGTTACCACTGGCTGCAAAGCCTTGGCAATAGGCATTATAAATTTATTTTGGCAAGCCTCGACAGCTTGAGTTTATAACGATAGTTCAAAAATATCGTTACCAGCCGCCAGTCTTTGTTGCTGCGATTTTCCAGCCGCCTAACCTTTCTGCTGCTGCCACGTGGGAGGTTGTTACTCCAGAATGAATGGAGATCCGTAGCTGATGGAACCTGTGGAGACTATAAAAAGAGCCAAATGAAGATGAAAAAGAAGAACTCGAAAGTGAAGAAAAATCGGCAGAAGCCTAACCCCGAAGACGAAATCCTTTCCCCCGTTTGTTGGATCGAAGAAACTAAAGCCCTTGGCGTCAATAATTCGAAAGGAAGAAGAGAGAAATTCTCTTCTGATCGAATTCCTTCCCAAGATCAGCTCTTCTTCTCCTTCATCCGAGGCAATTCACGACTTGGATTATCTTCATTAAGGAGAAGAACCTTGGTTCCTTCACTTTTCCAATAGAATTGGGAGGTAAACATGTGGGCAGAGCCTTATGTGATCTGGGAGCCAGCATCAACCTCATGCCCTTGTCACTATTCCAACAGCTTGGGATAGAAGAAGCACGACCAACAACAGTCACCTTGCAACTTGCAGACATATCCATCGCATACCCTGAAGGTAAGATTGAGGATATACTAGTCAAGGTTGACAAATTTATTTTTCTTGCAGATTTTATAATCTTGGACTACGAGGCAGACAAAGAGGTGCCAATCCTACTGGGCAGACCTTTCTTAGCCACAGGTAGGGCCCTAATTGATGTCCAAAAAGGTGAACTTACCATGTGAGTCCATGATGAAGAGGTTAAGTTCAGTGTTTTTAAAGCTTTAAGGTAGCCCTCTGATCTTGAACACTGTGCAACTGTAGATATAGTAGACTCATTAATTGAAGAGGAATTTGAGCATGAATTGTTAGTCAAGCATGCTACGGATTATGCACAAATTGATTTGAATGATTTGAATATTTCTGAATTGATGGATGTATCTGTGGATAACCCTCAGCATGTATGCATGACCAATGATCTGTCTGAAAGAACCACAACTCCTATGATGCCATCAATTGAACAACCACCTTTATTAGAACTGAAACCATTGCCTGAACACCTTAAATATGCCTATCCAGGAGAGAAAGATACCTTGCCTGTCATTATTTCGTCCAAATTAAATAAACAGCATGAAATTGCGTTAATATTGCTGCTTAAGCAACATAGAAAAGCTATTGGTTGGACGATTGCTGACATTAGGGGTATAAGTCCCTCTTATTGCATGCATAAGATATTGTTAGAAGAGGAACATACACCTAAAATAGATCACCAACGTAGGTTGAACCCCTCCATGAAAGAGGTAGTAAAAAAGGAAATTATTAAATGGCTAGATGCAGGTGTGATCTTCCCAATATCCAATAGTCAGTGGGTCAGTCCTATCCAATGTGTGCCAAAAAAGGGTGGTATGACTGTAGTAGTTAATGAAAACAATGAATTAATACCAACTCGAATTGTCACAGGATGGAGAGTATGTATGGATTATCGAAAACTTAATAAAGAAACAAAAAAAGACCATTTCCCTTTACCTTTTATCGACCAAATGCTAGATAGAATAGCTGGCCAAACCTTCTATTGCTTTTAAGATGGCTACTCAAGGTATAACCAAATCACCATAGACCCTAAGGACCAAGAGAAAACAACATTTACATGTTCATTTGGTACGTTTGCTTTTCGCAGAATGCCATTCGGCTTATGCAATGCACCAACAACATTCCAAAGATGTATGTTGGCAATCTTCTCTAACCTAGACGAGTCTATAGTAGAGATCTTTATGGATGACTTTTAAGTATTTGGTGATTCCTTTAATCACTGTCTAGCTAATCTAGGACAAGTCCTCACTAGGTGTGAAGAAACCAATCTAGTGTTGAATTGGGAAAAATGCCACTTCATGGTGGAAGAAGGCATAGTGTTAGGACATAGAGTGTCCAAAGCAGAAATAGAGGTCGATAGGGCCAAAATAGAAGTCATTGAGAAGTTAGTTGAACCTAAGAATGCCAAAGCCATAAGAAGTTTCTTAGGACATGCAGGGTTTTATAGGAGATTCATAAAAAACTTTTCAAAAATCTCTAAACCCCTATGTGAGCTTCTAGAGCTGAATAAAACATTTATCTTTTCAAATGAATGTTTAATAGCATGGACCAAGCTTAAGAATGCCTTAGTCAAAGCACCAATCATAGTCGGGCCAAATTGGGATATGCCTTTTGAAATAATGTGCGATGCAAGTGACTATGCAATTGGAGCTATGCTTGGCCAAAAGAGAGACAAATTAACACATCCTATATATTATGCGAGTAAAACTTTGAATGAAGCTCAAAGCAACTACACTACCACAAAAAAAGAGATGTTAGAAGTAGTGTTTGCATGTGAGAAATTCAGGCCATATATGGTAGGAAATAAAACAATTGTTTATACTAATCATTCTGCAATAAAGTACTTAATGAGGAAGGCTGATGCCAAGCCTCGTCTAATTAGATGGGTGCTACTATTGCAGGAGTTTGATTTGGAAATCAGAGACAAAAAAGGATCTGAAAATGTGTTACCAGAATTCAGCAAGGGGCAGGATAAGAAGAAGTTCTTAAATGAGGCTAGGAAGTACATTTGGGATGATCCAACCCTCTACAGAAGCTGTGCGGATGGATTGCTAAGAAAATGTGTGTCAGCTGCTGAATCAAGGTCAATCCTGGAGCATTGCCATACAACCCCGTATGGAGGACACTTTGGTGGGCAAAGAGCTGCTGCAAAGGTATTTCAGAGTGCCTACTTTTAGCCAACAATCTTCAAGGATGCACATGACTAAGCACACAATTGCAATGAATGCCAACGATCAGGTAACCTCAGTAGGAAGGATGAGATGCCTCTAACATACATCTTAGAGTTAGAACTCTTTGATGTATGGGGTATTGACTTCATGGGTCCATTCCCACCATCTGCTGGTAATCTTTACATTCTAGTAGCTGTAGACTATGTCTCAAAATGGGTTGAGGCAATTGCATGTCCTTTAAATGATGCTAAAACAGTTGTTAAATTTCTAAATAGACATATCTTTACACGCTTTGGCACACCACGGGCCATCATAAGTGATGAAGGAACACACTTCATAAACCAAGTCATAGAAAAGGTGTTAGCTAAGTATAATGTTAGGAATAGGGTGACAACACCCTATCATCCCCATTCAAATGGGCAAGCTGAAATTTCTAATAGAGAGATCAAAAGTATATTTGAAAAAGTTGTAAAACCAAATAGAAATGATTGGTCTTTTAAATTAGATGATGCACTATGGGCTTATAGAACTGCATATAAAACACCTTTAGTAATGTCTCCTTATAGGTTAGTATATGGAAAAACATGTCATCTCCCCCTTGAATTAGAAAACAAAGCTTTTTGGGCTTTAAAAGAGTTAAATTTTTGCGTGACCGATGCGGGAACATTGCGGTCTCTGCAATTGCATGAATTAGATGAACTAAGACACATGTCATACGAGAATGCTAAAATGTATAAGGAAAAAACTAAAATTTGGCATGATAGTAGACTCAGGATAAAGGATTTTAAAAAGGGCCAACATGTGTTGTTATTTAATTCATGATTGAAGTTGTTTCCTGGCAAACTTAAGTCTCGTTGGTCTGGTCCATTTGTAATTACTAATGTGTTTGTTCATGGTGCAATCGAGATCCAAAATATGGAACAAGGCCAGCCGTTCATGGTGAATGGTGCTAGGCTGAAGCACTACTATGAGGAAGGGGATGTGAGAACACTCTCGGCATTCCTCTTGTCCGAAGCTTGAAAGTCAAGCAAAAGAAGATGAGCAAGGGCATTTATTGGAATTATCCTTGTGCTCAAATGTGAAGGAATACGAAATAATTTTTTTTAGTTACTATTTTTTTTTCTATTAAAGTGTTTTTAATTTTTCTGAAACTAATTAAGTTTATTTTAATGTTGATTAGAAGTTTGATCATTGGATATCCTAACGGAAAAATGGATCAATCAAGAGGTTAAGAGAAGATGAAGGAAGAATCTGGGAAAATTAAAGATTTGGTTTGTTAAGATCTTGCGGCAGACGACAATTAAGGAATAAATCCCAACGGTAATATTTCAAAGACTTTTATGAGATTAGAGGCATTGTGGAAACATTGCGGAGGCCGCAAAGGCATAGCCTTTATTTTTGCAAAACCGTTATGAATAAGAAAGCCTGCAGCTCATTCCCAATTCACAATTCGCAAAACCCTCGAACTCTCAACCGAATCTCTTCTTCCTTCTTCCTGAAACTTTTCGTTTCTTCATCTCCAAGAAAATGGTTTCAACCCGAGCAAAAGAGAGTCTGACCCCTACGAAGCCATCCCCCACGACAGAAGACACTGCCATGGTTGGAGATGCACTGATCTCCCTAGCAGCTGCTGAGGCTGCAAACACAGCTGAACCAAGAAAGATCCTTGCAAAGAGGAAAAAGAAGGTCACGGCTGGACGGGATCCTAGAACCAAGGGCAGAGCATCCACGAGTGAGGAAAGCCTCACAAGTAGCAGACCATCGTTCGAGACCTCCATGCAAAGTCTTGGCTCCACACAACAACCATCGGAACCTGAGGTCTCCCCCGTGGAACAGCCAGATTCTGAATCCACCCCAATTGGTGATGCTAAAGAAGGAGAGGAAGTAGTCTCTCCCATCAGGGATGACAGTCCTGACAGCTCTGTTGAGAAAGAATTGGGGAGAAGTAATTCGATGGATGAAACGTTGGATGAGTGTATCAAGCGAGTAGCTGCCGAGGTGGTGGCTGTGTTGGAAAAACAAGCTGAATCGGTGCCGAAGCAGAGGGCCCCTGTGATCATAAAGGCAAAGAGGCTGAAGGCCTCAAAGAAAGCTAAAACAAGAAAGGCCGAATCCGAACCCCCTGCCAAGAAAATGAAGATAGAGGCTGTTGAGGCAGCCAAAGCTAAGGCTAAGGGGAAAGGGAAGATGTTCCAAGAAGACGAACCTCCAGCTGAGAGGTATGTGTCCAAAGATGCAGAGGCTAGAGGTATGGATTTAATGAAAAGAGACCTCCTCCACGAAAGAGGATTTCTGGATTCTCCTACGGACCTGCCGCAATTCTTGCGCGTAGGCATCGCAAACCATGGCTGGGAGGAGTTATGTAGGCCACCAATTCAGGCCTACTCTGATGTGGTCTATGACTTCTACGCCAACCTCACTCAGCCCGAAGGATGTTATTCTGTGGTCAGAGGTGTTGAGGTAGACTTCTCTACCGAGGCGATCAACGAGATGTATGCTCTCAAAGAGCATAAGCATTCTGAGTATTCAAAGATCATGGCCACACCTTCTGAGGCAGTCTTGGAGAAAGCATTGAGTATGATAGGCAAACCTGAGGCAGCGTGGGCAGTCTCTAAACAGGGGAAGCACACATTGATGAGTGCAGCCCTTAAAGACAAGGCAGCAATTTGGTTCTCCTTGATTCGGAGAAGAATATCTCCTGTAACGCACGAGACGACCATCAATCAGGGGAGGTCCTTGCTGGTTTATGCAATTATGAAGGGACTCACTATTGATGTGGGTGAAATCGTAGCAACCTCAATCATTGAGTGTTCAAAGAAAGGGAAGGGAAGACTCTTCTTCCCCAATACCATCACCAAACTGTGCCTTCGCGCAGGGGTGGCAGTGACTAAGGAGGAGAAGAAGTTGGCCTATGCAGGCCACCTTGAGCTGGATGGACTTCCAAAGAAAACTGCCTAGTGATTTGAAAATGAGGAGGGGCAACATGGAGATTGAGCTGGATGGACTTCCAGCTGCGCAATCTATGACCATGGCCTGCTTGATGGACATCCAAAGAAAACTAGCCCAATGGGCTGAGTATTCTCAAGCCAGGGACAGGGAATTAGCTGAGCACCTGCGGTGCAAACTCCCTTCTTTCCCTGCTGAATTGATGAGCCCCTGGATGCCTCCGAATGTCGAGAAGAGTGATGAAGAAGAAAGAGATGAATGACTGAATGCCATGGTCTGACGGCATTCGAGGGAGTATTTCTTATCTCCCTCAACCCTGCTTTTCTGTAACCTGTTACCCCCCCCCCCCCCCCCCCAATATCAAAATGCTGTTTGTTTTTAATTTCAGTAGAATAGCTTAGTTAGAGTAGCATAGATTAGTTTAGAATTAGCTTAGGATAGTTAGTTCTGTGCTGTTTGTTTTAAATTTTCACATGCCCTATGGGCCACGAATAGAAATTGCATATTAGGAGCTTTGATCACTGTTAAATCTGCTCTGTTATTGTCATTGCGTACACCGCAAAGTTTTTTTTTTTTCAAGCATGCTGTTATGTGAGTTATGACTTCCTGCTAGTATGTTCTGTCTTTAACTCTAAATACTTAACTCCATTGGTGATGTCTCTGTGTGGTCTGTCTATTGAGTATGCTGGATGAGTGTCGAGTACACTCTTCTTAGGTTTAAATAGCTTCATAAAATGATAAGCATGTGCCTCTGTTAGACCTTACCATTTTTTTTTAATAAATTTCTACTGATGTGTTACCTGGACTACGAGAGCCATTCCATCCCTAGGATATTTCGATTATGTCTATGTTTACCTTAGACTAGATGTTTCTAAGACAAGTTTGGGGGTGGGCCACTGTTATGTCTCCAAAAGTGACTTATTTAGGACTTATTTAGCTTAGAAAGATGCACACTCTTAGGTGTTTTTGATAGGATTTAGCTTAAACCTATGCTTATTTGTGAGAATTAAAAGAAGGTAGCTAAATTAGAACTTGTGTGCAAAAGGAAAGAAAAGGATTTAAAACCGAAGTAAAAGAATGAAAAAACTACATTGCGACAGCATTGTGGAAACATTGCTGAAACCGCAATGTTTCAAGTGAAAACCGTAAGTTGACTGATCTTTTTTTGTTAATTTCCGTTATTTCAGGGATTCGTTCTTTCTCCTCCATCCATTCTGAAGTACGACGTTGAAGATTGATGGTTCTCCTTGGCCCAAATGTGCCTGCAGATTGCTATAAAAGGGGGTCAAAGTCGAGGGTTCAATCATCATCCGAAAGCGTAGAAGTCTTCTCGCAGCTCCATCCTTTCTCCTGTTTCCCTTGGCCGTCTGTTGGTTTGTGAAGCTCAGCTGTTGGAATCGATAATCTGTTAGGAAGGAGAGGAGATTTATCTTCTCTCTCGATTGGATTCATCCAAGCAAGGCTGATCTCTCTCATCCTTCAGCCGAGGCAGTTGCGACGAGGCGTTCAAGCTCACTTACCTGCTTTCTGTCTTTATTTCCATTTTCCAGCTTTGTATTGTTGTGGTTTCTTGTCTAGTAGCTAGATCAGTTCATTTCGTTGTGTTCTGTCTTCTGTTATTCATTTTAAGTTGCTCTTCTGTTCATTCAAACAATCAAGTAATTAAAGCATAGTTCTTCATTTCTCAATTTCCTATCTTCGCAACTCACTGTCTTACCTTGCTGTTTTCAGTTTACTTCTCTTCTAAGCATGTCTGTTTTCTCTCTCCTTTCTGTTCTCCCTATATCCATGAGTAACTAAGTCACATAGGGGCATGCTAATGACAATACTATAGGCTAAAAAACGTGAACCAAGCATGTAGGATAGCTCTCGAAGCATTGATTGTATGTAAGCTTCATCCCACGGGCAATTTCGATTGGCCATCCATTTTGTCCAAAGAACTCCTAACCTCTGGAAGGAGTAAGAGTTCAGAGTCATACACTCATGCTAGCCTTTCAAGGTAGCCAGAAAACGACCTAGGAATAGGCGTTTTCCTAGTACAAACCATAACTTTCTGCTTTAACAAGATGCTTAAGACCTTACTTGGACATGAGTAAACTAAAGAATCTAATGCATGGAATCGGACGATACATGAGA
This sequence comes from Herpetospermum pedunculosum, assembly GCA_028017165.1. Taxonomy (NCBI): domain Eukaryota; kingdom Viridiplantae; phylum Streptophyta; class Magnoliopsida; order Cucurbitales; family Cucurbitaceae; genus Herpetospermum; species Herpetospermum pedunculosum. The sequence goes on from CM051529.1 coordinate 48,560,002, forward strand.
TTGAGTGAGTTTGATGCATAGAGAGTTGATCCAATGCTTGAGAATCGTGTGAAAATGCCTATAGAGGAGTCGTTAGTAGCCCTTGTTTCTCCACTTTACACACTTTCGCTGTTAGGAAAATTGCGGTAGAATTGTTGTTTCCGCAATTCTGCTAAGTTCACAATTCTGTTTAGCTGTTTTCTTCTCCATTTATTAATCTCGTCTATTTTCATTTGAGTCTAGCTTTGACTTGCACTTGTTTATGTTGCTACCCTCTACGTATTCAGTAGGAAATAGACAATTTAAAACCAATTTGACCCCATCAAATCCACCCCTTCTTTCTTAACTCTACACTTCACTAGTAGCTTATAATAAATCTCTGTGGGAAAACGAATGAAAAAATACTTACTACTTGCTATAGGATCATGTATGCTTGCATGTTCTGAGTGCTCTCTCTATCTTATTGCTTATTTATTTTAACACATTGAGCACGCAACAAGTTTTTGGCGCCACTGCCGGGGATTTATTTAAGTGAAAACGAAGTTTGTTAAGTTTGAAACACCAAGTTTATTGCCTATTGAAGCTGATCTGTTTCATTTCTTTTGCAGGTACTATTGGGTTAGTTTATGAGTGAGCCTTCAAGTAGTGATCTAGAGTTCAATCCTGAGCCTGAGAGATTACTTAGGGCCAGAAATAGAGCCAAGAAACGTCTCTTTAACCAACCCTCTTTACCTCAAGTAATTGCGGGAACCGCAATTCCTCCGCAATTGTCTCAAGAAGAAATGGATGGAATAGTTCCAAATCCGGTGCCTGTCACTCGCAATCCCATCGAAATAGCGAATGACAAGGATAGCGCCATACTCTCTTACCTAGTACCTATGCCTGGGGAGCTGAACCCCAGCATAATCCGTCCTGAAATCACTGCCAACTCATTCGAGTTAAAGCCAGTGATGTTCCAAATGTTGTCCACTGTGGGACAATTCTTTGGAGTGGAAAATGAGGATCCCCACAACCATCTTAGAAACTTCTTAGGAGTCAGTGATACCTTCATCATCCCTGGAGTTTCCCAAGAAGCCTTGAGGCTATACCTTTTCCCTTACTCTTTGAGGGACAAAGCCAAAACATGGTTGAACTCATTACCCTCTGGATCTGTCCGCAATTGGACAGACTTAGCAGAAAAATTCTTAGTCAAATACTTTCCACCTGATAGGAATTCTACCTTTCGTGATGACATAATCAAGTTCAAACAGGCTGACACTGAGTCTCTTCACGAAGCTTGGACAAGGTTTAAAGATCTTCTTCTTAAATGTCCACACCATGGCATCCCATGGTGTATCCAAATAGAGGTCTTTTTCAAAGGATGCAACCCCAGCACTAGACAAGTCTTAAATTCATCTGCTGGAGGTTTCATGTTGTCCAAGAGTTACAACGAGGCCTATGAGATCTTGGAAAAGATCTCAGCATCTCACTGTAGGTGGTCAGATGATCCAGTTGAGCCAACTAGAGCTCAAGACAAGGATGATCTAAGTGCAATGAGCAGCCAAATAAATGCCCTGACCAACCTATTAAGCAAATGGCTCAGGCCAATCTCCAAACAAGTGTCAACACCGCCACAGCCATGTCAATGGGCACCCAACCAAGTCAAGGTGAGACACTTATCTGTGGATTCTGTGGGGAAGGGCACCTGTATGAATACTGCCCTGGGAATCCAGCCTCAGTCTGCTATATTGGAAGCCAGCAGCAGCCTAGGAACAACCCCTATTCTAATACTTACAATCCTGGTTGGAGGAACCACCCAAACCTGTCATGGGGTGGCCAACAAAATGCTAACCAAGCTCCTAACCAACCAAGACCGAGTGGAACACCTGGTTTCACTCCCCAACATAACCAATCCATGTATCAAAAACCGTACAACCAACCTGTAGGATCTTCTGTAGAAAACTTACTTAAGGAATACATAGCCAAGAATGATGCCACTCTACAGAGCCAGCAAACTACTCTTAGGAGCCTAGAGAACCAAATAGGGCAACTAGCCAATGAAATCAAAAGTAGGCCCCAAGGTAGACTCCCTGCTGACACTGAAGTGCCAAGGAGAGATGGTAAAGAACAAGTTCAAGCAATTGAACTTAGAAGTGGTAGACCATTGGTAAGCAACACCAAGGACACACCAAAGAGAGTAGAGAACACTGAGTCTAGTGCTCCACTGGAGTCTCTGCCAAACAAAGGTCCACCACCAACAAGCACATCAGGAGCAAGGCTGGAGCCAATCATAGAGGAGATAGAAGAAATTCCAAGGCCTCCACCTATCCTGAGGCGACCTGAAGTGCCTGCATATGTGCCACCACCTCCATTTCGTAGAAGGCTAAAGAAAAAACAAGAACAGGAAGTGCACTTTAATAAATTTCTAGAAATTCTTAAGCAAGTGCATGTTAATATTCCTTTTGTAGAGGTTTTACAGTCTATGCCTTCTTATGTAAAGTTTTTGAAGGATATTATAACTAACAAGAGAATAATTGGTGAGTTTGAAACAGTCAATCTCACTGAGGAGTGCAGTGCTATACTCCAAAACAAGCTACCCAAGAAGGAGAAGGATCCTGGTTCCTTCACCTTACCTGTAGAGCTAGGAGGCAAGCACGTGGGCAGAGCTCTTTGTGACCTGGGAGCCAGCATAAACCTCATGCCCCTATCACTATTCCGCCAGCTAGGAATAGGAGAAGCACGTCCAACCACTGTCACTTTACAACTAGCAGACAGATCCATTGCATACCCTGAAGGTAAGATTGAGGATATTCTAGTAAAGGTTGACAAGTTTATTTTCCTTGTAGATTTCATTATCCTGGATTATGAAGCAGACAAGGAGGTCCCCATCCTGTTAGGCAGACCATTTCTAGCCACAGGTAGGGCACTAATAGATGTCCAAAAAGGTGAGCTCACTATGAGGGTTCATGATGAAGAGGTGAAATTTAGTGTTTATAAAGCCTTAAGGTACCCCTCTGACTCTGAATCTTGTGCTAGCATGGACATTGTTGATTCACTAATGGAAGAACAATTGGAGCATGAATTGTTGACTAAGCATGCTAATAACTATGTAGGATTAGAATTAACTGACTTAAACATAGCTGAGATAATGGACATACCTGTAAATAACCCTCAGCATGTTTGTATGAATATTGACTTAACTGAAAAATCTGTGAATCCATTAAAACCATCCATTGAGCATCCACCTGTCTTAGAATTAAAACCTCTCCCCACTCACCTCAAGTATGCATATCTAGGAAGTAATGATACTTTGCTTGTGATCATTTCTTCTAAATTAAGTGAAAAGCATGAGGTTGAATTGATTCTATTACTTAAGCAACATAGGAAGGCTATTGCATGGACTATTGCTGATATTAGAGGCATTAGCCCTTCTTATTGCATGCATAAGATTATACTAGAGGAAGAGCATACACCTAGAGTAGATCACCAACGTAGGCTGAATCCCTCTATGAAAGAGGTAGTTAAGAAAGAAATAATAAAATGGTTAGATGTTGGTGTGATCTTCCCCATAGCTAGTAGTCAGTGGGTGAGCCCTATACAATGTGTACCTAAGAAGGGGGGGATGACTGTGGTAGTCAATGAGAACAACGAACTGATTCCAACAAGGACTATCACAGGATGGAGAGTTTGCATGGATTATAGGAAACTAAATAAAGAGACCAAAAAAGACCATTTCCCTCTACCATTCATCGACCAGATGCTAGATAGGATAGCTGGTAGAGCCTACTACTGTTTCTTAGACGGTTATTCAGGGTATAACCAGATTACTATAGACCCTAAGGACCAAGAGAAGACTACCTTCACTTGCCCTTTTGGAACTTTTGCCTTTCGCAGAATGCCTTTTGGCTTATGCAATGCACCGGCAACTTTCCAAAGATGCATGTTGGCAATCTTCTCTGATTTGGATGAGTCCATGATAGAGATATTCATGGATGATTTCTCAGTCTTTGGGGATTCATTTACAAACTGTCTAGAGAACCTAGGACAAGTCCTGGCTAGGTGTGAGGAGACCAACCTAGTCCTAAATTGGGAAAAGTGCCATTTCATGGTGGATGAGGGGATTGTCTTAGGTCATAGAGTGTCGAGGGCAGGTGTAGAAGTTGACAGGGCAAAAATTGAAATAATAGAGAAATTGGTAGAACCCCAAAATGTCAAGGCCATTAGAAGTTTCTTAGGGCATGCTGGTTTCTATAGAAGGTTCATTAAGGCCTTTTCTAAGATCTCCAAGCCTCTATGTGAGCTTCTAGAGCTAAACAAACCATTCATTCTCTGAAGAGTGTGTCCTAGCTTGGAAAACCCTTAAGAGAGCACTAGTCACAGCGCCTATTATAGTAGGGCCAAATTGGGATCTCCCATTTGAGATGTTATGTGATGTTAGTGACTATGCTGTAGGGGTTATGTTAGGACAGAAGATTGACAAGTTAACACACCCTGTCTATTATGCTAGTAAGACACTTAATGAGGCACAATACAACTACACAACCACTGAGAAAGAAATGCTAGCTGTAGTGTTTGCTTGTGAGAAATTTAGGAACTATATTGTAGGTACTAGGACAATCGTGTACACTGACCATTCTGCTTTAAAGTACCTTATGAGGAAGGCTGATGCTAAGCCTAGGTTGATTAGGTGGGTACTGCTGCTGCAAGAGTTTGATCTAGACATTAGAGATAAGAAAGGAAGTGAAAATGTGGTTGCAGATCATCTTTCTAGATTGCAGCATAATTGCGAAAAAATTGCGGAACCCGCAATTTCTGATGCTTTTATTGATGAACATGTCTTTGTATTGACTCATCGTGATAACGATGAGGAACCTTGGTTTGCTGACATTGCTAACTTCCTTGCATCACAGGTACTACCAACTTTCAAGGGAAGCCAAGAGAAGAAGAGGTTCCTTCATGAGGCAAGGAAATTCATATGGGATGATCCCACCCTTTACAAAACATGTGCTGACGGCTTGCTAAGGAAGTGTGTTTCAGCTGCTGAGGCGAAGTCTGTGCTGCAGCACTGCCACACAGCTCCTTATGGTGGACACTTTGGTGGCCAAAGAACAGCTGCAAAGGTATTTCAGAGTGGCTACTATTGGCCAACGATCTTCAAGGATGCACACAACTATGCACACAGCTGTGATGAATGCCAAAGGACAGGTAACCTTAGTCGCAAGGATGAAATGCCTCTCACTTACATCTTAGAGTTGGAACTCTTTGATGTGTGGGGCATTGACTTCATGGGACCATTTCCCCCATCATCAGGTAACCTTTACATATTAGTGGCAGTAGACTATGTATCCAAGTGGGTAGAGGCCATAGCATGTCCCAATAATGATGCCAAAACAGTAATAAAATTCTTGCATAGGCACATTTTTACTAGGTTTGGAACACCTCGTGCTATCATTAGTGATGAGGGGACACATTTCATTAATAAGGCTATGGAGAGAGTGTTGGCTAAGTATAACATTAGACATAGAGTAGCCACCCCCTATCACCAACACTCGAATGGTCAGGCTGAAATTTCAAATAGGGAGATTAAGAACATCCTAGAAAAAGTGGTCAAACCTAATAGAAAGGACTGGTCATTTAAACTCGAGGATGCACTTTGGGCGTATAGGACTGCATATAAGACACCCCTAGGTATGTCGCCTTACAGACTTGTGTATGGTAAAGCTTGTCATCTTCCATTTGAGTTAGAAATTAAGGCATTTTGGGCACTAAAAGAGTTGAATTATTGCGTGACCGATGCGGGAACGTTGCGGTCTTTGCAATTACATGAGCTTGATGAGCTTAGGCATATGTCTTATGAAAATGCCAAAATGTATAAGGAAAAGACCAAGATTTGGCACGACAGTAGACTTAGGATTAAAGACTTCAAGAAAGGCCAACTTGTCTTATTGTTTAACTCACGATTGAAATTATTTCCAGGCAAACTTAAGTCTAGATGGTCAGGTCCTTTTGTAATTACTAATGTGTTTGTTCATGGTGCCATCGAGATAAAGAACCTGCAGCAAGGACAACCATTCATGGTTAATGGTGCAAGATTGAAGCACTACTATGAGGAAGGGGATGTGAAGACTCTCTCGGCCTTCCTCTTGACTGAAGCGTGAAATCAAGAACGAGAGAGGACGAGTGATTGCTGTGCTCGTCAATATGAGGCTCATGCCTTAGTTCATTTTTTGCGATTTTCCGGTTATCGTTTGTGTATATGTTTGTATGATTTTAATTACGAATTTGATGTTGATTGTATTTCTTTTTGTAGGGAATCAATAGAGGGAATCAAGGAGATTAAATCCAGCCAAAAAGATCAAAAAGATATTGGGCCAAATCAAAGATACGGTTGAGCAAAGATTGACATTTAAATGCAGAAAATCTCCAACGGTCACTAGAATTGCGCTGGATTTGCAGAATCCGCAAAAAAATAGCCGTTGGGATTTTTTGGGTTTCTTTATATCCGTTAGAAGGCGCGTTGATCCGCACGATTCCCCCATTATCTGAACTCCAAGAAAGCTGCTTTTCTCTTCATCTGTGATTCCTCTCTCCAAATCTCCACAATTCAACAATGGTGCTAACAAGAGCCGAACGATCTGCGTCCAAGAAAAGGGCTGATGAAGCTGAAACGGCTGCGAGGGAAGCACTTCTTGCCCTTGCAGACGCTGATGCTGCGCGAACTGAACGACTGCCCAAACTTCCGATCCGCAAGAAGAAGTGGAAGGTCGTCACAGAGATACCTGCTGGACCCTCTGAACCAGCAGGCACACCCAAGAAGCGCAAATGGAGTATGGCTGTGGCCGAAGAAGAAAGCAAGAAGACCCCCTCTGTGGGGAGTCAAGAACGAGGCCAGCCATCCCACGAGACAGCCGAGCGCAGCCCTTCACCATCTCCACCAGTTCAAAGCCCTGAGCTCGCCTCATCGCCGCCAGCGCAGAGCCCTGAGCTGCCTTCATCACCGCAGAGTTCTGCACAGACCCCTACAGCAGCACAAAGCACCACCCCGTCGCCCACTTCTCCACGGCCTGACCCTGAATTCCCATATGGGGAGTACCAAGAATCAACGCAGGGCAGTGGGGGGGCTGAGGAAGAAGAGGTCTTCTCTCCGTTGAGGGAAGTCAGCCCTGAGAGTCCTGCGCAGAAGGATGATTCTATGGAAGAAACACTGGGGGCTTGCCTCCATGCGATCACAACCAAGGCGAGGCTGAAGAAGAAGAAGGCTGCCAAGATTGTCAAGGCCAAACGGTCCAAGAAATCAAAGAAAAAGAAAGCCAAGAGGGCGTTTGCATCAGAGGAGAAGAGTGCTGAGCCATCGCTCAAGAAGCTCAAGATTGAGGCTGCTGGGGTCAGCCAAACCAAAAGACAAAAGGAAGGCCAAGCTTTACCCTTAAGATGAGCCTCAGTCAGTGAGGTACGTGTCTTCTGACGCTGAGTCTAGAGGCATGGAGCTGAGGAAACGAGAGCTGCTGCACGAGAAGGGCTTCCTCGACAGACCTGCTGACCTGCCGCAATTCTTGCGCGCAGGAATTACGAATCACGGCTGGGAGGAGTTGTGCAGACCACCCAATCCAGCTTACACAAGCATGGTGTATGACTTCTACGCCAACCTGAGGAATTCTGAGGAGGGGTTGTCTGTGGTCAGGGGAGTAGAAGTGGACTTCTCAGCAAAAGCCATCAACGAAGCCTATGGCCTCAAGGGCCAAAAACATACTGACTATGCGAGGATTGTTGATGAGCCTACTGAAGCCGTACTGGAAGAGGCCATTCGGACCATTGGCCAGCCTGAAGCATCCTGGACCGTGTCACGCAATGGGAGGCACACTCTCATGAGTGCCAACCTCACAGCTAAGGCGGCTGTATGATTTTCTTTCGTGAGAAGGAAACTATTCCCAGTGACTCATGAGACCACCATCAACCAGAGCAGGTCGCTGCTGGTTTATGCAATCATGCGAGGTCTCACGATCAATGTGGGTGAAGTCATGTCAGCCGCCATTGCTGACTGCGCCAAGAAGGGTAAGGGTCCATTGTTCTTCCCTAATACTATTACTAAACTATGCTTGCGTGCAGGAGTCCCCATTTAGCGGATGGAACAGCAGATGGCTTCCACAGGCCACTTGGAGCTGCCTACAGGCTTGAGGCTGAAAAGGAAGGGGAACATGGAGTTCGAGCTGGATAGATTGGCTGCTGCTCAGTCATTATCCATGGCTGCTGCTCAGTCATTATCCATGGCGTGCCTGCTGCATCTTCCCTGACTTTCCCACGAATCTACTGTCTCCATGGGTGCCCCCACGACCACGAGGGACTGATGATGAGGATGAAGACATCTGAGTGCTGGTTTGAATTGCACTAGAGGGAGTATTGCTGTTCCCTTAGAATAAACAAGAAAAAAAATAAATCAAACTGCTTTTTGTGAACCATGTGAATTATGCTGTTTTTAGTTAATATTTTGATCTGTTTTAGTTGCTTAGTTTTAAGTTTTTAAATTGTTTAGTGTAGTCTGATGATAGCTGAATAGGTAGGTTAGTTTGGTTTTATTTTTGTAGAGCTTCAGTGACGGGAAAAAAGCATGCTTAGGGGCCTGAATCACTGTTATATCTGCCCTGGTTTTTTTTTGCGAAATAATTGCGGAAACCGCAATTTTTATTACTGAATGCATGTTTGGACTGTCTGTTTAGCTAGGCTGTGATCTGTTAAATTCTATCTTTTGCTGCTATCATGCCTACCTTGTATAGCTTATCTTCAAGCATGCTGGATGAGTGTCATAGGACACCCTTTGAACATTTAAATTAACCTCTAAAAAGCTCAGCATGCATAGCTTTAAGTCCTTACCTGTCTGTTTTTTTCAAATGTCTGCTGCTGTGATATTTACTTTTAGAATGTTCTGCCTATGCCTAGGACTTTTAGATTCTCTTTGTTTTACCTTAGACTAGATGCTTCTAGGACAGTTTGGGGGTGTGCCACCTCAGACACTCATTGGGGACAATGAGTAGTTTTAGTTTGGGGGAGGCCACCCTAGGCCTAGGAACATTCCTCTCTCCCTTAAAAGCATAAGCATTCTTCTTCTCCTTGACAAAAATGATGAACTGAAAAAAAAAATGAAAAATAGAATAAAGAGGGGAGTCTCTCTTAGGTTGCTAAGTAATCAGTGCCAAGTGTGTAACCCACAAGTGGCATTGCATCAAAAGCCAACCAAAGGATAGGCACCACCTAAGTAAGAAAAAAGGAAAAGAGTAGGGAAGAAGAATGTATACCTAGGAGTTGCAGCTTTGTGGCTTAGATGTCCTGATAAAAAGAACTCTGATTCTCAATTAGCTGAGCACAAAGTTGTAGCTTGTAGGGTTGTTTAGGGAGATGAATGTATGTCCAATGTAGTGATGCCAGGGTTTAGGTTGTTCTCTTAAAGCACTACTGTCACTGTTAATACTAAGACTAGCATGACTCTAAGGAATCCTAGGTAGCTCATAAGTAAAAACTAGAAGCATGTACGGAGTCTGGGGTAAAGCTAGGTAGAATTTGAAACCTTAGGGATAGTGGCATGATATGACAAAAGCAAGTAGATCAGTTGTAGGGAGTTAATGAAAACAGTAGGAGTATTAGGCAGGCGAAGTCAGAAGAAGCTAGATAAGAGGATAGTTCTGAACTTAGAAGTGTGTCACAGGACAGCGCTGCTATAGATAGGGATATAGGGGAGTCATAAGAGGTTAAAGAAGATGAAACAGCAGCCTAAGTAGTCCTTAGATTGCTTGAGGACAAGCAAAACCTTAAGTTTGGGGGTGTGTTATGTCTCCAAAAGTGACTTATTTAGGACTTATTTAGCTTAGAAAGATGCACACTCTTAGGTGTTTTTGATAGGATTTAGCTTAAACCTATGCTTATGTGTGAGAATTAAAAGAAGGTAGCTAAATTAGGACTTGTGTGCAAAAGGAAAGAAAAGGATTTAAAACCGAAGTAAAAGAATGAAAAAACTACATTGCGACAGCATTGCGGAAACATTGCTGAAACCGCAATGTTTCAAGTGAAAACCGTAAGTTGACTGATCTTTTTCTGTTAATTTCCGTTATTTCAGGGATTCGTTCTTTCTCCTCCATCCATTATGAAGTACGACGTTGAAGATTGATGGTTCTCCTTGGCCCAAATGTGCCTGCAGATTGCTATAAAAGGGGGTCAAAGTCGAGGGTTCAATCATCATCCGAAAGCGTAGAAGTCTTCTCGCAGCTCCATCCTTTCTCCTGTTTCCCTTGGCCGTCTGTTGGTTTGCGAAGCTCAGCTGTTGGAATCGATAATCTGATAGGAAGGAGAGGAGATTTATCTTCTCTCTCGATTGGATTCATCCAAGCAAGGCTGATCTCTCTCATCCTTCAGCCGAGGCAGTTGCGACGAGGCGTTCAAGCTCACTTACCTGCTTTCTGTCTTTATTTCCATTTTCCAGCTTTGTATTGTTGTGGTTTCTTGTCTAGTAGCTAGATCAGTTCATTTCGTTGTGTTCTGTCTTCTGTTATTCATTTTAAGTTGCTCTTCTGTTCATTCAAACAATCAAGTAATTAAAGCATAGTTCTTCATTTCTCAATTTCCTATATTCGCCACTCACTGTCTTACCTTGCTGTTTTCAGTTTACTTCTCTTCTAAGCATGTCTGTTTTCTCTCTCCTTTCTGTTCTCCCTATATCCATGAGTAACTAAGTCACATAGGGGCATGCTAATGACAATACTATAGGCTAAAAAACGTGAACCAAGCATGTAGGATAGCTCTCGAAGCATTGATTGTATGTAAGCTTCATCCCACGGGCAATTTCGATTGGCCATCCATTTTGTCGAAAGAACTCCTAACCTCTGGAAGGAGTAAGAGTTCAGAGTCATACACTCATGCTAGCCTTTCAAGGTAGCCAGAAAACGACCTAGGAATAGGCGTTTTCCTAGTACAAACCATAACTTCCTGCTTTAACAAGATGCTTAAGACCTTACTTGGACATGAGTAAACTAAAGAATCTAATGCATGGAATCGGACGATACATGAGATTGAGTGAGTTTGATGCATAGAGAGTTGATCCAATGCTTGAGAATCGTGTGAAAATGCCTATAGAGGAGTCGTTAGTAGCCCTTGTTTCTCCACTTTACACACTTTCGCTGTTAGGAAAATTGCGGTAGAATTGCTGTTTCCGCAATTCTGCTAAGTTCACAATTCTGTTTAGCTGTTTTCTTCTCCATTTATTAATCTCGTCTATTTTCATTTGAGTTTAGCTTTGACTTGCACTTGTTTATGTTGCTACCCTCTACGTATTCAGTAGGAAATAGACAATTTAAAACCAATTTGACCCCATCAAATCCACCCCTTCTTTCTTAACTCTACACTTCACTAGTAGCTTATAATAAATCTCTGTGGGAAAACGAATGAAAAAATACTTACTACTTGCTATAGGATCATGTATGCTTGCATGTTCTGAGTGCTCTCTCTATCTTATTGCTTATTTATTTTAACACATTGAGCACGCAACAGCCACCTCATACTCTCATTCAGGACAATTGTCCAAGTTTGGGGGAGGTAGCCTCTAGTCCTAGGCACACTTCTCTCTCCCTTAGTACAATAGGCATTGTTCTTCTTTAAAAAAAAAAAAATAAAATAAAAAAAAAAGCAAAGAAGCAAAGAAAAAGAAAAAGGGCATTATCTTCTTCTAGGGATGCTGAGTAATCAGGACCATTTGTGTAACCCACAAGTGGCACTGCATCAAAAGGCAATTCAAGGAGGAGACTTTGCCAAAAGAAAAAGAAGAAAAGGAAAAATAAAAACAAAGAAGAAGAATGTGTGCGAGAAAGTTGCAGCCTAGGTGCTTAGATGTCCTATGTACTGAACTCTGATCCTAAGTTAGCTAAGCACAGGGCTGTAACTAGAAGGCTTGTCGAGGGAGATGAGTGGTTGTCCTAAAGAGTGATGCCAGGGCTTAATTTGTTCTATGGATTCCGTACTCTGATACTTGTGTTATTCTAAGCATGGCATGACTCTAAAGGATTCCTAGGTAATAAAGAATAAAAACCTTAGAAGCATGTACTGAGTCTGAGTTAAAACTAGGGAGATTTTGAAAACTTAGGGATGACTGCACAGTGTGCTCGATGATATAGGCAGATAAACCAAAAGATAGGAAGTTAGTAAAAACTGAAGGTTTTAAAGGCAAGGGAAATCAGAATAAACAAAATATGAAGTAGTTTTAGCCCGATGGGTGTCACAGGACAGCAATGGCTTTGACAGTAAGCCTAGGGAATCAGCAATCAGTAAGGTAGAGTTAAAAGACAAGAGTTAGCAGCTAGCAATAACTCAAGTTTGGGGGTGTGTTACCTCTCCAAATGAGTGTTATTTAGGACCTTAATTACCTGAAATTCATGGAAATTCTTGAGCATTTTAGTTCGAAGTTAGCATAATGTGTGCTTAAAATGTAGATTTTGAGAAATGATGCTAATTTAAGGCTTATTTGGAAAAGTAACGAAAAAGTATGCAAATTGGTGAAAAAACGACTAATTTATACCTTGCAGATGCATTGCTGAAATTTTGCGAAGCTCGCAATAGGATCAGAGGAAGAAGAGCTGGAAACAGAGCATTGCGACCCTCGCAACGCAACCGCAATACCAGTCTTTACTGCTGCACTTTTTCAGCTGCCAGTCTTTGCTGCTGCGATTTTCCAGCCGCCTAACCTTTCTGTTGCTGCCACGTGGGAGGTTGTTACTCCAGAATGAATGGAGATCCGCAGCTGATGGAACCTGTGGAGACTATAAAAAGAGCCAAATGAAGATGAAAAAGAAGAACTCGAAAGTGAAGAAAAATCGACAGAAGCCTAACTCCGAAGACGAAATCCTTTCCCCCGTTTGTTGGATCGAAGAAACTAAAGCCCTTGGCGTCGATAATTCGAAAGGAAGAAGAGAGAAATTCTCTTCTGATCGAATTCCTTCCCAAGATCAGCTCTTCTTCTCCTTCATCCGAGGCGATTCACGGCTTGGATTATCTTCATTAAACTTACTGCTTTCCAAATTACTTACTGCTTCCCTTTAAGTGTTGTTCTGAATCATTTATTGCTTTCTCCTTTAATTGTTGCTTTCAGATCAAAGGTTGTTGCTTTACGAATTGTTATGAGATTTGCTTTTTTTTAAGAGTAATCAATTAGTTTTGTTGAGTTCTTCATTTCTTTGTCTTCAATCAATTAGTTTACTTGAATTCTTCATTTCATGAGTAATCAATTAATCTTCTTAAGTTCTTCGAAAACCATGAGTAACTAACTAAAAAGAGGTTTGCTAAAGATGAATCTATAGGATAAGAGTATGTGAAATCAGCATGTAAAGTAGCATGAATGCATTGAATGAATGTGATCTTCATCCCATGGGCAATTTCGACCGGCCATCCATTTTGTCTAAAGAATTCCTAACCTCTGGAAGGAGTAAGAATTCAGAGTCGTTCATTCATGTTAGCCTTTCATGGTAACCAGAGAGTGGCCTAGGAATAGGCATTCTCCTAGCACGTTTGTTAGCATGTGTGTATAAATAGGTTTTAAGTCTTGCTTGGATATGAGTAAACTAAAGATCTAATGCATGTAATCGAAAGATGCATGAGACCTAGCTAAGACGATGCATGATATGTTAATTTGCTGCTGAATGATCATAGATAAATGCCTACGGAGGACTCTTAAGCCAACCTTGCCATCTTTATTTTAGCTTTTAATCGTTGTTAGAGTATTGCGAGAATATTGCGAGAACCGCAATATCAAGCTCTGCTTTTACCTTAGTCATTTCATTAGCTTTTTAATCTATTGCAAAACCATTGCGAAAGTATTGCGAGACCTGCAATACTAGTTTTCCACATTAAAGTTTCCTCAACGTCGTTTGCTTTGTGTTTATTTTTGCATTCTTCTTGCATCTTTTATAATTCCATACCTCAAACCAAAACCCATTCAATTCAAGTTACCTTATCTAATCTAACACACACCAAATCGCTAGTCACTCAACTTAGTCTCTGTGGGAAAACGATATAAATTATACTTATCACTTGCTGCAAACCATGTATATTTGCATGATCTGAGTGCTCTCCACCTTTAATTTACATACACACTGAGCACTCAACACCTGCTGATACTGATAATCCTAGAAGGGATGGTAAGGAACAAGTTCAAGGTATTGAACTACGTAGTGGAAGGCCATTGGTGATTAGTAGCAGAGAAGTACCAAAGAGAGTAGAGAATGAAGAGTCTAGTGCTCCACTGGACCCTCTGCCTAACGTTGACCAAGTGCAACCAAGAACAACAAGGGCGAGGCTTGAGCCCATCATTGAGGAACCAGAAGAGATTCCTAGGCCTCGCCCTGTCATTAGGCAACACAATTTGCCTACTTATGTGCCACCACCTCCATTTCCTAGACGACTTAGAAAGAAGCAGGAACATGAAGCTCATTTCCATAAATTTTTGGAAATCCTGAAGCAAGTTCATGTGAACATTCCTTTTGTTGAAGTTTTACAGTCCATGCCAACGTATGTAAAGTTTTTTAAAGACATCATAACTAATAAGAAATTCATTGGGGAGTTTGAGACTGTGAATCTCACTGAAGAGTGTAGTGCCATACTCCACAACAAGCTACCAAAGAAAGAGAAGGATCCTGGTTCCTTCACTTTGCTAGTGGAATTAGGAGGCAAGCATGTGGGAAGAGCTTTATGTGATCTGGGAGCCAGCATAAACCTAATGCCCTTATCATTATTCCAACAGCTTGGGATAGGCGAGGCACGTCCAACCACAGTCACCTTGCAGCTTGCAGACAGATCAATCTCATACCCTGAAGGTAAAATTGAGGATATTCTAGTCAAGGTTGACAAATTCATTTTTCTTGCAGATTTTATTATTCTGGACTACGAGGCAGACAAATAGGTGCCAATCATCTTAGGCAGACCTTTCTTAGCCACAGGTAGGGCCCTGATTGATGTTCAAAAGGGTGAACTGACCATGCGAGTCAACGATGAAGAGGTTAAGTTTAGTGTTTTTAAAGCCTTGAGGTATCCTTCTGACCTTGAAAACTGTGCTATTGTAGATATACTGGATTCATTAATTGAAGATGAACATGAGCATGAGTTATTAGTCAAGCATGCTACTGATTACGCACAAATTGACTTGAATGATTTAAACATTTCTGAGTTTGTTGATACATCTGTAAAAACCCCTCAGCATGTATGTATGACCAATGAACTATCTGAAAGAACCACAACTCCCATGATGCCATCAATTGAAAAACCACCTTTGTTAGAATTAAAACCACTGCCACAACACATTAAATATGCATACTTAGGAGAGAAAGACACATTGCCTGTTATCATTTCGACCAAATTGAATGAACAACATGAAAATGCGTTAATTTTGCTGCTTAAGCAACATAGAAAAGCAATTCGGTGGACAATCGCTGACATTAGGGGCATAAGTCCTTCTTATTGTATGCACAAGATACTGTTAGAAGAAGGGCACACACCTAGAATAGAGCATCAACGTAGGTTGAACCCCTCCATGAAGGAGGTAGTTAAGAAGGAAATCATTAAATGGTTGGATGCAGGTGTGATCTTCCCAATATCTAATAGTCAGTGGGTCAGTCCAATCCAATGTGTACCAAAAAAAGGAGGTATGACAGTAGTAGTTAATGAGAGCAATGAATTAATACCCACTCGAACCGTCATGGGATGGAGAGTGTGTATGGACTACCGAAGGCTTAATAAAGAAACAAAAAAAGACCATTTCTCTCTACCTTTCATCGATAAAATGCTTGATAGATTAGCCGGCCAAGCCTTCTATTGCTTTTTAGATGGCTACTCAGGGTATAATCAAATCACCATAGACCCTAGGGACCAAGAGAAGACATCATTTACATGTCTGATAGCACTCTAAAAGTGCAAATATTTAGCTCCTAAGTCTTGTAAATTAGAATAATTATTTGGGCTTAAATGATATATTTTGTATAATTTAATTGTTAAGGGGTAAATCGGGCATTTGCGTAAATTAAGAGCTTAAATGAATATTTTAGAGCATTTTATTAATTAACGGTTTTGAGTGATTATACTACATTAATAAAATAATCTAATTATAACTCAAAACTGATTAATGGCTTAATGGTGCAGGGCTTGCCAAGACAATGGGGGTGCCCAGATTCAAATCTTGGTGGATGCAAGATTTTCCTTCATCTTGTAACTCAACGGTCAACACCACATACCCAGGCCCAGACGCGCGCGCGGCCCAGACCACCGCTCGTCATTGAAAGTCCGCCCCGCTCGCCCGCGCGCGCCTCGCCCACGGCCCATCACTCATGCCCGTCATTAAAGGTAAAAAAAAAATGCTCGTCATTAAAAGTCAACAAAAATGCCCGGTTTGTAAATTTTCCACTTATGGCGCCTAGGCGCTGTCCCGATTCTGTGCGCGCGCTCCCGCGGCGCTTAGGCGCTAGTCTAACGCATAAATGGGTATTTAAGTCCGTTTTTGCTGATTTTAGGTTATTCTCTCTCAATTTCTTCCGCCCCCATCTTTTGTAGAGCTCGTTTCTTGAGCCAAAACCTATTTCTTACCTATTCTAATACATTGGAGTTGATTTATTGTTGATTTCTCTTGATTTTCACAACGGGCAACTAAGGTAAGTGCTCTAATTTGATATTTAGGGGTAATCTTGATGCTTAGGGAGGGTTTGTATGAATTTTCTAGCTTGTAATTGTTAGATTTCTTTTATCATCTTCTTTCTTACTCTAAACAGTCACTAGCTAACCGCGACGAACATTCGAATATGCAATCCTATTGCTAACTGGCTACCCGCCAACACTAAAGTATCCAACAATTATCATGCATATATCGATACTCCGATTTGTTTCATTGTTCTGTGTTATGATAGCACTCTAAAAATGCTAATATTTAGCTCCCAAGTCTTGTAAATTAGAATAATTATTTGGGTTTAATTGATATATTTTGTATAATTTAATTGTTAAGGGGTAAATCGGGCATTTGCGTAAATTAAGAGCTTAAATGAATATTTTAGAGCATTTTATTAATAAACGATTTTGAGTGATTATACTACATTAATATACTAATTTAATTATAATTCAAAATTGTTTAATGGCTTAATGGTGTAGGGCTTGCCAAGATAATGGGGGTGCCCAGGTTCAAAACTTGGTGGAGGCAAATTTTCATTCATTTTGTAAAAGTCAACAGCACCAGTCAACGGTCAACAGTCAAACGTCAACACCTCATGCCCAGACGCTCACCCTCGGCCGATCGATCAGCGCCCGCGCGCCCTATCCTTGACTGTAAATGCCCGTCATTAAAGGTCAAAAATGCCCGTCATTAAAAAAAGTCAATAAAAAATGGCCGATTTGTAAAATTTCCAGAGAGGTTAGCGCCTAGGGGCTGACTTATGGCGCCTAGGCGCTGGCCCGACGGAAAAATTGGTATAAATACCCATTTTTCTTATTTTAGGGCATTCTCTTTTGGCTCTTCTCCTACCTCTTTCGAATTTTGGGCATTCTTAGCCATTTGTGGCTCTCTTCTTCATCTCCATGGATAGCTAAACAAGTAAGTGTTTGATTTCTAGTTTGGGATTGTAATCAATTTGGATTAAGGGGAGATTTGCCGTAATTTGTGTATGAATTAGATTGTCTTCATTATGCATCTTCTTTCTTGTTCTTCATCTAAATAGCTTGGGTAACTGATTAGGAGTGACACTCGAGTCCTTATGCATGCTTTACCGTTAGAGATTAGGACGTATAATTGCCTCAATCGCTAGGTAACACAAATCTGAATATGGGTATTTAGTTTGATCCCAAGTGACAGTTGAGGGTAGAAATTAGATAACCTTCCTGTTAGATTTTGGGTAAAGAGAAAAAATTGATTTAGTCTCCGGGTTAATTCGTCGCAATGTTCCCGTCTATGTCCGTTAATCATTTTAGGATTGATCACCTTATTTTGAGTAATTGTCAAGAACAATTAGACTTGCACTTTTCTAATTGTATCTTTGGGTCGTTTGAGTTAGAAATAACAAAACGAATTGCGTGCTTTAAGCGTTGTGTCTATGTATTTAGTTATCGATGATCCGAACACCAATTGTGATCAATCTCATTCTTTGAAGTCAAACATGCCATTTAAATTTGTTACTTCACAGTTTTTATTGTTTTAATTTTCCGTTAGCTACAATAGTTTAGAGCTCCCTTTTAAAATCCAATTTCCCCTATTTTTATCGTTAGCAATTTAGAATTAATTAAGTTTGAATTAAGTTAATTCCCTGTGGTTCGACCCGGTTATCACTAACTATAAATTAGTCGGTATAATCGGCTTATAAATATTATTTTGGCAAGCCTCGACAACTTGAAATTTGTGAACGTACAAAAGTTCACTACCAAAATTGGCGCCGTTGCCGGAGAATTAAATTTAATTCGGCTTGGTTGATTTTAATTTGTTTGTTTTAAAAAAACATTCTTTTGTTTGTACAGTTTTATTCATTTATTTTTAATTTTTCTTGTATTATTTTACTCGTTCTTGTTTGAGTTTTTGAGCGCAGTCATTCTTTGAAAATTCAAAAAAAGCGCTGAAATGGAGGTCGTGGGTAATTTTTAACAACAAAGGACCTTCAGGGAGCTTGCATCATCTGAGTTGGGCCGGAACTCATCGAGTATTATGTATCTGGTAGCTTCAGGTAATTTTGAACTTAAAGCTGGTCTGATTAACTTATTACCTTCTTTTTGTGGTAATACAGATGAAGATCCCATCAGACACCTCAAGGCATTTCAGATGGTGTGTTCGTCATTTACGACCGACGACATCACTGAAGATCAACTCCATCTTAGAGCTTTTCCTTTCACCTTAAAGGAGAAAGCGAAGGATTGAATGTATTACCTACCGGCTCGGTCCATCACTTCTTGGAGCGAGCTGCAGGGAGCATTTTTAGCGAAGTATTTTCCTGCTTCCAAGGTCGTCGCCCTCAGAAGGGAGATACACAAAATTGAGCAAGGAAAGGAGGAAACCGTCCTTGAGTGCTGAGAGAGGTTTGGTCGGTTATGCGAGGATTGTCCAAATCCTCAAATAACTGAGCAGTCCCTCATTCAGAGTTTCTACTACGGTTTGCTTCCCCAAGGCCAGCAGATGACAGACGCCGCCAGTGAAGGTTCACTCATGGATAAGACACCCGCCGAAGCTAGAGCCTTGATTTCTAACATAGCTAGAAGCTTGAAGCGGAGTGGAGACGGAGGGAAGGAGCAAGCTCGTCTGACGAAGGATGTGGATACGCTTAAGGCCCAACTATTTGAGGTAATTAATGTTGTTCTTGCTTTAAGGGATGATTTTCTGAAAGCCCAATCTTTTGTTTCAGGTAGAACTGTTGAGGACATGTTTCAAGCTCTCCTCACAATAACCTAGGACAAGCTCGATAACGTTGGAACTCGGATGCAAGAATTTAAGGAAGAAATGTCTCAGATGACTTGCAAGATAAATAGGATGGAAAAGAAAAAAGATGAAAGCGCGAGTGCCATCACCTTGAAAAGTGGTAAGCATCTTCCCACGAGTACCCCGCTGGTGGAAGTCGATCATGGCCACATCGAGCCACAGATAGAAAACCCCGAACCACGGTGGAAAGGGGTAAATTTTGATCCTACATGTACTAGAGTTTATGTGCCTAAGGCTCCTTTTCCTAGCAGGTTAGCAAGACCGCCGAAGGAGAACTATGAGGAGGAGTTCCTAGACACATTCAGGAAGGTAGAGATCAATATCCCTCTGTTGGATGCCCTAAAGGAAATTCCAAGGTACGTCAAGTTCTTAAAAAGACTATGCACCAACCAGAGGAAGACAAATGAGAGTGAACACGTCGTGGTAAGTAAGAACGTCTCAGCTTTGATCACAAAGAGCTTACCGGTTAAATGCGACGATCCAGGTATGTTCTCTCTCCCTTGTAAGATAGGAGGCATGCAAATTAGAAAAGCAATGCTGGATTTAGGAGCCTCCATTAGTGTTATGCCTTATTCCATTTATCAGAAACTAAAATTGAAAGAAATGAAGGAAACAGGAATAGTTATTCAACTTGCTGATAGATCTTCTGTGCTTCCTTTAGGAGTAGTTGAAGATGTGTTAGTGCAGGTTAATGAATTAATTTTTATGTTCTGAAAAAGGATGGAAACTCTTCCTCTTCGCCTGCTTCGATCTTATTAGGTAGGCCCTTTATGAAAATTGCTAAAACTAAGATAAATGTTGATAAGGGAATTTTATCTGTTGAGTATGACGGAGAGGTTGTTGAGATGCATTTGCCCTATGTAGAAGAGCATGATGAGGATGTATTCTCTCTTTGTCAAGTAGATACATTGGAATCTTTAGCGCAGAATGAATGCATGACTGTTGAGGATGGGGATGACCCATTATTTTAGGAGTAGTTGAAGATGTGTTAGTGCAGGTTAATGAATTAATTTTTCCTGTTGATTTTTATGTTCTGAAAATGGATGGAAACTCTTCCTCTTCGCCTGCTTCGATCTTATTAGGTAGGTCCTTTATGAAAATTGCTAAAACTAAGATAAATGTTGATAAGGGAATTTTATCTGTTGAGTATGGCGGAGAGGTTGTTGAGATGCATTTGCCCTATGTAGAAGAACATGATGAGGATGTATTCTCTCTTTGTCAAGTAGATACATTGGAATCTTTAGCGCAGAATGAATGCATGACTGTTGAGGATGGGGATGACCCATTATTTTTAACTGATCTTTTTGATGAACATGAGTTGCATGAACCATCCCTGACTAAATTTTGTGATTCATTTGTTTCTGCCTTGACAATCGTTGAGAATCCTACTAAGCTACTCCCTTCGACTTTGCCTTGCACTATGGGAGATAAAATGATTAATCAAGCCATGCTAGATTTAGAACCATCAATTAAAGTTAAGTCATATGCTGTTTTTAATGAGCTTAAACTGAATGACTTGCATGAATCTGGTGCTATTATGCAATTGGCTGATAAATCCTATGTGCACCCCTTGAAAAATGTGGAACGTTTTGGGCAGAGTAACTGACTTGTACTTTCCTGCTGATTCTTATACTCTTCAAACGAATGATAAACCATCTCATGTTTTTGCATCAATTTTATGGGAACAAACTTTTATGAACACTGCAAAAATTAAAATTGATGTTGTATGTGTGCAGAAGGCACGAGAGAGAAAACTGTTTGAGAATTTTTGCAGGAATGATAAAATTGAGAAGATGGATGGGGCATCGTCCAAGTATGATTATGGATGAGTCGTGTGCGAGAATAAAGTCGAGCAATCCACTCTAAAAATTTGCGCTTCTCGGAGGCACCCGAGCTTAGACTGTATTTTCTGTTTGTTATTAGTTTACTATTGTTGTTTATTTCTAGTTGTTTAAGTTTGTTGTCTTGTTTTCATAGTTGAGAGAAGACAAGTGACCATCATTGCGGATCCATTTCGAAAAAAATGAGGACACGCATCCCTTTCCACCGATCCCGTTAAAATTCAGGGGAGGTTCCTATTCCCTTAGTAATTTTATCGCTCTCACTATTTTATCTGTTGGATTAGTTGCATTGGGTACAATGCAATGTTTTAGGTGGGTGGTGGGTTTAGTTTTGGACTTCATTATAGTTTTTGTGCATGGATGCTCTGATTTTGAGATGTATGAGAATCTGAATGCATGTTGTCCGATGAGGACTGTCTGTGATTTACTAGTGAATACTCCATATTTGTGCATTTCGAATAAACCATGAGTTGTATGCATATTTTGAGCTTATTTTAAAAAATTTCCGAATACTCTCTACATTCATCGAGCACATAGCCCTCTTACTCTTGGTTCTGATAGGCTTAGAGTTATTTTATTTGATCTGAAAATTTGTTGTCACCTCGAAAGGCATATTTAGGGAGGCTTGATGTTTTAGAATTTGTAATAACTCATTTGTTGTAAGCAAAAATCTATGCCTAAAATTTTTCAATTTTCTGTGAGTAAAAAGCATGAAAAATGTTCTTTCTTGAGGTGTTCCTCCTTCTTGTGTTGCCCGTGTAATCAGGGGCGATCCTGTAACCCACGGTTGCCACTGCATGAAAAGGTGACTAATTGAAGTGAACACTTGTCCTTAAAAACGTGAAGTGAATTAAGCTTGACGTGTTAGGCTATCTCGAAAGAACAAAAATAAAAAGAAAAGGGTACAAAGTACCAAGGAAAAGAAGAAAAGAATTGGGCCTATTGTTTTGTTGCTCTTTCCGACCCGTTAAGCCATTAGACTGTTTTCAACGCTAGAAGTAGGGGGAAAACGAGTCTTAGGATCAATTAAAAGAATTCAGGGTCTATAAGAGCTAGAGTAAGAGAAGCTAAGCACACACGCACGTGAGAGAGTAGGATTTAAAATTTTGAAATGTTCTTAACTTATGCATACGCTTGTTTGTTTTTCCATTAGCATTAATATCTTGTGTTCACGAGTTTTGAGATTTGAGTCGTCAGCATGCAAGTGGTTTCTTATAAGATAAATCAAAGTACACCTTGCTCGAAGACTAGCAAGATTTAGGTTGGGGGTATTTTGATAGCACTCTAAAAGTGCTAATATTTAGCTCCTAAGCCTTGTAAATTAGAATAATTATTTGGGCTTAATTGATATATTTTGTATAATTTAATTGTTTAGAGGTAAATCGGGCATTTGCGTAAATTAAGAGCTTAAATGAATTTTGTAGAGCATTTTATTAATTAACGGTTTTGAGTGATTATACTACATTAATTTTTTAATCTAATTATAACTCAAAATTGATTAATGACTTAATGGTGCAGGGCTTGCCAAGAAAATGGGGGTGCCCAGGTTCATATCTTAGTGAATAAATTGGTATAAATACCCATTTTTCTTAATTTAGGGCATTCTCTTTTGGCTCTTCTCCTACCTCTTTCGAATTTTGGGCATTCTTAGCCATTTGTGGCTCTCTTCTTCATCTCCATGGATAACTAAACAAGTAAGTGTTTGATTTCTAGTTTGAGATTGTAATCAATTTGGATTAAGAGGAGATTTGCCCTAATTTGTGTATGAATTAGATTGTCTTCCTTATGCATCTTCTTCCTTGTTCTTCATCTAAATAGCTTGGGTAACTGATTATGAGTGACGCCCGAGTCCTTATGCATGCTTTACCGTTAGAGATTAGGACGTATAATTGCCTCAATCGCTAGGTAACACAAATCTGAATGTGGGTATTTAGTTTGATCCCAAGTGACAGTTGGGGGTAGAAATTAGATAACCTTCATGTTAGATTTTGGGTAAAGAGGAAAAATCGATTTAGTCTCCGGGTTAATTCGTCGCAATGTTCCCGTCTCTGTCCGTTAATCATTTTAGGATTGATCACCTTATTTTGAGTAACTGTCAAGAACAATTAGACTTGCACTTTTCTAATTGTATCTTTGGGTCGTTTGAGTTAGAAATAACAAAACGAATTGCGTGCTTTAAGCGTTGTGTCTATGTATTTAGTTATCGATGATCCGAACACCAATTGTGATCAATCCCATTTTTTAAAGTCAAACATGCCATTTAAATTTGTTACTTCACAGTTTTTATTGTTTTAATTTTCCGTTAGCTACAATAGTTTAGAGCTCCCTTTTAAAATCCAATTTCCCCTATTTTTACCGTTAGCAATTTAGAATTAATTAAGTTTAAATTAAGCTATATCCCTGTGGTTCGACCCGGTTATCACTAACTATAAATTAGTCGGTATAATCGGCTTATAAATATTATTTTGGCAAGCCTCGACAGCTTGAAATTTGTGAACGTACAAAAGTTCACTACCATGTTACTAGGCAAAAAGGAGAGGCAAGGCATCACTAATCTTTAACTCTAACACATGCTAGAAAACCCGATTGTCCGTCGTTGAAATCTAACACATGCATTGGATTACGAAAGAACAACAAATGCATACGAAATCAAAGCCTAATCATAACCAATTGCATTAGATTATAAAAATATAGAAGCCTAACTAAAAATCCCTAAACCATCTCGAATCTCACACAGTACCTTAGCCGACCATGGAGAGAGTCGTCACAAACGCTCCCACGGATGTCTTGGCCATAGTCTCAAGCTCCAATACAATTGAAAGCTTCAAAAACAAGCCACAAATAGCGGAGCAAATGTAAAAATGGAGAAAAAGCCAAGAGGAAGAAGAAGATACAAAAGATGGCTGCAAAAATTGTCATTCAGCCCCATTAAATCCGTCGGAGCGTAGAGACGCTGAGATAACGTCGCGACGCTGCGACCTAAATGAAAAGCGCGCGCCTCACGATGGCGTCGAGACACTGGGCGAGCGTCTCGACGCTGCCCCGATGATTTCCAGCGCGCGCGCCCTTCGGAGCGTCTCGACGCCGCGGCAGGGTCTCGACGCCAGGCAGCGTTGAGCAAGCGTCTCGACGCTGTCTGCTCGACGCTTGCTCTCGGGTTTGGGCTGGAAAATTGCCTTTGGCAATTTTGGTCCGGTTCTTCTTGGGTAAGCTTTCCCTTTTTCCCGATGCACTCCCGGGGCGTTAAAACACCGCTTTTAGCTACGAAACGAGTCCAATGGACACATGAGCTCTTCGCCGCAATTCTCCTACAAACGAGACATATTAACTAATTAAATACGGCATTTAGCTAGAATTAGGGAGTGATAATTAGCTCCAAAATGGAGTTATCAAACGCCCCCAACTTAAATCTTGCTAGTCCTCGAGCAAGGAAACTAAAGAATTCGACTCTAAGGACATGCTTACATGCTACTAATTCAAACCTCGATGCATTTTGCAAATCCAAGCATAACATAATCACGAAAGCAATAAGTGCATGCATTTTATTACGAACATATCAAAAATTAACTATCGTTCCCTAACGTGTGTGTGTGCTAGCCAACCTATTCTAAACCAACGTAAGCCCGGAAAAACCACATGCAACATATCATCCCCTTTTCCCCCTACTTCTAGCGATTAAGAATAGTCTAAGCTTGATTACACAAGAGAGAGTAGTAAATTAAGAGACCTAAACATTTTTCTCATTCTTTTTCTTTTCTCGAGTACTTTGTACTCTTTGTTAAGGTTCTTTGAACCCAACTTTATTTTCTTTTTCTTTCCCATCTCGAGTTGCCTAACATGTCAAGCTTTGGCCAAAGCTTCACATTTTTAAGGACTAACGCTCACTTCTTTTAGGTACCAATAAGAAGGAGGAGCGCCTCGAAAGACTTTTTCTAGCTAACATGCTTTTCTATTTTTTTACTTTAGGCTTAGCGTAAGCTAACTCGATTAATTGACTACTAACTCTCATGCACAAGCTACCTAAGAGTACCTTTCGGGGTGACAACAAGAATTAACGCAACATGCAATCAACTAAGCCTACAGAGATTAAGACGAGGTTGCCTAAGTGCTCGATAGATGCAAGGGAGCAACAAAAAAAAAATTTAATTTTTTGACATGAACCTAATAAATGCAAAACAACCTCATGCAAAAACTAGATTATGCAAATGCTCAGATTTCTAAAATGGCACTTCCTAGATCATCATAACTAGAAAGCATATAAACAGAGTCCCAAGCACTTCGAATTCAAAATAATCACTGCTTAACAAACTACACATGCTTGTCCACAACGTCCACCCGCAACTTCAGAAGCTAGCATTGTCCTCAATGCTATTTAATCAGATACACAGAAGATAAAGGGAATGAAAAACAACACTTCCCTGATTCTTTGTGAAGTTGGCGAGGGAAGGGATGCGGCGCGTTCCTCATCGGAGCCCAAAATTTCCTCAACTCTCCTCATTACCTAAAAAAAAAACAGCAAGCTACATTAGCTAAATTAAACTAAGAACAACAAAAAAAAAAAAACAGCAATGAACTAAAAACAGAAAAGACAGTTCAACGCTCGGGTGCCTCCGAGAAGTGCGGAATTTTTAAAGTCGTTTGCTCGACTGAATTCTCCCATCGAACTCATCCATAGTCTGATAGCGCGGGGGACGTTCCAAACATGTCCTTGTCCACGCCGGTCCTGCAAACAACATCCAAAACTTTCTTTTCTCTTTGTGCCTCTAGCACGTGAATATCATCATCGTTAGTACAAAAAACAGCACTCACATTCAACAAATTCAAATCAGATTTTTTCACAGAGACATAAGAGCGATCCCTCAAGCTCGAGGTCAAACTCTTATTCTCGACAGACAAACATGAAACATTCTCAACTGACTTCTCTTTAAACAAGGAAAATTCATGCACTGTGTCATCAAACTCTAATGAAATAACGCCCTTAAACACATCGATTTTGACCCTCGCGGTATTTAGAAAAGAGCGTCCTAATAACATAGAGGACGATACATGCAAAGGATTCCTATTCATATCTAGCACAAGAAAATAAGCAGGAAACATCATTTCACCTACTTTGACCAGAACATCCTCAACCTTCCCTCTAGGTAATATGGTAGATCCATTAGCTAACTGAACAACAACATCACACTCATGCAATTCATTTAAATTCAATTCCAGAAATAAAGCATAAGACATGACATTTACAGAACCACGAAGATCAAGCATTGCATTTTTAACCACTTTACTACCTATAGTGCAAGAGATAGTAAAAGTACCTGGATCGTTGCACTTGGTAGGCAACGTACCTGGGAGGATTGCGCATACATTCTCTTTCTTCTTTTCTTCAGTCCCTCTGGACTTTCGCTTCTTTGTGCACCAGTTCTTGAGGAATTTTGCATACTTGGGCACTTGACTCACCGCCTCAAGAAGTGGTATGTTCACCATCACCTTCTGGAAGGTTCTTAGGACCTCCTCATCGTCGTTCACCAGAGTAGGCTTCACAAGCCTACTGGGGAAGGGTGCTTTGGGAACACACTCTTGCACAATTTTCTCTTCTTTCTCTTCATTCAAATCATCAAGAACAACCGGGGAGGACTCATTCAAACTGCCTTTCGCTTCCTTCACGGCTCTGGAGGGAACTGATTTCCCACTCCTTAGCTGGATTGAGCTCACGTTCTCACATGAGTTCACAGTGGTTTGGGAAGAAAGCTTCCCAGAGCTCTTGCTCTCAATCTTGCTTATCGACACCGCCATTTGCGTCAGCTGCTTGTTCAGATTTTGCAGCTCTGCTTTATGCGAGTTTAGCTCTTCTCGAGCTTCTTTTTGGAATTGGCTCGTCGATGTAACGATGGTTCGTGCCATCTCTTTCAATGAACTGGAGGAACTCGAGGCCTGAGCTTGGGTAGAATTGTTAGGTCTATCATATGACTGACCTTGAAAGCGTTGTTGCCCGTCTCTATTCCCGTAGCTCATGTTGGGATGGTCACGCCAACCGGGGTTGTATGTGCTCAAGTAAGGATCATACTTCCTGGGGTTGGAAGCATATCCCCCAATCGCGTTGACCTCCTCCTCTCGGTTACTATTGCGTGCTCAGTGTGTAAATAAAAATGCGATGTGAGAGCACTCAGAACATGCAAGCATACATGGTCTTGTAGCAAGTAATAAGTATTTTTTCATTCGATTTCGCACAGAGATTTATTCTTAGTTACTAACGAAGTGAGATGCTAAATTAGAAAGGGTGGTTTAAATGGGGTGAATTGAAGATTAATGTGCCTAACTAATGAAGAATATACGAGATGTGCAAGCATAAACGAAAACAAGTAGAGAGATGAACTTGAATGTAGAGGAAAAAGAATTGCGGAGAAAGCAATTTGCTAGCAATAAAATCGCAAAAGTGAAATACTGGAAAAATGGCTAAGGCAAAACAGAACAAAAGAATTGCGCAGACAGCAATTATCTAGCAATTAATTTAGCAACGTTTTAAGGGTGAGATGGGGAAACAAGGTCAACTAACGACTCCTCTATAGGCTTTTTCATACGATTATTCAGCAGTAGCTCAACTTATCATGCATCAATTTAACTCATTCTCATGCATCTCTTGATTACATGCATTAGATTCTTTAGTTCACTCATATCCAAGTAAGACTTAAGCATCTATTTATATAAGCAAGTTATTGAATTGTGCTAGGAAAACGCTTATTCCTAGGTCGTTTTCTGGCTACCATGAAAGGCTAGCATGAATGGACGACTCTGAACTCTTACTCCTTCCGGAGGTTAGGAGTTCTTTAGACAAAATGGATGGCCAATCGAAATTTCCCGTGGGATGAAGTACACATACATTCAATGCATTCGAAGCTATCCTACATGCTGAATTCACGTATTTCAACCTATAGATTCATCATTAGCAGACCCTTGGGTGATTAGTTACTCATGGATGATGTGGAGTTGGGAAGATTAGGTTGATTTAGCATGATTGACAGTACTGAAATGGAAGCAAGAAAAGACAGAAAGCGAGATAAAAGCGAGATAAAAGCTTGCAAAGTTGTGAATGATTCCTCTATTAAGTAAGATTCAAAGCGTAATGTGCAAAGACTATAAAGCAATAAAGACTAAGCAATTGAAGACGAATTGAAATAATGTAGCAAACAGAAGCAAATGACAGCAACCAGTAGAGAAAATGGAAGACAGAAAGCAGTAGAAAGCGATGTAAATGTGTGCGTGAACTCCTCGCCGCAAGCGCCTCGGATGAAGGGGAAGGTTAGCGTTGTTTGAGGATGAATACAATCAGAAGAGAAGAAGGATCTTCTCTTCTTCCTCTCAGATTATCGGTGCCAAAAGCTGATTCCTTCACTCCAACAAACGGGATAGAAAATGGAGAGAAACTGCGTTGAGATGGAGAGTTCTACGCTTCCAAGCTTGTTGTTCTCCTTCCCCCTTGACCTCCTTTTATAGCTCTTTGCAGGTACTCTTCAGTCAAGGAGAACCATCCATTCTGAACGACGACCCACCACGTGGCAGCAGGGGAGAAATTGGGCGGCTGAAAGATCGCAACAAAACGGCGGACGGTTGGAACAACTTAACATTTGCAGCTTAAACATTGCGGAGACAGCAATGTTTCAGCAATTTTCCTGCAATGCACAATTTCAACTCTTTTAACTTCGTTTTTTATTCTTTTTTGTTCCTTTTACACATAAGTCCTAATTTAGCTTCATTCCTTGATTTCTCATATTTAAGCACGTATTAAACTAAATTCTAACAAAAACGCTTAAGAGTTTACTCAATTCCATGGTAAATAAGTCCCTAATTTATGCACTTTTGGAGAGGTAACACACCCCCAAACTTAAGTTATTGCTCGTCCTCGAGCAATATAAGGGCTTACTTAGGCTGCTACTCTTGACCTTTAAACTCTATCTGACTACTTGTTGACTTCCTTAAGCTTACTATCCGTGGCATGGCTGTCCTGTAACACTCTTCTAAGTTCAACTAACTCCACGTTTTGCTTATTCTGGTTTCTCTTGCCTTTAAAACCTATTGTCTTCTATAAATTTCCTACAACTGATTTATCTGCCTATGTCATTAGGTCCATTGTGCAGCTATCCCTAAGTTTTCAAGTTCTACCTTGGTTCAACCCAGACTCAGTACATGCTTCTAATGTTTTTCTTTTAAGCTACCTAGGATTCCTTAGAGTCATGCCAGTCTTAGTACACACGAGTAACAGTAGTACATTTCATAGAACAACCTAAACCCTGGCATCACTACATTGGATATACACTCATCTCCCTTAACATACCTTCAAGCTACAACCCTGTGCTTAGCAAACTAAGGATCAGAGTTCATTCATACAGGACACCTAAGCACTTAGGCTATAACTTGTAGGCATACATTCTTCTTCCTTGATTTTTCCTTTTTCTTTTCTTTTTCTGGTAGAGTCTCTCCTTATGGTTTGCATTTTGATGCAGTGCCACTTGTGGGTTACACAAATGGCCCTGATTACTCAACATCCTCAAGAGAGACACTACTCATTATTCTTTTGTTTTTCATTTTTTTTTTTTTTCAAAGAAGAAGAATGCTTATGTTTAAAGAGGGAGAGAGGAATGTTCCTAGGCCTAGAGGCTGCCTCCCCCAAACTTGAACTTCTCATTGTCCCCAATGAGAGTCTGAGGTGGCACACCCCCAAACTTGTCCTAGAAGCATCTAGTCTAAGGCAAAACAAGCAGAACTTAAAATTCCTAGGCATAGAACGACCTTCTTAAATCAGATAACTCAGAGGCAGAATTTTGTAAAAACAATATGTTAAGGACTGACAGAGGTGCATGCTTAACAAGAAATGAAGCTAAACTAAAACGAACAAAGGTGTACTAAGACACTCATCCAGCATGCTCAACAGATAGATTACATATTGAAGTCAGTAAAGCAGCAAGATATCGAAATTTAAACAGAGTTAGCCCATCCAAAAAGATATCTAACAGCATGCACAAACTAACAAAAATTGCGGACACCGCAAGGAATTCGCAATAAACCTATAGAGCAAATTTAGCTGTGATCAAAGCTCCCAGCATGCTATATTCAGACATCAACAACTACACAAAAAAGAAAAAACTAACTAAGCAACCTACTCAGATACCATCAAACCAAATCAAACTATTCTAAACAAACAAATTAACAATTAACAACAGATCATAATGGATTAAAAATAGGGTAACAATTCACAGAAAAGCAGGTTTTTTTTTTTTTTTTTAAGAGGGATCAGAAAACTCCCTCGAATGTCGTCAAGCTGGCATTCAATCATCCTTGTCCTCATCTCTCCTCTCTTTTGGAGTCGCCCATGGCTTCAGCAGACCAGCAGGGAAGGTGGGGAATATGCATCCCAGCTGATCAGCCACATCCTTATCCCTCGCTTGCGCATACTCAGCCCACTGAGCCATCTTGTGTTGCAGGTCCATTAGGCATGCCATGGACAGTGACTGTGCAGCAGCCAGGCCGTCCATCTCAAATTCCATATTGCCTCTCCTTCGCATCCTCAAGATTGTAGGCAGCTCCAGATGGCCAGTGTAAGCCAATTGCCTCTCACCCTTCTCCATTGGCACACCTGCACGCAAGCACAGTT
Source organism: Herpetospermum pedunculosum (assembly GCA_028017165.1). Taxonomy (NCBI): domain Eukaryota; kingdom Viridiplantae; phylum Streptophyta; class Magnoliopsida; order Cucurbitales; family Cucurbitaceae; genus Herpetospermum; species Herpetospermum pedunculosum. The sequence continues at coordinate 48,590,903 of CM051529.1, forward strand.
TAGTTATAGTGTTGGGGAAAAATAATTGACCCTTACCTTTGCGTGAGCAGTCAATGATGGAGGCGACAATGACTTCACCAACATCAATGGTGAGTCCCCGCATGATGGCATAGAGTAGCAACGATCGCCCCTGGTTGATAGTCGTTTCGTGTGTCACGGGGGAGATGCGTCTGCGCACAAGAGAGAACCAGACTGTTGCCTTGTCTCTAAGGGTTGCACTCATCAGGGTGTGCTTCCCATTCCGTGAGACCGCCCAGGCTGCCTCAGGTTTGCCGATTGTGTGCAAGGCCTCTTCTAAGACTGCCTCAGATGGCGAGTCAATGATCTTGGCATACTCAGAATATGTATGCCCTTTGAGAGCATAAGCCTCATTGATGGCGTTGGCAGAGAAGTCAATTTCTACCCCCCTCACTATTGATAGACACGCTTCAGGGTGTGTGAGATTGGCGTGGAAATCGTACACCATATCAGGATATGCTGGAATTGGAGGCCTGCAGAGTTCCTCCCAGCCATGATTGATGATCCCTGCGCGCAAGAATTGCGGCAGGTCCGCCAATGCATCAAGGAATCCTCGCTCGTGGAGGAGTTCCTTCTTCATCAATTCGAGGCCCTTGGCCTCTGCTTCTTGTGAGACATACCTCGCAGCTCGAGGTTCGTCTTCTGGGTACATCTTCCTTTTTCCCTTTTCTTTTGCTTTGGCAGACTCAGAGGCCTCAATCTTCATTTTCTTTAAAGAAGATTCAGCTCCAACCTTCTTCTTCCTGGCTCTTTTTGAGGCCTTTGGCCGCTTGCCTTTCACAATCACAGGGGCCTTCTTCTTCATTCGTGCCTTGGTGGTCATTTGCTGGAGACAATCCCCCAGCGTCTCATCCATGGAGTTCTTGCTTCCCCCCTCCACATGGCTGTCAAGACTGACATCCCTTAAGAGGGAAAACACTTCTTCTTCCTCCGCCAGCTCTTCGCTTGGCACGGAATCTTGGTGCTCTTCAGGTGGAGCTTCAGGCGCCGGCGTTTGTGGGGAAGGTTCGGGGCTCTGCCTGGCCGTCTCATATGATGGGCGGCCACTCCCTCGGCTCTCCTCGTTGGGAGTCTTTCTCACCCTGATCGGTGAATCATCCATCGCGATTCTCCACTTTCTTTTCTTGGGTGTTCCAACCGGATCAGAGGGACAAGCAGGAACCTCAGTCGCCACCTTCCATTTCTTTCTTCGCACTGGTAGCTTCGGAGGCCGTGAGGGTTCCGCAGTATCGGCGTCTGCTAAGGAAAGCAGCACCTCCCTCGCAGCTTCTTCTGCGTCAGGCGACGCTTTCTTGGGCGTGGATCGCTCTGCTCGTGTTGACACCATTGTTGTTTCTTTGAGGCCTGAGTGTGGGAGATACAGAGGAAGGAGAAGACTGAGTTTTGGAGCCCCAACGGTGTGATAAAACGTAAAGGGCAAGGATCCCAACGACGGCTATTTGTACTCAAGTACTCTCCAACGGCTCTTTTCTGTTGCGGACTCCGCAAATCCTCCGCAATTAATTCGCACGACCGTTGTGATTTTCTTGATTTGAGTTGCAAGATTTAGCAACCAAATCTTCGATTTTGCCAGCTCTTCTTCGTGGATCTTTTCCCCTCGACTCATCTCCCTCATTGCTTCTAAAAGATCTCCCATTAATATCCTTTTAATCAAAACAAAATCCGTAATTAAAACCAAAAAATAAACAATCAAAACACAATCCAAAAATACTTGAAGAAAAATCTAAGGCATAGCCTTCTGATGGACGAGCACAGTGGTCACTCATCCCCTTTTGAATTGCTTCTTATGCTTCAGCTAGGAGGAAGGCCGAGAGTGTCTGCACATCTCCTTCCTCGTAATAATGCTTCAACCTTGCACCATTTACCATAAACGGTTGCCCTTGGTGTAGGTTCCGAATCTCAATAGCACCATGAACAAAAACGTTAGTTATCACAAAAGGACCTGACCATCTAGACTTAAGTTTGCCTGGAAATAACCTTAACCGTGAGTTGAATAATAAGACATGTTGCCCCTTTTTAAAGTCCTTGAACCTAAGTCTACTATCATGCCAAATCTTAGTTTTTTCTTTATACATTTTAGCATTTTCGTAGGACATATGTCTTAGCTCATCTAACTCATGTAATTGCAGAGACCGCAAAGTTCCAGCATCGGTCACGCAATAATTCAGCTCCTTTAAGGCCCAAAAGGCTTTGATTTCTAATTCGAAGGGAAGATGACATGCTTTTCCATACACTAGCCTATAAGGAGACACACATAAGGGTGTTTTATATGCAGTCCTATACGCCCAAAGTGCATCGTCTAACTTAAAAGACCAGTCATTTCTATTAGGTTTAACCACTTTTGCAAGTATGTTTTTGATCTCCCTATTGGATATTTTAACTTGTCCATTTGAGTGTGGGTGATAAGGGGTTGCTACTCTATGTCTAACATTGTATTTAGCTAGTACCTTTTCCATAGCTTTATTTATAAAGTGGGTTCCCTCATCACTAATTATAGCACGTGGCGTACCAAATCTTGTAAAAATATGTCTATTTAGAAACTTAATGACTGTCTTGGCATCGTTCGAAGGACATGCAATGGCTTCTACCCATTTAGAAACGTAATCTACAGCTACTAATATATAGAGATTACCTGCAGATGGAGGGAATGGTCCCATGAAGTCAATGCCCCATACATCAAAGAGTTCCAACTCTAAGATATAGGTGAGAGGCATCTCATCCTTCCTACTGAGGTTACCTGTCCTTTGACACTCATTGCAGCTGTGTGCATGGTCGTGGGCATCCTTCAAGATCGTGGGCCAGTAGTAGCCACTTTGGAACACCTTTGCAGCCGTCCTTTGACCACCAAAATGTCCACCGTAAAGAGATGTATGGCAGTGCTGGAACACTGACTTTGCCTCAGCAGCTGATACACACTTCCTCAGCAATCCGTCTGCACAAGTCTTGTAAAGTGTAGGATCGTCCCAGATGAACTTCCTAGCTTCGTGGAGGAACCTCTTCTTTTCTTTCCCCCCTTTGAAGGTTGGTAGTACCTGCGAGGCAAGGAAGTTAGCAATGTCCGCAAACCAAGGTTCCTCATCGTTATCACGATGTGCTAACACAAAGACATGCTCATCAACAAAGGCATCAGAAATTGCTGGCTCAGCAATTTTTTCGCAATTACTTCGCAATCTAGATAAATGGTCAGCAACTACATTTTCGCATCCTTTTTTTATCTCTAATGTCTAAATCAAACTCTTGCAATAATAATACCCATCTAATTAACCGTGGCTTAGCATCAGCCTTCCTCATTAGATATTTTAGTGCAGAATGATCAGTGTACACAATTGTTCTAGTGCCTACAATGTAATTTCTAAACTTTTCACAGGCAAACACTACAGCTAGCATTTCCTTTTCTGTGGTCGTGTAATTACATTGTGCTTCATTTAAACTCTTACTTGCATAATATACAGGATGTGTTAGTTTATCTATTTTTTGTCCTAGCATAACCCCTACTGCATAGTCACTACCATCACACATCATTTCAAACGGTAAATCCCAATTTGGACCTACTATAATTGGTGCTTTGACTAAGGCTTCCTTAAGTGTTGTCCATGCTAGGAAACATTCTTTTGAGAAGATAAATGGTTTATTAAGCTCTAGAAGCTCACACAAAGGTTTAGAGATTTTTGAAAAGTTTTTAATGAATCTCCTATAGAAACCTGCATGACCAAGGAAACTTCTAATAGCTTTTACATTTTGAGGTTCCACTAGCTTCTCTATTATTTCTATCTTGGCCCTATCGACCTCTACTCCTACTCTAGATACTCTATGTCCTAGGACTATTCCTTCTTCCACCATAAAGTGGCATTTCTCCTAATTTAAAACTAGGTTGGTCTCCTCACACCTAGTTAGGACTTGTCCTAAGTTTTCTAAGCAATTATTAAAAGAATCACCAAAGACTGAGATGTCATCCATAAATATTTCTATCATGGATTCATCTAAATCAGAGAAAATAGCCAACATGCACCTTTGGAATGTTGCTCGTGCATTGCATAAGCCAAATGGCATTCTGCGAAAAGCAAATGTTCCAAAGGGACATGTAAAGGTTGTTTTCTCCTGGTCCACAGGGTCTATGGTAATTTGGTTATATCCAGAATAACCATCTAAAAAGCAGTAATTGGCTCGGCCAGCTATTCTATCTAACATCTGATCTATAAACGGTAAAGGAAAGTGATCTTTTTTGGTTTCTTTGTTAAGTTTTCTGTAGTCCATACAGACTCTCCATCCTGTAACAGTTCTAGTTGGAATTAGTTCGTTATTTTCATTAACTATTACAGTCATTCCACCCTTCTTAGGCACACATTGGATCGGACTCACCCATTGACTATTGGCTATGGGAAAAATTACACCTGCGTCTAACCATTTGATAATTTCTTTTTTAACTACCTCCTTCATGGAGGGGTTCAACCTACGTTGGTGATCTACCCTAGGTGTATGTTTGGTGGACGGATTTTTGAATATCCGCTTAATCTCAAGCTGTCGAGGCTTGCCAAAATACGATTTATAATGCCTATTGCCAAGGCTTTGCAGCCAGTGGTAACAGGGTCGATCCAAGGAATAGGAGAGTTGAATTTACTAGTGAAATTGGGATTTGATTGATTTATTGGTAACGGGGGGTTTTATCATGCAAAGAAATCAATGAGAAAGCTAACAGAAGAAAGAAATAATATGTAGAAAACGTGTGCACGGTTTGGGGAGTCTCGGGGTCAATTGTTAGACAAATACAACTTATCATTTAATTCTAATAGCATGGAATTCAGTTTACTGAGCACGCGGACGACTACCAAAGAAGCCCCAAAGTAGCCGACTTCATGGATTTTAATTAGGCCACACAGTCCTAATTACACGTTATCTAATCTCACATTAAGATGATCAGTCCTAAGATGAATTTAGACAGTTACTAGCTAACCGCGACGAACATTCGGGCGTGAATTCTAATTGCTAGTAGGTTGCCCGCAAACGCTGTATGCAACCAACAATTATCCTACCCGACCCGATACTTCGATTTAGTTCTATTTACCTGTGTTACTTAGTCGAGCAGTGAGAGGCACGGCATCGCTACTCTTTAACATACACAACATGCGAAACTATCCGAGTGTCAATCAACATAATTTAGCATGCGCGTTGGATTAAGCAAAGTAAATAAATGCAATGTAAACAGAACCAATATGCAAATTCATACTCAGATTATCAAAGCAATAATGTCTAACAAAATTCCCCTAAACAAAATCCCAAACCGTCACTCTTACCTTAGCCGCTCATGGCGCGGATCGTCAATCCCGCTCCACCAACGACCATGGAAGAGTTCATCTACCTATTACAAATGGAAGTGGAGCTCGCTCGCATGCCAACAATGGCGGAGCTCCACGGAAAATAGAGAGAAAATGGGGAAGAAGGGAAGAAGAATCGCCGGATTCCGTTGAGAGATGAAGAAGATAAAGCTTGGAGAAGAAGTTGATGCCAAAAAAGTGCAGAAAAATCGTCTTTTAGCTACTGCCTTCGTCGTAGCGTCGAGACGCTAGGCCAGCGTCTCGACGCTGTGCCCTAAGTGATCCGCGCGCGCGCGCGCTGGCGTCGCGACGCAAGGCCAGCGTCGCGACGCTGCCCCGATGATTTTCCAGCGCGCGCCTCCTCCGAAGCGTCTCGACGCCAAGCAGGGTCTCGACGTCAGGGCAGCGTCGAGCTAGCGTCTCGACGCTATCACTCGACGCTTGCTCTCGGGTTTTTCCAGCGTCGAGCCAGCGTCTCGACACTATAGCTCGACGCTGGCTCTCGGGTTTGGGGCTGATGCAATGCCTCTCCAAGGCTGTTTTGGCCCGTTTCTTCACGGAACAAATTCCCCTCTTCCCGATGCATTCCCGGGGCGCTAAAACTCTGCTTTAAGCTCTCGAACACGCCCAACGGACGCACGAGCTCTTTGCCGCTTTTCTCCTACAAAAGAGATACATTTAATCAATTGGAAGCGGCCTTTAGCTATAATTAGGACGTATTTAATAGCTCCAAAATGGAGTTATCAAACACCCCCAACTTAAACATTGCTAGTCCTCGAGCAAGCACTACAAAGACATTGACTCTAAGGACGCATTTACATATATTCTAACTCAAGCCTCCATGCATATTGAAATTTAAACACGAGCGTAATCATGGAAGCATTTTGTTCACGCATCAACTAGGACATATCAAAAATTAACCCTTGCCCCCTAACGTGTGTGTGTGCTAGACAACCACTCCTAAACTCACGCAAACCCGGAAAACCAACATGCAACGCACATCCCGTTTTCCCCCTACTTCTAGCGTTTAAGAACAGCTACACTTGACTTACACGAGAGAGAGAAGCAAATTAAGAGACCTAACTAATTTCTCATACTTTTTCTTTCTTACCAAAAGTACTTTGTACTCTTTTATTTGGGTTCTTTGAACCAACCTTTCATTTCTTTTTCTTTCCTACTCGAGCTGCCTAACACGTCAAATTCATGCATGAAACTTCACGTTTTTAAGGACTAACGCTCACTTCTTTTAAGCGCAAATAAGAAGGAGGAGCGCCTCGAGAGGAACTTTTCTACAAAACATGCTTTTCTATTTTTTTTTACATTAGGCTAAGCACATGCTTCCTCAATTAATTAGCTACTAACTCTCATGCAACAAGCTACCTAAGGGTGCCTTTCGGGGTGACAACGAGAATTAGCTAAACATGCGACAGACCAAGCTTACGGAATCTAGGGAGAAGTTGCTAAGTGCGCGATGAGTGCAAGGGAGCAACAGAAAAAATTTTAAAATTTTTGACATGAACCTAATAAACACAAAACTCATGCAAAAACTCGATTATGAACATGCTCAGATTTCCAACATGCATTTCCTAGGCTATCACAGCCAGAAAACAATAAACAGAGTCTCAAGCACTTCAATATCTTTATAACACTTCTCAACAAACTACACATGCACATCCATCGGACTACTCCACCCCCAACTTCAAAATTTGGCATTGTCCTCAATGCCAATCAGTCAGATACATCAAAGTAAAAGGGAAGCAGAAATACACTTCCCTGACTCTTGGTGAAGCTGGCGAGGGTGAGGAAACGGCGCACGAACGCATCAGAGCCCAAAATTGTCTTCTCTTCCTCGATTCCCTAAAAAAAAACAGCAAGCTAATTAATACTAGAAAGCAATAACACTAAACTAAAGCATAAAAACAGTTCAACACTCGGGTGCCTCCGAGAAGCGCAGAATTTTTAAAGTCGGTTGCTCGACTGTATTCTCTCGACAGACTCATCCATAGTCTGTAGGTGCGGGGGACGATCCAGACTTGTCCTTGGCCACACCGTTTCCACCATCCACCTGAAAAACATTTTGCACTCTTCGTGCCTCGGGCACGTGAATATCAGACATGTTAGTGCAAAATCCAGTGTCATTATCCATCAAATTCAAATCAGACATTTTAACAGAGACATGGGAACCATCCCTCAAGCGCGAGGGTAGACTCCCATTCTCATCATGCTCACAAACAACAGAAACATTCGCATCAGATTTCCCATCAAATAAAGAAAACTCATGCAAAGTATCATCAAACTCTAACGAAACGACGCCCTTATATACATCGATTTTGACCCTAGCGGTCTTAAGAAAAGGGCGTCCTAACAGCATAGAGGACGAAGCATGCAATGAATTTTCTTTCATATCTAAAACAAGGAAATCGGCGGGAAACGTCATATTCCCAACTCTAACCAAAACATCCTCTACCTTCCCCCTAGGACAGATGCTCGACCCATTAGCCAACTGAACAGAAACATTACATTCATGCATTTCATTTAAGTTCAGTTCACGATATAATGCATAAGACATAACATTAACAGAGGCTCCTAGGTCTAACATGGCATTATGGACAACCTTACTACCTATAGTGCAAGGGATAGTAAAGGTACCTGGATCGTTGCACTTTGCAGGCAACGTACCTGGGAGTATGGCAGAGACGTTTTCTTTCTTTTTCTCAGTCCCTCTGGACTTCCTCTTCGTAGTGCACCAGCTCCTTAAGAATTTTGCATATTTGGGCACTTGACTGACTGCCTCTAGCAGCGGGATATTCACCATCACCTTTTGGAAGGTTCGCAGGACCTCCTCGTCATCGGATTCCAAAGTAGGCTTCGCAAGCCTACTCGGGAATGGTGCTTTGGCAACATCCACAGGTACACTGACCTTCTCATTTCTTTTCTCATTCTGAGTCTCAAGAGCAATCGGGGCGGACTCGTTCAGGCTGTCCGTGGCTTCCTTCGCAGCTCTGGTGGAAAGTGACTTCCCACTGCGCAGCTGAATGGCACTCACGTTTGCACATGAGTTAACTGTAGTTTGGGAAGGAAGCTTCCCCGAGCTCTTGCTCTCGATCTTACTAATAGACACCGCCATCTGTGTCAGCTGCTTGTTCAGATTCTGCAGCTCTGCCTTATGAGAATTTAGCTCCTCGCGAGCCTCTTTCTGGAACTGGCTGGTGCTAGTCACGATGGTCCTTACCATCTCTTCAAGTGAGCTGGAGGAGCTCGAGGCTTGAGCCTGGGTGGAAGAGTTAGGCCTATACTGGGACTGGCCTTGGAAGCGATTTTGTCCTTCCCTATTCCCATAGCTGAAATTTGGATGGTCACGCCAACCGGGGTTGTAAGTGTTAGCATATGGATCATACTTCCTTGGGTTGGAAGCATACCCCCCGATTGCATTGACCTCCGCCTCTTCGCGTTGTCCTCCAACAATTTTCTTCAACATACTACCTATCTCGGCCACCTGGGCCCTCATTTCAGACATCTCATGGCTCTGAGCCACGCTGTGCACTTGTCCTTGCCCCCTGATCCCAAACTGCTGCGAGTTTGTAGCCATATTTGCAATGAGCTGCTTGGCCTCAACTGGGGTCTTGTCAATCAGTGCCCCTCCACTCGCTGCATCGATCATCTGCCTGTCGTGGGGCGTCATCCCCTCATAAAAATACTGTATGAGCAGCTGATCGGCGATCTGGTGGTGTGGGAAACTCGCGCACAGGCGCCCAAAGCGTTCCCAATACTCATGCAGGGACTCACCTACATCCTGGGTGATCCCATAAATCCTCTTCCGCAGAGTGGTGGCTAAGGACGCGGGAAAGTATTTCTCCAAAAATACCCGCTTCATATCCTGCCACGTGGTGATGGATCCGGAAGGCAAATAGTACAGCCAATCCTTGGCCTTGTCCTTGAGCGTGAAGGGGAATGCCCTCATGTTCAGCTGCTCTTCCGTGACTCCTGCGGGCTTCATCCCCGCGCAGACGCAATGGAACTCCATCAAATGTTTGTTCGCGTCCTCACCTGCATTTCCATGGAAAGAAGGTAACTGGTGAATTAAACCAGATTTCAGCTCAAAGTTACCTGCTACCACGGGGTAGTTAATGCACAAAGGCTGCAGGTTCAGGTCTGGCGCTGCCAGTTGCTTCAGCGTCCGTGGCGCTTCACCTTGCGCCATCTCGTCAAACAAGAAGGGATTGCCTTCTTCTCTTTCCAACGTTCCTTGCCCCTCTCGGGCTTCTCTACGCAACCGCCGCTCCTCTCTGTCAATCTCAGGAATATACTGCAAACTACCCTCAGAGGAACGGGTCATACACAAACAAAAATCTAAACATACAACATACAAACAGAAATTTTTTTTCAGTCAACCATCAATGAATAAAATTCAAACTTCAATCATAAATTCAACTAATTGCCTACTCCCCGGCAACGGCGCCAATTTTGGTGGACGGATTTTTGAATATCCGCTTAATCTCAAGCTGTCGAGGCTTGCCAAAATACGATTTATAATGCCTATTGCCAAGGCTTTGCAGCCAGTGGTAACAGGGTCGATCCAAGGAATAGGAGAGTTGAATTTACTAGTGAAATTGGGATTTGATTGATTTATTGGTAACGGGGGGTTTTATCATGCAAAGAAATCAATGAGAAAGCTAACAGAAGAAAGAAATAATATGTAGAAAACGTGTGCACGGTTTGGGGAGTCTCGGGGTCAATTGTTAGACAAATACAACTTATCATTTAATTCTAATAGCATGGAATTCAGTTTACTGAGCACGCGGACGACTACCAGAGAAGCCCCAAAGTAGCCGACTTCATGGATTTTAATTAGGCCACACAGTCCTAATTACACGTTATCTAATCTCACATTAAGATGATCAGTCCTAAGATGAATTTAGACAGTTACTAGCTAACCGCGACGAACATTCGGGCGTGAATTCTAATTGCTAGTAGGTTGCCCGCAAACGCTGTATGCAACCAACAATTATCCTACCCGACCCGATACTTCGATTTAGTTCTATTTACCTGTGTTACTTAGTCGAGCAGTGAGAGGCACGGCATCGCTACTCTTTAACATACACAACATGCGAAACTATCCGAGTGTCAATCAACATAATTTAGCATGCGCGTTGGATTAAGCAAAGTAAATAAATGCAATGTAAACAGAACCAATATGCAAATTCATACTCAGATTATCAAAGCAATAATGTCTAACAAAATTCCCCTAAACAAAATCCCAAACCGTCACTCTTACCTTAGCCGCTCATGGCGCGGATCGTCAATCCCGCTCCACCAACGACCATGGAAGAGTTCATCTACCTATTACAAATGGAAGTGGAGCTCGCTCGCATGCCAACAATGGCGGAGCTCCACGGAAAATAGAGAGAAAATGGGGAAGAAGGGAAGAAGAATCGCCAGATTCCGTTGAGAGATGAAGAAGATAAAGCTTGGAGAAGAAGTTGATGCCAAAAAAGTGCAGAAAAATCGTCTTTTAGCTACTGCCTTCGTCGTAGCGTCGAGACGCTAGGCCAGCGTCTCGACGCTGTGCCCTAAGTGATCCGCGCGCGCGCGCGCTGGCGTCCCGACGCAAGGCCAGCGTCGCGACGCTGCCCCGATGATTTTCCAGCGCGCGCCTCCTCCGAAGCGTCTCGACGCCAAGCAGGGTCTCGACGCCAGGGCAGCGTCGAGCTAGCGTCTCGACGCTATCACTCGACGCTTGCTCTCGGGTTTTTCCAGCGTCGAGCCAGCGTCTCGACGCTATAGCTCGACGCTGGCTCTCGGGTTTGGGGCTGATGCAATGCCTCTCCAAGGCTGTTTTGGCCCGTTTCTTCACGGAACAAATTCCCCTCTTCCCGATGCATTCCCGGGGCGCTAAAACTCTGCTTTAAGCTCTCGAACACGCCCAACGGACGCACGAGCTCTTTGCCGCTTTTCTCCTACAAAAGAGATACATTTAATCAATTGGAAGCGGCCTTTAGCTATAATTAGGACGTATTTAATAGCTCCAAAATGGAGTTATCAATGTTCCTCTTCCAACAATATTTTATGCATGCAATAGGAAGGACTAATACCTCTTATATCAGCAATCGTCCATGCAATGGCTTTTTTATGTTGCTTAAGCAGCAATATTAGCGCAATTTCATGCTGTTTACTCAGTTTGGACGAAATAATAACAGACAAAGTATCTTCCTCGCCTAGATATGCATACTTAAGATGATCAGGCAATGGTTTTAATTCTAATAGAGGTGGATGTTCAATTGATGGCTTCAAAGGATTTGTGGTTCTCTCAGACAATTTATTAGTCATACAAACATGCTGAGGGTTGTCCACAGGTATATCCATTAATTCAGAAATGTTTCAGTCATCTATATTTACTTGTACATAGTCAGTAGCATGCTTAATTAACAGTTCATGCTCAAGTTGTTCTTCCATAAGGGAGTCTACTATATCTACTACATCTACATTTGCACAGGATTCAGAGTCAGAGGGATACCTTAGAGCTTTAAATACACTGAATTTAACCTCCTCATCATGAACTCTCATGGTGAGCTCACCTTTTTGGACATTGATTAAGGCCCTACCTGTGGCTAGAAATGGTCTACCCAATAAGATTGGTACCTCCTTGTCTGCCTCATAATCCAGAATGATGAAGTCTGCAAGAAAGATGAATTTGTCAACCTTGACAAGTATATCCTCAATTTTCCCCTCCGGGTATGCTATGGATCTGTCTGCAAGTTGCAAGGTGACAGTTGTAGGTCGTGCTTCTCCTATTCCAAGCTGACGGAATAGAGACAAGGGCATGAGATTGATGCTGGCTCCCAGATCACACAGAGCTCTGCCCACGTGCTTGCCTCCCAACTCGACTGGTAAGGTAAAGGAACCAGGATCCTTCTCCTTCTTTGGAAGTTTGTTTTGGAGTATAGCACTGCACTCCTCGGTGAGATTCATTGTTTCAAATTCACCAATGATTTTCTTGTTAGTAATTATATCTTTCAAGAATTTAACATAAGAAGGCATAGATTGCAAAACTTCCACAAATGGGATATTAACATGCACTTGTTTTAAAATTTCTAAAAACTTATTAAAGTGCACTTCCTGTTCTTGTTTTTTCTTCAGTCTTCTAGGGAATGGAGGTGGTGGCACATATGTAGGCAATTCAGTTCGCCTAATGACAGGTGGAGGCCTTGGAATTTCTTGTGGTTCCTCTATGATAGGTTCCAGCCTCACCTTTGTTGTGCTTGGTGGTGATTGATCATGGTTTGGCAGAGAATCCAGTGGAGCACTAGACTCTTCATTCTCTACTCGCTTTGGTGCTTCTCTGTTGTTGATCACCAACGGTCTTCCACTACGTAGTTCAATGACTTGAACTTGTTCTTTTCCATCCCTTCTTGGCACTTCAGTGTCTGCAGGCAATCTTCCTTGGGGCCTATTTTCAGTTCATTCGCTAACTGCCCTATTTGGTTTTCAAAGCTCCTAAGGGTGGCTTGCTGACTTTGCAGGGTTGCATCATTTTTTGCAATGTATTCTTTAAGCAAATTCTCTACTGATGATCCTATTGGTTGGTTATATGGCTTTTGGTACATAGATTGGTTATTTTGTTGAGTGAAACCAGGTGTTCCACTCGGTCTTGGTTTGTTTTGTGCTTGGTTAGTATTTTGTTGTCCACCCCAAGAAAGATTTGGGTGGTTCCTCCAACCAGGATTATAGGTGTTAGAATAGGGGTTGTTCCTAGGCTGCTGTTGACTTCCAACATAGCAGACCGCGGCTGGATTCCCAGGGCAGAAATCATACAAGTGCCCTTCCCCACAGAATCCACATATTAGTGTCTCACCTTGACTAGTTGATGCGCCCACTGAAACGGCTGCTGCGGTGTTGACACTTGGTTGGAGATTAGTTTGAGCCATTTGTTTGACTAGATTGGTCAGGGCATTGATTTGGCTACTCATTGCACTCAGTGCATCCTTGTCTTGAGCTCTCCTAGGCTCTACAGGATCGTCTGACCATCTTCAATGGGAAGTTGAGATTTTCTCCAAAATCTTGTAGGCTTCATTGTAGCTCTTTGAAAGCATGGAACCACGAGCTGAAGAATTCAACACTTGCCTTGTGCTGGGGTTGCTGTTGCGTGCTCAATGTGTTGAAATAATTAGGCAATAAAAGAGATAGAGCACTCAGAACATGCAAGCATACATGATCTTATAGCAAGTAGTAAGTATATTTCATTCGTTTTCCCACAGAGATTTATTTTTAGCTATTCGCGAAGTGTTTTGTTAAGAAAGAAGGGGTGAATTTGATGGGGTAAAATTGGTTTTTAATTATCTAATTTTTGCTGAATGTGTAAAGGGTAGTAACATCAACGAGAACAAGTGAAATTTAAGCTCAAATGAAAAGAAACGAAATTAATAAATGAAGGCAAAGACAGCTAAACAGAATTTTAACTTAAGCAGAATTGCGGAGACAGCAATTTTACCGCAATTAAATAACAGCGAAAGTGTGTAAATGGGTGAATTAAGGGCTACTAATGACTATCCTATAGGCATTTTTATACGATTCTCAAGCACTGGATCTACTCTCTATGCATCAAACTATCTCAATCTCATGTATCGTCCGATTCCATGCATTAGATTCTTTAGTTTACTCAACTCAAAGTAAGGTCTTAAGCATCTTGTTAAAGCAGAAAGATATGGTTTGTACTAGGGAAACGCCTATTCCTAGGCCGTTTCCTGGTTACCTTGAAAGGCTAGCATGATAATATGACTCTGAACTCTTACTCCTTCCAGAGGTTAGGAGTTCTTTGGACAAAATGGATGGCCAATCGAAATTGCTCGTGGGATGAAGCTTACATACAATCAATGCTTCGAGAGCTATCCTACATGCTTGATTCACGTTTTTTAGCCTATGGAGTTGTCATTAGCATGCCCCTAAGTGTCTTAGTTACTCATAGATATAAGGAGAACAGAACTAAAGGATAAGATGGACATGCTTAGAAGGGAAATGTGCTTAAAACAGCAAGGGAAAGCTGTAGAATGCAAAGGCAGAAACTGTTAAATACTGAATTTTGTGTTTGATTAATTGATTGTTTGAATGAACATAAGAGATACTTAAAGTAAAGAACAGATAGACAGAACACAACGAAATGATCTAAACTAGCCACAAGAACAGAAACAACACAAGACAGAATTGGAAAACAGAAATGAAGAACAGAAAGCAGTGAAACAGCTCGAAATCTCGTTGCAGCCGCCTCGAATGAAGGATGAGAAAGGTCAGCCTTGCTTGGATGAATCCAATCGGGAGAGAAGAAGAGTCTCCTCTCCTTCCTATCAGATTATCGATTCCAACAGCTGAGCTTCGCAAACCAGCAGACGGCAAAGGAAAACTAGGAGAAAAGGTGGACTGCGAGAAGACTTCTACGCTTTCGGATGATGCTTGAACCCTCGACTTTGACCCCTATTTATAGTAATCTGTAGGTGCATTTGGGCCAAGGAGAACCATCAATCTTCAACGTCGTACTTCAGAATGGATGGAGGAGAAAGAACGAATCCCTGAAATAACGGAAATTAACAGAAAAAGATCAGTCAACTTACGGTTTTCACTTGAAACATTGCGGTGACCGCAATGTTTCCGCAATGCGTTCGCAAAGCTTGTTTTTCATTCTTTTCCTTCGGTTTTCAACTCTTTTCTTTCCTATTGTACATAAGTCCTAATTTAGCTACCTTCTTCTAATTCTCATATTTAAGCATAGGTTTAGGCTAAATGCTATCAAAAACACCTAAGAGTGAACATCTTTCTAAGCTAATTAAGCCCTAAAAAGGTCACTTTTGGAGACGTAACACACCCCCAAACTTAAGGTTTTGCTTGTCCTCAAGCAATCTAAGGACTTTCCTAAGCTGCTGTTTCTTCTTCTTTAACCACTTACTAACTCCCCTATATCCCTATCTAGCACTGCTGTCCTGTGACACACTTCTAAGCTTAAAACTACCCTCTTTATCTAGCTTCTTCTGACTTCGCCTGCCTAACACTCCATCTGTTTCCATTAACTCCCTACAACTGATCTACTTGCTTTTGTCATATCATGCCACTATCCCTAAGGTTTCAAATTCTGCCTAGCTTTACCTCAGACTCAGTACATGCTTCTAGCTTTATTTTTAATGTGTCTAAGATTCCTTAGAGTCATGCCAGTCTTAGTATTAACGGTGACAGTAGTACTTTTAAAGAACAACCTAAACCCTGGCATCACTACATTGGATAAACACTCATCTCCCTAAACAACCCTACAAGTTACAACTTTGTGCTTAGCTAATTGAGGATCAGAGTGCTTTTTAAATAGGACATCTAAGCCACAAAGTTATAACTCCTAGGTATACATTCTTCTTCCCTATTCTTTTCCCTTTTTCTTACTTAGGTGGGGCCTCTCCTCTGGTTGCCTTTTGATGCAATGCCACTTGTGGGTCACACACTTGGCACTGATTACTTAGCAACCTAAGAGAGACCCCCCTCTTTATTCTATTTTTCATTTTTTTATTTTTTTAGTTCATCATATTTTGTAAAAGAGAAGAAGAATGCTTATGTTTCTAAGGGAGAGAGGAATGTTCCTAGGCCTAGGGTGGCCTCCCCCAAACTTCAACTACTCATTGTCCCCAATGAGTGTCTGAGGTGGCACACCCCCAAACTTTCCTAGAAGCATCTAGTCTAAGGTAAAACAAAGAGAATCTAAAGCCCTAGGCATAGACAAAACAGTCGAACGACAAATATCACAGCAGCAGTAATTTTAAAAAAAAAACAGACAGATAAGGGCTTAAAGCTGTGCATGCTGAGCTTTTTAGAGGTTGATTTAAACTAGCAAAGGGTGTCCTATGACACTCATCCAGCATGCTTTTAGATAAGCTATATATGGTAGTCATGATAGCAGCAAAAGATGGAATTTAAACTGATCACAGCCTAGCTAAACAGACAGTCCAAAACATGCTTTCAGTAATAAAAATTGCGGGTACCGCAATTATTTCGCAATCAAGTCAGGGCAGATATAACAGTGATTAAGGCCGCTAAGCATGCTTTTTCAGTCATTCGAGCTCTCTAAAAATAAAACAAACCTAACCTACCTAGTCAGCTATCATCAGACTATACTAAGCAAGATTAAAAACATAAAACTAAGCATCTAAAACAGATCAAAAGTGTACGAAAAACAGCATAATTCACACGGTCTATCAGAAAGCAGAAAATTGTTTTTTTTTTTTTAAGGGAACAACAATACTCCCTTCAGTGCAATTCAAACCAGCACTCAAACGTCTTCATCCTCATCTGGTTGTCGTGGTCGTGGAGGCACCCATGGAGTCAGAAGGTTTGTGGGGAAGTCAGGGAAGATACAGCCAAGTTGGTCTGCAACTTCCTTGTCCCGTGCCTGCGCGTAAGTGGCCCATTGAGCCATCCTCCTCTGCATATCCATCAGGCATGCCATGGATAGTGACTGATCAGCAGCCAGCCTATCCAGTTCAAACTCCATATTCCCCTTCCTCTTCAGCCTCAAGCTAGCAGGCAGCTCCAAGTGGCCCGTGTAAGCCATCTGCTGCTCCATTCGCTCAATGGGGACTCCTGCAAGCAAACATAATTTGGTTATGGTGTTAGGGAAAAACAATGGTCCCTTACCTTTCTTGGCGCACTCAGCAATGGCGGCTGACATGATTTCCCCCACATTGACCGTGAGACCTCGCATAATGGCATAGACCAGCAGCGATCTGCTCTGGTTGATGGTCGTCTCATGGGTCACAGGGGACAGCTTTCTCCTTACAAAGGCAAACCATACAGCTGCCTTTGCTGTCAGGTTGGCACTCATGAGGGTGTGCCTCCCATTGCGTGAGACAGTCCACGCTGCTTCAGGCTGGCCAATGGTTCGAATGGCCTCCTCCAGCACTGCCTCAGTAGGCTCATCAACGATCCTTGCATAATCAGTGTGTCTTTGGCCCTTGAGGCCATAAGCTTCGTTGATGGCTTTTGCTGAGTAATCCACCTCTACTCCCCTCACCACAGAAAGCCCTTCCTCAGAGTTTCGCAGGTTGGCGTAGAAGTCGTAAACCATGCTCGTGTAAGCTGGATTGGGCGGCCTGCACAACTCCTCTCAGCCATGATTTATGATTCCTGCGCGCAAGAACTGCGGCAGGTCAGCAGGTCTGTCGAGGAAGCCTTTCTCGTGCAGCAACTCCCTCTTCCTCAGCTCAGCACCCATGGACTTAGCATCAGAGGAAACATACCTCACTGACTGAGGCTCATCTTCAGGGTAGAGCTTGGCCTTCCCTTTATCTGCTGGCTTGGCTGACTCGGCAGCCTCAACCTTGAGTCGTTTGAGCGAAGGCTCAGTGCTCTCTTTGGCTGACTCGGCAGCCTCAACCTTCTTGGCCTTCTTCTTCTTCAGCTTCTTGGCTCGCTTGGCCTTAAGAATCTTGGCCTTCTTCTTCTTCTTGAGCTTTGCCTCAATGGTGATCTGCTGCAGGCACGCCCCCAACGTCTCTTCCATTGAGTCAGTCTTCTGTTCAAGACTCTCCGGGCTAGCTTCCCTCACAGGCGAGAAAACCTCCTCGTCCTCACCTTCCCCACTGCCCTGCGTTGATTCTTGGTACTCCCCATATGGGAATTCAGGGTCAGGCCGTGGGGAAGTGTGCGACGGCGTGGTGCTTTGCTCTGCTGTAGGTGTCTGTGCAGAACTCAGTGGTGAAGACGGCTGCTCAGGGCTCTGCGCTGGCGGTGATGGAGAAGAGCTGTGCGCTGGTGGTGCAGGTGGCGAGGCACTCCTCTTGGCTGAATCGTGGGACACACGATCAGTTTCTTGACTCTCCACAGAGGGAGTCTTCTCTTTGCTCGGTTCAGCGGCCACCGCTAAACTCCACCTACGCTTCTTGGGTGTGCCTGCTGGTTCAGAGGGTCCAGCAGGTATCTCAGAGACAACCTTCCACTTCTTCTTGCGAATCGGAAGCTTATCCAGTCGTTCCGTTCGCGCAGCCTCAGCATCAGCCAAGGCAAGCAATGCATCTCTCGCAGCCGTTTCAGCGTCGTCAGCCCTCTTCTTGGCTGCAGATCTTTCAGCCCTTGTGAACACCATTGTTGAGTCTTGGAGATTTGGAGAGAAGAATCAAAGATGAAAAGAATCGCAGCTTTCTTGGAATTCAGAGAGTGGGAGAATCGTATCGATCGAGCGCCTTCTAACGGATATAAAGGACACGGATAAATCCCAACGGCTATATTTTGCGGATCCTGCAAATCCAGCGCAATTGTAGGGATTTTTTTTCATCTAAATGGCAAACTTTGCTCGTCCGTATCTTTTATTTGGCTCAATCTTTTCTTGATTTTTAAAGCTGGAGTTACTCTCCTTGATTCCCTCTTTCGATTCCCTACAAAAAGAAATAAAAATAACATCAAATTCGCAATTAAAATCATACAACTAAACACACAAACGATAACCGGAAAATCGCCAAAAATAAACTAAGGCATGAGCCTTGTGTTGACGAGCACAGCAATCACTCGTCCTCTCTCGTTCTCATTGTCAAGCTTCAGTCAAGAGGAAGGCCGAGAGAGTTTTCACATCTCCTTCCTCATAGTAGTGCTTCAATCTTGCACCATTAACCATGAATGGTTGGCCTTGCTGCAAGTTCTTTATCTCTATGGCACCATGAACAAACACATTAGTAATCACAAAAGGACCTGACCACCTAGACTTAAGTTTCCCTGGAAATAGTTTCAACCGTGAGTTAAACAACAAAACAAGTTGACCCTTCTTAAAGTCCTTAACTCTAAGTCTACTATCGTGCCAAATCATGGTCTTTTCCTTATACATCTTAGCATTTTCATAGGCCATATGTCTAAGCTCATCAAGCTCATGTAATTGTAAGGACCGCAATGTCCCCGCATCATTTACGCAAAAATTCAATTCTTTCATGGCCCAAAATGCTTTGATTTCTAACTCAAGTGGTAAGTGACAAGTCTTGCCATATACCAGCCTATAAGGGGACATACCTAGGGGTGTCTTATATGCTGTCCTATAAGCCCAAAGTGCATCCTCAAGCTTAAAGGACCAGTCTTTCCTATTAGGTTTGACCACTTTTTCTAGGATGTTCTTAATCTCCCTATTTGAAATTTCAGCCTGTCCATTCGAGTGTGGGTGATAGGGGGTGGCTACTCTATGTCTAATGTTGTACTTAGCCAACACTCTCTCCATAGCCTTGTTAATGAAATGTGACCCCTCATCACTAATGATGGCACGAGGTGTCCCAAACCTAGTAAAAATGTGCCTATGCAAGAATTTGGTGACTGTTTTAGCATCATTATTGGGACATGCTTTGGCCTCTACCCACTTGGATACGTAGTCTACTGCTACCAAAATGTAAAGGTTACCTGATGATGGAGGGAATGGCCCCATGAAGTCAATGCCCCACACATCAAAGAGCTCCAACTCTAAGATGTAGGTGAGGGGCATCTCATCCTTTCGACTGAGGTTACCTGTTCTTTGACATTCATCGCAGCTGTGGGCATAGTTGTGGGCATCCTTGAAGATTGTTGGCCAATAGTAGCCACTCTGAAATACCTTTGCAGCTGTTCTTTGGCCACCAAAGTGACCACCATAAGGAGCTGTGTGGCAGTGCTGCAGCACAGACTTCGCTTCAGCAGCTGAAACACACTTCCTCAGCAAGCCATCAGCACAGGTTCTGTAAAGCGTGGGGTCATCCCATATGAATTTCCTTGCTTCATGAAGGAACCTCTTCTTCTCTTGACCGCCCTTGAAAACTGGTAATACCTGTGATGCAAGGAAGTTAGCAATGTCAGCAAACCAAGGTTCCTCATCGTTATCACAATGAGTCAAAACAAAGACATGTTCATCAATGAAAGCATCAGAAATTGCGGGTTCCGCAATTTTTTCGCAATTGTGCTGCAATCGAGAAAGGTGATCTGCAACCACATTTTCACATCCTTTCTTGTCTCGAATGTCCAAATCAAATTCCTGCAGCAATAACACCCACCTAATCAACCTAGGCTTAGCATCAGCCTTCCTCATAAGATATTTCAAGGCAGAATGGTCAGTGTACACAATTGTCCTAGTGCCTACAATATAGTTTCTGAATTTCTCACAAGCGAACACTACAGCAAGCATCTCTTTCTCAGTAGTTGTATAATTACATTGAGCCTCATTCAAGGTCTTACTAGCATAATAGACAGGGTGTGTTAGCTTGTCAATCTTCTGTCCTAACATAACCCCTACAGCATAGTCACTAGCATCACATAACATCTCAAATGGGAGATCCCAATCTGGCCCTACTATAACAGGTGCTGTGACTAGTGCTTTCTTAAGGGTTGTCCAAGCTACTACATATTCCTTAGAGAAGATGAATGGCCTGTTTAGTTCTAGAAGCTCACACAGAGGCTTGGCTATCTTAGAAAAGTCCTTAATGAACCTTCTATAGAAGCCAGCATGCCCTAAGAAACTTCTAATGGCCTTGACATTCAGAGGCTCTACCAACTTCTCTATGATCTCTATCTTTGCCCTGTCAACTTCTACACCCGCCCTTGACACTCTATGACCTAAGACAATCCCCTCATCTACCATGAAGTGACACTTTTCCCAATTAAGGACTAAGTTAGTCTCTTCACATCTAGCCAGGACTTGTCCTAGGTTCTCTAGACAGTTGGTGAATGAATCCCCAAAGACTGAAAAGTCATCCATGAATATCTCTATCATAGATTCATCCAAATCAGAGAAGATTGCCAACATGCACCTTTGGAAAGTTGCCGGTGCATTGCATAAGCCAAAAGGCATTCTGCGAAAGGCAAAAGTTCCAAAAGGGCAAGTAAAGGTAGTCTTTTCTTGGTCCTTGGGGTCTATAGTGATTTGGTTGTACCCTGAATAACCGTCTAGGAAACAGTAATAGGCTCTACCAGCTATTCTGTCTAACATTTGGTCAATGAATGGTAGAGGGAAGTGGTCTTTTTTAGTTTCTTTATTGAGCTTCCTATAATCCATACATACTCTCCACCCCGTGACAGTCCTAGTTGGAATCAGTTCGTTGTTCTCATTGACTACCACAGTCATCCCACCCTTTTTAGGTACACACTGTATAGGGCTTACCCACTGACTACTAGCTATGGGGAAGATCACACCAGCATCTAACCATTTTATTATTTCTTTCTTTACTACCTCTTTCATAGAGGGATTCAGCCTACGTTGATGATCTACTCTAGGTGTGTGCTCTTCCTCTAGTATAATCTTATGCATGCAATAAGAAGGGCTAATGCCTCTAATATCAGCAATAGTCCATGCAATAGCCTTCCTATGTTGCTTAAGCAGTAATATCAGTTCAACCTCATGCTTTTCACTTAATTTAGAAGAAATGATAACAGGCAGAGTTTCATTACTCCCTAAATATGCATACTTGAGGTGAGTGGGGAGTGGCTTTAATTCTAATACAGGTGGATGCTCAATGGATGGCTTTAAAGGATTTAAGGCTCTATCAGTTAAGTCAATATTCATACAAACATGCTGAGGGTTATTTACAGATATGTCCATTATCTCAGCTACGTTTAAGTCAGTTAATTCTAATCCTACATATTCATTGGCATGCTTGGTTAATAATGATGGAGTGACATGCGCAGCGGAAAGCGATTTAGGACCGATGATACTCTAATTTCATCAATTTAACAAATAGTAAACATGCTCAAAGCGACGAAAATAAGAAATTAGAAATACATACCCTTGTAGTTCCAATTTCTTCAAGCTCCGTCGCACGTTCCTCGTCACGAACTCTTCCGGACTCTTCTCACGAACGCCCCGAGGACCACCCCAGGTAGTCCCGCTATCCTCGGCGCCGAGCAACGGGGTTGTGGGACTCCGTTACAAGAGAATAGAAAAGAAATAGAAAAGGAAAAGGAAGAAGAAGGAGATTTAAAAAAGCTTCACTGAAGAACATCAAAATGTTCTTCTTTTTTTTAAAAAAAAACGTGAAAACCTCTTTTTCAAATCTCTTCAATGTATACCCCTCTGGCCAAAACAACATATATATATATTACATACATAAATATATATATATATATATAAAGTACAAATGTCCTACATGCATAATGCATGTAGGCCACTTTCTTATTTTTATATATATATATATATATATTATTATTATTATTATTTTAAAATTAATACAATATTAATTTTAAATAATAATAAATATTTTATTTATTAAACTTTTTAATAAATAAAAATATATATATATTATTAATTAATTAAACTTTTTAATTAATTAATATTTATTTAATTCAATATCAAATATCAATTAAATAATATGGCTCAACTCGATTTTCTGAAAACCGATTTTTTTTTTTTTTTTCTCATGAATCTTATTCATGTTTTAGACCATTCCCATATTTTAAATCATATTTAAATATGTCAATCATTCTTCCAAAAAATCGAATTTGAACAATTCAAATTCTTTTTCCTTTTTCTTTTATTTTCTCTTATATTGTTGCACGGCGTTATCCGAGCTAGCTAGGAGAACCTAAAGGACCTACAGATCATGAGCTCCAACGATACGAGATTATTCGGTCAAAACTCTTTTAACCCGAATCAATCAACTTTCGTTAACCCCCAGAGACTCCACTATAGTCCGAGGGTTGCACTCTCCTCACTGTAGATATATTGTGTCCTCTTGATATAACCGTCACGGGCAAGTCGACCCTTCACAGGTTGTTCGTAATCACAGCTGGGTCATTTTAAACCGTTTAACCCCTGCATTACGTCTTGTTCCTTAAGTACCACTGACACCTCTAATGAACAATAGATCAGTGGTCCAACCAACAGATCAATTAACTCTCTCATCTCATGAGAGTGTGCGCGCTAATTGTTCAAGCCCTGGAGTCAGCTATTAAGGGAACAACCTATCTACTAACCCTGAAGAACGGGTTAGGAGTGAACTCCAATCTTGCTATACTATGTCCCCAGCTACCTATTCGACTTTATCCCCAATATGGTAGGCTTATTGAGTCGGCGCTAATGGGCCACTCTCACCCGTGCAAGTCAAAGGATACGATCGAATAAGCAGGAGTTCATAGCGAGCTCAGGATTGAGATCGAGTTACCTAGGCCATCAATATGTATAAGTCGGTCTCATCAGTAAACGGAGTTATAAAGAGAGAGCGATTTAATACGCGGTTCGGTCTTATGCAAACTCTTTGCACAGGACGCCCTCACTCGCACATCTCCATGTGAAACGATTCGGATCACATCGTTTTGTACAATACAAAGTGAGCCGCATCCAATAGTGTTACCAGGATAAGGTACCCAGCCTTATCCGTGTACTATAGACCATTTTGACTGACTACTTGAGCCTGATCCACAATCATGTCATACATGAAGCTCAAGTACTCATATTCAGCCAAGGATGTTGGTCATTGGTATAAGTTAACCTAAACACGTTTCACTTTATTCCAGTAAACTCTTTTACTGAATAAAACTTAATAACTCATTATTACTAAATAGAGTATTTACAAACATAACAGTTACAAACCACGAGTTTTAGGACATAAAATCCAACAAACTCCCACTTGGACTTAAACGTCTGTGGTGTACATGTTAGGTGGAGAAAACTAATATATCATATATCAGAAGCTTTCTCCTACTGTCCTCTCCAGCAACTCGGAGCCCTAGACTCTTCTAGGTGCCTCTCAAACACTTTAGCCATGAGAGACTTAGTAAACTAATCAGCATGAAGTACTACGAGGCTTTCCATGTGACCATCACATCTCCTTATAGCACTATCTGCGAGCTCAACTTATAAACCTATTGCAAATAGACTTAGCTACCAACGAGGAATCAACAATACAACTCTTGTATTCTACTCCTCTAAGTACAAGGACAAAAATTTAACCGGAATCCAATCCAATTGGACTAATATTACTGACAGCTCCCACTGCATAGCACATATCGGGTCATGTATCTCAAAAGATACATCTGACCTCCAATATGTAAATACACTTGGGTGCATCTCGTATCCTCAACACTTGAGGTGTCTCAGGAAACCATTTTCATAGACCATCTAATATTGACAACATCTTGTCAATAAAAGATTTTAGAGACAACACTAGCGATATGTTCTTACGACTCAGATCAACCTGAATCCTTAGAACAAACTAAGCCCTCCTCCAAATCAACTATTTGGGTGTGGGTCGCTAGTTTAGGCTAAAAGTCAGAAATGAATCCTACATCATTCTCACTGATTAGGACATTAATTACGGAAACAGTTTATGAAAGCTACAACATTGACTAAACCCTTGTCAAACAAGGTTTATCAATTTATTGTTCAAAGCCATAAGATTTGATCACTGTATCAAACCTTACAGTTCAGGACGAAGAAGCTTTCTCCAATTCATAAATGAATCGAATAAACCTAGCAAACCATTTGCTCTTTGTCCCAAACTATGAATCTTTCTGGTAGAGACTCATAGATACTCAATCAAGATAACAATTCTGCAGAAAAGCTATCTTGACCTCCACTTGCCAAATTCTATAAAGATAGAACACGGTAGTGGATAAGAGTCATCTATTTAACTTACGTCTGGCAACAAGAGAAAGAGAGTATACACAATAAACCCTTTCTCTTCGGGACAGTCCCTTTACCAGAAAGTCAAGCCATAAAAGTTTTCACCTTAGTGACTTGGTCTCAATACCATTCATAGATTTGTGGCTTTGAGCCATTTGGCCTTGTCTATGTGATTCATTGCCTAATTAAAAACAGCGAATCCTCAATGTTATCATCAAGTATGAGAACTTTGAGTTAAAGACAAGCCAGTGCAGCGGATCGAGTTGTCCCACAACGCTCCCACTGCATTGAGGCTTTCTCAACGGTTGAGAAACTCTAGTTTGATCAACAAACTTTTTTGATATCTACAATAGCTTTCGTTACACTGTGAGTCTTAACATGCTAGTTGTTTTCGAGTTTAATAGAACACATCAGTATATATCTTTTGCTAAATGAACTGTTCATTTATAAAACCAAAAGATATAATATACAAGTGTTCAGTTTAAACCCGAAATATAGACAATAATTACATATAACAAATGTTATTATCTCTATACAACAACTACAAAGACTCCCACTAGTTCAGCTGCAACGATATCTCCATATCTCACAGCGAGAAAACGACTGTCAGGAACTAGTTTCCTGTAGAAAAACAAACACGAATAGTGGTTCCTGAAGACATCCAGGTATGACATTCATATCCACTAAACTTGTTTTGACAAATAAATCACATTTATCTTGTCGTTATTTCTCAGCCTGTTTCTCAGCAAAGTATTTGGAGCAGTTACGCTTCCAATACCCATCTTCATTACAATGGAAACATTTTCCTTTGTCTGAAGACTTCACTTTGCGAACAGTAGGGGCTATGCCCTTCCTCCTGTTACTCTTCTTCTTCTGAATAATCTCATTATTCAGAGAAGCAGACTTAGGCTTACTTCCTGACGCCGACCTCTTAAGGAACTTCGTCGAAGTGACAACATTTTCTTTCTTCTCTATTCCTTTGGAAGTGTACAGGAACTGATAAGTCTGAAATAACGATGGTAGCAACGTTTACTTCCGCCGCATTAAAGTGGACCATCATGTTAAGGACAAGCTCCCTAACAGAGGTATCCTCCACTATGCGAGAGTTATAAACGAACTTGAGGACTTCATTACGAAGTGATGAGGACGAGTGTCCACCATTGCTTGTAATGAAGACATGATTTCCTTTACGAAAATCATAACCTCATACTACTTGCACAAGGCATCAAATATGCTTGCCAAGATATAAATTTGGGCTTTATCAATAGCCCTAATCCATCGATCGTATGCATCTCGAACACTTCGAGATGCACTCGAGCCAGGAGCTGAAGGACATTCCTTCGTTAAGACAAACCTCAGGTCGTCCAGAACCAGAATCGTATTCAGGTTCGACTTCCAGGTTCCGTAATTCTGTTCGGTTAATTTGTCGTGAGCTAACAACTGAATAAAACGAGCTCGACATGCCGAAAAAGAATGTAAATCTATTAGTGAAACGGTTTTAACCTATTTAAACCAATTAAGAAAAAAATTTAGAAGTAAATAAAGTACCCAAACTCTTTATTTACTAACTACGATACTTTAGTAAGTCAGAATGGTCCCTACCGTAGGGTAGGTGAGCACTCCTTTACTAAATCAAGACATTCTTGACTAAATGCTATCACTAGAATAACTCATATTCCTATAGCATCTTAGTTATCGTTTTTGGTCTGAATTTACTAACTCCTTAGAAAATCCCGTAAGTGTGACCCTCCGTTTTTAGAACGCACAGAACGGCCCCAACATAGCAACCGTATGGAATGTCAGTGTTGGGAATGGCCCTATGTTTCTTTATCCATAACCGGTGACTGAGGTGTTCGATCTTCCATGCCCAGCCCTCCGTTTGGATGGTGCCCTTAGGGCAGCCTGCAGGCGGAACATGGGAATCTCACGGTTCAATCCAACGGAGGAGACCACAGGAAGCACCGACGCACTTCCTTCTCCCACTTACTATAGACACTTACTCCATTCACCTTGCTATTGAAAGTTGCAAACACCACCCGTCTGGAGATGCCCCATATGGCATCATGAGGCCAAGCAAAATTCTCACGTTGTGAACTTTAGGGAGTGCGTAGCAGGAGAGGGATATATCATATATTCCTTCTCAACACATCTACTAAGCATCGTAAACGGTAATTTTAGGGTAAAAACTCAGGTTTTATCTGGCTAAGTAAATAAAACCTTAAGTCTAGGCAAACTATTTACTTGAGATGTCTAGGTTATTAACAGATTTAATTAACCTCACACCTCTCAAGCACGCTCATAAAGCCTGGTTAACTTTACTCAAGTACCGGATCGTCCCCAGGTAGGAGGTGTTTCGTCAATTCAATTACCTCCAACCTTAGACAAGATTTCACCGGGTGAGTTTCTCATAACCTTAGCATTTACGAGATTTCGACCTATTCATCTAATGAAACAGACCGAACCATTTAACCCTAAATGAGCATGCCACTTATCTTTGTTATATATTTTAAAAGTCTAAGTCATTTTTACAACGCTTGCAAAAACTAGACTTTCTATAATAACAAACTTCTATATGCTTCTCAAACATACATTCACTAAGGCATGACAAGTTGAATATTTAACTTCATAATCAATATAACACTTATATCGATTATGCTCTTTAAACATACAACTCCTAATTCATAAATTAATATAACACTTATATCAATTTTAAATGAATTAAGCATGCATCCTATACATTATAACAATTATAACATACAATATGCATAAAACTAATGTTGGATGTTTTAATTTCATAATTAATATAACACTTATATTAATTATTCTATTAAGTAAACAACATCAAATTCATGAATTAATATAACTCTTATATTAATACTCATGAATTAAACATGCATATACATTACAACACTTATAATATACAATATGCATAAAACTAGGATAACCAATGTTGTAAGTTCAATTTCATAATTAATATAACGCTTATATCAATTTCTCTATTAAACTAACAACATCCAATTCATGAATTAATATAACTTTTATATTAATTCTCATGAATTCCTAAATATGCATACTATATATTATAACACTTATAACATATTTACTATGCATGGAGCATGCTTCCTACGGTGGGATTTTAAATCTATATGGCATACGTTATGCACATACAAATATGGATTTCAATTAAAACATACATTCACAATGCATAATTAATTAAACACACTAAAGTGGATCGATTTTGGCATTTAGCAAGCAATAACTAATTTATTACAAGCTTGAACAACAAGCTAAGTCTTCAGCGAACTTCGAACTCTTCGCACCGCCTTTGACCAACTTGCTTCCCCGAACGCTTCGGCCAATTTCTCTTCGAATTTCTCCTCGTATTGCCTAAAACGAGTTTGAACTTATACCGAACAATTCGGCGCGTTCCAAACTCAAGCTTCTTTCACAAAGAAACCTATATGGACTCTAATGACTCTAAAAATACAAATTTTTTCAGCACGCATTAACGCCCATACATTCTCGGGCAATTACAAATTATGAAATTCGAAAGAAACGATGCCAAAATCGATTTTCACTTTAGACGACCATTCAGAAACAATTTCTAAATTAAAATACCCACCAACTTAAATTGATGCAAATTGAGTTAATCACAAAATCGCTCTGATACCAATTGATGGAGCGACATGCGCAGCGGAAAGCGATTTAGGACCGATGATACTCTAATTTCATCAATTTAACAAATAGTAAACATGCTCAAAGCGACGAAAATAAGAAATTAGAAATACATACCCTTGTAGTTCCAATTTCTTCAAGCTCCGCCGCACGTTCCTCGTCACGAACTCTTCCGGACTCTTCTCACGAACGCCCCGAGGACCACCCCAGGTAGTCCCGCTATCCTCGGCGCCGAGCAACGGGGTTGTGGGACTCCGTTACCAGAGAATAGAAAAGAAATAGAAAAGGAAAAGGAAGAAGAAGGAGATTTAAAAAAGCTTCACTGAAGAACATCAAAATGTTCTTCTTTTTTTTAAAAAAAAACGTGAAAACCTCTTTTTCAAATCTCTTCAATGTATACCCCTCTGGCCAAAACAACATATATATATATTACATACATAAATATATATATATATATAAAGTACAAATGTCCTACATGCATAATGCATGTAGGCCACTTTCTTATTTTTTTTTATATATATATATATATATATTATTATTATTATTATTTTAAAATTAATACAATATTAATTTTAAATAATAATAAATATTTTATTTATTAAACTTTTTAATAAATAAAAATATATATATATTATTAATTAATTAAACTTTTTAATTAATTAATATTTATTTAATTCAATATCAAATATCAATTAAATAATATGGCTCAACTCGATTTTCTGAAAACCGATTTTTTTTTTCTTTTTCACATGAATCTTATTCATGTTTTAGACCATTCCCATATTTTAAATCATATTTAAATATGTCAATCATTCTTCCAAAAAACCGAATTTGAACAATTCAAATTCTTTTTCCTTTTTCTTTTATTTTCTCTTATATTGTTGCACGGCGTTATCCGAGCTAGCTAGGAGAACCTAAAGGACCTACAGATCATGAGCTCCAACGATACGGGATTATTCGGTCAAAACTCTTTTAACCCGAATCAATCAACTTTCGTTAACCCCAGAGACTCCACTATAGTCCGAGGGTTGCACTCTCCTCACTGTAGATATATTGTGTCCTCTTGATATAACCGTCACGGGCAAGTCGACCCTTCACAGGTTGTTCGTAATCACAGCTGGGTCATTTTAAACCGTTTAACCCCTGCATTACGTCTTGTTCCTTAAGTACCACTGACACCTCTAATGAACAATAGATCAGTGGTCCAACCAACAGATCAATTAACTCTCTCATCTCATGAGAGTGTGCGCGCTAATTGTTCAAGCCCCGGAGTCAGCTATTAAGGGAACAACCTATCTACTAACCCTGAAGAACGGGTTAGGAGTGAACTCCAATCTTGCTGTACTATGTCCCCAGCTACCTATTCGACTTTATCCCCAAGATGGTAGGCTTATTGAGTCGGCGCTAATGGGCCACTCTCACCCGTGCAAGTCAAAGGATACGATCGAATAAGCAGGAGTTCATAGCGAGCTCAGGATTGAGATCGAGTTACCTAGGCCATCAATATGTATAAGTCGGTCTCATCAGTAAACGGAGTTATAAAGAGAGAGCGATTTAATACGCGGTTCGGTCTTATGCAAACTCTTTGCACAGGACGCCCTCACTCGCACATCTCCATGTGAAACGATTCGGATCACATCGTTTTGTACAATACAAAGTGAGCCGCATCCAATAGTGTTACCAGGATAAGGTACCCAGCCTTATCCGTGTACTATAGACCATTTTGACTGACTACTTGAGCCTGATCCACAATCATGTCATACATGAAGCTCAAGTACTCATATTCAGCCAAGGATGTTGGTCATTGGTATAAGTTAACCTAAACACGTTTCACTTTATTCCAGTAAACTCTTTTACTGAATAAAACTTAATAACTCATTATTACTAAATAGAGTATTTACAAACATAACAGTTACAAACCACGAGTTTTAGGACATAAAATCCAACAAATAATACATGCTCCAATTGTTCTTCCATTAAAGAGTCTACAACGTCCATGCTAGCACAGGATTCAAGGTCAGAGGGGTACCTTAAAGCTTTATACACACTAAATTTCACCTCTTCATCATGAACCCTCATAGTGAGCTCACCTTTTTGGACGTCTATCAGTGCCCTACCTGTGGCTAGAAATGGTCTGCCTAACAGGATGGGGACCTCCTTGTCTGCTTCATAATCCAGGATAATGAAATCTGCAAGGAAAATAAACTTGTCAACCTTTACTAAAATATCCTCAATCTTACCTTCTGGGTATGCAATGGATCTGTCTGCTAATTGTAAAGTGACAGTGGTTGGACGTGCTTCTCCTATTCCTAGCTGGCGGAATAGTGATAGGGGCATGAGGTTTATGCTGGCGCCCAGGTCACAAAGCGCTCTGCCCACATGCTTGCCTCCAAGTTCTACAGGTAAGGTGAAGGAACCAGGATCCTTCTCCTTCTTGGGCAACTTGTTTTGGAGTATGGCACTGCACTCCTCAGTGAGGTTTACTGTTTCAAACTCACCAATTATTTTTTTGTTAGTAATAATATCTTTCAAAAACTTTACATAGGAAGGCATAGACTGTAAAACTTCTACAAAAGGAATGTTGACATGCACTTGCTTAAGAATTTCTAAGAATTTATTAAAATGCACTTCCTGCTCCTACTTCTTCTTAAGCCTTCGAGGATATGGAGGTGGTGGCACATATGCAGGCACGTCAGGGCGCCTTAGGATAGGTGGAGGCCTTGGAATTTCTTCTATCTCCTCAATAATTGGCTCTAGCCTGGCTCCTGATGTGCTGGTTTGTGGTGGACCTTGGTTTGGCAGAGACTCCAGTGGAGCACTAGACTCAGTGTTCTCTACTCTCTTTGGTGTGTCCTTTGTGTTGCTCACCAAGGGTCTACCACTTCTGAGTTCAATTGCTTGAACTTGTTCTTTACCATCTCTCCTCGGTACCTCGGTGTCAGCAGGGAGTCTACCTTGGGGCCTACTCTTGAGTTCATTGGCTAATTGGCCTATTTGGTTCTCTAGGCTCCTAAGAGTAGCTTGTTGGCTTTGAAGAGTAGCATCATTCTTAGCTATGTATTCCTTGAGTAAGTTTTCTACAGAAGATCCTACAGGTTGGTTGTATGGTTTTTGATACATGGATTGGTTATGTTGGGGAGTGAAACCAGGTGTTCCACTTGGTCTAGGCTGGTTAGGATTTTGGTTAGCATTTTGTTGGCCACCCCATGACAGGTTTGGGTGGTTCCTCCAACCAGGGTTGTAAGTATTGGAATAGGGGTTGTTCCTAGGCTGCTGCTGACTTCCAATGTAGCAGACTGAGGCTGGATTCCCAGGGCAGTATTCATACAGGTGCCCTTCCCCACAGAATCCACATATAAGTGTCTCACCTTGACTTGGTTGGGTGCCCATTGACATGGCGGTAGCGGTGTTGACACTTGTTTGGAGATTGGCTTGAGCCATTTGCTTAACTAGGTTGGTCAGGGCATTTATTTGGCTGCTCATCGCACTTAGAGCATCCTTGTCTTGAGCTCTAGTTGGCTCAACAGGATCATCTGGCCACCTACAGTGAGATGCTGAGATCTTCTCCAAGATCTCATAGGCCTCGTTGTAACTCTTGGACAACATGGAACCATCAGCAGATGAATTTAAGACTTGCCTAGTGCTGGGGTTGCATCCTTTGAAAAAGACCTCTATTTGGATACACCATGGGATGCCATGATGTGGACATTTGAGAAGAAGGTCCTTGAACCTTGTCCAAGCTTCGTGAAGAGATTCATTATCAGCTTGTTTGAATTTAACTATGTCATCACGAAAGGTAGAATTCCTATCAGGTGGGAAGTATTTGACTAGGAATTTCTCTGCTAAGTCTGTCCAGTTGCGGACAGATCCAGAAGGTAATGAGTTCAACCATGTTTTGGCTTTGTCCCTCAAAGAGTAAGGGAACAAGTATAGCCTCAAAGCTTCTTGGGACACTCCAGGGATGATGAAGGTATCACTAACTCCTAAGAAGTTCCTAAGATGGTTGTGGGGGTCCTCATTTTCTATTCCAAAGAATTGTCCCACAGTGGACAACATTTGGAACATCACTGGCTTTAACTCGAATGAGTTGGCAGTGATCTCAGGACGGATTATGCTGGGGTTCAGCTCCCAGGCATAGGTACTAAATATGAAAGAATGGCACTATTCTTGTCATTCGCTATTTCGATGGGGTTGCGAATGACAGGTACCTGATTTGGAACTATCTCGTCCATTTCTTCGATCTCAGGTATGATTTGAGGTATAGGGGGTTGTTTAAAAAGACGTTTCTTGGCTTTATTTCTGGCTTTAAATAGTCTCTCGGGCTCAGGATTGAACTCTAGATCTCTACTTGAAGGCTCACTCATAAACTACCCCAATAGTACTTGCAGAAGAAATGAAACAGATCAGCTTCAATAGGCAATAAACTTGGTGTTTCAAACTTAACAAACTTCGTTTTCACTTAAATAAATCCCCGGCAGCGGCGCCAAAAACTTGTTGCGTGCTCAATGTGTTGAAATAATTAGGCAATAAAAGAGATAGAGCACTCAGAACATGCAAGCATACATGATCTTATAGCAAGTAGTAAGTATATTTCATTCGTTTTCCCACAGAGATTTATTTTTAGCTATTCGCGAAGTGTTTTGTTAAGAAAGAAGGGGTGAATTTGATGGGGTAAAATTGGTTTTTAATTATCTAATTTTTGCTGAATGTGTAAAGGGTAGTAACATCAACGAGAACAAGTGAAATTTAAGCTCAAATGAAAAGAAACGAAATTAATAAATGAAGGCAAAGACAGCTAAACAAAATTTTAACTTAAGCAGAATTGCGGAGACAGCAATTTTACCGCAATTAAATAACAGCGAAAGTGTGTAAATGGGTGAATTAAGGGCTACTAATGACTATCCTATAGGCATTTTTATACGATTCTCAAGCACTGGATCTACTCTCTATGCATCAAACTATCTCAATCTCATGTATCGTCCGATTCCATGCATTAGATTCTTTAGTTTACTCAACTCAAAGTAAGGTCTTAAGCATCTTGTTAAAGCAGAAAGATATGGTTTGTACTAGGGAAACGCCTATTCCTAGGCCGTTTCCTGGTTACCTTGAAAGGCTAGCATGATAATATGACTCTGAACTCTTACTCCTTCCAGAGGTTAGGAGTTCTTTGGACAAAATGGATGGCCAATCGAAATTGCCCGTGGGATGAAGCTTACATACAATCAATGCTTCGAGAGCTATCCTACATGCTTGATTCACGTTTTTTAGCCTATGGAGTTGTCATTAGCATGCCCCTAAGTGTCTTAGTTACTCATGGATATAAGGAGAACAGAACTAAAGGATAAGATGGACATGCTTAGAAGGGAAATGTGCTTAAAACAGCAAGGGAAAGCTGTAGAATGCAGAGGCAGAAACTGTGAAATACTGAATTTTGTGTTTGATTAATTGATTGTTTGAATGAACATAAGAGATACTTAAAGTAAAGAACAGATAGACAGAACACAACGAAATGATCTAAACTAGCCACAAGAACAGAAACAACACAAGACAGAATTGGAAAACAGAAATGAAGAACAGAAAGCAGTGAAACAGCTCGAAATCTCGTTGCAGCCGCCTCGAATGAAGGATGAGAAAGGTCAACCTTGCTTGGATGAATCCAATCGGGAGAGAAGAAGAGTCTCCTCTCCTTCCTATCAGATTATCGATTCCAACAGCTGAGCTTCGCAAACCAGCAGACGGCAAAGGAAAACTAGGAGAAAAGGTGGACTGCGAGAAGACTTCTACGCTTTCGGATGATGCTTGAACCCTCGACTTTGACCCCTATTTATAGTAATCTGCAGGTGCATTTGGGCCAAGGAGAACCATCAATCTTCAACGTCGTACTTCAGAATGGATGGAGGAGAAAGAACGAATCCCTGAAATAACGGAAATTAACAGAAAAAGATCAGTCAACTTACGGTTTTCACTTGAAACATTGCGGTGACCGCAATGTTTCCGCAATGCGTTCGCAAAGCTTGTTTTTCATTCTTTTCCTTCGGTTTTCAACTCTTTTCTTTCCTATTGTACATAAGTCTTAATTTAGCTACCTTCTTCTAATTCTCATATTTAAGCATAGGTTTAGGCTAAATGCTATCAAAAACACCTAAGAGTGAACATCTTTCTAAGCTAATTAAGCCCTAAAAAGGTCACTTTTGGAGACGTAACAGTTGCATCCTTTAAAGAACACTTCTATTTGGATACACCATGGAATGCCATGGTGTGGACATTTAAGCAAAAGGTCCTTGAACCTTGTCCAAGCTTCGTGTAATGACTCGTGTTCGGCTTGTTTGAACTTGATTATATCATCACGAAAGTTGGAATTCCTATCAGGTGGGAAGTATTTGACTAGGAATTTTTCAGCTAGATCTGTCCAATTGACAATCGATCCAGAGGGTAAGGAATTTAACCACATTTTGGCTTTATCTCTTAATGAGTAGGGAAAGAGGTAAAGTCTTAAAGCTTCTTGGGAAACTCCAGGGATGAGGAAAGTATCACTGACTCCTAGGAAATTTCTCAGATGGTTGTGGGGATCTTCGTTTTCCACTCCAAAGAATTGTCCAACTGTGGACAGCATTTGGAACATTACTGGCTTTAACTCGAATGAGTTGGCTATAATCCCTAGGCGTATAATGCTCGGATTAAGCTCCTCAGGCATGGAAACTAAGTATGAAAGGATGGCACTATCATTATCATTCGCGATTTCGATGGGGTTGCGAATGGTAGGTGCTTGGTTTGGGGCTGCTCTGTCCATTTCGGTTTGTTGGAATTGCGATGACTCCGCAGAGTCAGCAATGTTTTGAGTTACAGGTGGTTGTTTAAAGAGGCGTTTCTTAGCTTTCTTTCTGGCCCTAAGAAGTCTTTCAGGCTCAGGATTGGACTCTAGGTTGCTACTTGGATGCTCATTCATAAACTAGCTCGATGGTACCTGTAAAAGAAATGAAAGAAGATTAGCTCCAATAGATATTAATGTGTTTTTTTTTTCTAAAATAACAAACTTCGTGTTTACTAAACAAAATCCCCGGCAGCGGCGCCAAAAACTTGTTGCGTGCTCAGTGTGTAAATAAAAATGCGATGCGAGAGCACTCAGAACATGCAAGCATACATGGTCTTGTAGCAAGTAATAAGTATTTTTTCATTCGATTTCCCACAGAGATTTATTCTTAGTTACTAACGAAGTGAGATGCTAAATTAGAAAGAGTGGTTTAAATGGGGTGAATTGAAGATTAATGTGCCTAACTAATGAAGAATATACGAGATGTGCAAGCATAAACGAAAAAAAGTAGAGAGATGAACTTGAATGTAGAGGAAAAAGAATTGCGGAGAAAGCAATTTGCTAGCAATAAAATCGCAAAAGTGAAATACTGGAAAAATGGCTAAGGCAAAACAGAACAAAAGAATTGCGCAAACAGCAATTATCTAGCAATTAATTTAGCAACGTTTTAAGGGTGAGATGGGAAAACAAGGTCAACTAACGACTCCTCTATAGGCTTTTTCATACGATTATTCAGCAGTAGCTCAACTTATCATGCATCAATTTAACTCATTCTCATGCATCTCTCGATTACATGCATTAGATCCTTTAGTTCACTCATATCCAAG
Organism: Herpetospermum pedunculosum; assembly: GCA_028017165.1. NCBI lineage: Eukaryota > Viridiplantae > Streptophyta > Magnoliopsida > Cucurbitales > Cucurbitaceae > Herpetospermum > Herpetospermum pedunculosum. The sequence goes on from CM051529.1 coordinate 48,627,125, forward strand.
TAAGACTTAAGCATCTATTTATATAAGCAAGTTATTGAATTGTGCTAGGAAAACGCCTATTCCTAGGTCGTTTTCTGGCTACCATGAAAGGCTAGCATGAATGGACGACTCTGAACTCTTACTTCTTTCGGAGGTTAGGAGTTCTTTAGACAAAATGGATGGCCAATCGAAATTGCCCGTGGGATGAAGTACACATACATTCAATGCATTCGAAGCTATCCTACATGCTGAATTCACGTATTTCTACCTATAGATTCATCATTAGCAGACCCTTGGGTGATTAGTTACTCATGGATGATGTGGAGTTGGGAAGATTAGGTTGATTTAGCATGATTGACAGTACTGAAATGGAAGCAAGAAAAGACAGAAAGCGAGATAAAAGCTTGCATAGTTGTGAATGATTCATCTATTAAGTAAGATTCAAAGCGTAATGTGCAAAGACTGTAAAGCAGTAAAGACTAAGCAATTAAAGACGAATTGAAATAATGTAGCAAACAAAAGCAAATGACAGCAACCAGTAGAGAAAATGGAAGACAGAAAGCAGTAGAAAGCGATGTAAATGTGTGCGTGAACTCCTCGCCGCAAGCGCCTCGGATGAAGGGGAAGGTTAGCGTTGTTTGAGGATGAATCCAATCAGAAGAGAAGAAGGATCTTCTCTTCTTCCTCTCAGATTATCGGTGCCAAAAGCTGATTCCTTCACTCCAACAAACGGGATAGAAAATGGAGAGAAACTGCGTTGAGATGGAGAGTTCTACGCTTCCAAGCTTGTTGTTCTCCTTCCCCCTTGACCTCCTTTTATAGCTCTTTGCAGGTACTCTTCAGTCAAGGAGAACCATCCATTCTAAACGACGACCCACCACGTGGCAGCAGGGGAGAAATTGGGCGGCTGAAAGATCGCAACAAAACGGCGGACGGTTGGAACAACTTAACATTTGCAGCTTAAACATTGTGGAGACAGCAATGTTTCAGAAATTTTCCTGCAATGCACAATTTCAACTCTTTTAACTTCGTTTTTTATTCTTTTTTGTTCCTTTTACACATAAGTCCTAATTTAGCTTCATTCCTTGATTTCTCATATTTAAGCACGTATTAAACTAAATTCTAACAAAAACGCTTAAGAGTTTACTCAATTCCATGGTAAATAAGTCCCTAATTTATGCACTTTTGGAGACGTAACAATTACCTCCTACTAACTTCTTCAGCAAGTTTCCAATCTCGGCCACCTGGGCCTTCATTTCAGTCATCTCATGATTCTGGGTCACACTATGAACTTGGTCCACGAATACCGAATTGCTGCGAGTTGGCTGCCATGTTTGCAATTAACTGCTTGGCCTCTATCGGGGTCTTGTCAATCAGCGCCCCACCACTCGCGGCATCGATCATCTGTCGATCATGAGGCGTCATGCCCTCATAAAAGTATTGGATTGCTGATCGGCAATTTGATGATGCGGAAAGCTTGCGCACAGGCGCCCAAAGCGTTCCCAATATTCATACAGGGACTCACCCACATCCTGGGTGATCCCATATATCATTTTCCTCAAGGTCGTGGCAAGAGATGCAGGGAAGTACTTCTCCAGAAAGACCCTCTTCATTTCTTGCCATGTTGTTATCGATCCAGAAGGCAGATAATAAAGCCAATCCTTGGCTTTATCTTTCAGCGTGAAGGGGAATGCTCTTAAATTTAGCTGCTCTTTTGTCACACCTGGGAGCTTCATCCCCGAACAGACACAGTGGAACTCCATCAGGTGCTTATTTGCATCCTCTCCTACATTGCCATGGAAGGAAGGTAATTGGTGAATTAAACCAGATTTCAGCTCGAAATTACCTGCTACCACGGGGTAGTTAATGCACAGAGGTTGCAAATTCATATCCGACGCGGCTAATTGCTTTAAAGTCCTCGGCACCTCTCTTTGTGTCATCGCCTCGCCAAAGAAGGGATCCACGCCTTCTTCTTCAAACAGTCTTCGCCCCTCCCGGGCCTCTTTTCTCAACCTCCGCTCTTCTCTTTCAATTTCAAGGATATACTGCAGTCCACTAAGCTAAGAAGAACGGGTCATACAACAACAAAAATTTTAAACATAAAAAAACAAACCGAAAATTTTTCAGAACACAACAAATCAACCAAAATCCAAATCAAACATAATTTCAATCTTTTTATGCCTTCCCCGGCAACGACGCCAATTTTGGTGGAGTTACTTTTGGGGTACTCCAATATCAAGCTGTCGAGGCTTGCCAAAATAAATTTATAAACCCGTAGCTTTTAGCTTTGCAGCTAGCGGTAACGGGGTCGATCCACAGAGAAGGACTGATCAGATTGAAATTGATATTTCAAAATGTAATTTGATTGATTAATTGGTGTTGTAACAAAGAGGGGGGTTTTGACATGCAAGTGAAGAAATAAATTGCTAACGGAGAGATTGAAGAAAAAGAGATTAAAAATGTTCGATTCGGGAAGTCTCGGGATTTCGCTAGGCATTCTAATATTTATCATTGAATTCACTCAAAATTAAGGCCAATTAACTTGTCATGCACGCGGTCGGTTACCCGGGACGCCCTAAGGTAACCGGCTCCATATTAATTAATTAGATCACAAAGTCCTAATCAAACATTATTCAGAGTCTCATTAGAGTGATCAGCCCCAAATTGACTCTAAACAATCACTAGCTAACCGCGACGAACATTCGAATATGAAATCCTATTGCTAACTGGCTACCCGCCAACACTAAAGTACCCAACAATTATCATGCATATATCGATACTCCGATTTGTTTCATTGTTCTGTGTTACTAGGCGAAAATGAGAGGCAAGGCATCGCAAATCTTTAACTCTAACACATGCTAGAAAACCCGATTGTCCGTCGTTGAAATCTAACACATGCATTGGATTCCGAAAGAACAACAAATGCATACGAAATCAAAGCCTAATCAGAACCAATTGCATTAGATTATCAAAATATAGAAGCCTAACTAAAAATCCCTAAACCATCCCGAATCTCACACAGTACCTTAGCCGACCATGGAGAGAGTCGTCACAAACGCTCCCACTGATGTCTTGGCCATAATCTCAAGCTCCAATACAATGGAAAGCTCCAAAAACAAGCCACAAATGGCGGAGCAAATGTAAAAATGGAGAAAAAGCCGAGAGGAAGAAGAAGATACAAAAGATGGCTGCAAAAATCGTCATTCAGCCCCTTTAAATCCGTCGGAGCGTCGAGACGCTGGAACAGTGTTACGTCTCCAAAAGTGATTATTTTAGGACTTAGTTGCTATAGAAAGTTGTACATCCTTAGGTGTTTTTGGTAGAATTTAGCTTAAACTTGTGCTTATATATGAGAATTAGGAGAATGAAGCTAAATTAGGACTTTTGTGTGAAAGGAAAGAAAAAGAACCAAAAACGAAGTTAAAGGATTGAAAATTGCACACTACGGAAGCATTGCGAAAACATTGCTAAAACCGCAATGTTTTAAGTGGAATCCGTAAGTTGTCTAACCGATTTCTGTTTTGTTCCGATCTTTCAGGGGCCCATTCTTTCTCCTGCTGCCACGTAGAGATACAACGTTTAGAATGGATGGTTCTCCTTGGCCCAATCGTACCTGCAGCACACTATAAAAGGAGGTCAAAGTGGAAGGTTGAAACATACTCAAAAAGGCGTAGACTTCCAGTTCAACGCAGTCTTTTCTACTCTTTTTCTCTTTTCCGTCTGTTGGTTTGAAAGGATCAGCTGTTGGAGTCGACAATCTGATAGGAAGGAGAGAAGATTTATCTTCTCTTCTGATTAGATTCATCCAAGCAAGGCTTTCTTTCACCCTTCAGCCGAGGTGTTCGCAACGAGAAGATCACGCGCGGATTTAATTGCTTTCTGTTTTAGCTTTCTATTTCCTTTGCTGTTTGTTGTCATTTCCCTTTCGTTAGCTACTCTATTTCATTTCGTTTCTTTCTGTTTTTCATTAGTTATTCAAGGCTGTCATTCGTTTAGTTCAAACTTTAGTTAATCGAAGCATTATTTCGTCAATTCACAAGCTCTTCATCTCGTCTGCTCACTGTCTTTAGCTTCTGTTTTGTCTTTAATATTCTACTTAGCATGTCGTCTCCATCTATTCTCCCCATTCCATCTGCATCCATGAGTAACTAAATAACATAAGGGAATTCTAATGACAAATCTATAGGTAGAAACACGTGAATCAAGCATGTAGGATAGCTCTCCAATGCATTGAATGTATGTAAGCTTCATCCCACGGGCAATTTCGATTGGCCATCCATTTTGTCCAAAGAACTCCTAACCTCTGGAAGGAGTAAGGGTTCAGAGTCGTACATTCATGCTAGCCTCTCAAGGTAGCCAGAAAACGACCTAGGGATAGGCGTTTTCCTAGTACAAACCAATACTTGCTGTTATAAAAAGATGCTTAAGACCTTACTTGGACATGAGTAAACTAAAGGATCTAATGCATGAAATCGGAAGATACATGAGATTGAGTTAGTTTGATGCATGATGAGTTGGTCTAATGCTTGAGAGTCGTGTGAAAAATCCTATAGAGGAGTCGTTAGTAGCCCTTATTTCCACACTTTACACATACTTCGCTGTTAGTAACATTGCTAAATAATTGTTGTTTCCGCAATTCCCTTAGTTAAAATTTGCCTTAGCTATTTCTCTCTTCGTTTGATTGTTCTCTTCTTTACATTCTAGTTTATTATCTACTTGCACTTGTTTATGCTTCCATCATTTACACATTCCTTAGTAATTAGGCATTTCAAAACCAAATCTACCCCATTTAATCCACCCATTCTCACTTAACAAATCACTTCGCTAGTAACTAAGAATACATCTCTGTGGGAAATCGAATGAAAAAATACTTATTACTTGCTACAAGATCATGTATGCTTGCATGTTCTGAGTGCTCTACCATTGCATATTTCTTTTAAAATTGAGCACGCAACAAGTTTTTGGCGCCGCTGCCGGGGATTTTGTTTAGTAAAAACGAAGTTTGTTAAGTTAGAAACACAAAGTTTAAGATCGATTGGAGCTGATCTATTCTCATTTCTTTTGCAGGTACCATTGGGTTAGTTTATGAATGAGCATTCAAGTAGCGATCTAGAGTTCAATCCTGAGCTTGAGAGATTACTTAGGGCTAGAAACAGAGCTAAGAAACGTCTCTTCAACCAACCCCTTATACCTCAAAACCTTGCTGACTCTGTTGAGTCATCACAATCCCATCAAATAGAAATGGATAGTACAAACCCAAATCCAGCACCTACCATTCGCAACCCCATCGAAATAGCGAATGACAAGGATAGTGTCATTCTCTCCTACCTAGTTCCCATGCCTGGGGAGCTAAACCCAAGCACCATACGCCCTGAAATTACTGCCAACTCATTCGAGTTAAAGCCAGTAATGTTCCAAATGTTGTCCACTGTGGGACAATTCTTTGGAGTGGAAAATGAGGACCCCCACAACCATCTAAGAAACTTCCTAGGAGTTAGTGATACCTTCCTTATCCCTGGAGTTTCCCAAGAAGCTTTAAGGCTTTACCTCTTCCCTTACTCATTAAGAGATAAAGCCAAAACGTGGTTAAACTCATTACCTTCCGGATCAGTTGTCAATTGGACAGATCTGGCTGAGAAATTCCGAGTCAAATATTTCCCACCTGATAGGAATTCAAACTTTCGTGATGACATAATCAAATTCAAACAAGCCGAAAACGAATCTCTTCACGAAGCTTGGACAAGATTCAAGGACCTTCTTCTTAAATGTCCACACCATGGCATCCCATGGTGTATCCAAATAGAAGTCTTTTTTAAAGGATGTAACCCCAGCACAAGGCAAGTGCTGAATTCGTCAGCTGGTGGTTCCATGCTTTCTAAAAGCTATAATGAAGCCTATGAGATCCTGGAGAAGATCTCAGCCTCTCACTGTAGGTGGTCAGATGATCCAGTCGAGCCTAGGAGAGCTCAAGACAAGGATGCACTCAGTGCAATGAGCAACCAAATAAACGCCCTGACCAACCTAGTCAAACAAATGGCTCAAACCAATCTCCAATCCAGTGTCAACACCGCAGCAGCCATCTCAATGGGGGCACAAACAAGTCAAGGTGAGACACTGATCTGTGGATTCTGTGGGGAAGGGCACCTGTATGAATACTGCCCTGGGAATCCAGCCTCAGTCTGCTATGTTGGAAGCCAACAGCAGCCTAGGAACAACCCCTACTCTAACACTTACAATCCTGGTTGGAGGAACCACCCAAATCTTTCTTGGGGTGGGCAACAGAACACTAACCAAAGTCAAAACCAGCCAAGACCGAGTGGAACACCTGGTTTCACTCCCCAAAATAACCAATCCATGTATCAAAAACAATATAACCAACCAATAGGGTCATCTGTAGAAAATCTACTTAAGGAGTACATTGCAAAGAATGATGCTACTCTACAAAGTCAGCAAGCTACCCTTAGGAGCCTAGAGAACCAAATAGGGCAATTAGCCAATGAACTCAAAAGTAGGCCCCAAGGTAGATTGCCTGCTGACACTGAGGTGCCTAGAAGGGATGGTAAAGAACAGGTTCAAGCAATTGAACTTCGGAGTGGGAGACCATTGGTGAGCAACACTAGAGAAACACCAAAGAGAGTAGAGAATGTAGAGTCTAGTGCTCCACTAGATTCTTGTTAAGTCTCTGAAAGTGACTTATTTAGGACCCATTTAGCTTAAGAAGATGTACACATTTAGGTGTTTTTGTTAGCATTTAGCCTAAACCTATGCTTTAATATGAGAATTAGAAGAAGGTAGCTAATTTAGGACTTATGCACAATAGGTAGAAAAAGGGTTGAAAACCGAAGAAAAGAATGGAAAAATGAGCATTGCGAATGAATTGCGAAATCATTGCGGTGACCGCAATTAATCAAGTTAAAACCGTAAGTTGGCTGATCTTTTTCTGTTTAGATCCGACTTTTCAGGGATTCGTTCTTTCTCCTCCATCCATTCTGATATATGACGTTGAAGATTGATGGTTCTCCTTGGCCCAAACGCACCTGCAAACTACTATAAAAGGGGGTCAAAGTCGGAGGTTCAGTCATCACTCGAAGCGCAGAAGTCTTCTCGCAGTCCACCATTTCCATCTGTTTTCCTTTGCCGTCTGTTGGAGTGAGAGTCTCAGCTGTTGGAATCGATAATCTGATAGGAAGGAGAGAAGATTCTTCTTCTCTCTCGATTGGATTCATCCAAGCAAGGCTGACTTCTCATCACCTTCATTCGAGGCGACTGCCACGAAGCTTTTCAGCAACTCTTTACTGCTTTTCTGTCTTGTTCTTTTTATTTCCATTTCTGATCATTGTTGTTCGTAGCTTAGAGTTTGAGTTACTGCATTTCGTTGTTGTCTGACTTTTAATCATTTCTTTTAAAGCTTTCCTTTGTTGTTCAAACATTCAAGGCAATCAAAGTACATTTCTGCACTTCACAGTTTCCATTTCTGCTGCTACGGTTTTGTCTTACTGTTTTAAGCACATTTCCCTTCTAAGCATGTCTATCTTATCTGCCATTTCTGTTCTCTATATATCCATGAGTAGCTAAGTCACTTAGGGGCATGCTAATGACAGAACTATAGGCTAAAAAACGTGAATCAAGTAGGCAGATTAACACTCGAACATTGATTGTATGTAAGCTTCATCCCACGGGCAATTTCGATTGGCCATCCATTTTGTCCAAAGAACTCCTAACCTCTGGAAGGAGTAAGAGTTCAGAGTCATATAATCATGCTAGCCTTTCATGGTAATCAGGAAACGGCCTAGGAATAGGAGTTTCCCTAGTACAAACTAAACACTCCTGTTTTAACAAGATGCTTAAGACCTTACTTTGAAGTCGAGTAAATTTAAGTCTCTAATGCATGGAATCGGACGATACTTGAGATAGAGTGAGTTTGATGTATAGAGAGTTGATCCAAAGCTTGATAATCGTAATAAACTGCCTATAGGATAGTCATTAGTAGCCCTTAATTCACCCTTTTAATCAGTTTCGCTGTCAGTTAATTGCGGATTAATTGCGGTTCTCGCAATTCTGCTTAGTTTGCATTCTGTTTAGCTGTTTTCTTCATCGTTTATTAATTCCATCTCTGGTCCTTTGAGTCTGATTTTAACTTTAATTTGTTTATGGTATATTCCTTTACACATTCAGCAAAACTTAGGTAATTAAAAACCAATTTTATCCCCTCGAATTCATCCCATCTTTCTTAACAAACACACTTCGCGAATAGCTAAAAATGAGTCTCTGTGGAAAAAACGAATGAAATATACTTACTACTTGCTGTGAGACCATGTATGCTTGCATGTTCTAAGTGCTCTCTCTACACTTTTGCATAATTATCTTTACACATTGAGCACGCAACAAGTTTTTGGCGCCGCTGCCGGGGACTTATTTTAAGTGAAAACGAAGTTGTTAAGTTTGAAAAATCAAGTTTATCATTGAGTGAAACTAATCTGTTTCATTTCTTTTGCAGGTGCTATTAAGGTAGTTTATGAGTGAGCGTTCACATAGTAATTTAGAGTTCGATCCTGAACCTGAAAGATCACTTCGAGCTAGGAATAAGGCAAAGAAACGTCTCTTTAAACAACCTCCTATACCTCAAACCACACCTGAAACTAAAGAAATGGGCGATATAGTTCCAAATCCGGCACAAGCCATTCGCAACCCCATCGAAATAGCGAATGACAAGAATAGTGCCATTCTTTCATATCTAGTACCTATGCCTGGGGAGCTGAACCCCAGCATAATCCGTCCTGAAATCACTGCCCACTCATTCGAGTTGAAACCAGTGATGTTCCAAATGTTGTCCACTGTGGGACAATTCTTTGGAATAGAAAATGAGGACCCCCATAACCACCTTAGGAACTTCCTAGGAGTTAGTGACACATTCCTAATCCCTGGAGTTTCCCAAGAAGCCCTGAGGCTATATCTTTTCCCTTACTCTTTGAGGGACAAAGCCAAAACATGGTTAAATTCATTACCCTCAGGATCTGTCCGCAATTGGACAGATTTAGCAGAAAAATTCCTAGTCAAATACTTCCCACCTGATAGGAATTCAACCTTTCGTGATGATATCATAAAGTTTAAACAAGCTGATAATGAGTCTCTTCACGAAGCTTGGACTAGATTCAAAGACCTTCTCATTAAATGTCCACACCATGGCATTCCATGGTGTATCCAAATAGAAGTTTTCTTTAAAGGATGCAACCCCAGCACCAGACAAGTCTTAAATTCATCTGCTGGAGGTTCCATGTTGTCCAAGAGTTACAACGAAGCTTATGAGATCTTGGAGAAGATCTCAGCATCTCACTGTAGGTGGTCAGATGATCCAGTAGAGCCAACTAGGGCTCAAGACAAGGATGCTCTAAGCGCCATGAGCACCCAAATAAATGCCCTGACCAACTTAGTCAAGCAAATGGCTCAGGCCAATCTCCAAACCAGTGCCAATACCGCCACAGCCATGTCAATGGGCACTCAACCAAGTCAAGGCGAGGCACCTATCTGTGGATTCTGTGGGGAAGGGCACCCTTATGAATACTGCCCTGGGAATCCATCCTCAGTCTGCTATGTAGGAAGCCAGCAGCAGCCTAGGAATAACCCCTACTCCAACACCTATAACCCTGGTTGGAGAAACCACCCTAACCTGTCATGGGGTGGCCAGCAAAACACTAATCAAAATTCTAACCAACCTAGACCGAGTGGAACACCTGGTTTCACTCCCCAACATAACCAGTCAATGTACCAAAAACCTTATAATCAACCTGTAGGATCTTCTGTAGAAAACCTACTCAAGGAATATATCGCTAAGAATGATGCTACTCTTCAGAGCCAGCAAGCTACTCTTAGGAGCCTGGAAAACCAAATAGGCCAATTAGCCAATGAACTTAAAAGTAGGCCCCAAGGTAGACTCCCTGCTGATACCGAGGTACCAAGGAGAGATGGCAAAGAACAAGTTCAAGCCATTGAACTTAGGAGTGGAAGACCATTGGTGAGCAACACAAAGGACACACCAAAGAGAGTAGAGAACACTGAGTCTAGTGCTCCACTGGAGTCTCTGCCAAGCCAAGGTCCACCACCAACTAGCACATCAGGAGCCAGGCTAGAGCCAATTGTTGAGGACGTAGAAGAAATTCCAAGGCCTCCACCTATCTTAAGGCGCCCTGACGTGCCTGCATATGTGCCACCACCTCCTTATCCTCGAAGGCTTAAGAAGAAGCAGGAACAGGAAGTTCATTTTAATAAATTCTTAGAAATACTTAAGCAAGTGCATGTTAACATTCCTTTTGTAGAGGTTTTACAGTCTATGCCTTCATATGTAAAGTTTTTGAAGGACATTATTACTAACAAAAAAATAATTGGTGAGTTTGAAACAGTAAACCTCACCGAGGAGTGCAGTGCCATCCTCCAGAACAAGCTGCCCAAGAAGGAGAAGGATCCTGGTTCCTTCACCCTACCTGTAGAACTTGGAGGCAAGCATGTGGGCAGAGCGCTTTGTGACCTGGGCGCCAGCATAAATCTCATGCCCCTGTCCCTATTCCGCCAGTTGGGAATGGGAGAAGCACGTCCAACCACAGTCACTTTACAGCTAGCAGACAGATCCATCGCATATCCAGAAGGTAAGATTGAGGATATTCTAGTTAAAGTTGACAAATTCATTTTCCTTGCAGATTTCATTGTCCTGGACTATGAGGCAGACAAGGAGGTCCCCATCCTGCTAGGTAGACCATTTCTAGCCACAGGTAGGGCATTAATAGACGTGCAAAAAGGTGAGTTAACTATGAGGGTTCATGATGAAGAGGTAAAATTTAGTGTTTACAAAGCTTTAAGGTATCCCTCTGATTCTGAGTCTTGTGCTAGCATTGATGTTGTTGACTCACTAATGGAAGAACAATTAGAGCATGTATTATTAACCAAGCATGCTAACGAATATGTAGGATTAGATGTAGATGATCTAAATGTATCTGACATAATGAATATGCCTGTAGATAGACCTCAGCATGTATGTATGACTATAGACTTAACTGATAGAACTGTAAATCCGTTAAAGCCCTCCATTGAGCATCCACCTGTTTTAGAACTGAAACCACTACCAACTCACCTCAAATACGCATATCTAGGAGATAATGATACGCTGCCTGTAATTATTTCTTCTAAGCTAAGTGAACAGCATGAGGTTGATTTAATTTTACTGCTTAAGCAACATAGGAAGGCTATAGCATGGACTATTGCTGATATTCGAGGCATTAGCCCTTCTTATTGCATGCACAAAATTATATTAGAGGAAGAGCACACACCTAAGGTAGATCACCAGCGTAGGTTAAACCCCTCTATGAAAGAGGTAGTGAAGAAAGAAATAATAAAGTGGTTAGATGCAGGAGTGATTTTCCCCATAGCTAGTAGCCAGTGGGTGAGCCCCATCCAATGTGTACCTAAAAAGGGGGGAATAACTGTGGTAGTCAATGAGAACAACGAACTGATTCCAACAAGGACTGTCACAGGGTGGAGAGTATGTATGGATTACAGAAAATTAAATAAAGAAACTAAAAAAGACCATTTCCCTATACCGTTTATTGACCAGATGCTAGACAGAATAGCTGGTAGAGCCTACTATTGTTTCCTAGATGGCTACTCAGGCTATAACCAAATAACTATAGACCCTAAGGACCAAGAGAAGACTACCTTCACTTGCCCTTTTGGAACGTTTGCCTTCCGCAGAATGCCTTTTGGCTTATGCAATGCACCGGCAACTTTCCAAAGGTGCATGATGGCAATCTTCTCTGAGTTGGATGAATCTATGATAGAAATATTCATGGATGACTTCTCAGTTTTTGGGGATTCATTTAAAACCTGTCTAGAAAACCTAGGACAAGTCCTGGCTAGGTGTGAGGAGACCCACCTAGTCCTAAATTGGGAAAAGTGCCATTTTATGGTAGATAAAGGGATTGTCTTAGGACATAGAGTGTCAAGGGCAGGTGTGGAAGTGGATAGGGCAAAAATAGAGGTCATAGAGAAGTTGGTAGAGCCCCAGAATGTCAAGGCTATTAGGAGTTTCTTAGGACATCCTGGCTTCTACAGAAGGTTCATCAAGGACTTTTCTAAGATAGCCAAGCCGCTATGTGAGCTACTGGAGCTAGGTAGGCCATTCATCTTCTCTAAAGAATGTGTAATAGCTTGGAAAACCCTTAAGGAAGCACTGGTCACAGCACCAATCATAGTGGGACCAAATTGGGATCTCCCATTTGAGATGCTATGTGATGCCAGTGACTATGTTGTAGGAGTCATGTTAGGACAGAAGATTGACAAGCTCACACATCCTGTCTATTATGCTAGTAAAACCTTGAATGAGGCTCAATGTAACTATACAACTACAGAGAAGGAGATGCTTGCTGTAGTATTTGCTTGTGAAAAATTTAGGAACTATATTGTAGGAACTAGGACCATTGTATATACTGACCATTCTGCTTTAAAATATCTTATGAGGAAGGCTGATGCTAAGCCTAGATTGATTAGATGGGTGTTATTGCTGCAGGAATTCGATTTGGACATTCGGGATAAGAAGGGATGTGAAAACGTGGTTGCAGATCACTTGTCTCGATTGCAGCACAATTGCGAAAAAATTGCGGACCCCGCAATTACTGATGCTTTTATAGATGAACATATCTTTGCTTTGACTCATCGTGATAACGATGAGGAACCTTGGTTTGCTGACATTGCTAACTTCCGTGCATCACAGGTATTACCAGTGTTCAAGGGAGGACAAGAAAAGAAGAGGTTCCTCCATGAAGCAAGGAAATTCATCTGGGATGACCCCATACTTTATAGAACCTGTGCTGATGGGTTGTTGAGGAAGTGTGTTTCAGCTGCTGAAGCGAAGTCTGTGCTGCAGCACTGTCACTCATCTCCTTACGGTGGGCACTTTGGTGGTCAAAGAACAGCTGCTAAAGTATTTCAGAGTGGCTACTACTGGCCAACAATCTTCAAGGACGCCCACAACTATGCCCACAACTGTGACGAATGCCAAAGGACAGGTAACCTCAGTCGCAAGGATGAGATGCCCCTCACCTACATCTTAGAGTTGGAGCTCTTCGATGTGTGGGGCATTGATTTCATGGGACCCTTCCCTCCATCATCAGGTAACCTGTACATCTTAGTAGCAGTAGACTACGTGTCAAAGTGGGTAGAAGCTAAAGCATGTTCTAATAATGATGCTAAAACAGTCACTAACTTCTTGCATAGGCACATTTTCACAAGATTTGGGACTCCTCGTGCTATCATTAGTGATGAGGGGTCACATTTCATTAATAAGGCTATGGAGAAGATATTGGCTAAGTATAACATCAGACATAGGGTAGCTACTCCCTACCACCCACACTCAAATGGTCAAGCTGAAATTTCCAATAGGGAGATAAAGAACATCCTAGAAAAGGTAGTTAAACCTAATAGAAAAGACTGGTCATTTAAGCTTGAGGATGCACTTTGGGCTTATAGAACAGCATATAAGACACCTCTAGGAATGTCTCCCTATAGGTTGGTGTATGGCAAGGCTTGCCACTTGCCACTTGAGTTGGAAAACAAGGCATTTTGGGCCATGAAGGAATTGAATTTTTGTGTGAAGGATGCGGGGACATTGAAATCTTTGCAGCTACATGAACTTGATGAGCTTAGGCATATGGCCTATGAGAATGCCAAAATGTATAAAGAAAAGACAAAAATATGGCACGACAGTAGACTCAGGATCAAAGACTTTAGGAAGGGCCAACTTGTACTATTATTTAACTCACGATTAAAACTGTTTCCAGGCAAACTAAAGTCTAGATGGTCAGGTCCATTTATTATTACTAATGTCTTTGTTCATGGTGCAATAGAGATTAAAAATTTGCAGCAAGGACAGCCATTTATGGTCAATGGTGCCAGGTTGAAGCACTACTATGAGGAAGGAGATGTGAAGACTCTCTCGGCCTTCCTCTTGACTGAAGCATGACAAAGAGAACGAGAGAGAACGAGTGGTTACTGTGCTCGTTTAGTCAAGGCCAATGCCTTAGTTTATTTTTTCTGTTTTTTTCGAGTATCGTTTGTATGTTTTGTGGTGTGATTTTAATTGCGTATTTGATGTTTGTTTTATTTGTTGTTGTAGGGAATCGAAAGAGGGTATCAAGGGGAGTAAATCAAGCTTTAAAGATCAAGAAATGGTTGAGCCAAATAAAAGATACGGACGAGCGAAGTTGAAGATTTGGATGAAAAGATATCCCTAGAATTGCGCAAAAATTGCTGGATCCGCAAAAAAAAAAAGAGCCGTTGGGATTTTCCCGTTGCTTTTATAGCCGTTATAAGGCGCTCGATCGATACGATTCTCTCATTCTTTGCTCTCCAAGATTTCTGCGATTCTCTCCATCTTTGATTCTTCTCTCCAAACCTTCAAGATTCGACAATGGTTTCCACTAGGGCTGAAAGATCCGCAGCCAAGAAGAAGGCCGATGACGCAGCTGAAGCGGCTGCGAGGGAAGCGCTTCTAACCCTTGCTGATGAGGGTGCTGTACGCACTGGCCGTCTGTCCAAGCTTCCTATTCGTAGGAAGAAGTGGAGGGTGGTCACTGAGATCCCTGCTGGCCCATCTGAGCCAGTGGGCACGCCCAAGAAACGACGGTGGAGTGTCAAGACTGCCGCCGAACCAAGCACCGCCAGGACTCCCTCTGTGGAGAGTCAAGAAACTGATCGTGCAGCCCACGAGTCAGCCAAAGAAGGTTCGTCGCTGTCTGTGTCACCTGCGCGCAGTCCCCTCTCGTCTGAACCAGTGCCAAGCGCAGAGTCGTCACCGCCTGCACAGAGCTCCGAGTTGTCTCCAGCACCTCAGAGTTCTGATCCGCCGCCTGCAGCAGCGCAGAGCCCTGAACCACCATCTTCGCCACTGAGTTCTGCGCATACACCATCAGCAGAGCACAATTCTCCACGGCCCGATCCTGAATTCCCTTATGGGGATTATCAGGAGTCTACGCAGGGCAGTGGAGATGCTGGGGAAGAAGAAGGCTTTTCTCCCATGAGAGAAGACAGCCCTGATGTTCCTGCCCAGCAGGATGATTCCATGGAAGAGACGTTGGGGGCTTGCCTCCAACAGATCAACATTAAGAAAAAGAAGAAGAAGGCCAAGATGGGCAAGGCCAAGAAGTCCAAGAAGCTGAAGAAGAAGAAGGCCAAACGAGTGCCTTCAGCAGACGAAGAAAGCACGGAGCCATCACTCAAACGCCTCAAGGTGGAGGCTGCTGAATCATCCAAACCAGCTGATAAGGGGAAGGCTAAACTCTACCCTGAAGATGAACCTCCATCAGTGAGGTATGTCTCATCGGATGCTGAATCCAGGGGTGTGGAGCTGAGGAAGAGGGACCTATTGCACGAGAAAGGTTTCCTTGATCGACTTGCTGACCTGCCGCAGTTCTTGCGCGCAGGGGTGCTCAACCATGGCTGGGAGGAATTCTGCAGACCTCCCAATCCAGCCTACACGAGCATGGTGTACGATTTCTACGCCAATGTGCTCAGCCCTGGGGATGGCCTATCTGTGGTCAGAGGGGTGGAAGTTGATTTCTCAGCCAAGGCCATCAATGAAGCCTTTGGTCTCAAGGGCCAAGCGCACACAGATTATGCACGGATAGTTGATGAGCCGACCGAGGCTGTGCTAGAAGAGGCCATTCGCACAATTGGCCAGCCTGAAGCCTCCTGGACAGTGTCACGCAATGGGCGGCACACTCTCATGAGTGCCAACCTCACGGCTAAGGCAGCTGTGTGGTTTTCATTCGTCAGACGAAGACTCTCCCCAGTAACTCATGAGACTACAATTAACCAGAGCCGTTCGCTGCTGGTTTATGCTATAATGAGAGGTCTCACGATCAACGTGGGAGAAGTCATCACTGCTGCCATAGCTGAGTGTGCTAAAAAGGGTAAGGGACCATTATTTTTCCCCAACACTATAACAAAGTTGTGTTTGCTTGCAGGAGTTCCCACCGAGCGCTTGGAGCAGCAGCTGCCTTACACAGGCCATTTGGAGTTGCCTGCACACCTGAGGCTGAGAAGAAAGGGCAACATGGAATTTGAGTTGGATAGGCTGGCTGCTGAACAGTCCCTATCCATGGCCTGCTTGATGGACATGCAGAGGAGAATGGCTCAATGGGCCAACTATGCGCAGGCGAGGGACAGAGAAGTTGCAGACCAGTTGGGGTGCATCTTCCCAGACTTCCCCACCAACCTCCTAACTCCATGGGTGCCCCCACGACCAAGGCAACCAGATGAGGATGACGAGAATTGAGTGCTGGTTTGAAGAGCACTAGAGGGAGTATTACTGATCCCTTAAGAAACAAAAGACAATTTTCCTGCTTTTTGATAGAATCATGTATAGTATGTTGTTTTGTATTCAATTTTTGATCTGTTTTTAATGTTTAGTTTTATGTTTTTTCTTTTGCTTAGTGTAGTCTGATGTTAGCTGTTTAGGTAGGATAGTTTAGTTTTATTTTTAGGATGCATGAGTAACAGGAAAAAACATGCTAGGGGCCTGAATCAATGTTAAATCTGCCCAGATTGAATTGCGAAATAATTGCGGTTCCCGCAATTTTTGTGACTGATTGCATGTTTTGGACTGTCTGTTTAGTTAGGCTGTGATCTGTTAAATTCTATCTTTTGCTGCTAGCATGACTACCTTATATAGCTGATCTTGAAGCATGCTGGATGAGTGTCATAGGACACCCTTTGATAGTTTAAATTTGCCTCTAAATAGTGCTCAGTATGCAGAAACCATAAGTCCTTAAAACTTTCTGTTATGTTCAAATTTTCTGCTGCTGGGATAATTGCTTTTAGAATGTTTTGCCTATGCCTAGGATTTTTAGATTCTCTTTGTTTTGCTTTAGACTAGATGCTTCTAGGACAAGTTTGGGGGTGTGCCACCTCAAACACTCATTGGGGACAATGAGTAGTTGAAGTTTGGGGGAGGCCACCCTAGGCCTAGGAACATTCCTCTCTTCCTTAAGACATAAGCATTCTTCTTCTCCTAAAAAAAAAAAATTTTTTGTGATAAATAGAAAAAGTGAAAAAATAGAATAAAGAGGGGAGTCTTTCTCAAGTGGCATTGCATCAAGAGGCAAACCAAGGGGAGACTCCACCTAAGTAAAGAAAAAAGGAGAAATAGGGGAAGAAGAATGTATGCTTGGGAGTTATAATCTTGTGGCTTAGATGTCCTATGTAAAAAGAACTCTGATCCTTAATGAGCTAAGCACAAGGTTGTAGCTTTTAGGTTTGTCTAGGGAGATGAATGTATATTCAATGTAGTGATGCCAGGGTTTAGGTTGTTCTCTAAAAGTACCACTGACACCGTTAATACTAAGACTGGCATGACTCTAAGGAATCCTAGACACATTAAAAATAAGCTAGAAGCATGTACTGAGTCTGGAGTAAAGCTTGGTAGAATTTGAAACCTTAGGGATAATAGCATGATATCATAGAAGTAGTTAGATCAGTAGTAGGGGGTTAACAAAAGCAGCGGGTATAGTAGGCAGGTGAAGTCAGAAGAAGCTTGATAAAGAGGTTAGTTCTAAACTTAGAAGTGTGTCACAGGACAGCATTGCTATAGACAAGAATATAAGGGAGTTAGTGAGTAGTTAAAGAAGAAACAGCAGCCTAAGTAAGTCCTTAGTATGCTTGAGGACAAGCAAAGCCTTAAGTTTGGGGGTGTGTTAAGTCTCTGAAAGTGACTTATTTAGGACCCATTTAGCTTAAGAAGATGTACACATTTAGGTGTTTTTGTTAGCATTTAGCCTAAACCTATGCTTTAATATGAGAATTAGAAGAAGGTAGCTAATTTAGGACTTATGCACAATAGGTAGAAAAAGGGTTGAAAACCGAAGAAAAGAATGGAAAAATGAGCATTGCGAATGAATTGCGAAATCATTGCGGTGACCGCAATTAATCAAGTTAAAACCGTAAGTTGGCTGATCTTTTTCTGTTTAGATCCGACTTTTCAGGGATTCGTTCTTTCTCCTCCATCCATTCTGATATATGACGTTGAAGATTGATGGTTCTCCTTGGCCCAAACGCACCTGCAAACTACTATAAAAGGGGGTCAAAGTCGGAGGTTCAGTCATCACTCGAAGCGCAGAAGTCTTCTCGCAGTCCACCATTTCCATCTGTTTTCCTTTGCCGTCTGTTGGAGTGAGAGTCTCAGCTGTTGGAATCGATAATCTGATAGGAAGGAGAGAAGATTCTTCTTCTCTCTCGATTGGATTCATCCAAGCAAGGCTGACTTCTCATCACCTTCATTCGAGGCGACTGCCACGAAGCTTTTCAGCAACTCTTTACTGCTTTTCTGTCTTGTTCTTTTTATTTCCATTTCTGATCATTGTTGTTCGTAGCTTAGAGTTTGAGTTACTGCATTTCGTTGTTGTCTGACTTTTAATCATTTCTTTTAAAGCTTTCCTTTGTTGTTCAAACATTCAAGGCAATCAAAGTACATTTCTGCACTTCACAGTTTCCATTTCTGCTGCTACGGTTTTGTCTTACTGTTTTAAGCACATTTCCCTTCTAAGCATGTCTATCTTATCTGCCATTTCTGTTCTCTATATATCCATGAGTAGCTAAGTCACTTAGGGGCATGCTAATGACAGAACTATAGGCTAAAAAACGTGAATCAAGTAGGCAGATTAACACTCGAACATTGATTGTATGTAAGCTTCATCCCACGGGCAATTTCGATTGGCCATCCATTTTGTCCAAAGAACTCCTAACCTCTGGAAGGAGTAAGAGTTCAGAGTCATATAATCATGCTAGCCTTTCATGGTAATCAGGAAACGGCCTAGGAATAGGAGTTTCCCTAGTACAAACTAAACACTCCTGTTTTAACAAGATGCTTAAGACCTTACTTTGAAGTCGAGTAAATTTAAGTCTCTAATGCATGGAATCGGACGATACTTGAGATAGAGTGAGTTTGATGTATAGAGAGTTGATCCAAAGCTTGATAATCGTAATAAACTGCCTATAGGATAGTCATTAGTAGCCCTTAATTCACCCTTTTAATCAGTTTCGCTGTCAGTTAATTGCGGATTAATTGCGGTTCTCGCAATTCTGCTTAGTTTGCATTCTGTTTAGCTGTTTTCTTCATCGTTTATTAATTCCATCTCTGGTCCTTTGAGTCTGATTTTAACTTTAATTTGTTTATGGTATATTCCTTTACACATTCAGCAAAACTTAGGTAATTAAAAACCAATTTTATCCCCTCGAATTCATCCCATCTTTCTTAACAAACACACTTCGCGAATAGCTAAAAATGAGTCTCTGTGGAAAAAACGAATGAAATATACTTACTACTTGCTGTGAGACCATGTATGCTTGCATGTTCTAAGTGCTCTCTCTACACTTTTGCATAATTATCTTTACACATTGAGCACGCAACAATTCTCTGCCAAACCAAGGTCAACCACCAACAAGCACATCAAGGGTGAGGCTGGAACCTATCATAGAGGAACCAGAAGAAATTCCAAGGCCTCCACCTGTCCTGAGGCGACCTGAATTGCCTACATATGTGCCACCACCTCCATTCCCTAGAAGGCTAAAGAAAAAACAAGAACAGGAAGTGCACTTTAATAAATTTTTAGAAATTCTAAAGCAAGTGCATGTTAATATTCCGTTTGTAGAGGTTTTGCAGTCTATGCCTTCTTATGTTAAGTTTTTGAAGGATATAATCACTAACAAGAAAATTATTGGTGAATTTGAAACAGTGAATCTCATTGAGGAGTGCAGTGCTATACTCCAGAATAAGCTACCAAAGAAGGAGAAGGATCCTGGTTCCTTCACCTTACCAGTGGAGTTGGGAGGCAAACACGTAGGCAGAGCTCTTTGTGACCTGGGAGCCAGCATAAATCTCATGCCCCTATCACTATTCCGTCAGCTTGGAATAGGAGAAGCACGTCCTACCACTGTCACCTTGCAGTTGGCAGACAGATCCATAGCCTACCCTGAGGGTAAGATAGAGGATATTCTTGTCAAGGTTGACAAGTTCATTTTTCTTGCAGACTTCATCATTCTGGATTATGAAGCAGACAAGGAGGTCCCCATCCTATTAGGCAGACCATTTCTAGCCACAGGTAGGGCCTTGATCGATGTCCAGAAAGGTGAGCTCACCATGAGGGTTCATGATGAGGAGGTTAATTTTAGTGTCTTTAAAGCTCTAAGGTATCCTTCTGACTCTGAATCTTGTGCAAGTATGGACATAGTAGATTCACTGATGGAAGAACAACTTGAGCATGAACTATTGATTAAGCATGCTAATGATTATGTACAATTAGATGTAACTGACTTAAATATTTCTGAAATAATGGATATACATGTGGATAAACCTCAACATGTTTGTATGACTATCGACTTGACTGAAAGATCCATGAATCCATTGCCTGGTCATCTTAAGTATGCATATCTAGGAGAGCATGATACTTTGCCTGTTATCATTTCGTCCAAGTTAAGTGAAAAGCATGAAATTGAGTTGATATTACTACTTAGGCAACATAAAAAGGCTATTGCATGGACGATTGCTGACATTAGAGGTATTAGCCCTTCTTACTGCATGCATAAGATAATATTGGAAGAAGAACATACACCCCGAGTAGATCACCAACGTAGGTTGAACCCCTCCATGAAGGAGGTAGTTAAAAAAGAGATAATAAAGTGGTTAGATGCAGGTGTAATCTTCCCTATAGCCAATAGTCAGTGGGTGAGTCCAATTCAATGTGTACCTAAGAAAGGGGGGATGACTGTAGTAGTGAATGAGAGTAATGAACTAATTCCAACTAGAACTATTACAGGATGGAGAGTCTGTATGGACTATAGAAAATTGAATAAAGAAACAAAAAAAGATCACTTTCTTTTACCGTTTATAGACCAGATGTTAGATAGGATAGCTGGTCGAGCCTACTACTGCTTTCTAGATGGTTATTCTGGATATAACCAAATCACCATAGACCCTGTGGACCAGGAGAAAACAACCTTCACATGTCCCTTTCGAACGTTTGCTTTTCGCAGAATGCCTTTTGGCTTATGCAATACACCAGCAACTTTCCAAAGGTGCATGTTGGCCATTTTCTCTGACTTAGATGAATCCATGATAGAGATATTTATGGATGACTTCTCAGTCTTTGGTGATTCTTTTACAAATTGTTTAGAGAACTTAGGACAAGTCCTAGCTAGGTGTGAGGAGACCAACCTAGTCCTTAATTGGGAGAAATGCCACTTTATGGTGGAAGAAGGGATAGTCTTAGGTCATAGAGTGTCTAGAGCAGGGGTAGAGGTCGATAGGGCCAAGATTGAAATAATAGAGAAGCTAGTCGAACCTCAAAATGTAAAAGCTATTAGAAGTTTCCTAGGACACGCAGGTTTCTATAGAAGGTTCATTAAGAACTTTTCGAAAATTTCTAAACCTTTGTGTGAAGTTCTAGAGCTTAATAAGCCATTCATCTTCTCAAAAGATTGTTTCTTAGCTTGGACAACCCTTAAGGAAGCATTACTCAAAGCACCTATTATAGTAGGACCAAATTGGGATCTCCCATTTGAGATGTTATGTGATGCGAGTGACTATGCAGTACGGGTTATGCTAGGACAAAAGATTGACAAACTAACACATCCTGTATACTATGCTAGTAAGACACTGAATGAGGCACAATGTAATTACACAACCACGGAAAAGGAAATGCTAGCTGTAGTATTTGCCTGTGAGAAGTTTAGGAATTACATTGTAGGCACTAGGACCATTGTGTACATTGATCATTCTGCACTAAAATACCTTATGAGGAAGGCTGATGCTAAGCCTAGGTTAATTAGATGGGTATTGTTGCTGCAAGAGTTTGATCTAGACATTAGAGATAAGAAAGGATGCGAAAATGTAGTTGCATATCATCTTTCTAGATTGCGGCATAATTGCGATAAAATTGCGGAAACCGCAATTTCTGATGCCTTTATCGATATGCATGTCTTTGTACTAGCCCATCGTGATAACGATGAGGAACCTTGGTTTGCTGATATTGCTAACTTCCTTGCCTCGCAGGTACTACCAACTTTCAAGGGAGGACAAGAAAAGAAGAGGTTTCTACATGAAGCTAGGAAGTTCATCTGGGACGATCCTACACTCTACAAGACATGTGCAGATGGGTTGCTGAGGAAGTGTGTGTCAGCTGCTGAAGCGAAGTCTGTGGTGCAGCACTGCCATACATCTCCCTATGGTGGACACTTTGGTGGCCAAAGAACAGTTGGAAAGGTGTTCCAGAGTGGCTACTATTGGCCCACAATCTTCAAAGATGCCCACGACCATGCACACAGCTGCGATGAATGTCAGAGAACATGTAACCTTAGTCGGAAGGATGAAATGCCTCTCACTTACATCTTAGAGTTGGAACTCTTTGATGTGTGGGGCATTGACTTCATGGGACCATTTCCCCCATCAGCAGGTAACCTCTATATACTCGTAGTTGTAGACTATGTATCTAAATGGGTAGAAGCCATAGCATGTCCAACAAATGATGCCAAGACAGTCATTAAGTTCCTTAATAGACATATCTTTACTAGGTTTGGTACACCTCGTGCTATAATTAGTGATGAAGGGACTCACTTTATTAATAAAGCTATGGAAAAAGTGTTGGCTAAGTACAATGTTAGACATAGAGTAGCCACCCCTTATCACCCCCATTCGAATGGACAAGCTGAAATATCAAATAGGGAGATTAAAAACATACTTGAAAAAGTTGTCAAACCCAATAGAAAAGATTGGTCGTTTAAGTTAGAGGATGCACTTTGGGCATATAGGACTGCATATAAGACACCCCTAGGGATGTCTCCTTATAGACTTGTGTATGGCAAAGCATGTCACTTACCATTCGAGTTGGAAATCAAAGCATTTTGGGCCTTGAAAGAACTAAATTATTGCGTGACCGATGCGGGAACATTGCGGTCTCTGCAATTACATGAGTTTGATGAGCTGAGACATATGTCCTATGAAAATGCCAAAATGTATAAGGAAAAAACTAAAATTTGGCATGATAGTAGACTTAGGATTAAGGACTTTAAAAAAGGCCAGCATGTCTTGTTATTTAACTCAAGGTTGAGATTATTTCCAGGTAAACTTAAGTCCAGATGGTCAGGTCCTTTTGTTATAACTAACGTGTTTGTTCATGGTGCAATTGAGATTAGGAACCTGCAAAATGGGCAACCGTTTATGGTCAATGGTGCACGATTGAAGCATTACTACGAGGAAGGAGATGTGAAGACTCTCTCGGCCTTCCTCTTATCTGAAGCTTGAAAAGAAAACCGAGAGGAGACGAGTGATTACTGAGCTCGTCCATGCGAGGCTATGCCTTAGTTTCTTTTGTGTTGTTTTGCATTTCTTCGATTTTTTTTATTTTGTACATTTAGGCGTGATTTTTGTTACGGATTTTTGTGTTAATTTTATATATTTTAATAGGGGATCGAAAGAGGAAATCAAGGAGATAAATCAAGAAAAAAAATCGATGAAGAAATCAGGGAAAATCAAAGATTTAATCGTTGGAATCTTGGGTTTCAAACCAAGAAGATCTCCAACGGTCAGCCCATTTAATTGCGGCAGATGTGCAAAAATCGCAACGGAAAGAGCCGTTGGAATCCACTCGATTACAAATAGCCGTCAAATCAGTTGGGCCTTCTACGCTTTCTTCATTCTTTGGACTTCAAGAATCACTCATCTTCTTCCCCTGCATCTCCTACCTTCAGCTCTCTCTAAACCAACAATGGTGCTTACATGAGCTGAGCGATCGACTTCCAAGAAAAGGTCACCTGACGCAGAGGCCGCTGCGAGAGAGGCATTTCTCTCATTGGCAGAGGCCGAAGCTGCACGACCGCCTAAGCTTCCAGTGCGCAAGAAGAAGTGGAAGGTGGTAACTGAGGTCCCTGCTGGTCCATCTGCGCCAGCAGGTGCGCCAAAGAAGAGAAAATGGACGATAGAGGTGGAGGATTCATCCGCCAAAGGAAAAACTCCCAGCAAGGGGATTCGAGGGAGTGGCCGCCCATCCCACGAGCCGACCAGACACAGCCCCGAGCCATCTCCACCGTCCCAAAGCCCTGAGCCATCCTCACCGTCGCAGAGCCCTGCGCCGGCTTCTTCCTCACCAACACCGGAGCCTGAAGCTCCACCTGAAGAGCACCACGGGTCAGTGCCGAGCGATGAATCGGTGGAAGAAGATGAAGTCTTTTCTCCTTTGAGGGAGGGCAGCCATGACAGCCCTGCGGAAGGGGGACAGAGCGACTCCATGGAGGAGACGTTGGGGGATTGCCTTCAACAGATGACCACCAGGGCACGGCTGAGGAAGAAAGCGCCCAAGATCGTGAAGGCCAAATGGCCGAAATCCTCCAAGCACTCCAAGAAGAAGAAGGCCAGTGGTGAGCCTTCTGTCAAGAAGCTGAAGGTCGAGGCGGCTGAATCGGCCAAAGCGAAGGAGAAGGGGAAAGCCAAATTGTACCCCGAGGACGATCCCCAGGCCATGCGATTTATCTCTCAAGATGCAGAGGCCAGAGGCACTGAGTTGAGGAAGAGAGACCTGCTTCATGAGAAGGGGTTTCTTGATGCATTGACGGACCTGCCGCAGTTCTTGCGCGCAGGGATCGTCAACCACGGCTGGGAAGAGCTGTGCAGACCGCCTATCCCTGCCTACTCAAATATAGTGTACGATTTCTACGCCAATCTGACACACCCCGAGGATGGTCTGTCCATGGTGAGGGGAATTGAGGTCGATTTTTCTGCCAAGGCTATCAATGAAGCCAATGGCCTCAAGGGGCAAAAGTATACTGACTACGCGAGGATCCTCGACTCGCCTTCTGAGGCTGTCTTGGAGGAAGCCCTGCGCATCATAGGACAACCTGAGGAGGCCTGGACGATCTCAAGGAATGGGAAGCACACGCTAATGAGTGCAACCCTCAATGCCAAGGCGGCCGTCTGGTTTTCCTTTGTGCGAAGGCGTATCTCCCCTGTGACCCTTGAGACTACCATAAACCAGGGGAGATCTTTGCTGGTTTATGCCATCATGAGGAGCCTCACCATAGACGTGGGGGAGGTCGTTGCAGCCTCCATAGCCGAGTGCGCAAAGAAAGGTAAGGGGCCTCTTTTCTTCCCAAACACCATCACTAAACTCTGCTTGCGTGCAGGTGTCCCTATTGAAAGGAAGGAGAGGCAGCTGGCCTACACAGGGCATCTGGAACTGCCCACAGCCTTGCGGATGCGACGGAGAGGCAATATGGAGTTTGAGCTGGACGGATTGGCAGCTGCTCAATCACTCTCCATGGCCTGCCTGCTGGACCTCCAGAAGAAGATGGCGCAATGGGCTGAATACGCGCAGGCGAGGGATAAGGATGTGGCTGATCAGTTGGGATGCGTCTTCCTTGCCTTCCCCACTGATCTACTACAGCCGTGGGCGCCTCCTAAGGAAATGAGGGATGATGCTGAGGAGGTTTGAGTGCCAGTTTGAAGGGCGCTCGAGGGAGTATTTATGTTCCCTACAAAAAAAAAACTCTGCTTTTCGTTAACTGGTTACTGATATTTTTTGAATCAAATGCTTGTTCTGTTTTTAATTTCTTTTGATTGTTTAGGATAGTTTAGTTTAGGTAGATGGTATCTGATTAAGTAGGTTGTTTTAGTTTCCTTTTTGTATAGCTGTAGATAACTGGAAATAGCATGCAATAGGGGCTGTTTGCTGATATATATGCCCTGCGGATTCATTGCGAAATTATTGCGGACTCCGCAATTTTTGTTAGTTATCGCATGCTATTGACTGACTGTTAGATAGGTTGGTTCTGTTTCAATTTTGTTCTCTTGCTACTTACTTGTCTGCCATATATGACCTATCTATAAGCATGCTGGATGAGTGTCTTAAGACACCTTTGATAGTTTAAATTAGCTCTCTTAAGTTGCTCAGCATGCATAGCTTTAAGTCCTTACCATACTGTTTTTTACAAAATTCTGCTGCTGTGTTATTTGCTTTAAGAATGTTCTTTCTATGCCTAGGACTTTTAGATTCTCTTTGTTTTGCCCTAGACTAGATGCTTCTAGGACAAGTTTGGGGGTGTGCCACCTCAGACTCTCATTGGGGACAATGAGAAGTTTAAGTTTGGGGGAGGCCACCCTAGGCCTAGGAACATTCCTCTCTCCCTTTAGACATAAGCATTCTTCTTCTCCTTTGAAAAAAAATGATGATGAACTGAAAAAAAAAAATGAAAAAAGAATAAAAGAGGTGTCTCTCTTAAGGTTGCTGAGTAATCAGTGCCATGTGTGTAACCCACAAGTGGCATTGCGTCAAAAGGCAACCAAAGGAGAGGCCCCCAAAGAAAGAAAGAAAAAGAAAAAACTAAGGAAGAAGAATGTATGCCTAGGAGTTGCAGCTTTGTGCTTAGGTGTCCTGAATAAAAGAACTCTGATCCTCAATTAGCTAAGCACAAGGTTGTAGCTTGTAGGTTTTTTTAGGGAGATGAATGTTTATCCAATGTAGTGATGCCAGGGTTTAGGTTGTTCTATGAATGTACTACTGTTACTGGTTTATACTAAGACTGGCATGACTCTAAGGAATCCTAGGTAGCTCAAAAGAAAAACATTAGAAGCATGTACTGAGTCTGGGGTAAAGCTAGGTAGAATTTGAAACCTTAGGGATAGATGCACAATGAACTTAATGACAGAAGCAAATAGATCAGTTGTGGGGAGTTAAATGAAACAGTAGGATCATAAGGCGAGCGAAGTCAGAAGAAGCAAAATGGGAAGTTAGTTTTAAACTTAGAAGGGTGTCACAGGACAGCAGTGCTATAGATAGTGAACTTAGGGCGGTCAGCAAGTGGTTAGAGAGGTTAAACAGCAGCCTAAGTAAGTCCTTATATTGCTCGAGGACGAGCAAAACCTTAAGTTTGGGGGTGTGTTACGTCTCCAAAAGTGATTATTTTAGGACTTAGTTGCTATAGGAAGTTGTACATCCTTAGGTGTTTTTGGTAGAATTTAGCTTAAACTTGTGCTTATATATGAGAATTAGGAGAATGAAGCTAAATTAGGACTTTTGTGTGAAAGGAAAGAAAAAGAACCAAAAACGAAGTTAAAGGATTTAAAATTGCACATTGCGGAAGCATTGCGAAAACATTGCTAAAACCGCAATGTTTTAAGTGGAATCCGTAAGTTGTCTAACCGATTTCTGTTCTGTTTCGATCTTTCAGGGGCCCATTCTTTCTCCTGCTGCCACGTAGAGATACGACGTTTAGAATGGATGGTTCTCCTTGGCCCAATC
Organism: Herpetospermum pedunculosum; assembly: GCA_028017165.1. Taxonomy (NCBI): domain Eukaryota; kingdom Viridiplantae; phylum Streptophyta; class Magnoliopsida; order Cucurbitales; family Cucurbitaceae; genus Herpetospermum; species Herpetospermum pedunculosum. Next base: position 48,654,427 of record CM051529.1, read on the forward strand.
GTACCTGCAGCACACTATAAAAGGAGGTCAAAGTGGAAGGTTGAAACATACTAAAAAAGGCGTAAACTTCCAGTTCAACGCAGTCTTTTCTACTCTTTTTCTCTTTTCCGTCTGTTGGTTTGAAAGGATCAGCTGTTGGAGTCGACAATCTGATAGGAAGGAGAGAAGATTTATCTTCTCTTCTGATTAGATTCATCCAAGCAAGGCTTTCTTTCACCCTTCAGCCGAGGCGTTCGCAACGAGAAGATCACGCGCGGATTTAATTGCTTTCTGTTTTAGCTTTCTATTTCCTTTGCTGTTTGTTGTCATTTCCCTTTCGTTAGCTACTCTATTTCATTTCGTTTCTTTCTGTTTTTCTTTAGTTATTCAAGGCTGTCAGTCGTTTAGTTCAAACTTTAGTTAATCGAAGCATTATTTCGTCAATTCACAAGCTCTTCATCTCGTCTGCTCACTATCTTTAGCTTCTGTTTTGTCTTTAATATTCTACTTAGCATGTCGTCTCCATCTATTCTCCCCATTCCATCTGCATCCATGAGTAACTAAATAACATAAGGGCATGCTAATGACAAATCTATAGGTAGAAACACGTGAATCAAGCATGTAGGATAGCTCTCCAATGCATTGAATGTATGTAAGCTTCATCCCACGGGCAATTTCGATTGGCCATCCATTTTGTCCAAAGAACTCCTAACCTCTGGAAGGAGTAAGAGTTCAGAGTCGTACATTCATGCTAGCCTCTCAAGGTAGCCAGAAAACGACCTAGGAATAGGCGTTTTCCTAGTACAAACCAATACTCGCTGTTATAAAAAGATGCTTAAGACCTTACTTGGACATGAGTAAACTAAAGGATCTAATGCATGAAATCGGAAGATTGAGTTAGTTTGATGCATGATGAGTTGGTCTAATGCTTGAGAGTCGTGTGAAAAAGCCTATAGAGGAGTCGTTAGTAGCCCTTGTTTCCACACTTTACACATACTTCGCTGTTAGTAACATTGCTAAATAATTGTTGTTTCCGCAATTCCCTTAGTTAAAATTTGCCTTAGCTATTTCTCTCTTCGTTTGATTGTTCTCTTCTTTACATTCTAGTTTATTATCTACTTGCACTTGTTTATGCTTCCATCATTTACACATTCCTTAGTAATTAGGCATTTCAAAACCAAATCTACCCCATTTAATCCACCCATTCTCACTTAACAAATCACTTCGCTAGTAACTAAGAATAAATCTCTGTGGGAAATCGAATGAAAAAATACTTATTACTTGCTACAAGATCATGTATGCTTGCATGTTCTGAGTGCTCTACCATTGCATATTTCTTTTAAACATTGAGCACGCAACAGACAGCGTCGCGACGCTGCGACCTAAATGAACAGCGCGCGCCTCGCGATGGCGTCGAGACGCTGGGCGAGCGTCTCGACGTTGCCCCGATGATTTCCAGCGTGCGCGCCCCTCGGAGCGTCTCGACGCCGCAGCAGGGTCTCGACGCCAGGCAGCGTTGAGCAAGCGTCTCGACGCTGTCTGCTCGACACTTGCTCTCGGGTTTGGGCTGGAAAATTGCCTCTCCTTGGAAATTTTTGTCCGGTTCTTCTTGGGTAAGCTTGCCCTTTTTCCGATGCACTCCCGGGGCGTTAAAACACCGCTTTTAGCTACGAAACGAGTCCAATGGACACATGAGCTCTTCGCCGCATATCTCCTACAAACGAGACATATTAACTAATTAAATACGACATTTAGCTAGAATTAGGGAGTGATAATTAGCTTCAAAATGGAGTTATCACTCCTCTCCTTTGCTTCTTGCTTCGGAAAATAACCCTAGGACTCTAATGACTCTAAAGAATACAAACTTCTTAAGAAAATATTAAGCCCATACATTTCGGGCTTTACAAACGAAAGCAAAACAAACGAAAGCTAAAAGAGATGTCAAAACCGAAAACAATTTAGACGCCCATACATAAACAACTTCTATATCAAAACCCACCAAGCTTAAATTGATGCAAATTGAGTGATCAAAATACGCTCTGATACCAATTGATGGAGCGCATAACGCTGCGGAAGCGATTTGGATCGTTGACACTCTAATTTCATCAATTTAACTAAACGAAACCATGCTAGAAACGAAAAATAAGAAATAAGAATACAAACCTCTTATAGTTCGAATTTCTCAAATTTCGTCGCTTGAATCTCCTCACGAACTCTTCGAGGACCACCTCCGGTAGTCCCGCTATCCTCGGACCGAGCAACGGAGTGGTGGGACTCCTTTACAAGAGAGAGATCGGGAGAGAGATGACTTGGAAGAATGGTCTTCTTTAGCAAAAACAAAAAAGTTTTTACATAAACAAAAAAGAATTCAACATTTGTATCTTTTTTTTTATTTTCAACTAAAAACTTATGTATTTATAAGCCTTTCAAGTAGGTTAACCAAGTAGGTTAGTCAAAGGACATATGTCAAAAGCATTTACACATGTCAAAGCATGCAAATGCAAATATATTATTTTATTATTATTTAAAAATTAATTCAAAATTAATTTTAAATAATAATATATATTTTATTAATTAAACTTTTTAATTACTCAAAAAAAAAATTAAACTTTTTAATTAATATAATATGTAATATATTTTATTTAATTAATTAAACTTTTTAATTAATTAATATTACTTAATTCAATATCAAGTATTAATTAAATAATATAACAAATCCCAGTTTTTCGAAAACCGACTTTTCGCATATGAATCTGTATTCATATTTTAGATTGTTTCCCATATTTAAATCGTATTTAAATATGTCCATTATTCTTCCAAAACCGAATTTGAATAAATTCAAAATATTTTCTCTTATATTGTTGCACGACTTTATTCGAGCTAGCTAGGAGAACCTAAAGAACTTACATATCATGAGCTCCAACGATACGAGATTATCTGGTAAACTCTTTAAACCGAACTAATCAACAATCGTTAACCCTCAGAGACTCCACTAAAGCCCAAGAGTTGTACTCTCCTCACTGTAGATATATTGTGTCCTCTTGATATAACCATCATCTGTGAGTCGATCCTTCACAAGTTGTTCGTAGTCATAGCGGGTCATTTATACCGTTTAACCCATGCATTACATCTTGTTCCTTAAGTACCACTGACACCTCTAATGAACAATTGATTTGTGGTCCAACCAGCAAATCATATTCCTCCCTGATCAGGGGAGGATGGGCCCTTGTTCAATACCTGAAGCCAGCACTTAAGGGAACAACCTCTCTACTATCCCTAAAGGTGGGTAAGAGTGAATTCCGTCTTGCAAGACTATGTCCCCAACTACCTATTCGGTCTTATCCCTAAGATGGTTGGCTTATTGAGTTGGCGAATTGGCCAATCTCACCTATCCAAGTCAAAGGATAAGCTCGAATAAATAAGAGTTCATAACGAGCTCAGAATTGAGATCGAGTTACCTAGGTCATCAAATGAAAAAGTCGGTTTCTTTAGTAAACAGTGTTATAAAGAGAGAGCAACTTGATTTCTCGGTTCAGTCTTGTGCAAACTCATTGCACTTGACGCCCTCACTCATATGTCTCCACATGAAACGATTCGGATCACATCGTTTTGTACTATACAAAGTGAGCCGCATTCAATAGTGCTACCAGGATAGAGTACCCAGCCTTATCCATATACAATAGACCATTTTGACTGTCTACTTAAACTTGATTCATAATCATGTCATACATGAAGCTCAAGTACTCATACTATCGCCATGGGTGTTTGTTATTGGCATAGGTTAATGCAAACACAATTTCACTTTATTCAATAACAATTTTACTGAATAAATCTTAATAACATTTTATTGCAAAATAGAATAATTACATTCAAGCTGTTTACAAACTACGAGTTTTAGGACATAAAACTCAACACCTCTGACCACCGAAATGTCCTCTATATGGTATTGGGTGACAATGCTCTAAGATGGTTGTCACCTCTGATGCGCAACGCATTTTCTTAGCAATCCATCAACAAAACATCTATAAAGTATTGGGTCGTCCCATAGGTATTTATTTGCATCGCTCAATGTTGTTTTCTTTCTTTCACTTGTTTGTACTCCGGTAAGATGCTTGCTGCAAGAAAATTAGCGATCTCAGCAAACCAAGGTTCATTACTATTATCATTGTGTGACAGTGTTAACAGTTGTTCATCCCCAAATGAATCTAGCAAGGCTAATTCCTCATTAGTAGCACGCGATTATTCTATTCTTGATAGATGATCGGCAATGACATTTTCACACCCCTTTTTATCTCTAATTTCAAATTCAAACTCCTGCAATAACAAAATACATCGAATTCACCTCGACTTTGCATCAGATTTGGTCATCAAATATTTAATAGCCGCATGGTCAGTATACACAATCTTTTTGTTACCATCAAGATACGCGCGCAATTTCTCACACGCAAACACACTGACTAAGAGTTCCTTCTCCGTAGTCTTGTAATTGCATTGAGCTTCATTAAGTGTACGGCTTGTGTAATAGATAGGGTGTGTTATTTTGCCTACCTTTTTTTCCGAAAATTGTCCCAATCGCAAAGTCACTTGCATCACACATTAACTCGAATGACAACTCCCAATTTGGGGCAATGATTATTGGGGCTCTCACCAAAGCTTCTTTTAGCATATTACATGCTCTCATACATTCAACTGTAAAAATGAAAGGTCTGATCAATTCCAACAATTCACACAAGGGTTTAGATATTTTAGAAAAATCTTTGATAAACCTTCTATAAAATCCTACATGACTCAAGAAACTTCTAACTCCCTTGACATTGGAGGGTGGGTCTAATTTTTCAATTATTTACACTTTTGTCTTGTCAACCTCAATTCCATTCTTTGATACCCTATGTCCCAAGACAATCCCTTCTCTCACCATAAAATGACATTTTTCCCAATTCAACACTAAATGTGTTTTCTCACACCTCTCCAAAACTTTCCCTAGGTTAGTCAGACAATTATCAAATGAGCTTCCAAAAATAGAAAAGTCATCCATGAATACTTCAACAATAGATTCAGCAAGCTAAGAAAAGATGGCTAGCATACATCTTTGAAATGTTGCTGCCGCATTACATAGTCCAAAAGGCATTCTGTGAAATGCAAATGTACCGAAAGGACATGTGAACGTTGTCTTTTTTTTTTTATCTTTTGGATCTATTGTTATTTGATTGTATCTAGAATATCTATCCAAGAAACACTAAAAAGATTGTCCCGCCAACCTATCTAGCATTTGATCTATAAATAGAAAAGGGAAATGATCTTTTTTAGTCACTTTATTCAACTTCCTATAGTCCATGCACACTCGCCATCCAGTTACGGTGCGAGTGAGGATCAACTCATTAGCTTCATTCACTATAACAGTCATGTATCCTTTCTTGGACACACATTGGATAGGACTGACCCACTGGTTGTTAGAAATTGGAAAAATGACTCATGCGTCTAACCAGTTTATGATTTCTTTTTTTACAACCTCTTTCATAGATGGATTTAATCGTCTCTGATGCTCGATACTAGCAGGATGCCCTTCTTCCATAAGAATTTTATGCATGCAAAAGGAAGGGTTGATTCCTTTAATGTCTGCTAAGGTCCAACTTATTGCTTTTTTAAGTTGTTTCAGCAAAATGATTAACTCAGACTCATGTTCATGTTTCAATGTTGAAGAAATAATGACAGGCAAGGTTTCATTATCACCTAGATACGCATACTTCAAATGAACAGACAATGGTTTCAATTCTATTATGGGCGGTTGTTCAATCGAAGAGAGCATGTGGGGTGTAATTTGATCTATGACATCAGTTAAAAAAAACGCACGCGATAATGCTACATAATTGCTTACAACATCACTCTGCGCATAATGCTCATTTAAATCAGTAAGGTCTACTTGCCCATGGTTGCTAGTATGCAATTCTAGCAATTCCAAATCATGCTCATGCTGAATCAGGTTGTCAATGATATCAATAGTTGCACAGTCTTCCAGATCAGAGAGGTACCTTAGGACCTTGAACACATTTAATTTTACCTCATCTTCATGTACTCTCATGGTTAAATCTCATTTCTGCACATCAATGAGTGCTTGTCCAGTTGCTAGGAATGGTCTTCCCAAAATGATGGGCACTTCCTTGTCAGCTTCATAATCCAAGATGGTGAAATTTGCAAGAAAAATGAATTTATCAACCTTGACCAATATATCCTCAATTTTACCTTCCGGATATGTGATTGATCGATCTGCCAGCTGCAACGTGACTGTGGTGGGGCGAGCTTCTCCAATGCCTAATTGTTGATATAGTGATAGTGGCATAAGGTTAATGCTGGTAGCTCCTAAGTCACACAATGCTCTTCCTACGTTTTTTCCTTCTATTGTCACTGGTAGGGTAAATGAACCGGGATCATTTTCCTTCGGGGTAGCTTGTTTTGCAAGATTGCGCTACACTCCTCGGTGAGGTTAACGGCTTCAAATTCCTCTATTACCCGTTTGTTGGATACTATGTCTTTGAGAAATTTAACATAAGATGGCATTGATTGTAGTACTTCTACAAAGGGAATATTTACATGAACTTGTTTCAAGATTTCTAAATTTGTTTTGAAGTGGATCTCTTGGTCCTGCTTTTTCTTCAATCTTCTAGGGAAGAGGGGAGGTGGAACATACTCAGGTATATTATTTCATGTCTAGCCTTTTGTCTACCAATTGCATTAGTATTGCCAATTTCTTGTTGTTTCGCGACTGGAGCACTAGACTGCTCGTCATCTACTCTTTGTGGAATAACTTTGGCTATACTTACTAAAGGTCAACCACTTCTAAGTTCTATGGCTTGGACTTGTTTCTTTTCTTCCCTCCTCGAATTTTCAGTGTCCGAGGGCAATTTTCCTTGAGGTCTAAGTTTCAACTCATTAGCCAATTGACCTAATTGGTTTTCCAAGTTTTGCAAATAAACTTGTTGGCTCTGAATGGTCGCATCATTCCTGACCATGTACTCTTTCAACAGACTTTCTAATGAAGATCCTATTGGTTGATTAACTTGGGACTTCTGAAATTGAGATGGGTTGGATTGATTATGTGGGGTGAATCCAGGAGGTTCATTTGGTCTTGGTTGCATATTTGGCATGTCATTGATATTATTTTGCCTCCATGAAAAAATTGGGTGGTTCCTCCATCCTAGGTTATAGGTATTCGAGTATGGATTGTTTCTTTGTTGGGGTTGATTACCTATATAGCATATTAATGTTGGGTTTGCTAGACAATAACCATATACATGTTCTTCCCCACAATAGACGCAAACCAAAGCATCTACTTGGTTCACCACTGCTGGCAATGCTGAAACATTTGCGTTAATACTAGCATTCTGCTGAAGAATTTCTTGTGTTAACTGCTTCATCATGTTTGTCAGGGCTGTAATTTGATTATTCATCGCATTTAAAGCATCTACATCATATGTTCCTATTCTTCTATTAGGCTCTACCGGATCATCAGACCAACGAAAATTTATGGCTGATATTTTTTCTAAGATTTTGTAAGCCTCATTGTAACTCTTGGATAGCCTAGACCCTCCAGCTGAAGAATTTAGCACTTGTCTTGTGCTAGAATTACAACCTTTGAAGAAAACTTCAATCTGAATACACCATGGAATTTCGTGGTGTGGACAGTTACTCAGTAAGTCCTTGTAACGCGTCCACGCCTCATGCACTGACTCATTCTCACTTTGTTTAAACTTAATGATGTCATCTCTAAAGTTTGAATTCCTATCAGGGGGAAAATACTTCACCAAGATTTTCTCAGCTAAATCTGTCCAATTAGCTATTGATCCTGATGGTAGAGAGTTTAACCATGTCTTAACCTTATCCCGAAGAGAATATGGAAACAAATAAAGACGCAAAGCCTCTTGCGTGAGTCCTGGAATAACGAAAGTATCGCTAACTCCAAGGAAGTTTCGCAAGTGGTTATGCGGATCTTCATTTTCTATCCCATAAAATTGCCTACTATGGAAAGCATATGAAACATCACAGGTTTCAACTTAAACGAGTGAGTTGTGATCTCAGGCCTAATTATGCTAGGGTTTAGCTCTTCAGGCATTGGCACTAAGTATCTCAAAATGGCACTATCCTTGTCGTTAGCTATATCGATGGGATTTATAACGACTCCTGCCCTATTTGACTCTTCCATTGGTTGTATATTTCCAGCTGGTTTAGGTGTGGTTGGTTCCTAGGTGCTAATGGCGTCGGGTTCCTATTTTAATATTTCATGTTTTCTGCAGCTTCCCTTTGCTTTGGCAACCTAATCCTAAAGGATCTCTCATGTTCTGAATCTAATTCCTACTCATACGCAGGGAAATCACTCATAAACCAACACCTTCTGTACCTGCAAAGGACAAATTAAAGGTCAAGCTCAAATCGTTTAGCTAAAGTCTTAGGTTAAAACAAACTAATATGCAAGGAAACAAATCCCCGACAACGGCGCCAAAAACTTGTTGTGTGTCTATTGCGGGGTCTAATAATTAGTAAACACTCAGAACATGCAAGTGCACATGATCTAATGCAGCAAGTAATAAGTATATTATATCGATTCCACAAAGATTTGATGCATGCAACGTTAGATTGAAGTGACATAGAGATAATGTAACCGGTAACCAAAATCTTGAGGGGGGTTTCATAAATAAAGACAACAAATAACAAGCTCAAAATGACAATAACAGAATCTTAAGACAAGGAAATGCGAAGAAAATACTCACTAGCGAAACTACTAAAAGAATACTCAAGACAAGGATGCGAGAATAATGCTACGAAATGACAGCAAGAGTAAAATGCTAAGATTCTTGTTATAACAAATAGGGTCAGGCTAGGAATATCTACGGGTTTAACTCATGAAACAAATGCGTTCAACACAAATCAAGCATAAACTCACAACAAAGTACAACCACGCGAAACCTTTCGGTCTTCGTCATTAGGACTTAACTATTGTTCTCATCCTATTCATGCAAACATGCTATCAAGTGTGTTAGACGAGTGACTATGTCTAGACTCTACGCTGGTTACCATGAAAGGCTAGCAAAAATATAAATATTCAGACTACCTACTCCTGTCGGACGATCAGAAATCACTAGCACAAAATGGATGGCCAGTTGAAATTGCGCGGTTAAAATAACATCAAACATGCTTTGAAAGTAAAATGCCAGAATCGTGCTAAAACATCCATTTCATTCTTTAATCCATACTCCTAGCCTTCCTTTCGGGAACTTAGTTCATCAAGTTACTAAACATACTCGAAATAGTTAAGAAAGCCATTACAACACTAAAACTTTACTACTTAGTAAAAGAAAAGTAAAGATGAAGAGAGTGAGGATGAAGGAGCTTCAGAGTGTCGTAGGAGATGAGCTTGATCCACGCGGGTTCTTCTAGTCCTCATTCGGTCAGCAAGTATCTCTTCTTCCCTCTTGATGATGAAGAAACCAGTAGCTGCCTCCTCTCCTTCGATGCTTCTTCCCTAAAAGAGAATGTTCTCTGATAACTCCATTTTGGAGCTATTAAATACGTCCTAATCATAGCTAAAGTCCGCTTTCAATTGATTAAATGTATCTCTTTTGTAGGAGAAAAGCGGCAAAGAGCTCGTGCGTCCATTGGGCATGTTCGAGCGCTTAAAGCAGAGTTTTAGCGCCCCGGGAATGCATCGGGAAGAGGGGAATTTGTCTCGTGAAGAAACGGGCCAAAACAGCCTTGAAGAGGCATTGCATCAGCCCCAAACCCGAGAGCCAGCGTCGAGCTATAGCGTCGAGACGCTGGCTCGACGCTGGAAAAACCCGAGAGCAAGCGTCGAGTGATAGCGTCGAGACGCTAGCTCGACGCTGCCCTGGCGTCGAGACCCTGCTTGGCGTCGAGACGCTCCGGAGGAGGCGCGCGCAGGAAATTCATCGGGGCAGCGTCGCGACGCTGGCCTTGCGTCGCGACGCCAGCGCGCGCGCGCGCGGTTCACTTAGGGCACAGCGTCGAGACGCTGGCCTAGCGTCTCGACGCTACGACGATTACAGCAGCTTAAGGACGATTTTTCTGCAGATTTTTGCATCATCTTCTCCAAGCTCTATCTTCTTCATCTCTCAACCGATTTGGGCGATTCTTCTTCCCTTCTTCCCCATTTTCTCTCTACTTTCCGTGGAGCTCCGCCATTGTTGGCATGCGAGCGAGCTCCACTTCCCTTTTGTAATAGATAGATGAACTCCTCCGTGGTCGTTGTTGGAGCGGGATTGACAAACCGCGCCATGAGCGGCTAAGGTAAGGGTGAACGGTTTGGGAATGGTTTAGGAGGATTTTGTTAGACGATCTGGTTTTGATAATCTGATTTTTGATTTATGCATATTGGGTTCTGTTTATTTGCATTTGTCTACTTTGCTTAATCCAACGCGCATGTTTAATTTCGACGATTGACACTCGAGTAATTATGCATGTTGTGTATGTTAAAGAGTAGCGATGCCGTGCCTCTCACTGCTCGACTAAGTAACACAGGTAGATGAAATTAAATCGAAGTATTAAGCCGTGTAGGATAGTTGTTGATTGCATACAGCGTTTGCGGGCAATCTACTAGCAATTTGAATTCACGCTTAAATGTTCGTCGCGGTTAGCTAGTGACTGTCTAGATTTACCTTAGGGCTGATCACCTTGATGTAAGCTTAGATAACGTGTAATTAGAACTGTGTGGTCTAATTAAAATCCATGGAGTCGGCTACTTTGGGGCATCTCTGGTAGTCGTCCGCGTGTATAATGAACTGAATACCATGATTTTAGCATTAAAGGATAAACCGAATTAGTCTAACAATTGATCCCGAGACTCCCCAAACCGTGCACACGTTCTCTACATATTATTCCTTTCTTCCGTTAGCTTTCTTATTGTTTTACCTCTGCATGATTAAAACCCCCCCGTTACCAATCAATCAATTAAATCCAAATTTCACTAGTAAATTCATTCTCCTATTCCTTGGATCGACCCTGTTACCACTGGCTGCAAAGCCTTGGCAATAGGCATTATAAATTTATTTTGGCAAGCCTCGACAGCTTGAGTTTATAGCGATAGTTCAAAAATATCGTTACCAAAATTGGCGCCGTTGCCGGGGAGTAGGCAATTGTTTGAATTTATGATTGAAGTTTGAATTTGATTTATTGATGGTTGACTGAAAATTTTTTCTGTTTGTATGTTGTATGTTTAGATTTTTGTTTGTGTATGACCCGTTCCTCTGAGGGTAGTTTGCAGTATATTCCTGAGATTGACAGAGAGGAGCGGCGGTTGCGTAGAGAAGCCCGGGAGGGGCAAGGAACGTTTGAAAGAGAAGAAGGCAATCCCTTCTTATTTGACGAGATGGCGCAAGGTGAAGCGCCACGGACGCTGAAGCAACTGGCAGCGCCAGACCTGAACCTGCAGCCCTTGTGCATTAACTACCCCGTGGTAGCAGGTAACTTTGAATTGAAATCTGGTTTAATTCACCAGTTACCTTCTTTCCATGGAAACGCAGGTGAGGACGCCAACAAGCATTTGATGGAATTCCATTGCGTCTGCGCGGGAATGAAGCCCGCAGGGGTCACGGAGGAGCAACTGAATATGAGGGCATTCCCCTTCACGCTCAAGGACAAAGCCAGAGACTGGCTGTATTACTTGCCCTCCGGATCGATCAACACGTGGCAGGACATGAAGCGGGTATTTTTAGAAAAATACTTTCCCGCATCCTTGGCCACTACTCTGCGGAAGAGGATATATGGGATCACCCAGGATGTAGGTGAGTCCCTGCATGAGTATTGGGAACGCTTTGGGCGCCTGTGCGCGAGTTTCCCACACCACCAGATCGCCGATCAGCTGCTCATACAGTATTTCTATGAGGGGATGACGCCCCACGACAGGCAGATGATCGATGCAGCGAGTGGAGGGGCACTGATTGACAAGACCCCAGTTGAGGCCAAGCAGCTCATTGCAAATATGGCTACCAACTCGCAGCAGTTTGGGATCAGGGGGCAAGGACAAGTGCACAGCGTGGCTCAGAGCCATGAAATGTCTGAAATGAGGGCCCAGGTGGCCGAGATAGGGAGTATGTTGAAAAAAATTGTTGGAGGACACCGCGAAGAGGCGGAGGTCAATGCAATCGGGGGGTATGCTTCCAACCCAAGGAAGTATGATCCATATGCTAGCACTTATAACCCCGGTTGGCGTGACCATCCTAACTTCAGCTATGGGAATAGGGAAGGACAAACCCGTTTTCAAGGCCAGTCTCAGGATAGGCCTAACTCTTCCACCCAGGCTCAAGCTTCGAGCTCCTCCAGCTCACTTGAAGAGATGGTAAGGACCATCGTGACTAGCACCAGCCAGTTCCAGAAAGAGGCTCGCGAGGAGCTTAATTCTCATAAGGCAGAGCTGCAGAATTTGAACAAGCAGCTGACACAGATGGCGGTGTCTATTAGTAAGATCGAGAGCAAGAGCTCGGGGAAGCTTCCTTCCCAAACTACAGTTAACTCATGTGAAAACGTGAGTGCCATTCAGCTGCGCAGTGGGAAGTCACTTTCCACCAGAGCTGCGAAGGAAGCCACGGACAGCCTGAACGAGTCCGCCCCGATTGCCCTTGAGACTCAGAATGAGAAAAGAAATGAGAAGGTCAGTGTACCTGTGGATGTTGCCAAAGCACCATTCCCGAGTAGGCTTGCGAAGCCTACTTTGGAATCCGATGACGAGGAGGTCCTGCGAACCTTCCAAAAGGTGATGGTGAATATCCCGCTCCTAGAGGCAGTCAGTCAAGTGCCCAAATATGCAAAATTCTTAAGGAGCTGGTGCACTACGAAAAGGAAGTCCAGAGGGACTGAGAAAAAGAAAGAGAACGTCTCTGCCTTACTCCCAGGTACGTTGCCTGCCAAGTGCAACGATCCAGGTACCTTTACTATCCCTTGCACCATAGGTAGTAAAGTTGTTCATAATGCCATGTTAGACCTTGGAGCCTCTGTAAATGTTATGTCTTATGCATTGTATCGTGAGTTGAATTTAAATGAAATGCATGAATGTAATGTTTCTGTTCAGTTGGCTAATGGGTCGAGCATCTGTCCTAGGGGGAAGGTAGAGGATGTTCTAGTTAGAGTAGGGAATATGACGTTTCCTGCTGATTTCCTTGTTTTAGATATGAAAGAAAATTTGTCGCATGCTTCGTCCTCTATGCTGTTAGGACGCCCTTTTCTTAAGACCGCTAGGGTCAAAATCGATGTGTATAAGGGCGTCGTTTCGTTAGAGTTTGATGATACTTTGCATGAGTTTTCTTTGTTTGATGGGAAATCTGTTGCGAATGTTTCTGTTGTTTGTGAGAATGATGAGAATGGGAGTCTACCCTCGCGCTTGAGGGATGGTTCCCATGTCTCCGTTAAAATTTCTGATTTAAATTTGATGGATGATACTGCTGGTTTTTGCACTAACATGTCTAATATTCACGTGCCCGAGGCACGAAGAGTGCAAAACATTTTTCAGGTGGATGATGGTGGAAAAGGTGTGGCCTTGGACAAGTATGGATCGTCCCCCGCACCTACAGACTATGGATGAGTCTGTGGCGAGAATACAGTCGAGCAACCGACTTTAAAAATTCTGCGCTTCTCGGAGGCACCCGAGTGTTGAACTGTTTTTATGCTTTAGTTTAGTTTTCTTGCTTTTTAGAATTAATTTAGCTTGTTGTTTTTTTTTTTAGGGAATCAAGGAAGAGAGGGCAATTTTGGGCTCTGATGCGTTCGTGCGCCCTTCCTCGCCCTCGCCAGCTTCACCAAGAGTCAGGGAAGTGTATTTCTTCTTCCCTTTTACTTCTTGCATCTGACTGGTTGGCATTGAGGACAATGCCAAATTTTGAAGTTGGGGGTGGAGTAGTCCGATGGATGTGCATGTGTAGTTTGTTGAGAAGTGCTATTAAGATATTGAAGTGCTTGGGACTCTGTTTACTGTTTTCTGACTGTGATAGCCTAGGAAATGCATGTTGGAAATCTGAGCATGTTCATAATCGAGTTTTTGCATGAGTTTTGTGTTTATTAGGTTCATGTCAAAAATTTTAAAATTTTTTCTGTTGCTCCCTTGCACTCATCGCGCACTTAGCAACTTCTCCCTAGATTCCGTAAGCTTAGTTTATCGCATGCTTAGCTAATTCTCGTTGTCACCCCGAAAGGCACCCTTAGGTAGCTTGTTGCATGAGAGTTAGTAGCTAATTAATTGAGAAAGCATGTGCTTAGCCTAATGTAAAAAAAAAAAAAATAGAAAAGCATGTTTAGTAGAAAAGTTCCTCTCGAGGCGCTCCTCCTTCTTATTTGCGCTTAAAAGAAGTGAGCGTTAGTCCTTAAAAACGTGAAGTTTCATGCATGAATTTGACGTGTTAGGCAACTCGAGTAGGAAAGAAAAAGAAATGAAAGGTTGGTTCAAAGAACCCAAATAAAAGAGTACAAAGTACTTTTGAAAAGAAAGAAAAAGAATGAGAAAATAATTAGGTCTCTTAATTTGTTTCTCTCTCTCGTGTAAGTCAAGTGTAGCTGTTCTTAAACGCTAGAAGTAGGGGGAAAGCGGGATGTGCGTTGCATGTTGGTTTTCCGGGTTTACGTGAGTTTAGGAGTAGTTGTCTAGCACACACACACGTTAGGGGGCAAGAGTTAATTTTTGATATGTCCTAGTTATTACATGAACAAAATGCTTCCATGATTATGCTCGTGTTTAAATTTCAATATGCATGGAGGTTTGAGTTAGAATGCATGTAATAGCGTCCTTAGAGTCAATGTCTTTGTAGTGCTTGCTCGAGGACTAGCAATGTTTAAGTTGGGGGTGTTTGATAACTCCATTTTGGAGCTATTAAATACGTCCTAATCATAGCTAAAGTCCGCTTTCAATTGATTAAATGTATCTCTTTTGTAGGAGAAAAGCGGCAAAGAGCTCGTGCGTCCATTGGGCATGTTCGAGCGCTTAAAGCAGAGTTTTAGCGCCCCGGGAATGCATCGGGAAGAGGGGAATTTGTCTCGTGAAGAAACGGGCCAAAACAGCCTTGAAGAGGCATTGCATCAGCCCCAAACCCGAGAGCCAGCGTCGAGCTATAGCGTCGAGACGCTGGCTCGACGCTGGAAAAACCCGAGAGCAAGCGTCGAGTGATAGCGTCGAGACGCTAGCTCGACGCTGCCCTGGCGTCGAGACCCTGCTTGGCGTCGAGACGCTCCGGAGGAGGCGCGCGCAGGAAATTCATCGGGGCAGCGTCGCGACGCTGGCCTTGCGTCGCGACGCCAGCGCGCGCGCGCGCGGTTCACTTAGGGCACAGCGTCGAGACGCTGGCCTAGCGTCTCGACGCTACGACGATTACAGCAGCTTAAGGACGATTTTTCTGCAGATTTTTGCATCATCTTCTCCAAGCTCTATCTTCTTCATCTCTCAACCGATTTGGGCGATTCTTCTTCCCTTCTTCCCCATTTTCTCTCTACTTTCCGTGGAGCTCCGCCATTGTTGGCATGCGAGCGAGCTCCACTTCCCTTTTGTAATAGATAGATGAACTCCTCCGTGGTCGTTGTTGGAGCGGGATTGACAAACCGCGCCATGAGCGGCTAAGGTAAGGGTGAACGGTTTGGGAATGGTTTAGGAGGATTTTGTTAGACGATCTGGTTTTGATAATCTGATTTTTGATTTATGCATATTGGGTTCTGTTTATTTGCATTTGTCTACTTTGCTTAATCCAACGCGCATGTTTAATTTCGACGATTGACACTCGAGTAATTATGCATGTTGTGTATGTTAAAGAGTAGCGATGCCGTGCCTCTCACTGCTCGACTAAGTAACACAGGTAGATGAAATTAAATCGAAGTATTAAGCCGTGTAGGATAGTTGTTGATTGCATACAGCGTTTGCGGGCAATCTACTAGCAATTTGAATTCACGCTTAAATGTTCGTCGCGGTTAGCTAGTGACTGTCTAGATTTACCTTAGGGCTGATCACCTTGATGTAAGCTTAGATAACGTGTAATTAGAACTGTGTGGTCTAATTAAAATCCATGGAGTCGGCTACTTTGGGGCATCTCTGGTAGTCGTCCGCGTGTATAATGAACTGAATACCATGATTTTAGCATTAAAGGATAAACCGAATTAGTCTAACAATTGATCCCGAGACTCCCCAAACCGTGCACACGTTCTCTACATATTATTCCTTTCTTCCGTTAGCTTTCTTATTGTTTTACCTCTGCATGATTAAAACCCCCCCGTTACCAATCAATCAATTAAATCCAAATTTCACTAGTAAATTCATTCTCCTATTCCTTGGATCGACCCTGTTACCACTGGCTGCAAAGCCTTGGCAATAGGCATTATAAATTTATTTTGGCAAGCCTCGACAGCTTGAGTTTATAGCGATAGTTCAAAAATATCGTTACCATTCTCTCTGATTTTTCCTTTTCATCTCTTTGAAATTGGAGCTTTCTCTTCAATGGTGTTCCTCTTGAATTATCTCTCACCATTTTCTACTAATACCCCAAGGGTTTCTCATGATTTTTCCCTAATATGATTGATGAAATTCTATTGGCTGCCTGAAAACAGAAAAGGCAAGTTGGTTTGTACGACAGGGGACAAAAACTAGCAACCCACGTGCTCAGGTACAAATTTAGCGTTGGTTTTGCTCTTCCGAAATGCCTTCAGCAATTCCAAAGATCTCAGCTTTGCGCTTCTTTTGCTTTTACGAGGTCTTCGCGAAAACCTGATTTTAGACACAAAGAACTTATTTAGATACAAATCAAGCCTCAATATTTACAACTTTCGCATAAGCACTCACAAACAGACTCTAACTCTTTTGCAACACAACCCTAAATCACAAGTCTTTTCAAGCAATTACTCAATTCTGACTCTAATTCTTTTCTAATTTAGCTCACAATAACTCTCATTTGGAGAGTCATCAGTAGTGTAGACCTAATGTTACGTCTCCAAAAGTGACTATTTTAGGACTTATTTGTGTTAGGAAGTTGTACATTTGTAAGTGTTTTTGGTAGGATTTAGCTTGAACTTGTGCTTATATATGAGAATTAGAAGAAGGAAGCTAAATTAGGACTTATATGCAAAAGGAAAGAAAAGGAATTAAAAACGAAGTTAAAGGAATGAAAATTGTGCATTGCGAAGGCATTGCGGAAACATTGCTAAAACCGCAATGTTTTAAATGAAATCCGTAAGTTGTCTAACTATTTTCTGTTTTGTTCCGACCTTTCAGGGATTCATTCTTTCTCCTGCAGCCACGTAGTAGTACGACGTTGAGAATGGATGGTTCTCCTTGACCCAATCGCACCTGCAGAATACTATAAAAGGAGGTCAAAGTGGAAGGTTGAAATACACTCGAACGGCGTAGTCTTCCAGTTCAAACGCAGTCTTTCCCATTCTTTCTCTTCTCCGTCTGTTGGTTTGAGAGGTCAGCTGTTGGAGTCGACAATCTGATAGGAAGGAGAGAAGATTCATCTTCTCTTCTGATTGGATTCATCCAAGCAAGGCTTGCCTTTCTCTTCCTTCAGCCGAGGCGTTTGCGACGAGGCGATCACGCTTGAATTTACTGCTTTCTGTCTTAGCTTTCCATTTCCATTGTTGTTTGTTGTTGTTTCCCTTTTAGTTTGCTACTCTATTCCATTTCGTTGCTTTCTGTTTTACTTTAGTTATTCAAAGACATCATTTATTTAGTTCAAACGATTGGTTAATCAACGCACAATTCCATTACTTCGCAAGCTCTTTACCTTCTCTGTTTATCACTTCTGTCTTCGGTTTTGTCTTTAATTTTCTATTAAGCATGTCTTCTTCATCTATTCTTCCCCTTCTATCTGCATCCATGAGTAACTAAATCACATAAGGGCATGCTAATGACAAATCTGTAGGAAGAAACACGTGACTAAAGCATGTAGGATAGCTCTCGAATGCATTGATTGTATGTAAGCTTCATCCCACGGGCAATTTCGATTGGTCATCCATTTTGTCCAAAGAACTCCTAACCTCTGGAAGGAGTAAGAGTTCAAAGTCATACACTCATGCTAGCCTCTCAAGGTAACCAGAAAATGACCTAGGAATAGGCGTTTTCCTAGTACAAACCACAACTTACTGTTTTAACAAGATGTTTAAGACCTTACTTGGACATGAGTAAACTAAAGAATCTAATGCATGAAATCGGAAGATACATGAGTATGAGTTAGTTTGATGCATAGTGAGTTCATCTACTGCTTAAGAATCGTGTGAAAAAGCCTATAGAGGAGTCGTTAGTAGCCCTTGTTTCCACATTTTACACACATTCGCTGTAAGAACATTGCGGTATAATTGTTGTTTCTGCAATTCCCTTAGTTAAAAAATTCTGCCTTAGCTATTTTTCTCTTCGTTTATTAATCTCTTCTCTTTGCATTTGAGTTTATCATTTACTTGCACTTGTTTATGTATCTATCCTTTACATATTCCTTAGTCATTAGGCAACTTAAAACCAAATCTATCCCATTAAATCCACCCATTCTTGCTTAACAATACACTTCACGAGTAACTAAGAATAAATCTCTGTGGGAAATCGAATGAAAAAATACTTATTACTTGCTACAAGATCATGTATGCTTGCATGTTCTGAGTGCTCTATTATTGCATATTTCCTTTAAACATTGAGCACGCAACAAGTTTTTGGCGCCGCTGCCGGGGATTTAGTTTAGTGAAAACGAAGTTTGTTAAGTTAGAAAACCAATTATTAATATCCATTGGAGCTGATCTATTTTCATTTCTTTTGCAGGTACCATTGGGTTAGTTTATGAATGAGCCTTCAAGTAGCGATCTAGAGTTCAACCCTGAGCCTGAGAGATTACTTAGGGCCAGAAATAGAGCTAAGAAACGTCTCTTTAACCAACCCTCTATACCTCAAATAATTGCGGAAACCGCAGAGTCTCCGCAATTCTATCAAGAAGAAATGGAAAGACCAGACCCAAATCCGGTACCTACCACTCGCAATCCCATCGAAATAGCGAATGACAAGGATAGTGCCATCCTCTCCTACCTAGTACCGATGCCTGGGGAGCTGAACCCCAGCATAATTCGCCCTGAAATTACTGCCAATTCATTCGAGTTAAAGCCAGTAATGTTCCAAATGTTGTCCACTGTGGGACAATTCTTTGGAGTAGAAAATGAGGACCCCCACAACCATCTTAGAAACTTCCTAGGAGTTAGTGATACCTTTCTTATCCCTAGAGTTTCTCAAGAAGCTTTGAGGCTTTACCTCTTCCCTTATTCCTTAAGGGACAAAGCCAAAACGTGGTTAAACTCATTACCTTCCGGATCAGTTGTCAATTGGACAGATCTGGCTGAGAAATTCCTAGTCAAATACTTCCCACCTGATAGGAATTCATTCTTTCGTGATGACATAATCAAGTTCAAACAAGCTGAAAATGAGTCTCTTCACGAAGCTTGGACAAGGTTCAAGGACCTTCTGCTTAAATGTCCACACCATGGCATCCCATGGTGTATCCAAATAGAAGTCTTTTTCAAAGGATGCAACCCCAGCACTAGGCAAGTGCTGAATTCTTCAGCTGGTGGTTCCATGCTTTCTAAAAGCTATAATGAAGCCTATGAGATCTTGGAGAAGATCTCAGCATCTCACTGTAGGTGGTCAGATGATCCAGTTGAGCCTAGGAGAGCTCAAGACAAGGATGCTCTTAGTGCAATGAGCAACCAAATAAATGCCCTGACCAACCTAGTCAAACAAATGGCTCAAACCAATCTCCAATCCAGTGTCAACATCGCAGCAGCCATCTCAATGGGGGCACAAACAAGTCAAGGTGAGACACTGATCTGTGGATTCTGTGGGGAAGGGCACCTGTATGAATACTGCCCTGGGAATCCAGCCTCAGTTTGCTATGTTGGAAGCCAACAGCAGCCTAGGAACAACCCCTATTCTAACACTTACAATCCTGGTTGGAGGAACCACCCAAATCTTTCATGGGGTGGCCAACAAAATACTAACCAAGCTTCCAACCAACCAAGACCGAGTGGAACACCTGGTTTCACTCCCCAAAATAACCAATCCATGTATCAAAAACCATATAACCAACCAATAGGGTCTTCTGTAGAAAATTTACTTAAGGAGTACATAGCCAAGAATGATGCCACTCTACAAAGTCAGCAAGCTACCCTTAGGAGCCTAGAGAACCAAATAGGGCAACTAGCCAATGAACTCAAAAGTAGGCCCCAAGGTAGACTACTTGCTGACACTAAGGTGCCAAGGAGAGATGGAAAAGAACAAGTTCAAGCAATTGAACTTAGAAGTGGGAGACTGTTGCGTGCTCAATGTGTTAATAAAAATGATAAATAAGAGAGAGAGAGCACTTAGAACATGCAAGCATACATGGTCTCACAGCAAGTAGTAAGTATATTTCATTCGTTTTTTCCACAGAGACTCATTTTAGCTATTCGCGAAGTGTGATTGTTAAGAAAGATGGGATGAATTTGATGGAGTAAAATTGGTTTTTAATTATCTAATTTTTGCTGAATGTATAAAGGGATATAACATAAACAAATGCAAGTTGAAATTAGATGCAAAGGACAAGAGATGGAATTAATAAACGAGGAAGAAAACAGCTAAACAGAATGCAACTTAGCAGAATTGCGAGAACCGCAATTAATCCGCAATTAACTCAACAGCAAAAGTATGTAAATGGGCAAATTAAGGGCTACTAATGACTATCCTATAGGCCTTTTTATACGATTCTCAAGCACTGGATCTACTCTCTATACATCAAACTCACTCTATCTCAAGTATCGTCCGATTCCATGCATTAGAGACTTAAGTTTACTCGACTTCAAAGTAAGGTCTTAAGCATCTTGTTAAAACAGGAGTGTTTAGTTTATACTAGGGAAACTCCTATTCCTAGGCCGTTTCCTGATTACCATGAAAGGCTAGCATGATTATATGACTCTGAACTCTTACTCCTTCCAGAGGTTAGGAGTT
This sequence comes from Herpetospermum pedunculosum, assembly GCA_028017165.1. Lineage (NCBI taxonomy): Eukaryota > Viridiplantae > Streptophyta > Magnoliopsida > Cucurbitales > Cucurbitaceae > Herpetospermum > Herpetospermum pedunculosum. The sequence goes on from CM051529.1 coordinate 48,675,386, forward strand.
CTTTGGACAAAATGGATGGCCAATCGAAATTGCCCGTGGGATGAAGCTCACATACAATCAATGTTCGAGTGTTAATCTGCCTACTTGATTCACGTTTTTTAGCCTATAGTTCTGTCATTAGCATGCCCCTAAGTGACTTAGCTACTCATGGATATATAGAGAACAGAAATGGTAGATAAGATAGACATGCTTAGTAGGGAAATGTGCTAAAAACAGTAAGCAAAAACCGTAGCAGAACAAGGTGGAAACTGTAAAATGCAGAATTGTACTTCGATTACTTTGAGTGTTTGAATGACAAAGGAACGCTTTGAAAGAAATGAATCCAAGACAGACAACAACGAAATGCAGTAATTAAAACTCTAAACTAAGAACAACAGTGATCAGAAATGGAAATAAGAAGAACAGAACAGAAAAGCAGTAAAGGATTGCTGAAAAACTTTGTGGCAGTCGCCTCGAATGAAGGTGATGAAAAGTCAGCCTTGCTTGGATGAATCCAATCGAGAGAGAAGAAGAATCTTCTCTCCTTCCTATCAGATTATCGATTCCAACAGCTGAGACTCTCACTCCAACAGACGGCAAAGGAAAACAGATGGAAATGGTGGACTGCGAGAAGACTTCTGCGCTTCGAGTGATGACTGAACCTCCGACTTTGACCCCCTTTTATAGTAGTTTGCAGGTGCGTTTGGGCCAAGGAGAACCATCAATCTTCAACGTCATATATCAGAATGGATGGAGGAGAAAGAACGAATCCCTGAAAAGTCGGATCTAAACAGAAAAAGATCAGCCAACTTACGGTTTTAACTTGAATAATTGCGGTCACCGCAATGTTTTCGCAATTCATTCGCAATGTTTATTTTTTCATTCTTTTCCTTCGGTTTTCAACCCTTTTTCTACCTATTGTGCATGAGTCCTAAATTAGCTACCTTCTTCTAATTCTCATATTAAAGCATAGGTTTAAGCTAAATGCTAACAAAAACACCTACATGTGTACCTCTTCTTAAGCTAAATGGGTCCTAAATAAGTCACTTTTAGAGACTTAACACACCCCCAAACTTAAGGCTTTGCTTGTCCTCAAGCATACTAAGGACTTACCTAGGCTGTTGTTTCTTCTTCTTTAACTACTTACCGACTCCCCTATATCCCTATCTCTAGCAGTGCTGTCCTGTGACACACTTCTAAGTTTAGAATTAACCTCTTATCAAGCTTCTTCTGACTTCACCTGCCTACTATACCTGCTGTTTTCATTAACCCCCTACTACTGATCTAGCTTCTTTTATGACATCATGCCACTATCCCTAAGGTTTCAAATTCTACCAAGCTTTACTCCAGACTCAGTACATGCTTCTAGCTTTATTTTTAATGTGTCTAGGATTCCTTAGAGTCATGCCAGTCTTAGTATTAACAGTGACAGTGGTACTTTTAGAGAACAACCTAAGCCCTGGCATCACTACATTGGATATACATTCATCTCCCTAGACAAACCTAAAAGCTACAACCTTGTGCTTAGCTCATTGAGGATCAGAGTTCTTTTTTAAATAGGACATCTAAGCCACAAGATTATAACTCCTAAGCATACATCCTTCTTCCCCTATTTCTCCTTTTCCCCTTTTTACTTAGGTGGAGTCTCTCCTTGGGTTGCCTTTTGATGCAATGCCACTTGTGGTTTACACACTTGGCACTGATTACTCAGCACTTGAGAGAGACTCCCCTCTTTATTCTATTTTTCACTTTTTCTATTTATCAAAAAAAAATTTTTTTTTTTTTTTAGGAGAAGAAGAATGCTTAAGTCCTAAGGAAGAGAGGAATGTTCCTAGGCCTAGGGTGGCCTCCCCCAAACTTCAACTACTCATTGTCCCCAATGAGTGTCTGAGGTGGCACACCCCCAAACTTGTCCTAAAAGCATCTAGTCTAAAGTAAAACCAAGAGAATCTAAAAATCCTAGGCATAGGCAAAACATTCTAAAAGTAACTATTCCAGCAGCAGAAAATTTGAAAAAAACAGAAAGTCTTAAGGACTTATGGTTTATGCATGCTGAGCACTATTCAGAGGCAAATTTAAACTATCAAAGGGTGTCCTATGACACTCATCCAGCATGCTTCAAGATCAGCTATATAAGGTAGTCATGCTAGCAGCAAAAGATAGAATTTAACAGATCACAGCCTAACTAAACAGACAGTCCAAAGCATGCAATCAGTCACAAAAATTGCGGGAACCGCAATTATTTCGCAATTCAATCCGGGCAGATATAACATTGATTCAGGCCCCTAGCATGCTTTTTCCTGTAACTCATGCATCCTAAAAATAAAACTAAACTATCCTACCTATTCAACTAACATCAGACTAGACTAAGCAAAAGAAAAAACATAAAACTAAACATTAAAAACAGATCAAAAGTTGAACACAAAACAGCATAATTCACAATATCCTATCAGAAAGCAGAAAAATTGTCTTTCGTTTCTTAAGGGAACAGCAATACTCCCTTTAGTGCACTTCAAACCAGCACTCAATTCTCATCATCCTCATCTGGCTGCCTTGGTCGTGGGGGCACCCATGGAGTTAGGAGGTTGGTGGGGAAGTCCGGGAAGATGCATCCCAACTGGTCTGCAACTTCTTTGTCCCTTGCCTGCGCATAGTTGGCCCATTGAGCCATTCTCCTCTGCATGTCCATTAAGCAGGCCATAGATAGGGACTGTTCAGCAGCCAGCCTATCCAACTCAAACTCCATATTCCCCTTTCTTCTCAGCCTCAGGTTCGCAGGAAGCTCCAAATGGCCTGTGTACGGCATCTGCTGCTCCAAGCGCTCGGTGGGGACTCCTGCAAGTAAGCACAATTTGGTTATAGTGTTGGGGAAAAATAATGGCCCCTTACCTTTTCTGGCGCATTCAGCAATGGCAGCTGACATGATCTCCCCTACATTGACCGTGAGACCGCGCATGATGGCATAAACCAGCAGTGATCTACTCTGGTTGATTGTCGTCTCGTGCGTCACCGGGGACAGCTTTCTCCTCACAAAGGCAAACCACACAGCCGCCTTTGCTGTCAGATTGGCACTCATCAAGGTGTGCCGACCATTGCGTGAGACAGTCCACGCTGCTTCAGGCTGGCCAATTGTGCGAATGGCCTCTTCCAGCACGGCCTCAGTCGGCTCATCAACTATCCGTGCATAATCTGTGTGTGCTTGGCCCTTGAGACCAAGGGCTTCATTGATGGCCTTGGCTGAGAAATCCACTTCCACCCCTCTGACCACAGATAGGCCATCCTCAGGGCTGAGCACATTGGCGTAGAAATCGTACACCATGCTCGTGTAGGCTGGATTAGGCGGTCTGCAGAATTCCTCCCAGCCATGGTTGAGCACTCCTGCCCGCAAGAACTGCGGCAGGTCAGCGAGGCGATCAAGGAATCCCTTCTCGTGCAACAGGTCCCTCTTCCTGAGCTCAGCACCCCTGGATTCCGCATCAGATGAGACATACCTCACTGACGGAGGTTCGTCTTCAGGGTAGAGTTTAGCCTTTCCCTTGTCTGCTGGTTTGGATGATGCAGCAGCCTCCACCTTGAGGCGTTTGAGCGAAGGCTCAGCACTCTCTTTGTCCGCCGAGGGCACCTTCTTGGCCTTCTTTTTCTTCAACTTCTTGGCCTTGCCAATCGTGGCCTTCTTCTTCTTCTTGAGTCTGGCCTTGATATTGATCTGCTGGAGGCATGCCCCCAACGTTTCTTCCATAGAATCGTCCTGCTGTGCAGGCTCGGCAGGGCTGTCTTCCCTCATAGGAGAGAAAACTTCTTCTTCCCCAGCATCTCCACTGCCTTGCGTAGACTCCTGATAATCCCCATAAGGGAATTCAGGATCAGGCCGTGGAGAATTGTGCGTTGCTGCAGGCGTCGGATCAGAACTCTGAGGTGCTGGAGACAGCTCAGGGCTCTGTGCAGGCGGTGACGACTCTGCGCTTGGCACTGGTTCAGATGGGAGAGGGCTGCGCGCAGGTGAGGCAGACGGCGACGATCCTTCTTTGGCTGACTCGTGGGATGCACGATCAGGTTCTTGACTCTCCACAGAGGGAGTCTTTGCTGTGCTTGGTTCGGCGGCCGTCTTGACACTCCACCGGCGTTTCTTGGGCGTGCCCATTGGCTCAGATGGACCAGCAGGGATCTCAGTGACCACCCTCCACTTCTTCCTACGAATAGGAAGCTTGGGAAGAGGACCGGTGCGAACGGCACCATCGTCTGCAAGGGCGAGAAGCGCTTCCCTCGCAGCCGCTTCAGCTGCGTCATCAGCCTTCTTCTTCGCTGCGGATCTTTCAGCACGTGTGGACACCATTGCTAAATCTTGAAGATCTTGAGAGAAGAATCAAAGATGGAGAGAATCGCTGAATTCTTGGATAGCAAAGAGAGAGATAATCGTAACGATCAAGCGGCTTCCAACGGATATAAAGGCAACGGATAAAATCCCAACGGCTCTTTTTGCGGATCCAGCAATTTTAACGCAATTCCAGGGATATTATTTCATTGAAATCTCCAACTTTGACCGTCCGTATCTTTTATTTGGCTCAACCATTTCTTGATTTTTAAAGTGGGATTTACTCTCCTTGATTCCTTCTTTCGATTCCCTACAAAAACAAATCAAACAAACATTAAATACACAATTAAAAACACACCACAAAACATACAAACGATAATCGGAAAAACAGAAAAAATAAACTAAGGCATTGGCCTTGACTAAACGAGCACAGTAACCACTCGTTCTCTCTCTTTCTTTTTGTCATGCTTCAGTCAAGAGGAAGGCCGAGAGAGTCTTCACATCTCCTTCCTCATAGTAGTGCTTCAATCTAGCACCATTGACCATAAATGGCTGACCTTGCTGCAAGTTCTTTATCTCTATTGCACCATGAACAAAGACATTAGTAATAACAAATGGGCCTGACCATCTAGACTTTAGTTTGCCTGGAAATATCTTTAAACGCGAGTTAAATAATAGGACAAGTTGGCCTTTCCTAAAGTCTTTGATCCTAAGTCTACTGTCGTGCCATATTTTGGTCTTTTCTTTATACATTTTGGCATTCTCATAGGCCATATGCCTAAGCTCATCAAGTTCATGTAGCTGCAATGATCTCAATGTCCCTGCATCCTTGACACAGAAATTTAATTCCTTCATGGCCCAAAATGCCTTGTTTTCTAACTCAAGTGGCAAGTGGCAAGCCTTGCCATACACCAACCTATAGGGAGACATGCCTAGGGGTGTCTTATATGCTGTTCTATAAGCCCAAAGTGCATCCTCAAGCTTAAATGACCAGTCTTTCCTATTTGGTTTGACTACCTTTTCTAGGATGTTCTTTATCTCCCTATTGGAAATTTCAGCTTGGCCATTCGAGTGTGGGTGATAGGGAGTAGCTACCCTATGTCTAATGTTATATTTAGCCAATACTTTCTCCATAGCCTTATTAATGAAATGTGACCCCTCATCACTAATGATAGCACGAGGAGTCCCAAATCTAGTGAAAATGTGCCTATGCAAGAAGCTAGTGACTGTTTTAGCATCATTATTAGGACATGCTTTGGCTTCTACCCACTTGGACACGTCGTCCACTGCTACTAAAATGTACAGGTTACCTGATGATGGAGGGAATGGTCCCATGAAATCAATGCCCCATACATCAAAGAGCTCCAACTCTAAGATGTAGGTGAGGGGCATCTCATCCTTGCGACTGAGATTACCTGTCCTTTGGCACTCGTCACAATTGTGGGCATAGTCGTGTGCGTCCTTGAAGATTGTTGGCCAATAGTAGCCACTCTGAAATACCTTCGCAGCTGTCCTTTGGCCACCAAAGTGTCCACCGTAAGGAGATGAGTGACAGTGCTGCAGCACAGACTTCGCCTCAGCAGCTGAAACACACTTCCTCAACAACCCATCAGCACAGGTTCTGTAAAGTGTGGGGTCATCCCAGATGAATTTCCTTGCTTCATGCAGGAACCGCTTCTTCTCTTGTCCTCCCTTGAACACTGGTAATACCTGTGATGCACGGAAGTTAGCAATATCAGCAAACCACGGTTCCTCATCGTTATCACGATGAGCTAAAGCAAATACATGTTCATCTATAAAAGCATCAGAAATTGCGGTCTCCGCAATTTTTTCGCAATTGTGCTGCAATCGAGACAGGTGATCTGCAACCACATTTTCACAACCTTTCTTGTCCCGGATGTCCAAATCAAATTCCTGCAGCAATAACACCCATCTAATCAATCTAGGCTTAGCATCAGCCTTTCTCATAAGATATTTTAAAGCAGAATGGTCAGTATATACAATGGTCCTAGTTCCTACAATATAGTTTCTAAATTTTTCACAAGCAAATACTACAGCAAGCATCTCTTTCTCTGTAGTTGTATAATTACATTGAGCCTCATTCAAGGTCTTACTAGCATAATAGACAGGATGTGTTAGCTTGTCAATCTTCTGTCCTAACATGACTCCTACAGCATAGTCACTGGCATCACATAGCATCTCAAATGGGAGATCCCAATTTGGTCCTACTATGATTGGTGCTGTGACCAGTGCTTCCTTAAGGGTTTTCCAAGCTACTACACACTCCTTAGAGAAGATAAATGGTCTATTTAGCTCTAGAAGCTCACATAGGGGCTTGGCTATCTTAGAAAAGTCCTTAATGAACCTTCTGTAGAAACCAGCATGCCCTAAGAAGCTTCTAATGGCTTTGACGTTCTGGGGCTCTACCAACTTCTCTATGATCTCTATTTTTGCCCTATCCACTTCCACACCTGCCCTTGACACTCTATGTCCTAAGACAATCCCTTCATCTACCATAAAATGGCACTTTTCCCAATTCAGGACTAGGTTGGTCTCCTCACACCTAGTCAGGACTTGTCCTAAGTTTTCTAGACAGGTTTTAAATGAGTCCCCAAAGACTGAGAAGTCATCCATGAATATTTCTATCATGGACTCATCCAACTCAGAGAAGATTGCCATCATACACCTTTGGAAAGTTGCCGGTGCATTGCATAAGCCAAAAGGCATTCTGCGGAAGGCAAACGTTCCAAAAGGGCAAGTGAAGGTAGTCTTCTCTTGATCCTTAGGGTCTATAGTAATTTGATTATAGCCAGAGTACCCATCTAAAAAACAATAGTAGGCTCTACCAGCTATTCTGTCTAGCATCTGGTCAATAAACGGTATAGGGAAATGGTCTTTTTTAGTTTCTCTATTTAATTTTCTGTAATCCATACATACCCTCCACCCTGTGACAGTCCTTGTTGGAATCAGTTCGTTGTTCTCATTGACTACCACAGTTATTCCCCCCTTTTTAGGTACACATTGGATGGGGCTCACCCACTGGCTACTAGCTATGGGGAAAATTACTCCTGCATCTAACCACTTGATTATTTCCTTCTTCACTACCTCTTTCATAGAGGGGTTCAACCTACGCTGGTGATCTACCCTAGGTGTGTGCTCTTCCTCTAGTATAATTTTGTGCATGCAATAAGAAGGGCTAATGCCTCGAATATCAGCAATAGTCCATGCTATAGCCTTCCTATGTTGCTTAAGCAGTAAAATTAAATCAACCTCATGCTGTTCACTTAGCTTAGAAGAAATAATTACAGGCAACGTGTCATTATCCCCTAAATATGCATATTTGAGGTGAGTAGGTAGTGGTTTCAATTCTAGAATAGGTGGATGCTCAATGGAGGGCTTTAACGGATTTATAGTTCTATCAGTTAAATCTATATTCATACATACATGTTGAGGTTTATCTACAGGCATATTCATTATGTCAGATACATTTAAGTCAGCTACATCTACTTGTACATATTCACTAGCATGCTTGGTTAATAATACATGCTCTAATTGTTCTTCCATCAGTGAGTCAACAACATCCATGCTAGCACAAGATTCAAGGTCAGAGGGATACTTTAAAGCTTTATAAACACTAAATTTTACCTCTTCATCATGAACCCTCATAGTTAACTCACCTTTTTGAACATCTATGAGTGCCCTACCTGTGGCTAGAAATGGTCTACCTAGCAGGATGGGGATCTCCTTGTCTGCCTCATAGTCCAGGACAATGAAATCTGCAAGGAAAATGAATTTGTCAACTTTAACTAGAATATCCTCAATCTTACCTTCTGGATATGCGATGGATCTGTCTGCTAGTTGTAAAGTGACAGTAGTTGGACGTGCTTCTCCCATTCCCAACTGGCGGAATAGGGACAGGGGCATGAGATTTATGCTGGCGCCCAGGTCACAAAGCGCTCTGCCCACGTGCTTGCCTCCAAGTTCTACAGGTAAGGTGAAGGAACCAGGATCCTTCTCCTTCTTGGGCAGCTTGTTCTGGAGGATGGCACTGCACTCCTCGGTGAGGTTCACTGTTTCAAACTCACCAATTATTTTTTTGTTAGTAATAATGTCCTTCAAAAACTTTACATAAGAAGGCATAGACTGTAAAACCTCTACAAAAGGAATGTTAACATGCACTTGCTTAAGTATTTCTAAAAATTTATTAAAATGAACTTCCTGTTCCTGCTTCTTCTTAAGCCTTCGAGGGTATGGAGGTGGTGGCACATATGCAGGCACGTCAGGGCGCCTTACGATAGGTGGAGGCCTTAGAATTTCTTCTACGTCCTCAACAATTGGCTCTAGCCTGGCTCCTGATGTGCTAGTTGGTGGTGGACCTTGGCTTGGCAGAGACTCCAGTGGAGCACTAGACTCAGTGTTCTCTACTCTCTTTGGTGTGTCCTTTGTGTTGCTCACCAATGGTCTTCCACTCCTAAGTTCAATTGCTTGAACTTGCTCTTTGCCATCTCTCCTTGGTACCTCGGTATCAGCAGGGAGTCTACCTTGGGGCCTACTTTTAAGTTCATTGGCTAATTGGCCTATTTGGTTTTCCAGGCTCCTAAGAGTAGCTTGCTGGCTCTGAAGAGTAGCATCATTCTTAGCTATATATTCCTTGAGTAGGTTTTCTACAGAAGATCCTACAGGTTGATTGTATGGTTTTTGGTACATTGACTGGTTATGTTGGGGAGTGAAACCAGGTGTTCCACTCGGCCTTGGTTGGTTAGGATTTTGGTTAGTGTTCTGTTGGCCACCCCATGACAGGTTAGGGTGGTTTCTCCAACCAGGGTTATAGGTGTTGGAGTAGGGGTTATTCCTAGGCTGCTGCTGGCTTCCAACATAGCAGACTGAAGATGGATTCCCAGGGCAGTATTCATAAGGGTGCCCTTCCCCACAGAATCCACAGATTGGTGCCTCGCCTTGACTTGGTTGGGTGCCCATTGACATGGCTGTGGCGGTATTGGCACTGGTTTGGAGATTGGCCTGAGCCATTTGCTTAACTAGGTTGGTCAAGGCGTTTATTTGGGTGCTCATAGCGCTTAGAGCATCCTTGTCTTGAGCCCTAGTTGGCTCTACTGGATCGTCTGACCACCTACAATGAGATGTTGAGATCTTCTCCAAGATCTCATAAGCTTCGTTGTAACTCTTGGACAACATGGAACCACCAGCAGATGAATTTAGAACTTGTCTGGTGCTGGGGTTGCATCCTTTAAAGAAGACTTCTATTTGGATACACCATGGGATGCCATGGTGTGGACATTTAATGAGAAGGTCTTTGAATCTTGTCCAAGCTTCGTGAAGAGACTCACTTGGAGCTTGTTTGAACTTTATGATATCATCACGAAAGGTAGAATTCCTATCAGGTGGGAAGTATTTGACTAGGAATTTTTCTGCTAAATCTGTCCAATTGCGGACAGATCCTGAGGGTAAAGAATTTAACCATGTTTTGGCTTTGTCCCTCAAAGAGTAAGGGAAAAGATATAGCCTCAGGGCTTCTTGGGAAACTCCAGGGATTAGGAAGGTGTCACTAACTCCTAAGAAGTTCCTAAGATGGTTATGGGGGTCCTCATTTTCTATTCCAAAGAATTGTCCCACAGTGGACAACATTTGGAACATCACTGGCTTTAACTCGAATGAGTTGGCAGTGATTTCAGGACGGATTATGCTGGGGTTCAGCTCCCCAGGCATAGGTACTAAATATGAAAGGATGGCGCTATCCTTGTCATTCGCTATTTCAATGGGATTGCGAGTGACAGGCACCAGGTTTTGATTTACTCCAGCCATTTCTTCTTGAGGTAATTGCGGAGGAATTGTAGTCTCTGCAATGATTGGAGGTAAAAGGGTTTGTTTAAAGAGACGTTTCTTGGCTCTATTCCTAGCTCTAAGTAATCTCTCGGGCTCAGGGTTGAACTCTAGATCACTAGATGGAGTCTCATTCATAAACTACCCTAAATGGTACCTGAAAAAGAAATGAAGATGGATCAAATTCAATGGAAAATAATTTGATGTTTCAGACTTAACAACTTCGTTTTCACTTAAAATAAGTCCCCGGCAGCGGCGCCAAAAACTTGTTGCGTGCTCAATGTGTTAATAAAAATGATAAATAAGAGAGAGAGAGCACTTAGAACATGCAAGCATACATGGTCTCACAGCAAGTAGTAAGTATATTTCATTCGTTTTTTCCACAGAGACTCATTTTAGCTATTCGCGAAGTGTGATTGTTAAGAAAGATGGGATGAATTTGATGGAGTAAAATTGGTTTTTAATTATCTAATTTTTGCTGAATTTATAAAGGGATATAACATAAACAAATGCAAGTTGAAATTAGATGCAAAGGACAAGAGATGGAATTAATAAACGAGGAAGAAAACAGCTAAACAGAATGCAACTTAGCAGAATTGCGAGAACCGCAATTAATCCGCAATTAACTCAACAGCAAAAGTATGTAAATGGGCGAATTAAGGGCTACTAATGACTATCCTATAGGCCTTTTTATACGATTCTCAAGCACTGGATCTACTCTCTATACATCAAACTCACTCTATCTCAAGTATCGTCCGATTCCATGCATTAGAGACTTAAGTTTACTCGACTTCAAAGTAAGGTCTTAAGCATCTTGTTAAAACAGGAGTGTTTAGTTTATACTAGGGAAACTCCTATTCCTAGGCCGTTTCCTGATTACCATGAAAGGCTAGCATGATTATATGACTCTGAACTCTTACTCCTTCCAGAGGTTAGGAGTTCTTTGGACAAAATGGATGGCCAATCGAAATTGCCCGTGGGATGAAGCTCACATACAATCAATGTTCGAGTGTTAATCTGCCTACTTGATTCACGTTTTTTAGCCTATAGTTCTGTCATTAGCATGCCCCTAAGTGACTTAGCTACTCATGGATATATAGAGAACAGAAATGGTAGATAAGATAGACATGCTTAGTAGGGAAATGTGCTAAAAACAGTAAGCAAAAACCGTAGCAGAACAAGGTGGAAACTGTAAAATGCAGAATTGTACTTCGATTACTTTGAGTGTTTGAATGACAAAGGAACGCTTTGAAAGAAATGAATCCAAGACAGACAACAACGAAATGCAGTAATTAAAACTCTAAACTAAGAACAACAGTGATCAGAAATGGAAATAAGAAGAACAGAACAGAAAAGCAGTAAAGGATTGCTGAAAAACTTCGTGGCAGTCGCCTCGAATGAAGGTGATGAAAAGTCAGCCTTGCTTGGATGAATCCAATCGAGAGAGAAGAATAATCTTCTCTCCTTCCTATCAGATTATCGATTCCAACAGCTGAGACTCTCACTCCAACAGACGGCAAAGGAAAACAGATGGAAATGGTGGACTGCGAGAAGACTTCTGCGCTTCGAGTGATGACTGAACCTCCGACTTTGACCCCCTTTTATAGTAGTTTGCAGGTGCGTTTGGGCCAAGGAGAACCATCAATCTTCAACGTCATATATCAGAATGGATGGAGGAGAAAGAACGAATCCCTGAAAAGTCGGATCTAAACAGAAAAAGATCAGCCAACTTACGGTTTTAACTTGAATAATTGCGGTCACCGCAATGTTTTCGCAATTCATTCGCAATGTTTATTTTTTCATTCTTTTCCTTCGGTTTTCAACCCTTTTTCTACCTATTGTGCATGAGTCCTAAATTAGCTACCTTCTTCTAATTCTCATATTAAAGCATAGGTTTAAGCTAAATGCTAACAAAAACACCTACATGTGTACCTCTTCTTAAGCTAAATGGGTCCTAAATAAGTCACTTTTAGAGACTTAACAGAGACCATTGGTGAGCAACACTAAAGAAACCCCAAAGAGAGTAGAGAACGAAGAGTCTAGTGCTCCACTGGAATCTCTGCCAAACCAGGGTCAACCATCAACAAGCACATCAGGGGCGAGGCTGGAACCAATCATAGAAGAGATAGAAGAAATTCCAAGGCCTCCACCTATCCTGAGGCGACCTGAAGTGCCTGCATTTGTGCCACCACCTCCATTCCCTCGAAGGCTAAAGAAAAAACAAGAACAGGAAGTGCACTTTAACAAATTCTTAGAAATTCTTAAACAAGTGCATGTTAATATTCCTTTTGTAGAGGTTTTGCAATCCATGCCTTCTTATGTTAAATTTTTGAAGGATATAATCACTAACAAAAAAATTATTGGTGAATTTGAAACAGTGAATCTCACTGAGGAGTGCAGTGCTATACTCCAGAACAAGCTACCAAAGAAGGAGAAGGATCCTGGTTCCTTCACCTTACCAGTGGAGTTGGGAGGCAAGCACGTGGGCAGAGCTCTTTGTGACCTGGGAGCCAGCATAAATCTCATGCCTCTATCACTATTCCGTCAGCTTGGAATAGGAGAAGCACGTCCCACCACTGTCACCTTCCAATTGGCAGACAGATCCATAGCCTACCCTGAGGGTAAGATAGAGGACATTCTTGTAAAGGTTAACAAGTTTATTTTCCTTGCAGATTTCATCATCCTGGATTATGAAGCAGACAAGGAGGTCCCCATCCTATTAGGCAGACCATTTCTAGCCACAGGTAGGGCCCTGATTGATGTCCAGAAATGTGAGCTCACCATGAGGGTTCATGATGAGGAGGTTAGTTTAGTGTTTTTAAAGCCTTAAGGTACCCTTCTGACTCTGAATCTTGTGCAAGCATGGACATAGTAGATTCACTGATGGAAGAACAGCTTGAGCATGAATTGTTAACTAAGCATGCCAATGATTATGTACAATTAGATTTAACTGACTTAAACATAGCTGAAATAATGGACATACCTATGAATAATCCTCAGCATGTTTGTATGACTACTGATTTGACTGAAAGATCCCTGAATCCATTAAAACCATCCATTGAGCATCCACCTATCTTAGAATTAAAACCACTGCCTGAACATCTTAAGTATGCATATTTAGGAAGTGATGATACTATGCCTGTTATTATTTCGTCCAAACTAAGTGAAAAGCATGAAATTGAGTTGATCTTATTACTTAAGCAACATAAAAAGGCTATTGCATGGACGATTGCTGACATTAGAGGTATTAGCCCTTCCTACTGCATGCATAAGATAATATTGGAAGAAGAGAATACACCCCGAGTAGATCACCAACGTAGGCTGAACCCCTCTATGAAAGAGGTAGTTAAGAAAGAGGTCATAAAATGGTTAGATGCAGGTGTAATCTTCCCTATAGCTAGTAGTCAGTGGGTGAGTCCAATACAATGTGTACCTAAGAAGGGGGGATGACTGTAGTAGTGAATGAGAGCAATGAACTGATTCCAACTAGAACTATTACAGGATGGAGAGTTTGTATGGATTATAGGAAATTGAATAAGGAAACAAAAAAAGATCACTTCCCTCTACCATTCATAGATCAGATGTTAGATAGGATAGCTGGTAGAGCTTATTACTGCTTTTTAGATGGTTATTCTGGATATAACCAAATCACCATAGACCCTGTGGACCAGGAGAAGACAACCTTCACCTGTCCCTTTGGAACATTTGCTTTTCGCAGAATGCCTTTTGGCTTATGCAATGCACCAGCAACGTTCCAAAGGTGCATGTTGGCAATCTTCTCTGACTTAGATGAATCCATGATAGAGATATTTATGGATGACTTCTCAGTCTTTGGTGATTCATTTACAAACTGTTTAGAGAACTTAGGACAAGTCCTGGCTAGGTGTGAGGAGACCAACCTAGTCCTTAATTGGGAGAAGTGCCACTTCATGGTGGAAGAAGGGATAGTCCTAGGTCATAGAGTGTCTAGAGCAGGAGTAGAGGTCGATAGGGCCAAGATTGAAATAATAGAGAAGTTAGTGGAACCTCAGAATGTGAAAGCCATCAGAAGTTTCTTAGGACACGCAGGTTTCTATAGAAGGTTCATTAAGAACTTCTCCAAGATCTCCAAGCCTTTGTGTGAGCTTCTAGAGCTGAATAAGCCATTTATCTTCTCAAAAGAATGTTTCTTAGCCTGGACAACCCTTAAGGAAGCATTAGTCAAAGCACCTATTATAGTAGGGCCAAATTGGGATCTCCCATTTAAGATGTTATGTGATGCGAGCGACTATGCAGTAGGGGTTATGTTAGGACAAAAGATTGACAAACTAACACACCTTGTATACTATGCTAGTAAGACACTTAATGAGGCACAATGTAATTACACAACCACGGAAAAGGAGATGCTAGCCGTAGTATTTGCCTGTGAGAAGTTTAGGAATTACATTGTAGGCACTAGGACAATCGTGTACACTGATCATTCTACACTAAAATACCTTATGAGGAAGGCTGATGCTAAGCCTAGGTTAATTAGATGGGTATTGTTGCTGCAAGAGTTTGATCTAGACATTAGAGATAAGAAAGGATGTGAAAATGTGGTTGCGGATCATCTCTCTCGATTGCAACATAATTGCGATAAAATTGCGGAAACCGCAATTTCTGATGCCTTTATCGATGAGCATGTCTTTGTATTAGCACATCGTGATAACGATGAGGAACCTTGGTTTGCTGATATTGCTAACTTCCTTGCCTCGCAGGTACTACCAACTTTCAAGGGAGGACAAGAAAAGAAGAGGTTCCTGCATGAAGCTAGGAAGTTCATATGGGACGATCCTACACTCTACAAGACATGTGCAGATGGTTTGCTGAGGAAGTGTGTGTCAGCTGCTGAGGCGAAGTCTGTGCTGCAGCACTTCCATACAGCCCCCTATGGTGGACATTTTGGTGGCCAAAGAACAGCTGCAAAGGTGTTCCAGAGTGGCTACTATTGGCCCACGATCTTCAAAGATGCCCACGAATACGCACACAGCTGTGATGAATGTCAGAGAACAGGTAACCTTAGTCGAAGGATGAGATGCCTCTTACTTACATCTTAGAGTTGGAGCTCTTTGATGTGTGGGGCATTGACTTCATGGGACCATTTCCCCCATCAGCAGGTAACCTTTATATACTTGTAGCTGTAGACTATGTATCTAAATGGGTAGAGGCCATAGCATGTCCAAACAATGATGCCAAAACAGTCATTAAGTTCCTTAATAGACATATCTTTACTAGGTTTGGTACACCTCGTGCTATAATTAGTGATGAAGGGACACACTTTATTAATAAAGCTATGGAAAAAGTGTTGGCTAAATACAATGTTAGACATAGAGTAGCCACCCCTTATCACCCACATTCGAATGGACAAGCTGAAATATCAAATAGGGAGATTAAAAACATACTCGAAAAAGTGGTCAAACCCAATAGAAAAGATTGGTCGTTTAAACTCGAGGATGCACTTTGGGCATATAGGACTGCATATAAGACACCCCTAGGTATGTCTCCTTATAGACTTGTGTATGGCAAAGCATGTCACTTACCATTCGAATTGGAAATCAAAGCATTTTGGGCCTTGAAAGAGCTGAATTATTGCGTGACCGATGCGGGAACATTGCGGTCTCTGCAATTACATGAGCTTGATGAGCTTAGACATATGTCCTATGAAAATGCTAAAATGTATAAGGAAAAGACTAAAATTTGGCATGACAGTAGACTTAGGATTAAGGACTTTAAGAAAGGCCAGCATGTCTTGTTATTTAACTCAAGGTTGAGATTATTTCCAGGCAAACTTAAGTCCAGATGGTCAGGTCCTTTTGTTATAACTAACGTGTTTGTTCATGGTGCAATTGAGATTAGGAACCTGCAGCACGGGCAACCGTTCATGGTTAATGGTGCACGATTGAAGCATTATTATGAGGAAGGAGATGTGAAGACTCTCTCGGCCTTCCTCTTATCTGAAGCTTGAAAATATGACCGAGAGAGGACGAGTGATTACTGTGCTCGTCCATGCGAGGCTATGCCTTAGTTTATTTTTGCTGTTTTTTCGGTTGTTATTTGTGTATGTTTATGTGCGATTTTTATTATGATTTTGATGTTAATTTTATTTCTTTTAATAGGGGATCAAAAGAGGGAATCAAGGAGATGAATCAAGGGTAAAAAATCGGGAAAGATATTGGGCCGAATCAAAGATTAAGTTGAGAGAATATTGGCATTTAAATCAAGAAAAATCTCCAACGGCCATTTAATTGCGGTGGATTTGCTGAAACCGCAACAGAAATAGCCGTTGGGATTCACATCATTACAAATAGCCGCTAGAAACGCCGTGGCCAGTACGCTTCCCTCATTCATTGACCTCCAAGAAACTATCAGAAGAAGGCCACTGAAGCAGAGGCAGCTGCGAGAGAGGCACTCCTCGCCTTAGCAGAGGCCGAAGCTGCGCGCCCCGAACGACCTGCTAAACTTCCTATCCGCAAGAAGAAGTGGAAGGTGGTGACCGAGATCCCTGCTGGTCCATCTGAACCAGCAGGTACGCCCAAGAAGAGGAAGTGGAAGATGGCGGTCGAAGATGCGCCGGTCAAGGAGAAGACTCCCACTGTGGAGAGTCAAGGGAGTGGCCGCCCATCCTACGAGACGGCCAGACAAAGTCCTGACCCATCTCCACCAGCACAAAGCCCCGAGCCTTCTCCATCTCCACAAAGCTCTGAACAATCTCCACCGCCGCAGAGCCCTGAGGCATCGCCATCATCGCAAACACCTGAGCCTGAAATTCCAAGCAAAGAACATCAAGAATCGGCGCCAGGCGTAGAAACGGCTGAAGAAGATGAGGTCTTCTCCCCTTTGAGGGAAGTCAGCCCCGATAGCCCAGCAAAGGGGGGAGATTCGATGGATGAAACGTTGGGGGATTGCCTCCAACAGATCACCACCAGGGCACGGTTGAGAAAGAAAGCCACCAAGGTTGTCAAGGCCAAACGGCCAAAAGCTTCAAAGAAATCCAAGAAGAAGAAGGTTAGTAGTGAGCCTTCTTTGAAGAAGCTAAAGATCGAGGCTGCTGAATCAACCAAGGCCAAGGAAAAGGGGAAAGCCAAATTATACCCCGAAGATGAACCTCAATCTGTGAGGTATGTGTCTTCAGACGCCGAATCAAGGGGCGTTGAGCTGAGGAAGAGGGACCTACTCCACGAGAAGGGGTTCCTGGATGCGTTGGCAGACCTGCCGCAATTCTTGCGCGCAGGGATCACCAACCACGGCTGGGAAGAGCTGTGCAGACCGCCCATCCCCGCCTACTCCAGCATGGTATATGACTTCTATGCCAACCTGATGCACCCTGAGGATGGCTTGTCCGTGGTAAGAGGAATCGAGGTGGACTTCTCAGCCAAGGCGATCAATGAAGCCTATGGCCTCAAGGGGCAGAAGCACACTGACTATGCAAGGATCATTGATGCGCCAACTGAGGCTGTCCTGGAGGAAGCACTACGGATCATCGGCCAACCTGAGGCAGCTTGGACGATCTCGCGCAATGGGAAGCACACTCTGATGAGTGCGACCCTTACGGCGAAGGCAGCTGTATGGTTTTCCTTCGTGCGCAGACGGCTGTCCCCAGTGACCCACGAGACCACCATCAACCAAGGAAGATCGTTGCTGGTATATGCGATCATGAGGGGCCTCACGATCAATGTTGGTGAGGTCATTGTAGCCTCAATCGCAGACTGTGCCAAAAAAGGTAAGGGCCCACTTTTCTTCCCCAACACAATCACTAAGCTTTGCTTACGTGCAGGTGTACCAATCGAGCGGATGGAGAGGCAGCTGGCCTACACGGGGCATCTGGAGCTGCCTACAGGCCTGCGAATGCGACGAAGGGGGAACATGGAGTTTGAGTTAGACGGCCTGGCTGCTGCTCAATCCCTCTCTATGGCCTGTCTGATGGACCTGCAGAAGAAGATGGCGCAATGGGCTGAGTATGCTCAAGCGAGGGATAAGGATGTTGCTGACCAGTTGGGCTGCATCTTTCCTGAGTTCCCCACTGACCTGCTGACACCATGGGCACCTCCAAGAGCACGGAGGGATGATGATGAGGACGTTTGAGTGCTAGTTTGAAGAGCACTCAAGGGAGTATTTTTGTTCCCTACAAATAAAAAAACTCTGCTTTTCGTTAAACTGTGTGAATGCTGCCATGTTTGAATCAATATTTGATCTGTCTTTAGTTCTTTATTTTTGTAGTTTAGAATTGTTTAGTATAGTCTGATGGTATCTGAATAGGTAGGTTGTTTTAGTATTCCTTTTTGAATAGCTGAGATGACTGGAAAGAGCATGCATAGGGGCCTTGATCACTGATATATCTACCCTGTTTATTCATTGCGAAATCCTTGCGATCTCCGCAATTTTTGTTAGTTATCGCCTGCTTTTGACTAACTGATTAGCTAGGCTGGTTCTGTTTTAATTTTGTTCTTTTGCTGCTGTCTTGACTACCTTATATAGCCTATCTATAAGCATGCTGGATGAGTGTCTTAAGGCACCTTTGATAGTTTAAATTAGTCTCTTAAATTGCTCAGCATGCGTAGCTTTAAGTCCTTCCCTTACTGTTTTTACAAATTTCTGCTGCTAAGTTATTTGCTTTGAGAATGTTCTGTCTATCCCTAGGACTTTTTAGATTCTCTTTGTTTTGCCCTAGACTAGATGTTTCTAGGTAAGTTTGGGGGTGTGCCACCTCAGACACTCATTGGGGACAATGAGTAGTTTAAGTTTGGGGGAGGCCACCCTAGGCCTAGGAACATTCCTCTCTCCTTTTAGACATAAGCATTCTTCTTCTCCTTTGAAAAAAAAAAATGATTAACTAAAAAAAAAAAATAGAATAAAGTGGGGTGTCTCTCTTGAGGTTGCTAAGTAATCAGTGCCATGTGTGTAACCCACAAGTGGCATTGCATCAAAAGGCAACCAAAGAAGAGGTCCCCAAGAAAGAAAAGGAAAAGGAAAAACTAAAGAAGAAGAATGTATGCTTAGGAGTTGCAGCTTTGTGGCTTAGATGTCCTGAATAAAAAGAACTCTGATCCTCAATGAGCTAAGCACAAGGTTGTAGCTTTTAGGTTTGTCTAGGGAGATGAATGTATATCCAATGTAGTGATGCCAGGGTTTAGTTTGTTAT
The DNA here is from genome assembly GCA_028017165.1 of Herpetospermum pedunculosum. Classification (NCBI taxonomy): domain Eukaryota; kingdom Viridiplantae; phylum Streptophyta; class Magnoliopsida; order Cucurbitales; family Cucurbitaceae; genus Herpetospermum; species Herpetospermum pedunculosum. The sequence goes on from CM051529.1 coordinate 48,694,672, forward strand.
ATGAATGTACTACTGTCACTGGTTTGTACTAAGACTGGCATGACTCTAAGGAATTCTAGGTAGCTCAAAAGTAAAACATTAGAAGCATGTACTGAGTCTGGGGTAAAGCTTGGTAGAATTTGAAACCTTAGGGATAGTTGCACTATATGACAGAAGCAAATAGATCAGTCGTGGGGAGTTAGTGAAACAGTAGGATCATTAGGCATGCGAAGTCAGAAGAAGCAAAATGAGAAGTTAGTTTTAAACTTAGAAGTGTGTCACAGGACAGCTTTGCCATAGATAGGAACTTAGGAGAGTCAGCAAGTGGTTAAAGAAGTTAAAACAGCAGCCTAAGTAAGTCCTTAGATTGCTCGAGGACGAGCAAAACCTTAAGTTTGGGGGTGTGTTACGTCTCCAAAAGTGACTATTTTAGGACTTATTTGTGTTAGGAAGTTGTACATTTGTAAGTGTTTTTGGTAGGATTTAGCTTGAACTTGTGCTTATATATGAGAATTAGAAGAAGGAAGCTAAATTAGGACTTATATGCAAAAGGAAAGAAAAGAAATTAAAAACGAAGTTAAAGGAATGAAAATTGTGCATTGCGAAGGCATTGCGGAAACATTGCTAAAACCGCAATGTTTTAAGTGAAATCCGTAAGTTGTCTAACTATTTTCTGTTTTGTTCCGACCTTTCAGGGATTCATTCTTTCTCCTGCAGCCACGTAGTAGTACGACGTTGAGAATGGATGGTTCTCCTTGACCCAATCGCACCTGCAGAATACTATAAAAGGAGGTCAAAGTGGAAGGTTGAAACACACTCGAACGGCGTAGTCTTCCAGTTCAAACGCAGTCTTTCCCATTCTTTCTCTTCTCCGTCTGTTGGTTTGAGAGGTCAGCTGTTGGAGTCGACAATCTGATAGGAAGGAGAGAAGATTCATCTTCTCTTCTGATTGGATTCATCCAAGCAAGGCTTGCCTTTCTCTTCCTTCAGCCGAGGCGTTTGCGACGAGGCGATCACGCTTGAATTTACTGCTTTCTGTCTTAGCTTTCCATTTCCATTGTTGTTTGTTGTTGTTTCCCTTTTAGTTTGCTACTCTATTTCATTTCGTTGCTTTCTGTTTTACTTTAGTTATTCAAAGACATCATTTGTTTAGTTCAAACGATTGGTTAATCAACGCACAATTCCATTACTTCGCAAGCTCTTTACCTTCTCTGTTTATCACTTCTGTCTTCGGTTTTGTCTTTAATTTTCTATTAAGCATGTCTTCTTCATCTATTCTTCCCCTTCTATCTGCATCCATGAGTAACTAAATCACATAAGGGCATGCTAATGACAAATCTGTAGGAAGAAACACGTGACTAAAGCATGTAGGATAGCTCTCGAATGCATTGATTGTATGTAAGCTTCATCCCACGGGCAATTTCGATTGGCCATCCATTTTGTCCAAAGAACTCCTAACCTCTGGAAGGAGTAAGAGTTCAGAGTCATACACTCATGCTAGCCTCTCAAGGTAACCAGAAAATGACCTAGGAATAGGCGTTTTCCTAGTACAAACCACAACTTACTGTTTTAACAAGATGCTTAAGACCTTACTTGGACATGAGTAAACTAAAGAATCTAATGCATGAAATCGGAAGATACATGAGTATGAGTTAGTTTGATGCATAGTGGGTTCATCTACTGCTTAAGAATCGTGTGAAAAATCCTATAGAGGAGTCGTTAGTAGCCCTTGTTTCCACATTTTACACACATTCGCTGTAAGAACAATGCGGTATAATTGTTGTTTCCGCAATTCCCTTAGTTAAAAAATTCTGCCTTAGCCATTTTTCTCTTCGTTTATTAATCTCTTCTCTTTGCATTTGAGTTTATCATTTACTTGCACTTGTTTATGTATCTATCCTTTACATATTCCTTAGTCATTAGGCAACTTAAAACCAAATCTACCCCATTAAATCCACCCATTCTTGCTTAACAATACACTTCACGAGTAACTAAGAATAAATCTCTGTGGGAAATCGAATGAAAAAATACTTATTACTTGCTACAAGATCATGTATGCTTGCATGTTCTGAGTGCTCTATTATTGCATATTTCCTTTAAACATTGAGCACGCAACACCTAACAAGGAGTCGGTTGAAGATCTCTCTCTGCTTAGATTCACAAAGATAAATTTCTAAAATGGACACTACTGTATGAACATGTGAACTTTAGTAGGGTTGCCACAATCAATGTCTTGAATGCTTTCTTTACTGTTTTTCTGCCATTTATTTTACTCTACTACATGAACCATCAAACCAACAACCACTTTGTATTTTGGATGGAGCATTTGCAGCTGATATATATGACTTGATAACTTTCTTAGCATTTGTAAATTCTGGCATTTGGTTTGCTATATTTTGTAAATGAATTATCTTTTTTAACTTCTAGTACACATTGATTTGTATGGGGATCCAAATGAGACAAGAAAAATGCACTCCATGTAATTTATTTTCCTAACTTCTTTTATATTCCTCTCCTAATGTTGGAAAATTTATCTAATTAAAATGATGCTCAACAAATCGAGCAGTAAATACATCACCCGTCAAGGGTTCAAGAAATCTAAGAATTAATGGGGGAATCAATTTCAACATATATTCATAGCCTCCTTTGAGAACTCATCTTACTACGTTGTGGTGGAGCAATTGAAACATATATTGCACATTCCAAAATTCACAGATAAGAACTACGTGGTTCCTTGACATAAGTTAATTGTATTGGAGAGTACTTATGATAAAATGTAGGACTAATGTGTATAAGTGAGGTTGCATGCAAAATAGCATGACCCCATACAAATATTGTAAACTTTGCTCTCATAAGAAATGGTCTATAAATTAATTGCAAATATTTTATAATTGATTCTACTAAACAATTTTGTGTATGAACATGAGCTACACGATGTTCAATACTTATCTCAATTAACATACAATAATTATTAAACGCTTGAGATGTAAACTCGCCAACATTATCAAGACGAATGCTCTTAATTATAATCAGAAAATTGCGCTCTTAATTTTATTATTTGAGCAAGTAATCTTGCATATGTAAAGTTTCAACTTGATACTAAACATACATGTTACCATCTACTGGATGCATAAATTAAAACCATAAGACATCTAAATGACCCACTTGGTAGATTAATAGGCTCACCTATATCACCATGAACGTGTTCTAAAAATGTAGGTGACTCAATTCTCACTTTGGCTAGTGATGGTCTAATAATTAATTTTCCTTGAGAGCAAGCAGCACATGACATTTTATTAGATAGAAGAATCTTATGATTCTTCAATAGATGTCCATGTGAATTCTCAATAATTTTTCTCATCATTATTGACCCGAGATGACCCAATTGATCGTGTCATACTATAAATATATCTAGATTCATGAACTTCGGGTCCATTGTTGCATATGTTTCGATTACTCGTACATGAGTATAATATAATCCAGAAGAAAAACCGACATTGTTTCTAATACACATTTTTCATATGAAACAATAAATGTTAAATAAAGATATTCTATATTATTTTTACTATTAATCTTAGCATGATAACCATTATTTAACTCAACAAATTTATTTTTGATTTACTAGAGAACAAAACATTCTTAATTGTGAATTTTGTTCCTCTAGATAAAATAAGAATTTTTTTTCCAAAACCTTCAATCAAGTTTGTAGAACCTGATATTGTATTGACATTTGCTTCAAACATTGTTAATTTAGAAAAATATTTTATACTTTTAAGTATTGTGTGCGTAGTTGCACTATCTACCAAACATAAATCTTCATGTTTCATTTTTTAATGAGCAAAAATATGAGAAATGTTCAGGATTCTTCATTAAAGAAAAGGAAAAAAAAATGATTTCAACAAGCTTCAAATATAATACTTGGAGAGAGAAAAAAAATTTAACTTAACTAAAGACATAAATAAAACTTAAAAGTAATATTAATTTTTCGCATTCGCATATGAAGTATTTGATACTTCTTCAATGTTATCAATTTTTCTCTTCAGGAGACTCAAAGAAATCAACAAGATCTAAATGTGTCATGTTGGAATAATCAAATACACCATCTTTGATACTCAAAGTTTGCTTCATTATTTTCTCTTTCTTCAATGATGCTTGGTAGAGATCGACCAAGTGCTTAGACGTATGACAAGTACGAGACCAATGTCCTTTCACATCACATCGAAAGCATTGACTTTCAACACTTTTAGAACTCTGGACGTTTTGTGGAGTTTTTTTTTTATCATCGTCATTAATTGTGGTTCTCTTAAAATTTGAAGAATTATGGCGACCACTATGAACAAAGTAATTATTTATTCCACTTCCGCGGTCACGACTTCGACCATGATTATTAGAAATTGAAACATTCGCTTATGGGAATGATGTTGTTCTAGTTGATCGAGATTCATGATTTTTCATTAAAAGTTCGTTATTTTGTTCAGCCACAATAAGACATGATATAAGTTGAAAATATTTTTTAAAGTTTGTCTCTCTCGATATTATTGCTGCATGAGCATATTCGAGACATTAAAAGTAGAAAATGTCTTCTCTAACATATATTAATCAGTATATTTTTTTTCTGCTTAACAATAATTTTGAACTTATTTTGAATAATGTGGAGTTGTAATTATTTACACGGATTTAAAGTCCTGCGACCTCAGGTGCATCCAATCATACCGAGCTCTTAGAAGAATGACGGTCTTTTGATAATCATACATTTCTTTCAAATTTTGCCATAAAATTTGGAGATCTTTTACTGTAAGATATTCAAATTTCAATCTATCATGAAGATGATGGTGAAGGAATATCATGGGTTTTTTCCTTTTCTGGATTATATGTTTTATTTTCTTCTTTAATTGCTTCTCCAATATTCATGGCATCCAAATGAAATATTCATGGCATCCACATGAATTGCAGCCTCAAGAACCCATGACAAGTAGTTAGTTTCACTGATATCAAGAGCTACAAACTCTGGTTTTGTAAGGTTTGTCATTGGTAAAACTATTACAAAAAAAAAATAAACTTATATTAGAAATCTAATAAATATAAATATTAAAATATTCATTCAACAAATTGTAATATGTTACGATGTATTGGGTTTATAAAACATATATTCAATATGCATAATATGCTCTGTCTCTATATGGAATATACAAAAGATTAACTTTGTATTGTACATATGTTATATAAACAATATACATGATACTTAAAAAAGCATGATAACAATGTACGTAACACAAAAATCTATGCATACTTGTAAAATAAGAAATTTCAAATGGTACACGTACAATGCATAATTAAGAATACGAAGTATTTTTATGTATATGCATATCGTATCATGAAAATTAGTTTAACAAATTAAACTCTACATGCTCATAAAATATTGAAATATATCAAAGCATTTAATAACAGTTAGGTAAAATGGTACAATAGTTTGAATTCTATAAATTGAACCAAATATAAAGAAGAACATGTAAAATAAGATGAATCATGAACAATTGAGATGAATTAAAATATTGAAACAAAAACAACAAAATGAATTCAATCATAGAATTATATGATGAGGAAATAGTCATTTTTTTGAGCCTACATATATAAAAATAAAATTGACATGCCATTGTGCCCAAAATAATAGTTTGTCCCAAAGTGAGGGTTCGATCATGCACTTGTGCAATAGGTAAGCACATCGCCTAGATAGCCAAGAGTGAGAGTTTAATCTTGCATTTGTGCAATAATTTAAAATGCATTATTGCTGCCCAAATTTTAAACAATCACTAGGTGAAGTGGCTCAGCGCATTATTTAAAATATATTATTACCGCCCATTTTTTTTGCCAAATCAAACACAACTAATATAAAGTATAAACTAATGACCAAGACGTCAGAGGTTCGATCTCACCCCACATTAATTAAACATGTTTGCAAAAAAAAAAAATAGATTGTCAATATTAAAAATATATACTAGGTATTCAATCAATATACATTGTGTACATAAAATGTTCATGACACAAATCACGGAAACAAAAATGAAACCTACCTTTAGCAAATAAAAGTGATGGAGACTCTGTTGATAACGTGTTAAAATAACAACACAAATCAGAACAAATAGGAACAAGTAGAGAGAATGGATAGTAGAGAGAAAATAGACTATTTATAGAGTTGAGGTGTGTTAATTTCACACGGCCTCTATGTATACTATTACAAAGTGACTAACTTAGCCAAATTTAGGAGACTCTCACAAGGAAGATAGAGTAATGGGAAGGGAGATAGAGTAATGGGAGAGGATGAGTAATTTGTGAATATGTATTTAGGATATTATTTATAACATTTTATCATTATTTATTTTCTCTCTCTAACAAATATATATCCCAAACTTTTCTTGTTAAGAAATTCTCTCCAACTTTTTTCTCTCACCTTACCTTACCATTTCTTTCTCTTTCTAATTTGTCTTTCTTTTTATCTTCTTTAATATATATATTGCTATCAACTTTACTTTCTTTCTTCAAAATAAATAATAATAATTAAAAAAAAAATTACTCTCTAATTTCTAAAATTTGTCTTTTTGTCCCTCTATTTTTTTTTTCTCTCTCGAGCATTTCTTTCTCTATCTCTAACTAATATTCTTTTTTAACATAAGTTTTTTTTATTTCTAAATATTCTAAATATTCTTCATTCTCTATAATTAATTTAATTTTTTTTCCAAACTAATATTCTTTCTATACCATCACTTTAGGTTCTTATGACATTTTAGGTTAAGTGATGTCCTTTTTTTTTAAGTTTGATATATGTTCTTTTTTAAGTTTAGTTTCTCCCTCTTCTCTTATTCTTACTTTTACAATGGATGTATTTGAAAAGATTTTTCCTCTCTCTTCCAAGATTTACTCATCTTCCAAATATTCTCTTTTAACCTTTCTCTCTTCTCTCACATAAGAATCAATTTTCTTTATTAATTATCGTGTCAAGCTCAAACACATCTCTCTCATCCTATATTCTAAAATTAACCTCGAGGTGATCACTCTATGTTTTTCCACCTCCATTGTTGGCTATTTGAGCTCCGAGTTTGACGATGAATTGGAAACCATTGTTGATGGCTCCTTTGTAATTTGATGGTAACATTTATGAGAGATACAATGGTAGAACCTACAAATGTATTATTTTTTAAATGACTTGGAACGAATTTGAGAATTAGTGTCGAAAATGTTCTTCCATCACTGGAAGATGTAAGAGTGAACTTCGAACAAGTGAGACTTTTCTCGTCGTCTAACATATGATTGTTGGGGATAAATCATAAATGCATAATTACATAGTGTATAAGTTATAGTGGAAATAATTTTATTTAGTTTTTGATCCATAATTTGAACCTGTATTTTCAATTCGAAAATACTTGTATTTTATTTTCTTCTTGCTTCCTCTTTTTTTTTTATCTAAATCTATCGGTTGTTGTTTGATCTCAACTTTCACTACATTTTCAAGGAAAAAATTATAGTTTTGCAAGTATAGTGAATTTAGTAAACACCAAAATACACGGTAATTGCAGAAGAGATTGAATGGTTGTTTCTCCTTCTATCTAAAGGACTTTCTTTTGTTTTGAATTCTAAGGTGTCATTTCTCTCTCGCTATGATCTCAACTTATTTTTTTCCCTCTCATGATTAGAAAATATTATTGTTTAGTTTGATGATGGAATAAAAATACTAAGAACATATTTTTCTTCCAATTTTGTGTCACTATTTACTTTTTTTTTTTTTTTTTTTTTTTTTTTTTTTTTTTTTTTTGCCTTCTAATGTATTGTTGTTTATTTTTTGGAAGAATAATACTCATAATTGTAATTTTCAAAATTGCACAATTGCAAGTACCATGTAATTCCAATCTACAAAATTGCTATTTGCAATTTTGTAAATTGCAAAAATACTTTTTTTTTTGCACTTCTAGTATTTGCAATTCCAGTGAATTGCAAATACAAATACATTATATTATTTTCCTTTGGACTAACTACTTTTGATCATCTGTCGTAAACATGTTGGGTTTTATGTCCTAAAACTCGTGGTTTGTAAACAGTCACGTTTGTAAATAATCTATTTAGAATAAAGAGTTATTAGTTTTATTCAGTAAAGGAGTTTACTGGAATAAAGTGAAACGTGTTTAGTTTGTCCTATACCAATGACCAACACCCGTGGCGAAGGATGAGTACTTGAGCTTCATGTATGACATGATTGTGGATCAGGCTCAAGTAGACAGTCAAAACGGTCTATAGTATATGGATAAGGTTGGGTACCTGATCCTGGTAACACTATTGGATGCAGTTTGCTTTGTATTGTACAAAACGATGTGATTCGAATCGTTTCACATGGAGATGTGAGAAGCGAGGGGGTCCTATGCAAAGAGATTGCATAAGACTGAACCGCGAAATAAGTCGCTCTCTCTTTATAACACCGTTTACTGTAGAGACCGACTTTTTCATATGATGGCCTAGGTAACTCGATCTTAATCCTGAGCTTGCTATGAATTCCTGCTTATTCGAAAGTATCCTTTGACTTGTACAGGTGAGAGTGGCCAATTAGCGCCGACTCAATAACCTACCATCTTAGGGATAAAGTCGAATAGGTAGCTGGGGACATAGTACAGCGAGATGAAATTAAATCCTAACCCGTTCTTCAGGGTTAGTAGATAGGTTGTTCCCTTAATAGCTGACTCCGGGGCTTGAACAAAGAGCGTTCACCCTCTCCTGATCAGAGAGGGTTTTTCTGATCTGCTGGTTGAACCACTAATCTATTGTTCATTAGAGGTATCAGTAGTACTTAAGGAACAAAATGTAATGCAGAGGTTAAACGGTATAAATGACCCAGCTGCAATAATTACGAACAACCTGTGAAGAATCGACTTACTAATGACGATTATATCAAGAGGACATAATATATCTACAGTGAGGAGAGTGCAACCCTCAGACTTTAGTGGAGTCTCCGGAGGTTAACGAATGTTGATTGATTTGGTTAAAAGAGTTTTGACCGGATAATCTCGTATCGTTGGAGCTCGTGATCTATAGGTCCTTTAGGTTCTCCTGGTTGGCTCGGATAAAGCTGCGTAGCACTGTTATAGGGAAGAATTTGGAAAAATCCAAATATCGGATCTGTTGATCGAGGTTAAACATATTTAAATATTATTTAAATATGTAACCGGAGGAAGACGTATTTAAATATGATTGAAATACTTGACCGGAGAAAAATATGAATAAAGATTCATATTGGAAAAATCGTTTTTTGGAAAACCGGGGCCAGGTTTATTATTTAATTAATATTTGATATTAAATTAAATAATAAAAAAAATTAATTAAAAATCTTTTAATTAATTATAATAATTTATTATTATAATAATAATTTAAAGTTATTGGATACATGTTTAGCATGCTAAATGTGGAATCCACTTTCTTTGGCATTTGGGTTTGGATGACTTTGAGATTTTTCTCATTCTCATCCATCTGAACTTTTCCACTTTCTCTCTCTTCTCTTGGAAGCTCTCTAGGTTCTTCAATGGTTGAAGGATGATATGATGAGATGCTGAAGAATTGAAGCTTTGGTTATGAATTGAAGTAACTACTTTTAGAAGATTTGAAGATAGATTGAAGAAGTTCAATATTCTTCCCTCAATCTTGTAATTCAATGGTTGAATTACATGGTTTTTGTTGAGATGAACTTGATAAAGTTGATGAAGTGTTCATCATTTCCAAGTTGATTTCATCTCCAAACTCAACTCCATATGCTACTTCTTCTTCTTCCTCCCCCTCCCTCTCAACATACCCCTTTAGCTCAAGGAGTCCCACAACTCCGCTACTAAGCCCGAGGATAGTTGGGACTCCTCTAAGGGTGGTCCTCGTCGTGTACGTGCTGAGTTTGTGACCGGAGGAGAGGTAGAGATCGAGGGGGTTGTAGAGTGAGCAGAGGAGATGAGAAGACGAACATCTGCAAAATGTAAGTTTTGCCCAGTTCTTCGCTCTCTGGTAAATTTACCGGTGGAGGCGTTTCTACGCTTTTGGCGTTGGTTCCTCGGTGAGATTTACCGGTTGGGCATACCGGTGGTCTCTTTACCGAAGGAGCTGACCGATAAAGTGTTTACCGGTCGTAGGCCATACCGGTTTATCAGATACCAGTCGAGTTTACCGGTCCAAAACTTACCGATGTGAGTTTTATCGGTTTACCGGTGCGAGTTAAGTGTAACTTGAACCGGTTTACCGGTGGTAAACTTTCTGGTCGAGTTTAACCGGTGTGCTCTTACCGGTTAAAATTTATCGGTGTGCCTCTTACCGGTGTGGGCTTGTGAAGCTTACCGGTTGGCACACCTCGATAAATTTACCGGTGACTTCCTTACCGGTTGAAATGTTTGTGAAGCATTTACCGGTCGAGGCTTACCGTAAGCCATTTACCAGTGATGAATATCTGATTCATATCGATGGCTTACTAAAGCCTTTACTAGTTGTTCATTACCGGTCAACCCTTACCGGTTTGACTTTACCCGTGGGGTTTACCGGTGGTAATGAGTTTTACCGGTGGGACTCCGGAATTCAGAAAAGCTTCTAAGTGTTAGAATTTTTTCTCTTTCCCGTCTGTTGTTCATTGATTGTTGAAGATCCTCAACCAGTTTAGGCATTTTTTTCGCTGCGCCTCTGGTTGGTTAGGTATTCAGTTCCATCAAAACAATGACTACAAAAGAGAAAAAGAAAGAGAGAGGAGTGGTTTCAAATTTTATATATATTTTTTTTTATCTTTTGGGAGATTACGGGTGAGAGAAGAAAGAATAAAATCTTGAGAGAAAGATAGTTTTTTTTTTAAAATACGGAATCTTAAAAATGGGAGAAAGAGGTTGAGATCTTTAGGGTAAATAAGGAATGGAAAAGAGAGGAGGAGAAAGATTAAACTTAAAAAGAACATTGGTTAAAAATATACCTTATATCAACTACATCTCCTAGACGACATCGTTTCTACATAAACAATAGTAATATATAATTATGTTTATTTATTTACTATTGTTAGTGGGTTAATGGCTCAGTTATTGCTATTAGTGCGCCACTTGTTAGTTTTAGCCCACTAAACATATTTGTAACAAGTGGTTTGTGTATCCCGCATTTGATGTTAGGGGCAATGAGACAAATGATCCTTTTTAATTCTCAAAATCGATAGATGTCATTTTTAAAAAAAAAATGTGATATATGTCTTTATTTTTTTTTTTTAATCTCTCTCCTCCTTAACTTTTTCATTTTTTATTTACCCTCTATAATATCTCAATCTCTTTCCTCATTTATATCTCAATCTCTTTCCTCATTTCTAAAATAAGATTGAGTAATTCAAAATAACTAACTCTCTCCCAATATTTTCCTCCTCCATCTCTCTCCCAATATTTTCCCCCTCCATCTCTCCTTATCACGTAATCTTCCAACAGAACAAAATATCACTCCTCTCACCTAAAGTGCCATTGTTTAGCGAAGATGATCAACAATTAAAAATAACAAAAATCCTATAAATATTTCAATAACAAAAATCCTATAAATATTTCGTGTAAAAAAATGAGCTTAAAAAATTAGAACTTGAGACAAACTTCCCCTACTCCAATCAATTGCAAATAAAATGTAATTGAGACAAACTTTACCTACCTATAAGTGCAAAAACAGTACAGTACACGGTACATTTGAAGACAAAAAAAAAACATATTGTTGGACGAAAATATGCTAGTATGCGTATTAACATTCTAAGTTTGCAAATTGAAGTTTGCAAATTGAAATTACACGATCTTGCAAAGTGTATTTTCAATTTGTAAAATAGGAATTAAGTAGTGCTTCCAATTGTGCATATTGAAATTACACTATATTACACATACTATACTAGCATATTTTCAATTTACAATTACGTATTTTCAATTTGCAAAATTGGAATTATAATGGTCGGTGCAATAAAAAAGTTTTCAAAAAAATACAAACTCAATAATTAACAAAAAAAAAAAAAAAAAGAGAAGTTTGAGAAAACTTAAAATAGCATAAGAATCCTAAAAACAGAGATAAAGAGAAAATAAAAAATCTGTAATTGATGGAAACAAAATTGAAAAAAAATAGAGCAAAATACACCCTATTGAATTGCAAATACATTGTATTCAAAATTTACTGAATTGGAAATACACTATATTCAAAATTCACTGAATTAAAAATACACTATATTTTAACTTCAGTGAATTGCAAATACACTGAATTCTAACTTCAGTGAATTCTAAATACACTATATTCAAATTTCAGTGAATTCTAAATACACTATATTCAAACTTCGTTGAATTCTAAATACATTGTATTCAAACTTCGTTGAATTTTAAATACACTGTATTCAAACTTCGTTGAATTTTAAATACACTGTATTCAAACTTTCGAACTTCAGTGAATTGCAAATACACTGTATTCGAAATTCACCGAATTATGGATTGCACATATTTGCAAAAACATTCATTTAAAACTTGGAAAAAAAATATTGTACTTACATCTTAAAGTAGATGTCACTCTTGCACTTTCAGCCAACTAAATTAAACCTCTGCACTTCCAGTCAACTAAATTAAACGTGAGACCAATCAAATACCCAATGGATCACTTGCTATTGCCCACCAAATGTCGTCGAAATTCGACGTGTTCAGTTTTGGGTATTGATGTTGGAGCTTCTAACTAGAAAATTGTCAAATCAAGCGTCTTGGGCGAAGAATGGATTGATCTTCAGTTTTGGCGTATTGATGTTGGAGCTTATAACCAGAAAATCTTCAAATCAAGCGTCCTTAAGTGAAGAAGGGATCTATCTTCTGTGGTGGGCCCATTCCATGGTCAGGAGGAATGAACGACAAAATTTTTTGACGTGGAGTTAATGAGGAAGAGAGAATGAACAACGAAGGTTTTTGTACGTGAAGTTAATGAGGGAGAGAGATGAAAACTTTCATTTAAACCCTATTCTTATTTTTTTATTATTACTTTAAATTAGAATGAAATTAGGGAAGAGATGAAATATATTTTAAAATAGATATCATTAGATTTAAACCTTATTCTTAATTTTTATTTTTATTTTTTATTATTATTATTTTCAAATTAGAATTAAATTAGAGAAGAAAGAGAAAAGAGATTTAAAAATAAATATCATTAGTAGATTTTAAAATAGATATCATTAGATTTGGGATGAGAGGGGAGAGAATAGAGAATTGAAGATAAAGGTGGGAAGAAAGAGAAAAAATTTGTTGGAGAAAATCTAGATAGTAGATAAGAAGTTTGAGAAAAATTTTGTTAGAAAAAATTGAGATAAGAAGTTTTTTTAAAAATATAACTTTAAAATGAGATAAGAAGTTGGGAGGACGAAAAAAAAAAAAAATGAATGAAAGATGAAGGAGAGAGAAAATAAAAAAAGAAAAGGGTCACAAAACTCAATTTAAAAAAAAAAAAGGAGATGGTTTGATATGGAATGTAAAAAAAAGGTGATTTATTAGGATTTCCATTGATTTTAATTGTTGCTGAGAGCCAAAGGTTAGCGCCACTATGTCAACTGATGAATTTGAAAACTCCTCCTCTTTCAACCCTTAAATCTCCACCACTGGTGTAGCAGTAAATTCACCCATCCAAATGAGCCCTTCTTTTAATCCATTGCTTCTGCTGCACATGAAGGTACTTCAGATGTGCCGATCAACCCAGCCTATGAGAAGCTGAATGTCGTTGATCAAGCTTTACTTAGGTGGTTGTTAGGTTCCATGGTTCCTTCCATCGCGTGTGATGTTGGTTGATTTGAAAACCTTTTATGGAGCCACGAGCAAGGCGCGCATAAATCAAGAACACGAGAAAAGGCTCTCTGAAAATGTCTGAATATCTAGGTTTGATGAAACAACCTTCTGAGAGTTTAAAACTCGCAGGTGAACCGATAACATTGACTTCTTTGATATATTCTATCTTGGCTGGAGTTGAAGCTGAATATTTGCCTATACTTTGTTACATAGAAAGAAAAGAAAACATGTTGCTATTGTAATAGCTTTTGAAAATACTTTAGTTCGTTTGAATGTAGTCAATTCCAATCATAATGTTTATCCCACAGTGAACCATGGTTACTCTACAAGAAAATTAGTCTATTGCGACAATTTTTTTACAACGGTTTAGAAAGTGCTGCAAAATTTAATAAAATCGCAACAATTTTTGGAAACAAATAAAAAACTGTTGCAAAATATATGTATTGCAACGATTTTCTTCGTGCAATTTGAAAATGTGTTGGAATAGGATGTTCATTTTTTTTGGACAATTGGCGAAGCCCAAATAAAAAACATTCTTTAAAAAATTTAAAGCCCAAACAAATAAGAAAGTGTTGCAATAGGATGGGTGTTATTGCAACGGTTGTGAGAAGTCATTCCAGCACTTTAAAAAGTGTTGCTAGATCCCTTACAACACTGGTTTAGCCAGAGGTTTCTCAAGCGTTGCAAAAAGTGTTGCAGCAGTTTAAAACCGTTGCTATAGCTTAAAAAAACCTCTGCAATAGCTCTGTTTTCTTGTAGAAAAAGAATTATGTTGGAAATTAGCAATCAGGTGCCAACAATTCAAAGGAACAAGGACGTGGTGGTTATAATGGAGGATATAGGAGACAGGAGAAAGAGGTCGAGGTCGTGGTCGTGGTCGTTACAGTCCACATTATAACAGGCTAGTGTTTGTTTCTCCAATTTTTGTTGAATTTCATCCAAATTTTTGTTTTACGAAGGACAAGGCAACAAAGATAGTGGTGCTAGAAGGAGTTCTTAAGGATGGGCTATATAGATACTTCTTCCTTGTCAATTCTCGTTGAGTCAGTCAACACAACCAAAGGCTACCTTCTATTTCTCAAAAGTTATTTTCCAGCAGCAAAGCTTATGTTTCTTCCGTTAGTAGCAATAGGCTAATGTTTGTTTCTCCAATTATTTGCAATAGGCAGTTGCCTACTTTTAATGTTTGTTCCTCTAGTTCTTCAAATGTCGTGTCACTAGATATATGACATCAACAACTTGGTCATACATCTAGTATAAAGTCTTAACTTATGTTTTAAATTCATGTAATGTTAAAGTTGTTGGACATAATAAGCCTTCGTTTTGTGATTCGTGTCAATTTGTAAAATCACATGTCTTGCCTTTTAAACCCTCTACAAGTATAAGAAATAAGCTTTTGGAAATTGTTCAATTTGATCTATTGGGACCATCACCTATGGCTTCAACATCAAGCTATAAATATTACATTAGTTTTATCGATCAATATTCAAGTTTACTCATATTTTTCCTTTAAAACATAAAGAAGAAGCCTTAATCTAGTTTTGTTCAATATCAAAAATTAGTTGAAAACAAGTTTGAATAAAGGATTAAATGCTTACAAAGTGACTCGGGTGAATTTAGGTTATTTGTTCATTTTCTTAAACAAAATGGCATAGAATTCAGGCATTTTTGTCCCATACTAACCAACAAAATGGTATAGTTGAAAGGAAATATAGACATATAGTTAGAAATGGGATTAACTCTTCTTAAGCCTCTAAGCATTTAAGGTTTTAGTGGGATGCCTTTATTACTTCTATTTACCTAATCAATAGACTACTTAATGTTGTCTTAGGTAATATCTCACCATGAGTAAAACTATATAAACAAAAATCTGATTATTCCTTCTTGAAAGTGTTTGGGAGTTCATGTTTTCTTGTTTAAGGCCTTATCAAACACATAAGTTTCAATTTAATAGTACAAAATGTGTCTTCTTGAGTTGTAGTGATTGCCATAAGGGATATAAGTGTCTCAGTTCAAATGGTAGAATTTATATCTCTAGACATGTTGTCTTTAATGAGATTGAGTTTCTTTTCAAAATTGGTTTTCTTACCACTTCTTTAGCCAAGCAAAAGTCAAATGATACTATTGTGACATTATTGAATTTTTCTACCTACCAATCTGCTGTTTTGAAAGAAGATGTCACAATTTCACCTCCAAATCATTCAAATTCCAATGAAGATTTATCTGATATAGCACATGCTGCCATACAACAAACTTCTAAAGGACACTATCCTTGTCACCTGGACCAACACATACAAAACACATGCAATCAATTGATGAGGTAAAACTTCTTATTTCAAATTCTCGTTCTATTGCATCTTTTGTTCCTATAACACAAACAACCTCTAACTTGAATGATAATCCCACTTTGCTACCTATTCACCTTATGCAAACTAGGTCCAAAAGTAGATTTTTTAAACCTATGATTCAAAACTATGTTGCCACTAATTCTGCATTTCAGGATTTAATTGGACATGAACTCGTCAATGTTCTGAAGCTCTCAATTCTACACATTGAAAAGCTACTATGCAATTAGAGATGAATGCTTTGATAAAAAATCATACTTGGTCACTCACCCCTTATTCATCTACCTACAATATAGTAGGATGTAATCGGGTGTTCAAAGTGAAAAGAAATTATAATGAAACGATACAAAAGTACAAAGCAAGATTAGTTGCAAAGGGCTTCATCAACATCCAGGTATTGATTTCAAAGAAACTTTTAGTCCAATAAATAAATCTTCCACAACTAGAGTTATTTTAAATTTACCAATGGAAAATGACTGGATTATAAGACAATTAGATATCAATAATGCTTTCTTGAATGGATATCTAGAGGATAATGTGTATATGGTTCAACCGGAGGGCTTTATTGATAAACATAAATCTACACATGTTATGTAAACTTAATAGAACTCTATATGGTTTAAAACAAGCATCTAAAGCTTTGTTTGATAGGCTAAAGAATGTTCTTATCAGTTGGAAGTTCAATAATTTGAAAGCAAACAACTCCCTATTCTATTTTATTGAAGGAGATACTAAGATTTTATCCTTATATGTGGATGATATTTTAGTAACAGGGATTGATCAATCACCAATCAACCGTTTTGTGAAAAAATTAAACCAAGAGTTTGCTTTAAAAGGTCTAGGTGAACTTTCTTATTTTCTTGGCATATAGGTTCATAGAGATCAGTTTGGAATACATCTTAGTCAAACAAAATATATTCAAGACTTGCTTGTTAAGCTTGGTATGATCAACATAAAGTCTTGCCCAACTCCAGCGGTAACAAGTAAACATTTTTCAACACATGAAGGTGAACAAATGACCAATTCATCTCTGTGTAGGAATTTCATTGGAGCTCTTAAGTATTTGACTCACTAGACCAAAGTATTTGACTCATATTAGATCAGAGTTGACCTTCATTGTTAACAAACTCAGTCAGTATATGCAACAACCAACATTGATTCATTGGCAAGGAGTTAAACGGGTTTTGAGGTATCTTAAAGGGACATTACATGGTCTTTTTATTCTCAAGTTAGAAACTCTCTCTCTTTTTGCCTACACAGATGTGGATTGAGGTTGTAATGTGGATGACCGAAAATCTATAGTAGCTTATTGTGTGTTCTTTGATCATTCGTTGATATCTTAGTCCTCGAAGAAGCAATATGTGGTTGCTAGATCTAGTATATGATCTTAATATAGGTCTTTAGCTCACACAACATGCAAAATTTGTTGGCTACAGTCTTTACTTGATGAGATATTGTGCATACCAAAAGCAACACGAGTTATAGGGTGTGACAATGGAACTACCATGTTCTTAGCTTCAAATCCAGTTTTTCACTCAAGAACAAAACATATTGAATTGAATCTTCACTTTGTTAGAGACAAAATTTTAGCTAAAGCTATCGATGTTGGATATGTTTCCTCAAGTGATCAGTTAGTAGATGGTCTAACAAAACCTTGATCAGAACACAAGTCAAATTACTCTTCTTTTGAGTCAAATAGTTGAAAAGGGCAAAATATTTCATTTACTGAAAACTGGTCAATGAGCCCACCATTTATTAAAAAAATGCAATAATATAGCCATCAATTTTTTTTTATTATTATTATTTTTTTTTGTTTCCATGAATAAGGAACAAGCCGCAAAAGATATGTGAGTAATTCTTCACGTGTTAGGTGCACATATTTTTTACGATATAATTTATTTTTACAATAATATATTATCTTATATAATATATTAAAATTGATTGAAATTTTTTTGAACCATTCATAAAAAGACACTAGAGACATCTAGCTAATTAAATTATTTCTGACTCCAAGATTAAATATAAAAATATATAATCAAATTGTTCATAATTCTGACTTAAATATGTACCATCGATTAAGATAAGTCAGAAACTCGAATATGAACATGATTCAAGATAAGTCAAAAACTCGAATATGAACATGATTCGATTAAGATAAGTCAAAAATTTAAATATCAACATAATTCTGAACATTTTTTTTTTGAGTACATTGGGGGTGGGGGATTCGAACCACAGACCTCTTGATCATGAACACATACATGTGCCAGCTGAGCCATGCTCGCTTTGGCAGTGGAATGTGAACATAATTCAAGTTCAAATCGTCACTTTTTCATATGTTTGTTGAATTAAAATAATAATAAATAAAATAGAATAGGTGTGGGTGTTAAAATTTGAAGAGAAATGTATAATGAATTGTTTATAAGTTGAATCATGCTTGGGCGCGTTGACCATTTCTTTCTTGGACTTTTTGAATAAAATAAAATGAAATTTGAAGTGAGAGTAAACTTTATGAATTTAAAGAAATAGTTGAATCACTTATTGGTTCCTCTACTTTGAACATTATGTCTTTATGAATTTAAAAAGTTTCAATTATATTTCCTAATTTTTAATAATGCATAATTTGTTTTTGAGGAAAAAAATCAATTCATACCTAAAATTTTAAAGATTGTATCACTTAAAACCCAAAATTTATAATTGTATCAATTTAAAAATTAAGTTTCCATAAGTGGCCAGACAACTATAAATCACTGACGGATGATCTAATTTAAATTATTAGTTTGACGTTTTTTTTTTGGCAAATGTATTTTAACAAATGCAAGGGATTGAACTCATGATCTTTTAGTCAATGACACAACCTTAGGTCAATTGAACTATGCTCGGTTTAATATTAGTTTGAGATTTTTATTGATACAACTCCAAATAAGATTACTAGAATTTTAGAAATATGTACAAAGATCTTATTTATTTCACAAATGACCAAATACATTAGGAGAGTATTTCATAAAAGTTAGTGTTCAATTACATTAAAACTCTTCATTAACTATTGAGATTTTTATGAAATAAAATAAAATAAATTTTCACCATTTAAGGTAACTTAAATCAGTAATTTAATACAGTTATAAATCTAAAAAATTAAGGGTTGGTTGCACAAATAGCAATCAGGTCCAAACTAATTGCAAATTTAGCAAATTTTAAAATGTTTTGCAAATATGGTAAAAAAATCTGTTTCTATCAGTGATAGACTATTA
Organism: Herpetospermum pedunculosum; assembly: GCA_028017165.1. Classification (NCBI taxonomy): domain Eukaryota; kingdom Viridiplantae; phylum Streptophyta; class Magnoliopsida; order Cucurbitales; family Cucurbitaceae; genus Herpetospermum; species Herpetospermum pedunculosum. Next base: position 48,714,055 of record CM051529.1, read on the forward strand.
TCACTGACAAAAATCTATAAAAAGTTGAGGTGATCAGCGATAGACTTCTATCAGCCATAAGATATCAGCGATAGAAATTGTCATATCTGCAAAAATTTTAAAAACATGCTATATATATTTTTTTTTTTTTTAAACAAACAACTTCCATTAATCAAGAAACGAGGCTCGAAGGCCTAACAGAATCACAAAGACTACAATCAGAGAGTAGTAAAAGTTGAAGCCAACTTGGTATCGGGCCCTCCCAAGAGGAAGAGCCCCCGTGAATAAAAGCTTGAGCTGCCACGTTGTGAGCAACCCGATTTATTGTTCTCGGAATGTAAGTGAGACCTTTAATCTGAAGAAAAATCATCCATGCACTAACCTCAGCAAGCACAACTCCTTGGGGTTAAGACTGCAAATCATGAGATTGAATAGCCTTCACCAAAACTTGCGCGTCGGACTCGACCCACAAATTATTAATACCCTTACTCGCCGCCAATTTCAGGCCATGGAGAAGAGCAAGGGACTCAGCCGACAATGGATCAAGTTTCTCCGGGATACAAACTGATGATGCAGTTACTAAATTCCCTCTGAAATCCCGAACGACCACACCCACACCTGTTTTATCCTCTGTCGGATGACACGCGACATCCACATTTATTTTGTACTCGTTTTCAATCGGGGGATTCCACGTCGGAGAGGCATCCGAGACAGCCACGGTTGGTCTGTCTGATAGAGGCATCTGAACATTAGAGAGACTGAAATTCCTGTGATAGTTGCGAATCCATACTTCTTTGAAGGTGGCAGAAGGAATAAGAAGGCCATTAGCCCGATTATTTCGATCGTTCCACAATGCCCAACATGCCACACAAAGCAACTCCATGTCTATAGTAGGAGAGGTAGAAGACAGATCCAGCAGAATATCAGGAACCGATGAATGAAGGCTCATCAACTCCCGAACTCTCGGAAGAAGCAGAGCCCAAATCGCTTTAGCTCTCTTACAATCAAAGAAAGTGTGGAAAATAGTCTCACGTACCTTCCTGCAACATACACACCAAGGATGCACCGGCATAGAGCGCTTACAAAGATTTTGGTTAGTTGGAAGAATGTCATGATAAAGTTTCCACATGAATACCTTAATTTTACTAGGTATTTTCAGTTTCCATAACATTTTCCACCAATTCGTCACTTTGTCCGAGTTGGAACTACCTGTAGTGCGTAAAGAGGAAATGAATACTTTATAAGCACTTTTTGTAGTAAAATCTCCAGTTTTAGTATAGTGCCATATCCAAGTGTCATGCTCTCTCGTTTGACAGATTGGAATAGATAGGATAATTTCAATATCCACCTCCCAGAGGTAAGATTGCAATTTTGCTCTGTCCCAATGTCCCTCCTCATCAAGAAGGTCAGCCACCCGAACACTGCTTGCTGCTAGAGGGAGAGGGGTACACACCGTGAAGGAAGTTTCCCGCGGAACCCACTTGTGGCCCAACAATGTATCTTCCCCATTTCCAATGCGCATTCGAATGCCTAACTCAAGAAGCTCCCTTCCCCACAAAAGGCTTCTCCACATATAAGAAGGACTAGAGCCAAGTTCAGCTTCCAAAATACCTGAATCTGGGAAATATCTCCCCTTCAAAATTCGAGCAACAAGAGAATTTGGATATTTAAGAATTCGCCAAACTTGTTTTGCTATAAGTGCCTTGTTATGCCCCTCAAGGCATCGAAAACCCATCCCGCCTCTCTCCTTTGGAATACATAATTTTTCCCAAGACTGCCAGTGAATTTTCTTGTGAGATTGAGAGGACCCCACCAGAACCTTGCCATGAATTTAGTTAACTCATCACAAAAAGATTTAGGGAGTCGGACACACGACATAGCAAAAGTAGGAATAGACTGTGCAACTGCTTTAATAAGGATTTCCTTGCCTCTAGATGAGAAAATGTTGTTTTTCCACCCTGCTATGACACGTTGGACCCTGTCTCGCAGGTACTCCAGGTCTTTGCATTTGTTGCGAGAAAAATGAGATGGGAGGCCCAGGTATTTGCCTAAATTATTCACCACCCTCATGTGCAAGGAGGTTCTTAGCGCTTCCTTCAACAATGTAGTAACATTTGGGCTAAATAAAATTGCTGATTTAGACAAATTTACACACTGACCTGAGGCCTTCTCATAAATTTGGAGGATGTTTGCTACTAAATTACACTCTTTCACTGTAGCTTTGCAGAAGACTAGACTGTCGTCAGCAAACAACAAATGAGAAACCGTTGGGCCCCGTCGAGAAATCGTGCAACCAGCTAAATCACCCCGAATCTGAACTGATGATAATAAGCTGGAAAGGTTCTCAGCACAAAGTAGAAAAAGATAGGGAGATAGTGGGTCTCCTTGTCTCAACCCCCTCTGTGGATGTAACAGACCACAAGCTTTCCCGTTAACCACAACTGAAAAACTGACTGTTGTAACACAATTCATTATCATGGATATCCAGGAAGAAGCAAATCCCAATTTTTCCATAACCTGCTCAAGAAAACACCATTCAACCCGATCATATGCTTTACTCATATCCAACTTGATAGTTGCTAGACCATTATCTCCACCTCTTCTGTTCATAATGTATTGGACACATTCATAACTAACCAGAATATTATCCGTAATTAGTCTCCCTGGCACAAATGCAGTCTGAAAAACTGACACGATCTCAGGAAGCACCTGTTTCAACCTGTTAGCCAAAGTCTTAGTAATAATTTTATAGGAAACATTGCACAAACTTATAGGCCTGAAATCTTTGGCTTCTTTTGGATGTTTGATTTTCGGAATAAGAACAATATTAGTGTGATTCCACTCCTTTATCGATATTCTACCATTCAGAATATTAAGGCAAGAAGCAACCATCTGGACCTGGATAACATCCCAATATTTCTGGAAAAAAATAGCAGGAAAACCATCCCGGCCCATGAGCCTTTAATGGGACCATTTGGAAAAGAGCATGGCGAACTTCCTCAGCAGTAAAAGGGGCCAATAATAACTCATTCATTGCAGGTGTAACTTTGCGGGGGACATCCTTAATAGCCTCATTCATTTGACTGGCTGTTGGACATGCAGAACAAAAAATATTTGTAAAGTAATCGAGAAAAACCTGAGAGATATCCTCCTCTTTTAAAAACCACTGACCACACTGATCACGGATGGAATGGATAGTATTTTTCTCCTTGCGCATCGATATTTTTTTATGAAACCATTTAGTGTTTCTGTCTCCCCATTTAAGCCAGTTTTCCCGAGATCGCTGCTTCCAATATACTTCCTCCACATCTAAAGCTTTATCTAGAAGTGCATCCAGTCTTGTAATTTCTCGAAAATTCGGTCCCTCACTCCGGTTATAGGCGGATTGAATCAGATTTGTATAATGATCGATATCCTCACGATTTTTTTTTCCTGAAGTCTCCCCCATGATTGGAGTCTTTGACCACAACAGGACAAAGCTGAAGTAATAGATTTCAGGGACTCCTCATTAACATGGGTAGGAGGAATCCCTCCATTCCAGCTCTGATCAATAATGTCCCGACAATTATCATCTAAAGTCCACGTTTCCTCGAATCTGAAAGGTTTAGCCACATAACAAGACGAAATAATCAGAACATTAACACATAAATCAACACAAATTGGCCTATGGTCAGAGGAGTACCAACGCAAATGAGAGACTTTTATTTGAGCAAATAAATTACAAAAGCTTTCATTACCCATGAACCTGTCAAGTCTTTTTAGGATAACAGGGCCATTAATACATCGATTTGCCCAGGTACATATATTTCCCACATAACCCAAATCACGAAGATTTACCTCGTTCATAGTTTCTCTGAATCTTGCCATATTTTGATTTGTTCTAGTCGATCCGCCCATCTGCTCTCTTGCACAGAGACACTCATTCAAGTCCCCCCCAATCAGCCATGGGGAGGAATCATTATTAGAGAGCCGGTGAATAAGATTGCATGTGAGTTTTTCATTTTTTGTTTCCGGACAGCCATAAATTCCCGAAAACCTCCACTTGATCCCTTGCCAGGTGACACTGCAGTCAATATGATTAGAGGAGAAGGATCGAACGTCAATAGTAACATCATTCTTCCATAACAAACAAAGGCCACCACCTTTTCCCTTACTCGCAATAGCTAAACAATTACTAAAGCTTAATTTCTGTTTTAAATTTTCCGAAGTAAACACATCACATTTCGTTTCTGATAAAAAAAGAACTGCGGGATTATGTAGTTTGACCACACTTTTTAGGTCTCTTAACGTCCACGGGTTTCCCACACCCCGGACGTTCCAACATAGTATTTTCATTGTGACCGGCGGGGCTGAACATCAGCCTCCACCGATAAATTAAACGTCCCGGAATTTTCATTTGGCTTCATTTTCTTTGCCAAAATTGCCTCTGCATCAGTTTCATCCCTCTGCCTTTTTTCACCAACAATATTCAACAATTGAGCTTCATTATTATTTTGATATTCCACAATTTTGGCCCTTCTAAACTTTCTGATATATTCAGGCCCAATCCATGCCAGTCCTAATAAATGTGAGAAGCTCATCTCAGCCCCCAACTCACACGTGTTTTCCATCGCCTCACCTTCCATCTCAACATCAGACCAACCACGTGTCACCTCCTGGGGAATTGATTCATCTTCAAAAAATTCGGCAACCCTATTCCCTTCCTCAAAAACCGCAGACTTCTTTCCTTCTCTTTTCTCAAAACGGCTGGCTACCCCAAAATCCTCCTCCATCATCAATGTTTTTCCTTTCAAATTTTTTTTTTCCTTCAAGGTAACGGTTCTTGTTCCTCCAACCTCTCCCGCATTTAAGCTACCCGTATTTTTCGCCCCTGTTCCCCCATTTCCTTAATGGAACCGTCGGCCACCACCGGTTCTTGTTCCTCCAACATGCTATATTTTTAATTATCTTATTCTAAATTGACAACTGTTACAATTTCCTAAAAATTAAGGCATTAATGATATTAAACAATTTTTATCGTCATTTACTCACATTCTCACGTAAAGCTCTCTCTCTCTTCCTAAATGATGACAATTCTAATTTGTATACACATATATACATGGTATAATCAAATATAAATTAATATACTATCATATATTAATGATATGTAATTAGTTATACATGGTATATGTTCATGTAAATGAAAATTTCATCAGTTTTAAACACAAGATTCAGTTAGACGTGAAATATTTTCATATACACTATATATTTATACATAATGATTCATTTATGCATTAAATATTTTCATATAAGTGCAAGTGATAACAACTTGTAAGTGAGTAAATATTTACATTGAAGGAATGAACACTTCAAACCCCACAGCAGAAGCGTTGTAATTGTTTTTTTTTTGGTTTTATTTAAAATTAAACAATAATACAATTTAAGTTGAATTACCTTTGAAGAACTATAATCTTCACGTGTTCCTTCTCCATGAGATCTTCCTGGCTATGACTCAGACACAAGACTAGACTTGTGAGAGCTTTCTTGAAAGAATGAGAGAACAATTCTCTATAGGGAGGGTGAGTAGTGTTTTTGGCCAACTTTTTGGCTAAACTTAAAGATCTTATTTATAGGGCCTTTAGCAATTAATTTTATTTGATAAAATATATTTTAATATATATTATATTAAAATATTTATTTGAATGAAAATTGTAACAAATGTCAATTTAGAGTAAAATAATTAAAAGTATAGCATTTTTTTAAATTTTGTTTTTGCAAATATGGCAATTTTTATCACTGATGGTAGTCTATCACCTCAGTTTTTTATAGAATTTTGTCCGTGACTATCAGTGATAGTCATATATCAGTGATAGTCATTGATTTTTTTGTCATATTTGCAAAATGTTTTAAATTTTGCTATATTTGCCATTATTTTAGCCTTGATTGTTGTTTATGCAACCATCCCTTATTTGATTCTCATTCAAATATCATAAAATTAATTTTTTATAATATACATTTATCTCATTCAAATTTCATATGTATATATAGTTTTTAATACTAATGTATCTAATACGTAAATTATTTCTTCTAATATTTAATGTATCAAATACAATAAATATATTTTTCTTTTCTATCTTTAATATATCAAATATATTAAATGTTAATTTGAATATTTCAAAATTTTCTTTCAACTAAATTGATCCTTATACTATGAACTAGCAAGGAAACCTTATACGAATTTATAAATTTCAATCATACAAAATTAATTAATTAAACTCATTAATCAATTAACTTTAATTCATTAATTCTAGGTCACTCCACTATAGGCTTAGAGTTGCACTCTTATGCACGGTAAAACAAGTTGTATCCATGAATATAACGATTACATGCAAGTCGATCTTTCACAAGTTGATCGTAAATACAGTTGGGTCAAAAGTCTGTTTTACCTCTGTAATTATATCTTACATCTTAAGTACCACTGATTCTCTACATGAATGATTTGGATCAAATCATTTGTAACAATTACAAAGTGGGTTGGTGAACGGGTTGTCAAGACCCGCCAAATTAGATTTATAATACTTGTATCTATTCTAACATGTAGAACAGTTGTAACCAGGTCGATCTCAAGAAACCGAAAATCAGCTTCTCCTAATTAATTTCTATTTTCCTTAATGAAAACTCAAAAGTAAAATCGGAGGAATTGGTTAAACTAAACTAATTAAAAACATGCCGAAAATTAACTAACGAAGAATTAAAGAACATAAATTAAAATTGTAACATGTGCTCCTAATTTAAGGAATCAAAATTTACTTTGATGCGACTTAGATCATAGGGATTCTAACATACTTAGCTATTTTATTCCACGCACATAATTTGTTTGCCTGATGTCGGTACAAACAACCCAATTAATTGATTAAGGCCTTGCAATCCTAATCAAACTTGACAATTAATCAATTGGGGGTGATCGATCCTCATGGATTAATTGTCAATGATGGGAACACTATGACGAATATTTTATTGGAGAATAATGTGCACCTACCTCCTTAGTTGTAGAGTCAGTGTGTGATATATGTAATCCAGTACCATCACCGATGACAATGTCGTCCGGACCATCATAAGGAGTGTGGAGGGAGAGATTGCGCAGGTCGGCAGTTACATGGTGAGATGCACCACTATCAAGAAGCCAATTAGGCGTCGTAGAGGGAGTGGCGATGGTTGTATGTGCCTTTGGTTGCCATGGAGAGGTTACTGCCTTGTTGTTGGGTGGGGGCGTTCGTCCAGGGGTGGAGGAGGGAATCAATCGGTAAATTGGACAATTGCGACAGTATGACCCACATTCCGGCAACCTTGACACTTACCGAGATATGGGCGATGCTGGCGAGGGGTTGACTCTGACTGAGGAGGTTGAGAGGATGACCCCAATCGAGGTGTCAAGGGGTGACGTTGACCAACAGGTCGTGTTGAAGTAAGATTCGTTGTGATTGAGTGTAGAGAGGATGTCAGTTTTGACTGCTGAAGAAACAGTTCTCGATTGATAAGTTTCTCATGGAGCTCATCAAATGAGATAGGTGTGTCTCGACCTTCAACAATGTCAACGATATGGCGATAGTCATCATCGAGGCCTTCAAGTATTTTTTTCAATAAGGTCTTCATGATCTAGAGGTTTTCCTAGAGCAACGAGTTGATCGGATCGACACTTAATGAATTGCATGTATTCATAAATTGTCTTGGAGCCTTTGGTGGCTCGTTTGAGCTGATCCTTTATTTGCTTAATGTGACCTCGAGTCGTGCGAGCATATGTGTTGGCAAGAATTTTCCATGCTTCACAAGAGGTGGCGGCTTGTTGGATCAGGGGTACAAGAGGAGAGGAGATGGAACCGACAAGGGCACCAAACAAAAGTTTGTCTTGTCGAAACCATGGAATAAAGGCTGGGTTTGGAGATGAGGTGTTGTCAATGGAGATGGTTTTGGGTGGGCATTGATGAGATTCATCAATATATTGTGGAGGTCATAACATATTAGGATGGCTTCAATTTGAAGTTTCCAAGCAAGATAGTTTGTGGAGGTAAGTTTTAGGATGTTTTGATGAGGGATGTTGATGAGTTGGAGCGGAAGGGTGAGATTTTCTGTGTTGGGGGTGATGACTCCTTGAGGGGTAGTGGCATTATGGAGCGGAATGGTGGAATTTTTTGTGTTAGGGGTTTAGGGTTTAGGGTATTAACCATGACCATAGTTGATCATTGCGGTTGAGGAAGGAAGGAGATTGGGAGCAAAAGCTCTGATACCATATAAAGGTATGGAAATGATCAGTTCCACTTTCCATTGATAAATGAATGTATTTAGAGGTTACAAGTTATCAATTTATGAACTATTGGAAGTTACACACTGGCTCTACTTCTCTCTCAACTCCTACAAAACAATTTCAATTGCATGATGTTTTATGTGTTCCTAACATGAAAAGTCCACTTCGGGGGAAAAAACATAACAAACCGTAAATAGTCCACTTCGTATTACAATTACACAAACGGAAGAAAATAAAGCAGGGATGAAAATGAAATTACACAATTTCGCAAATTGAAATTATACCGTACTTGCAATTGTACAATTTTACAAATTGTAATTGTTTTAGAAGACCAACTCCAATACATTAGAAAAAAAACATTTAAATAAAAACCTGGAAGCTTTTGTAGACGCCAAAGTTTCGATGATCGGCGGAGCAATAATACAAAGCGCTTCGACCATCGATTGAAAATGTTACCCACAACCCAGAGCTCCACCATTAATTTTTTTACCTTCAAGTCTGTCTAGACATTTTATCAATCACATTGACTATAATTTCCTTCTAGCTCCCAAATCACGATTTCTCATCCCAATGAAATCAAAGACCATCTAAAAAATCCACCAATCATACTTCATTGAAATCAAAGACCATCTAAAAAATTCATCTCCCAATTTACGATTTCCCAACAAAATTCACATCTAAAAAATTATCTACCAGATCAAGATTTTCTATCTCCGATCTCCTAAATCGAACTCCCAGATCAAGATTTTTCATCTCTCATCTCCTAAATCGCGATTTTCCAACAGAATTCACACGTTGTACGGAAATCAAATCTCCCAAATCAAGATTTCTCAACAAAATCCACATCTAAAAAATCTAAAAAAAATTAAAAAGTCCATCTCATCCAGATTTTCTATCTCTCATTTCCCAAATCACGATTTTCCAACAAAATTAATCTATGGCTGGTACTGAAATCAAAGAACCCCATATCCTAAATTATAATTTCAGACTCATTTGAGTGTGAAGACAGGTGGTTGAGGAGAAGAAGAGCAACCCGTAAACTTTATTTTCACTGACGCTGCTGGTCAGAAACAGAACAAAAAGAAGATTTACAGTGATGACAGTGACGATGCTACGAAACAATCTTGCGTCAAGAGTTTTCCTTTAAAAACTATTTTATTTCTTTTTTATTATTATTATTTTTAAATCCTTAGAATATAGAGAATAAAATTAGGCGAGTGAAACTTAAAATCTAGCATTTTTTAGGAGAGAGAAATAAAATCTAAGATAAAGAATAAAATGGAAGATTTTTTTAAGAATAGTTGTTAAGAGGACAAAATGAGAAGAAAAATATTAGGAGGGAAATTTTTTTTTAAAAAAAAGACACCAAACTCAATTTAAAAAAAAGAGACCTCGGTTAAAATGAATTTCCAAAAAATCATTTACCATGAATTTTTTTTTTATATGATCATTTTATCTGCAACCTCATCAAAAACATAACATAATCATAGATACTTTGCTCTTGAAATTTCGATAAAGTTGGTGAGATTTAACAGCTTGTTGGATGAGTTTCAGAGCTTGATTTGGGGAAATTCAGGAACTAAAAGTAAAATTGTCCAAAAAAAAAATTATCAAATACCTCTTTTTAGTATAAATGCAATAAAAGTTAAAAACGACGCAATACTGTAACTCCGGTTAGTGTAATACATTATCACAGATTAAAAATCAAAATTAAAACAAATAACGGCGTGTAATAATTATTTATCCGGTAAATGTAAACATTTACATTGGATAGGTGATTAATAGAAATTGTCTTTATTTTTTTTCCACGAATATCATTTTTGGATGTCTATTAAATCTCAATAAAATTAATATAGTTTTTATTTTTGTAATGAATATTTATTATTAGTAATAAAATAACAAAAAAATCACAATATAGAAATTAATTAGAGGCAAAAACGGATAAATAAAAACCCTCCTTAATCCACTTGTTAATATGTTATATATTATAGGTGTTTAATCTAGGAAAAGGAAATTGAGTTTTACTAAGGTCCAAACTAATTGCAAATTAGAGGCACAAACAACAATTAGGTCCAAACTAATTGCAAATTTAGCAAACTTTAAAATGTTTTGCAAATATGACAAAAAAATCTGTTTCTATCACTGATAGACTTTATCATATCACTGATAGACTTCTATCAGTGATAGACTATTATCACTGACAAAAATCTATAAATATTGAGGTGATCAACGATAGACTTCTATCAGCCATAAGATATCAGCGATAGAAATTGTCATATCCGCAAAATTTTTAAAAACATGCTATATTTTTAATTATCTTATTCTAAATTGACATCGGTTACAATTTCCCTTTTACTAAATAGTTTTCATTATTTAGATTAGTTTTTTTTTTTTTTAAAAAAAATGATTTAAACTTTTCATCATATTTTAACTTATGAATTTAAGTATATGTGTCCTACTTTTAGCTCCTAAACTTTCAAAGGTTGAGTTTTAGTTTCATTATGTGTGATTTCATACGATAATAAGTGATGAAAGAAAAAGTCGTTACGTATTTTAGGGTATTATATCTATCTTATCTTTATTATTAAAAAAATATTGAATAATTATCTTATCCTTTAGTATAGATAATTTCTATTTAAGTTGAAAATTAATTTTAATTAAGGCGATATAAATATTGATCATTCTAAATAAAAACTTAAAAGAAACAACTTTCTTACCATATTAGAAAAATATTTATATTACTAAGAAAAATATCTACCTTATCTTTATGTATTATTAAAAAAATATTTAATATTAATTTTATCATATTTATATGTTCTCTATTTCATTTGAAAATTAAATTTAGCTAGAGCGCTTATTCTAAATGAAAACTCAAGATATTAATGAAAACTCAGAACTTCTCAATAAAATCAACTTTTGTGGCATGGGGTCCTAGGTTAACATGTTGTCAAATAAAATAAAATAAAATAAAATAGTGGCATGAAGTATTAGGTTCATTCTTTGGAGTGTTTTGCACCCTAGCGGATAGAAGGGTAGGGTAACAACATGTCTTATGGTTTGAGTTTATATTATTATTTAAAAAGAAAATGAAAAAAATAGAGAAAACAATCATTTCAAATGCATGACCATTATTATTATTTTTTTTTTTATTATTTTTTTTTTTGAGAGACAAATCATTCAAACAACCTTTAGAATAACAAGAATAGGCATAAAAACAACAGAGTCTCCACATTAGTACGATATTGTTCATTTTGAGAGTAAACCCTCACGACTTTGTTTTTTGTTTCACCCAAAAGACCTCCTATCAATGAAGATAATTGTCCCCACTTATATACCATAGATCTATCCCTCTATTCCGCAACCAATGTAAGACTTTATTCGCACCTAACAAGTACAACACTTGGACACCTATTCACTAGTTCTAAAGCATGAAGGCAAATTTAAAGCACATTGACTTGTTTTGAGCAGATGTAGACGTTATTGCGTCGGTGTCGTGAACTTGTGGCTTTTTCCTCTTTTAAACCTTAGTTGTTTTAGGATGTTTGGAGTAGGGAGAACATGTGATCATGAGTTACAACTTTTGTACAATTTGTAAAGGTGAGTGTATGCCTATTCATCTTTCTATTAATCTTGTTGGAAAATTTCATTTTTATTTAATATTAGTGAAACCTATAATTGTAGAAGATTGAGCGTAGTCCTGAGTTTCGAATAACTAGTATGCATGATTTGACATTGAGTACTTTTCTTTGTCCTTTAATTATTCTTTTTACGTACTTAATATTATTGTTGAATCATTATGCCTACGGAAAGAGAATTTAGATTCCAGATAAGAAGATCTAAAATTCCCAAAAACTATAAGTATAGATGAACTCTTTCCATACTTAGAACACGTGTCTATTGTATGAATGAAGTGGAGATTAAGGATCTCACCTACTTTTGAGATGTAATTAAATGTTGTTGGTCTAGGTGATATGATATAATTGAATGAGTTGATTATTTGCATATAGAGATAGTTAGCCAATGGTAACTAATTAATTTCATATTTTTTTTAAGTACATTGGGAGTGGAGGAATTTGAACCATAAACCTCTTGGTCATCAAAGCATACATATGTCAGTTGAGCCAGACTCGCTTGGACTCATGTTGATGAACCATATTAGTAGGGTAATGGGAGGATCCATGGTGAGGTCACTTGCTTGTGCAAAATCTTTTGGTGATGTTTTATTTAGATTGGTAATGTAGAGAGGTAGGTAGACTCTTACCCATGGAGGCCTCAACTTGGAGCCTATTTGATTGGTCTCAATTCCACTTGTTCTTTTTAGCTCAATATGTGGCCCTTTTGATCTTTAATTTGTTTTTTAATATTTAAATATAATGTTGCTTCTTGGCTTTTGCTTTTTGTTTGGTCTTTTTGCTTTTTTTTTTTTTTTTTTTTTTTTTTTTTTTTTTTTTTTTTTTGGTTGAGATGACTTTTGAAAAAAAATGTGTTTTAAAATAAAATCAATTTTCTTATATGCAATTTTAGAAGGATTATTAATTTAGAATGGCTTTAGTAGTATAATATGTTTGAAATAACTTTGGGAAAAAATACTTTTTAAATATAAGCACTTTAGAAAGAATTAACAATTTATAGTGTATTTGGTATAGCAATGAAATGATTTTAGATTATCAAAATAGGTTTTTTATTTTTTTTTAATAAATTAATTTAAAAAGTTTTTTTGAAGAAACATTTTGAGAGAGGGATTATACAAAAATGACTTTAATCATAGGGTGAGAGTGTTTCTTATTTTGATTTTGGAATATTCATAAATTTTGCTCAATGAAAAAAAGAGGAGAATTTTACTTACTATTCTTCATATTTAGATTAGTTTTTCGAAATATTTCAATTAAGTCAATTGTAATATTTGACTTTTCATCACATTTTATTGTATTTTAATGGTTGAACTTTTGATATTTATTTTATATTAGTCATTAAACTTTTAAATACAATAATTCTTAAATTTCAATTTTTTTTTTTTCCGGTAATCCTAAACTTAGCATCTTAATCCTAAAGATTAATTTTCCATCAACTATTTAATTGAAATCTAAACTCATTAAAACATATAACTTGTAAATATTTATCCATATAAATATATACTAATTAGATAAATTAAAAAAAAACATGTCTTTAAAAACACTTAACTAGTAAATATCCACTAATTTAAACATAAGTTAGATGATTAAGACATTATTTTATCATCTAAAAAATTAAAAGTTTGAATCAGAGATGAATTAGTTTTGTTGGTTGGTTAATTGGTCACATTTTATTCATGAAATGGGTTGGATTGATATTAGTCTGGCTTTTGCTCTGTCGTATTGTCCGCTGCTTCACTCAAATCCCTAAGAAAAAGATATTTTCGTTTTCAATTGAGATGGGATGATTCCTTAAATCAAAGAATGATCAATAACATCAAAGTAGGTCTTCGTAAAAGAAGAGACATTTGTCGATAAGCTTGTGCTTGTTTGGAAGAATTGAAATTTAATTTGTATATAAAATGTAATATTTTTTTTGAAATTATCTTTGAGTTTAGCAATTTAATTTGTCACCATCCTGATTCAAGCCTTAATTTTTTTTTTTTTTTTTTTGGTTAATTTTATTTTAACTCCTCCGAATTTGAAGTTATGGATCTGCCACGAGTTTGAATCTCCGATGGTCTCACTTATTTTTTAATTATCTTAAATTGTATTCATGCGGATTTATCTACTCAACTATATGTTGGAGAATAGCATTATTTTGGATTCAAATTTCACTTTGTAATAAAAAACGAAAAATGGAAGTTTTTTTTTTTTTTTTTTTTAAAAAAAAGGGAAATATTAAAAAAAAAGAAAAAAGAGTAAAAGGAAAAAATGTGTTGCAAAATATGGAGCCACAATAATTTTGTGTCCGAGGTGAGATTTGTGAGAGTGATAGACAAAGTCCAAAAACCACGTTGAATTGGAAATCTACTCTTTTCTTTCCTCTCCTTTGGCTTTGGTGGTTCCTATTTTCTCTCTCTGTCTAAACTTCTTCCTTCCTTTCTCTTCTTATTTTACCCACATCTTTCCTTTCCTTCTTCTCTAATCCCTTCCGATCCCTCATCGGAAATCCCATCTCAAATCGCCGCTCTCCGAAAACCCAGACTAGATCTCCACTTTTATCCCCAATCCCCTTTTGCGATTCTAAAGGGGAAGAACAAACAGACAAACAAACAACCCCACTGAAAGCTAGATTCTGGCATTTGTTCTTCTGCCCAATTTCGGAAAAGAGAAAACAAAAACTGGGTATTTCATTTCAGGATCTGATCATCATGATGATTCCGATGTGGGGTTGAATCGAAACGGAAAGAGGGAGAGCAGAGGAGGTTCCTGACGGATCCTTACAGAGAAGAACGTGGTGGTGGTGGTGGTGGGTATTGGGGGTTCAATAACGCGGTTGGTCTGGAGTGCATTCTAAGCATTGTTAGGGCACTTCGAATGGGGTCCTGCTTGTCTGCGGAGAGCAGGAGCCCCATTCCTGGTTCCCCAACCTCTCCTTCTAAGCACCATCGAACCAAGTATGGTTCCAAGAGGCGAAATTCTTCTCGGAATTCCTCCTTTGGGGATCTCCATCGGATCTCCGGCAGGCTCTTCTCCAATGGCTTCACTGATCTTTCTTCTCTCTTCACGCAGCAGGGCAAGAAAGGGACCAATCAGGATGCTATGATTGTTTGGGAGGTTTCTTTCTTTCTTGCTTCTTCTTTCAACTTGTTTTGCTCTTGTTTAATACCTTTAATCTTAGATCCAAACATGACGAATCTCGAAATATATCCATGACTTTGTTCAAGGCTTAATTTAATTGCTTCTTGTTGCTTGGAATCTCTGTTTTATTAATTTATTATCTGATCCAACACTGATTACATCACTTGCTTGGGTTGCTTCTTCTTTACTCAACTTTTGTTTTTTTGTTTCCTTTATGATGTCGTTGAAGATCTTTAGAAAACCTTTTTGTTTTCTCCTTTTTTTAGATTTCCAACCCTATTTGCGGATAACCTTTTGGTTTTTGGTTTTTGAAAATTAAGTTTGTAAGTATACTTTTGGGTTTTAGACACTTGTCTTTGTTTTTGGGATTTGGCTGAAAATTCAAATATTTCTTTACGACGATTGAATACCATCGTAAAGAAATGGGGAGAAAACAAAAACAATTTTCAAAGAAATAGAAAACGAAAAACGAAATGAGCTTTTAAGTTTTCATCATGGATTTGAATCTGGGATCTTGGAGGGTATCTTCAAACATCCCTTGCTAAGTTACCCACCTGGGCAGTGGGCACCCTTTGGGGGGGTCTGTCTGTTATGCTTTCATCCTCTCTTTTTTGTTCATGGCTTCTTGGGGTGGGGTCGATCATTAGGTTATTTTCCTATTCTTTTCTACATTGGTCATATAATATTAGAATGTGCATCAACATGGGGCATGATACCCTTTTCTCTCTGAAACTCCAAATATCTTTACATATATTTAACTGACTCTGATTTTGACTTGGGTTACAGAATTTTGGCTCTAGAACTGATACGATCTTCTGTGGGGTCTTCGATGGCCACGGCCCATATGGTCATATGGTTGCAAAGAAAGTGAGGGATTCTCTTCCTCTGAGGTTGAGTGCACATTGGGAGGTCAACTTGACCACCGATGATGTTCTTAGAGAGATCAGCCTTAATACAGGAAGTATGAACGCGGATGAGGCTACCTCCTTTTTATCTGCCGATGAAGAGTATAGGGCCTCCATTGATGTTGATGGAACAGAAAAGCAACCTGAAATTTTCCATACTTTGAAGGAGTCATTTCTTAAGGCCTATAGAGTTATGGATAGGGAACTCAGAATGCACCAAACTATAGATAGCTACTGTAGTGGGACTACAGCAGTGACTATAGTTAAACAGGTGCCGTTTTGTTTTAAGAAGAAATGTTTCAGATTTTATTTCAAGTAAGATATGTCATATGTGTGTTCTTTGGTCATAAATAGTTACCATTTTTTCAGGGTCAGGATCTTGTCATTGGAAACGTTGGGGACTCCAGAGCTGTTTTGGGTACGAGAGATAAAGATGACTCTCTTGTTGCAATTCAATTGACTGTGGATCTCAAGCCAAATCTTCCAGGTTTTTGCTCTTTCCTCTGACCTCCAACTCTGTAGAAGATTATTGTGTATGTGTTATATGGGCTCTACATTGTTCTTAAATATTGTTGATATGGCAGAAAATGAATGGAAGCCGTAGGAAATAAAATCTTCATATTACTTGATAGTATTAGAAATTTACTCTCCTCTTTCTCTCTCTTTTGGTTTTTTGAAAACACATCTCATGTTTTCTAATTTTTTAAAAACATAGAAAACATCTTTTTGATGTTTTCATAGCTGAGCTATTTGGAATATAAAGTCTTGAACATTGTTGGAAAAAAAAGAGTTCTATTTTTTCATAGTATTCATTGTTTTTTAAAAGTACTAAGTTTTCTCGAGTCTAAATACTTGAAATCCTACCCTGTAAGGAAGTTTTGGACAATTGATTATATTTCTTGAATCACAATCATCTAAGTCGAGTACTTCGGACTGTATTCTTATAAGCCACATGCTAAGTTACTTTATAATTTATTTGACTGTAGTAAACTGAAGGATTTTCTACTTCTTTACCCCTAACAGCTGAAGCAGAGAGAATCCGTAAGTGTAAAGGTCGTGTCTTTGCTCTCCAAGACGAACCGGATGTTTGTCGAGTTTGGCTTCCAAACAGCAACTCTCCTGGACTTGCCATGGCGCGGGCATTTGGAGATTTCTGCCTCAAAGACTTTGGTCTTATTTCTGTACCTGAAATATCATATCGAAGGCTCACTGAAAAAGACGAATTCATTGTTCTGGCTACAGATGGAGTATGAGAGCAATTTCTTGTACCATTTGCTTTCAAAAGTGGATCCTCCTGATTTTTCTCATGTCTGGAGTTGGGTTTGTGTTTCATTTTGCAGATATGGGATGTGCTGTCAAACAAAGAGGTCGTAGATATTGTTGCATCAGCTCCAAAACGTAGTACTGCAGCTCGAACTCTGGTGGAGATAGCCATTAAAGCATGGAAATATAAATACCCAACTTCCAAGATCGATGACTGTGCAGTCATTTGCCTCTTCCTCGACTCAAACTCCAGCAATCTATCATCTGCTTCCAATACCAAACCAGAAGAGCAACAAAGTTTAACAGCAGATCAACTCAGCACTGCAGTTGAGAATGAAGATCTCTCTGGGCCAAATGGTCTGAATCGTTCGGGAACCGTCCGAACGAGCAAAGAAATCTTGCAGGATGGAAGCGAAGAAGAAGAAGAAGAAGAAGATGAATCGAAGGAGGAACTGTCAGAAATTGGAATAGAATGGTCTGCCCTGGAAGGAGTCTCACGCGTAAACACTTTGGTAAACCTGCCAAGATTTGATCCTGGAAAAGATGATAAGAAAGGCCGTAAGTAATGGGAAGTAGAGAAGATTCATCAGTGCCTTGTTTTGGTAAAATTTTAATTATCTTTCCTTTTTCTTGCTTCTGTTATTCTTTCTGTAGGAGAAGAAAAGAAATCATAAGAATTGAACTCGAGAGAGGTCGGCCCGGCCTTATTAGTGCGTCTGGGGAATTGTCGACTCTCTCATATCGTAGAATTCGAGTTTTGTAGAATCTGATTGGTACCGACTTGCCATCCTTTATTGGTCTCATCAATTTTCTTGTACGAATTGTTTGTTATTTGTAATGTTGTTGATAATAAATTTTGTGATTGTAAAGCCTCTAGATTGAACTTGCTTTGCAAATCTTTTGAGTATTCAATTTGCTTTGATGTAGACTTGCACATTGTTTGAATTTTGTTCCCCTTGGTAAAAGGAGAAGGCTGATTTTTTTTTTTGGTGTTGCCCTTTTTGGACCTAAAAGTAGAGGTTTGATGGATCCTTGGTGATAATTTGACAAAATTGATGGGTAGGTCTCTCATGTCCATTCCATCTTCTGTGTGTTTTTTTCATATATGTAAGTGTCATGTCCCACTCCTTTCTTGTATTCTGCTAATGGCTGGCTCCCTCCTAATTTTCAATGAAGTTTTGTTTCTTTAAAATCACTTTTTTTTTTCTCAGGGTTCGAATTTGAACCTCCGACCTCGATCGAAAGAGTAGGGGATTTTTGAAAGGATCAGCCTTTAGAGAAATGAGAGGTGTTTTGAGTCAACTGGTGTATTTTAAGGATGTTTTATAATTAGACATCATTCAAGGATTTTATGTTTTGCTTTAACAATTATTTAAACAACTTTAGCAAATTTTAAAAATAAAATATAGGTTTTTAAAACTATTTTTCTCTTTTAAAATTTCATGAATATTTTTAATTTAACATTATCCATTTTAATTTTAGAACATAAATATTATTTTAATTCAATAAAAAAAAAAGTAATGGAAGAATTTTAAAAGTATATAATGGATAAATATATATGAAAAGGGAAGGGGCACAAATGTAAGAGTTTGTATATGAGTGATACACATCCATCCGTGCTGTACCTTGATATGTTTTTATTGATGTTACCAAAAAAAAAAAAAAAAACTTTATGTATATTTTTTTCTTAGTTCAATAATTGCGGGGAGTGAGATTGAAGCATCGACCTTTGAAATAGTAATTGGTAACTTATCCATTGGACTATGCTTCGATTGACACAAAAATTATATTTGAATGATATATGTTGATGCCAATTTTTTCACGATGGACAACACATGCTTCTCACGTGACCTCAACGGTGAATTTATAATTTTTGGGACGAAAGAATCCTGCAAAACAAAGTAAACAAACTACGATGCCAAAGTCAGTAAGACAATTAACTATAGAGTTCTAGAATTAGAATTGACTTCCTTCCTTCCTGCCATTACGACGATATTTATAATATTGGTCTAGGTCTTTCTCTTTTCTTAAAAGGCTTAGGAAAAGGGATCAACTTGACCCTCTTTAGACAACGCTTACCCCTTCTCCGTAGGAGTAGATAGAGCCTAAATTGGTCTAGGCCTGTTGTGAGGGCCGAAGAGCGCTCAACCTAGGGTTAATTTTTTTTTTTTTTTTTTCGATTTTAGAGCTTTTCACGTAAATTAGTGTATTTTCTATTTGTATTGTTTTTTTTTTTTTTTTAATTTTTCAGTTATTTTCTTCTCATTTCTGCTGACAGGTTTTTTTCCAACACAATCCTCTCTTTCTTGGTCTGACAAAGTTTGGGTGTCTCATATCTTACCATCGCTCTTCCCTCCACGAGCTACGTTGCAACTAAATCTATCATCATTGCAAAACATCCCTTCTAAATCTGTAATAACTAGGACCACTTTGTTCCTCCTTTGTCCTTCCTTCCAAATCTACAACATTTGGTTCTAAATTCTTGTATAATTATTATTTTATAATATGATATAATTTATACTATATTATATCATACATTTTAATTTAACAAAAATGAAGGGAGGTTATAACATTAAATACTATATTTATTAAATTTTTATCTTTTTAAATATAATTTTATATTTTAAAATTTCAACTTTAAAATCGGAATATACTAAAAACAAAAATATGTTGTTTTCAAAATTTCTACTATTTGGATCACAAAATTCGAAAACAGTTTTCAAAACCAGAATTCAGATTTATTTTTGAGCCAGAAATTAGTTTAAAACAGAATTCAGATTTATTTTTGAGTCAGAAATTAGTTTTTTTAGTACAATATATCAAGCCTATTAGGACATGTTTGGAAGTGATGGTTGAGTTATTGATTTTAGAATAAGAGATTTAATTACAATTGATTTTATAAAATTGATTTCCATATAATTCTTTTAATGTTTGGATTGAAGTGTTTTTTATATGATTAGGAGTGATTTTGAATTATTAATATTTGGTTTACATTTTAAAATTACTAAATTCTTAAAATTAAAATTATTCAAGGAATTATTTAACTATTTTCCTTTTTTTTTTCTTCAATATGTATGTCAGTATCTAATTTAACATTCATCTTCAAGTATGTATGTAACATCTAATTTAACATTCATGTATATATAATTTGGAATGTATTAATATAAACCTAATGATAAAAAAAACTACCAAAATATATAATTAAAAGAATGAAATTTTAAAATATTTATCAAAATATATATATATTTTTATTTACTAAAGATTTAAAAGTGTATATTATTGCAAAATTGAGAAAATAGTTGTAGGATTCGAACTCGTTCCAAAGACGCTGGCCAAACTTTAATGTTACCTTTAACCAACCAGCAATCACAATAAATATTAAAAATAATTAATACGTATATAGACGTATATATATACGTGTATGTATATATATACGTATATATATATGCCTATTTTTAATTAAAATTAATAACCATTTAAAAATAAATTTCTCACCATCACCTACCAAAATTACTAGAAAATCATCTCTTATGTGATTGGCCGAGAATTAATCAAAGTGATTTTGAATTATTCAAAAATCACTCAAAATGATTTTGAATTATTTAAAAATCACTAATCAACTTTTACCAAACATCATAATTTTAAAATAGAAGTGATTTTGAGCATGTAAAAGTAATTTTAGTCCTTCATGATGGTTCACCTATGGCTCAGGGGCTAGAGATTAATTGATGTTTTGATTCTTTGAGCCTTGTGAGATCTAATGCATATTCAATTTTTTTCTTTTTCTTTCTATTTCTATATTTTCTGTGATTAATTAAATTATTGTTTTATTGAAATTCAATTGTTAATATTGTATATTGTCAATTAGAATTTTGGATCGATAATTGTTCAAATATTCTAGTACTTAGTGGCAAAGTAACATAATTGATTGCCACCACATTTGTATTATGTTATAAAGATATGTAATCATTGATAAAAAAAAATGTAATATAGTCTAAATGAATCCGTGTTTTGTATTTGTTTGCTAGAATTGGTCTCTCTTTATCTTAATCTTGTTGATAAATTAAATTATAAGAGCTTTTTAACCGACGTTCCTTGATCGTCGAATTGTCGAATAAGTAAGCACGGATAGATTGGTAAGGCTTCCTTAAGGGTGAGAAAATAAAATTGGAGAACCAAACAGACCGATTGAATCGAAGTTGGATGGTCGTTTTAGCCGTATGAGCGACAACTCCAATTTTTCTTATTGCAAAATCAAATTTTTGGTCGGTCGGTTTGCCTGGAATGCCATAGACCGACCTATGTTTAATTTTTTTTTTTTTTTAAATTTAAAATTTTAATATATTATAATAACAAACAAAATAAAAAAAAATACAAAAAAACAAAATCCCTTTCTAATTTCGATTTATTTAATTTTTTTTTCGAAAAATTTATATCGACTCCACTCCAACCCTTGGCTTCAGGTTTCCCTCTTGGCTCGCTCACACTCAAGACGCAACGCAACCTTCAACCTTTAGTCTCCCTCCATCGTCGGTGACACCGTGCCACTACCGTAGCTGGCGAAAATTACTTAATGGTAGAGCATAGCCTTGCCAAGGCTGAGGTTGAGGGTCACCGACAGTCTGCTCAGGGTTCCAACCTCAACGGTGGCAACTAAACACTAGGGTTGCGCTCGTTGCTGGACTTAACCCAACACTGTCAAGTTCGGATCTTGGGTTTTCCTATCTGAGGCGAATTCAAAATTATTCTAATTGTATAATCATCAACTACTAACAATGGTAAACGACCCAAAGCAATTTGATTGTAATTCAATTCATGACGATCTTCTTTTGGGCTTCCCTTAGGCGTCTTTCGACTCACGGAACCTGCTTTCAACTAGAGAGAAAAACTGATCTCGAAGAAGCGTGACCATCTAGTTGAATCTCGTTACCCTCCCGTGTGGTTATGGGGGCGGGCCTACTTTCCAATTTGTTACTATGGAGCCGGGCGGCAAGCAATTGAATGTGATCCCGCCCTCCATCAGCCAATGTATGTGAGCTTTCGCTCCACTGATACTCCAACCTCCAGGCTTCAGCATCGCTTCACTCGCTCATGATTCCCTCCGTCGACGCGACGCCACCCTCAACATTTCATCCCTCTGTACTGAGAAAGGCAAAAGTCAGACGATGACATACTTTTACTCGGAGTTTCAATCCCTCACCGAAGATCCAACACATCCAATTTTAGCCTCCATCTCCATTCCTTTCACTCGGTGTTTCTGATGGAACTGAAATTCCGACACAACTAGAGGCACAACGGAAGAAGCCTAAACTGGCTGAGGATCTTCAACATGCTGAGGGTTATCCACAGATACATCCATCAATTCAGAAATATTTAAATCATTCAAATCTATTTGTGCATAATCAGTAGCATGCTTGACTAACAATTCATGCTCAATTTCATCTTCAATTAATGAGTCTACTATATCTATAGTTGCACAATGTTCAAGATCAGAGGGGTACCTTAAAGCTTTAAACACACTGAACTTAACCTCTTCATCATGGACTCGCATGGTAAGCTCATCTTTTTGGACATCAATTAGAGCCCTACCTGTGGCTAAGAAAGGTCTGCCTAGTAGGATTGGCACCTCTTTGTCTGCCTCGTAGTCCAAGATTATAAAATCTGCACGAAAAATATATTTGTCAACCTTGACTAGTATATCCTCAATCTTACCTTCAGGGTATGCGATGGATTTGTCTGCAAGTTGCAAGGTGACAGTTTTTGGTCGTGCTTCACCTATCCCAAGCTGTTGGAATAGTGACAAGGGCATGAGGTTGATGCTGGCTCCCAGATCACACAAGGCTCTGCCCACATGTTTGCCTCCCAATTCTACTGGCAAGGTGAAGGAACCAGGATCCTTCTCCTTCTTTGGCAGCTTATTTTGGAGTATGGCACTGCACTCTTCAGTGAGGTTGACTGTTTCAAACTCACCAATAACTTTTTTGTTAGTGATAATATCTTTTAAGAATTTTACATATGATGGCATTGACTGCAAAACTTCCACAAAAGGGATATTAACATGGACTTGCTTCAGGATCTCTAAAAACTTATGGAAATGAGCTTCCTTTTCTTGTTTCTTTCTGAGCCGTCTAGGAAATGGAGGTGGTGGCACATAGGTAGGCAATTCAGGTTGCCTAATGACAGGGGGAGGCCTAGGAATTTCTTTTGGTTCCTCAATGATAGGTTCCAGCCTCACCCTTGTTGTGCTTGGTTGTATTTGATCAAGGTTAGGCAGAGAATCCAGTGGAGCACTAGACTCTTCGTTCTCTACTGTCTTTGGTGCTTCTCTGCTGTTGATCACTAATGGCCTTCCACTTCGTAGTTCAATAGATTGAACTTGTTCCTTACCATCCCTTCTTTCGGTTTCTGTGTCCGCAAGCAGTCTGCCTTGGGGCCTATTCTTCAACTCGTTTGCCAATTGCCCAATCTGATTCTCTAAGCTTCTCAAGGTTGCTTGTTGGCTCTGCATAGTTGCATCATTCTTTGCTATGTATTCTTTCAGCAAGTTCTCCACGGATGTTCCTATTGGTTGGTTGTTGACATATTGTTTCTGATATGGGGCTGATTAGTTTGTTGAGTGAAACCAGATGGTCCACTCAGTCATGGTTGATTTTACATTTGGCTTGTGTTTTGTTGTCCACCCCAAGAGAGATTTGGGTGGTTTCTCCAACCAGGGTTATATGTGTTTGAGTAGGGGTTGTTCTTTGGTTGTTGTTGACTTCCAACATAGCACACCGAGGCTGGATTAGCAGGGCAAAAGTCATACATATGCCCTTCCCCACAGAATCCACAGGCTAGTGCCTCACCTTGGTTGGCTACTGCTGTGCTTGTTGAAACAGCTGCCACGGTGTTGACACTCTGTTGAATGTTGGTTTGAGCCATTTGCTTCACCAGGTTGGTCAGAGCATTGATCTGGCTGCTCATTGCACTGAGTGCATCCATATCTTGAGCCTTCCTTCTGTTTGGCTCCACAGGATCATCTGACCATCTACAATGTGATGTTGAGATTTTCTCCAAAATATCATAGGCTTCATTATAACTTTTTGATAGCATCGAACCTCCAGCCGAGGAATTCAACACTTGCCTCGTGCTGGGGTTGCATCCTTTGAAGAATACTTCAATTTGAATACACCATGGAATGCCATGGTGTGGACATTTGAGTAGCAGGTCTTTAAATCTGGTCCAAGCTTCATGCAGTGACTCATTCTCAGCTTGCTTGAACTTGATGATGTCATCACGAAAGTTAGAGTTCCTATCTGGAGGGAAATATTTTACCAGGAACTTCTCAGCTAGGTCTGTCCAATTGACAATTGATCCAGAGGGGAAGGATTTCAACCATGTCTTGGCTTTGTCTCTCAATGAATATGGGTAAAGGTACAGTCGCAAAGCCTCTTGAGATACTCCTGGAATGACAAAGGTGTCACTTACTCCCAGGAAGTTTCTCAAGTGATTGTGGGGGTCTTCATTCTCCACTCCAAAGAACTGTCCAACTGTGGACAGCATCTGAAACATAATAGGTTTCAGTTCGAATGAGTGAGCTGTAATCTCTGGGCGTATGATGCTTGGATTAAGCTCCTCAGGCATAGGTACAAGGTATGATAGAATAGCACTGTCCTTGTCATTCGCAATTTCAATGGGATTGCGAATGTTAGGTGCTCGATTTGGTGCTCCTTCTGCTCTATCCATTTCAGCTTGTTGTGATTCAAATTGTACTGATTCTGCGTGGTCAGCAATGTGCTGAAATACAGGTTGATTTGGCTGTTTAAAAAGGCGTTTCTTAATTTTATTTCTGGCCCTTAAAGTTCTTTCAGGCTCAGGATTAAATTCTGGATTGTGATTTGGAAACTCATTCATAAACCAGCTTTGTTGGTACCTGTAAAATAAATGCAAAAGATTAGCTCCAATAAATTAAGCTCTTCTAAAATAACACAATTTGTTTTTACTAAACAAAATCCCCGGCAGCGGCGCCAAAAACTTGTTGCGTGCTCAGTGTGTAAGTAAAATTAAATGCGAAGAGCACTCAGATCATGCAAGTATACATGGTCTGCAACAAGTGATAAGTATAATTTAATTCGTTTTTCCACAGAGATTAAGTTTAGTGACTAGCGATTTAGTGTGTTAGATTAGACAAGGTAACTTTAATTGGATAGATTTTGGGTTGAGGTACGGGAATTTAGAAGATGCACGAAGAATGTAAGCATAAATGCAAAACTAGCAAAGAGGTAGAGTTATAATGTGGAAAAGTAGAATTACGGTTCTCGCAATTTTCTCGCAATAAATTCGCAAAGGATAAAAACCTACGGAAAAGACTAAGGCAAAAGGCAGAAATGGTTATTGCGGTTCTCGCAATAAAATAACAATGATTTAAAATCTAAAGGAAGACAGCAAGGTCGGCTTGAGAGTTCTCTATAGACATTTGACACCGTTTTAGCTAGGCCTCATGCATCTTTCGATTACATGCATTAGATCTTTAAGTTACTCATATCCAAGTAAGGCTTAATGGTACTAGGATTTTGGAATATCCTATAATGTTCAGGATGTCGAGTCCCGCCAAAATAACATTTATAATTCCGCTACAACTGAGCTTTGCAGCTAGTGGTAGTCGGGTCGATCCGCAGGGAATCTAAGTTATTTTCTCCTAATTAATTTTTATTTGCTTGTTAATTAACTAAAACAAAAAACGATAAAGTAAAACATTAAAGTAAAGGGGGGATTTGCTAACGGTAAAATAAAAGAAAGCATGCAAACTAGCTAAAGGAAGAATTGAACTAAGTACATGTAAACTAGCTAACGGAAAATTAAATAACGAAAAAATTAAACGTAACGCGTGCTCCTAATTTGAGTGTCGGGATTGACTTTGATGCGACTCGATTCATTGGGATTCAAACGTACTTAGCAAGAGCATAATTAAACACGTAATTTACTTGCACGAAACTACTAATACAAGTAACCCAAATAATTAAATTGAAACGTGGAGTTCTAAATAGACCGTTCTTTAATTAATCTAAGAGGATCAATCCTAAATTAAATAAAGAACAGAGACGAATGTTCGATTCTATTTAAACGTGGCAATCAATCAACTGGGGGCCAACGCCACCCATATTGATTAATTCACAGTAACGGGAGCACTACGACGGATGTTTAACCTGGAAGCCTAAGTTAATATTCCAATTTATCTATTTCTTCAAGATAATTTACAACCAAGATCAACAAGGAAGCCTATGTTACCTATGGCTCAACTTATCCATGTTACTTGGCGATTAAGAGAGGCACGACATCATAATCTTTAACTAATGAATCATGCTTGAAATCAAAGTCGTCTACTCCTATCAATCAAACATGCTCATATGATATGCTTAGAAGAAAAAAGATTGTCCAATCAGTCATGCTAAGTTACAAGATTAAGAACAAACCCTCATAAATCGCATCAAAGACACCCTAAACTCAAATTAGAGCACTTATCTTAGCCAACCGTGATGAAAATCGATCCAAAATTGTCCAAAAACCTTGAAAATTGATGAAAATGTCACCAAACCCGAGGCTAAAACTCTCAGAATCGAAATTTCACGTTTTTAGGTGAATGGTGGCTGAAAAACTAGGTCTAAATGCTTAAAAAGCTTAAAAAATGAGTTTTGGGCCGAGCGGACGGGTCGGCAGGCGCGCGCGGAGCGGGGCGAGCGGATGTTGACCATTGACTGTTGACTTTTATAAAAATGAGGGAAAATCCTGCATCCACAAAGATTTTGTTGGGTTTTATGTCCTAAAACTCGTAGTTTGTAAACTGAATGAATGTATATATTATATTTCAATAAAGTTGTTATTGAATTTTAGTGAATTGTGTTTGTATTAACCTATACCAATAACTAACACCCATGGCGATAGTGTGAGTACTTGAACTTCATGTATGACATGAATGTGGATCAAGTTCAAGTAGACAGCCAAAAATGGTCTATAGTATAGGGATAAGGCTGGGTACCTTATCCTGGGGACACTATTGGACGCGACTCACTTTGTATAGTACAAAACGATGTGATTCGAATCGTTTCATGTAGAGACATGTGAGTGAGGGCGTCCTGTGCAATGAGTTTGCACAAGACCAAACCAAGAAATAAAATCGCTCTTTCTTTATAACACCGTTTACTGTAAAGACCGGTTTATTCATATGATGACTTAGGTGACTCGATCTCAATCCTGAGCTCACTATGGACTCCTGTTTATTTGACCTTATCCTTTGACTTGTACGGGTGAGAGTGGCCAGATCGCCGACTCAATAAGCCTACCATCTTGGGGATAAGATCGAATAAGTGGCTGGGGACGTAGTTGTGCGAGATGGAATTCACTCCTACCCGCTTTAAGGGTTAGTAGAGAGGTTGCTCCCTTAAGTGCTGACTCCAGGTCTTGAACAATGGGCCCATCCTCTCCTGATCAGGGAGGAATCTGATTTGATGGTTGGACCACAAATCAATTGTTCATTAGAGGTGTTAGTGGTACTTAAGGAACAAGATATAATACAAGGGTTAAACGGTATAAATGACCCGTTGTGATTATGAACGACCTGTGAAGGATCGACTTACTGATGATAGTTATATCAACAGGACACAATATATCTATAGTGAGGAGAGTGCAGCCCTTGGACTTTAGTGGAGTATCCGGGGGTTAACGAATGTTGGTTAGTTCGGTTGAAAGAGTTTTGACCGGATAATCTCGTATCGTTGGAGCTCATGATCTGTAGGTCCTTACGGTTCTCCTGGCTAGCTCGGATAAAGCCGTGAAACAATATAAAAGAAAAGAAAAGAATTTGAATCGTTCAAATTCGGGTTTTGTGGAAGAAGGATAGACATATTTAAATATGATTTAAATATGGACATATTTAAATATGATTTAAATATGAGATTGGTCTGAAAACATGAATAGGATTCATGTGCAAAAGGTCGGTTTTCGGAAAACCGAGTTTAATTATATTATTTAATTAATATTTGATATTGATTAAATAATATTAATTAAAATATATATATATATATATATATATATTTTATTAATTAAAAAGTTTAATTAATAAAATTATTATTATTATTTTTAATAATAATAATTTATATATATATATATATATATATATATATATAGATATATATATTTACATGTGTCTTACCTGCAATGTAAGACACATGTAAACATACAAGTATATATATATTGACAGATCAATTAAAAAAAAAAAAAAAAAAAAGAAAAGGAAAACAAAAAGAGCTAGTGCTCTTTGGGTTTCTTAATTTCAAATGAAATTTGATTTCATTTTTGAAACTACGTCTGCTTCCTTCTTCTCAGCTCTCTGTTTAGTTTTTATTCAGTGAGCTTCTTTCCTCTTTTCTTTTGTAAAAGGAGTCCCACTACTCCGTTTCTCGGCCCGAGGATAGCGGGACTACCGTGGGTGGTCCACGAAGGTTTCGTGAGAAGGCTCGGTGAGCTCGTGAGGAGCTTCTGGCGGTGAGATTGAAGAAATACGAACGACAAGGGTATGTGTTCTAATTTCTCTTTTTCATTGCTTTTGCATGTTTCCGTTCGTTTAAATTGGTGAAATTAGAGTGTCTATGATCCAAATCGTTTCCGCTGCGTTCCATCAACGCTCCATCAATTGGTATCAGAGCGTTTTTGGCCACTCAATTTCAATCAATTTAAGTTATGGTGGGTTTTATTTAGAAATTGTTTCTGATTGGCGTCTAAAGTGAATATCGATTTTGGCATAGTTTCTTTCTGAATTTCAAAACTTGTAATTGCCCGAGAATGTATGGGCTTTAATGTATGTTAAAGAGTCTGTATTTTTAGAGTCATTAGAGTCCATATAGGTTTCTTTGTGAAAGAAGTTTGAGTTTGAAACTCGCCGAAATGTTCGGTGTAAGTTCAAACTCATTCTAGGCAATACGAGGAGAAATTCGAAGAGAATTTGGCCGAAGCGTTCGGAGGAAGCAAGTTGGTCAAAGGCGGTGCGAAGAGTTCGAAGTCCGCTCAAGACGTAGCTTGTTGTTCAAGCTTGTAATAAATTAGTTATTGCTTGTTAAATGCCAAAATCGATCCACTTTAGTGTGTTTAATTAATTATGCATTGCGAATGTATGTTTTAATTAAATTCCATGTTTGTATGTGCATAACGTATGCCATATAGATTTAAAATCCCACCGTAGGAAGCATGCATCATGCATTGAAAATATGTTATAAGTGTTATAATATATCGTATGCATATTTGGCAATTCATGAGTTTTGATATAAAAGTTATATTAATTCATGAATTAGTTGTTGTTAGTTCAATAGAATAATTGATATAAGTGTTATATTAATTATGAAATTGAATGAACCACATAGTATGTCCTAGTTTTATGCACATGGTATATTATAAGTGTTATAATGTATAGGATGCATGTTTATTCATGAGTATTAATATAAGAGTTATATTAATTCATGAATTAGATGTTGTTTGCTTAATAGAATAATTGATATAAGTGTTATATTAATTATGAAATTAAACGTCCAACATTAGATGCATTTTGTTTGTTATAAGTGTTATAATGTATAGGATGCATGCTTAATTCATGAGAATTGATATAAGTGTTATATTAATTTATGAATTAGGAGTTGTATATTTAAAAACATAATCGATATAATTGTTATATTAATTATGAAATTAAATATTCAACTTGTCATGTCTTAGTGATGCATGTTTGAGAAGCATGTAGAAGTTTGTTGTAGTTAAGTCTTAGTTTTGCAAAGCGTTGTAAAATTGGCATAGACTTTTAAAATCTATAACAAAGACAAAGACATGCTCACTTAGGGTTGAATGTATCGTTCCGTTTCATTAGATGAATAGGTCGATATCTTGTAAATGCTAAGGTTACAAGAAACTCACCCGGGGACATCCTGTTCGAGGTCTGAGGTATTTAAGCTGACGGTTTACGGAACACCTCCTACCTGGGGACCATCCGGTACTTGAGTAAAGTTAACCCGGCTTTATGAGCATGCGTGAGTGGTGTGAGGTAATAAAGTGTTTATCACCTAGGCATCATAGGTAAAAGTTTGTTTTACCTAGACTTAGGTCTTATTGTCTTAGTCGGATAATACCTGAGTAATTTACCCATCCCGTCTTAAAATACTTAGTAGAGGTGTTGAGAAGGTATATATGATATGTCCCTCTCCTTCTACGTTCTCTGTCAAGTTCACACCGTGAGAATTATGCTCGGCCTCGTGATGCCAATAGGGCATCCCCATTCGGATGGTATTTGCATAATTCAAGAGCAAGGTGAATGGAGAAAGTATTTATAGTAAGTGGGAGAAGGAAGTATGTCAATACATCCTGCGGTCTCCTCCATTGGATTGAACCGTGAGATTCCTATGTTCCGCCTGCTAGGTGCCCACAAGTGGTACCGATCCATTCGGAGGGCCGTTTCATAGGAATCAGAACATCTCAATCACCATTTATGGATAAAGAAACATAGAGCCATTCCCAACTTTGACATTTCCATTCGGTTGCATCGTTGGGGCCGCCCTATGAATTCTAAAAATGGAGGGTCACACTTACGAGATTTGCTAAGGAGTTAGTAAATCTTGACCAAACAGCGATAACTAAGATGCTATAGGAATATGAGATATTTTGGTATTAGCATTTAGTCAAGAATGTCTTGATTCAGTGAAGGAATGCTTGACTGCCCCTCGGTAGCGACCATTCTGACCCACTGAAGTATCGTTGCAGTTTAATAATGAGTTTTGGGTACATTATTATTCTTTGCTAAATTCTTGATTGGTGTGTAAATTAGGTTAAAACCTTTTCACTAATATTTTACATTCTCTTTTCAGCATGTCTAGCTCTTTCATTCACTTACTAGCTTCCGATAAGTTAACCGGCGATAACTACGCGACCTGGAAATCGAACTTGAATACGATTCTCGTTCTAGATGATCTCAGGTTCGTCTTATCAGAGGATTGTCCTCCCCCTCCTAGCTCGGATGTGACTCGAACTGTTCGAGACGCATATGATAGATGGACAAGGGCTAATGATAAAGCCCGAGTCTATATCTTAGCCAGCATATCTGATGTGTTAGCTAAGAAGCACGAGGATATGGTTTCTGCAAAAGAAATCATGTCTTCATTACAGGCGATGTTTGGACTACCGTCCTCATCGGTCTGTCATGAAGCCCTCAAATACGTTTACAACTCTCGCATGAAGGAGGGTACCTCTGTTAGGGAGCATGTCCTTAACATGATGATCCACTTCAATGTGGCGGAAGTAAACGAAGCTACTATTGACGAGTCAAGTCAAGTAAGCTTTATCATGGAATCTCTTCCGAAGAGTTTCCTTCAGTTTAGAACCAATATGGTAATGAACAAGATAAAGTATAATTTGACTTCTCTCCTCAGCGAGCTACAGACCTATCAGTCCCTTCAGACTTCTAAAGGAAAAGAGAAGGAGGCAAACGTTGTCACTTCCAGGAAATTCCAAAAGGGGTCTTCTTCAGAGAGTAGGTCTGAACTTTCTTCTGTTAAGAATAAGAGTATTCAAAAGAAGAAGAAAGATAAAAGGAAGGAAAAAGCACCTGGTGCTGCTAAGAGCAAAAGTAGATCTGCAGACAAAGGAAAATGTTTCCATTGTGGTGTAGATGGGCACTGGAAACGGAATTGCCCAAAGTATCTTGCAGAGAAAAAGGCTGAGAAGGAAAGACAAGGTAAATATGATTTACTTGTTGTTGAAACATGTTTAGTAGAACATGATTGTCATACCTGGATACTTGATTCAGGAGCTACTAACCATGTTTGTTCTTCTTTTCAGGAAACTAGTTCTTGGCAGCCACTTTCTCGAGGTGACATAACTCTCAGAGTTGGATCTGGAGAGGTTGTCTCAACTAAAGCAGTGGAAGCTGTAAAGTTGTTGTATAGAGATAGTTTCATTTTACTAGAAAATGTACTCCTGGTTCCTACCTTCAAGAGGAATCTTGTATCTATATCTTGTTTATTAGAACAGTTGTATAAAGTATCTTTTGTTTATAATGAAGCGTTCATTAGCAAAAGAGGTGTATGTATTTGTTCTGCGAAACTTGAAAACAACTTATATGTGTTAAGACCAACCGAAGCCAAAGCTATTTTGAACACTGAAATGTTTAAAACAGCTGAGACTCAAACTAAAAGGCAGAAACTTTCTCCAAGTACTTATCTTTGGCACTTAAGACTAGGTCACATTAATCTCAATAGGATTGGGAGATTGGTTAAGAGTGGTCTGCTAAATCGTTTAGAGGACAACTCTTTACCGCCATGTGAGTCTTGTCTTGAGGGCAAAATGACCAAACGATCTTTTTCTGAAAAAGGTCATAGGTCCAAAGAACCTCTAGAAATCGTGCATTCGGATCTCTGCGGTCCTTTGAATGTCAAAGCACGAGGAGGGTATGAATATTTCATCAGTTTCATTGATGATTATTCTAGGTACGGTTATCTTTATCTAATGCATCATAAGTCCGAAGCTCTTGAAAAGTTCAAAGAGTATAAGGCAGAGGTTGAGAACACATTAGGTAAATCGATAAAAACACTCCGATCAGATCGAGGTGGAGAGTATATGGATTTAAGATTCCAGGACTATATGATAGAACATGGAATAGTATCTCAACTCTCAGCGCCAGGAACACCACAGCAGAATGGTGTGTCCGAGAGGAGAAATAGAACCCTGTTAGACATGGTTCGATCTATGATGAGTTATGCTCATTTGCCTAGTTCGTTTTGGGGATATGCAGTAGAGACTGCAGTATATATTTTGAACATGGTTCCCTCTAAGAGTGTTTCTGAAACACCTTATGAGTTATGGAGTTTTAGGGTTTTAGGGTTTAGGGTTTTAGGGTTTAGGGTTTAGGTTTACGTCACTTCAGGATTTGAGGGTGTCCTGCACATGTGCTAGTACCCAATCCAAAGAAGTTGGAACATCGTTCAAAATTGTGCCTATTTGTAGGTTACCCCAAAGAAACGAAAGGTGGTCTATTTTACGATCCTCATGAGAACAAGGTACTAGTATCGACTAATGCCACGTTCTTAGAGGAAGACCACATGAGAGATCATCAACCGTCGAGCAAAATTGTTTTGTCCGAATTTTCCAGGAAAGCTACAGACGGATCAACAAAGGTTGTTGATCAGACTGGTCCTTCTCAAGAGTTGAGAAAGCCTCGACGCAGTGGGATGGATGTAAGAAAGCCTGACCGCTACATCGGATTGTCTGAAACTCAAGTCGTCATACCTGATGATGGCGTTGAGGATCCATTGACCTTTAAACAGGCAATGAATGATACAGACAAGGACTAGTGGCTTAAAGCCATGGATCTCGAAATGGAGTCTATGTACTTCAATTCGGTCTGGAATCTTGTAGACCAACCAGATAGTGAAAGACCTATCGGTTGCAAGTGGATCTACAAGAGAAAACGAGACCAAGCCGGTAAGGTGCAAACCTTTAAGGCTCGACTTGTGGCAAAAGGTTATTCCCAAAGAGAAGGGGTGGACTATGAAGAAACCTTTTCTCCTGTTGCCATGTTAAAGTCGATTAGAATACTTTTATCCATTGCTACATTTTATGATTATGAAATCTGGCAAATGGATGTCAAGACTGCCTTTCTGAATGGTAATCTTAAGGAGAGTATCTATATGGCTCAACCAGAGGGATTCATACTTCAGGGTCAAGAGCAAAAGGTTTGCAAGCTTAATCGATCCATTTATGGGTTGAAGCAAGCATCTAGATCCTGGAATATAAGGTTTGATACGGCGATCAAATTTTATGGCTTTGAACAAAATATTGACGAACCTTGTGTTTACAAGAAAGTAGTCAATACTGTTGTAGCTTTCTTAGTCTTGTACGTAGACGATATACTACTCATTGGGAATGATGTAGGGTTCCTAACTGACGTTAAGAATTGGCTAGCGACCCAATTCCAAATGAAAGATTTGGGAGAGGCTCAGTTTGTTCTAGGGATTCAGATCATAAGGAATCGTAAGAACAAAGTGCTAGCGCTGTCTCAAGCATCTTATATTGACAAGGTGTTGTCAAGATATTCGATGCAGAATTCCAAGAAAGGTTCGCTGCCTTTTAGGCATGGAATTCACTTGTCTAAGGAACAGTCTCCTAAGACACCTCAAGAGGTTGAGGATATGAGACGAATTCCCTATGCATCTGCAGTTGGTAGTCTCATGTACGCTATGTTGTGTACAAGACCCGACATCTGCTATGCAGTAGGAATTGTCAGTAGGTTCCAGTCCAATCCAGGATATGATCACTGGACAGCCGTTAAACACGTCCTCAAGTATCTTAGGAGAACGAGAGACTATGTGCTTGTGTATGGCGCGAAGGATTTGATCCTTGCAGGATACACTGACTCTGATTTTCAGACTGATATAGATTCCAGGAAATCTACATCAGGATCAGTGTTCACTCTTAACGGAGGAGCAATAGTATGGAGGAGTATAAAGCAAGATTGTATTGCTGACTCCACCATGGAAGCTGAGTATGTCGCAGCTTGTGAAGCAGCGAAGGAAGCTGTATGGCTTAGGAAGTTCTTGACAGATTTGGAAATTGTTCCAAATATGAAATTGCCAATCACCCTTTATTGTGATAACAGCGGTGCAGTGGCAAATTCTAAAGAACCTAGAATCCATAAGCGTGGAAAGCATATTGAGCGGAAGTATCATCTCATTAGGGAGATAGTGCAACGAGGAGATGTGATCGTCACACAGGTAGCCTCGGAGCACAACATTGCTGATCCGTTTACTAAGTCTCTCACGGCTAAAGTGTTTGAGAGACACCTAAAAAGTATAGGGCTGCGAGCTGCTCAGTAGGACAGTGGGAGAAACTTTAGATATTTGATATTCTAGTTCTCTCGACCAGCATGTACTCCACTGACGTTTTAGTCCAAGTGGGAGTTTGTTGGGTTTTATGTCCTAAAACTCGTAGTTTGTAAACTGAATGAATGTATATATTATATTTCAATAAAGTTGTTAATGAATTTTAGTGAATTGTGTTTGTATTAACCTATACCAATAACTAACACCCATGGCGATAGTGTGAGTACTTGAACTTCATGTATGACATGAATGTGGATCAAGTTCAAGTAGACAGCCAAAAATGGTCTATAGTATAGGGATAAGGCTGGGTACCTTATCCTGGGGACACTATTGGACGCGGCTCACTTTGTATAGTACAAAACGATGTGATTCGAATCGTTTCATGTAGAGACATGTGAGTGAGGGCGTCCTGTGCAATGAGTTTGCACAAGACCGAACCAAGAAATAAAATCGCTCTTTCTTTATACAACCGTTTACTGTAAAGACCGGTTTATTCATATGATGACTTAGGTGACTCGATCTCAATCCTGAGCTCACTATGGACTCCTGTTTATTTGACCTTATCCTTTGACTTGTACGGGTGAGAGTGGCCAGATCGCCGACTCAATAAGCCTACCATCTTGGGGATAAGATCGAATAAGTGGCTGGGGACGTAGTTGTGCGAGATGGAATTCACTCCTACCCGCTTTAAGGGTTAGTAGAGAGGTTGTTCCCTTAAGTGTCGACTCCAGGTCTTGAACAATGGGCCCATCCTCTCCTGATCAGGGAGGAATCTGATTTGATGGTTAGACCAGAAATCAATTGTTCATTAGAGGTGTCAGTGGTACTTAAGGATTAAGATATAATACAAGGGTTAAACGGTATAAATGACCCGTTGTGATTATGAACGACCTGTGAAGGATCGACTTACTGATGATAGTTATATCAAGAGGACACAATATATCTACAGTGAGGAGAGTGCAGCCCTTGGACTTTAGTGGAGTCTCCAGGGGTTAACGAATGTTGGTTAGTTCGGTTGAAAGAGTTTTGACCGGATAATCTCGTATCGTTGGAGCTCATGATCTGTAGGTCCTTACGGTTCTCCTGGCTAGCTCGGATAAAGCCGTGAAACAATATAAAAGAAAAGAAAAGAATTTGAATCGTTCAAATTCGGGTTTTGTGGAAGAAGGATAGACATATTTAAATTGGACATATTTAAATATGATTTAAATATGAGATTGGTCTGAAAACATGAATAGGATTCATGTGCAAAAGGTCGGTTTTCGGAAAACCGAGTTTAATTATATTATTTAATTAATATTTTATATTGATTAAATAATATTAATTAAAATATATATATATATATTTTATTAATTAAAAAGTTAATTAATAAAATAATAATTATTATTTTTAATAATAATAATTTATAAATATATATATATATATATATATATATATATATATATATATATATATATATATATGAAAACAAAAAGAGCTAGTGCTCTTTGGGTTTCTTAATTTCAAATGAAATTTGATTTCATTTTTGAAACTACGTCTGGAGCTCTCTGTCTGCTTCCTTCTTCTCAGCTCTCTGTGTGCTTCCTTCTTCTCAGCTCTCTGTGTGCTTCCTTCTTCTCAGCTCTCTGTGTGCTTCCTTCTTCAGCTCTCTGTTTAGTTTTTATTCAGTGAGCTTCTTCCCTCTTTTCTTTTGTAAAAGGAGTCCCACTACTCCGTTTCTCGGCCCGAGGATAGTGGGACTACCGTGGGTGGTCCACAAAGGTTCCGCTGCGTTCCATCAACGCTCCATCAGATTTGAACCTTGGCACCCCCATTATATTAACAAGCCCTGCACCATCAAGCCACTAATCAATTTTGAGTTAGGATTAGATTATTTAATTAATGTAGCTTAATCACTCAAAACGACTAATTAATAAAATATTATAAAATATTCATTTAAGCTCTTAATTATCGCAAATGCCCGATTTACCCCTTAGCAATTAAATTATACAAAATATATCAATTAAGCCCAAATAATTATTCTAATTTACAAGACTTAGGAGCTAAATATTAGCACTTTTGGAGTGCTATCACTTAAGCACCTATTTATACACTTAAGCTAACGAACGTGCTAGGAGAATGCTTATTCCTAGGCCATTCTCTGGGTACCATAAAAGGCTAACATGAATGAATGACTCTGAATTCTTACTCCTTCCGGAGGTTAGGAATTCTTTAGACAAAATGGATGGCCAGTCGAAATTGCCCATGGGATGAAGATCACATACATTCAATGCATTCATGCTACTTTACATGCTGAATTCACATACTTCTAGCCTATAGATTCATCTCTAGCAGACCCCTATTAGATTAGTTACTCATGGTTTTCAAAGAATTAAAGGACATGAATTGATAAAACATGAAATGAAGAACTCAGTAAAATTAATTCATGAAGAAATGATAAGATGAAGAACTCAACAAAACTAATTGATTACTCTTCTTTAAAAAGCAAAGTACAAAACTCTTCGTAAGACAAACGTGCGATGGTTCGAAAGCGATACAGAACGAGTGCAGTAGATAATTCAGAACAACATCTCAAATAGACAGCAAGTAGTTAGAAAGCATTAAGGAAAGCTGTAAAGGCGTGAGGATCTTCCAAGTCGTGAATCGCCTCGGATGAAGGGGAAGATTAACTGATCTTGGGGACAATTTCAATCAGAAGAGAAGAAGGATCTTCTCTTCGTCCTCTCGAATTATCAACGCCAAGGGCTTGTTTCTTCGATCCAACAAACGGGGGAAAGGTTTTGTCTGCAGGTTTCTTCACAATCGGGATCTCCTCGCACTCCGATTGATTGCTTTTTCCATCGCCATTCAGCTCCTTTTATAGCCTCTACAGGTACCTTCAGCCGCGGATCTCCATCCATTAGTGAGTAACAACCTCCCACGTGGCAGCAGTAGAAAGGTTAGGCGGCTGGACAATCGCAACAACGACGACTGACGGCTGGAAAAATGCAGCAAAAGAAGACTGGCGTTGCGGTTTCCTTGCGAGGGCCGCAATGCTCTGTTTTGGCTGATTCCATTGTGAGTCCGCAATGTTTCCGCAATGCACCTGCAATGTACAATTTAGCTCTATTTTCGCCATTTTGCATCCTTTTTCGTTCCTTTTCCAAATAAGCCTTGAATTAGCATCATTTCTCAAATTCTCACTTTTAAGCACACATTAAGCTAACTTCTAACAAAAACACTCAAGAATGTACATGATTTTTAGGTAATTAAAGCCCTAAATAATGCACTTTTGGAGAGGTAACAGCCAGCGTCGAGCGCGCGCGCTCAACGCCCGCTCAACGCTGCCAGCGTCGAGACGCTGTCCGAGCGTCTCGACGCCACCCCGACAATTTCCAGATTGACGTGCGACAGCGTCAAGGCGCTGTCCGAGCGTCTCGACGCCAGTGCACGCGCGCGCGGCCAACTTAGGGCACAGCGTCGAGACGCTTGCCTAGCGTCTCGACGCTCCGACGACTAAAAGCGTGAAAACGCTCATTTTTTTGGCCAACTTTCATTCAATCTCTTCTCCATCTTTTTCCTCTCGGGTCTATACCATTTTTGCGCCATTTTAAGCTTTTCTTCTCCTTTTCTTGTATGGTACTAAGCTCTTCCATGGGGGGTTTGATTTATTCATCCTCCATGGAAGGCTAAACAAGGTTAGTGTTTAATTTTGAGTTTGGGATTGTAATTATGGATGTTTGGGGAGATTTGCCTCTTCATCAAATCTAGCATGTATAGCTTAGTTAGGTTGACTCCCCAATTCCTATGCATGATAGAGGGCTAAAGGTTGGGACGTATAATTGCCCAAATCGCTAGGTAGCCAGAGCTTAAGCATGGCTAGGTAATTCAACCCAA
Organism: Herpetospermum pedunculosum; assembly: GCA_028017165.1. Taxonomy (NCBI): domain Eukaryota; kingdom Viridiplantae; phylum Streptophyta; class Magnoliopsida; order Cucurbitales; family Cucurbitaceae; genus Herpetospermum; species Herpetospermum pedunculosum. Next base: position 48,752,999 of record CM051529.1, read on the forward strand.
AGTGACAGTTGGGGAATTGAATCAGTTAACGTTTTCATGTTAGGCTTAGGGCGAGAGAGAAATCGGATTAGTCTTATGATTAAACCGTCACAATGTTCCCGTGACTGGCTTATGGTCAATTTAGGGGTCGCTACCTTGAGTGGATCATTGGCCAAGAACAATTAGAATTGCACATATCTAATTATATCTTTGGGTCATTTGTGTTAGAAATTAGCCAAATGAATTATGTGCTGAAGCATGATTAGCTAATTAATTGTATCGATGAGCTGAACGTCCATAGCGATCAATCCCATTACTCGAAGTTAAGCACGACCATTTAATTTTTGCACTTAGTCATTTAATTTTCCGTTAGCATTGCACGCTAGGAGCTCCCTTCCCCCAAACCAAATTACCATAATTTTACCATTCTTTTTACACACTTTTTATAATTAGAAAATTAGACTTAGTTGAATTAAATTTCTTAATTCCCTGAGATCGACCCCGTTACCACTAAGCTGCAAATAGCTCGGTGTATTCGGGTTTTATAAATATTATTTTGGCAAGCCTCGACAACTTGAATTTTGGAGCACATTCAAAAGTGCTTCTACCAATGATTTAAATATATAACCGGAAGAAGTCGTATTTAAATATCGACCGGTGGAAAATATGAATTTTGAATCACATATTGGAATAGTTGGTTTTCGAAAAACGGGCTTAGTAGATAGCTTATTATAATATTAATATTTGATATTAATATTAATAATAAATATTATCATTATAATTGTTTTAATTATAATTAGTAATTAATAATATTAATAATTATTTATTATTATTATTATTATTATTATTAAGAATCCACTATGGAGTCATGCATTGTGCATCGATTCCATTATGATTTTTCATTCTCCATCTTTGGAGGATTGGAACATTTCCAAGATAAGTTTTTTGACTTCTCTCTCAAGCTCTTTCTCTCTCTAGTTTTTCTCTCAACCGAACATTCATCTTCAAGGGTTGAAGAAGAAGTTCTTGGTTGTTGCTTGAGATTGATGAAGTTTTGAAGCTTTGGACTTTTGAATCTTAGAGGTTTGTTCTTTGGAAGAACTCCAAGTAAGTGTAAAGTCGTTTATACTTATTCCTCTAATTTTGAATTTGTTGAAATTTATGAGTTTGTTGTTTGAGTTCTTCATGTTTTTGATGAATTGTTCATCAAGTTCTTGGTAAACTCATATCCAAACTCATCCAAGCTTCATCACCTTCTTCCTCCCTCTCAACAAACCCCCTTAGCTCAAGGAGTCCCGCTACTCCGCTATTAAGCCCGAGAATAGTTGGGACTACTCTAAGGGTGTTCCTCGATTGTTCGTGCTGAGTTCGTGACCGGAGGAGAGGTAGAGTCTGAGGGGGCAGTAGAGGTGCTGAGGTAGACGAGAAGATGAACATCAAAATAAGGTATTTTTGTTACAATTTATACTGGTGTATATATGATATATACCGGTACTTTTTCTGAAGAGTTCTCTTTGATGGAAAATATACCGGTGTATATATGATATATACCGGTCAGAAATTTCACGGTATAATATTTACCGGTGTATATATGATATATACCGGTGGTATATACCGGTCATAAATTCCTCGATATAATATATACCGGTGTATATATGATATATACCGGTGGTATATACCGGTCAGGAATTTCACAGTATAATATTTACCGGTGTATATATGATATATACCGGTGGTATATATCGGTCAGAAATTTCTCGGTATAATATATACCGGTGTATATATGATATATACCGGTGATATATACCGGTGGTATATGCCTGTCAGGAATTCCTCTATATAATATTTACCGGTGTATATATGATATTTACCGGTGGGTGTATATATGATATATACCGGTGTATATATACAATATATACCGGTCATGAGTTCCTCGGTATAAAATATACCGGTGTATATATGATATTTACCGGTATGTTTACACCGTTTCTACCGGTCGGGTTCTCTTTGGTAGAAAATATATCGGTGTATATGTGATATATACCGGTGCATTTTCTTGAGTTTTACCGATCAGTTTATTGGTTGACCTTTACCGATCGGTTTACTAATCGATAAATGTGTTTATCGATCGGTATTTCGGGCAGAATCAAAATTTTCAAAGTGTTTGATATTTTCTCTCCCGATTTGTTCCTTATTGATTGCTAAAGGTCCTCAACCAGTTTTAGGCTTTTGTTTAAGTCTTTCTTCCGATGCGCCTCTAGTTGGGGTCGGGACCCTCGCAGTTGGTTGAGTGGGGGTTCCAGCAAACATTGCAGAGACTAATAGGCCAGAACTCTTGCATCACCTGTGGGTCTTTCACCTTAGGGATAAGGGTGATAAAAGTCTTATTAATGTTGTTCATCTCGTCACCATCATTAAAAATCTCCAAACAAATTTTCACTATATAATCGCGAACTACCTCCCAAAATTTCTGGTAGAACACTGCCTGCATTCCGTCTGGCCCAGGTGCTTTAGTAGGGTGCAAACATTTGACCACGCCAATGATCTCTTCCCTCGTGAATCTTTTAACCAACTCCCTATTTTGAGCTTATGTGATCCTTCCCGATACAGTGGCCAAAATTTGATTAATATCGTCCAAATTTGATTCCTCAGAGTGGAACAACTTTTGAAAGTAGAGTGTAGCCACTTTTTCCAGCTCAGGCTCCGATAAACATCTTCTGCCTTCCTCATCCACAAGACACGTTATCTTGTTAATCTTCCTTCGGGTATTAGCTTTCATATGAAACCATTTGGTGTTTCTATCTCCCCATTTTAACCAATCCTCACGCGCCCTCTGTCTCCAATATATCTCATCATCCTCTAGCAGATTCTCTAACTCCCGCTCAGCTCTTCGGTGTTGGGTTTTATGTCCTAAAACTCGTAGTTTGTAAACTGAATGAATGTATATATTATATTTCAATAAAGTTGTTATTAAATTTTAGTGAATTGTGTTTGTATTAACCTATACCAATAACTAACACCCATGGCGATAATATGAGTACTTGAACTTCATGTGTGACATGAATGTGGATCAAGTTCAAGTAGACAGCCAAAAATGGTCTATAGTATAGGGATAAGGCTGGGTACCTTATCCTGGGGACACTATTGGACGCGGCTCACTTTGTATAGTACAAAACGATGTGATTCGAATCGTTTCATGTAGAGACATGTGAGTGAGGGCGTCCTGTGCAATGAGTTTGCACAAGACCAAACCAAGAAATAAAATCGCTCTTTCTTTATAACATCGTTTACTGTAAAGACCGGTTTATTCATATGATGACTTAGGTAACTCGATCTCAATCCTGAGCTTACTATGGACTCCTGTTTATTTGACCTTATCCTTTGACTTGTACGGGTGAGAGTGGCCAGATCGCCGACTCAATAAGCCTACCATATTGGGGATAAGATTGAATAAGTGGCTGGGGACATAGTTGTAGCAAGATTGGAATTCACTCCTACCCGCTTTAAGGGTTAGTAGAGAGGTTGTTCCCTTAAGTGCTGACTCCAGGTCTTGAACAATGGGCCCATCCTCTCCTGATCAGGGAGGAATCTGATTTGATGGTTGGACCACAAATCAATTGTTCATTAGAGGTGTCAGTGGTACTTAAGGAACAAGATATAATACAAGGGTTAAACGGTATAAATGACCCGTTGTGATTATGAACGACCTGTGAAGGATCGACTTACTGATGATAGTTATATCAAGAGGACACAATATATCTACAGTGAGGAGAGTGCAGCCCTTGGACTTTAGTGGAGTCTCCGGGGGTTAACGAATGTTGGTTAGTTCGGTTGAAAGAGTTTTGACCGGATAATCTCGTATCGTTGGAGCTCATGATCTGTAGGTCCTTACGGTTCTCCTGGCTAGCTCGGATAAAGCCGTGAAACAATATAAAAGAAAAGAAAAGAATTTGAATCGTTCAAATTCGGGTTTGTGGAAGAAGGATAGATATATTTAAATATGGACATATTTAAATATGATTTAAATATGGCATTGGCCTGAAACATGAATGAGATTCATGTGAAAAAAGTCGGTTTTTTCTGAAAAACCGAGTTTAGTTATATTATTTAATCAATATTTGATATTGAATTAAATAATATTTATTAATTAAAAAGTTTAATTAATAATTATATATATATTTTATTTATTAAAATGTTTAATAAATAAAATTATTATTATTATTTTTAATAATAATAATAATTATATATATATATATATATATATATATATATATGTATACATGTGTCTTGCATGCAGCAAGACACATGTTGAAGTATAAATATATATATGTTACGTAAGTGTGTGATGGGCTGATGAGAATAGGGAATTGAAAGAAATTTCAAGAAATTGAATTTTTTCAATTCAACGTCGGGGTACACGTTTTGAAGTTTAAAAAAACAGTAGCCCCTCTGTCCTTCTCTTCTTCCTCTTCTTCTTCTCCTTTTCTCTTGTATAAGGAGTCCCACTACTCCGTTTCTCGGCCTGAGGATAGCGGGACTACCGTGGGTGGTCCACGAAGTTTTCGTGAGAAGGATCGTTGAGCTCGTGAGGAGCTTCTGGCGGTGAAATTTGAAGAAATACGAACGACAAGGGTATGTTTTCTAATTTCTCTTTTTCATTGCTTTGGCATGTTTCCATTTGTTTAAATTGATGAAATTAGAGTGTCTATGATCCAAATCGCTTCCGCTGCGTACCATGAGCGCTCCATCAATTGGTATCAGAGCGTTTTTGGCCACTCAATTTCAATCAATTTAAGTTATGGTGGGTTTTATTTAGAAATTGTTTCTGAATGGATTCTAAAGTGAATATCGATTTTGGCATAGTTTCTTTTTGAATTTCATTATTTGTAATTGTCCGAGAATGTATGGGCTTTAATGTGTGCTGAAGAGTCTGTATTTTTAGAGTCATTAGAGTCCATATTGGTTTCTTTGTGAAAGAAGTTTGAGTTTGAAACTCCCCGAAATGTTCGGAGAAATTCGAAGAAATTTTGGCCAAAGCGTTCGGAGGAAGCAAGTTGGTCAAAGGCGGTGCGAAGAGTTCGAAGTCCGCTCAAGACGTAGCTTGTTGATCAAGCTTGTAATAAATTAGTTATTGCTTGTTATATGCCAAAATCGATCCACTTTAGTGTGTTTAATTAATTATGCATTGCGAATGTATGTTTTAATTAAATTCCATGTTTGTATGTGCATAACGTATGCCATATAGATTTAAAATCCCACCGTAGGAAGCATGCTTCATGCATTGAAAATATGTTATAAGTGTTATAATATATCGTATGCATATTTGGCAATTCATGAGTTTTGATATAAAAGTTATATTAATTCATGAATTAGTTGTTGTTAGTTCAATAGAATAATTGATATAAGTGTTATATTAATTATGAAATTGAATGTACAACATAGGTTGTCCTAATTTTATGCACATGATATGTTATAAGTGTTATAATGTATAGGATGCATGTTTATTCATGAGTATTAATATAAGAGTTATATTAATTCATGAATTAGATGTTGTTTGCTTAATAGAATAATTGATATAAGTGTTATATTAATTATGAAATTAAACATCCAACATTAGATGCATTTTGTTTGTTATAAGTGTTATAATGTATAGGATGCATGCTTAATTCATGAGAATTGATATAAGTGTTATATTAATTTATGAATTAGAAGTTGTATATTTAAAAACATAATCGATATAATTGTTATATTAATTATGAAATTAAATATTCAACTTATCATGCCTTAGTGATGCATGTTTGAGAAGCATGTAGAAGTTTGTTGTAGTAAGTCTTAGTTTTGCAAAGCGTTGTAAAATTGGCATAGACTTTTAAAATCTATAACAAAGACAAAGGCATGCTCACTTAGGGTTAAATGTATAGTGTCGTTTCATTAGATGAATAGGTCGATATCTTGTAAATGCTAAGGTTACAAGAAACTCACCCGGGGACATCTTGTTCGAGGTTGGAGGTATTTAAGCTGACGGTTTACGAAACACCTCCTACCTGGGGACCATCCGGTACTTGAGTAAAGTTAACCCGGCTTTATGAGCATGCGTGAGTGGTGTGAGGTAATAAAGTGTTTAACACCTAGACATCATAGGTAAAAGTTTGTTTTACCTAGACTTAGGTCTTATTGTCTTAGCCGGATAATGCCTGAGTAATTTACCCATTCCGTCTTAAAATACTTAGTAGAGGTGTTGAGAAGGTATATATGATATGTCCCTCTCCTCCTACGTTCTCTGTTAAGTTCACACCGTGAGAATTATGCTCGGCCTCGTGATGTCAATAGGGCATCCCCATTCGGATGGTATTTGCATAATTCAAGAGCAAGGTGAATGGAGAAAGTATTTATAGTAAGTGGGAGAAGGAAGTATGTCAATACATCCTGCGGTCTCCTCCATTGGATTGAACCGTGAGATTCCTATGTTCTGCCTGCTAGGTGCCCACAAGTGGTACCGATCCATTCGGAGGGCCGTTTCATAGGAATCGGAACATCTCAATCACCATTTATGGATAAAGAAACATAGAGCCATTCCCAACTTTGACATTTCCATTCGGTTGCATCGTTGGGGCCGCCCTATGAATTCTAAAAATGGAGGGTCACACTTACGAGATTTGCTAAGGAGTTAGTAAATCTTGACCAAACAGCGATAACTAAGATGCTATAGGAATATGAGATATTCTGGTATTAGCATTTAGTCAAGAATGTCTTGATTCAGTGAAGGAATGCTGGACTACCCCTCGGTAGCGACCATTCTGACCCACTGAAGTATCGTTGCAGTTTAATAATGAGTTTTGGGTACATTATTATTCTTTGCTAATTTCTTGATTGGTGTGTAAATTAGGTTAAAACCTTTTCACTAATATTTATTCATTCTCTTTTCAGCATGTCTAGCTCTTTTGTTCACTTACTAGCTTCCGATAAGTTAACCGGCGATAACTACGCGACCTGGAAATCGAACTTGAATACGATTCTCGTTCTAGATGATCTAAGGTTCGTCTTATCAGAGAATTGTCCTCCCCCTCCTAGCTCGGATGCGACTCAAACTGTTCGAGAAGCATATGATAGATGGACAAGGGCTAATGATAAAGCCCGAGTCTATATCTTAGCCAGCATATCTGATGTGTTAACTAAGAAGCACGAGGATATGGTTTCTGCTAAAGAAATCATGTCTTCATTACAGGAGATGTTTGGACTACCGTCCTCATCGGTCTGTCATGAAGCCCTCAAATACGTTTACAACTCTCGCATGAAGGAGGGAACCTCTGTTAGGGAGCATGTCCTTAACATGATGGTCCACTTCAATGTGGCGGAAGTAAACGGAGCTACTATTGACGAGTCAAGTCAAGTAAGCTTTATCATGGAATCTCTTCCGAAGAGTTTCCTTCAGTTCAGAACCAATATGGTAATGAACAAGATAAAGTATAATTTGACTTCTCTCCTCAGCGAGCTACAGACCTATCAGTCCCTTCATACTTCTAAAGGAAAAGAGAAGGAGACAAACGTTGTCACTTCTAGGAAATTCCAAAAGGGGTCGTCTTCAGGGAGTAGGTCTGAACTTTCTTCTATTAAGAATAAGAGTATTCAAAAGAAGAAGAAAGATAAAAGGAAGGGAAAAGGAAGGGAAAAACCCCTGCTGCTGCTAAGAGCAAGAGTAGATCTGCAGACAAAGGAAAATGTTTCCATTGTGGTGTAGATGGGCACTGGAAACGGAATTGCCCAAAGTATCTTGCAGAGAAAAAAGCTGAGAAAGAAAGACAAGGTAAATATGATTTACTTGTTGTTGAAACATGTTTAGTAGAACATGATTGTCATACCTGGATACTTGATTCAGGAGCTACTAACCATGTTTGTTCTTCTTTTCAGGAAACTAGTTCTTAGCAGCCACTTTCTCGAGGTGAGATAACTCTCAGAGTTGGAACTGGAGAGGTTGTCTCAACTAAAGCAGTGGGAGCTGTAAAGTTGTTGTATAGAGATAGTTTCATTTTACTAGAAAATGTACTCCTGGTTCCTACCTTCCAGAGGAATCTTGTATCTATATCTTGTTTGTTAGAACAGTTGTATAAAGTATCTTTTGTTCATAATGAAGCGTTCATTAGCAAAAGAGGTGTACGTATTTGTTCTGCGAAACTTGAAAACAACTTGTATGTGTTAAGACCAACCGAAGCCAAAGCTATTTTGAACACTGAAATGTTTAAAACAGCTGAGACTCAAACTAAAAGGCAGAAACTTTCTCCAAGTACTTATCTTTGGCACTTAAGACTAGGTCACATTAATCTCAATAGGATTGGGAGATTGGTTAAGAGTGGTCTGCTAAATCGTTTAGAGGACAACTCTTTACCGCGATGTGAGTCTTGACTTGAGGGAAAAATGACCAAACGATCTTTTTCTGAAAAAGGTCGTAGGTCCAAAGAACCTCTAGAAATCGTGCATTCGGATCTCTGCGGTCCTTTGAATGTCAAAGCACGAGGAGGTATGAACATTTCATCAGTTTCATTGATGATTATTCTAGGTACGGTCATCTTTATCTAATGCATCATAAGTCCGAAGCTCTTGAAAAGTTCAAAGAGTATAAGGCAGAGGTTGAGAACACATTAGGTAAATCGATAAAAACACTCCGATCAGATCGAGGTGGAGAGTATATGGATTTAAGATTCCAGGACTATATGATAGAACATGGAATAGTATCTCAACTCTCAGCGCCAGGAACACCACAGCAGAATGGTGTGTCCGAGAGGAGAAATAGAACCCTGTTAGACATGGTTCGATCTATGATGAGTTATGCTCATTTGCCTAGTTCGTTTTGGGGATATGCAGTAGAGACTGCAGTATATATTTTGAATATGGTTCCCTCTAAGAGTGTTTCTGAAACACCTTATGAGTTATGGAGAGGGCGTAAAGGTAGTTTACGTCACTTCAGGATTTGGGGGTGTCCGGCACATGTGCTAGTACCCAATCCAAAGAAGTTGGAACATCGTTCAAAATTGTGCCTATTTGTAGGTTACCCCAAGGAAACGAAAGGTGGTCTATTTTACGATCCTCATGAGAACAAGGTACTAGTATCGACTAATGCCACGTTCTTAGAGGAAGACCACATGAGAGATCATCAACCGTCGAGCAAAATTGTTTTGTCCGAATTTTCCAGGAAAGCTACAGACGGATCAACAAAGGTTGTTGATCAGGCTGGTCCTTCTCAAGAGTTGAGAAAGCCTCGACGCAGTGGGAGGGATGTAAGACAGCCTGACCGCTACATCGGCTTGTCTGAAACTCAAGTCGTCATACTTGATGATGGCATTGAGGATCCATTGACCTATAAACAGGCAATGAATGACATAGACAAGGACCAGTGGCTTAAAGCCATGGATCTCGAAATGGAGTCTATGTACTTCAATTCGGTCTGGGATCTTGTAGACCAACCAGATAGTGAAAGACCTATCGGTTGCAAGTGGATCTACAAGAGAAAACGAGACCAAGCCGGTAAGGTGCAAACCTTTAAGGCTCGACTTGTGGCAAAAGGTTATTCCCAAAGAAAAGGGGTGGACTATGAAGAAACCTTTTCTCCTGTTGCCATGTTAAAGTCGATTAGAATACTCTTATCCATTGCTACATTTTATGATTATGAAATCTAGCAAATGGATGTCAAGACTGCCTTTTTGAATGGTAATCTTGAGGAGAGTATCTATATGGCTCAACCAGAGGGATTCATACTTCAGGGTCAAGAGCAAAAGGTTTGCAAGCTTAATCGATCCATTTATGGGTTGAAGCAAGCATCTAGATCCTGGAATATAAGGTTTGATACGGCGATCAAATCTTATGGCTTTGAACAAAATATTGACGAACCTTGTGTTTACAAGAAAGTAGTCAATACTGTTGTAGCTTTCTTAGTCTTGTACGTAGACGACATACTACTCATTGGGAATGATGTAGGGTTCCTAACTGACGTTAAGAATTGGCTAGCGACCCAATTCCAAATGAAAGATTTGGGAGAGGCTCAGTTTGTTCTAGGGATTCAGATCATAAGGAATCGTAAGAACAAAGTGCTAGCGCTGTCTCAAGCATCTTATATTGACAAGGTGTTGTCAAGATATTCGATGCAGAATTCCAAGAAAGGTTCGCTGCCTTTTAGGCATGGAATTCACTTGTCTAAGGAACAGTCTCCTAAGACACCTCAAGAGGTTGAGGATATGAGACGAATTCCCTATGCATCTGCAGTTGGTAGTCTCATGTACGCTATGTTGTGTACAAGACCCGACATCTGCTATGCAGTAGGAATTGTCAGTAGGTTCCAGTCCAATCCAGGATATGATCACTGGACAGCCGTTAAACACGTCCTCAAGTATCTTAGGAGAACGAGAGACTATGTGCTTGTGTATGGCGCGAAGGATTTGATCCTTGCAGGATACACTGACTCTGATTTTCAGACTGATATAGATTCTAGGAAATCTACATCAGGATCAGTGTTCACTCTTAACGGAGGAGCAATAGTATGGAGGAGTATAAAGCAAGGTTGTATTGCTGACTCCACCATGGAAGCTGAGTATGTCGCAGCTTGCGAAGCAGCGAAGGAAGCTGTATGGCTTAGGAAGTTCTTGACAGATTTGGAAGTTTTTCCAAATATGAACTTGCCAATCACCCTTTATTGTGATAACAGCGGTGCAGTGGCAAATTCTAAAGAACCTAGAAGCCATAAGCGTGGAAAGCATATTGAGCGGAAATATCATCTCATCAGGGAGATAGTGCAACGAGGAGATGTGATCGTCACACAGGTAGCCTCGGAGCACAACATTGCTGATCCGTTTACTAAGTCTCTCACGGCTAAAGTGTTTGAGAGACACCTACAAAGTATAGGGCTGCGAGCTGCTCAGTAGGACAGTGGGAGAAACTTTAGATATTTGATATTCTAGTTTTCTCGACCAGCATGTACTCCACTGATGTTTTAGTCCAAGTGGGAGTTTGTTGGGTTTTATGTCCTAAAACTCGTAGTTTGTAAACTGAATGAATGTATATATTATATTTCAATAAAGTTGTTATTGAATTTTAGTGAATTGTGTTTGTATTAACCTATACCAATAACTAACACCCATGGCGATAGTATGAGTACTTGAACTTCATGTGTGACATGAATGTGGATCAAGTTCAAGTAGACAGCCAAAAATGGTCTATAGTATAGGGATAAGGCTGGGTACCTTATCCTGGGGACACTATTGGACGCGGCTCACTTTGTATAGTACAAAACGATGTGATTCGAATCGTTTCATGTAGAGACATGTGAGTGAGGGCGTCCTGTGCAATGAGTTTGCACAAGACCGAACCAAGAAATAAAATCGCTCTTTCTTTATAACACCGTTTACTGTAAAGACCGGTTTATTCATATGATGACTTAGGTAACTCGATCTCAATCCTGAGCTTACTATGGACTCCTGTTTATTTGACCTTATCCTTTGACTTGTACGGGTGAGAGTGGCCAGATCTCCGACTCAATAAGCCTACCATATTGGAGATAAGATTGAATAAGTGGCTGAGGACATAGTTGTAGCAAGATTGGAATTCACTCCTACCCGCTTTAAGGGTTAGTAGAGAGGTTGTTCCCTTAAGTGCTGACTCCAGGTCTTGAACAATGAGCCCATCCTCTCCTGATCAGGGAGGAATCTGATTTGATGGTTGGACCACAAATCAATTGTTCATTAGAGGTGTCAGTGGTACTTAAGGAACAAGATATAATACAAGGGTTAAACGGTATAAATGACCCGTTGTGTCTATGAACGACCTGTGAAGGATCGACTTACTGATGATAGTTATATCAAGAGGACACAATATATCTACAGTGAGGAGAGTGCAGCCCTTGGACTTTAGTGGAGTCTCCGGGGGTTAACGAATGTTGGTTAGTTCGGTTGAAAGAGTTTTGACCGGATAATCTCGTATCGTTGGAGCTCATGATCTGTAGGTCCTTACGGTTCTCCTGGCTAGCTCGGATAAAGCCGTGAAACAATATAAAAGAAAAGAAAAGAATTTGAATCGTTCAAATTCGAGTTTGTGGAAGAAGGATAGACATATTTAAATATGGACATATTTAAATATGATTTAAATATGGCATTGGCCTAATGATCAAAATAAAATTCGGAACTTCCAAATCCTCCAAGAATCTCCAAGAAGTGAGAGTTGTTTCCTCGTTTTCTGAGTGTCCCTCCACCTCTGTGTGTGGTTTTCGCCTTGTTGCTGTGTTTAAACCCTTCTGTTTGTTCTAAACATTGTTGCTATGGCTTCAGAGTAAGCCTTGTTCAATTGGTGCTCTTCTTTGTTCTTGTTTGTTTCAAAGGCTTAATTTCTGTTGTGTTACTTCTTGATCCTTAATTTTTCACTTTCTTTGCTTTCATCTGGGCTCTGCTGGATTGGTTCTTCTTTGCTTTCATCTGGCTACTGCTGGATTGGTTCTACCCCCTCACTCCTGTGCCGATTGGTTTCTTTCTTTCGCTGCCCTGTATGGAAGAAGATGATTTGATATCAGTATGGAATAAAATGTCTTTATCGACAGAGGAAGATCAAACAGTTATCACCATTAAACCCCCTTCCCTTGATCCTAACCCTCCCAACTTACATTTACATCTTATAGGGAAGCTTCTTTGCCCAAGATTTATAACTTGTGATACAGTTCAACTTTCTTTTCGAAAGATTTGGAATCAAGAACATCTCCTTGTTCATAACATATCCAAGAACCTGTTTGTTTTTATCTTTACTAATATTTCTGACTTTAATCGTAGCTTTTTTTCAGGCCCATGGATCTTTGATAAGAGTTTACTTATCCTAGTTAAACCAAATCCTTTGATTAAACCTTCTGAGATGGATTTCTCCATTGTTCCAATGTGGGTGCATTTTTTTGATTTACCTATTGCTTGCCGAACCAGATTAATGGCTATAGAATTAGGGAATGCTCTTGGGACTTTTATTGATGTAGAAGATGATGATATGGGAAGATGCTGGGGTATTAGCCTAAGGATTCGCATTGCTATTGACATTAGCAAACCTCTCAGAAGGGGTATCAAGCTATCTATTGATGAGCTACAACCCAAATGCTGGATTCTCATACGCTATGAACGCCTCCCAGACTTCTGTTATTTTTGTGGCCTAATAGGACATTTGGTCAAGGATTGTGGAGCTGTCTTTACTGATTCGATCCCAAAAAAGCCCAAACAATACCCCTATGGACCTAGCCTACGATTTCAACCTCCCATATCTAGTCCTCCAAACAAGAAGATTGGTCTCTTCCGACCTATTACCCCTCAGAGCAAGAACTCTCTTCTCCCCTCTTCTCTTTCTTCATTACCACCTGATAACCCCTCTGTTTCACCATTAATACTAAGTCCACATTCTTTACCTGATTCTACTAACCAATTTACTCCCTCTAACAATGATTTGTCTCAGACTACTACTCCCAATCTGGAAATTCCCCCTCTGCCTCCCACCCCTGTTGGGCCTTATGCCAACCCCTTACCCACCCCTCCTTTCCTCTTCACAAGTCGGCCTTCCCCCTCCAGTAACAAAAAGAAAGGCAAGAAAAAGGCTTCAATGGTGGACCCTCTTCTTAACACTAATGAACACTATCTTGAAAGTAAAAGAAAGAGTCAGCAAGATCCTATTACTACAATTACAAAAAAAGCTAAAGGCTTGTCAGGCCTCTCTTTCTCTGGCAGTTCAAGAATGATTGATTTCACTTTGGCAGAGGTTGAGAACCAACCTCAGCCCCTATTATGAAAATCTTTTGTTGGAATGTCCAAGGATTGGGTAATCCAAGGACATTCAGAGCTGTCAAAGATGCACTTAATACAAGCAAACCTCACATAGTTTTCCTCTCGGAAACAAGATGTGATTCCTCTACTATTAATAGACTCATGATTGCTGTTGGTTTTAATGGGTTATTTGTTGTTTCTAATGAAGGTGCAGGTGGAGGTCTTTGCTTGCTTTGGAAGAATGATGTTAGTGTTACCATTCGTTCGTCCTCCAAATCCCACATTGATTCCTCCATTTTATGGCAAGCTAAGTGTTGGCGTTTCACAGGCTTTTATGGTCAACCAAAAGCCCATAAACGATCTACATCTTGGGATCTTCTAAGAAGGATTCATAATAATGATGATTCGGCCTGGCTTATTGGTGGAGATCTCAATGAGATTCTCTCAAATTCAGAAAAAAAAAAGGAGGTGCTATTCGTGACCCTAATCTCCTGGCCTCTTTTAGGAATGTTTTAGACGATTGTCATGTTAAGGACTTGGGTTTTAAAGGGACTAAGTTTACTTGGACCAATCGTTGGAGATCTCGTACACCTACTTTTACTAGGCTAGATCGTTTCTTGGCCAATCCAGCCTTTGAGGATCTTTTTTATTCACTTACTAATCGTCATTTGGGTTGGTCTGAATCAGATCATAGGCCCATTGAACTCTCAGCCTATGATGTACTTTTACCGTTTTCTAAACCCTACCTCCATCGCCCCTTTAAATTTGAGGAACATTGGATCCTCCACAAGGAGTGTCGTTCAATTATTGTTAAAGCTACCCAACTCCACCTTCATTCATTCTATAAAAAGGATCTTTATTCTTTCTTGCATGATGTTTCAATGGAGTTAAAGTCTTGGGGTTACTCTCTTTCCAACTCCCTCAAATCAAAAATTGCTTCTTGTAAAGGAGCTTTGCAAGCAACCTATAATATCTACCCTCACCCTGATTTCAATAAGATTCTTGAGATTGAAAATGACCTTAACCAACTTCTTTGTGAAGAAGAAATTTATTGGAAGCAAAGGTCTAGGGAAGATTGGCTCAAATGGGGAGATCGCAACACTAAGTGGTTCCATAAGAAAGCCTCTATGCGTAAGAAGAAGAATTTAATTGAGGGGGTCTATGATTCTTCAAACGTTTGGCAGAAGGACCCAAAAGGTATTGAATCTGCTTTTATTAATCACTTTTCTAACTTGTTTTCTTCCTCTAGGCCATGTTCAGGGGATATGGATGCAGTTCTAAACAATATTCAGCCTCTTGTTTCGGAAGAAATGAATGCAAGTTTGGATGCACCTTTCTCGAGGGAGGAAATTATTGCTGCTCTTAATCAGATGTCTCCTACTAAGGCTCCTGGCCCGGATGGGTTTCCAGCTATTTTCTACCAAAAATATTGGTCTATTGTAGGTAATCTTACTGTTGATCAGTGTCTTGACATCCTCAATCTACATGCCCCTATTAACCCCCTAAACCATACTAACATTGCCTTAATTCCTAAAATCAAGAACTCATCTTTAGTTTCTGATTTTAGACCTATAAGTCTTTGTAATGTGTCTTATAAAATTATTTCTAAAACTTTGGCTAATAGGCTGAAACCTCTCCTTAATTCTATTATTTCTCCTTTTCAATCTGCCTTTATCCCCTCAAGAGCTATAACTGACAATATTATCATTGCTCATGAATGCATTAACCACATTAAAAACAATAAATCTTGTTCTAAAGGTTTGGCGGCACTGAAGCTGGATATGTCCAAAGCTTTTGATCGAGTGAAATGACCTTTTCTTAAAAATCTAATGAGTAAATTAGGTTTTAGTCAAAAGTGGATTGATTTAATCATGAATTGCCTAACTTCTGTATCCTTTTCTATTATCATTAATGGTCATGCCAAAGGCTACTTTACTCCTACCAGAGGGTTAAGACAAGGTGATCCTCTCTCTCCCTATCTTTTTCTTCTTTGTTCAGAAGGTCTCTCTCAATCTCTTCTTCATGCTCAAAATACTAAGCTCCTCTCAGGTATCAGTATTGCCAGGTCGGCCCCTCCAATCTCTCATCTTCTTTTTGCTGATGATAGCCTACTTTTCTTTAATGCTTCCATTGCCAATTGTTTTACATTAAAAAATATTCTTAATAACTATGAAAGGGCGTCGGGTCAATGCATTAATTTTGTTAAGTCAGCCTTATATATTTCCCCTAAAATTTGTTCTTCTTTTCAGGGCTATCTCCAAAGCATTCTTGGAGTTAGATTAGTGCAGAACCTTGGATGTTATCTTGGTGTTCCATCTAGTTTCTCATCAAAAAAGGGAGCAGATTTGAGCTATGTAGCTGAGAAGGTCTGGAAAATTGTTTCAAGTTGGAAGGCTAACTTCTTTTCTTTGGGAGGCAAGGAGATCTTAATTAAAAGTATAGCCCAAGCTATTCCCACCTACACTATGAGCTGCTTTCGGCTTCCAAGGAGGGTGTGTTCAGATATTACTAGGGCAGTATCTCGGTTTTGGTGGGGCTCTAGTAACAGCTCTAAAAAGATTCATTGGAGCAAATGGGACCGTCTCTGCAAACCCTTAGACCAAGGTGGGCTCAACTTCAAAGACATTGAGGTCTTCAATCAGTCTTTATTAGCTAAACAAGCTTGGAGGCTGTTAATGAATACCTCAAGCCTCACTGCTCAGATTTTAAAAGCTAAATATTATCCTACCACTGATTTTCTCAATGCCCCTTTGAGCTCATCTCCCTCTTTCTTTTGGAGAAGTGTCCTTTGGGGACGGGACCTACTTACTAAAGGAACTCGAATTAAAGTTGGGAATGGAGTGGATATCAATGCTTTCAAAGATAAATGGATACCTCGGGAGTCTCTTTTTACTCCTATTAATCCCCATTCTTATTCCTCTAACCTCACTGTTGACTCATTAATTCTGGATGACAGAAGTTGGAATGTCCCAATGATATCCCATTTGTTTCATAAGGATGATGTTCCTTTTATTTGTGCTATTCCACTTAGCAGAAATTCTGACAAAGATAAATGGTTATGGCATTACTCAAAGGATGGAAACTATAGTGTTAAAAGTGGTTATAAATTAGCCCTCACTCTGAAATACTTAGATGGCCCCTCATTCCCTAATCACTCATCAAAATTTTGGAGTGAACTATGGAGGTTAAAAATCCATAAAAAAAATAAAGATCTTTATGTGGAAAGCTCTTAAAGGATATCTTCCTACCAATGCTAACCTAAATAAGAAGGGGATTGATTGTTATATGTTGCGTGCTCAATGTGTTGAAATAATTAGGCAATAAAAGAGATAGAGCACTCAGAACATGCAAGCATACATGATCTTATAGCAAGTAGTAAGTATATTTCATTCGTTTTCCCACAGAGATTTACTTTTAGCTATTCGCGAAGTGTTTTGTTAAGAAAGAAGGGGTGGATTTGATGGGGTAAAATTGGTTTTTAATTATCTAATATTTGCTGAATGTGTAAAGGGTAGTAACATCAACGAGAACAAGTGAAATCTAAGCTCAAATGAAACGAAACGAAATTAATAAATGAAGGCAAAGACAGCTAAACAGAATTTTAACTTAAGCAGAATTGCGGAGACAGCAATTCTACCGCAATTAACTAACAGCGAAAGTGTGTAAATGGGTGAATTAAGGGCTGCTAATGACTATCCTATAGGCATTTTTATACGATTCTCAAGCACTGGATCTATTCTCTATGCATCAAACTATCTCAATCTCATGTATCGTCCGATTCCATGCATTAGATTCTTTAGTTTACTCAACTCAAAGTAAGGTCTTAAGCATCTTGTTAAGGCAGAAAGATATGGTTTGTACTAGGGAAACGCCTATTCCTAGGCCGTTTCCTGGTTACCTTGAAAGGCTAGCATGATAATATGACTCTGAACTCTTACTCCTTCCAGAGGTTAGGAGTTCTTTGGACAAAATGGATGGCCAATCGAAATTGCCCGTGGAATGAAGCTTACATACAATCAATGCTTCGAGAGCTATCCTACATGCTTGATTCACGTTTTTTAGCCTATAGCGTTGTCATTAGCATGCCCCTAAGTGACTTAGTTACTCATGGATATAAGGAGAACAGAACTAAAGGATAAAATAGACATGCTTAGAAGGGAAATGTGCTTAAAACAGCAAGGGAAAGCAGTAGAATGCAAAGGCGAGAGACTGTGAAATACTGAACTTTGTGTTTGATTAATTGATTGTTTGAATGAACATAAGAGATACTTAAAGTAAAGAACAGCAAGACAGAACACAACGAAATGAACTAAATTAGCCACAAGAACAGAAACAATACAAGACAGAGTTGTAAAATAGAAATGAAGAACAGAAAGCAGTAAAACAGCTCGAATGTCTCGTTGCAGCCGCTTCGAATGAAGGATGAGAAAGGTCAGCCTTGCTTGGATGAATCCAATCGGGAGAGAAGAAGAATCTCCTCTCCTTCCTATCAGATTATCGATTCCAACAGCTGAGCTTCGCAAACCAGCAGACGGCAAAGGAAAACAGGAGAAAAGATGGACTGCGAGAAGACTTCTACGCTTCCGGATGATGCTTGAACCCTCGACTTTGACCCCTATTTATAGTAATCTGCAGGTGCATTTGGGCCAAGGAGAACCATCAATCTTCAACGTCGTACTTCAGAATGGATGGAGGAGAAAGAACGAATCCCTGAAATAACGGAAATTAACAGAAAAAGATCAGTCAACTTACGGTTTTCACTTGAAACATTGTGGGAACCGCAATGTTTCCGCAATGCTTTCGCAATGCTTGTTTTTCATTCCTTTCCTTCGGTTTTCAACCCTTTTCTTTCCTATTGTACACAAGTCCTAATTTAGCTACCTTCTTCTAATTCTCATATTTAAGCATAGGTTTAGGCTAAATGCTATCAAAAACACCTAAGAGTGAACATCTTTCTAAGCTAATTAAGTCCTAAAAAGGTCACTTTTGGAGACGTAACACACCCCCAAACTTAAGGTTTTGCTTGTCCTCAAGCAATCTCAGGACTTTCCTAGGCTGATGTTTCTTCTTCTTTAACCACTTACTAACTCCCCTATATCCCTATCTATAGCTATGCTGTCCTGTGACACACTTCTCAGCTTAGAACTACCCTCTTATCTAGCTTCTTCTGACTTCGCCTGCCCAATACCTCTGCTGTTGTTTCCTTACTTACTACAACTGATCAACTTACTTTTGTCATATCATGCCATTATCCCTAAGGTTTCAAATTCTACCTAGCTTTACCCCAGACTCAGTACATGCTTCTAGCTTTATTTTTAATGTGTCTAGGATTCCTTAGAGTCATGCCAGTCTTAGTATTAACGGTGACAGTAGTACTTTTAGAGAACAACCTAAACCCTGGCATCACTACATTGGATATACACTCATCTCCCTAAACAACCCTACAAGTTACAACTTTGTGCTTAGCTAATTGAGGATCAGAGTTCTTTTTAAATAGGACATCTAAGCCACAAAGTTATAACTCCTAGGTATACATTCTTCTTCCCTATTCTTTTTCTTACTTAGGTGGGGCCTCTCCTTTGGTTGCCTTTTGATGCAATGCCACTTGTGGGTCACACACTTGGTACTGATTACTTAGAAACCTAAGAGAGACCCCCCTCTTTATTCTATTTTTCATTTTTTTTTTTCAGTTCATCATTTTTTGTAAAGGAGAAGAAGAATGCTTATGTTTCTAAGGGAGAGAGGAATGTTCCTAGGCCTAGGGTGGCCTCCCCCAAACTTCAACTACTCATTGTCCCCAATGAGTGTCTGAGGTGGCACACCCCCAAACTTGTCCTAGAAGCATCTAGTCTAAGGTAAAACAAAGAGAATCTAAAAGCCCTAGGCATAGACAGAACATTTTAAAAGAAAATATCACAGCAGCAGAAGACTGAAAAGAACAGGCAGGCAATGACCTACAGCTATGCATGCTGAGCTATTTAGAGGTTAATTTAAACTATCAAAGGGTGTCCTATGACACTCATCCAGCATGCATTTAGATAAGCTATATAAGGTAGTCATGTTAGCAGCAAAAGAAAGAATTTAAACAGATCACAGCCTAGCTAAACAGACAGTCCAAAACATGCTTTCAGTAATAAAAATTGCGGGTACCGCAATTATTTCGCAATCAAGTTAGGGCAGATATAACAGTGATTAAGGCCCCTAAGCATGCTCTTTCCAGTCATTCAAGCTCTTCTAAAAATAAAACAAAACTAACCTACCTAGTCACCTATCATCAGACTATACTAAGCAAAATTAAAAACATGAAACTAAGCATCTAAAACAGATCAAAAGTGTACTAAAAACAGCATAATTCACATGGTCTATCAGAAAGCAGAAAATTGTTTTTTTTTCTAAGGGAACAGCAATACTCCCTTTAGTGCAATTCAAACCAGCACTCAGATGTCTTCATCCTCATCAGGTTGTCGTGGTCGTGGAGGCACCCATGGAGTCAGGAGATTTGTGGGGAAGTCAGGGAAGATGCACCCAAGTTGGTCTGCAACTTCCTTGTCCCGTGCCTGCGCATAAGTGGCCCATTGAGCCATCCTC
This sequence comes from Herpetospermum pedunculosum, assembly GCA_028017165.1. Taxonomy (NCBI): domain Eukaryota; kingdom Viridiplantae; phylum Streptophyta; class Magnoliopsida; order Cucurbitales; family Cucurbitaceae; genus Herpetospermum; species Herpetospermum pedunculosum. Next base: position 48,773,332 of record CM051529.1, read on the forward strand.
CTTTGCATATCCATCAGGCACGCCATGGATAGTGACTGATCAGCAGCCAACCTATCCAGTTCGAACTCCATATTCCCCTTCCTCTTCAGCCTCAAGCCAGCAGGCAGCTCCAAGTGGCCCGTGTAAGCCATCTGCTGCTCCATCCGCTCAATGGGAACTCCTGCAAGCAGACATAGTTTGGTTATGGTGTTAGGGAAAAACAGTGGTCCCTTACCTTTCTTGGCGCACTCAGCAATGGCGGCTGACATGATTTCCCCCACGTTGACCGTGAGACCTCGCATAATGGCATAGACCAGCAGCGATCTGCTCTGGTTGATGGTCGTCTCATGGGTCACAGGGGACAGCTTCCTCCTTACAAAGGCAAACCATACAGCTGCCTTTGCTGTAAGGTTAGCACTCATGAGGGTGTGCCTCCCATTGCGTGATACAGTCCACGCTGCTTCAGGCTGGCCAATGGTTCGAATGGCCTCCTCCAGCACTGCCTCAGTAGGCTCATCAACGATCCTCGCATAGTCAGTGTGTCTTTGGCCCTTGAGGCCATAGGCTTCGTTGATGGCTTTTGCTGAGTAGTCCACTTCTACTCCCCTAACCACAGAAAGCCCCTCCTCAGAGTTTCGCAGGTTGGCGTAGAAGTCGTATACCATACTCGTGTAAGCTGGATTGGGTGGCCTGCACAACTCCTCCCAGCTATGATTTATGATTCCTGCGCGCAAGAACTGCGGCAGGTCAGCAGGTCTGTCGAGGAAGCCCTTCTCGTGCAGCAACTCCCTCTTCCTCAGCTCAACGCCTCTGGACTCAGCGTCAGAGGACACGTACCTCACGGACTGAGGCTCATCTTCAGGGTAAAGCTTGGCCTTCCCTTTGTCTGCTGGCTTGGATGACTCTGCAGCCTCAACCTTGAGTCTTTTGAGCGATGGCTCAGTGCTCTCCTTGTCTGATGAAGGCGCCCTCTTGGCCTTCTTCTTTTTCAGCTTCCTGGATCGCTTGGCCTTGAGAATCTTGGCCTTCTTCTTCTTCTTGAGCTTTGCCTCGATGGTGATCTGCTGAAGGCACGCCCCCAGCGTCTCCTCCATTGAGTCATTCTTCTGTTCAAGACTCTCCGGGCTAGCTTCCCTCACAGGAGAGAAAACCTCCTCGTCCTCACCTTCCCCACTGCCCTGCGTTGATTCTTGGTACTCCCCATATGGGAATTCAGGGTCAGGCCGTGGGGAAGTGTGCGACGGCGTGGTGCTTTGCTCTGCTGTAGGTGTCTGTGCAGAACTCTGTGGTGAAGACGGCTGCTCAGGGCTCTGCGCTGGTGGCGATGAAGAGAGCTCAGGGCTTCGCACTGGCGAGGGGCTGCGCTTGGCTGCCTCATGGGATGGCTGGCTTTGTTCTTGACTCTCCACAGAGGGAGTCTTGTTCTTGATTTCTTCATCGGCCACAGCCATACTCCATCGACGCTTCTTGGGTGTGCCTGCTGGCTCAGAGGGTCCAGCAGGGATCTCAGTGACAACCTTCCACTTCTTCTTGCGAATCGGAAGCTTGGGAAGGCGTTCAGTTCGCGCAGCGTCAGCCTCAGCCAAAGCAAGCAGTGCGTCTCTTGCAGCTGTTTCAGCGTCGTCAGCCCTCTTCTTGGCTGCAGATCTTTCAGCCCTCGTGAACACCATTGTTGAATCGTGGAGGTTTGGAGAGAAGAATCAAAGATGAAGAGAATCGCAGCTTTCTTGGAATTCAGAGAGTGAGAGAATCGTACAGATCAAGCGCCTTCTAACGGATATAAAGGAAACGGCTAAATCCCAACGGCTATATTTTTGCGGATCCTGCAAATCCAGCGCAATTTTAGGGATTTTTTTTCATCTAAATGTCAATCTTTGCTCGTTCGTATCTTTTATTTGGCTCAATCTTTTTCTTGATTTTTAAAGCTGGAATTACTCTCCTTGATTCCCTCTTTCGATTCCCTACAAAAAGAAATAAAAGCAACATCAAATTCGCAATTAGAATCATACAAACTTATACACAAATGATAACCGGAAAATCGCAAAAAATAAACTAAGGCATGAGCCTTATGTCGACGAGCACAGCAATCACTCGTCCTCTCTCGTTCTCGTTGTCATGCTTCAGTCAAGAGGAAGGCCGAGAGAGTCTTCACATCTCCTTCCTCATAGTAGTGCTTCAACCTTGCACCATTAACCATAAACGGTTGGCCTTGCTGCAAGTTCTTTATCTCTATGGCACCATGAACAAACACATTAGTAATCACAAATGGACCTGACCATCTAGACTTAAGTTTCCCTGGAAATAGTTTCAACCGTGAGTTAAACAACAAGACAAGTTGACCCTTCTTAAAGTCCTTAACTCTAAGTCTACTATCGTGCCAAATCTTGGTCTTTTCCTTATACATTTTAGCATTTTCATAGGCCATATGTCTAAGCTCATCAAGCTCATGTAATTGCAAAGACCGCAATGTTCCCGCATCATTTACGCAAAAATTCAATTCCTTCATGGCCCAAAATGCTTTGATTTCTAACTCAAGTGGTAAGTGACAAGCCTTGCCATATACCAGCCTATAAGGAGACATACCTAGGGGTGTCTTATATGTTGTCCTATACGCCCAAAGTGCATCCTCAAGCTTAAAGGACCAGTCTTTCCTATTAGGTTGGACCACTTTTTCTAGGATGTTCTTAATTTCCCTATTTGAAATTTCAGCCTGTCCATTCGAGTGTGGATGATAGGGAGTGGCTACTCTATGTCTAATGTTATACTTAGCCAACACTTTCTCCATAGCCTTATTAATGAAATGTGTCCCTTCATCACTAATGATAGCACGAGGTGTCCCAAACCGAGTAAAAATGTGCCTATGCAAGAATTTTATGACTGTTTTGGCATCATTATTGGGACATGCTTTGGCTTCTACCCACTTGGATACATAGTCTACTGCCACTAATATGTAAAGGTTACCTGATGATGGAGGGAATGGCCCCATGAAGTCAATGCCCCACACATCAAAGAGCTCCAACTCTAAGATGTAGGTGAGGGGCATCTCATCCTTTCGACTGAGGTTACCTGTTCTTTGGCATTCATCACAGCTGTGGGCATAGTTGTGGGCATCCTTGAAGATCGTTGGCCAATAGTAGCCACTCTGAAATACCTTTGCAGCTGTTCTTTGGCCACCAAAGTGTCCACCATAAGGAGCTGTGTGACAGTGCTGCAGTACAGACTTCGCCTCAGCAGCTGAAACACACTTCCTTAGCAAGCCGTCAGCACATGTTTTGTAAAGCGTGGGGTCATCCCATATGAATTTCCTTGCTTCATGAAGGAACCTCTTCTTCTCCTGTCCTCCCTTGAAAACTGGTAATACCTGTGATGCAAGGAAGTTAGCAATGTCAGCAAACCAAGGTTCCTCATCGTTATCACGATGAGTCAAAACAAAGACATGTTCATCAATAAAAGCATCAGAAATTGCGGGTTCCGCAATTTTTCCGCAATTGTGCTGCAATCGAGAAAGATGATCCGCAACCACATTTTCACATCCTTTCTTGTCTCGAATGTCCAAATCAAATTCCTGCAGCAATAACACCCACCTAATCAACCTAGGCTTAGCATCAGCCTTCCTCATAAGATATTTCAAGGCAGAATGGTCAGTGTACACAATTGTCCTAGTGCCTACAATATAGTTTCTGAATTTCTCACAAGCGAACACTACAGCAAGCATCTCTTTCTCAGTAGTTGTATAATTACATTGAGCCTCATTCAAGGTTTTACTAGCATAATAGACAGGGTGTGTTAGCTTGTCAATCTTCTGTCCTAACATAACCCCTACAGCATAGTCACTAGCATCACATAACATCTCAAATGGGAGATCCCAATCTGGCCCTATAATAACAGGTGCGGTGACTAGTGCTTTCTTAAGGGTTGTCCAAGCTACTACACATTCCTTAGAGAAGATGAATGGCCTATTTAGTTCTAGAAGCTCACACAGAGGCTTGGCTATCTTAGAAAAGTCCTTAATGAACCTTCTGTAGAAACCAGCATGCCCTAAGAAACTCCTAATGGCCTTGACATTCTGAGGCTCTACCAACTTCTCTATGATTTCTATCTTTGCCCTGTCAACTTCTACACCTGCCTTTGACACTCTATGACCTAAGACAATCCCCTCATCTACCATGAAGTGACACTTTTCCCAATTAAGGACTAAGTTAGTCTCTTCACATCTAGCCAGGACTTGTCCTAAATTCTCTAGACAGTTGGTAAAGGAATCCCCAAAGACTGAGAAATCATCCATGAATATCTCTATCATGGACTCATCCAAGTCAGAAAAGATTGCCAACATGCACCTTTGGAATGTTGCCGGTGCATTGCATAAGCCAAAAGGCATTCTGCGAAAGGCAAATGTTCCAAAGGGGCAAGTAAAGGTAGTCTTTTCTTGGTCTTTGGGGTCTATAGTGATCTGGTTATACCCTGAATAACCGTCTAGAAAACAGTAATATGCTCTACCAGCTATTCTGTCTAACATTTGGTCAATGAATGGTAGAGGGAAGTGGTCTTTTTTAGTTTCTTTATTTAGCTTCCTATAATCCATACATACTCTCCATCCTGTGACAGTCCTAGTTGGAATCAGTTCGTTGTTCTCATTGACTACCACAGTCATCCCCCCCTTCTTAGGTACACATTGTATAGGGCTCACCCACTGACTACTAGCTATGGGGAAGATCACACCAGCATCTAACCATTTTATTATTTCTTTCTTAACTACCTCTTTCATAGAGGGATTTAGCCTACGTTGATGATCTACTCTAGGTGTGTGCTCTTCCTCTAGTATAATCTTATGCATGCAATAAGAAGGGCTAATGCCTCTAATATCAGCAATAGTCCATGCAATAGCCTTCCTATGTTGCTTAAGTAGTAAAATTAAATCAACCTCATGCTGTTCACTTAGCTTAGAAGAAATAATTACAGGCAGTGTATCATTATTCCCTAAATATGCATACTTGAGGTGTGTGGGCAGTGGTTTTAGTTCTAGAGTGGGTGGATGCTCAATGGATGGCTTTAAAGGATTTAAGGATCTATCAGTTAATTCTATATTCATACATACATGCTGAGGGTTATTTACAGATATGTCCATTATCTCAGCTATGTTTAAGTCTGTTAATTCTAAACCTACATATTCATTAGCATGCTTGGTTAGTAACACATGCTCCAATTGTTCTTCCATTAAGGAGTCTACTACGTCCATGCTAGCACAGGATTCAAGGTCAGAGGGGTACCTTAAAGCTTTATACACACTAAATTTCACCTCTTCATCATGAACCCTCATAGTGAGCTCACCTTTTTGGACGTCTATCAGTGCCCTACCTGTGGCTAGGAATGGTCTGCCTAACAGGATGGGGACCTCCTTGTCTGCTTCATAATCCAGGATAATGAAATCTGCAAGGAAAATAAACTTGTCAACCTTTACTAAAATATCCTCAATCTTACCTTCTGGGTATGCAATGGATCTGTCTGCTAATTGTAAAGTGACAGTGGTTGGACGTGCTTCTCCTATTCCCAACTGGCGGAATAGTGATAGGGGCATGAGGTTTATGCTGGCGCCCAGGTCACAAAGCGCTCTGCCCACGTGCTTGCCTCCAAGTTCTACAGGTAAGGTGAAGGAACCAGGATCCTTCTCCTTCTTGGGCAGCATGTTTTGGAGTATGGCACTGCACTCCTCGGTGAGGTTTACTGTTTCAAACTCACCAATTATTTTTTTGTTAGTAATAATATCTTTCAAAAACTTCACATAGGAAGGCATAGACTGTAAAACTTCTACAAAAGGAATGTTGACATGCACTTGCTTAAGAATTTCTAAGAATTTATTAAAATGCACTTCCTGTTCCTGCTTCTTCTTAAGCCTTCGAGGATATGGAGGTGGTGGCACATATGCAGGCACGTCAGGGCGCCTTAGGATAGGTGGAGGCCTTGGAATTTCTTCTATCTCCTCAATAATTGGCTCTAGCCTGGCTCCTGATGTGCTAGTTGGTGGTGGACCTTGGTTTGGCAGAGACTCCAGTGGAGCACTAGACTCAGTGTTCTCTACTCTCTTTGGTGTGTCCTTTGTGTTGCTCACCAAGGGTCTACCACTTCTAAGTTCAATTGCTTGAACTTGTTCTTTACCATCTCTCCTTGGCACCTCGGTGTCAGCAGGGAGTCTACCTTGGGGCCTACTCTTGAGTTCATTGGCTAATTGGCCTATTTGGTTCTCTAGGCTCCTAAGAGTGGCTTGCTGACTTTGTAAAGTAGCATCATTTTTGGCTATGTATTCCTTGAGTAAGTTTTCTACAGATGATCCTACAGGTTGACTGTAAGGTTTTTGATACATTGATTGGTTATGTTGGGGAGTGAAACCAGGTGTTCCACTCGGTCTAGGTTGGTTAAGATTTTGGTTAGCATTCTGTTGGCCACCCCATGACAGGTTTGGGTGGTTCCTCCAACCAGGGTTGTAAGTATTGGAATAGGGGTTGTTCCTAGGCTGCTGCTGACTTCCAATGTAGCAGACTGAGGCTGGATTCCTGATAACTCCATTTTGGAGCTATTAAATACGTCCTAATTATAGCTAAAGACCGCTTCCAATTGATTAAATGTATCTCTTTTGTAGGAGAAAAGCGGCAAAGAGCTCGTGCGTCCATTGGGCATGTTCGAGCGCTTAAAGCAGAGTTTTAGCGCCCCGGGATTGCATCGGGAAGAGGGGAATTTGTTCCGTGAAGAAACGGGCCAAAACAGCCTTGGAGAGGCAAAGCATCAGCCCCAAACCCGAGAGCCAGCGTCGAGCTATAGCGTCGAGACGCTGGCTCGACGCTGGAAAAACCCGAGAGCAAGCGTCGAGTGATAGCGTCGAGACGCTAGCTCGACGCTGCCCTGGCGTCGAGACCCTGCTTGGCGTCGAGACGCTCCGGAGGAGGCGCGCGCAGGAAATTCATCGGGGCAGCGTCGCGACGCTGGCCTTGCGTCGCGACGCCAGCGCGCGCGCGCGCGGATCACTTAGGGCACAGCGTCGAGACGCTGGCCTAGCGTCTCGACGCTACGACGAAGGCAGTAGCTTAAGGACGATTTTTCTGCACATTTTTCATCATCTTCTCCAAGCTTTTTCTCCTTCATCTCTCAGCCGATTTGGACGATTCTTCTTCCCTTCTTCCCCATTTTCTCTCTACTTTCCGTGGAGCTCCGCCATTGTTGGCATGCGAGTGAGCTCCACTCCCATTTGTAATAGGTAGATGAACTCTTCCATGGTCGTTGGTGGAGCGGGATTGACGATCCGCGCCATGAGCGGCTAAGGTAAGGGTGACGGTTTGGGATTTTGTTTAGGGGAATTTTGTTAGACCTTTATAGCTTTGATAATCTGAATTTAGATTGCATATTGGTTCTGTTTACGTGCATTTGTTTACCTTGCTTAATCCAACGCGCATGTTAAATTATGTTGATTGACACTCGGATAGTTTTGCATGTTGTGTATGTTAAAGAGTAGCGATGCCGTGCCTCTCACTGCTCGACTAAGTAACACAGGTAAATAGAACTAAATCGAAGTATCGGGTCGGGTAGGATAATTGTTGGTTGCATACGGCGTTTGCGGGCAACCTGCTAGCAATTAGAATTCACGCCCGAATGTTCGTCGCGGTTAGCTAGTAACTGTCTAAATTCATCTTAGGACTGATCATCTTAATGTGAGATTAGATAACGTGTAATTAGGACTGTGTGGCCTAATTAAAATCCATGAAGTCGGCTACTTTGGGGCTTCTCTGGTAGTCGTCCGCGTGCATAGTAAACTGAATTCCATGTTATTAGAATTAAATGATAAGTTGTATTTGTCTAACAATTGACCCCGAGACTCCCCAAACCGTACACACGTTTTCTACATATTATTTCTTTCTTCCGTTAGCTTTCGTATTGATTTCCTATTTGCATGATAAAACCCCCCGTTACCAATTAATCGATCAAATCCCAATTTCATTAGTAAATTCAACTCTCCTATTCCTTGGATCGACCCTGTTACCACTGGCTGCAAAGCCTTGGCAATAGGCATTATAAATTTATTTTGGCAAGCCTCGACAGCTTGAGTTTATAGCGATAGTTCAAAAATATCGTTACCAAAATTGGCGCCGTTGCCGGGGATTAGGCAATTGTTTGAATTTATGATTGGAGTTTGAATTTGATTTATTGATGGTTGACTGAAAATTTTTTCCGTTTGTATGTTGTATGTTTAGATTTTTGTTTGTGTATGACCCGTTCCTCTGAGGGTAGTTTGCAGTATATTCCTGAGATTGACAGAGAGGAGCGGCGGTTACGTAGGGAAGCCCGGGAGGGGCAAGGAACGTTTGAAAGAGAAGAAGGCAATCCCTTCTTGTTTGACGAGATGGCGCAAGGTGAAGCGCCACGGACGCTGAAGCAACTGGCAGCGCCAGACCTGAACCTGCAGCCCTTGTGCATTAACTACCCCGTGGTAGCAGGTAACTTCGAGCTGAAATCTGGTTTAATTCACCAGTTACCTTCTTTCCATGGAAATGCAGGTGAGGACGCGAACAAGCATTTGATGGAGTTCCATTGCGTCTGCGCGGGGATGAAGCCCGCAGGGGTCACGGAAGAGCAGTTGAACATGAGGGCATTCCCCTTCACGCTCAAGGACAAGGCCAAGGATTGGCTGTATTATTTGCCTTCCGGATCCATCACCACGTGGCAGGACATGAAGCGGGTATTTCTGGAGAAGTACTTTCCCGCATCCCTAGCCACCACTCTGCGGAAGAGAATTTATGGGATCACCCAGGATGTAGGTGAGTCCCTGCATGAGTATTGGGAACGCTTTGGGCGCCTGTGCGCGAGTTTCCCACACCACCAGATCGCCGATCAGCTGCTCATACAGTATTTTTATGAGGGGATGACGCCCCACGACAGGCAGATGATCGATGCAGCGAGTGGAGGGGCACTGATTGACAAGACCCCAGTTGAGGCCAAGCAGCTCATTGCAAATATGGCCACCAATTCGCAGCAGTTTGGGATCAGGGGGCAAGGACAAGTGCACAGCGTGGCTCAGAGCCGTGAGATGTCTGAAATGAGGGCCCAGGTGGCCGAGATAGGTAGTATGTTGAAGAAAATTGTTGGAGGACAACGCGAAGAGGCGGAGGTCAATGCAATCGGGGGGTATGCTTCCAACCCGAGGAAGTATGATCCATATGCTAACACTTACAACCCCGGTTGGCGTGACCATCCTAACTTCAGCTATGGGAACAGGGAAGGACAAACTCGCTTCCAAGGCCAGTCCCAGGATAGGCCTAACTCTTCCACCCAAGCTCAAGCCTCGAGCTCCTCCAGCTCACTTGAAGATATGGTCAGGACCATCGTGACTAGCACCAGCCAGTTCCAGAAAGAGGCTCGCGAGGAGCTTAATTCTCATAAGGCAGAGCTGCAGAATTTGAACAAGCAGCTGACACAAATGGCGGTGTCTATTAGTAAGATCGAGAGCAAGAGCTCGGGGAAGCTTCCTTCCCAAACTACAGTTAACTCATGTGAAAATGTGAGTGCCATTCAGCTGCGCAGTGGGAAGTCACTTTCCACCAGAGCTGCGAAGGAAGCCACGGACAGCCTGAACGAGTCCGCCCCGATTGCTCTTGAGACTCAGAATGAGAAAAGAAATGAGAAGGTCAGTGTACCTGTGGATGTTGCCAAAGCACCATTCCCGAGTAGGCTTGCGAAGCCTACTTTGGAATCCGATGACGAGGAGGTCCTTCGAACCTTCCAGAAGGTGATGGTGAATATCCCGCTCCTAGAGGCAGTCAGTCAAGTGCCCAAATATGCAAAATTCTTAAGGAGCTGGTGCACTACGAAGAGGAAGTCCAGAGGGACTGAGAAAAAGAAAGAGAACGTCTCTGCCATACTCCCAGGTACGTTGCCTGCAAAGTGCAACGATCCAGGTACCTTTACTATCCCTTGCACTATAGGTAGTAAGGTTGTTCATAATGCCATGTTAGACCTAGGAGCCTCTGTTAATGTTATGTCTTATGCATTATATCGTGAACTGAATTTGAATGAAATGCATGAATGTAATGTTTCTGTTCAGTTGGCTAATGGGTCGAGCATCTGTCCTAGGGGGAAGGTAGAGGATGTTTTAGTTAGAGTCGGGAATATGACGTTTCCCGCCGATTTCCTTGTTTTAGATATGAAAGAAAATTCATTGCATGCTTCGTCCTCTATGCTGTTAGGACGCCCTTTTCTTAAGACCGCTAGGGTAAAAATCGATGTGTATAAGGGCGTCGTTTCGTTAGAGTTTGATGATACTTTACATGAGTTTTCTTTATTTGATGGGAAATCTGTTGCGAATGTTTCTGTTGTTTGTGAGCATGATGAGAATGGGAGTCTACCCTCGCGCTTGAGGGATGGTTCCCATGTCTCGGTTAAAATTTCTGATTTAAATTTGATGGATGATACTGCTGGATTTTGCACTAACATGTCTAATATTCACGTGCCCGAGGCACGAAGAGTGCAAAATGTTTTTCAGGTGGATGGAAAAGGTGTGGCCATGGACAAGTATGGATCGTCCCCCGCACCTACAGACTATGGATGAGTCTGTTGAGAGAATACAGTCGAGCAACCGACTTTAAAAATTCTGCGCTTCTCGGAGGCACCCGAGTGTTGAACTGTTTTTATGCTTTAGTTTAGTTTTATTGCTTTTTAGTATTAATTTAGCTTGCTGTTTTTTTTTCAGGGAATCGAGGATGAGAAGACAATTTTGGGCTCTAATGCGTTCGTGCGCCGCTTCCTCGCCCTCGCCAGCTTCACCAAGAGTCAGGGAAGTGTATTTCTTCTTCCCTTTTACTTTGATGTATCTGACTGATTGGCATTGAGGACAATGCCAAATTTAGAAGTTGGGGGTGGAGTAGTCCGATGGATGTGCATGTGTAGTTTGTTGAGAAGTGCTATAAAGATATTGAAGTGCTTGGGACTCTGTTTACTGTTTTCTGACTGTGATAGCCTAGGAAATGCATGTTGGAATTCTGAGCATGTTCATAATCGAGTTTTTGCATGAGTTTTGTGTTTATTAGGTTCATGTCAAAAATTTTAAAATTTTTTTCTGTTGCTCCCTTGCACTCATCGCGCACTTAGCAACTTCTCCCTAGATTCCGTAAGCTTGGTTTATCGCATGTTTAGCTAATTCTCGTTGTCACCCCGAAAGGCACCCTTAGGTAGCTTGTTGCATGAGAGGTAGTAGCTAATTAATTGAGGAAGCATGTGCTTAGCCTAATATAAAAAAAAATAGAAAAGCATGTTTTGTAGAAAAGTTCCTCTCGAGGCGCTCCTCCTTCTTATTTGCGCTTAAAAGAAGTGAGCGTTAGTCCTTAAAAACGTGAAGTTTCATGCATGAATTTGACGTGTTAGGCAACTCGAGTAGGAAAAAAAAAGAAATGAAAAGTTGGTTCGAAGAACCCAAATAAAAGAATACAAAGTACTTTTGAGTAAGAAAGAAAAAGAATGAGAAAATAATTAGGTCTCTTAATTTGTTTCTCTCTCTCGTGTAAGTCAAGTGTAGCTGTTCTTAAACGCTAGAAGTAGGGGGAAAACGGGATGTGCGTTGCATGTTGGTTTTCCGGGTTTACGTGAGTTTAGGAGTGGTTGTCTAGCACACACACACGTTAGGGGGCAAGAGTTAATTTTTGATGTGTCCTAGTTAATGCTTGAACAAATGCTTCCATGATTATGCTCGTGTTTAAATTTCAATATGCATGGAGGTTTGAGTTAGAATATATGTAAACGCGTCCTTAGAGTCAATGTCTTTGTAGTGCTTGCTCGAGGACTAGCAATGTTTAAGTTGGGGGTGTTTGATAACTCCATTTTGGAGCTATTAAATACGTCCTAATTATAGCTAAAGACCGCTTCCAATTGATTAAATGTATCTCTTTTGTAGGAGAAAAGCGGCAAAGAGCTCGTGCGTCCATTGGGCATGTTCGAGCGCTTAAAGCAGAGTTTTAGCGCCCCGGGATTGCATCGGGAAGAGGGGAATTTGTTCCGTGAAGAAACGGGCCAAAACAGCCTTGGAGAGGCAAAGCATCAGCCCCAAACCCGAGAGCCAGCGTCGAGCTATAGCGTCGAGACGCTGGCTCGACGCTGGAAAAACCCGAGAGCAAGCGTCGAGTGATAGCGTCGAGACGCTAGCTCGACGCTGCCCTGGCGTCGAGACCCTGCTTGGCGTCGAGACGCTCCGGAGGAGGCGCGCGCAGGAAATTCATCGGGGCAGCGTCGCGACGCTGGCCTTGCGTCGCGACGCCAGCGCGCGCGCGCGCGGATCACTTAGGGCACAGCGTCGAGACGCTGGCCTAGCGTCTCGACGCTACGACGAAGGCAGTAGCTTAAGGACGATTTTTCTGCACATTTTTCATCATCTTCTCCAAGCTTTTTCTCCTTCATCTCTCAGCCGATTTGGACGATTCTTCTTCCCTTCTTCCCCATTTTCTCTCTACTTTCCGTGGAGCTCCGCCATTGTTGGCATGCGAGTGAGCTCCACTCCCATTTGTAATAGGTAGATGAACTCTTCCATGGTCGTTGGTGGAGCGGGATTGACGATCCGCGCCATGAGCGGCTAAGGTAAGGGTGACGGTTTGGGATTTTGTTTAGGGGAATTTTGTTAGACCTTTATAGCTTTGATAATCTGAATTTAGATTGCATATTGGTTCTGTTTACGTGCATTTGTTTACCTTGCTTAATCCAACGCGCATGTTAAATTATGTTGATTGACACTCGGATAGTTTTGCATGTTGTGTATGTTAAAGAGTAGCGATGCCGTGCCTCTCACTGCTCGACTAAGTAACACAGGTAAATAGAACTAAATCGAAGTATCGGGTCGGGTAGGATAATTGTTGGTTGCATACGGCGTTTGCGGGCAACCTGCTAGCAATTAGAATTCACGCCCGAATGTTCGTCGCGGTTAGCTAGTAACTGTCTAAATTCATCTTAGGACTGATCATCTTAATGTGAGATTAGATAACGTGTAATTAGGACTGTGTGGCCTAATTAAAATCCATGAAGTCGGCTACTTTGGGGCTTCTCTGGTAGTCGTCCGCGTGCATAGTAAACTGAATTCCATGTTATTAGAATTAAATGATAAGTTGTATTTGTCTAACAATTGACCCCGAGACTCCCCAAACCGTACACACGTTTTCTACATATTATTTCTTTCTTCCGTTAGCTTTCGTATTGATTTCCTATTTGCATGATAAAACCCCCCGTTACCAATTAATCGATCAAATCCCAATTTCATTAGTAAATTCAACTCTCCTATTCCTTGGATCGACCCTGTTACCACTGGCTGCAAAGCCTTGGCAATAGGCATTATAAATTTATTTTGGCAAGCCTCGACAGCTTGAGTTTATAGCGATAGTTCAAAAATATCGTTACCAATTCCCAGGGCAGTACTCATACAGGTGCCCTTCCCCACAGAATCCACATACAAGTGTCTCACCTTGACTTGGTTGGGTGCCCATTGACATGGCGGTAGCGGTGTTGACACTTGTTTGGAGATTGGCTTGAGCCATTTGCTTAACTAGGTTGGTCAGGGCATTTATTTGGCTGCTCATCGCACTTAGAGCATCCTTGTCTTGAGCTCTAGTTGGCTCAACTGGATCATCTGACCACCTACAGTGAGATGCTGAGATCTTCTCCAAGATCTCATAGGCCTCGTTGTAACTCTTGGACAACATAGAACCACCAGCAGATGAATTTAAGACTTGCCTAGTGCTGGGGTTGCATCCTTTGAAAAAGACCTCTATTTGGATACACCATGGGATGCCATGATGTGGACATTTGAGAAGAAGGTCCTTGAACCTTGTCCAAGCTTCGTGAAGAGATTCATTATCAGCTTGTTTGAACTTAACTATATCATCACGAAAGGTAGAATTCCTATCAGGTGGGAAGTATTTGACTAGGAATTTCTCTGCTAAGTCTGTCCAGTTGCGGACAGATCCAGAAGGTAATGAGTTCAACCATGTTTTGGCTTTGTCCCTCAAAGAGTAAGGGAACAAGTATAGCCTCAAAGCTTCTTGGGACACTCCAGGGATGATGAAGGTATCACTAACTCCTAAGAAGTTCCTAAGATGGTTGTGGGGGTCCTCATTTTCCACTCCAAAGAATTGTCCCACAGTGGACAACATTTGGAACATCACTGGCTTTAACTCGAATGAGTTGGCAGTGATTTCAGGACGGATTATGCTGGGGTTCAGCTCCCCAGGCATAGGTACTAAATATGAAAGAATGGCACTATTCTTGTCATTCGCTATTTCGATGGGGTTGCGAATGACAGGTACCTGATTTGGAACTATCTCGTCCATTTCTTCGATTTCAGGTATGATTTGAGGTATAGGAGGTTGTTTAAAGAGTCGTTTCTTTGCTTTGTTTCTAGCTCTAAGTAGTCTCTCAGGCTCAGGATTGAACTCTAGATCTCTACTTGAAGGCACACTCATAAACTACCCCAATAGTACCTGCAAAAGAAATGAAACAGATCAGCTTCAATAGGCAATAAACTTGGTGTTTCAAACTTAACAAACTTCGTTTTCACTTAAATAAATCCCCGGCAGCGGCGCCAAAAACTTGTTGCGTGCTCAATGTGTTGAAATAATTAGGCAATAAAAGAGATAGAGCACTCAGAACATGCAAGCATACATGATCTTATAGCAAGTAGTAAGTATATTTCATTCGTTTTCCCACAGAGATTTACTTTTAGCTATTCGCGAAGTGTTTTGTTAAGAAAGAAGGGGTGGATTTGATGGGGTAAAATTGGTTTTTAATTATCTAATATTTGCTGAATGTGTAAAGGGTAGTAACATCAACGAGAACAAGTGAAATCTAAGCTCAAATGAAACGAAACGAAATTAATAAATGAAGGCAAAGACAGCTAAACAGAATTTTAACTTAAGCAGAATTGCGGAGACAGCAATTCTACCGCAATTAACTAACAGCGAAAGTGTGTAAATGGGTGAATTAAGGGCTGCTAATGACTATCCTATAGGCATTTTTATACGATTCTCAAGCACTGGATCTATTCTCTATGCATCAAACTATCTCAATCTCATGTATCGTCCGATTCCATGCATTAGATTCTTTAGTTTACTCAACTCAAAGTAAGGTCTTAAGCATCTTGTTAAGGCAGAAAGATATGGTTTGTACTAGGGAAACGCCTATTCCTAGGCCGTTTCCTGGTTACCTTGAAAGGCTAGCATGATAATATGACTCTGAACTCTTACTCCTTCCAGAGGTTAGGAGTTCTTTGGACAAAATGGATGGCCAATCGAAATTGCCCGTGGAATGAAGCTTACATACAATCAATGCTTCGAGAGCTATCCTACATGCTTGATTCACGTTTTTTAGCCTATAGCGTTGTCATTAGCATGCCCCTAAGTGACTTAGTTACTCATGGATATAAGGAGAACAGAACTAAAGGATAAAATAGACATGCTTAGAAGGGAAATGTGCTTAAAACAGCAAGGGAAAGCAGTAGAATGCAAAGGCGAGAGACTGTGAAATACTGAACTTTGTGTTTGATTAATTGATTGTTTGAATGAACATAAGAGATACTTAAAGTAAAGAACAGCAAGACAGAACACAACGAAATGAACTAAATTAGCCACAAGAACAGAAACAACACAAGACAGAGTTGTAAAATAGAAATGAAGAACAGAAAGCAGTAAAACAGCTCGAATGTCTCGTTGCAGCCGCTTCGAATGAAGGATGAGAAAGGTCAGCCTTGCTTGGATGAATCCAATCGGGAGAGAAGAAGAATCTCCTCTCCTTCCTATCAGATTATCGATTCCAACAGCTGAGCTTCGCAAACCAGCAGACGGCAAAGGAAAACAGGAGAAAAGATGGACTGCGAGAAGACTTCTACGCTTCCGGATGATGCTTGAACCCTCGACTTTGACCCCTATTTATAGTAATCTGCAGGTGCATTTGGGCCAAGGAGAACCATCAATCTTCAACGTCGTACTTCAGAATGGATGGAGGAGAAAGAACGAATCCCTGAAATAACGGAAATTAACAGAAAAAGATCAGTCAACTTACGGTTTTCACTTGAAACATTGCGGGAACCGCAATGTTTCCGCAATGCTTTCGCAATGCTTGTTTTTCATTCCTTTCCTTCGGTTTTCAACCCTTTTCTTTCCTATTGTACACAAGTCCTAATTTAGCTACCTTCTTCTAATTCTCATATTTAAGCATAGGTTTAGGCTAAATGCTATCAAAAACACCTAAGAGTGAACATCTTTCTAAGCTAATTAAGTCCTAAAAATGTCACTTTTGGAGACGTAACATTATACCTCTTGTTCTCTCTGCCCAGCTCCAGTTGAATCAGTCACTCATGCCCTCTTATTTTGCAAAAGGGCTAAGGATATTTGGACTCGTCTCCTTCCTTCTGTCATTGCTAAACATTACGCACATCTACCCTTCTCTGAACACTGGAACTTATGGATCTCTTCTTCCCGCAGACCGGATTTAACATTGATCTGTATCACTTGCTGGGCTCTCTGGAATGACAGGAACATGGTTATTCATGGGAAAAAAGCCCTGGACGTTAATGCAAAAATAACTTGGATTACGGATTACCTCATGGAATCCTCCAAAATCGTTACTGACGCGGAGTCCTCTCCTACTCACCCTCCTCAGTTTGCGGCCCCTCTTAGTTGGTCTCCCCCTCCGAATGGCTTCTTGAAGATGAACGTTGACGCCTCTTGGTCCTCTGTCTCAACTCCAGCGGGTATTGGAATTGTAATTAGAGACTCAAAAGGGAGTATTCATCATGCTTCGGCCTTGAAGGGAAGTTATTTTCAAAAACCCCTTCATGCAGAGCTTGAAGGCCTTCGTTCAGGATTATCGCTTGCTTCTTCCTTGGGTTTGCAACACATAATCATTGAATCAGATTGTACCTCTGCGGTCCAAGCCATCTCATCTGGTTCTTTGTTCATCAATGAAATGAGTTTGTGGATTGAAGACTGTAGGAAATTTCTTACCGAGAACGAAGGATTTTCAATCGCTCCAATTTGTCGCCTCAAGAACCGTCTGGCGGATGCCCTAGCCAAATATTTTTCTTTTTCATCCGTGTTTTGGGAATCTAATTTTCCCTCTTGGCTTTTAGCCATAGCGTGTAAAGACTTTGTTGCCCCTGTGGCTTCTACTTAATAAAGCACCCGTAGTTTCCCTTCAAAAAAAAAAAATATGGCATTGGCCTGAAACATGAATGAGATTCATGTGAAAAAAGTCGGTTTTTTCTAAAAAACCGAGTTTAGTTATATTATTTAATCAATATTTGATATTGAAATAAATAATATTTATTAATTAAAAAGTTTAATTAATAATTATATATATATTTTATTTATTAAAATGTTTAATAAATAAAATTATTATTATTATTTTTAATAATAATAATAATTATATATATATGTATACATGTGTCTTGCATGCAGCAAGACACATGTTGAAGTATAAATATATATATATATGTTACGTAAGTGTGTGATGGGCTGATGAGAATAAGGGAATTAAGGGAATTGAAAGAAATTTCAAGAAATTGAATTTTTTCAATTCAACGTCGTGGTACACGTTTTGAAGTTTAAAAAAACAGTAGCCCCTCTGTCCTTCTCTTCTTCCTCTTCCTCTTCTCCTTTTCTCTTGTATAAGGAGTCCCACTACTCCGTTTCTCGGCCTGAGGATAGCGGGACTACCGTGGGTGGTCCACGAAGGTTTCGTGAGAAGGATCGTTGAGCTCGTGAGGAGCTTCTGGCGGTGAAATTTGAAGAAATACGAACGACAAGGGTATGTGTTCTAATTTCTCTTATTCATTGCTTTTGCATGTTTCCATTTGTTTAAATTGATGAAATTAGAGTGTCTATGATCCAAATCGCTTCCGCTGCGTGCCATGAGCGCTCCATCATTCGGAACTAAGCCTTAAGTAGTCGATGTTATGCACCACTCTCCAATATGAAGAATTAAGTTCATTGAGATAGCCAACAAGAGCATTGACATGATGTATCGCCTAGTGACCATGAAGTCGGTTCAATCTATCACCCAACATGTTGTCAAAAAAAAAAAAAAAAATCATTGAGATAAGATTCTCCACTAAATTTCTCTGTTCAATGTGGTATTTTTAATTATTTTTTTAAAAATATTAAATAGTTAGATAATAATGGATCAATTAAAACTAGAGAAATTTTATTTGAAACTTTTGTATTTATGATGCTACTTAAAATAATTAATTTTTGAATATATTTAATATTTTCTGTCAATAATTTAACCATAAATATATATTAGAATTATTATATTAAATTAAGAGAAATTGTAACCGATGTCAATTTAGAGTAAAATAATTAAAAATATAGCACTTGCAGATATGACAATTTCTATTGATAGTATGGTCTCGCTAATAGTAGTTTTTTTTTTTTTATAGATGATAGTTATATATCAACGATAGAGTCTACCCATATAACCACTGATTGATTTTTTGCCATATTTACAAAATGTTCTAAATTTTTGTTAAATTTGTAATTATTTATTTGTGCAACCAATCCTTAAATTAATAATCCAAGACATAAATATATATTATAATTATTATATTAAATCAATGATCAAAGACACAGATCGAAGTAGTGAATATATTCTTGTTTTGATTCCAAAAATGCATTCTTCCATTGAAACTCCATTATTAAATGGAGATTTTCCAACTCCAATTGGATTATGTGAAGTCAACCCAATCCAACTCAACCAGAATTTACGTCCCGTAAAATCTATCGAAAAAGTAAATGAGGAAGTAAAAGAAAAAAAAAAACAAATCATGTTACTTTTCTTTTTAATGAATAATACACATGTAAAATTACAATAAAGTTTCAATATAGGAAAGGCCAACACAAGTTTTTTCATAAAAGCCCAAAGAATTATTCAGTACATCCAATGGATCTTAAAGAACCAATTCAATAATGAAAAAGAATTATATGGGCAGAGCATATTTACATTCAAATAACTATTATACAACATGGTAAAATTGAAATCACTTTGAAAACAATCTATTTTATTTTCTTTTAATTTCTAAAAGAATGAAGCATGGTTAAGCAGTAGTATTAACAAGAGCATTGATATTCTTCCAATTCTTAGAGTAGAAGCTGAAGAAAGATCATGAGACCCAACTGTATATATGGCTCCACTGCTCTCATCCTTCACCTTAATGCTTGAAGAACCTGCAATTGCCCATTCAAACAGATTACAAAAAAATTAATTAGAACAGAAGAACCAAATAGTGTTATCATTAGCCATGTTCCTCTCAATATATGAGGTATCATGTTTGTTGTATGATTTAACGCAACGTTGCACGAGCGAAAAGCCAACCGAATACAGTAAGGGCATGTGGGCAAAAGGATTCAAACTTCTTGTTTGTCCTACGTTCTCTTATTTCATCTATAATTGGCCTATCATTTACGTCACATTGTACAAAATCATTGCTTATTAGTCCAACTCAACATGCCATGCCACGTCACTACGTAACGAAATCTTCTTTGAAGTCTAAAGACAAAAAATTCAATATTGAAATACTATTTTGAATTTTTCGAAAAATTGTACAGCACATTACCTCCTCTTGGTAAAAAATGTAAGCTACCTCCTTACTAATTACTAAGAAGCCGTTACAAGCTCCGGTCAATTCAAGAGGACCGTTCTCTCCCAATTTCTCTAGAGACTTCTTCACTACGAAAAGCATCCCAATAATAAGAAGAAAGTTCTACCTAAATAGCCATACTCCTCCCTACACAGTGGTCCCCTCACAATATTCTCCTCTAACAAACTCTCACGACTAACGGTTTTCCCTTACACTTTTCCCTTTTTACCCCTCCTCTCATACCATTTGGTAATTGGTGGCCTAACAAAAATCTACACAAGGATATTTCCAGTTTTCCTATTATTATCAAATTTGGATTAGGGTCCTTTCTTAGACCTCTCTTTTGATTGTTCAGTGTCATTTTGTGTATCCCAAAAAAATTCAAAATGAAATGTGTCTCTTATCAATATTAATAAATAAATAAGTCTTTATAATAGTTTCCATAGAAAACCCATAAAACTCTACTGTTTCCTGACCAATTAGTCTGATAAATCTCCAACTAACAACAAAGGGATTCAGCCAGAAAGCTGGCACAGGCATCACAGGCATCTAAATTTGTCCAACATGATCGTAGGAAACATATAAAATAAGAGTCAAGTGTACTCGAAATTACTCACAGTTATACTTTCTCCAACCGATGGTCTGATTTTCCAAGTCGTACAGCACAAGTCTATTTTGAAGCACCAAATCTGAAACCAGAAACAAATCAAAAAACCAGTTAACCCTAATGTGCACATCCCAAAAAGGAACCAGAATCCCTTCATGTCTCTATTTGAGTGACTTACTACTTTAGATGAACTTTCCATTGATTAGATCTTTAGAGTGAATAATATGGTTGTTCTGCATATTTAATGGAATTGTGCTTCTAAACTTATATATTTTTATCATGGTTCCTTAGGCTTCTCACCATTTCTTTACACTGGTTTTAATTTTTCTTAAGGAAACATTAGAATTCTTAGTCAAATTTCAAAAACAAAAATTATTTTTTTTAGTTTTCTAAACTTAGCTTGGATTTTAAAAACATTTGTAAAATATAGATAACAAAATAAAGGAATTCATAGGTGGAAGTAGTGTTTATAGGCTTAATTATCAAACGGAGCCTTAACTTTCATAAGTTTTTGCACAGGGGCTAGGAAAATAGAGAAAATGCATAAAAAATTGTAGATGACAGGACGTTTAATAATGTTAGTGTTCTAGTATGATGTGATATATTCAAATGAACTGGCATTCACTCAAGTTTCAAGACTTAGAACCAATAAGGAAGTTCCAATATGCACAAAGCAAATTTTGCAGCAGCAGAATTTTATAATAAGAAGCGAAGCAATAGTAAAACATTTTCATTGTCTTTTCACTTACCACCCAACAGAATCATATCCTTTCCATCCTTAGATTGGGCACCACTGTTCTGCCAACCAACGCACCATTTATCCCTCTGCAAATGTGATGGCAAAGGTTAACAAACAAAGTGATCAAAATTTTAAATACAAGTAGCGAAAATCCAAAAAGTTAATAAGTAATTCATAATGGCAGTACGTAAAAAATCATAACTAACACAATTTGCATTCTTCTTGAAGAAATTGATGTATCAACCGCTTGACAATGTACTAGTTTAGTTAAATGCTATTAGAAGTAACCCATCAAGAAGAAATAAACTTCGACGTGTCCTCAAAAAGTATCCCAGGGAAATCTTTGTAAATGCCCTTTTTATGCTACCTCAGTATCAAAATCACCCCTTACATGCAAATATTTACCCTTCTTTTAAGTAATATCAAATTTAAAAAGAAAAAAGTTGCTAATATACCTATCATTCACATACATCACTTTTAAGTTATAAATTTTTATTATTGAGGTCACTATCAATAAAGCATAAGAAAAGGAATTCTAATCATATGTCAAACTTCAGTTCACTCACATCAATATCAAATAGGTACTCATGAGGAAGAACGGTCAAAGATAGTGAATCTTCAAAATGAAATATAACAGTAGGAAATCCGTCGTCAATGCTGCATGAAGATCATAAAAGTCAAATGAGAAACTTTAAAAAAATGTCGAGATAATGAACATTTTTAGTACACTGACATTCATAAGAATATTCCAGTCTCAATATGTTCAAGGATGTTTTCAATAGATAAAGGAAACTATGCAGTATGCTAAACTCTCTTTTCCTCGGCGACTTAGAACTACTATTTATTGACATGGATATCATTTATCCAAGGAGAAAGCTAATAAATCTTTGCTCATGAACCAAGAAAAAACTGACCAAATAATATAAAAAGAAAGAAAAATAACCAAAAAGAATCTAAAACTGGCAACACATTTAACAATCATGTGAAAGAAGGAAGATCTAGAAATGAACATCAAAGTTAGAATGATAACAACGTTATTTTATATATTTAACAAAGACCAACAGAACTTAGCCAAGTAGGTATCATGTATCTTACCTTCCGTCATATTGAAAGCAGGTAAACTGTTCTTCAACAGTATACAACTTCAGTCCAGTCTGCTTTGCAAAAATCTAGCATAGGTATACAGTTTCAGTTTTTGAAACAAAAACTTTAGAAATTGTGTTTTGATAGGAAACCACAAGCAGAAACTTAAAATAAAAAATAAATATTTTTATAAAGAGTACCTTCGTTATTAATGGTTCATAAATCACGTCTGGAAAATAAGCTAACGTTGTGCCACTGTCAATAATTGTTCCTCTCTTAAAATCAGTGTCAAAAACATCTGTGGGGAGATTGAGCACTTCACTGCCAACCTCAATTGCTTTCATAACCACATTGTAATGTGCCCTAAAGTTGATGATGAAATAATTAAGTCCAAGGCCTACTATAATTAAGAAAGGAAAGCTAAATACTTGAAAAGAACAAAAATTGATAAATGCATATAAAAACTATCAAAATACTACTCTATGTTATAATTGAGAAAGGTAAAATAAGCAACAAAGTACCCACATATGGGGGCTGTTTGCTTGCAACTATTCTCCTTCCCTATAAGCATCCAAAATCTTTTTCTATGTTTGATAACCAACAAAAACACTATTGAGCATCCCAATAGCGGTTCACGAGGTAATTAGAAAATTATGAAAGGTTTTCACCATCCCTTTAGGGTTGCCCGACTAGAACACTCCTGTGGTCGTACAATTGTACTGATAGAAGGGATTATTAAACATGTGGGTTGAGGCATTTATCATCAAAAAGGATAGAAGGAAAAATCATTGCTCTAATTTACATGCTTCCCAAGTTATGGAACGGTTTGACATTTTCAGAAAAACCCTGCCATGTACAAAATTTGAAGAAATCGGAACCAAGTTTGGGTCAATCATATGTAACTCAGCTTGAGATGGATTGTTAAAGAAGGCCTTTCTCTTTTCAACCCATGGCACCTTTTTCTAACCCCTCTTTTTTTACCTTTGGAGCACTTAATTCATACATCCCACTATATTTCCACATTTCTTATATTCAGCTTCTTTCCATTTTTTTTTATCTCTACGTTACGTGTATACCCTATAAAGTTAGACAACCTATATGGCTATATCTTTTTCATATAATAAATACAGTAGAATATGCTCCATCTTTCACTCTTCATAATTTCAACAAGGAGTTCATGGTAGAGAGAGATGCCTTCAAGTATGGGGTTGGCTGCAGAGTTTTATTTAGGGAAGGGGTGAAGGAGACCATGTGAGACTATGTAGCCAGTTGTGACATTTGTCAATGACAGAAATATTTAGGAGCGTCTCTGACAAAACTTCTACAACCCTTGCTAATTGCTAACTTCCGTAGGTTGATTTAGCAACGGATTTTGTGGAGAGACTTCCAAAGTCAAAGGGGAAGACACTACCTTGGCAGTGGTAGGCTGCTTAACAAAATTCACTCACTTCATTACTTTGAAGGATCCTTTTAAGACTTCATCTATTGTTCAACTCTTTGCTAATGAGATCATTTGTCTCCATGGCATTCACCATGACAGGGATAAGGCTTCCATGATATCCTTTTGGCAGAGTACAACAATGAAACAAAGTTCAACTTATCTTCCACAAACAGATGGTCAGCTTGAAATTATCAAAAAGCAGTGTCTAATAAGTTGAAAACTTAAGCTGAATGGTTGGTTGCTTAGGATTTTTGAATAAAAATTGGGGTCACATCATGGCTCTGGAAGTTCACTTTTCTTCATTTTCTATGGGATTTTTCATTGATCCTCTTTCAATTTCCCCTCAGTAGTCCTTTTCTCTTTTGAATTTCTCACATGGATATGAAAAAATTTCACCCAAAGTATGCTATTATCTCAGCTATGTACCGGTTAAAGTAAATCAACATTTTAGATTCAAGATGAAAAAAATAATAGCAAGAAAGTGTAACATACTGTTGCTGCACCAATGGAGTGGTGCTGACTTTTGGCTCCACCACCTCCCCAATGGCAAAAATTCCACCTCCATCAATACTATCCAAGCAATGTGAAAAAATCCTTTTAACCTTTCCAGATGAAGCCAGCTGTGAAATCATGGATGAATTTGATTGTCCAAAACCAAGTATCCCATCAAGCGCAGCAGATGTTGCACCTAATTGGCCCGATTGCTGGTCGCCGCATCTATCCATCCATCATCCAGGATAAAAAATAATAAGCAAGAAGAAATAGAAAAGCAGAAGACCAGAAATAATAGATGCATTTCTGCAAAGTCATTGAACAGACACCAAAAGAAACATAAAATGATTTAAACGAAGCGAACTTACATGAAGTAAGGTAGCACATTTATGTCATTTAAATATTACATCACAATTAGATAAAAGGGGATGCTGAGATTTACTATCAACAATGTCGGCTAAAACATTGTCATGCCAACGATAGCCAAATGAAGAGGGGAAAGTAATAACAATCTTTTCTTGATAGGTAGCTATTTATCATTATATATAAAATATATACTATATACTACTTCAAACATCAAACAGATGGCTAGTTAGATTTTCTAATATTCATCTAGAAACATTTCTTTACTAATTCATTGTAAAGTATAAAATTTCAAGATGCCATGAAATTACAAATTCATATAAAAGAAATTGAACTTTTGGAACAATAAAACTATATAGTTTATACTTCCAAATTTTCAACTTTAGAGAGGGTAAAGCTCCAATGAATAAAAGCATTTGAGAAAGTAAATGCCCAAAATGACTAGAACTCACTTGTTCAAGGTATATTATAAATATCAACAATTCCAAAGCAACAAAAAAGTTCTCTTTTCTTTTTGTGACAGTCAACATCATTGATCAGCAATCGTATCTCTCAAAGGCATCACATTCTTCAAACTATTATCGTAATTAGATTTAGCAACAGAATCTCCCAAAAGTTCAGTTGCTCGACACAGTGCAGAAATAAATGATAATGTAGAAAATGCTATTCTTACCCAAATACTATACTACTCCCATTTGTAGATGCCGTTTGAAAATTTCCTGTCACTTGATCAAGTACTACATGATCCTTCACGAAATATCCAGCAGTTGAGCTTCCATCTCCATATGCAACTCTATATTCACAGCGTAGATTGGGCGTGCAGCCAGGAATTGGACCGTCGTATGTGGAAGTGCAAAACTCTTGATTACAAGTTACGATGTTTGAAGTACTGGAGCTCGATGGATTGTATAGTGTCAGTTCTATCTGTAACCCAATAATCATATAATGGATGGTTTTTCAATAAATAATCAGAGTATAGCTTGTGAAACTTTGATCCATACAATAAGATGACAAGAGACAAATGTTTGATGTACTTCTGAACAGAATGAAAAATTCAACAAGAATTTAAGGTTCAAGAGACATACACCAAGATCACTTTTCTTTGGACAGTTTGTACAGCCTGCACAATTAACCCATAAGAGGTCACTTCCTGTATCCACTTGTACATAATAGTCCCTTGCTGGTGCCCCAAGCCCAATTTTAGCAAAGTACAGCCTAATCCAACAGATGGAGTTAAGAAAGCATATAAGTATTTCCACCATCCAACAATGAATATGATAAAGAGAACTTTGGGGCAAACATAACCAAAAAAAAAAAAGGGGGGCAAAAAAAGAGCTTCCTGATTCTGCCATATTCAGACTAAAACAAATCCATTAAAGGAGGAACAACAACCCAACCAACTCAAAAAAAAAAAAACAACCCAACCAACTCGTCCATAAGCACTTAAAAACTTGAGCAGTGATTTCACAAAGCCAAAACAAAAAAAAAGGAAAAAAATAAATAAATAAAGATTCCATAAGGTATTTACTTAAAAGAGGTAGAAAAGGATACAATCACACAAGCCTTTTTTTTTAAAGAAGATCACAATGGAATCTTACAAAACAACTAAATAAGCAAACTACAAATCAAGATTACCACATAAAAAGAAAACAACAGAATTCTACAGGGTAACCAAATAATCACAACAGAAATGAAGACTAACCCAGATTCAGAAGGGTGTGCATTGCCACCCAATTCGAGATCAATAGCAGAAAGAAATCTACCGCGACGGTTCATATCATGGGCTTTAAATGCACTCAAGGATTTCTCACGGCCCTTGAACTTATGGTGAACCTTAAACACCAAATTGCAATCCCCACTCGACAAAAACGAAATCACCAGCAAGAAGCTCACTACGGCAAATCTTGCAATCTCCATAATTAAGACCAAACCCACAAATAAAACAGAGATTCAACCAAAACCCAGAACCTAAAATCAACTAAAAACGACACCCAACTCAGATTTATGGGGTTTATAGCAATAAATTAGCAAAAAAAAAGTGATGATCTTTAGAGTAGAGAATAAGTAGAAGAAAGCAAACAAGAAACAGGGGAATTAGGAAGAAAGTATTGGTCTGAGACTCTGAATGATCCCCTTGATTTTTAGAATTAAAGAAATAAATAAAAACAGTTGAGTTGATTAGGAGTCGTCTTCTTCACGTATTCGTCTCTCAAATCTGGCAGTGCCTCTCTGTCAATTCAATTCAATTCCCTGAGGTTACCGACATCCTTCGATTCCACTGTTTTGTTTTGACCAATTAATTACTCGAAGAAGAAAACTGATGGAGAGCTTGAAGAAAGTCAATGGAGGGATTTATTGGGTGAATGTGGAGAGAAATTAAAGTAATCTCCTCTTCGGATTTATTGCTTTATATATCATTTTTACTGTTTCAGACCTAACTTTTTTGGGCTTATGTCACTCTCAGTTTTACTTGTTTTGTTTTGTTTTTTTTTTTTTTTTTAAATAAATAGAATTATGCCTTCATTTGTATTTATAAAATGTTTTTTTAAAATATGGCTGTATTTATGAATATCGTTAAAATTGTATGTTTAACTGTTCATCTGACTCATTTCAGAAAGGAAGATATATGTACATATATTCATCAGTCTATTTTTAATTTCAACCTCTTTTTTTTTTAATGTTACTTTTAGTTTTGTTTATTTAAAAGTGAAATGCGTATAACTTCTTATCAACTGTCAAACTCCAAAGGGTCCTGTTACAATTTACAATAGGATTTATGTTCGGTTTGGAAAAATTGGGCGATAGGTAATAATGCATTTAATTTCATGCCTCGTGCGTGGTTTTAAATCATTCTTGTCCGGGCTATCTAGGTTATGCGCTCACTCACCCGTTGGTTTGATAATTTTTTTGAAAATTTGTCATGCCTTGTGCGTGGTTTTAAATCACGTTCACTCACCCGTTGGTTTGATAATTTTTTTGAAAATCTGCCCTGCCTCGTGCGTGGTTTTAAATCATTCATGTCCGGGCTATCTAGGTGATGCACTCACTCACCCGTTGGTTTGATAATTTTTTTGAAAATCTGCCCTAGGGCAGAATCAAACCCCCACTCTCGGCTATCTTAGGCGAAACACTCACACCAAGTGGTTGTTCGATTTTAAAATGGGGAATTTTCATTGTTGCTCTATTTGTTTATTATTTAGTAAGTGCATTATCGTAATCAACCAAATGTGATTACAATTAAATATAGATAAGTAAACACTATCAATGAGTTTATGACTGTGATTGAACAAGAGAGCAAGTAAACATAATCAAAAGGAAATCGATTATGATTGTAAGAATTTCATTACGTTTGCTCAATTTTTTTCGTTACATGGAGATAAACATGTTCGTAGATTTTTATGGAAGTCTTGATTATTTAATTACCAAATGAACAAAGTTAAAGGTAATTCCATTTTATTTATTTTAATTATATTTTTTACTTCATAAATTTAATTTGTTTTATCATACAAATATTCAAGCATTGTTATGTGCTTTTAAATTATATATATACATGGATAAAAATCATATATACTTCCTTTACTCACGTATTGCACGTGAGCTTTTTTTTCCTTCAATTCCATCTCTTTTTCCGTCCAAAATAGATTTCTATTCCTTCTGTAGGTTGATTAAATTATCATGACTTTGATAGTTTATTTTTTTTATCGATTCAAAATTGTACAAGAATAGGAAACAGCAATGGAGGGAGAGTTGGTTGAAGTGGAGGGATCAAAACACTAGTTGGTTCCATAGCAGAGCCTCCCAGGGGCAGAGCCACATGGGGGCCAGGGGCACGTGCCCCCCTCGAATTATTAGTTTTATAAATTTATATATAAAAGTTTGAAAAATATAACTACAGTTGGACTATTTGTACTTAAGAAATCGAAAAATGTATCAAAAGCATGCTTTGGTGAGATGGTAAGGGACATGAATTTTGAGGTTATTGTCTGCTGCAGCCTAACTTCGAGCTC
Source organism: Herpetospermum pedunculosum (assembly GCA_028017165.1). NCBI lineage: Eukaryota > Viridiplantae > Streptophyta > Magnoliopsida > Cucurbitales > Cucurbitaceae > Herpetospermum > Herpetospermum pedunculosum. Next base: position 48,801,685 of record CM051529.1, read on the forward strand.
CCTATGTATTTTTTCTTTATTTTGTTTTTCAGTTTATTAAATTATTTTAGATTTCACAAAACAAAAAAAAACAGAATTTTATTTGTTTTTTCTTTATTTTGTCTTTCATTTGTTTTTCAGTTTATTAAATTATTTTAGATTTAACCAAACAAAAAAACAGAATTTTATTTATTTTTTCTTTATTTTGTTTTTCATTCCTTTTTCAGTTTATTAAATTATTTTAAATTAAACGAAATAAAAAAAAATCGAATTTTCTTTTAAGATTTTAAATCTTGTAAATTATTTTAGATTCTAAAAAACTGTTTTTTCTTTATTTTGTCTTTCATTTGTTTTTCAATTTATTAAATTATTTTAGATTTAACCAAACAAAAAAACAGAATTTTATTTATTTTTTCTTTATTTTGTTTTTCATTCCTTTTTCAGTTTATTAAATTATTTTAAATTAAACGAAACAAAAAAAAAATCGAATTTTCTTTTAAGATTTTAAATCTTGTAAATTATTTTAGATTCTAAAAAACAAAAATTAATTTAGTTTTGAAAAAAGATAAATACTTCAAATTTTATTATTTAATCTAATTAATTATATATATATATATATATATATATATATATTTATTTAATTAAGTAGAGAATTTTAAAATGGTTTATTATTATTTTTTAATTAATATTACTTTATATAAATATTAAACGGGTGGGAATTTTAGCAGAGGTTTCTATTGTATCAATCTACTCTTGTTTAATTCATGTTGAAGCGTATACTCGCCTTCTAAAAAAATTATATACTACACGTTTAGTCTTTTAATTTTTAAATTTGTGTTTAATAGATTCGTGAAGTTTAAACCGTTTAGATTCATTAACTTTAATTTTGTATCTAATAGGTCTTAGACATTTATTTTTTTTTCATTAAAAATCAACTATTGAGGACTCAATTACACTTGAAATTTTTAATTTTGTATCTAATAAAAACCTTATTATTGCAAAACCGAATATAGCTCAATTGGAATAAAGTTGTGTCCCTGACTAAGAGGTCGAGAGTTTAAGGATCTATTAAATTCAAAATTGAAAGTTTTTGAAAGTTTTAGAGTGTTTTACCACATTTTTAAAGTTCAAGGACTATATATATATAGTCATAAATCGAAATTTTCATAGACTAAACTTCCGTTAACTCTATTGAAATTGTGCCCCTCCTGACAAAAACTCCTGGATCCGCCACTGGAGCCCCCCATCGACTTCGCAGGAATATTATCTCTGGATTTGAGGACACTAGGGAATAATGGCAGGAGAATGTGAGAAGGATTGCGGGAGTAGTGGTTGATTAATTCACGAGCATTTTTGCTTCTTCGGCTCCTTCAACAGAGGACTTGAATGGTATTCTTTCAGATGTACCGGTGTCAGTCACAACGGAAATGAACGCGCGCGCATTTTTGGCAATGTCTCTCTGTCGCAAGCATTTCGACGCTCCGAGAACGCTCGTGCGCTGGAATTTTCGTCCGTAGCGTCGCGACGCTGCCTGTAGTGTCTCGACGCTACGTCGACTATTTAAGTCATCTTCTATGATTTTAGGTTAATTCATTCAGCCATTTTCTCTCGGGTTTCCGCCATTGAAGACCATTTTCAAGTTTTTTTTCTTCCATTTTTTGGTGTTGTATGAACTCTAAGGCTTCCATGGAAGCTTGGATTCTTCCAAACCCCATGGAAGGCTAGAGGTAAGTGTTAGATTTGGGGAATTTTAGGGATTTGCATGTAATGATTCGAGATTTTGTGATTTGAGTTTTAGTTGGTCTGAATCTTTTGAGCATTTATTTCTTCTTATTTAATCCTTATTAGCATGTGTTCAAGATTGATTGACGCTCATGAATGTTTCCATGTTATACCGTTATCTAGATTAATGGTGACGTGCCTCTTCTAATTGCCTAAGTAACATGGGTTCAGTGATAGGTAGCATTGCATGTTCCCTTAGATTGTGTTAGCTAATCCCGAAGAAATAGATAAATCGGAATATTGACTTAGGCTATCCAAGTCAAACATCGGTCACAAATTGCCCGTTACTGGCTTTGGTTAGTTTAGGATTGATCACCTTGAATTAATCAATTGCCATATTTAGTTAGAATTGCACATCTCTAGCTAATTTCTTTGGGACGGTTGCTACGGAGGGTCCGGGTGACTGGTAGTGAACCTTTTAATGGTCACTTTTGAGGGAGTCGAATCCTGCCAAATTAAATTTATAAATACCGATCCTACTAAGCTAACTTGTAGCTAGTGGTAATCAGGTCGATCCACAGGGAGCGAATTATAACCTTAATTTAATTGAATTAAATTTGTAATGATAAAAACAATGGGGGTTTGGTTTGGAAAATCACTAAACATGCAAGAAATTGCTCTAACGGAAAATAAATTGGGAAAATATGAATTCAACAATTATGCTTAATTAGAAAGTATCGGGATTGATCTATTGTATTTCGGTTCATCGACAAACAAAGAATTTAGCCAAGATACTCATGCACACGATTTATTTGCCCGAACCCGTAACAAACAACACAACGAATTAATTAGAGAAGTGCAATTCTAATTAAACTTGCTCCATAATTAATATAGGGTGATAAATCCTAAATTAACCAAAGAACAGTAATGGGTAACATCACGACGAATTAATCCCAAGACTAATTTGATTTCTCTCCTAACCTTGAGCCCACCATGAAAACAATAACCAACTCATACCCCCATCTGTCACTTAGGATCGAGTTACTTAGCCATGATTAGACCCTCGCTATTCGCAATTAAGACTTATCAGGAATTAATGCTAGCCAACTAACATGCGTAACAATCAAGACGTCACTCCCAATAAGAAAGGCATGTTATTCGAGATTTATACAGGTAGAAGATGCAAGAGTTCATACAAAGATGATAAGCATACATTAAAACACTAATATCACCTTAATACAATAGTAAATCAATCCCTCGACTAACTAATCAAGCATATACCTCCTAGATCTCCATGGAAAAAGAGTTCCTCCAAGAATCGATGGAGGTTCTTGAACTCATACAACCCAAATGAAGAAGAAAACCTGAAAAAGAGGGGAAAAACGACAATTTCGAAGGGGGAAATGCCTAGAGAATGCCCTAAAATCGAGAAAAGATTCTTTTTACACTTCAGAGTAGCGTCGAGACGCTACTATTACAACGTCTCGGCGCTTGGGGCTGTGCTTTACAAAAATAAATGGAAATTTTGTCCTCCCCCGGTCTCAAACTCAGGTCTGTTGATAGATATCTAAAAGAGCTATTAATTACTCCTTAATGCTAGCTTATTGTCGTGCTAATTGATGATTAAATGACATTGTTATAGGTAAACTCACGGTCGGGAGCTAACAGAGTCCAAAGACACGCTTCGGATCTAAATCGAGTGTTTTAGAAGCTACGGGAAGGAACCGGGCCAAGAAGAGAAACAAGAATTCCAAGTAGCACATTTGGTCCAGCGTCGAGATGCTGGAAGAGCGTCTCGACGCTCAAATTTGGAATTTTAATTTCCAAACACGAGAGCAAGCGTCTCGACGCTCCGAAAGCGCGCGCGCCGACGATTTTCGTCCGTAGCGTCGCGACGCTGCCCTTGGCGTCTCGACGCTACAACGAGTATAAAAGTGAAATGTTCCGTTTTTAGGTCATCTTCAACATTTCGAATTCGGTTCTTAAGCGAATTTTAGCCATTTTTTGTCTGTTCTACCTCCATTGATGACATCTTTGAAGCTTTCCATGGAGTTCATGTTTATTCCTACTTGTATGGAGAGCTAAGGAGACAAGTGACTTAGTCTTTAGGTTAGGGATTTGATTATTGATGTAATGAAGTGAGATTTGGGCTGAATTTTATACTTAGTCTCTTTAATTGCAAGCATCTCTTCTCATGGGAATGTTTATTAGCATCTTATCTTTTATGGATTGACCTTCTATTTAGATTTTTCATGCTAATTAGTTAGGGATTAAGATGCGATTGTCTCTCTTAATCAAAAGTAACGCAAGTTTAATTATCCCTACATGAGCATGGCCATGTTCATTCTAGTGCATAATAGGCTTTGGGGAAGAGACTAATCGGGTTAATTGGTAGAGATTTCAATCAATTAGTCTATCGCAATGCTACCCGTCACTGATAATCAATTCGATATGGAACGATCGCCCCCAGTTGAATTGATTATCAAGTTTAGTTTTGATTTGTCAAGTCTTGATTAAGTATTTTGGGTTATTTGTACCTGAAATGGGAAATAACTTGTGTGTTTGTGATAATTTGGCTAAGTCGAAAGCATCTATGATCTGAATTACATCAATGGTCAATCCCGACCCTTTATATTAAACGCGTTTGTCCAATTCAGTAGTTTCAGTGTTTAAATTTCTTTCTTGTTCTTCAAATTTGCATGTTTCTAAACTTTGATTCGAAAACTCCCCGTTTGGTATTTTCATTAAACAGTAAGTAAAACTAAAATTATGATTAAGCTAAAATTAATTCCCTGTGGATCGACACCCGACTACCATTATTTACAAGTTAGGTAAGTTAGCCAGCGTATAAATATTAATTTGGTCGGGACTCGACATCCCACGTTCTCCAAATTTGGCGCCGTTGCCGGGGAATTAAATTAGTTTATCTTGATTTGAATTTTATTTGCTTTTTCTAAAATTTTATTCTGTTAGAGTTTGCTTCCTTTTGTTGTATGACCCGTTCCTCTGAGGTTAGTAGTTTGCAGTTTATTCCTGAAATTGACAGAGAGGAGCGGCGACTGAGGAGAGAAGCTAAGGAAGGAAGACGATTGTTTGAAGGAGACGACAAATAACGATGCCCCACGAACTTTAAAGCAGCTGGCAACGCCAGACTTGGACCAGCAACCCCTGTGCATAACGTATCCGGTTGTCGTAGGTAACTTTGAGCTTAAATCTGGGTTAATTCACCAACTCCCTTCTTTTTATGGTAATACAGGTGATGACACCCACCAACATATGATGGAATTTCACTGTGTGTGCGTGTTGTGTGCTCAGTGTGGGTTTAAAATAGATGTAGAGAGCACTCAAATCATGCAAGTATACATGGTCTGCAGCAAGTAATAAGTATGATTTATGTCGATTCCTACAGAGATTTGTTTAAGCAGACACGATTCAGATGTGTTAACTTAGAGAAGTAACCAGTGACAAATTGTTGTATGGAGGGTGTAGTGAAATTGTAAATAACGCAAAATAAACGCAAACCTAAGACTAAGCGAGGAAGGAAACACACAAAGCGTAACAGAGCAGTAACTTGCCTAAAGTGCAAGGGACAAAATCAATGCGATACTAGCAAACAAAGAACTAACACAGAAATTCTTAAGTGACAGGCAAGGCAGGCTAGAATTCATACAATAGTTCATAGACTAATGTTTCAGCTGCGATTAAACAAGCATATGCATCGTTCTAACAATTACACACAAGATCTCTCGATCTTGAGCATTAGGACTCCAGTTCATTCATATCCAAATGAGGCTAGCATCCTATTCATACAACTATGCTATCTGACGTGCTAGGAGAGTGACTAAGCTTAGCCTCCTCTCTGGTTACCATGAAAGGCTAGCATGAGCATATGACTCAGACTCCCTACTCCTCTCGGAGGTTCAGAAATCATTAACACATAATGGATGGCCGGTCGAAAATGCATTATTAACATGAAAACACATATGCTCAGAACATGTCATGCCAATCAAGTGCTGAAATAACGATCTAATTACTAATGAATCATCCTAGCCAACCCTTACGGATTTAACTACTCATACTACAAAAGATACTCAAAACAACAACAAGGTTCATAACTAAGAAATGTGATTATAACAACAGTCAGCAGTGGGGAAAGAACACTAGAACACTTAAAAGAAGAATATAAAACAGTAAGAATTCTTCAGGCCCTTCGGGTGCTGCAGGACTTCACAGCACTTCGGTCCTCCTTAGCTATCTTTTCTTTCCAACTCTTCTCCAGGTGCTTGCTGCACAGCTCGGGCGTCCGAGGAGAATGCTTCAATGGATGAGTTCTTATCTTCTTCCCAAAAAGCTCTGAAACCGAGAACTTCCTCTAGAATTCTAATAATTCTCCCACTCTCATTGTCTCTTTCCTCCTTTTTCTATATATACTCTAGGGTTTTCATCAAAGTTCGCCCTAAAATGGCCCCCTGACTCTCTTTGGGTGGCTGCAACCGAGAAAGGCATTTTGAGTGTACGGCAGAGGACAAGTGCTGACACTTCTCCATAATCGGGTACATCTTTTGCGAGTGCGTTGCTGCCGCAAAGCTTCTTATAGGCGTCAGCTTTGCTGTTGCAAAGCGGCCGCAAATCCCTTGTTTAGCCAAACATTCCTTCTAGCTGATGCGCCTCTTGCGACATTTTAGCGACACCTGACAAATGTTGCGTGCTCAATGTGTTGAAATAATTAGGCAATAAAAGAGATAGAGCACTCAGAACATGCAAGCATACATGATCTTATAGCAAGTAGTAAGTATATTTCATTCGTTTTCCCACAGAGACTTATTTTTAGCTATTCGCGAAGTGTTTTGTTAAGAAAGAAAGGGTGGATTTGATGGGGTAAAATTGGTTTTTAATTATCTAATTTTTGCTGAATGTGTAAAGGAATGCAACATAAACAAATGCAAGTTGAAATTAGACTCAAAGGACAAGAGATGGAATTAATAAACAAAGAAGAAAACAGCTAAACAGAATGGTAACTTAGCAGAATTGCGGATACCGCAATGTTATCGCAATTGTAAAAACAGCAAAAGTGTGTAAAATGGAGAATTAAGGGCTACTAATGACTATCCTATAGGCATTTTTATACGATTCTCAAGCACTGGATCTACTCTCTATGCATCAAACTATCTCAATCTCATGTATCGTCCGATTCCATGCATTAGATTCTTTAGTTTACTCAACTCAAAGTAAGGTCTTAAGCATCTTGTTAAAGCAGAGAGATATGGTTTGTACTAGGGAAACGCCTATTCCTAGGCCGTTTCCTGGTTACCTTGAAAGGCTAGCATGATTATACGACTCTGAACTCTTATTCCTTCCAGAGGTTAGGAGTTCTTTGGACAAAATGGATGGCCAATCGAAATTGCCCGTGGGATGAAGCTTACATACAACCAATGGTTCGAGAGCTATCCTACATACTTGGTTCACGTTTTTTAGCCTATAGTTCTGTCATTAGCATGCCCCTAAGTGACTTAGCTACTCATGGATATGGAGTAAGTAGAAATACGAGATGAAACCGACATGCTTAGAAGGAATTTAGAGACAAAACAGTAAAGGAAAGCAGTAGAATGCAGAGGCAAGAAACTGTGAAATGAAGAATGGAGATTCGATTACTTGATTGTTTGATTGGACAAAAGAAAGCTTAAAAGTAAATAACAGCAAGACAGAAAGCAACGAAATGGAGTGTTCTAGCTATTAGAAAGAGAACAACACAAAGCAGAAATGTAAACTAGAAAAGGAAAGACAGAAAGCAGTAAATGTTGCTTGGAAGCCTCGTTGCAACCGCCTCGGCTGAAGGGGATGAAAGAATAGCTTTGCTTGGATGAATCCAATCGGGAGAGAAGGTGGATCTTCTCTCCTTCCTATCAGATTGTCGATTCCAACAGCTGAGACTCTCACTCCAACAGACGGCAAAGGAAAAACAGGAGAAAAGATGGACTGCGAGAGGACTTCTACGCTTCCGGATGATGATTGAACCTCCGACTTTGACCCCCTTTTATAGTAGTTTGCAGGTGCGTTTGGGCCAAGGAGAACCATCAATCTTCAACGTCGTATATCAGAATGGATGGAGGAGAAAGAACGAATCCCTGAAATCACGGAAATTAACAGAAAAAGATCAGTCAACTTACGGTTTTCACTTGAATTATTGCGGTGTCCGCAATGTTTTAGCAATTCTATCGCAATGCTCGTTTTTTCATTCTTTTCCTTCGGTTTTCACCCCATTTCTTTCCTATTATGCATAAGTCCTAATTTAGCTACCTTCTTCTCATTCTCATATTTAAGCATAGGTTTAGGCTAAATGCTAACAAAAACACCTAAAAGTGTGCATCTTCCTAAGCTAAATGGGTTCTAAATAAGTCACTTTCAGAGACTTAACACACCCCCAAACTTAAGGTTTTGCTTGTCCTCAAGCACACTAAGGACTTACCTAGGCTGCTGTTTCATCTTCTTTAACCACCTACTGACTCCCCTATATCCCTATCTATAGCACTGCTGTCCTGTGACACACTTCTAAGCTTAAAACTACCCTCTTATCAAGCTTCTTCTGACTTTGCCTGCCTAACATTCCTTCTGTTTTCATTAACTTCCTACAACTGATCTATTTGCTTTTGTCATATCATGCCACTATCCCTAAGGTTTCAAATTCTGCCTAGCTTTACCTCAGACTCAGTACATGCTTCTAGCTTTTATTTTTAATGTGTCTAGGATTCCTTAGAGTCATGCCAGTCTTAGTATTAACGGTGACAGTAGTACTTTAAAGAACAACCTAAACCCTGGCATCACTACATTGGATAAACACTCATCTCCCTAAACAAACCTACAAGTTACAACTTTGTGCTTAGCTAATTGAGGATCAGAGTTCTTTTTAAATAGGACATCTAAGCCACAAAGTTATAACTCCTAGGTATACATTCTTCTTCCTTATTCTTTTCCCTTTTTCTTACTTAGGTGGGGCCTCTCCTTTGGTTGCCTTTTGATGCAATGCCACTTGTGGGTCACACACTTGGCACTGATTACTTAGCAACCTCAGAGAGACCCCCCTCTTTATTCTATTCTTCATTTTTTTTTTCAGTTCATCATTTTTTTTTGTAAAGGAGAAGAAGAATGCTTATGTTTCTAAGGGAGAGAGGAATGTTCCTAGGCCTAGGGTGGCCTCCCCCAAACTTCAACTACTCATTGTCCCCAATGAGTGTCTGAGGTGGCACACCCCCAAACTATCCTAGAAGCATCTAGTCTAAGGTAAAACAAAGAGAATCTAAAGCCCTAGGCATAGACAGAACATTTAAAAGAAAATATCACAGCAGCAGTAATTAAAAAAAAAACAGACAGTTAAGGGCTTAAAGCTGTGCATGCTGAGCTTTTTTAGAGGTTGATTTAAACTAGCAAAGGGTGTCCTATGACACTCATCCAGCATGCGTTTAGATAAGCTATATATGGTAGTCATGAAAGCAGCAAAAGATGGAATTTAAACAGATCACAGCCTAGCTAAACAGACAGTCCAAAACATGCTTTCAGTCATGAAAATTGCGGGTACCGCAATTATTTCGCAATTAGATCAGGGCAGATATAACAGTGATTAAGGCCCCTAAGCATGCTCTTTCCAGTCATTCAAGTTCTTCTAAAAATAAAACAAAACTAACCTACCTAGTTACCTATCATCAGACTATACTAAGCAAAATTAAAAACATAAAACTAAGCATCTAAAACAGATCAAAAGTGTACTAAAAACAGCATAATTCACATAGTCTATCAGAAAGCAGAAAATTGTTTTTTTTTCTAAGGGAACAGCAATACTCCCTTCAGTGCAATTCAAACCAGCACTCAAACGTCTTCATCCTCATCAGGTTGTCGTGGTCGTGGAGGCACCCATGGAGTCAGGAGATTTGTGGGGAAGTCAGGGAAGATGCACCCAAGTTGGTCTGCAACTTCCTTGTCCCGAGCCTGCGCATAAGTGGCCCATTGAGCCATCCTCCTTTGCATATCCATCAGGCATGCCATGGATAAGGACTGATCAGCAGCCAGCCTATCCAGTTCAAACTCCATATTTCCCTTCCTCTTTAGCCTCAGGCTAGCAGGCAGCTCCAAGTGGCCTGTGTAAGCCATCTGCTGCTCCAGTCGCTCAGTGGGGACTCCTGCAAGCAAACATAGTTTGGTTATGGTGTTAGGGAAAAACAGTGGTCCCTTACCTTTCTTGGCGCACTCAGCAATGGCAGCTGACATGATTTCCCCCACATTGACCGTGAGACCTCGCATAATGGCGTAGACCAGCAGCGATCTGCTCTGGTTGATGGTCGTCTCATGGGTCACAGGGGACAGCTTCCTCCGTACAAAGGCAAACCATACAGCTGCCTTTGCTGTCAGGTTGGCACTCATGAGGGTGTGCCTCCCATTGCGTGACACAGTCCACGCTGCTTCAGGTTGGCCAATGGTTCGAATGGCCTCCTCCAGCACTGCCTCAGTAGGCTCATCAACGATCCGTGCATAATCAGTGTGTCTTTGGCCCTTGAGGCCATAAGCTTCGTTGATGGCTTTTGCTGAGTAGTCCACCTCTACTCCTCTCACCACAGAGAGCCCCTCTTCAGAGTTGCGCAGGTTGGCGTAGAAGTCGTATACCATAGCTGTGTAAGCCGGATTGGGTGGCCTACACAACTCCTCCCAGCTGTGATTGATAATCCCTGCGCGCAAGAACTGCGGCAGGTCAGCGGGTCTGTCGAGGAAGCCCTTCTCGTGCAGCAACTCCCTCGTCCTCAGCTCAACGCCTCTGGACTCAGCATCAGAGGAAACATACCTCACTGACTGAGGCTCATCTTCAGGGTAGAGCTTGGCCTTCCCTTTATCTGCTGGCTTGGCTGACTCGGCAGCCTCAACCTTGAGTCGTTTAAGCGAAGGCTCAGTGCTTTCTTTGTCTGCTGAAGGCGCCCTTTTGGCCTTCTTCTTTTTCAGCTTCTTGGATCGCTTGGCCTTGACAATATTGGCCTTCTTCTTCTTCTTGAGCTTGGCCTTGATGTTGATCTGCTGGAGGCATGCTCCCAGCGTCTCCTCCATGGAATCATCCTGCTGTGCAGGACTCTCGGCACTAGCTTCCCTCATAGGTGAGAAAACCTCGTCTTCCTCACCTTCCCCACTGCCCTGCGTTGATTCTTGATAATCCCCATATGGGAATTCAGGATCAGGCTGTGGGGAAGTGTGCGACGGCGTGGTATTGTGCTCTGCTGTCGGTGTCTGCGCAGAACTCAGTGGCGAAGATGGCAGTTCAGGGCTCTGCGCTGGCGGTGATTCTGGGCTCTGCACTGGTTCAGATGGTGAAGGGCTGTGCGCAAGCGACGCAGATGGCGACGAACCCTTCTTGGTCGACTCGTGGGACGCACGATCCGTTTCTTGACTCTCCACAGAGGGAGTCTTTGCTTTGCTTGGTTCGGCGGCCGTCTCGACACTCCACCGGCGCTTCTTGGGTGTGCCCGCTGGTTCAGAGGGTCCAGCAGGGATTTCTGTGACAACCCTCCACTTCTTCCTACGGATCGGAAGCTTGGGAAGACGTTCGGTGCGTGCAGCGTCAGCCGTAGCCAAGGCAAGCAGTGCATCTCTCGCAGCTGTTTCAGCAGCGTCTTCAGCCCTCTTCTTGGCTGCAGATCTTTCAGCCCGTGTGAACACCATTGTTGAGTCTTGGAGGTTTGGAGAGAAGGATCAAAGATGAAGAGAATCGCAGCTTTCTTGGAATTCAGAGAATGAGAGAATCGTATCGATCGAGCGCCTTCTAACGGATATAAAGGAAACGGCTAAATCCCAACGGCTATATTTTGCGGATCCTGCAATTCCAGCGCAATTTTAGGGATTTTTTTCATCTAAATGGCAAACTTTGCTCGTCCGTATCTTTTATTTGGCTCGATCGTTTCTTGATTTTTAAAGCTGGAATTGCTCTCCTTGATCCCCTCTTTCGATTCCTTACAAAATAAAATAAAAACAACATCAAATTCACAATTAAAATCACACAACAAAACATACAAACGATAACCGAAAAATTGCAAAAAATAAACTAAGGCATGAGCCTTATGTTGACGAGCACAGCAATCACTCGTCCTCTCTCGTTCTCATTGTCTCGCTTCAGTCAAGAGGAAGGCCGAGAGAGTCTTCACATCTCCTTCCTCATAGTAGTGCTTCAACCTTGCACCATTAACCATGAATGGTTGGCCTTGCTGCAAGTTCTTTATCTCTATGGCACCATGAACAAACACATTAGTAATCACAAATGGACCTGACCATCTAGACTTAAGTTTCCCTGGAAATAGTTTCAACCGTGAGTTAAACAACAAGACAAGTTGACCCTTCTTAAAGTCCTTAACTCGAAGTCTACTATCGTGCCAAATCTTGGTCTTTTCCTTATACATTTTAGCATTTTCATAGGCCATATGTCTAAGCTCATCAAGCTCATGTAATTGCAAAGACCTCAGTGTCCCTGCATCCTTTACACAAAAATTCAATTCCTTCATGGCCCAAAATGCTTTGTTTTCTAACTCAAGTGGTAAGTGACAAGCCTTGCCATATACCAGCCTATAAGGAGACATACCTAGGGGAGTCTTATATGCTGTCCTATAAGCCCAAAGTGCATCCTCAAGCTTAAAGGACCAGTCTTTCCTATTAGGCTTGACCACTTTTTCTAGGATGTTCTTAATTTCCCTATTTGAAATTTCAGCCTGTCCATTCGAGTGTGGGTGATAGGGAGTGGCTACTCTATGTCTAATGTTATACTTAGCCAACACTCTCTCCATAGCCTTGTTAATGAAATGTGACCCCTCATCACTAATGATGGCACGAGGTGTCCCAAACCTAGTAAAAATGTGCCTATGCAAGAAGTTGGTGACTGTTTTAGCATCATTATTAGGACATGCTTTGGCTTCTACCCACTTGGACACATAGTCCACTGCTACTAATATGTAAAGGTTACCTGATGATGGAGGGAATGGTCCCATGAAGTCAATGCCCCACACATCAAAGAGCTCCAACTCTAAGATGTAGGTGAGGGGCATCTCATCCTTCCGACTGAGGTTACCTGTTCTTTGGCATTCATCACAGCTGTGGGCATAGTTGTGGGCATCCTTGAAGATTGTTGGCCAATAGTAGCCACTCTGAAATACCTTTGCAGCTGTTCTTTGGCCACCAAAGTGTCCACCATAAGGAGCTGCGTGACAGTGCTGCAGCACAGACTTCGCTTCAGCAGCTGAAACACACTTCCTTAGCAAGCCATCAGCACAGGTTCTGTAAAGGGTGGGGTCATCCCAGATGAATTTCCTTGCTTCATGAAGGAACCTCTTCTTCTCTTGTCCTCCCTTGAAAACTGGTAATACCTGTGATGCACGGAAGTTAGCAATGTCAGCAAACCAAGGTTCCTCATCGTTATCACGATGAGTCAAAACAAAGACATGTTCATCAATAAAAGCATCAGAAATTGCGGGCTCCGCAATTTTTTCGCAATTGTGCTGCAATCGAGAAAGGTGATCTGCAACCACATTTTCACAACCTTTCTTGTCTCGAATATCCAGATCAAATTCTTGCAGCAATAACACCCACCTAATCAACCTAGGCTTGGCATCAGCCTTCCTCATAAGATATTTCAAGGCAGAATGGTCAGTGTATACAATTGTCCTAGTGCCTACAATATAGTTCCTGAATTTCTCACAAGCAAACACTACAGCAAGCATCTCTTTCTCAGTAGTTGTATAATTACATTGAGCCTCATTCAAGGTCTTACTAGCATAATAGACAGGGTGTGTTAGCTTGTCAATCTTCTGGCCTAACATGACCCCTACAGCATAGTCACTAGCATCACATAACATCTCAAATGGGAGATCCCAATCTGGCCCTATAATAACAGGTGCTGTAACTAGTGCTTTCTTAAGGGTGGTCCAAGCTACTACACATTCCTTAGAGAAGATGAATGGCCTATTTAGTTCTAGCAGCTCACACAGAGGCTTGGCTATCTTAGAAAAGTCCTTAATGAACCTTCTGTAGAAACCAGCATGCCCTAAGAAACTTCTAATGGCCTTGACATTCTGAGGCTCTACCAACTTCTCTATGATCTCAATTTTGGCTCGGTCAACTTCTACACCTGCCCTCGACACTCTATGACCTAAGACAATCCCTTCATCCACCATGAAATGGCACTTTTCCCAATTTAGAACTAGGTTAGTCTCTTCACATCTAGCCAAGACTTGTCCTAGGTTCTCTAGACAGTTGGTGAATGAATCCCCAAAGACTGAGAAGTCATCCATGAATATTTCTATCATGGACTCATCCAACTCAGAGAAGATTGCCATCATGCACCTTTGGAAAGTTGCCGGTGCATTGCATAAGCCAAAAGGCATTCTGCGAAAGGCAAAAGTTCCAAAAGGGCAAGTGAAGGTAGTCTTCTCTTGGTCCTTAGGGTCTATAGTAATCTGATTATAGCCAGAATAACCATCTAAGAAACAATAGTAGGCTCTACCAGCTATTCTGTCTAACATCTGGTCAATGAACGGTAGAGGGAAGTGGTCTTTTTTAGTTTCTTTATTTAATTTCCTGTAATCCATACATACTCTCCATCCTGTGACAGTCCTAGTTGGAATCAGTTCATTGTTCTCATTGACTACCACAGTCATCCCCCCCTTCTTAGGTACACATTGTATAGGGCTCACCCACTGGCTACTAGCTATGGGAAAGATCACACCAGCATCTAACCACTTTATTATTTCTTTTTTGACTACCTCTTTCATAGAGGGGTTCAGCCTACGTTGGTGGTCTACTCTAGGTGTGTGCTCTTCCTCTAGTATAATCTTATGCATGCAATAAGAAGGGCTAATGCCTCTAATATCAGCAATAGTCCATGCAATAGCCTTCCTATGTTGCTTAAGCAGTAATAACAGTTCAACCTCATGCTTTTCACTTAATTTAGAAGAAATGATAACAGGCAGAGTTTCATTACTCCCTAAATATGCATACTTGAGGTGAGTGGGTAGTGGTTTCAGTTCTAAAACAGGTGGATGCTCAATGGATGGCTTTAAAGGATTCACAGATCTATCAGTTAGGTCTATATTCATACATACATGTTGTGGTTTATCTACAGGTATATCCATTATGTCAGATACATTCAAGTCAGCTACATCTAATTGTACATAATCATTAGCATGCTTAGTTAATAGTACATGCTCCAATTGTTCTTCCATTAAAGAATCAACAACGTCCATACTAGCACAGGATTCAAGGTCAGAGGGATACCTTAAAGCTTTATACACACTAAATTTCACCTCTTCATCATGAACCCTCATCGTGAGCTCACCTTTTTGGACGTCTATCAGTGCCCTACCTGTGGCTAGAAATGGTCTGCCTAGCAGGATGGGGACCTCCTTGTCTGCTTCATAATCCAGGATAATGAAATCTGCAAGGAAAATAAACTTGTCAACCTTTACTAAAATATCCTCAATTTTACCTTCTGGATATGCAATGGATCTGTCTGCTAATTGTAAAGTGACAGTGGTTGGACGTGCTTCTCCTATTCCCAACTGGCGGAATAGTGATAGGGGCATGAGGTTTATGCTGGCGCCCAGGTCACAAAGCGCTCTGCCCACGTGCTTGCCTCCAAGTTCTACAGGTAAGGTGAAGGAACCAGGATCCTTCTCCTTCTTGGGCAACTTGTTTTGGAGTATGGCACTGCACTCCTCAGTGAGGTTTACTGTTTCAAACTCACCAATTATTTTTTTGTTAGTAATAATATCTTTTAAAAACTTTACATAGGAAGGCATAGACTGTAAAACTTCTACAAAAGGAATGTTGACATGCACTTGCTTAAGAATTTCTAAGAATTTATTAAAATGCACTTCCTGTTCCTGCTTCTTCTTAAGCCTTCGAGGGTATGGAGGTGGTGGCACATATGCAGGCACGTCAGGGCGCCTTAGGATAGGTGGAGGCCTTGGAATTTCTTCTATCTCCTCAATAATTGGCTCTAGCCTGGCTCCTGATGTGCTAGTTGGTGGTGGACCTTGGGTTGGCAGAGACTCCAGTGGAGCACTAGACTCAGTGTTCTCTACTCTCTTTGGTGTGTCCTTTGTGTTGCTCACCAATGGTCTACCACTTCTAAGTTCAATTGCTTGAACTTGCTCTTTACCATCTCTCCTTGGCACCTCGGTGTCAGCAGGGAGTCTACCTTGGGGCCTACTCTTGAGTTCATTGGCTAATTGGCCTATTTGGTTCTCTAGGCTCCTAAGAGTAGCTTGCTGACTTTGCAAAGTAGCATCATTTTTGGCTATGTACTCCTTGAGTAAGTTTTCTACAGAAGATCCTACAGGCTGGCTGTAAGGTTTTTGATACATTGATTGGTTATGTTGGGGAGTGAAACCAGGTGTTCCACTCGGTCTAGGTTGGTTAGGATTTTGGTTAGCATTCTGTTGGCCACCCCATGACAGGTTTGGGTGGTTCCTCCAACCAGGGTTATAAGTATTGGAATAGGGGTTGTTCCTAGGCTGCTGCTGGCTTCCAATGTAGCAGACTGAGGCTGGATTCCCAGGGCAGTATTCATACAGGTGCCCTTCCCCACAGAATCCACATACAAGTGTCTCACCTTGACTTGTTTGGGTGCCCATTGACATGGCGGTAGCGGTGTTGGCACTTGTTTGGAGATTGGCTTGAGCCATTTGCTTAACTAAGTTGGTCAGGGCATTTATTTGGGTGCTCATTGCACTTAGAGCATCCTTGTCTTGAGCCCTAGTTGGCTCAACTGGATCATCTGACCACCTACAGTGAGATGCTGAGATCTTCTCCAAGATCTCATAGGCTTCGTTGTAACTCTTGGACAACATGGAACGACCAGCAGATGAATTTAAGACTTGCCTAGTGCTGGGGTTGCATCCTTTGAAAAAGACCTCTATTTGGATACACCATGGGATGCCATGATGTGGACATTTGAGAAGAAGATCTTTGAACCTTGTCCAAGCTTCGTGAAGAGATTCATTATCAGCTTGTTTGAACTTAACTATATCATCACGAAAGGTAGAATTCCTATCAGGTGGGAAGTATTTTACTAGGAATTTCTCTGCTAAGTCTGTCCAATTAAGGACAGATCTAGAGGGTAATGAGTTCAACCATGTTTTGGCTTTGTCCCTCAAAGAGTAAGGGAACAAGTATAGCCTCAAAGCTTCTTGGGACACTCCAGGGATGATAAAGGTATCACTGACTCCTAAGAAGTTCCTAAGATGGTTGTGGGGGTCCTCATTTTCTATTCCAAAGAATTGTCCCACAGTGGACAACATTTGGAACATCACTGGCTTTAACTCGAATGAGTTGGCAGTGATTTCAGGACGGATTATGCTGGGGTTCAGCTCCCCAGGCATAGGTACTAAATATGAAAGAATGGCACTATTCTTGTCATTCGCTATTTCGATGGGGTTGCGAATGACAGGTACCTGATTTGGAACTATCTCGTCCATTTCTTCGATTTCAGGTATGATTTGAGGTATAGGAGGTTGTTTAAAGAGTCGTTTCTTTGCTTTGTTTCTAGCTCTAAGTAGTCTCTCAGGCTCAGGATTGAACTCTAGATATCTACTTGAAGGCTCACTCATAAACTAACCCAATAGTACCTGCAAAAGAAATGAAACAGATCAGCTTCAATAAGCAATAAACTTGGTTTTTCAAACTTAACAAACTTCGTTTTCACTTAAAATAAATCCCCGGCAGCGGCGCCAAAAACTTGTTGCGTGCTCAATGTGTTGAAATAATTAGGCAATAAAAGAGATAGAGCACTCAGAACATGCAAGCATACATGATCTTATAGCAAGTAGTAAGTATATTTCATTCGTTTTCCCACAGAGACTTATTTTTAGCTATTCGCGAAGTGTTTTGTTAAGAAAGAAGGGGTGGATTTGATGAGGTAAAATTGGTTTTTAATTATCTAATTTTTGCTGAATGTGTAAAGGAATGCAACATAAACAAATGCAAGTTGAAATTAGACTCAAAGGACAAGAGATGGAATTAATAAACAAAGAAGAAAACAGCTAAACAAAATGGTAACTTAGCAGAATTGCGGATACCGCAATGTTATCGCAATTGTAAAAACAGCAAAAGTGTGTAAAATGGAGAATTAAGGGCTACTAATGACTATCCTATAGGCATTTTTATACGATTCTCAAGCACTGGATCTACTCTCTATGCATCAAACTATCTCAATCTCATGTATCGTCCGATTCCATGCATTAGATTCTTTAGTTTACTCAACTCAAAGTAAGGTCTTAAGCATCTTGTTAAAGCAGAGAGATATGGTTTGTACTAGGGAAACGCCTATTCCTAGGCCGTTTCCTGGTTACCTTGAAAGGCTAGCATGATTATACGACTCTGAACTCTTATTCCTTCCAGAGGTTAGGAGTTCTTTGGACAAAATGGATGGCCAATCGAAATTGCCCGTGGGATGAAGCTTACATACAACCAATGGTTCGAGAGCTATCCTACATACTTGGTTCACGTTTTTTAGCCTATAGTTCTGTCATTAGCATGCCCCTAAGTGACTTAGCTACTCATGGATATGGAGTAAGTAGAAATACGAGATGAAACCGACATGCTTAGAAGGAATTTAGAGACAAAACAGTAAAGGAAAGCAGTAGAATGCAGAGGCAAGAAACTGTGAAATGAAGAATGGAGATTCGATTACTTGATTGTTTGATTGGACAAAAGAAAGCTTAAAAGTAAATAACAGCAAGACAGAAAGCAACGAAATGGAGTGTTCTAGCTATTAGAAAGAGAACAACACAAAGCAGAAATGTAAACTAGAAAAGGAAAGACAGAAAGCAGTAAATGTTGCTTGGAAGCCTCGTTGCAACCGCCTCGGCTGAAGGGGATGAAAGAATAGCTTTGCTTGGATGAATCCAATCGGGAGAGAAGGTGGATCTTCTCTCCTTCCTATCAGATTGTCGATTCCAACAGCTGAGACTCTCACTCCAACAGACGGCAAAGGAAAAACAGGAGAAAAGATGGACTGCGAGAGGACTTCTACGCTTCCGGATGATGATTGAACCTCCGACTTTGACCCCCTTTTATAGTAGTTTGCAGGTGCGTTTGGGCCAAGGAGAACCATCAATCTTCAACGTCGTATATCAGAATGGATGGAGGAGAAAGAACGAATCCCTGAAATCACGGAAATTAACAGAAAAAGATCAGTCAACTTACGGTTTTCACTTGAATTATTGCGGTGTCCGCAATGTTTTAGCAATTCTATCGCAATGTTCGTTTTTTCATTCTTTTCCTTCGGTTTTCACCCCATTTCTTTCCTATTGTGCATAAGTCCTAATTTAGCTACCTTCTTCTCATTCTCATATTTAAGCATAGGTTTAGGCTAAATGCTAACAAAAACACCTAAAAGTGTGCATCTTCCTAAGCTAAATGGGTCCTAAATAAGTCACTTTCAGAGACTTAACAACAAACCACAAGCAAACAGTTATTTATGCACATTCAGGTACAAATATGTACAAATCCACACAAAGCACAAAAACTAGACTTCCCTCAATTGCTCACTACTTCTTTCACTTTTTCCAGCTTATCTCTATCTATTTCTTAAAGAGGACTCCACATTTTCTTTCTTTTAGTCCTAAATAACTCTCATTTGGAGAGTTAACACACCCCCAAACTTGAGCTATTGCTAGTCCTCGAGCAATGTTGCTTCCTAACCTCCTTCTTCACACACACACGGCTTCGCAAACAAACACCACTGCACACCGCCTTGGCTATTCAATAAAGTCACTAGATCTCCCTACTGCCAAGCTATGCTAGCAAGGTTGCTGCCTAGCAAACATTCCTACAGATGGGTGGCTAACATGATATGAATATTATTGGTCCTTATCCGATCAGTATCGAGTATCCTCAAGAAGAATTAATTTCTCATATTCAATGGATGATGGATTTGGTTGTTAAAGGAATTCAAGCTGAAACATGCAATTTTGAAGGGTTGCCATGAGTTTGTGAAGGGTTGCAAAGATGCTCCATGAAGATTGAAGAGGTGCAAGCCGAGCACCTAACATTCGCAACCCCATTGAAATTGCGAATGACAAGGATAGTGTTATTCTATCATACCTTGTATCGATGCCTGAGGAGCTCAATCCGAGCATCATACGCCCAGAGATCACAGCTCACTCATTCAAACTGAAACCTGTTATGTTTCAGATGCTGTCCACAGTTGGACAACTCTTTGGAGTGGAGAATGAAGACCCCCACAATCACTTGAGGAATTTTCTGGGAGTGAGTGACACCTTTGTCATCCCAGGAGTTTCTCAAGAGGCTTTGCGATTGTATCTGTTTCCATATTCACTGAGAGACAAAGCCAAGACATGGTTGAATTCCTTCCCCTCTAGTTCAATTGTCAATTGGACAGACCTAGCTGAGAAGTTCCTGGTCAAATATTTTCCCCCAGACAGGAACTCTAACTTCCGTGATGACATCATTAAATTCAAGCAAGCTGAGAATGAGTCATTGCATGAAGCTTGGACCAGATTCAAAGATCTACTACTCAAATGTCCGCACCATGGCATTCCATGGTGTATTAAAATTGAAGTATACTTCAAAGGATGCAACCCCAGCACGAGGCAAGTTTTGAATTCCTCAGCTGGAGGTTCGATGCTATCAAAGAGCTATAACGAAGCCTATGAGATTTTGGAGAAAATCTCAACATCACATTGTCGGTGGTCAGATGACCCTGTGGAGCCAAACAGAAGGAAGGCTCAAGACATGGATGCACTCAGTGCAATGAGCTGCCAGATCAATGCTCTGACCAACCTAGTGAAGCAAATGGCTCAAACCAACATTCAACAAAGTGTCAACACAGTGGCAGCTGTTTCAACAAGCACATCAGTGGCCAACCAAGGTGAGGCACTAGTCTGTGGATTCTGTGGGGAAGGGCATATGTATGACTTTTGCCCTGCTAATCCAGCCTCTGTGTGCTATGTTGGAAGTCAACAACAACCAAGGAACAACCCCTACTCAAACACATATAACCCTGGTTGGAGAAACCACCCAAATCTCTCTTGGGGTGGACAACAAAGCACAAGCCAAATGCAAAATCAACCAAGACCAAGTGGACCATCTGATTTCACTCAACAAACTAACCAACCCCCATATCAGAAAAAATATGTCAACAACCAACCGATGGGAACATCAGTGGAGAACTTGCTGAAAGAATACATAGCAAAGAATGATGCAACTTTGCAAAGCCAGCAAGCAACCTTGAGAAACTTAGAAAATCAGATTGGGCAGTTGGCAAACGAGCTGAAGAATAGGCCCCAAGGCAGACTGCCTGCAGACACAGAAACTCCAAGAAGGGATGGTAAGGAACAAGTTCAAGCTATTGAACTACGAAGTGGAAGGCCATTGGTGATCAACAGCAGAGAAGCACCAAAGAGAGTAGAGAATGAAGAGTCTAGTGCTCCACTAGATTCTCTGCCTAATCTTGATCAAGTACAACCAAACACAACAAGGGTAAGGCTGGAACCTATCATTGAGGAACCAGAAGAAATTCCTAGGCCTCCCCCTGTCATTAGGAAACCTGAACTGCCCACCTATGTGCCACCACCTTCATTTCCTAGACGACTAAGAAAGAAACAAAAATAGGAAGCTCATTTCCATAAGTTTTTGGAAATCCTTAAGCAAGTCCATGTTAATATTCCTTTTGTGGAAGTATTGCAGTCAATGCCAACCTATGTAAAGTTTTTAAAAGATATTATAACTAACAAAAAAGTTATTGGTGAGTTTGAAACAGTTAATCTCACAGAAGAGTGCAGTGCCATACTCCAAAACACGCTGCCAAAGAAGGAGAAGGATCCTGGTTCCTTCACTTTGCCAGTAGAATTGGGAGGCAAACATGTGGGCAGAGCCTTGTGTGATCTGGGAGCCAGCATCAACCTTATGCCCTTGTCACTATTCCAACAGCTTGGGATAGGAGAAGCACGACCAACAACAGTCACCTTGCAACTTGCAGACAGATCCATCGCATACCCTGAAGGTAAGATTGAGGATATACTAGTCAAGGTTGACAAATTTATTTTTCTTGCAGATTTCATAATCTTGGACTACGAGGCAAACAAAGAGGTGTCAATCCTACTGGGCAGACCTTTCTTAGCCACAAGTAGGGCCCTAATTGATGTCCAAAAAGGTGAACTCACCATGCGAGTCCATGATGAGGAGGTTAAGTTCAGTGTTTTTAAAGCTTTAAGGTATCCCTCTGATCTTGAACACTGTGCAACTGTAGATATAGTAGACTCATTAATGGAAGATGAACTTGAGCATGAATTATTAGTCAAGCATGCTACTGCTTATGCACAAATAGATTTGAACGACTTAAATATTTCTGAATTGATTGATGTATCTGCGGATAACCCTCAGCATGTATGCATGACCAATGAACTGGCTGAAAGAATTACAACTCCTATGATGCCATCAATTGAACAACCACCTGTATTAGAACTGAAACCATTGCCTGAACACCTTAAATATGCATATCTAGGAGAGAAAGAGACCTTGCCTGTCATTATTTCGTCCAAACTAAATAAACAGCATGAAATTGCGTTAATATTGCTGCTTAAGCAACATAGAAAAGCTATTGGTTGGGCGATTGCTCACATTAGGGGTATAAGTCCTTCTTATTGCATGCATAAGATCTTGTTAGAGGAAGAACATACACCTAGAGTAGATCATCAACGTAGGTTGAACCCCTCTATGAAAGAGGTAGTAAAAAAGGAAATTATTAAATGGCTAGATGCAGGTGTGATCTTCCCAATAGCCAATAGTCAGTGGGTCAGTCCTATCCAATGTGTACCAAAGAAGGGTGGTATGACTGTAGTAGTTAATGAAAACAATGAATTAATACCAACTCGAACTGTCACAGGATGGAGAGTATGTATGGATTATAGAAAACTTAATAAAGAAACTAAAAAAAGACCATTTCCCTTTACCCTTCATAGACCAAATGCTAGATAAAATAGCTGGCCAAGCCTTCTATTGCTTTTTAGATGGCTACTCCGTATAAACAAATCACCATAGACCCTGAGGATCAAGAGAAAACAACATTTACATGTCCCTTTGGTACGTTTGCTTTTCGCAGAGTGCCATTCGGCTTATCCAATGCACCAGCAACGTTCCAAAGATGTATGTTGGCAATATTCTCTGATCTAGATGAGTCCATAATAGAAATCTTTATGGATGACTTCTCAGTATTTGGTGATTCCTTTAACCACTGCCTAGCCAATCTAGGACAAGTCCTAACTAGATGTGAAGAAACCAACCTAGTTTTGAATTGGGAGAAATGCCACTTCATGGTGGAAGAAGGAATAGTACTAGGACATAGACTGTCCAAAGCAGGAATAGAGGTCGATAGGGCCAAGATAGAAGTCATTGAGAAGTTAGTTGAACCTAAGAATGTCAAATCCATAAGAAGTTTCTTAGGTCACGCAGGATTTTATAGAAGATTTATAAAAGACTTTTCAAAAATCTCTAAACCCCTTTGTGAGCTTCTAGAGCTGAATAGAACATTTGTCTTCTCAAATGAGTGTTTAACAGCATGGACCAAGCTTAAAGATGCCTTAGTCAAAGCACCAATCATAGTCGAGCCAAAATGGGATATGCCCTTTGAAATAATGTGCGATGCAAGTGATTATGCAATTGGAGCTATGCTTGGCCAGAAAAGAGAAAAATTAACACACCCTATATATTATGCGAGCAAAACTTTGAATGAAGCTCAATGCAACTACACTACCACAGAGAAAGAGATGTTAGCAGTAGTGTTTGCATGTGAGAAATTCAGGCCATATATGGTAGGTAATAAAACAATTATTTATACTGATCATTCTGCAATAAAGTACTTAATGAGGAAGGCTGATGCCAAGCCTCGTCTAATTAGATGGGTGTTACTTTTACAAGAGTTTGATCTAGAAATCAGAGACAAAAAAGGATGTGAAAATGTAGTTGCTGATCACTTATCAAGATTGCAGAGTCATTGCGAATCTATTGCGGAGCCCGCAATGACAGATTCTTTTATTGATGAACATGTTTTTGTTTTAGTACATTGTGATAATAATGATGAACCGTGGTTTGCCGATATTGCAAATTTTCTTGCCTCACAGGTGCTACCAGAATTCAGCAAGGGGCAAGATAAGAAGAAGTTCTTAAATGAGACTAAGAAGTACATTTGGGATGATCCAACCTTATACAGAAGCTGTGCGGATGAATTGCTAAGAAAATGTGTGTCAGCTGCTGAAGCGAGGTCAATCTTGCAGCATTGCCATACAGCCCCGTATGGAGGACACTTTGGTGGTCAGAGGACTGCTGCAAAGGTGTTCCAAAGTGGCTACTTTTGGCCAACAATCTTCAAGGATGCACATGACTACGCACACAATTGCAATGAATGTCAACGTACAGGTAACCTTAGTAGGAAGGATGAGATGCCCCTAACATATATCTTAGAGTTAGAACTCTTTGATGTATGGGGTATTGACTTCATGGGTCCATCCCCACCATCTGCTGGTAATCTTTACATTTTAGTAGCGGTAGATTATGTCTCAAAATGGGTAGAGGCAGTTGCATGTCCCTTAAATGATGCTAAAACAGTTGTTAGATTTCTAAATAGGCATATTTTCACACGATTTGGCACACCACGTGCCATCATAAGTGATGAAGGAACACACTTCATAAACAAAGCCATGGAAAAAGTGTTAGCTAAATATAATGTTAGGCATAGGGTAGCAACACCCTATCATCCCCATTCAAATGGACAAGCTGAAATTTCTAATAGAGAGATCAAAAGTATACTTGAAAAAGTTGTAAAACCGAATAGAAATGATTGGTCTTTTAAATTAGATGATGCACTATGGGCGTATAGGACTGCATATAAAACACCATTAGGAATGTCTCCTTATAGGTTAATATATGGAAAAGCATGCCACTTACCCCTTGAATTAGAAAACAAAGCTTTTTGGGCTTTAAAAGAGTTGAATTTTTGCGTAACCGATGCGGGAACATTGCGGTCTCTGCAATTGCATGAATTGGATGAACTAAGACACATGTCATACGAGAATGCTAAAATATATAAGGAAAGAACTAAAATTTGGCATGATAGTAGACTTAGGATAAAGGATTTTAAAAAGGGTCAGCATGTGTTACTATTCAATTCACGATTGAGATTATTTCCTAGCAAGCTTAAGTCTCGTTGGTCTGGTCCTTTTGTGATTACTAATGTGTTTATTTATGGTGCAATTGAAATTCGAAATCTGGAACAAGGTCAGCCGTTCATGGTGAATGGTGCTAGATTGAAGCACTACTATGAGGAAGGAGTCGCGAAAACGCTCTCAGCATTCCTTCTATCCGAAGCCTAAGAGCAAAGAAAGAGAGGATGAGCAAGGGCATTTAATGGATTTATCTTTATGCTCAACCATCAAAGGATTATGGAATAGATATCTTTATTTACTGTTTTTTTGTTTAAAGTATTTTTAATTTCCTAGTACTAATTAAGTTTGTTTTTAATGTGATTAGAAGCATGGTAATTGGAAAGCTTAACGGCAATAAGGGTGAACAATCAAGAGGCCAGGAGAAGATGAAGGAAGAAATCTTGGAAAATCACAGATTTAGTTTGTTAGAATCTTGCAACAAACAACAATCAAGGATAAAAATCTCAACGGTTACAGTTCCAAAGATTTGATGAGATTCGAAGCATTGCGGAAACATTGCGGAGTCCGCAATAATATAACCGTTAGTGCGCAACCCATTATAAATAGGAAGGGTTGTTGATCATTCCCATTTACGATTCTCAAACCCTCGAATTCACAAATCAGATCTGTCCTTCTTCGGCAATCCCCAAAGCTTCACCTTCAAGAAGCAAACATGGTTTCCACTCGAGCTGAAAGATCCACTCCCAAAAAGACATCCCCAATCACAGAGGATGCTGCCTTGGTAAGACATGCGTTACTTTCTTTAGCAAACGTTGAGGCTGTAAACCTTCCAGACCTCCGAAGATCCCTGTGAAGAGGAAGTGGAAGGTTGCAACAACTGAAGCTGCAAACAGCTCTGATCCAACGCAGTCCCCTAAAAGAAAGTGGAAGGTTCCCCTGGAAGTTCCAAAGACCAAAATTCGAACCATCGATGGAGACGGCCATGCAAAGCCATGATCCCACTCAACAACCATCGGAACCTGAAGTCTCCCCTGTAGGACAACCAGACTCTGCATCAATCGGTGTTGCGGATGAAGAAGAGGAGGTAGTCTCTCCCTTCAGGGATGTCAATCCTGACAGTCCTGTGGAGAAGGAGAGCAGAGATTCAATGGATGATTCGCTGGATGAATGCATCCAGCAAATAGCTGCCAAAGCAAGGCTCAAGAAGAGGGCCCCTGTAATTGTGAAGGCAAAATGGCAAAAGGCCTCCAAGAAAGCTAAAAAGAGGAGGGCTGAAGCCCACGAGAGAGGATTTCTGGACTCTCCTTCGGACCTGCCGCAATTCTTGCGCGCAGGAATCACAAACCACGGCTGGGAAGAGTTGTGTAGGCCTCCAATTTAGGCCTACTCGGACATGGTTTATGACTTCTACGCCAACCTCACTCACCCCGAAGGCTGTTATTCGGTGGTGAGGGGCGTGAATGTTGACTTCTTTGCCGAAGCGATCAACAAGGTTTATGCTCTCAAGGAGCATAAGAGTTCTGAATATTCAAAGATCGTGGCTTCACCCTCAGAGGTAATCTTGGAGGAGGCGCTAAATATGATAGGCAAACCAGAAGCAGCATGGGCAGTCTCGAAGCACGGGAAGCACACACTGATGAGTGCAGCCCTCAAAGACAAGGCGGCCATTTGGTTCTCCCTAATTCGGAGAAGAATATCAACCGTCACGCACGAGACGACCATCAATCAAGGGAGATCTCTGCTGGTTTATGCGATCATGAAGGGACTCACTATTGACGTGGGTGAGATCATAGCAGCCTCGATCGTCGAATGCTCCAAGAAAGGTAAGGGCAGACTCTTTTTCCCTAACACTATTACTAAGTTATGCTTGCGCGCAGGGGTGCCTGTGACGATAGAGGAGAAGCAATTGGCCTATGCTGGCCACCTTGAGCTGCCCAGAGACCTGAAGATGAGGAGGAGAAGCAATATGGAGTTCGAGCTGGATAGACTTGCAGCTGCACAATCGATGTTCATGGCCTGCTTGATGGACTTACAAAGGAAATTAGCCCAATGGGCTGAGTACTCCCAAGCGAGAGACCAGGAACTAGCTGAGCACCTACGATGCAAGTTCCCTACCTTTCCAGCTGGATTGTTGAGCCCCTGGATGCCTCCGAGCGAGAGGAGTGATGAAGTGGACAAGGATGAATGAATGAATGCCACAGACTGATGGGAGTATTTCTTATCCTTCTCAAAAACCTTCTTTTCTGTAACCAGTTACCCCCCCCCCCCCCCCCCCCAATATCAATTGTTGTTATGTTTTGATTTCCTTAAATTAGCTTGAGTTAGAATAACTTAGTTTAGTTTAACTTCATATGATTAGTTAGCTTAGATAGTTTTTTTTTGTTGCCTGTAGCTGTTCACAAATGGAATATTGCATGTTAGGAGCTTTGATCACGGTTAAATCTGCTCTGTTAGTATCATTGCGATTTCTTTGCGGACACCGCAATGTTTTGTTCATTTAAGCATGTTGTTATATGACTTTCTGCTGGTCTGTCTGTCTTTAATTCTCACTATTTGACTGCATTTCTGATGTCCATAGGTAGTCTGTCTATTGAGCATGCTGGATGAGTGTCGAGTACACTCTTGTTAGGTTTAATTAGCTTCATAAAATGCTGAGCATGTGCCTCTGTTAGACCTTACCATTTTGATTTTAGTAAATTTCTGCTGATGAGTTATCTGAACTGTGAGGGCCATTCTATCCCTAGGAGTTTTAAAATCTGTCTGGTTTTTATTTAGACTAGATGCTTCTAAGATAAGTTTGGGGGTGTGCCACCTCAGACTCTCATTGGGGACAATGAGAAATTTAAGTTTGGGGAAGGCAACCTCTAGTCCTAGGAGCACTCCTCTCTCCCTTAATAAGATATCCATCATCCTTCTTTGAAAAAAGAGAGAATACAAAAAAAAAAAAACGAAAAAGAAGCATTGTCTTTTCTTTAAAATTGCTGAGTAATCAGGGCCACTGCATCAAAAGGCATACTTAAGGGAAAGAAGGAGGTGCGAAGAAAGAAAGAAAAAATATGGAAAACAAAGAAGGATGATGTATGCCAAGAGGGTACAACCTTGGGTGCTTAGATGTCCTATGTAATGAACTCTGATCCTTAGTTAGCTAAGCACAGGGCTGTAACTAGAAGGTTTGTCGAGGGAGATGAGTGTCTATCCAAATAGTGATGCCAGGGCTTAGTCTGTTCTATGGACTGTACTCTGATACTTGTGTTGTTCTAAGACTGGCATGACTCTAAGGATTCCTAGGTAGTTCAAAAATAAAAACCTTAGAAGCATGTACTGAGTCTGAGTTAAAACTAGGGAGAGTTTGAAGGCTTAGGGATGTCTGCACAATGTGCTCAATGATATATGCAGATAAACCAAAAGACAGGAAGTTAGTAAAAACAAAAGGTTTTAAAGGCAAGAGAAATCAGAATAGACAAAATATGAAGTTAGTTTTAGCCTAGGAGAGTGTCACAGGACAACAATGCCTTTGACAGTAAACCTAGGGAAGTCAGCAAATCAGTTAGGTAGAGTTTAAAAGACAAGAGTTAGCAGCTAATTAGAGAGAAAGTAAGCCTTTATATTGCTCGAGGACTAGCAATAACTCAAGTTTGGGGGTGTGTTACCTCTCCAAAAGTGCATTATTTAGGGTCTTAATTACCTAAAAATCATGGAACTTCTTGAGTATTTTTGTTAGAAGTTAGCTTAATGTGTGCTTAAAAGTGAAAATTTGAGAAATGATGTTAATTTAAGGCTTATTTGGAAAAGGAACGAAAAAGGATGAAAAATGGTGAAAAAAGAGCTAAATTGTACATTGCAGGTGCATTGCGGAAATATTGCGGCCCTCGCAATGAAACCACAACGCCAGTCTTTTCTGCTGCATTTTTTCAGCCGTCAGTCTTCGTTGTTGCGATTTTCCAGCCGCCAAAATTCTCTACTGCTGCCGCGTGGGAGGTTGTTACTCCAGAATGGATGGAGATCCGCAGCTGAAGATACCTGTAGAGGCTATAAAAGGAGTCGAATGACGATGGAAAACACAATCAATCTGGAAGTGAGAAGTGCCCGATCGTGAAGAAACCTGCAGACAAAACTTTTCCCCCGTTTGTTGGATCGAAGAAACAAGCCCTTGGCGTCGATAATTCGAGAGGAAGAAGAGAAGATCCCTCTTCTCTTCTGATTGAAATTATCCCCAAGATCAGCTAATCTTCCCCTTCATCCGGGGCGTCTTGCGACTTGGAGGATCCTTACACATCTTACTGCTTTCTTTACCGCTTTCTAAACTACTTGCTCTCTATTTGACATACTGTTCTGAATCATTTACTACTGTCTACGTTGTTCATTGCTTTCGGATCACGCACGCTTTGCATACGATTGTTATGTACTTTGCCCTTTTAAGAGTAATCAATTAATTTTGTTGAGTTCTCCATTCTTTGTTTAATCACTTCATTTCCTTTAGCCCTTCGAAAACCATGAGTAACTAACTCAATAGAGGTATGCCACAGATGAATCTATAGGCTAGAAGTATGTGAATTCAGCATGTAAAGTAGCATGAATGCATTGAATGCATGTGATCTTCATCCCATGGGCAATTTCGACTGGCCATCCATTTTGTCTAAATAATTCCTAACCTCTGGAAGGAGTAAGAATTCAGAGTCATCCATTCATGTTAGCCTTTTATGGTAACCAGAGAATGGCCTAGGAATAGGCATTCTCCTAGCACGTTTGTTAGCATGTGTGTATAAATAGGTTCTTAAGTCTTACTTGGATATGAGTAAACTCAAGATCTAATGCATGTAATCGAAAGATGCATGAGACCTAGTTAAAACGATGCATGAAATGTTAATTTGCTATTGAATGATCATAGTTAAATGCCCATAGGGGATTCTTAAGCCGACCTTGCTATCTTACTTTGGTTTTTAAATCGTTGCGAATTTATTGCGAGATTATTGCGAAAGCCGCAATAACCATTTCTGCCTTTGCCTTAGTCTTTTTCAGTACCTTTTAATCCATTGCGAAAATATTGTGAAAAGATTGCGAGATCCGCAATCCTACTTTTCCACATTATAACTTTACCTCTTTGCTTGCTTTGTATTTATGTTTACATTCTTCTTGCATCTTTTATACTTTCGTCCCCCAACCCAAAATCTATCCAATTTAAGTTACCTTATCTAATCTAACACACCAAATCGCTATTCACTAAACTTAATCTCTGTGGGAAAACGAATTAAATTATACTTATCACTTGCTGCAGACCATGTATACTTGCATGATCTGAGTGCTCTTCGCATTTAATTTTACATACACACTGAGCACGCAACAACGACTCTTTTACTTAGGAAAGAGGAATGTTATTGAGTTTTTCATCTTTTCACTAGGTTGTCGCACCCCCAAACTTAAACTTCTCATTGTCCCCAATGAGAGTATAGGAATGTGGCACCCTCAAACTTTTCTAGAAGAATCTAACACAAGACTTAGATAGGCTATCAACTCTATTGCAAAATTGTGACGTGAAACCTCCTAAGCTTTATCCAGCAATATAAGGTTGCTATTCTATCAAAAGGGTTTGATTTTCTCAGCCACTTACGACTGTCTCGAGAGCTATAAAGTTTGTCCTCTAATTAGCACTTAGCAATCATACAACAAAACTAACTAACCACCTAGCTATTGGAAAAGTTTCACTACTCAGCTCAATTTAGCTTCAAGCAACTATATTCTCACATAGAAACACAAGGCAGCTGCAGCAATGCTAAACATGCAAATTATGTGCAAAACGCCATGGTTCAAAAAGATAGGGCAACATGCTCTAGAGGGAACATGCTTTTCGCACTACAGCCAACATGTGAATCATCATAATTTCTATTTTTACTGAGGGACATGAACATATGTAAATAACTGCTAATTAAACTACCTAACCTAACTATCCTAGGCCCAGCGGGCACTTCTAAATATTTTAAAACGACTAAACTAGACTAAACTAAAAAGTAAAGAACAGATGCAATTTTTCATTGGGGGGGGGGGGGGGGGGTAACATTGGTTTCAGAAAAGCAGAGAAAGATAGGGAATAGTCAGACTTCCCAGAGTGCTTTCAATCTTGGCACTCTTCTTCTTCTTCCATACGCGGGGGCACCCAAGGCTGCAGAATTTCTTCAGGGAATTCAGGCATTTGGCAACGAAGGTGCTCAACAAAGACTTCATCCCTCTTCTTCGCATACTGCGCCCATTGGAGCAGCTTTTTCTGCAGCTCAGCCAGCTGGGCGATCATGGTGCCTTGCACTCCAGCCAAGTTGTTCAGTTCAATTTCCATGTTGCCCCTTCGGCGCAACTTCAGCTGAGTGGGCAGCTCAATGTGCCCTGCATAAGCCATTTTCTTCTCTTCAGCAGAGATTGGGACGCATGCAGTCAAACAAAGCTTAATGATCGTATTTGGAAAGAATAACTGCCAATTTCCTTTTTTGGCGCACTCCTTGATGGAGCTGCAAATCAGCTCACCAACATTGATCGTATAACCCTTCATGATGGCAAAAATTAGGAGCGTCCGGTTTTGATTGATTGTAGTCTCATGAGTGACGGGCAACAAACGCCTCTTTAGGAACGTGAACCAAACACCGACTTTGTCTTTTAGATGGGAATTCATCAAAGTGTGCTTCCCCTGCTTCGATATTGACCAGTAAGCCTCAGGCTTGCCTACCTCGTTCAGGGCTTCTTCAAGAACTGCCTCCGAGGGATACTCTGAGTTCTGCTGATCTAACAGTATGTATGCATAGTTCATGGTTTTGGGGGAGAAATCGACTTGCACTCCTCTAACCATCGAATGGTTCCCTTCGACGTTGTCCATGTTGGCATAGAAGTCGTATACCATGTTTGTGTAGGCAGCTACTGGCGGCCTGCAGAATTCTTCCCATCCGTGATTAATGATTCATGTTCTCAAGAATTGCGGTAGGTCGGCCAACATATCCAAGAATCCCCGTTCGTGCAGTAGGTCCCTTGTCCAGAGGATTCCACCACGCTCGCGAGCTTCGGCAGAGACATAACGTTCTGGCGGAGGCACATCCTCTGCGAACATCTTTGCTTTCCCTTTCTTTTTTTTTTCTAGCTGCCTCAACAGCTTCAGCCTTGACATTTTTCTCCTGAACAGGCACAAGCTTCTTCAGCAAAACCTTAGCAGATGGTTTTGACCGTTTTGCCTTAACCACAATCGACTTCTTTTTCTTCTCAGACTCTGCTGCAGCTAGGGGTGGCCACCATCAAACCGAAAACCGATCCGACCGATCGAAACCGACCGAACCGACCTCGGACGATCGATTTTTCAACGATTTCAGTCGGAATCGATTTTGGCTATTAGAAAAACCGACCGTCGGTCGGTCGGGGAGCCTAATAAGAGGCCAAACTGACCGACCGACCTATAAAAAAAATAAAAAATATATCTATATATATGTCAACGATCTTTTAGAATTGAAAGGTCCTGCAGATTCCTTGAAAAGTGCAACAGCCGTGTAAAAATGGATGAAAAGTTAATGTTGGAGGCTAATAATTAATTTTTAATACTATTAATAGTTATTGGAGAGAGAGAAGATGAAGGAGTAATTAAATTTTTATTCTCATCCTCGAGAAGTGCAAACATCTTAACAAAACGTCTCCAGTGTAAATAATATTAAAAAAAGAAAAAAGATTACTTTTTCTCTTTCACTCTCTCCAAACTCCATTTCTTTACTCATCTTCTTTCTTTCTTCTGTGCTCGTTTTCTTCAGATCTTTTTTTTTTTTAATCTTTTCCATTCTTTTTCTTATATCCTTCTTTCTCATTTTTTGTTTTCATTTAGTTATTTATCTCTCATTTCCAACTTTGGTTTATTTCTTTCTCTTTTCATTTTTTTTCTATATGTTTCACTGTTTTTTTTCGGCTGAACTTACAAAAACCGACCAGAACTAACCGATCGACCGCATAGTCGGTCGATCGGCGTTACCAAATGCTTCAAAATCGTCAAAAACCGACCGACAAAAATCGATATGTCGGTGGTCGGCACCGGTTTTCGTCCAAAACCGACTCCGACCGACCGATGCCCACCCCTAGCTGCAGCTTCAAGCTCCAACTCCGCAACCAACTGTGATGCTAATCTATCAATTTTTGCACTCTCCCCTTCCGACTGGGTTGTTGCTCTTCCTCCATGCCTTCAGTCAGATCAGGCTTCCTCATCGGGGAGATTTCGGTCCAGGACCTTTTCTTCGAAGTCGTCGATGGCGGACTTTGCAGGTCTTGGCCGATTAGGCATGGGGTTGGCGAGCTTTGACTCTGCCCTCCTTCTTCTTGGCGCTTCGTAACTTTTTTCGTCTTCTTGACCTTGCTGATTGTTTTCTCCTTCTTCTCAGTAGGAAACAAGCTTCCCTGTAGCACCGACTCTGCTTCTTCTGCACCTTTCAACGCAATAACCGCGGCGTCACTAGCAAATACTTGCTCTTCAACTACTGAGGTTTGCTCCTTAGGACTGACATGCTTCTTAGGTGATGGAGCGCATGTAGCGCAGCGGAAGCGAGTCGGATCAATGGCACTCTAATTTCATCAATTTAGCTAAATAAGAAACATGCTCAAAGCTTAGAAATAAAAGGAATTAGAACACATACCTCTTGTAGTTCTAAGGACTTCTATTCCGATGCTCGAATCTCTTCACGAACCCTTCAAAGCTTCTCTCGAACTCTCCGAGAACCACCTCCGGTAGTCTCGCTATCCCCGGGCCGAGCAACGGAGTGGTGGGACTCCTTTATGAAAGAAAAAGTTTGGAAGAAGAAGATGGGAAGATGAAAGTGATGAAGATTTTGTGAGAAATATCTAACACTTAGCTTTCTAATTTCTCAAGTAACATGAACTCTTCATGCTCATCCAAATATTCAAACTCTTTGAAAATTCATCAACCTCAAACCATTTGAACTTATCCAATTTATAGGCAATTTACATGCAACAAACTCTTTGCTTAGCATGACACCTCAAATTGGATGGATTAGCCTTCACACAAGTGTTCAACAATTGATGAGTTTATGCATGTTGTTGGTGATTCACAATCCACTGCACAACTTGGATAAACCCACTCAACTTGGATAAATCCACTAAACTTGGATAATCTCACTTGTAATATTTTGTCATTTTAAAATTAATTCATAACTAATTTTAATAAACAAAATAAATTTTAATTAATTAAACTTTTAAATTAATTAATATTATTATTTAATTCAATATCAAATATTAATTAAATAATAAGACTAATCCCGATTTTTTAAACCGAATCATCACACATGAATCTCTATTCATGTTTTACACCGATCCCATATTTAAATCATATTTAAATATGTTCATCATTCTTCCAAAAAACGAATTTGAATAAATTCAAATTCTTTTTCTCTCATATTGTTACACGGCTTAATCCGAGCTAGCTAGGAGAACCTAAAGAACCTACAGATCATGAGCTCCAACGATACGAGATTAACCGACCAAACTCTTTAGCCAAGTTAACTAACAATCGTTAACCCCCGGAGACTCCACTAAAGTCCAAGGGTTGCACTCTCCTCACCGTAGATATATTTTTGTCCTCTTGATATAACCATCATCAGTAAGTCGATCCTTCACAGGTTGTTCGTAATTACAGCTGGGTCAAAATAACCGTTTTACCCCAGTAATTATATTTTGTTCCTTAAGTCCCACTGATCCTCTACTGAACTATTGGTTTGTGGTCCAACCACCAAACCGATTGGTATGTGATCTCATCACTATACCAAGTCCCTCTCGGGCCAATGAGAGGGTGGGATCTCTAGTTCAAGACCTGAAGTCAGCACTTAAGGGAACAACCTCTCTACTAATCCCTCAAGGCGTGTAGGAGTGAATTCCATCTCGTAGGACTATGTTCCCAGCTACCTACCCGGTCTTATCCCCAAGATGGTAGGCTTATTGAGTCGGCGATCTCGGGCCACTCTCACCCATACAAGTCCAAGGATAAGCCCGAATAAACAGGAGTTCATAGCGTGCTCAGGATTCAGATCGAGTTACCTAGGTCATCATATGAAAAAGTCGGTCTTTACAGTAAACGAAGTTATAAAGAAAGAGCGACTTGTTTCGCGGTTCAGTCTTATGCAAACTCATTGCATAGGACGCCCTCACTCGCATGTCTCCACATGAACGATTTCGGATCACATCGTTTGTACTATACAAAGTGGGCCACGTCCAATAGTGTCCCTAGGATAAGGTACCCAACCTTATCCTTATACTATAGACCGTTCTGGCTATTACTTGAACTTGATCCACAATCATGTCACACATGAAGTTCAAGTATACAACCTATAGCCATGGGTTCTTTGTTTATTGGAGTTAGGTTAAAAGTAAACACAATTCACTTTATTCAATAACAACTTTACTGAATAAATCTCAATAACAACTTTATTGCAAAATAGAATATATATTCAGTTTACAAACCACGAGTTTTAGGACATAAAACCCAACAAACTCCCACTTGGACTAAAATATCAGTGAAGTATTATATGCTGGATGAGAAAAACTGGAATATCAAATATATCCATGGCTTTTCTCCCACTATCCTACTGTATAACTCGCAGTCCTAGACTCAGTAGGTGTTCCTCGAACACTTTAGCCGTGAGGGACTTTGTAAACGGATCAACAATATTGTGCTACGAGGCATCTGCATAACGATCACGTCTCCTCGATGCACTATCTCCCTCATGAGATGATATTTTCGCTCAATGTGCTTTCCACGCTTATGGCTTCTTGGTTCTCTGGAATTTTCCACAGCACCAGTATTATCACAATAAAGTGTGATAGGCAAATTCATATTTGGAACAACTTCAAAATCCGTCAAGAATTTCCTAAGCCATACAACCTCTTTCGCAGCTTCGCAAGCCGCGACATACTCAGCTTCCATGGTGGAGTCAGCAATACAACCTTGCTTTATACTCCTCCATACTATTGCCCCTCCGTTAAGAGTGAACACTGACCCCGATGTGGATTTCCTTGAATCTTTATCGGTTTGAAAATCAGAGTCAGTGTATCCTATAAGGATCAAATCCTTCGCGCCATATACGAGCACATAGTCCCTCGTTCTCCGAAGATACTTGAGGATGTGTTTAACGACAGTCCAATGATCATATCCTGGATTGGACTGGTACCTACTGACAATTCCCACTGCATAGCATATGTCGGGTCGTGTACATAACATGGCGTACATTATACTACCGACTGCTGATGCATAGGAAATTCGTCCCATATCCTTAACTTCTTGAGGTGTCTTAGGACACTCTTCCTTTGACAATTGAATTCCATGCCTGAAAGGTAAATAATCCTTCTTGGAATTTTGCATCGAATGTCGTATCAACACCTTGTCGATATAAGATGCTGGAGACAGCGCTAGCGTTTTGTTCTTACGATTCCTTATGATTTGAATCCCTAGAACAAACTGAGCCTCTTCCAAATCTTTTATTTGAAATTGGGTCGCTAGCCATTGCTTAACGTCAGTCAAGAACCCTACATCATTCCCAATGAGTAGGATATCATCTACATATAAAACTAAGAAAGCTACAGCAGAATTGACTATTTTATTGTAAACACAAGGTTCGTCAACATTTTGTTCAAAGCCATAAGATTTGATCGCAGTATCAAACCTTATATTCCAGGATTTAGACGCTTGCTTCAACCCATAAATGGATCGATTAAGCTTGCAAACCTTTTGCTCTTGACCCTGAACAATGAACCCCTCTGGTTGAGCCATATAGATACTCTCTTCAAGATTGCCATTCAGAAAGGCTGTCTTGACATCCATTTGCCAAATTTCATAATCATAAAACGTGGCAATGGACAAGAGTATTCTAATCGACTTTAACATGGCAACAGGGGAGAAGGTTTCTTCGTAGTCCACCCCTTCCCTCTAGGAATAACCCTTTGCCACAAGTCGAGCCTTAAAGGTTTGCACCTTACGGGCTTGGTCTCGTTTCCTCTTGTAGATCCACTTGTAACCGATAGGTATTTCACCATCAGGTTGCTCTACAAGATCCCAAACCGAATTGAAGTACATCGACTTCATTTCGAGGTCCATGGCTATAAGCCACTGGTCATTGTCTATGTCATTCATTGCCTATTTAAAGGTCAATGGATCCTCAACGTCGTCATCAGGTATGACGACCTGGGTTTCCGTTAAACCCATGTAGCGGTCGGGTTGTCTCACATCCCTCCCACTACGTCGAGGCATTCTCAACTCTTGAGAAGAACCAGCCTGATCAACAACTCTTGTTGACCCATCTATAGCTTTCCTGGAAAGTTCGGTCAAAACAATTTTGCTCGAAGGTTGATGATCTCTCATGTGGTCTTCCTCTAAGAACGTGGTGTTTGTCGATACAAGCACCTTATCCTGTTGAGGATCGTAAAATAGACCACCTTTCGTTTCCTTGGGGTACCCTACAAATAGGCATAATTTTGAACGAAGTTCCAATTTCTTTGGATTGGGCACTAGCACGTGTGCCGGACACCCCCAAATCCTGAAGTGACGTAAACTACCTTTACGCCGTCTCCATAACTCATAAGGTGTTTCTGAAACACTCTTATAGGGAGCCATGTTCAAAATAAATACAACAACCTCTACTGCATATCCCCAAAACGAACTAGGCAGTTGAGCATAGCTCATCATAGATCGAACCATGTCTAACAAGGTTCTATTTCTCCTTTCGGACACACCGTTCTGCTGCGGTGTTCCGGGCGCTGAGAGTTAGGATACTATTCCATGTTCTATCATATAGTCCTGGAATCTTAAATCCATATACTCTCCACCTCGATCTGATCGGAGTGTTTTAATCGTTTTACCTAATGTGTTCTCAACCTCTGCCTTATACTCCTTGAACTTTTCAAGAGCTTCGGACTTTTGATGCATTAGGTAAAGATAGCCGTACCTAGAATAATCATCAATGAAGCTGATGAAATATTCATACCCTCCCCGTGCTTTAACATTCATCGGACCACAAAGGTCTGAATGTACAAGCTCTAGAGTTTCTTTGGACCTATGACCTTTTTCAGAAAAAAGATCGTTTGGTCATCTTGCCCTCAAGACAAGACTCACATGGTGGTAAAGAGTTGTCCTCTAACTGATTTAGGAGACCACTCTTAACCAATCTCCCAATCCTATTGAGATTAATGTGGCCTAGTCTCAAGTGCCAAAGATAGGTATTTGGAGAAAGTTTCTGCCTTTTTGTTTGAGTCTTAGCTGTTTTAAACATCTCGGTGTTCAAAAGATCTTTTGCCTCTGTTGGTCTTAACACATACAAGTTGTTTTCAAGTTTCGCAGAACATATATGTACACCTTTTTTGCTAATGAACGCTTCATTAAAATCAAAAGATACTTTATACAAATGTTCAAGTAAACAAGAGATAGATACAAGGTTCCTTTTAAAGCTAGGAACCAACAATACATTTTCAAGTAAAACGAAACTATCTCTATATAACAACTTGACAGCTCCCACTGCCTTGGCTGAGACAACCTCTCATGTTCCAACCCTGAGAGTTATCTCACCTTCAGCAAGCAGCTGCCAGGAACTAGTTTCCTGGAAAGAAGAACAAACCTGGTTAGTGGCTCCTAAATCCAGTATCCAGGCAGAACTATCATGTTCCACTAAACATGTTTCAACAACGAGTAAATCATATTTACTTAGTTGTTTCTTCTCAGCTTTCCTCGCCATGAGGGTATCATGATAGACCGATGAGGACGGTTGTCCAAACATCGTCTGTAATGAATCCATGATCTCCTTAGCGGAGACCATTACCTCATGCTTCTTAGCTAACACATTTGATGTGCTGGCCAAGATGTAGACTCGGGCTTTATCATTAGCCCTAGTCCACCTGTCAAATGCATCTCGAACAGTTCGAGTTGTAGACGAGCTAGGAGGGGGAGGACATTCCTCTGTTAAGACAAACCTAAGATCATCGATAACAAGAATCGTATTTAAGTTCGATTTCCAGGTCGTGTAGTTATCGCCGTTTAGTTTATCATAAGCTAGTAATTGGATAAACGAGCTAGACATGCTGAAAAAGAATAAATTCTATTAGTGAATAAATTTTAACCCATTTCATACATCCAAACAAGATTTTAGCAAAAGTAATAATGTACAAAAAAAAAACATTATTAATTTGCAACGATACTTCAGTGAGTCAGAGCAACCGCTACCGAGGGGCAGTCAATCACTACTTCACTGAACCAAAACATTCTTGACTAAAAGCTAATACCAGAATAACTCATATTCCAATAACACCTTAGTTATCTCTACTTCGGTCAAGAATCTACTAATAACTTAGTAATCCTTTATAAGTGTGACCCGCCATTTTAAGAACTCAGAGGTCGGCCCCAACAGTGCAACCGAATGGAAATGTCAGAGTTGGGAATGGACCTAAGAGACCCTATCCATTTCTGGAGATTGAGTTGTTCCGACTCCCATGAAACAGCCCTCCGAATGGACGGTGCTACTATGGGCAACCAGCAGGCGAAACATGGGAATCTCACGGTTCAACCTAATGGAGGAGACCGCAGGATGTATTGACATACTTCCTTCTCCCACTTACGATAAATACTTTCTCCATTCACCTTGCTCTTGATTTATGCAAACACCATCCGAATGGGGATGCCCTATTGACATCACGAGGCCGAGCATAAATCTCACGGTGTGAACTTCGCGGAGAATGTAGGAGGAGATTGATATATCATATATACCTTTTCAACACCACTACTAAGTATTTTAGAATGGTTTGGGTATACTTTTACTTAGGCATTATCCGACTAAGACAATAAAACCTAAGTCTAGGTAGAACATACTTTTACCTAAGATGTCTAGGTGATAAACGCTTTATAACCTTACACCTTTCACGTGCATGCTCATAAAGCCGGGTTACCTTAACTCAAGTACCGGATCGATCCCCAAGTGGAGGTGTTCCGTAAACCGTCATCTTAAATACCTCCAACCTTAGTACAAGATCTCACCGGGTGAGTTCTCTTTTAACCTTAGCTTTACAAGATATCAACCTATTTTAACTATTAAAATGAATCGATACTAAATTCCTAATCGCATTGGGATTATTTAACCCTTAGTGAGCATGCATTTATCTTTGTTATAGATTTTAAATGTCTATCTCATTTTACAACGCTTTATAAAACAAAGACATTCTATAACATGCTTCCTAACCTAGAATATAACCATTACATTCATTTTATAACATGCTTCCTGTTACCTCTCCAAATGAGAGTTATTTAGGTCTATAATTGCTTATATTCATGAAGTCTTTTGAAGCATTCTAGCCATTATTCAGCATAATATGTGTTTAATAGTGACATTTGTGCAAAGGTGTTAAAACTCAGGCTTATGTGAAATATCTGTGCATAAGTGTATAAATTGGTGAAAAAATGTCTAATTGATGCCTTGCAGATGTATTGCTGAAGTTTTGCGAGGAGCGCAATAGGATCAGAAGAAGGCCAATCGAAAACAGAGCATTGCGATCGCAACGCAATCGCAATACTGGTCTTTGCTGCTGCGTTTTTCCAGTCGCCGGCCCTTCCTCTATCCGCCACGTATGAGTTTGTTTCCCTAATTTTGATGGTGATACGTGATTAGGGAGCAGACTATGAACCACTTAAAGCTATATAAAGAGAGAAAGATGGAGCAAGAGAGGCATCCAATCCTCGACGGTGAAGAGATTCGAAAACTCGAAAACCCCAAGAGAGATCTTCTCGATCATCAGATCCGAGAAGAAACCTCCTTGGCGTTCTGGAATTTGGAGGAAGAAGGAAAGATTCCTAACAAGACGTTCTTCTCCTTCAACCGAGGCGAATTGTGGACGATCGGGCCTTCACCTATTCTACTGCTTTCCTTTAGTTATTGCTTTCGCATTGAATTCTGTTTTACTTTAAGTTTCTGCTTTCGAATTGAATCGTATTTCGCTTTCGAATTGTTACTGGATTTGTTTCGTTTAAGTAATCAATTAGTTTTGTTGAGTTCTTCTCTTATTCGTAATTAATCAATTAGTTTTGTTGAGTTCTATTTATGAGTAATCAATTAGTTTTGTTAAGTTCTTCTATGATCATGCGTAGCTAGAATTAGAAAGGTTGCTGAGAAGAATCTGTAGGGCATAATGATGTGAATTCAGCATGTAATTGAGCATGAATGCATTGAATGAGTGTGAACTTCATCCCATGGGCAATTTCGACCGGCCATCCATTTTGTTCTAAAGAATTCCTAACCTCTAGAAGGAGTAAGAATTCAGAGTCATTCATTCATGTTAGCCTTTCATGGTAACCAGAGAGTGATCTAGGAATAGGTGCTTTCCTAGCACGTTTAATAGCATGCAATCATAAATAGGTTCTTAGCCTTACTTGGATATGAGTAACTTAATAATCTAGTGCATATAATTGGAAGATATATGAGATCTAGCTAAAACGATGCATGTAATGCTTGTTCACAACTGAATGATCATGGTTTCTGCCTATGGAGGATTCTTAGCCAACCTTGCTGTCTTTATCTTAGATTTTACTTATTTGTTAATCTGTTGCTAGTTTATTGCGAAAGTGTTGCGAGACCCGCAATACTATTTTCTATTCTGCAAGTTGTTATCATTTTAGCATTTTCGCTATTCACTTGTTTCTGCATTTTGTATGTTATGTCGTTATTTCAGCAACCCAACCAACAACATTTTGTCGCCGGTTACATTTTCTTTCAATCAATCTGTACTTAGCATAAACTTAATCAAATCTCT
Organism: Herpetospermum pedunculosum; assembly: GCA_028017165.1. Lineage (NCBI taxonomy): Eukaryota > Viridiplantae > Streptophyta > Magnoliopsida > Cucurbitales > Cucurbitaceae > Herpetospermum > Herpetospermum pedunculosum. The sequence continues at coordinate 48,843,381 of CM051529.1, forward strand.
GTGGGAAAACGATATAAAATATACTTATCACTTGCTGCAGACCATGTATACTTGCATGATCTGAGTGCTCTTCGCATCTAATTTATACACACACTGAGCACGCAACAAGTTTTTGGCGCCGCTGCCGGGGATTTGCATTACTTTTGTGTTAAGTTGATTGATTGTAAGATCTGTGCTAAATACGTGAGCTTAATTTGTTTACCATCATTTTCAGGCACAGAGAGAAACTATGTAGGTGAAAAACGTATATGTACGACAAAGTAAATGAATACGCTGTAGAACTTAATTGGAGGAAGAGTTTACCCACAACAGTTTGAAGAATTTTATCAGTCTTGTGCTTATTGTGGGGATAATCATAACTTGGAGAATTGACCAACATTGAATTATCAAGAGAGGCAATATCAACAAAGCTATGACAACCATTATTCGTACCTGTGTGGACATGATCAGTGGCAACTCTCAAATAATCCTTGGGAAGAGGATGTGCAAGTTGCTCATTATGAAGAGTTCCACCAACATGAAGACTATCAACATTATGCGCCAACTCAAAATGAAGAATTATCACCCGCTTTGGAGACGCTATGGATAGAATTCGTGGAAAGGAATGATGCATCCATGCGGAGAATTGATGTGCAATTAGCCCAACTCACAAATGACATACAAAATCTACTTGCTATATCAAAATCACCACCACCATGCCCTCAGATGTTTGATTTTTATGATGATGACTCCTTTGTTACCTTCGATTTTGAGAAGAGTGATCCAATGGAATATTCATATAAAATGGTGGAGTTGGTGAAAGTTGAGAAAAATGAAATTGTGTTGGATGAGGCCAAAAAGACTAATGCGCTGCTTGATGAACAAGAATTTGAAATGTTTGATGTTGCAGCAAGCTTCTCCACCAATGAAGGACCTGAGCCACCACCACCACAAATGCTCCAGTTGAAGGAGTTAGAAAGAGATGTGCCAGAAAAAGAAGTCTCATCGCATCAAACCTATGTTGTACCAACGCACAGAAAGTACAAACCTTGGGATGTTATAACATGCAGTCTCTTCGAAAGAATCAACAATTTCAAGGTGTGGCAGAATGTCCGACCCCGTAAATCAAGACTTAAGTATCTTAAAGGAGCAGAAGTGATGCCTCGAAACATTGAAGAATATCCATATGAGGCAGATTGACAAGGAAGATTTCTGATCCCTAAACTCTTAAATTAGGCTTTTATCATGCTTTGCTTAGATTTTGTATGTTAGGAGTGGTTTATTTTGGGAATGGAATATTTATCATGTGCCAACAATCATAGTGTACTGGGAGACAATTCTGAAAATAGTTTGATGCTTCTGCTATCATGCTTGAAATCTTTGTTAATGCGCTTATCATAGTCGTTTAGCATGAATTGATGATGCTTTCATTTTGAAATGATTATTTTGCATGCTTGCGCTATTACAACATTACTTAAGCATGGAGCGAAGTGTGGATTTCTGCCTTCCTAATTTGTCTTGTGATAATGCTATTAGATTTATAATGTTTATCTAGCTTGGACTATTTTCTCTGCTGATAGTTTTTGTCTTTATCTTTTGCAACTGGCTAAAATGTGATTCTCTGTGGGCTGTTTACTGTTTGTTGAGTGTGCTGGATGAGTGTCGAGTACACGCTGTAAGATTGAATTAGCTTCATAGGTTGGAAAGCATGAAAGTTGATAGCTCTAAAATAGAGCTATTATTATGTCTTTAATACTAGCTAAAAACCATGCTTATATTGATTAAATGCCTTTTTGTAGGTAAATTCATGGTCGAGAGCTCGAGAAGTCCATTCATGATTTTCAGGGCTAAATCGGGCATTTTAGGAGTTTCGGGAAGTGTTTGGGTCAAAGAGATAGGCAAAAAGGAGCTCAGGAGCCAAAAATACCTAAAATTGGGCTTAGACCCGAGAGGTTAGCGCCCAACCGAAGGCATCAGGCAGTAGGCCCAGCGCCCAGGCGCTGGCCGACAGCGCTCAGGCGCTGCCGCAAACCTCCCAGACCCAGACGCAGCGCCTAGGCGCCCGACATCGTTCCAGACCCGAGACGCCAGCGCCCCTGCGCTGGCCGCGCAGCGCCTCTCCGCGAAAAGCCGAGAGCTCAGCGGTGCGGCGCTGCCGCACAGCGCCTAGGCGCCCGTCATCATTTCTGCCCAGAGAGGCTCGCGCCTAGGCGCTGCCGCACAGCGCCCAGGCGCTACCTCGATTTTGCGCGCGCGCGCCCCCAGCGCCTTGGCGCCCACTTATGGCGCCTAGGCGCTGGCCCGACGGAAAAATGGGTATAAATACCCATTTTTCTTAAATTAGGGCATTCTCTTTTGGCTCTTCTCCTACCTCTTTCGAATTTTGGGCATTTTTAGCCATTTGTGGCTCTCTTCTTCATCTTCATGGATAGCTAAACAAGTAAGTGTTTGATTTCTAGTTTGGGATTGTAATCAATTTGGATTAAGGGGAGATTTGCCCTAATTTGTGTATGAATTAGATTGTCTTCCTTATGCATCTTCTTGCTTGTTCTTCATCTAAATGGCTTGTGTAACTGATTAGGAGTGACGCCCGAGTCCTTATGCATGCTTTACCGTTAGAGATTATGACGTATAATTGCCTCAATCGCTAGGTAACACAAATCTGAATATGGGTATTTAGTTTGATCCCAAGTGACAGTTGGGGGTAGAAATTAGATAACCTTCATGTTAGATTTTGGGTAAAGAGGAAAAATCGATTTAGTCTCCGGGTTAATTCGTCGCAATGTTCCCGTCTCAGTCCGTTAATCATTTTAGGATTGATCACCTTATTTTGAGTAACTGTCAAGAACAATTAGACTTGCACTTTACTAATTGTATCTTTGGGTCGTTTGAGTTAGAAATAACCAAACGAATTGCGTGCTTTAAGCGTTGTGTCTATGTATTTAGTTATCGATGATCCGAACACCAATTGTGATCAATCCCATTCTTTGAAGTCAAACATGCCATTTAAATTTGTTACTTCACAGTTTTTATTGTTTTAATTTTCCGTTAGCTACAATAGTTTAGAGCTCCCTTTTAAAATCCAATTTCCCCTATTTTTACCGTTAGCAATTTAGAATTAATTAAGTTTGAATTAAGCTAATTCCCTGTAGTTCGACCCGATTATCACTAACTATAAATTAGTCGGTATAATCGGCTTATAAATATTATTTTGGCAAGCCTTGACAGCTTGAAGTTTGTGAACGTACAAAAGTTCACTACCAAAACTCTGTAAGACCTTACCTTTGTTTTGAATAAACCTCTGCCTACTGTGTTATCTAACCTAGGAGAGCCATTCCAACCTTTAGCTATTTAAAGTCTGCATGTTTTTAACTTAAACTAGATGCTTCTAATTAAGTTTGGGGGTGTGCCACCCAATGCTCTCATTGAGGACAATGAGAAGTCCAAGTTTGGGGGTAAGGCAACCTTCTAGTCCCTAGGAACACTCATCTCTCCCTTATTAGATATGCATTGTTCTTCTTTGAAAAAAAAAAAAAAAAAAAAGGAAAAAACATTTTTCTTTTTTCTAGGAATGCTGAGTAACCGGAGCCATTTGTGTAACCCACAAGTGGCACTGCATCAAAAGGCAAACTTAGGGAAAAGGAAACATTGAGAAAAAAATGCAAAGTTATGAAAAAAATAAAAGAAAACAAAGAAGAAGAATGTATGCCAGAAGGTTGCAGCCTTGAATGCTTAGATGTCCTATGTACTGAACTCTGATCCTAAGTTAGCTAAGCAAGGGGCTGTAACTAGAAGGCTTATCTAGGGAAATGAGTGTCTGTCCTAAATAGAGTGATGTCATGGCTTAGGTTGTTCTATGGATTCTGTACTCTGGCACTTTTTGGTTCTAAGCATGGCATGACTTTAAGGATTCATAGGAAATAAAAGAATAAAATTTAGAAGCATGTACTGAGTTTAAGTTGAGGGTAAGTAGATTTTAAAGCTAAAGGATGACTGCACAATGAGCTTGGTGATATAGGCAGATAAACCGGAAGGTAGGGAGTTATTAAGAGCAGAAGGTTTTAAAGGCAAGGAATTCAGAATGATAAACATGAAGTTGGTTTTAGCTTGAAGTGTGTCACAAGACAGCGTTGCCTTCGGCAGTAAGCCAACAGAAAAACAGTTTGGTTAGTTGGAGAGAAGGAAAGACTTGGCAGCTAGACCAAAGCGAAAGGAAGGGAAAATGAGTTTATAGTATTGCTCGAGGACTAGCAATAGCTCAAGTTTGGGGGTGTGTTATCTCTCCAAATGAGAGTTATTTAGGTCTATAATTGCTTATATTCATGAAGTATTTTGAAGCATTCTAGCCATTATTCAGCATAATATGTGTTTAATAGTGACATTTGTGAAAAGGTGTTAAAATTCAGGCTTATGTGAAATATTTGTGCATAAGTGTATAAATTGGTGAAAAAATGTCTAATTGATGCATTGCAGATGTATTGTTGAAGTTTTGCGAGGAGCGCAATAGGATCAGAAGAAGGGCAACCGAAAACAGAGCATTGCGATCGCAACGCAATCGCAATACTGGTCTTTGCTGCTGCGTTTTTTCAGCCGCCGACCCTTCCTCTATCCGCCACGTATGAGTTTGTTTTTCTAATTTGGATGGTGATCCGTGATTAGGGAGCAGACTATGAACCACTTAAAGCTATATAAAGAGAGCAAGATGAAGCAAGAGAGGCATCCAATTCTCGACGGTGAAGAGATTCGAAAACCCGAAAACCCCAAGAGAGATCTTCTCGATCATCAAATTCGAGAAGAAACCTCATTGGCGTTCTGGAATTTGGAGGAAGAAGGAAAGATTCCTGACAAGACGTTCTTCTCCTTCAACTGAGGCGAATTGTGGACGATCGGGCCTTCACCTATTCTACTGCTTTCCTTTAGTTATTGCTTTCGAATTGAATTTTGTTTTACTTTAAGTTTCTGCTTTCGAATTGAATCGTATTTTGCTTTTGAATTGTTACTGAATTTGTTTCGTTTAAGTAATCAATTAGTTTTGTTGAGTTCTTCTCTTATTCGTAATTAATCAATTAGTTTTGTTGAGTTCTATTTATGAGTAATCAATTAGTTTTGTTAAGTTCTTCTATGATCATGCGTAGCTAGAATTAGAAAGGTTGCTGAGAAGAATCTGTTGGGCATAATGATGTGAATTCAGCATGTAATTGAGCATGAATGCATTGAATGAGTGTGAACTTCATCCCATGGGCAATTTCGACCGACCATCCATTTTGTTCTAAAGAATTCCTAACCTCTGGAAGGAGTAAGAATTCAGAGTCATTCATTCATGTTAGCCTTTCATGGCAATCAGAGAGTGATCTAGGAATAGGTGCTTTCCTAGCACGTTTAATAGCATGCAATCATAAATAGGTTCTTAGCCTTACTTGGATATGAGTAACTTATGAATCTAGTGCATATAATCAGAAGATATATGAGATCTAGCTAAAACGATGCATGTAATGCTTGTTCACTGCTGAATGGTCATGGTTTCTGCCTATGGAGGATTCTTAGCCAACCTTGCTGTCTTTATCTTAGATTTTACTTATTTGTTAATCTGTTGCTAGTTTATTGCGAAAGTGTTGCGAGACCCACAATACTATTTTCTATTCTGCAAGTTGTTATTATTTCAGCATTTTCGCTATTCACTTGTTTCTGCATTTTGTATGTTCCGTCGTTATTTCAGCAACCCAACCAACAACATTTTGTCATCGGTTACATTTTCCTTCAATCAATTTGTACTTAGCATAAACTTAATCAAATCTCTGTGGGAAAACGATATAAAATATACTTATCAATTGCTGCAGACCATGTATACTTGCATGATTTGAGTGTTCTTCGTATCTAATTTATACACACACTGAGCACGCAACACTTCCCAAGCAAGAATATAACAATTATATTCAACTAAGGCAACTATGTTGTATGTTTAATTTCACAATTAATATAACACTTATATCAATTACACTTTTAAACAAGCAACATCCAATTCAAAAATTAATATAACACTTATATTAATTCTCATGAATTAAGCATGCATACTATACAACATAACACTTATATTATACTTTCAATGCATGCAACATGCTTCCTATGGTGGGATTTGAAATCTATATGGCATACTTTATGCACATACAAGAGACTTTAATTAAAACATACCTTCACAATGCATAATTAATTAAACACACTAAAGTGGACCGGTTTTGGCATCACGGACAAGCAAACAACTAAATTATTACAAGAATAAATCATAAACTATGTTGAGACGTGGTAGACGTACTTTTGGGGTACTCCAAATTCAAGCTGTCGAGGCTTGCCAAAATACAATTTATAAACCCGATGTACACCGAGCTATTTGAAGCTTAGTGGTAACGGGGTCGATCCACAGGGAAATAAGAAATTCAATCTAACTAAGTCTAATTTGCTAGAAATAAAAGAATGCACAAATTAAAGAATGGTAATTTGGTTTTTGGGGAAGGGAGCTCCTAATTATGCTAACGGAAAATTAAATGACAACGTGCAAAAATTAAACGGTTGTGCTTAACTTCGAGAAATGGAGTTGCTCGTTATGGATGTTCGGATCATTGATACGGTTTACGCGTTAGCTAATTCATGCACACAATTCATTTAGTTATTCCTAACTCAAATGACCCAAGGAATTAATTAGAAGCGTGCAATTCTAATTAAACTTAGCCAATAATCTATCCAAGGTAGCGACCCCTAAATTGATTACGTGCTAGTGACGGGAACATTGCGACGGCCTAATCCTAAGACTAAACCGATTTCTCTCTTGCCTTAAGCCTAACATGAAAACGTTAATTAACTCAGTTTACCAATGTCACTTTGGGCCGAACTAATTAGCCATGCTTAGACCCGTGCTACCTAGCGGTATAGGCAATTATACGTCCCAACCTTTAGCCCTCTATCATGCATAGGAATTAGATTGTCAAGCTAATTTAGCTACACATGCTAGATATGGATGAAGAACAAGCAAGAAGATGCATTAACAAGCTAAATGTCTTAACATTCACAAAGGGGAAAATCTCCCCAAACATCCATAATTTACAATCCAAAGCTCAAAATCAAGCACTAACCTCGGTTTAGCCTTCCATGGAGGTTGGATTAATCCAATCCCCCATGGAAGAGCTTGGAATCATGCACAAAGAAGGAGAAGAAGTACAAAAATGGCGGAAAATGGAGGTAGACCCGAGAGGAGAAGCTTGAAGAAGAAGGAGAATCAAAAAGTGGCTGCAAAACTGAAGGTTTCACGCTTTTTAAGCTCGGAGCGTCGAGACGCTAGGCCAGCGTCTCGACGCTGTGCCCTAAGTTGGCAGGCGCGCGCGGCGTCGAGCGAGCGTCGAGACGCTTGCGCTCGACGCTTGCTCTCGGGTGGAACTTCAGAATCACGCTTCAGACTTCGGGGCGTCGAGACGCTCGGCCAGCGTCTCGACGCTGTCGGCGTTGAGCGAGCGTTGAGACGCGCGCTCGACGCTGGCACTCGTCCATCTTCGGGAAACGTTGGGGCAGCGTCGAGCTAGCGTCGAGCTAGCGTCTAGACGCTGGGGCGCACGCAGATCTTCAATGACGGACGCGCGGGCGAGGCGGACACGGGCGAGGGCGCGCGGGCGCGCGCGGACATGGGCGAGGCGGAGCGGGCGAGGGCGCGCGGGCGCGCGCGGACATGGGCGAGGCGGAGCGGGCGAGGGCGCGCGGGTGCGAGGCGAGGCGGCGCGCGCGGGCGGTGCTTGCGAGCGGCGCGCGCGGGCGCGCGCGCGTGCTGCGTTCGTTGGGCGCCTGGGCGCTGGGCGCCGGCGCTTGGGCGCTGCCCTCTCGGCTCTTAGCCCACTTTTGGGTCGTTTTGGCTCCCGAGCTCCGTTTGGCCTATCGTTTTGACCCGAACACTTCCCGAAACATCTTAAGTGACCTTTTTAGCCCCGAAAATCATCAATGGACTTCCCGAGCTCTTCACCATGAAATCACCTATAAGAAAGCATTTTAATCAATATATGTCATGGTTTTAGCTAGAATTAGAGAAATTAAGATAGCTCTATTTTGGAGCTATCAAGACACTTCCGAACCCTTCGAACCGCCACGAACCAGCTTGAATTTGCTTGAACCGGCCAAAAAAACAGCAACTACAAGCTTCAAATAAGCTGAACCGGTCCAAAACAGTTGTCCCAACTTCAACAGCCCGGAACCGGACCAATAACGACCCGAACCGGACCAAACGAGCGCTAAACTGAACTTTCAGAGGGTGAAGAACCCAGAACCGGTCTGACTTTTAGTGAACCGGACCGCCCGAGGACCGAACCAGACCGTTTCTTCCACCTTGCGCTGAACCGGTTTTGTGCTGGAAATTTGCAGGAAAAAAAAACAGCAAGTTGTTTTTTCCGACACCCGAGCTTCTGTCTTCGAATTGAAAGCCTATATGAACTCTAATGACTCCGAATTTCTTACAGACTCTTCTGCACACATTAAAGCCCATACACGCTCAGGCATTTACAAAACGAAGTACAAATCGAAGCTCAAAAAAATATGCCAAAACCGGGAAACACTTTAGACGCCAAGAAAAAATATTTTCTAAAACAAATACCCACCGAGCTCAAATTGATGCAAATTGAGTGACAAAAAAACGCTCTGATACCAATTGATGGAGCGCATGTAGCGCAGTGGAAGCGAGTCGGATCAATGGTACTCTAATTTCGTCAATTTAGCTAAATAAGAAACATGCTCAAAGCTTAGAAATAAAAGGAATTAGAACACATACCTCTTGTAGTTCTAAGGACTTCTATTCCGATGCTCGAATCTCTTCACGAACCCTTCAAAGCTTCTCTCGATCTCTCCGAGAACCACCTCCGGTAGTCCCGCTATCCTCGGGCCGAGCAACGGAGTGGTGGGACTCCTTTATGAAAGAAAAAGTTTGGAAGAAGAAGATGGGAAGATGAAAGTGATGAGGATTTTGTGAGAAATATCTAACACTTAGCTTTCTAATTTCTCAAGTAACATGAACTCTTCATGCTCATCCAAATATTCAAACTCTTTGAAAATTCATCAACCTCAAACCATTTGAACTTCATGCAATTTATAGGCAATTTACATGCAACAAACTCTTTGCTTAGCATGACACCTCAAATTGGATGAATTAGCCTTCACACACGTGTTCAACAATTGATGAGTTTATGCATGTTGTTGGTGATTCACAATCCACTTCACAACTTGGATAAACTCACTCAACTTGGATAAATCCACTTGACTTGGATAAATCCAATCAACTTGGATAATCCCACTTGTAATATTTTGTCATTTTAAAATTAATTCATAACTAATTTTAATAAACAAAATAAATTTTAATTAATTAAACTTTTAAGTTAATTAATATTATTATTTAATTAAATATCAAATATTAATTAAATAATAAGACTAATCCCGATTTCTTAAACCGAATCATCACACACGAATCTCTATTCATGTTGTACACCTATCCCTTATTTAAATCATATTTAAATATGTCCATCATTCTTCCAAAAAACGAATTTGAATAAATTCAAATTCTTTTTCTATTATATTGTTACACGGCTTAATCCGAGCTAGCCAGGAGAACCTAAAGGACCTACAGATCATGAGCTCCAACGATACGAGATTAATCGACCAAATTCTTTAGCCAAGCTAACCAACATTCGTTAACCCCCGGAGACTCCACTAAAGTTCAAGGGTTGCACTCTCCTCACCGTAGATATATTTTTGTCCTCTTGATATAACCATCATCAGTAAGTCGATCCTTCACAGGTTGTTCGTAATTACAGTTGGGTCAAAATAACCGTTTTACCCCAGTAATTACATCTTGTTCCTTAAGTCCCACTGATCCTCTACTGAACTATTGGTTTGTGGTCCAACCACCAAACCGATTGGTATGTGATCTCATCACTATACAAAGTCCCTCTCGGGCCAATGAGAGGGTGGGATCCCTAGTTCAAGACCTGAAGTCAGCACTTAAGGGAACAACCTCTCTACTAATCCCTCAAGGCGGGTAGGAGTGAATTTCATCTCGTAGGACTATGTTTCCAGCTACCTACCCGGTCTTATCCCCAAGATGGTAGGCTTATTGAGTCGACGATCTCGGGCCACTCTCACCCATACAAGTCAAAGGATAAGCCCGAATAAACAGGAGTTCATAGCGTGCTCAGGATTCAGATCGAGTTACCTAGGTCATCATATGAAAAAGTCGGTCTTTACAGTAAACGGGTTATAAAGAAAGAGCGACTTGTTTCGCGGTTCAGTCTTATGCAAACTCATTGCATAGGACGCCCCCAGTCGCATGTCTCCACATGAACGATTTCGGATCACATCGTTTGTACTATACAAAGTGGGCCGCGTCCAATAGTGTCCCTAGGATAAGGTACCAACTTTATCCTTATACTATAGACCGTTCTGGCTATTAATTGAACTTGATCCACAATCATGTCACACATGAAGTTCAAGTATACAACCTATTTCCATGGGTTCTTTGTTTATTGGAGTTAGGTTAAAAGTAAACACAATTCACTTTATTCAATAACAACTTTACTGAATAAATCTCAATAACAACTTTATTGCAAAATAGAATATATATTCAGTTTACAAACCACGAGTTTTAGGACATAAAACCCAACATTAGGTTCTTTCGGCGCCCTTGCGGTTGGTGGGGTTGAACGGGGGGATTCTCTGTTGGAAACCATAACTTGATTTTTGGTAGGGTTTTATTGAGGCTTAAGGAGTTTTTGAAGAAATGAGAATGGTAGAGTAAGGATTCTGCTGAGGGCTTTAACTTTCTAGCGTGAGTTAGACAATGGTGAGAGATGTTTTTATAGACTCTGAACCCTCTGATCCTTTTGCTATTCATAGCATCAGATAAACATCACATGTAACGTCCAATGAAATGCTGGGAAAAGTTACCGTTGGGCTTGTTACCGTTGTGGTAAATTTGTGATATCTGCACAACGTCACTTCTCCGATTTTCTGCCCCAGGTTATAATTGATTTCCTTCAATTATTGCATACCAGTTGTTCTCTCTGACTGGGGCTGTGTATTTACTCCTCCCCTGATAAGAATAAAAAAATAAAAAATATAAATTACTGCTACGCTACTGACTACGAAATAAATTGTATGATCAACAAAGCTTAAGCAAATCTTAGGAGCAATTGAAATGTATTCTGTATATCCTTCGTGCTCCTCCAGTTCCTTCGTGATTGCTACGCTTCAGTTAAGAGGAACGCTGAGAGCGTCCTCAAATCTCCTTCATCATAGAAATGTTTCAGCCGTGCACCATTCACTAAGAATGAGTCTCCTCTTTCTGGGTGTTGTATTTAAACTGAACCATACGTAAACACATTAATAATAACATATGGTCCTGACCATCTTGATTTGAGCTTTCCAGGAAAAAGCTTTAATCGCGAATTAAATAACAACACTTTTTGTCCCTTTTTGAAATCTTTAGGCCTTAGGCGACTCTCATGCCAGATTTTGGTTTTTTCTTTGTACAATTTAGCATTCTCATATGTCATATGCCTAAGTTCTTCCAATTCATGCAATTGCAAAGAATGCAAAGTTCCCGCATCAAATAAACAGAAGTTTAACTCCTTTAGCGCCCAAAATGCTTTGTTTTCGAATTCCAATGGTAAATGGCATGCCTTTTCATACACTAACCGATAAGGAGACATTCTTAAAAGTGTTTTATATGTTGTCCTATAGACCCATAAAGCTTCATCTAGCTTGAATGACCAACCCTTCCGATTAGGCTTAACCACTTTTTCTAATATACTCTTGATCTCTCTATTTGATATTTCAGCATGTCCATTAGTGTGAGGGTGATAAGGTGTTGCTACCCTATGCCTGACATTATACTTAGCCAGTATATGTTCCATAGATTTATTTATGAAGTGCGTTCCCTCATCACTAATAATCGCTCTTGGTGTGCCAAATCTCGTAAACATGTGTTTATTCAAGAATTTTATTACAGTTTTAGCATCATTTAATGGACATGCTATGGCCTCTACCCAGTTAGATACATAGTCTACCGCCAATAAAATGTAGAGATTACCTGCGGATGGGGGAAATGAACTCATAAAGTCTATCCCCCATACGTCAAATAATTTTAATTCAAGAATATAAGTTAAAGGCATTTCATCATTCCTACTTATATTTCCTGTCCTTTGACACTCATTACACGTTTTTGCAAATTCATATGCATCCTTGAAGATAGTGGGCCAGAAATAACCACTCTGAAATACCTTTGCGGCGGTCCATTGACCACCGAAATGACCACCATAAGGTGCAACGTGACAATGGTTCAATATGGTTACAAATTCTAATGCGGTCACGCATTTCCTCAGCAAACCATTTGCACAACATCTGTACAATATTGGGTCATCCCATAAGTATTTCTTTATCTCATTCAGGAATTTCTTCTTGTCTTGTCCTTTATCAAATTCCGGCATCACCTGCGAAGCAAGAAAATTTGCAATATCAGCAAACCAAGGCTCAATATTATCATTACAATGTATTAGAGAAAACATTTGCTCATCAATGCGGGAGCTTAACCCATCTTCATCAACTCTCGATTATCTTTAAGTTTATACTCTCTTATCTATTTGTTGTTGCTACTGTAGTTAAATCCTTTAAAGTATGAACTCTATTGTTGTTATTTCTGTCATTTATAATATGAGGAACTAATTTTGTTAAGGGATGGCTAGGATGATTTGGTAATTATTGATTTCGGTTTTTAGCGTAAGTTTAGCATGAAGTCTTCAAAGCATGTGTGTTTTTATTCCAACAATGCAATTTCGACCGGCCATCCATTTTGTGTTAAAGATTTCTGAACCTCCGAGAGGAGTAGGGAGTCTGAGTCGCATGTTTTTACTAGCCTTTCATGGTAATCAGAGAGGAGGCTAGACATAATTGCTCTTCTAGTACGCTTGATAGCATGTTGTGATGAATAGGATGATAGTTTCGTTTGGATATGAATGAATCTTGATTTCTAATGATCGAGATCGACAGATCTTGTTTGTTATGCTAAGTGGTTGACATTTATGCTGGATCTTTGCTAAATACCCATTTCATGAGTAACTTGTTGATTCCTAGCCTACCATGTTTGTCTAGTCGAGAATCTTATTTTGTTGTTACCTTTGCTGTTATTTTGCCTTTTACGCATTCTCTATTTTGTCATAGCATTGTCTAAGTCGTCGTTATTTAGCATCTTTTCAGCATTTTTATTTGATTGCATTTAGTTGCATGTATTTTGTTTGCGTTCGTTACAATTCTATAACATTTACCCTTCATACAAAATTGTCACTGGTTACATCTTCTTTAAGTTAACAATCAGAACTGTGCATGTCTACTCAAAATCTCTGTGGAAATACGATACAAAAGATACTTATCACTTGCTGCACTAGACCATGTATGCTTGCATGATCTGAGCGCTCATTATTATTATTATTTTGCCCACACCCTGAGCGCGCAACAAGTTTTTGGCGCCGTTGCCGGGGATTTTGTTGTTTGCATGATAGTTTGTGTTAACTTGAGAACTGTGCTACACATTTTGAGCTTAACTTTTGGTTTGTCTTTTGCAGGTACCAAGGGAGTTGGTTTATGAGTGAATTTCCTGGTTACGAATTTGATTTAGACCTAGAACCAGAGAGAGCTTTTAGAGCTAGGTTGAGGGAACAAAGGGAGACCATAGCTAATATGGATAATCAAAATAGAAATCCTCCATCAATAGCACCAAGAAATCAACCTGACATTAACCCACCTGTAGTGATGCAACCAGTAGTAGAGCCAAATAGGGCAGGTGTCATTAGAAATCTCATCGATATAGCTAATGACAAAGACAGCGCCATATTAACTTACTTAGTGCTTATGCCGAAAGAGCTAAATCCTAACATTATCCGACCTTAAATCACATCCCATTCTTTCGAGTTGAAGCCTGTAATGTTCCAGATGTTGTGCACTGTGGGACAGTTTTATGGGATTGAGAATGAGGATCTGCATAACCACTTGCGAAATTTCCTTGGTGTTAGCAATACTTTCGTTATACCTGGAGTTACACAAGAGGCATTGCGATTGCACTTGTTCCCATACTCTTTGCGGGATAAGGCAAAAAACTTGGCTAAATTCGTTACCCTTAGGATCAATAGCAAATTGGACAGATCTAGCTGAAAAATTATTGGTTAAGTATTTTCCACCCGATAGGAATTCCAACTTTAGAGATGACATCATAAAATTCAAACAAATAGAGAACGAGTCTGTGCACGAGGGATGGACACGTTACAAGGATTTGTTGAGTAAATGTCCACACCATGGCATACCTTGGTGTATACAGATTGAGGTCTTCTTTAAAGGATGCAATCCTAGCACGAGGCAAATGCTAAATTCTTCAGCAGGGGGATGATGTCGTGTCTCTCCTAATCGCCTAGGTAACAAGAGGTTTAGTTGAGCTCTTGGGTAGCATTGCATGTTTACCTTTGAGAGCATTCGACTAACCTTGAAGAAGTAGAGAAATCAGAATATTGGCTTAGGTTATCCAAGTCAAATATTCGTCACAATTTTTCCATTATTGGCTTTAGATTAATTTAGGATTGATCACCTTAGATTAGTTTATCGCCAAGCTTAATTAGAATTGCACCCTTCTGATTAATTAATTGGGCTTGTTTGCTACGACAGTTCCGAGTAGAAAATTTGTGTGTTTGATTGTATTCTTGCTAAGTATATTTGAATCTCTATGACCTAAGTCGCATCAAAGTAAATCACGATCACTTAAATTAGGAACACAGGTTACAATTTTAATTTCTTGTTCTTTAATTTTTCGTTAGTTATTTTTCTGCATGTTTTAGTTTAGCTTTCTTTAACCAATCCTCACGTTTTAATTATTGTTTTAATTAAAGCAAATAAAAATTAATTAAGAGAAGTTAATTTTCGGTTTCGTGAGATCAACCTGCTTACTACTATTCTACAAGTTAGAATAGATATCAGAATTATAAATGTAAATTCGGCGGGCCTCGACAACCCGTTTACCAAGGGCTATGTGTACCTCCACGTATTCCTAAGGCGGGGGCCGCCCTACACACCTTATGTAGGGTATAACCATAGACACACTCCATCGCCTTACTACAACCTGTGTAAGCCCAATGATTTAGTTCCTAAAAATAGGCAACAACAAACTCTTTGCCCACCCTACAAACCCTAGATTTATACACCTAAAAAAATTGGTAAACCGAAACGTGTATCAAAATTAAAATTTATTGTATCGTGTATCGTAAGTTTCAATTTGGTAAATAACATTGAAATATAAATATAAATAGAAAAGTTTAGATTAAAGAATTATGTATTCAAACATTAAATAACTCCAAAAAAATAAGTATGAAAAGCTTACATAATTTCAAGGTTTAAAATATTCCGGAAAATACGATATAACTCTAATGAAAAATATTAAAATTAAAAATTATTTAATTAATTAAATAGGGTAGAATTAGAAGACTAAATATTTTAAAATTTAAATAACTAAATAAAATATTTTTTAATAAAATAATAATATTATTAATATTCATTATTTAGAATGAAATTCCTATATACAAGGGCCAATTTGATGATATTGATTCAGATTTTTTCTTAAAACATTTAATTAATTAAATATGGTAGAATTAGAAGAGTAAATATTTTAAAATTTAAATAACTAAATAAAATAAAATTTAGTAAAATAATAATATTATTAATATTAATTTTTTTTTCAAAAAAAATTAATTAATTAAATAGGATAGAATTAGAAGAGTAAATATTTTAAAATTTAAATAACTTAATAAAATAGTAATAATATTAATATTCATTATTCAGTATAATTAAATCCATATATACAATGACCCATTTGACGATACTGAATGATTCAGTTTTTTTTTTTCTTTTCGTTAGTTTAGTTTAGGATTCATCTTCAACCTCGCGCAACTCTATCGTCTCTCTTATGCGGGTTGTTTTCTTCTATTTTTCATTGTCGCTTCGTCACGCAATAACTTCTCCAAACATTTTTAATAGTTGTGAAGCTGCCAATTAGAGCTTTCTCCAACTATTAACACAATATTTTCAGATTTTTTTATTTATTTATTTATTTATTAAGTTTTTGAATCGTGTGTTTCCAATTTGTTACAATTTGTCCGATTCAAAAGTTGTTAGGGTTATTATTGCACTTTATACACTTCAATGGAGGAAGGGAGCAACTCATCGGAGAAGGGCGTGATTTTTATAGCGCCTTGTATACCGCCTTGTATACACCTCAATGTGGCAAAACTATTTGTAGTAACAACATTTTCTCAGATATACAAAGACGTTGAATTTATTTTCGTATGTTAAGTGTATAACCATGTAACTGTGACGGGTTAGTTGTTAATTATTTTTTTCACTTTTAACGTCTCTGTTAACTTTCATCCCTTATTTTCCCCTCTCTCGTCCCAAACAATTTTTTTTTAAAGCACTATTTTATTTAATTTTTAAATTGTAGAAGTTATAAAAATGTTAGTTTTGTTCATTTTTGTGTATATTGAATTTCTAAATTTAGCATTTAGACATTATTCCAAAATCATAGTGAGTTAGACATTTTTCATGTTGGCATCTCTCCTTTTAAATATTCTTCTTGTTACTCTTATTTATAATTCATTTTTGGGCCAAATATATTTTTGGTTCATGTTTGAGAACGATGTCTATTTGATCCTTAAAGGACCGTTTGGTTTGAGAATTTGCAGATGCCTGAGATTAAAAGATGCTCGAAAATTACATGTCTAAGAATAAGATTGCTGGAAATAAAAGAGGTTTGTGTTTAGTTATGCATGAAAATAACATCAGATATTTACGAAAATAGCATATTTTGTGTGATTACCAGTAAGAATATAAATTTTATTATATTATAAATATGAATTAATAATTAAATAAAAGGGCTGGTTGCACAAATAGCAATCAGCCCAAACTAATTGCAAATTTAGCAAACTTTAAAATGTTTTGCAAATATGGCAAAAAAACCCGTTTCTATCACTGATAGACTTTATTATATCACTGATAGACTTCTATCAGTGATAGACTATTATCTCTGATAGACTATTATCACTGACAAAAATCTATAAAAAGCTAAGGTGATCAGCGATAGACTCCTATCAATCATAAGATATCAGCGATAGAAATTGCTATATTCGCAAAATTTTTAAAAACATGCTATATTTGCAAACAATAAGTCTTAAATTGTCATTTACTACAATTTCCCTAAATAAAATTAATTCAAATAAATAATATAAATTAATTAAGTTATTATTTATTTTATATTACTATTCTAAAAATACATTTTATATTAGTTATGTCTAATTATTAAATTATTTCAATATAATTAAATTTCATAACATTTAATTTAATTTGGTTAGTTTTTATTTTTATTTAGTTTTTATTAATTAATAAAAATTAATTCACATCAATTAAGTTTAATAGGTAAACTAATTCTAAATCCTCCTAAAAATAAAAAAAAATAATAGTAAATTTAAACCACATCATCTAAGTTACTTTTAGTTAATTAATACATCGAATTAATTTTATTTAGTAGTAAATTTTAGTTGATTAATTTATATCAAAATAAAATATAGTTAATTAATTAACTATAAATCATATAAAATTTTAAATTCCAGTTATACTTTAGCATTTTAGCACAATGATCAATTGAATATATAATAACAAGTGTTATTTAGTTACAATCCAATATGATTGTATACTTAATTACTAGAAACTTTATATATATAAAAAAAAACTAGTACAAATTTCTAATGGAAAGTGTAAAAAAAAAAAACTATGGTTGTGGTTTTTAAATTTAATAAACCAGGTTAAATATAAAATAAATAAAACAAAAAAGATTAAACCAATTCATTTAAAAAAAGAAGAAGAAAAAAAAGAGTCGTGAACATCTGGACAAAGTCATGAAAATGGGTGGGCATAGAAAGTCACTAAAACTGATGCCTTATTCCCGACAAAGGTTAAAATCCGTGTACCAAACATAAACATGGTCATCTGATGGTCATGCAGAAAGTCATTCTCATCCTCAAAGACATCCAACCAAAGGGTGTTTGACCCAAGGAATTGTTGGAAAAGAAGTTGAGGGGAGAAGTTAACTCCCTCGCTCACAAACTTGTTGAACTCAGATTAAAAATATTAACTCCTCACACTTCAAGAGTAATTGGTAGGAACTTCTCAAACTTCTACACTAATTAATATTATGTCCCATTTTCCAAGGCAAAATGCAATTCAACCTATTTTTATTATTTTAAATATAAATTAGCTTGTTCAATTCAAATTAGTACTTAAACCAAATTCAAAAGGTAGTATTCTTATAATGGGGAGAAATAAAAACATCAACTTACTTGGATCCGTTTAAATTAATGGATTAAAATTTTTCAAATTCACATGTTATATTTAACACTATTGTATGATTCTCTTTTATTTCAAATCTATCCAAATAAAATGAATAATTAATGTGAGTGTTATTGAAAAAAGAATGCGAAGTATTGTGGTCAAAATTATTTTTGTTATTTAAGAAAATTTGTGAATGCTACATAAAATAAAAAGCAAAAAATATATTCTTAAAATTTATTGGGAGAAGTCTTAACAATGAAAATATAACAAATTATAGAAAAAGTTGTAAAAAAAATAGTTAAAATAAACCGTCAGTTGAGATGCTGGTTTCCAGGTGTAGTGGATTCCGATGGAATGACGAGTTTAAGAGGATAAAGGCAGAGAAAGATGTGTTTGACACATGAGTTAGTGTAAGACTATACTTATGTATTATTTTTTCTTTAAAGAAGTTTGTAAAATATACCTACATTAATAAAAACAAAAATCTAAATCTTAGAATTCATAAAATTAAAAATAAGTCTTAAATATATATATAACTTTTTTACTATTACTAATAGACTTTATGACTATTACGGATAGATTTCTATCAGCGATAGACTTCTATAACTGATAGACTATTATCACTGACAAAATTCTATAAAAAAGACTACTATCAGCGATAAACTTCAATCAGTGATAGACCATACTATCGGTGATAGAAATTGTCATATCCGCAAATGTTTTAAAAAAATGCTATATTTTTAATTATTTTACTCTAAATTGATATTTGTTACAATTTTCCTATATAAAAATATGTATATATGATAATCAATGTAAAAAAATAAAATTACTTTTGTTGTCTTGAAAAATAAAAATTGTAAATGATATATAAAATAAAATAAAATAAATTATTTTTATAATTTATTAGAATTGGAAAAAATTCTTAATAATAAAAATTTGAAAGTTTGTAGAATTTTTTTTTTTTTTTTTTTGCGAAAGAAAGCAACTCCGTGTCCCAAACATATTACAGACTTCGGAAGACTAAACAATTTTTTTTTTTTTTTTTTTCAAACACACATATTTAAGAACTCTTTAAACTAAACAACTCTAGACTAAACAATTTCAATTTTCCAACTTTTTGATCCAAACGTCTCCTAAAATTTTAAAAGAGACATTTAGTCACTAACTTTAACCTAACGGAATAAATGATATGCGAATTATATTTGATTATATGATAAATAATGTGAAAATTTAATTTTGAAAAAGTAAATAAAAGTTAAAATGGTTAAAAATATTTTCGAAATTTATCTCCTTCTTGTCCTAAGTCTCGATTGTTTCTCCCCAAAATGATTATAGGGGGTTGTGGGTGGTTTTGATTTTTGCAGATTGGGAAGTAGAGCCAATTAGAGGGGTAAGAAGCTAACTAGTGGTGGGGAGAATTTCTAGTACATCCGTGGTATGGAAAAACTCCATACCACTGCCTTTCAAAAAATGACACGTGGCGAAATGGGTGTTTAACTGGGACCCACACTATTAAATATATAATTTTTTTAACCCATTTCGCCACGTGTCATTTTTTGAAAGGCAGTGGTATGGAGTTTTTCCATACCACGGATGTACTAGAAATTCTCCCCTAGTGGTGGAAGGAAGTGGAAGCTGAGTCACTTGTAATAATCATATGATGATGAAGTTGATGATATAATTTGATTTAAATATTATTTTTTGGGATGTCAGAAGTTGGGTAAATAACTAAAAGGAAAAATACTTTTTTTTAATCATTATTATTTTAATATTTTATTATTTTAAAAATTGTCACGTCACTACCGTTAACTATTTAACAGATTTTATAATTTCAAGGACCAAAATCAAACATTTTTTAAATTTTAGAACTTTATTGTTCAATTTTTAAAGTCGAGATTAATGTGACACAAATCTCAAAAGAGACAAAAATGTATTTTACTCTAACTAATAATTTCCACTAGAATCCGTCCATGTTTCTAATCAGTTTAGGTTAAATTATTAAAAATACTCTTGAGTTATTTATGTGGACGGTTAAATTTTAACACTTATTTGTATGACATAAAAAAATGAAATTGTGAACATCTAAAGTATTACAAAGATCATGAAAATTTGGACATCTGATCTATTCTCCACCGATTTTGTTCTAATCTTTTGAATCAATAAAATAAAATTTTTATGGTTTTTTTTTTAATACTTGAGACGTCCACATTTTTATTTTTTCCATCTAATATGGGTACAAGTAAGAATTTGACCGTCCATCAAAATTTTATGTGTTGTTAACAATGAAGACATTTTTAAAACTTTTAGAAGTTGAGGGGCATTTTAAAAACTCAACCCATAGTACAACGATAATTTTTATTATTTAACCATCAATTTAAAACCCACTCCATTGGGTTGGTTGCACAAATAGCAATCATGCCCAAACTAATTGCAAATTTAACAAACTTTAAAATGTTTTGTAAATATGGCAAAAAAAATCGTTTCTATCACTGATAGACTTTATCATATCACTGATAGACTTCTATCAGTGTCTATCAGTGATAGACTATTATCACTGACAAAAATCTATAAAAAAAGCTAAGGTGATTAGTGATAGACTTTATTAGACATAAGATATCAACGATAGAAATTGTCATATACGCAAATTTTTTAAAAACATGCTATATTTTTAATTATCTTATTCTAAATTGAAATCTGTTACAATTTTTCAATTATTATCGTAACATAGAACTTAGTTCAAAGTTAAAATATCTATATTTTTAGGGTTTAAATTCTCATCCCAAAGTTATTGTACTAAACAAAAAGTCTAATAAATAATTTATTGAGAGAGTTGAAAATATTTTGTAAGGTCCATAGTTATTTTTATAAAATTAATCACCTAATCTATTGAGAGGGAGGAAACAAGTTGAAACGGGTTTGTAGTATTAATAGTTATTTATATAAATTTTATGTAAAAACAGAAGTTTTCTATAAAATTAATTACTCAATTTATTGAGAGAGACTTATAAACGTTTTCTCAATTAATGGTGGTCCTCGTTTTAATATTAATAACTCCATTTATTATGAGAAAGAGTGAGAAATGAAAACAATTTAGGGAAATTACATTCATCGGCCATTTCGCTTTTTCCTATTTGCAAATATAACCTATTTAGAAAAAATTACAAATATGATAATTTATTTTTATAGTATATCAATGATCAACGCTGATAGACTTTTTTTTTTTTTTTTTGCCAACATATTAGGGTCCGAGATTGAACTTAGGACTTCATAGTCACTAAGCGATACATCATGTCATCGAACTATGTTCTTGTTGGCTCTAATAGACTTCTAATAATATGTGAAAACATATTAATACTATTTTATTTCAATCATTTTCCTTCTTTCTTAAAGTCAAGTTAACTTTATACATGGTTTACCGTAAAAAGCTTTGTATTTACAAAAGATGCAAAATTTAATAAGATTTCTATTTTTAGGCAAATCAAAGCAAAAATAGGAACTTTGTGTCTTTCTAAAGTGGCAATTGCATAATCCAACTTAAGTAGAGACATCTTGTCTGAAGCACATTTTGTGGTCGAAGAAGCGTAGAAGAAGCCTTGACGTGAAGAGCAATGCGTAAGCACCATGCAGAAGGACACGACAGAAAAAAGGAGCAATGCACAATCCATCACATTCCGTACGCCTGCCATAAAGCAAATTCCTTCAGTAGTGCACACTGACCCCTACCACCGTCAGAAAAGTATAATCGTTTGCGAGGAGAAAAAAGATTTTCGCCTATAAATAGAGTCCATTGTGAAATGCATAGTGTAGAGAGATTTTTGGGAATTCTTGAAGTGTTTTCCCATGAAAGGGTTTCGAGAGGTTCTTTGGCTCTCCTTGAAGGTTCTTCTCTGACGAGGTCCAAATGATATTGAGAGATTTGTAAGAGTTGAAGAGTAAGAAGTCATTGTAGGGAGAGCTTAGGGACCATTTAGAATCATTTTGAAAAAGATAACGGTTCAGTCATCATTCCTTTAGGTTAAAGTTAACTTAGAGACCATTTAGAATCATTTTTGTAAATCTATACGACTAAAGTCTCTTTTGAAATTTTAGGACCAAATAGACATGAGTCTCAAACCTTAGGGACCAAAAGAGCATTTTTCCGACGCGCAATAACGTCGGGAAAAAACCTTGTTTCGTTGGTAAAGCCTTTTTTGACGGCAACATGCGCGTCGGGTGATGCATCGAAATATGTGCGTCGGGGAGGCTATTTCCGACGCCGTCAACCATGGCGTTGGGATAGATCGTTTCCATGACGTCGTAGTATTGACGTTGGGTGCGGGGCCATGTCGAAACTGTCATTACGACGTTGGGTACGACCCCTTGTTAGACGGCTTGACATTGCCTTTGGATAAATTGTTTTGGATTATAATTATATAAATTCCATTTTTTTTTGCTTCGTGAAAGTGTTGACCGAGAAATTTCGGCCAATCAGCGGTCGCCACGTGTCTTCATCTTGGCCGGCGGATCGAATAAACTTAACCGAGCAAATTCGGTCATAGCTCAATTGGGCTCGAAATCTGTTAAGTCTCTGAAAGTGACTTATTTAGGACCCATTTAGCTTAAGAAGATGTACACTTTTAGGTGTTTATGATAGCATTTAGCCTAAACCTATGCTTTAATATGAGAATTAGAAGAAGGTAGCTAATTTAGGACTTATGCACAATAGGTAGAAAAAGGGTTGAAAACCGAAGGAAAAGAATGAAAATATAAGCATTGCGAATGAATTGCGAAAACATTGCGGTGACCGCAATTATTCAAGTGGAAACCGTAAGTTGACTGATCTTTTTCTGTTAATTTCCGTATTTTCAGGGATTCGTTCTTTCTCCTCCATCCATTCTGATATATGACGTTGAAGATTGATGGTTCTCCTTGGCCCAAACGCACCTGCAAACTACTATAAAAGGGGGCCAAAGTCGGAGGTTTGATCATCATTCGAAGCGCAGAAGTCTTCTCGCAGTCCATCATTTCTCTCTGTTTTCCTTTGCCGTCTGTTGGAGTGAGAGTCTCAGCTGTTGGAATCGATAATCTGATAGGAAGGAGAGAAGATTCTTCTTCTCTCTCGATTGGATTCATCCAAGCAAGGCTGACCTTTCATCCCCTTCATTCGAGGCGACTGCAACGAAGCTTTTCAAGCACCTTTACTGCTTTTCTGTCGTTCTTCTTCTTATTTCCAGTTTGATCATTGTTGTTCTTAGCCTAGTGCTTTAATTACTGCATTTCGTTGTTGTCTGTCTTTGAATCATTTCTTTTGAAGCTTTCCTTTGTCGTTCAAACATTCAAAGTAATCAAAGTAAAATTCTGCATTTCACAGTTTCCACCTTCTGCTGCTACGTTTTGTCTTATTGTTTTAAGCATATTTCTCTTTTAAGCATGTCTGTTTTATCTACCCTTTCTGTTCTCCATATATCCATGAGTAGCTAAGCCACTTAGGGGCATGCTAATGACAGAACTATAGGCTAAAAAACGTGCATCAAGTATGTAGGATAGCTCTCGAATCATTGATTGTATGTAAGCTTCATCCCACGGGCAATTTCGATTGGCCATCCATTTTGTCCAAAGAACTCCTAACCTCTGGAAGGAGTAAGAGTTCAGAGTCATATAATCATGCTAGCCTTTCATGGTAATCAGGAAACGGCCTAGGAATAGGCGTTTCCCTAGTACAAACTAAACACTCCTGTTTTAACAAGATGCTTAAGACCTTACTTTGAAGTCGAGTAAACTTAAGACTCTAATGCATGGAATCGGACGATACTTGAGATAGAGTGAGTTTGATGTATAGAGAGTTGGTCCAATGCTTGAGAATCGTAATAAAATGCCTATAGGATAGTCATTAGTAGCCCTTAATTCACCCATTTACTCAGTTTCGCTGTTATTTAATTGCGGTAACATTGCGGTCCTCGCAATTCTGCCAGATTTTCATTCTGTTTAGCTGTTTTCTTCCTCGTTTGTTAATTCCATCTCTTGTCTTTTAAGTCTAGTTTCAACTTGCATTTGTTTATGTTATATCCCTCTATACATTCAGCAAAAAGTAGATAATTAAAAACCAATTTTACCCCATCAAATTCATCCCATCTTTCTTAACAATCACACTTCGCGAATAGCTAAAAATGAGTCTCTGTGGAAAAAACGAATGAAATATACTTACTACTTGCTGTGAGACCATGTATGCTTGCATGTTCTAAGTGCTCTCTCTACCTTATTGCTTATTTATCTTTACACATTGAGCACGCAACAAGTTTTTGGCGCCGCTGCCGGGGACTTATTTTAAGTGAAAACGAAGTTTGTTAAGTTTGAAACATCAAGTTATTTTCCATTGAATTTGATCCATCTTCATTTCTTTTTCAGGTACCATTTAGGGTAGTTTATGAATGAGACTCCATCTAGTGATCTAGAGTTCAACCCTGAGCCCGAGAGATTACTTAGAGCTAGGAATAGAGCCAAGAAACGTCTCTTTAAACAAACCCTTTTACCTCCAATCATTGCAGAGACTACAATTCCTCCGCAATTACCTCAAGAAGAAATGGCTGGAGTAAATCAAAACCTGGTGCCTGTCACTCGCAACCCCATTGAAATAGCGAATGACAAGGATAGCGCCATCCTTTCATATTTAGTACCTATGCCTGGGGAGCTGAACCCCAGCATAATCCGTCCTGAAATCACTGCCAACTCATTCGAGTTAAAGCCAGTGATGTTCCAAATGTTGTCCACTGTGGGACAATTCTTTGGAATAGAAAATGAGGACCCCCATAACCACCTTAGGAATTTCTTAGGAGTTAGTGACACATTCCTAATCCCTGGAGTTTCCCAAGAAGCCCTGAGGCTATATCTTTTCCCTTACTCTTTGAGGGACAAAGCCAAAACATGGTTAAATTCTTTACCCTCAGGATCTGTCCTCAATTGGACAGATTTAGCAGAAAAATTCCTAGTCAAATATTTCCCACCAGATAGGAATTCGACCTTTCGTGATGATATCATAAAATTCAAACAAGCTCCAAGTGAGTCTCTTCACGAAGCTTGGACAAGATTCAAAGACCTTCTCATTAAATGTCCACACCATGGCATTCCATGGTGTATCCAAATAGAAGTCTTCTTTAAAGGATGCAACCCCAGCACCAGACAAGTTTTAAATTCATCTGCTGGAGGTTCCATGTTGTCCAAGAGTTACAACGAAGCTTATGAGATCTTGGAGAAGATCTCAACATCTCACTGTAGGTGGTCAGATGATCCAGTAGAGCCAACTAGGGCTCAAGACAAGGATGCTCTAAGCGCCATGAGCACCCAAATAAATGCCCTGACCAACTTAGTCAAGCAAATGGCTCAGGCCAATCTCCAAACCAGTGCCAATACCGCCACAGCCATGTCAATGGGCACCCAACCAAGTCAAGGCGAGGCACTAGTCTGTGGATTCTGTGGGGAAGGGCACCCTTATGAATACTGCCCTGGGAATCCATCCTCAGTCTGCTATGTAGGAAGCCAGCAGCAGCCTAGGAATAACCCCTACTCCAACACCTATAACCCTGGTTGGAGAAACCACCCTAATCTGTCATGGGGTGGCCAACAAAACACTAACCAAAATTCTAACCAACCTAGACCGAGTGGAACACCTGGTTTCACTCCTCTACATAACCAGTCAATGTACCAAAAACCGTACAATCAACCTGTAGGATCTTCTGTAGAAAACCTACTCAAGGAATATATAGCTAAGAATGATGCTACTCTTCAGAGCCAGCAAGCTACTCTTAGGAGCCTGGAAAACCAAATAGGCCAATTAGCCAATGAACTTAAAAGTAGGCCCCAAGGTAGACTCCCTGCTGACACCGAGGTACCAAGGAGAGATGGCAAGGAACAAGTTCAAGCAATTGAACTTAGGAGTGGAAGACCATTGGTGAGCAACACAAAGGACACACCAAAGAGAGTAGAGAACACTGAGTCTAGTGCTCCACTGGAGTCTCTGCCAAACCAAGGTCCACCACCAACTAGCACATCAGGAGTCAGGCTAGAACCAATTATTGAGGAGGTAGAAGAAATTCCAAGGCCTCCACCTATCCTAAAGCGCCCTGACGTACCTGCTTATGTGCCACCACCTCCATATCCTCGAAGGCTGAAGAAGAAGCAGGAACAGGAAGTTCATTTTAATAAATTCTTAGAAATACTTAAGCAAGTGCATGTTAACATTCCTTTTGTAGAGGTTTTACAGTCAATGCCTTCTTATGTAAAGTTTTTGAAGGACATCATTACTAACAAAAAAATAATTGGTGAGTTTGAAACAGTAAACCTCACTGAGGAGTGCAGTGCCATCCTCCAGAACAAGCTGCCTAAGAAGGAGAAGGATCCTGGTTCCTTCACCTTACCTGTAGAACTTGGAGGCAAGCACGTGGGCAGAGCGCTTTGTGACCTGGGCGCCAGCATAAATCTCATGCCCCTGTCCCTATTCCGCCAGTTGGGAATGGGAGAAGCACGTCCAACCACAGTCACTTTACAACTAGCAGACAGATCCATCGCATATCCAGAAGGTAAGATCGAGGATATTCTAGTTAAAGTTGACAAATTCATTTTCCTTGCAGATTTCATTGTCCTGGACTATGAGGCAGACAAGGAGGTCCCCATCCTGCTAGGTAGACCATTTCTAGCCACAGGTAGGGCACTAATAGATGTTCAAAAAGGTGAGTTAACTATGAGGGTTCATGATGAAGAGGTAAAATTTAGTGTTTATAAAGCTTTAAGGTATCCCTCTGATTCTGAGTCTTGTGCTAGCATGGATGTTGTTGACTCACTAATGGAAGAACAATTAGAGCATGTACTGTTAACCAAGCATGCTAGTGAATATGTACAAGTAGATATAGCTGACTTGAATGTATCTGACATAATGAATATGCCTGTAGATAAACCTCAACATGTATGTATGAATATAGATTTAACTGATAGAACTGTGAATCCGTTAAAGCCCTCCATTGAGCATCCACCTGTTTTAGAACTTAAACCACTACCCACTCACCTCAAATATGCATATTTAGGAAATAATGATACACTGCCTGTAATTATTTCTTCTAAACTAAGTGAACAGCATGAGGGTGAATTAATTTTACTGCTTAAGCAACATAGGAAGGCTATAGCATGGACTATTGCTGATATTCGAGGCATTAGCCCTTCTTATTGCATGCACAAAATTATACTAGAGGAAGAGCACACACCTAGGGTAGATCACCAGCGTAGGTTAAACCCCTCTATGAAAGAGGTAGTGAAGAAAGAAATAATAAAGTGGTTAGATGCAGGAGTGATTTTCCCCATAGCTACACTACAACAAATATGCTCTTTTATTGCTTTTTAATATAGCGTTTTAAAATAAAGCTAGGATAGAAAGACGAAAAAAAGGCGGAAGTTCCCAAAAAAAAAAAAAAAAAAAAAAATATTAGCGCTCAAATTTTACGGAAAAATAAATGTGTATTCCCTCCGAGGTTTCCCCGCTTTTTTCTTCTCTCATTTTCTCTTCTTTCTGCCAATGTCTTCTCCTCTCCTTCATTCCAACTGTTCATCATTTTCATTCTCAAAACTCGCCTCATTCTAGAATTCGTTATCGTCTGCATCAATATCGCCGACGCCATCTGGGAAGGAAGTTCCAATCATCCGCTCTCCGCTTCCGAGATCCTCGCCCACGTGATTCTAGCCCTAGGCGACGCTGACAATCACGAGCGCATCCTCTGTATGCTCGCTAGCTACGAGGAGTATCTTAGCCCTAACTCATTGGACCGTCGGAATTCCCGCACAGACGTCGGAAAAACTGTGGTCGCCGATTCCGATGGCCTCTCCTACGCGCGGACATGCTTCAACATCATCAGGTTCGTGTTTGTTGTGCATTTCAAATTTCACTTACAACAGATCAATTTCGATTTGATCCATTTTCAACCACGTCGTTCCCGTCCTCAATTTTCGCCTTCCTTGAGACAATCCGAAGAGGGAGATTTTGAAACGGAAGATTAAAACATCGTGGTTGCTGGATTTGTTCTGTTTTCCCATAAACCTCATGTCCCGGGAATGAGATCGAAGCAAGTAGATGAAATTTGCTTCTGTTTCGACAATAGTTTTATATGTTTCTTAAGGTAGACAGTTTAATCGTTAACATTGAAGTTTTTGCTGAATCTGGAAATCTTGGACTTTTTCGGCTACTCTTGAGTAATTTAGGTAAAGCTTCCAATGAAGAGGCAAAGGAATATTTGAATGGTAACAGAAAAAAATATATCCCCCAATCTATTCATGGCTCAATATATACTGATGGGTGGTAATGACTCAATCATACAAACTTTTGACTATGAATTTTATGTTAAATCAATGTTCACTTTGAGAATCTTGTCTCGAAAATGATATTATTTATTTGTACCTCCCTGTGTAGAAGTTATTCATCAAGGTGCACTAATTTTGTTGGTGAGTGGGTTTATCGCATCTGTAATAACAGAAGTAGCAATAACTGGGTCATAATGGTATATGGTTGGTTTCTTTTGGTAAATAGTTTATAATTCTACATCATCGACCATAAGATTCAAATTTCTATTTTCTTTCTATATTATAGGTTTGAGGGAATCTCTTGGATTTCAAAAAGGTGGCTCAACAAGTAAGGACTACCAATTGGAAAGGTCAAGGAGATTTTAGGGAAGAATGGGGGGAAGCTTATGCAGGTAAAAGGAAGTCTGCTCTCTTTGTCGTCAATATGTTGTTTAATTAGCAATTGCTTCTAAATCCTGATTCCTTTTTGTTTTCTAGGCTTTTGAAACTGATTTCTGATAAATGATTGAATATTTTATATTTGCAGATGACCCTTCAACTTTTTTTCTGAGATAATAGTTGTAACTATTGGAATTTCTTTTAATAATGTCTGCTTATGGGAATGAAATGGAGACCTAGTTCTCTACTCAGAGTGGAGGAAGTTCAGGCAGTTCAGGTGTGGAATTTAGTACACTCTTCTCTTTCTCTTATGTTCTCTTTTCATGAAAATGAGTCAGTTTACTGGAAGAGAAACATCTTTGGTTTGTTTCAAGAGAGAATTCTAAACTTTCAAAGATGGAATGTTTGATTTCATAAGTATTTGTTATTGTCTTTACCAATTTGTTTGGTATACTTTCTTTTGTTTTTATGTCAAAGATTACTAGAAACATGGTTGAGAATTGAGATAAGCTTTTACAGGTTATTTTATGCTAAGTTTTCTTTCTGTAAGTAATAAGACAGATACAAGATACAATTTTCTGATGTAGAGGGTTCTTTTTTAGCTAAATATTTGTCTGAAAAGAAATTTCCATAAACAAGAAAAGAGCAGAAGACTGTGGTAAATATTTTACATTTTTTTGAATGAGAAACATAGAAAAGGACATGAATTGATGTAAAGACGTGTACAAAGAGGAGGAGAATAAGTTATCCTCGGAAAGAAAGGACAAGAGAGATTGCAGAAAGCTTTTGAATTAGCAGTAATGGAAAATAATTGATAATCACAAAATATTTGGTAACTAAGGGCTTGTTTGATAACGTTCTCGTTTCCGGTTTCTCGTTCCCTGTTTCTTGTTTCTTATTTTTTGAGAACTAGAAACAAAAACATGTTTGATAACTACTTCCTTGGATAGGTTGGTTAGGAGGTCGAACTGGTTAGTCGGCCCTTTTTGTTGTATTCTTTATCGGAGAATAAAACATGTTTTGTCAGTATATCTATATACCAAGTGACCAAATAAATTTTTGCTTTGTGATTTTAAAAATTGTATTTGCTACATTAAGGAGAATAAAACATGTTTTGTCAGTATATCTATATACCAAGTGACCAAATAAATTTGTTTTGTTCTCAACCTTATAAAGTGGTGAAAAACATGTCTACTTATGTTGTTTGAATTGCAAAATTAGTATATTTTTTTCAAGTTTATAATTGTTTCTTTGTGGTTTTTGAAAATATTTGAGCTACAGATTGAAAACTTCACCGCACATAATTTACTTATGCTGGCTAGGTTGAATTCGAGGATCCAATTGAGAATATTGGTGCAAAGCTAGTCAGACAAGTTGCTGCAAAGACCAATGACAAGCTATGCAGACGTGGAGTAGCATAATGTTTATGCTGAATTCCCACTTAAATTTTTACTAACTGATCTTAACATATTTTAGGTAGTAGTTGTTGGAGCAAACCACGTTCTTATCAGAAGGGGCATTGAAAAAACAGCTAAAGTGTTGGTCTCTGACCTCAAACAAATGTCAAAAGAGGTAAAATTGTATACTTCAACAATTATATCCACACATGGCATGTTTGTCCCTCTCTTTAAGAAAGTGCTAGGGATTTCTACCATTTGTAATTGAATAATACTAATGCGAGTTCTCTCTTTCTATCTATCTTTTTTTTTCTTTCCATTTTGCCTTTTAGTTTTTATCGACTTGCCCAAACACTGTGTTTCCTTGGATTGCTTCTTAGGGTCACTGAAAATCTTGTTTGATTGAATTGGTTCTTAACCAACCTAGATTTAATATTAATTTAAATAACCTCCATATTGAATAGACTAAAATGGCTCTGTTTGCGTGTGGAGTCTTTGCAGATTTGAGGATATAATGTTGGAATAAACTCTTATTTTTTTATTTATTTTGCTTTTGTGTTTAGTTTATAATATCTTGAGTTAGATTTTGAATTTTGAATTGTTGTCCGTACAGAACTGAAATATTGCAAGACAATATATATTGTTCTAATTGCTTTCTTTTACAATATATATTGTTCTAATTGCTTTCTTAGTCTTAAAATAGCCGTCAATATCTATTTTTTTTTGCATAGATATAGCTACCTAAGAGTTTTAGTCAATTGGAGATGAGAAAATCAATTGAGACAGTCTTGTGAGGTGAGCTCAACTACTCTTCAACCTCATATGCCTTCACATTCACTTCTGTTTTTTTTTTTTTTTTTTGTCATTTTAGAATCATTTCTTAATTTATTCTCATGACATTCTCATTTTCAGGCTTCTTGTTGTTTAGTCTAATATTTGAGCACTTGGTTATATGGATAACAAGTTTGATTCTTGTTTACTAGAAATATTTCTAATTTTCGCACCCTAGATAGAGAAACATGGTTCTCTCTTGTTCGTTAGTTTCTAAACAAGCCTTCTATAGAATTTTCAATTAAACTCATCATTGATTCAAAATCGCCTGCTCAACAATTTGTTTGTGTTGAGTTATTTTCAAATTTATTTACTAAAATATAAGCTAGTGGGATGAGATGGTAGTTTGCTTTAGCATAATAGAGATTTTTGGTTATGAGTTCTAGCTTTTTTGAGAAGTTTATAGATGTTTATTTGATATTTGAGCTTAGCCTCAACTCGATCAAACAGTTTCCATTGGTGGACGGTTGATTTGGGGAAATCAATGAACTCAGTTTTCCATAGTCAACTAATAAGTGAACTTAGCAAACTAGATTGAGGAGAATCTAAATTGCTTTCAATCCATCTATAATCCTTCTACATGGCATGTCCTTCACTTGATCTACTCGTTATTCCACTTATAAACAAGTATTTTTGGAGTTATTTCGGTATGTAAGAGTGCAAATAACTAATGAAAGTTCGAGAACCAAAACTATATTTAAACTTGAAAATTGTACCCATAATCAAATATATATATATATGGTGGTTGAGTTGGAGTTATGAACATATTGGAAATGCACTTATTTCTACTTTCTACGAGGACTTTATAGTTTCATCATTTTTTCCATAAAATGTATGTTTCCAGGTATTAATTTGTTGAAGATATGAATTCTCATTCTGGTAATCCCATTTACATGTTCTCTATTCCTTCAAGTACCTTTTGGTTTCTTTTCTATATATAACATATTACACTTTGTGTTGAGTAGTTACACATGTCATATTGCAGTTCAGGTTAGAAATTCTAAATCCACCTGGAAACTTCTATGTTGCTATTATGGTGGTGTGGCTAATGACTTTAAGAATGAGATTATGCCTTTAGACCATAAGTTGAATCCTTAAGTTTGCTTACTTGATAATATCCAGTTCTCATGATGATTGGACCATTTTCAGCAGCAATATAATTGTCTCTATTTATTTATCTTTCAACTTACTTCGTTAAATTCTCGTTCAGTTCTCTAGTTATTTTGAAATGAGTCACGTTCAGTTCTCTAGTTGTTTTGAAATGAGAGTCCCTCCCGACATTCTTGTTGAACATTCTTATTGTGATTCATTTCTTAATCATGTTAACTTTTATTAATAGTTTTAGTATTTTAGAGATTGAGCGAAAACAATCGTTGTTAGTTGTTAACACCAGAGACAAAACAGATTATTTATGCCCCATTAATATGAAAACAATAGTGGTAAGTCTTTTTTAGCTCATGTCCCCACTCCCTTTCATTATGGATTTGATTATTTATGATTTTACAAGGCACCTTATATATTTCTTTCTTGATAGTTTTTTTTTTTTTTTTTTTTTTTTTGTAGGTTCTTGGAAGGAATAATCTACATCAACTGATTGAATCCGTTATATATGAATTACATCAATCTTAGATCCATATGATTATACTGTTTTGAATATGTAATAAGTACCCGGTGGGATTTATGAATTTTGTATTTGTATTGTCACCGAATTATCTTTCTTTGTAAATATTACATTTAGTTATACTCCAATTTAAAATTTAAGAGAAATATTCTTATGATGTATTTGTTAAATCTTCAAATATAGTTTTATTATTTTACTACTAATTTGTAACAATGGATGCATTAACAATATAATTATGAACATATTCAAAAAGCTATAAAAGACATAATAATTGTATTTATTCATGCTATAGAAAGGCTATAAATTTTAAAACATCTACAATAGCTTTGAAACAACGCTGTTATATGTATTTTATAGCATTGTTTGTCAAGTCATGGTAGCCCACGCTATAAAAAATTATAGACTTTTCATAGCCTATATACAATGCTATAAAGAGTCTTGAATTTTATAGCTCTTTTTAAAGGCTAACAAAAGTTAGTTTTCATAGCATTTATAAAAGGCTATAAAAACTCTGACTTTTTATAGCTTTTTTGAAACGCCATGAAAAGTCCCAGATTTTTTATAGCTTGGGCTACCACAACTTTGCAGAAAAGGCTATAAAATGCATATAATAGCGTTTTTTCAAAGCTATCATAGACCTTTTTTCTTGTAGTGCTAGTAGCCAGTGGGTGAGCCCCATCCAATGTGTACCTAAAAAGGGGGGAATAACTGTGGTAGTCAATGAGAACAACGAACTGATTCCAACAAGGACTGTCACGGGGTGGAGAGTGTGTATGGATTACAGAAAACTAAATAAAGAAACTAAAAAAGACCATTTCCCTATACCGTTCATTGACCAGATGCTAGACAGAATAGCTGGTAGAGCCTACTATTGTTTCTTAGATGGCTATTCAGGCTATAATCAAATTACTATAGACCCTAAGGATCAAGAGAAGACCACCTTCACTTGTCCTTTTGGAACGTTTGCCTTCCGCAGAATGCCTTTTGGCTTATGCAATGCACCGGCAACTTTCCAGAGGTGCATGATGGCAATCTTCTCTGAGTTGGATGAGTCCATGATAGAAATATTCATGGATGACTTCTCAGTCTTTGGGGACTCATTTAAAACCTGTCTAGAAAACTTAGGACAAGTCCTGGCTAGGTGTGAGGAGACCAACCTAGTCCTCAATTGGGAAAAGTGCCATTTTATGGTAGACGAAGGGATTGTCTTAGGACATAGAGTGTCAAGGGCAGGTGTAGAAGTGGATAGGGAAAAAATAGAGATCATAGAGAAGTTGGTAGAGCCCCAGAATGTCAAAGCCATTAGAAGCTTCTTAGGGCACGCTGGTTTCTACAGAAGGTTCATTAAGGACTTTTCTAAGATAGCCAAGCCTCTGTGCGAGCTTCTAGAGCTAAATAGACCATTTATCTTCTCTAAAGAATGTGTAGTAGCTTGGAAAACCCTTAAGGAAGCACTAGTCACAGCACCTATCATAGTCGGACCAAATTGGGATCTCCCATTTGAGATGCTATGCGATGCCAGTGACTATGCTGTAGGAGTCATGTTAGGACAGAAGATTGACAAGCTGACACACCCTGTCTATTATGCTAGCAAGACCTTGAATGAGGCTCAATGTAATTATACAACTACTGAGAAAGAGATGCTTGCTGTAGTATTTGCTTGTGAAAAATTTAGAAATTACATTGTAGGCACTAGGACCATTGTATACACTGACCATTCTGCTTTAAAATATCTTATGAGGAAGGCTGACGCTAAGCCTAGATTGATTAGATGGGTGTTATTGCTGCAGGAATTTGATTTGGACATTCGGGACAAGAAAGGTTGTGAAAATGTGGTTGCAGATCACCTGTCTCGATTGCAGCACAATTGCGAAAAAATTGCGGAGACCGCAATTTCTGATGCTTTTATAGATGAACATGTCTTTGCTTTGGCTCATCGTGATAAC
This sequence comes from Herpetospermum pedunculosum, assembly GCA_028017165.1. Lineage (NCBI taxonomy): Eukaryota > Viridiplantae > Streptophyta > Magnoliopsida > Cucurbitales > Cucurbitaceae > Herpetospermum > Herpetospermum pedunculosum. The sequence continues at coordinate 48,878,282 of CM051529.1, forward strand.
GATGAGGAACCTTGGTTTGCTGACATTGCTAACTTCCGTGCATCACAGGTATTGCCAGTGTTCAAGGGAGGACAAGAGAAGAAGAGGTTCCTTCATGAAGCAAGGAAATTCATCTGGGATGACCCCACACTTTACAGAACCTGTGCTGATGGGTTGTTAAGGAAGTGTGTTTCAGCTGCTGAAGCGAAGTCTGTGCTGCAGCACTGTCACTCATCTCCTTATGGTGGACACTTTGGTGGTCAAAGAACAGCTGCGAAGGTATTTCAGAGTGGCTACTATTGGCCAACAATCTTCAAAGATGCCCACAACTACGCCCACAGCTGTGATGAGTGCCAAAGGACAGGTAACCTCAGTCGCAAGGATGAGATGCCCCTCACCTACATCTTAGAGTTGGAGCTCTTTGATGTGTGGGGCATTGATTTCATGGGACCATTCCCTCCATCATCAGAGATAAAGAACTTGCAGCAAGGCCAGCCATTTATGGTCGATGGTGCTAGATTGAAGCACTACTATGAGGAAGGAGATGTGAAGACTCTCTCGGCCTTCCTCTTGACTGAAGCATGACAAAAAGAACGAGAGAGAACGAGTGGTTACTGTGCTCGTTTAGTCAAGGCCAATGCCTTAGTTTATTTTTTCTGTTTTTCCGATTATCGTTTGTATGTTTTGTGGTGTAATTTTAATTGCGTATTTAATGTTTGTTTTATTTGTTTTTGCAAGGATTCGAAAGAGGGGATCAAGGAGAGTAAATCCAGCTTTAAACATCAAGGAACGGTTGAGCCAAATAAAAGATACGGGCGGTCAAAGATTGACATTTAGATAAAAAAAACAATTCCTGGAATTGCGCTGGAATTGCTTGATCCGCAAAAAGAGCCGTTGGGATTTTTTTTTTCCGTTGCCTTTATATCCGTTGGAAGGCGCTCGATCGATACGATTATCTCTCTCTTTGCTCTCCAAGAATTCAGCGATTCTCTCCATCTTTGATTCTTCTCTCAAGATCTTCAAGACTCAGCAATGGTGTTCACACGAGCGGAGAGATCTGCAGCCAAGAAGAAGGCTGATGACGCAGCTGAAGCGGCTGCGAGGGAAGCGCTTCTCACCCTTGCAGACGATGGTGCCGTTCGCACCGGTCCTCTTCCCAAGCTTCCTATTCGTAGGAGGAAGTGGAGGGTGGTCACTGAGATTCCTGCTGGACCATCTGAGCCAGTGGGCACGCCCAAGAAACGCCGGTGGAGTGTCAAGACGGCCGCCGAACCAAGCACAGCAAAGACTCCCTCTGTGGAGAGTCAAGAAACTGATCGTGCATCCCACGAGTCAGCCAAAGAAGGTTCGTCGCCGTCTGCATCACCTGCGCGTAGTCCTTCACCATCTGAACCAGTGCCAAGCGCAGAGTCGTCGCCGCCTGCACAGAGCCCCGAGTTGTCTTCAGCACCTCAGAGTTCTGACCCGACACCTGCAGCAGCGCAGAGTCCTGAACTGCCATCTTCGCCACTGAGTTCTGCGCAGACACCACCCGCAGAGCACAATTCTCCACGGCCTGATCCTGAATTCCCTTATGGGGATTATCAAGAGTCCACTCAGGGCAGTGGAGATGCTGGGGAAGACGAAGTCTTCTCTCCTATGAGGGAAGATAGCCCTGCCGAGCCTGCACAGCAGGACGATTCTATGGAGGAGACGTTAGGGGCGTGCCTCCAGCAGATCAACATCAAGGCCAGGCTCAAGAAGAAGAAGAAGGCCAAGATTGTCAAGGCCAAGAAGTTGAAGAAAAAGAAGGCCAAGAAGGTGCCGTCGACGGACAAAGAGAGTACTGAGCCTTCGCTCAAACGCCTCAAGGTGGAGGCTGCCGAATCATCCAAACCAGCAGATAAGGGGAAGGCTAAACTCTACCCTGAAGACGAACCTCAGTCAGGGAGGTATGTCTCGTCTGACGCTGAATCCAGGGGTGCTGAGCTGAGGAAGAGGGACCTGTTGCACGAGAAAGGCTTCCTCGACCGACTCGCTGACCTGCCGCAGTTCTTGCGCGCAGGAGTGATCAACCACGGCTGGGAGGAATTTTGCAGACCGCCTAATCCAGCCTACACGAGCATGGTGTACGATTTCTACGCCAATGTGCTCAGCCCTGAGGATGGCCTGTCTGTGGTCAGAGGGGTGGAAGTGGATTTCTCAGCCAGAGCCATCAATGAAGCCTTTGGTCTCAAGGGCCAAACGCACACAGATTATGCGCGGATAGTTGATGAGCCGACTGAGGCAGTGCTGGAAGAGGCCATTCGCACAATTGGCCAGCCTGAAGCAGCGTGGACTGTCTCACGCAATGGGAGGCACACCTTAATGAGTGCCAATCTGACAGCAAAGGCAGCTGTTTGGTTTGCCTTTGTGAGGAGAAAGCTGTCCCCTGTGACCCACGAGACGACAATCAACCAGAGTAGATCACTGCTGGTCTATGCCATCATGCGCGGTCTCACGGTCAATGTGGGGGAGATCATGTCAGCTGCTATTGCTGAATGCGCAAAGAAAGGTAAGGGACCCTTGTTTTTCCCTAATACTATAACCAAGCTATGTTTGCTTGCAGGAGTCCCCGCCGAGCGTTTGGAGCAGCAGATGCCTTACACAGGCCATTTGGAACTGCCTGCGAACCTGAGGTTGAGAAGAAAGGGGAATATGGAGTTTGAACTGGATAGGCTGGCTGCTGAACAGTCCCTATCCATGGCCTGCTTGATGGATATGCAGAGAAGAATGGCTCAATGGGCCACTTATGCGCAGGCGAGGGACAAGGAAGTTGCAGACCAGCTGGGGTGCCTCTTCCCTGAGTTCCCTACCAATCTCCTAACTCCATGGGTGCCCCCAAGACCAAGGCAACCAGATGAGGATGACGAGAATTGAGTGCTGGTTTGAAGTGCACTAAAGGGAGTATTACTGTTCCCTTAGAGAAACAAAAACAATTTTCTGCTTTCTGATAGACAATGTGAATTATGCTGTTTTTTGTTCAATTTTTGATCTGTTTGTGGTGTTTAGTTTTATGTTTTTTCTTTTGCTTAGTATAGTCTGATGTTAGCTGCTTAGGTAGGTTAGTTTAGTTTTATTTTTGTCGAGCTTAGAGTGACTGGAAAAAGCATGTTTAGGGGCCTAATCAATGTTATATCTGCCCGGATTGAATTGCGAAATAATTGCGGTTCCCGCAAATTTTGTGACTGATTGCATGTTTTGGACTGTCTGTGTAGTTAGGCTGTGATCTGTTAAATTCTATCTTTTGCTGCTAGCATGGCTACCTTATATAGCTGATCTTAACGCATGCTGGATGAGTGTCATAGGACACCCTTTGATAGTTTAAATTAGCCTCTGAATAGGGCTCAGCATGCATAAACCATCAGTCCTTAAACTGTCTGTTTTGTTCAAATTTTCTGCTGCTGGGGTAATTGCTTTTAAATGTTTTGCCTATGCCTAGGATTTTTAGATTCTCTTTGTTTTACTTTAGACTAGATGCTTCTAGGACAAGTTTGGGGGTGTGCCACCTCAGACACTCATTGGGGACAATGAGTAGTTGAAGTTTGGGGGAGGCCACCCTAGGCCTAGGAACATTCCTCTCTTCCTTAGGACATAAGCATTCTTCTTCTCCTTTAAGAAATTTTTTTTTTTTGATAAATAGAAAAAGTGAAAAATAAGAATAAAGAGGGGAGTCTCTCTCAAGTGCTGAGTAATCAGTGCCAAGTGTGTAAACCACAAGTGGCATTGCATCAAAAGGCAACCCAAGGAGAGACTCCACCTAAGTAAAAAAGGGAAAAGGAGAAATAGGGGAAGAAGGATGTATGCTTAGGAGTTATAATCTTGTGGCTTAGATGTCCTATTTAAAAAAGAACTCTGATCCTCAAAGAGCTAAGCACAAGGTTGTAGTTTCTAGGTTTGTCTAAGGAGATGAATGTATATCCAATGTAGTGATGCCAGGGTTTAGGTTGTTCTCTAAAAGTACCACTGTCACTGTTAATACTAAGACTGGCATGACTCTAAGGAATCCTAGACACATTAAAAATAAAGCTAGAAGCATGTACTGAGTCTGGAGTAAAGCTTGGTAGAATTTGAAACCTTAGGGATAGTGGCATGATGTCATAAAAGTAGCTAGATCAGTAGTAGGGGGTTAATAAAAACAGCAGGTATAGTAGGCAGGTGAAGTCAGAAGAAGCTTGATAAAGAGGTTAGTTCTAAACTTAGAAGTGTGTCACAGGACAGCACTGCTAGAGATAGGGATATAGGGGAGTCGGTAAGTAGCTAAAGAAGATAAAAAAAACAAGCCTAAGTAAGTCCTTAGTATGCTTGAGGACAAGCAAAACCTTAAGTTTGGGGGTGTGTTAAGTCTCTGAAAGTGACTTATTTAGGACCCATTTAGCTTAAGAAGATGTACACTTTTAGGTGTTTATGATAGCATTTAGCCTAAACCTATGCTTTAATATGAGAATTAGAAGAAGGTAGCTAATTTAGGACTTATGCACAATAGGTAGAAAAAGGGTTGAAAACCGAAGGAAAAGAATGAAAATATAAGCATTGCGAATGAATTGCGAAAACATTGCGGTGACCGCAATTATTCAAGTGGAAACCGTAAGTTGACTGATCTTTTTCTGTTAATTTCCGTATTTTCAGGGATTCGTTCTTTCTCCTCCATCCATTCTGATATATGACGTTGAAGATTGATGGTTCTCCTTGGCCCAAACGCACCTGCAAACTACTATAAAAGGGGGCCAAAGTCGGAGGTTTGATCATCATTCGAAGCGCAGAAGTCTTCTCGCAGTCCATCATTTCTCTCTGTTTTCCTTTGCCGTCTGTTGGAGTGAGAGTCTCAGCTGTTGGAATCGATAATCTGATAGGAAGGAGAGAAGATTCTTCTTCTCTCTCGATTGGATTCATCCAAGCAAGGCTGACCTTTCATCCCCTTCATTCGAGGCGACTGCAACGAAGCTTTTCAAGCACCTTTACTGCTTTTCTGTCGTTCTTCTTCTTATTTCCAGTTTGATCATTGTTGTTCTTAGCCTAGTGCTTTAATTACTGCATTTCGTTGTTGTCTGTCTTTGAATCATTTCTTTTGAAGCTTTCCTTTGTCGTTCAAACATTCAAAGTAATCAAAGTAAAATTCTGCATTTCACAGTTTCCACCTTCTGCTGCTACGTTTTGTCTTATTGTTTTAAGCATATTTCTCTTTTAAGCATGTCTGTTTTATCTACCCTTTCTGTTCTCCATATATCCATGAGTAGCTAAGCCACTTAGGGGCATGCTAATGACAGAACTATAGGCTAAAAAACGTGCATCAAGTATGTAGGATAGCTCTCGAATCATTGATTGTATGTAAGCTTCATCCCACGGGCAATTTCGATTGGCCATCCATTTTGTCCAAAGAACTCCTAACCTCTGGAAGGAGTAAGAGTTCAGAGTCATATAATCATGCTAGCCTTTCATGGTAATCAGGAAACGGCCTAGGAATAGGCGTTTCCCTAGTACAAACTAAACACTCCTGTTTTAACAAGATGCTTAAGACCTTACTTTGAAGTCGAGTAAACTTAAGACTCTAATGCATGGAATCGGACGATACTTGAGATAGAGTGAGTTTGATGTATAGAGAGTTGGTCCAATGCTTGAGAATCGTAATAAAATGCCTATAGGATAGTCATTAGTAGCCCTTAATTCACCCATTTACTCAGTTTCGCTGTTATTTAATTGCGGTAACATTGCGGTCCTCGCAATTCTGCCAGATTTTCATTCTGTTTAGCTGTTTTCTTCCTCGTTTGTTAATTCCATCTCTTGTCTTTTAAGTCTAGTTTCAACTTGCATTTGTTTATGTTATATCCCTCTATACATTCAGCAAAAAGTAGATAATTAAAAACCAATTTTACCCCATCAAATTCATCCCATCTTTCTTAACAATCACACTTCGCGAATAGCTAAAAATGAGTCTCTGTGGAAAAAACGAATGAAATATACTTACTACTTGCTGTGAGACCATGTATGCTTGCATGTTCTAAGTGCTCTCTCTACCTTATTGCTTATTTATCTTTACACATTGAGCACGCAACAAAATCGAATCGGGCTAAAAAGTTATTTAAATGGCAATTTGGCCCAAAGCCCAAAAATCCATTGGGCCCAGAACCCAAAAGTCCATTGGACCCAAGCCCATTGGATCCAAGCCCAAGCCCATTGGATCCAGGCCCAAGCCCACCAGGCTCATGAGAACTCTATAAATAGAGAGCTCATTCTTCATTTTCAAGGTTCAGAAAATTTCTACTCCTAAGAGCTTAGAGAATTCCCAAGCAACGAAGACTCCCTGAAACCTTGGAAGACTGAACAACCCTTCAACATCGAGAACAAGCTGCGAAGCCCTCGATCGAAATTCAACATCGAGAACAAGCTGCGAAGCCCTCGATCCAAATTCAACATCGAGAACAAGCTGCGAAGCCCTTGATCCAAACCCAACATCGAGAACAAGCTGCGAAGCCCTCGAAACAAACCCAACATCAAGAACAAGCTGCAAAGCCCTCGAAACAAACCCAACATCGAGAACAAGCTGCGAAGCCCTCAAGTACAGTTACATTTGAGAGAGAAATAATCAGAGGATAAACATTAGAGGTTGTAATCCACTACGCACTGATACAGATACATACAATACAAATACAAATTCAAATTTCATTTACACGTGTTCGAATCTCCATCCGTCGTTCGAAATCTCGTGTGAACAGATTGGCACGCCCAGTGGGACCTCTCTACCTCTCATCTCTTTCCCTCATCTCAAAAGACAAGTGAAGTTATGTCGTTCAGAACTCCTTCAACGACCGTTGTCATGAACAACCCCTACACGGGTTCTACTCCCCGCGATTGTCCACATGATTTTGTCACAATTGTGAGCAGAGTAATGACATCGTCAGGGGCATCTACGAGCGACAAATTTCTTATTAGGTGTAACCCTCTGTTCGAGCTCGATTCTGACGTAGCATCCGTCATAACGACTGAAACAAATAATATGGAAGAAAGAATGACATTGTCTGAGGCACCTACAAGTGACGAATTTGTTGTCAGGTGTAACCCTTTATTTGAGCTCGATTCTAACGTAGCATCCGCCATGATGACTGAAATAAATGTTATGGAGGAAAGAATGACAAAGTCGGCGCGTGAGGGGATAATCATTCAAGAAAATTTCCTGTACGATGAATTTGTTCCCTCATCTAATCAACCAAATAAGGGGTCTGATCCAAATGTGATGTCTGTAATGATGGCAGACGCACGCATAGGCGACGAAGCGATCGCTGAAATGGAAAAGAAACTAAACTTTCTGATGAAAGTAGTTGCAGAAAGAGACCTCGAGATTGCAAAGTTGAGAAATCAGATGCAAAGTAGAGAGGCTGCAGAGTCAAGTCAAACTCCTGCAGCAAGAAGAAATGACAAAGAAAAAATTGTCATCCAAGAAAACCAACCGCAACACTCGAATTCGGTTGCTTCCTGATAGCACTCTAAAAGTGCTAATATATAACTCCTAAGTCTTGTAAATTAGAGTAATTATTTGGGTTTAATTGATCTATTTTGTATAATTTAATTGTTAAGGGGTAAATCGGGCATTGACATTAATTAAGGGCTTAAATGGATATTTTAGAACATTTTATTAATTAATTGTTTTGAGTGATTATACTACATTAATTAAATAATCTAATTTTAACTCAAAACTAATTAGTGGCTTAATGGTGTTGCCTTTGCTATGGTAATGGTGAAGCCAAGGTTCGAGTCATGGTGGGTGCAGAATTTCTATTATTTTTGTAAAAAGTCAAACGGTCAACGGTCAATGGTCAACGGTCAAAGCGCGGCCAACTCCATGCCCGCACCAGCGCCCGCACCTGCCGACCCACGCCCATGCGATCCGCCCAGACGCGCCCCGGCACGCCCCATCCGCGCGCGCCCAGCCCGCCCTGTGCGCAGCCCATGCGCGCGCGCGCGGCCCAGCACGCCCTTCGGCCCAGATCAGCACGTCCAGACCTGCCGACCCGCGCTCCATCAGACGCCTCGACCCGCGCCCCAGTGCGCGCCCGCGACCCGCCTCAGCGCCCGCCCGCGCGCGCCCACGACCCGTCCGCGCGCCCCTGCGCGGCCCAATTGGCCAATTTCGGCCCAAAACTCATTTTTTAGCTTTTTAAGCACTTTTGACCTAGTTTTTCAGCCACCATTCACTTAGGAGAGAGAAATTTCGATATTGAGAGTTGTAGCCTCGGGTTTGGTGATATTTTCATCAATTTTCAAGGTTTTTGGACAATTTTGGATCAATTTTCATCACGTTTGGCTAAGGTAAGTGCTCTAATTCGAGTTTAGGGTTGTCTTGATGCATTAGGGAGGGTTTAGCTTTAAATTTCCAGCTTGTATTTGATAGTTTCTTGCATGATTCTTCCTTTATTTGAATCCCATGAGCATGTATGACTGATTAGGAGTGACGTCCGAGTCCTCACGCATGTTTTACCGTTAAAGGTTAGGACGTATAATTGCCTCAATCGCTAGGTAACAAGGGTCTAAGCGTGACTAATTAATTCTAGCCTAAGTGACAGTAGGAGAATAGCATTAATTATCGTTTGCACGATAGACTTAGGGAAAGAATAGAAATCGCGCCAATTGGTCGAGTTCTCGATCAATCGGTTCGTCGCGATATTACCCGTCACTGTTCTTTGATTGATTTAAGCGTAGCTAACTTAGATTAATTAGCGAGCATGTTTAATTGGAATTGCACTTTTCTAATTAATTCTTTGGGATGTTTGCTACGGAAACGAGCAAACATTTCGCGTGCATGAGATTAAATTACAAGCATGATTAGAATCCCTATGATCTAAGCGCATCAAGATAAATCCCGATCCATCGAATTAGGAGCACGTGTTCCATTTATTTTTCCGCTCTTTACTTTTCGCATTTATTTTTCCGTTAGCTTAATTTTACTTAGTTTAGTTTTAATTAACTCCCCCTTTTATTTTATTTTGAGTTTTAGTTTAAAAGACAAATAGAAATTAATTAGGAGAGATTGATTAAGGTTCCCTGCGGATTGACCCGTTACCACTAGCTGCAAAGCTTAGTAGTTTCGGTAATTATAAATTTTATTTTGGCGGGATTCGACACCCCGAAAATTAGTTGGACATTCAAAAATCCTTCTACCACTTCCTTGTCTGTCCAACAACTGCAAGACATGATTGCCAACACCATCAGAGCTCAGTACGGTGGGCCCACCCAAAGCTCCCTCTTGTATACCAAACCATATACCAAGAGGATCGACACCTTGAGAATGCCCATTGGGTACCAGCCGCCAAAATTTCAACAGTTTGATGGGAAGGGCAATCCTAAACAACACATTGCCCACTTCGTCGAAACGTGCGAGAATGCTGGACCTCGCGGAGACTTGTTGGTTAGGCAATTCGTCCGGACTCTGAAAGGAAATGCCTTTGATTGGTACACTGATTTGGAGCCCGAGATAATTGATAGTTGGGAACAGTTCGAAAGAGACTTCCTGAATCGCTTCTACAGCACGAGGCGAACAGTCAGCATGACCGAACTCTCGACCGCGAAACAAAGGTTGGACGAGCCAGTCATCGATTTCATCAACCGTTGGAGATCGTTGAGTCTTGACTGCAAGGACAGACTCACTGAGGAGTCTGCCGTCGAAATGTGCATCAGCGGCATGCATTGGGGACTTCATTACATCCTGCAAGGGATAAAGCCCCACACATTTGAAGAGTTAGCGACTCGCGCCCACGATATGGAGTTGAGTATCGCCAATAGAGGGAGCAAGGACCTCCTAATCTCGGATATCAACAAAGTGAAAAAAGAAATGAAGGACAGTGAGAAGATCACGAAAAATATCGTGGAAGAATCCATGGTCGTCAGCACGACTCCTGTAAGGTTTTCCTCAAAAGGAAAGGAAAACAGGACAAAAAGAAGAAATGACGGAGGCGAGAGACGTCACCTTACGTTAAAAGAAAGACAAGAAAAAGTCTACCCGTTTCCAGACTCTGACATTCCTGACATGTTAGAGCAACTATTGAAAACACGTCTGGTTGAGTTTCCCGAGTGTAGGCGCCCGGAAGAGATGAACAAAGTCGATGATCCCAACTATTGTAAGTATCATCGAGTTATCAGTCATCCGGTGAAAAAATGTTTCGTCCTAAAGGAGCTAATTCTAAGGTTAGCTAAAGAAGGAAAAATTGAGCTAGACTTAGATGAAATAGCTCAATCAAACCATGCTGCAGTAAAAATGAACTCTGACGCTCAATTATTTTCAGCCTCATTTGATAAGCAAAAGGAAAGCCTGATCCAGTTTGGGACCTTCGAACCAATAATTGTTCGGTTCGGACATGAAACCCCAAAGCAAATTTCTCAGGTAAAACCTGAGGCCGTCGGAAATGAGGATAAAGGTTGGACCGTTGTGGCTCATCAGAAAATACGACGACAAAGACCTGTCCAGAAAGAAGATTGCATACTTCGAGATGATAAACGAAACAATAAACTTTCAAAGAAGAAAAGAAGAATCAATTCGAGGAAGCCTAAACACGAGAGAAGAGAAAACAAATATTTTTCTCAACCTCGACGACGGGTGACTTTAAAAGAACTTTTCTCAAGAAGTTTCCTTCCCATCAAGAAAGAGGAAGAAATATGTGCAAGTTTATGCTACATCAATGCAGAAGAAGTCGACGACTCAAACGAAGTCGACCAAAGAACTTTTGTCTTCAATCGCATCAAGCCTTCAACTACTCGAACTTCGGTCTTCCAAAGGATGAGTATGGCCGCGACAAAAGAAAAAAAATTCATGTCTAACTTCTACCTCCACTCAAACTTCAGCTTTCCAAAGGTCAAGTGTCTCCACATCAAAGAAAGACCGACCTTCAACATCTGTTTTTGATCGCCTCAAAGGGACAAACGATCAACAGGAAGGAAAGATGAAGACTGTAGGGGCAAGACTCTTTGATGAAGAAAGTAGCGACAAGAAGATTCACAGTCGTGTTCCTTCACGCATGAAGAGGAAATTTCTGTCCACACAAATACAGAGGGTTCCTTGAAGGTGGAGAAAAATCTCATCATTCTAACCAATCCTACAAACAAAGGATTTGATCAAGACCATGATGAAGATAAGATCTCATAAAATGTACTACTCCTTAACGTAAGAGTATAAACTACATGTTGCTCCTGGCCCGCACGAGCTTAAAAGGTGAACGGCCCCAAAAAAAATCATTGATTTGAACTACGTTATGACTTGTTCACTTCCATTCAAGGGTACGTAGGCAACTTAAAGAAAAGAAAAATACTTTAAGTTCAGTCACAACAATAAAAAAAAAAAAGATTACATTCCATTCGAACTACGTTATGACTTGATTCCTTACTTTCAAGGGTACGTAGGCAACTTAAAGACAAAAAAAATGAGACTTTAAGTTCAGTCACCACAATAAAAAAAATACATGCATTCCATTTGAACTACGTTATGACTTGATCCCTTCCATTCAAGGGTACGTAGGCAACTTAAAGAAAAAAAATACTTTAAGTTCATTCACAACAATAAAAAAATCATCATGTATTGAACCAAAAAAATAAAGGAGTAATCGATGTTCCCGTCGCCGCATCTCTATGAAGTTGAATTAAATTTTTTTTTTTTTTGCAAAATATGTATGAAGTTGATTCGAACTCAAAATCAAAAGAAGCAATGGTAGTACCAATTCCACCACGCCAAACAAGCTTCATTGTTACTATTTGACTTAAGATTGTAATATTTCATTCGACTTGTTATTAGGCCAAATCAAATTTACATCATCTCATCTTCAAGTTCGTTGTTGCGCTGCATCATCGCCAAGTTCGCTGCTGCATCTCCAAGTTCGTTGTTGCGCTGCATCTCCAAGTTCGCTGTTGCGCTGCATCATTGCCAAGTTCGGTGCTGCGCTGCATCTCCAAGTCTGTGCATCTCCAAGTCGCTCTGCGCATCTCCAAGTTCGCTGCATCTCCAAGTTCGATGCTGCTGCGTGGCTCCAAGTCTGTGCATCTCCAAGTGGCTCTGCGCTTCTCCAAGTTCGCTGCATCTCCAAGTTCGATGCTGCTGCGTGGCTCTGCACATCTCCAAGTTCGCTGCATCATCTTCAAGTTCGTTGCTGCTGGCTCTGCACATGCGTGGCTCCAAGTCTGTGCATCTCCAAGTTCGATGCTGCTGCGTGGCTCTGCACATCTCCAAGTTCGCTGCATCATCTTCAAGTTCGTTGCTGCTGGCTCTGCACATCTCTAAGTTCAAGTTTCTCTGTGCATCTCCAAGTTCAAGTTTCTCTGCGCATCTCCAAGTTCAAGTTTCTCTGCGCATCTCCAAGTTCAAGTTTCTCTGCGCATCTCCAAGTTCAAGTTTATATGCGCATCTCCAAGTTCAAGTTTCTCTGCGCGATCACATCTCCAAGTTCAAGTTTTTCTGCGCTGCGCGATCGCAAGTTCAAGTTTCTTTGCGCTGCGCGATCGCAAGTTCAAGTTTCTCTGCGCTGCGCAATCGCATCTTCAAGTTCAAGTTTCTCTGCGCTGCGCGATCGCATCTCCAAGTTCAAGTTTCTCTGCGCTGCGCGATCGCATCTCCAAGTTCAAGTTTCTCTGCGCTGCGCGATCGCATCTCCAAGTTCAAGTTTCTCTGCGCTGCGCATCTCCAAGTTCAAGTTTCTCTGCGCTGCGCGATCGCAAGTTCAAGTTTCTCTGCGCTGCGCGATCGCATCTCCAAGTTTCTCTGCGCTGCGCGATCGCATCTCCAAGTTCAAGTTTCTCTGCGCTACGCGATCGCAAGTTCAAGTTTCTCTGCGCTGCGCGATCGCAAGTTCAAGTTTCTCTGCGCTGCGCGATCGCAAGTTCAAGTTTCTCTGCGCTGCGCGATCGCATCTCCAAATTTCTCTGCGCTGCGCGATCGCATCTCCAAGTTTCTCTGCGCTGCGCGATCGCATCTCCAAGTTTCTCTGCGCTGCGCGATCGCATTTCCAAGTTTCTCTACGCTGCGCGATCGCATCTCCAAGTTTAGTTTCTCTGCGCTGCGCGATCGCATCTCCAAGTTTAGTTTCTCTGCGCTGCGCGATCGCATCTCCAAGTTTAGTTTCTCTGCGCTGCGCGATCGCATCTCCAAGTTTAGTTTCTCTGCGCTGCGCGATCGCATCTCCAAGTTTAGTTTCTCTGCGCTGCGCGATCGCATCTCGAAGTTTAGTTTCTCTGCGCTGCGCGATCGCATCTCCAAGTTTAGTTTCTCTGCGCTGCGCGATCGCATCTCCAAGTTTAGTTTCTCTGCGCTGCGCGATCGCATCTCCAAGTTTAGTTTCTCTGCGCTGCGCGATCGCATCTCCAAGTTTAGTTTCTCTGCGCTGCGCGATCGCATCTCCAAGTTTACTTTCTCTGCGCTGCGCGATCGCATCTCCAAGTTTAGTTTCTCTGCGCTGCGCGATCGCATCTCCAAGTTTAGTTTCTCTGCGAGGCGCGATCGCATCTCCAAGTTTAGTTTCTCTGCGCTGCGCGATCGCATCGCATCAACAAGTTCAGTTTCTCTGCGATGCGCGATCGCATCGCATCTCCAAGTTTAGTTTCTCTGCGCTGCGCGATCGCATCGCATCTCCAAGTTTAGTTTCTCTGCGATGCGCGATCGCATCGCATCTCCAAGTTTAGTTTCTCTGCGATGCGCGATCGCATCGCATCTCCAAGTTTAGTTTCTCTGCGCTGCGCGATCGCATCGCATCTCCAAGTTTAGTTTCTCTGCGCTGCGCGATCGCATCTCCAAGTTTCTCTGCGCTGCGCGATCGCATCTCCAAGTTTCTCTGCGCTGCGCGATCGCATCTCCAAGTTCAAGTTTCTCTGCGCTACGCGATCGCAAGTTCAAGTTTCTCTGCGCTGCGCGATCGAAAGTTCAAGTTTCTCTGCGCTGCGCGATCGCAAGTTCAAGTTTCTCTGCGCTGCGCGATCGCATCTCCAAATTTCTCTGCGCTGCGCGATCGCATCTCCAAGTTTCTCTGCGCTGCGCGATCGCATCTCCAAGTTTCTCTGCGCTGCGCGATCGCATCTCCAAGTTTCTCTGCTCTGCGCGATCGCATCTCCAAGTTTCTCTACGCTGCGCGATCGCATCTCCAAGTTTAGTTTCTCTGCGCTGCGCGATCGCATCTCCAAGTTTAGTTTCTCTGCGCTGCGCGATCGCATCTCCAAGTTTAGTTTCTCTGCGCTGCGCGATCGCATCTCCAAGTTTAGTTTCTCTGCGCTGCGCGATCGCATCTCCAAGTTTAGTTTCTCTCCGCTGCGCGATCGCATCTCCAAGTTTAGTTTCTCTGCGCTGCGCGATCGCATCTCCAAGTTTAGTTTCTCTGCGCTGCGCGATCGCATCTCCAAGTTTAGTTTCTCTGCGCTGCGCGATCGCATCTCCAAGTTTAGTTTCTCTGCGCTGCGCGATCGCATCTCCAAGTTTAGTTTCTCTGCGCTGCGCGATCGCATCTCCAAGTTTAGTTTCTCTGCACTGCGCGATCGCATCGCATCTCCAAGTTTAGTTTCTCTGCGCTGCGCGATCGCATCTCCAAGTTTAGTTTCTCTGCGCTTCGCGATCGCATCTCCAAGTTTAGTTTCTCTGCACTGCGCGATCGCATCGCATCTCCAAGTTTAGTTTCTCTGCGCTGCGCGATCGCATCGCATCTCCAAGTTTAGTTTCTCTGCGCTGCGCGATCGCATCGCATCTCCAAGTTTAGTTTCTCTGCGCTGCGCGATCGCATCGCATCTCCAAGTTTAGTTTCTCTGCGCTGCGCGATCGCATCGCATCTCCAAGTTTAGTTTCTCTGCGCTGCGCGATCGCATCGCATCTCCAAGTTTAGTTTCTCTGCCCTGCGCGATCGCATTGCATCTCCAAGTTTAGTTTCTCTGCCCTACGCGATCGCATCGCATCTCCAAGTTTAGTTTCTCTGCCCTGCGCGATCGCATCGCATCTCCAAGTTTAGTTTCTCTGCGCTGCGCGATCGCATCGCATCTCCAAGTTTAGTTTCTCTGCGCTCCGCGATCGCATCTCCAAGTTTCTCTGCGCTGCGCGATCGCATCTCCAAGTTTCTCTGCGCTGCGCGATCGCATCTCCAAGTTTAGTTTCTCTGCGCTGCGCGATCGCATCTCCAAGTTTAGTTTCTCTGCGCTGCGCGATCGCATCTCCAAGTTTAGTTTCTCTGCGCTGCGCGATCGCATCTCCAAGTTTAGTTTCTCTGCGCTGCGCGATCGCATCTTCAAGTTTAGTTTCTCTGCGCTTCGCGATCGCATCTCCAAGTTTAGTTTCTCTGCACTGCGCGATCGCATCGCATCTCCAAGTTTAGTTTCTCTGCGCTGCGCGATCGCATCGCATCTCCAAGTTTAGTTTCTCTGCGCTGCGCGATCGCATCGCATCTCCAAGTTTAGTTTCTCTGCGCTGCGCGATCGCATCGCATCTCCAAGTTTAGTTTCTCTGCGCTGCGCGATCGCATCGCATCTCCAAGTTTAGTTTCTCTGCGCTGCGCGATCGCATCGCATCTCCAAGTTTAGTTTCTCTGCCCTGCGCGATCGCATTGCATCTCCAAGTTTAGTTTCTCTGCGCTACGCGATCGCATCGCAGCTCCAAGTTTAGTTTCTCTGCCCTGCGCGATCGCATCGCAGCTCCAAGTTTAGTTTCTCTGCGCTGCGCGATCGCATCGCATCGCCAAGTTTAGTTTCTCTGCGCTGCACGATCGCATCGCCAAGTTTAGTTTCTCTGCGCTGCGCGATAGCATCGCATCGCCATGTTTAGTTTCTCTGCGCTGCGCGATCGCATCGCATCGCCAAGTTTAGTTTCTCTGCGCTGCGCGATCGCATCTCCAAGTTTAGTTTCTCTGCGCTGCGCGATCGCATCTCCAAGTTTAGTTTCTCTGCGCTTGGCGATCGCATCGCATCTCCAAGTTTAGTTTTTCTGCACTGCGCGATCGCATCGCATCTCCAAGTTTAGTTTCTCTGCGCTGCGCGATCGCATCGCATCTCCAAGTTTAGTTTCTCTGCGCTGCGCGATCGCATCGCATCGCCAAGTTTAGTTTCTCTGCGCAGCGCGATCGCATCGCCAAGTTTAGTTTCTCTGCGCTGCGCGATCGCATCGCCAAGTTTAGTTTCTCTGCGCGATCGCATCGCATCGCCAAGTTTAGTTTCTCTGCGCTGCGCGATCGCATCGCATCGCCAAGTTTAGTTTCTCTGCGCTGCGCGATCGCATCTCCAAGTTTAGTTTCTCTGCGCTGCGCGATCGCATCGCATCTCCAAGTTTAGTTTCTCTGCGCTGCGCGATCGCATCGCATCTCCAAGTTTAGTTTCTCTGCGCGATCGCATCGCATCTCCAAGTTTAGTTTCTCTGCGCGATCGCATCGCATCTCCAAGTTTAGTTTCTCTGCGCTGCGCGATCGCATCTCCAAGTTTAGTTTCTCTGCGCTGCGCGATCGCATCTCCAAGTTTCTCTGCGCTGCATGCACGATCGCATCGCATCTCCAAGTTTAGTTTCTCTGCGCTCAATGCACGATCGCATCGCATCTCCAAGTTTAGTTTCTCTGCGCTCAATGCACGATCGCATCGCATCTCCAAGTTCTCCAAGTTCTGTTTTTTCTCTGCGCTGGGCGATCGCATCGCATCGCCAAGTTTCTTGGCGCAAGAAAATTATCTAAAAATATGTATAGAGGTGGACTTGAACCAAGACCAAAGGAAACAAAGGTTATACATGTTCCACTTTGCCAAACAAGCTTTGTTGTTCTCATTTGTGTTCAGATTGTAATACTTCATTTAACTTGAAATTTAGGCGGGTTCTAAATTTTCTTCCATAATCATGAGCTTAAGTTCAAATTTTCTAACTTTATGTCAATTGATTGGAATCCCAAAATTATACCAAGTCAAATTTTCATTCAAGCTAAATTTCGAGCAAAATCCAAAATTTTCCTAAAATTAAAATTTGGGGCATATTCCAAATTTTATTTTCAAGCATGATTTAGAGTCAAAAGTTATCTAAATCCGAGTCTCAAATCAAATATGCCAAAATAAAATTTCCAACACGCCTACTCCGAATTCAAGCCAAACTTCAAGAAAATCCAAAATTTTCCTAAAAATAAAATTTTGGGCATATTCTAAATTTTATTTCCAAGCATGATTTAGAGTTAAAATTTATCTAAATCCAAGTCTCAAATCGAAATTGGCGGTTTGGGTATACTCCAAATTTTATCCTACTTCGAAATTTGAGTAAAGTTCAAAGTCAAATCCTATTCAAAATTCAATTGGGCAACTCCAAAACTCTACTCTACCTCCAAAATGGAATTAAAGTAGAACACAAGAATCTACTAAAGTTCAAATCAAGCTTCTGTCAAATAAGAAAGATCAAAATTGTAAGCCCAATTCATATTTTTTGGTCAATTGGCATAGAAATATGTATCAATCAAAAGAATTGATTTATGGACCAAATTTCATATTTCGATAAGATTGATATGTCGAGGGAGATTTGAAATTAGGGGTGTCCTACATTTCAATTTCAAAATTTAACTTTTCCGAGACTCACCCACACGTACATGTGCATAACTCTCGAAAAGGGGGCATTTGTTGACCGAGAAATTTCGGCCAATCAGCGGTCGCCACGTGTCTTCATCTTGGCCGGCGGATCGAATAAACTTAACCGAGCAAATTCGGTCATAGCTCAATTGGGCTCGAAATCGAATCGGGCTAAAAAGTTATTTAAATGGCAATTTGGCCGAAAGCCCAAAAATCCATTGGGCCCAGAACCCAAAAGTCCATTGGACCCAAACCCATTGGATCCAAGCCCAAGCCCATTGGATCCAGGCCCAAGCCCACCAGGCTCATGAGAACTCTATAAATAGAGAGCTCATTCTTCATTTTCAAGGTTCAGAAAATTTCTACTCCTAAGAGCTCAGAGAGAATTCCCAAGCAACGAAGACTCCCTGAAACCTTGGAAGACTGAACAACCCTTCAACATCGAGAACAAGTTGCGAAGCCCTCGATCCAAATTCAACATCGAGAACAAGCTGCGAAGCCCTCGATCCAAATTCAACATCGAGAACAAGTTGCGAAACCCTCGATCCAAATTCAACATCGAGAACAAGCTGCGAAGCCCTCGATCCAAACCCAACATCGAGAACAAGCTACGAAGCCCTCGAAACAAACCCAACATCGAGAACAAGCTGCAAGGCCCTCGAAACAAACCCAACATCGAGAACAAGCTGCGAAGCCCTCAAGTATAGTTACATTTGAGAGAGAAAGAATCAGAGGATAAACATTAGAGGTTGTAATCCACTACGCACTGATACAGATACATACAATATAAATACAAATTTAAATTTCATTTACACGTGTTCGAATCTCCATCCGTCGTTCGAAATCTCGTGTGAACAGAAAGTTCATTCGAATAAATAAAAGAAGAAGATACAATATTCACTTGAATATAAATAAAATCACAGAGCATGAAAAAAAATACTTAAATGAAACAAAGTCGAACTCATGCACTTCGTTGGCATAATTTTCACGTACATCGACCCCGAAACACCTAAAAAAAATAGAAAATTTATAAGTATAGACATTTTGTAAACTACACATGAAATTATTGATGGAGGATGGAGCGTAAAACGCAGCCGAAGCGATTTTGGATCGTTGATACTCTAATTTCATCAATTTAACAAACTATAAACATGCTCAATCAACGAAAATAAGAGAAATTAGAAATACATACCCTTATAGTTCTAATTTATTCAAGTTCTGCCGCTCGTTTCTCATCACGAACTCTTCGGGCCTCTTCTCACGAACGCCTCGAGGACCACCTCTGATAGTCCCGCTATCCTCGACGCCGTGCAACGGAGTTGTGGGACTCCGTTAAAAGAGAAAAAGAATAGCAAAGGAAGGAGAATGGGAATAGTCTCTGTGGGGCTAGAGGTTGAAGAAGAACTCAAAAAATAAATTTTGAAGAACTTCATAAGACAGAGTCGAATTCTCCAAATTCATGAAACTTTTGAGTTTTTTTTTATAAAACTCATCCAAGAAAATGAACTCCTAAAGCCACTTTCCCAAAATATATATATATATAATATATATATATATAGAGGGGCGGATCCAGAAATTTATGTCAGAGGGGCACAATTCAATTAAGGTTAAATTACAAGTTTAGTCTTAAATTTCTTATTTGCGTCTATATGGTCCATAAACTTTAAAACGTACCTAATAGGTGTATCTAACAAATCCATAAATTTTTTAATTTTATCTAATAGAAACATATTATAAATTTCAAAAAAAAAATAATGGTTCTATTAAACATAAATTTTTATTTTGTGATTAATAGGTCCTCAACTTATTCGACATTTTTTTTTTTATAAAATCATGTATCTATTAGATACAAAATTAAAACTTTAAGGTTCAATTAGAGATAAAATTAAATCTCACTCTAATAGAATAACTATTTTTTTAAAAAAATAATAACAAAATTGAAAGCTGATAAATCTATTAGAGATACTTAAAGTTTAAGAATTCATTGAAACACAAAATTAAAAAACTAAGAATCTTCTGAATTATTTATCCAAATAGATAAGTAAATAATGAAATTCAAAATAGGTTGGTAAATAATGAAATTCGAAATATTTATAATTTTTTTGAATAAAATTACGTGTTATTTTTTGTTTCCTCTAAAATCCTAATTATTAAGTATAAATAAAACAAAGGAAAAAAAGTTAAAAAGAAAACCGTAAATATAAATAGAACAAAGGAAAAAAAAGTTAAAAAGAACACAGGCTAGGATCGAACTCAAGCCCAAGGGAGAGGAGGGTTATGGGCATGCCCCAAAACAATTGTTCCATCAACATTTAACAGTTAAAATTTGCATTTATTTATAGAAATATACAAACCTATTCAATTTAATTATGCATATTTATATACAAATATATAAACCGAATAATTTGAGGGGGCACGTGCCCCCTGGCCCCTACATGCATTCGCCCCTATATATATATATATATATAAAACAATGTACATGCAATTTGCATGAAAGATTATTATTTTATAAAATTAATTCTCAATTAATTTTAAATAATAATAAATATTTTATTAATTAAACATTTTAATTAATAATATATATATATATATTAATTAATATTATTTAATTCAATATCAAATATTAATTAAATAATATGGCTAAACCCAGTTTTTCGAAAACCGACTTTTTGCACATGAATCGTATTCATGTTTTAGACCATTCTCATATATAAATATGTTCATCATCCTTCCATAAACCGAATTTGAACAATTCAAATTCTTTTCCTTTTCTTTTCTCTTATATTGTTGCACGACGTTATCCGAGCTAGCAAGGAGAACCTGAAGAACCTACAGATCATGAGCTCCAACGATACGAGATTATCCAGTCAAAGCTCTTTTAACCGAACTAATCAACATTCGTTAACCCCCAGAGACTCCACTATAGTCTGAGGGCTGCACTCTCCTCACTGTAGATATATTATGTCATCTTCATATAACCATCACTGGTGAGTCGATCCTTCACAGGTCGTTCGTAATCACAGCTGGGTCATTTATACCGTTTAACCATTGCATTACATCTTGTTCCTTAAGTACCACTGACACCTCTAATGAACAATTAATCTGTGGTCCAACCAACTATTAAGGGAACAACCTCTCTACTAACCCTGAAGAGCGGGTTAAGAGTGAATTCCATCTTGTTGTACTATGTCCCCAGCCACTTATTCGAGTTTATCCCCAAGATGGTAGGCTTATTGAGTCGGAGATCCGACCACTCTCACCCGTGCAAGTCAAATGATACTCTCGAATAAATAGGAGTTCATAGCGAGCTCAGGATTAAGATCGAGTTACCTAGGCTATCATATGAAAAAATCGGTCTCTTTAGTAAACGGTGTTATAAAGAGAGAGCGACTTGTTTCGCGGTTCAGTCTTATGGAAACTCTTTGCACAGGACGCCCTCGTTTCTCACATCACAATGTGAAACGATTCGGATGAGATCGTTTTGTAGAAAACAAAGCGAGCCGCATCCAATAGTGTTACCAGGATAAAGTACCCAGCCTTATCCATATACTA
This sequence comes from Herpetospermum pedunculosum, assembly GCA_028017165.1. Taxonomy (NCBI): domain Eukaryota; kingdom Viridiplantae; phylum Streptophyta; class Magnoliopsida; order Cucurbitales; family Cucurbitaceae; genus Herpetospermum; species Herpetospermum pedunculosum. The sequence goes on from CM051529.1 coordinate 48,899,354, forward strand.
TAGACCGTTTTGACTGTCTACTTGAGCCTGGTCCACAATCATGTCATACATGAAGCTCAAGTACTCATGAATCGCCATGGGTGTTGGTCATTGGTATATGTTATTCTAAACACGTTTCACTTTATTCCAGTAAACTCTTTTACTGAATAAAACTTAATAACTCTTTATTACTAAATAAAGTATTTACAAACAAAACTGTTTACAAACCACGAGTTTTAGGACATAAAACCCAATAAACTCCCACTTGGACTAAAATGCCTGTGGTGTACATGTTGGCCGAGAAAACAAAATATCTCATATCTCAAGTTTTCTCTCACTATCCTACTCAACAACTCGGAGCCCTAAACTCTTTAGGTGTCTCTCAAACACTTTAGCTGTGAGAGACTTAGTAAACACATCAGCATGAAGTGCTGTGAGGCTTTCCATGTGACCATCACATCTCCTCACAGCACTATCCAAGAGTTCAACTTATAAACCATTTTGTTGCTTCTGAAGCTGCAAGAAATTTAGCTATTACCGAGGAATTAGAAATACAACTCTTGTATTCTATTCCTCCTTAGCATTGAGACAAAACTCTAGCCGCGTAAAACTGACAGCTCCCACTGCACAACACATATCGGGTCATGTATCTTAGAAGGCATACATCTGACCTCCAATATGTAAATGCACATGGATGCGTCTCATATCCTCAACGCTTGAGGTGTCTTATGAAACCATTTCCATAGACCATCGAATATTGACAACATTTTGTCAATACAAGATTTTTAGAGACAGCACTAGCGATTTGTTCTTACGTAAAATAATTTCTTGACGCTTGCAAAAATAATTTCTTGATGTTTTTATGACCAAACGTCAAGTAACACGTGAAATTTTAAAAAAATGTCAAGAAAAATGAAAAAAAAGCGGAGGTTTTGATAAACGTCAAGAAAAAGAAAAAAAGTGAAGGTTTTTGGATTATTATACAACTTGACATTTCAAAAACATCAAGAAAATATTTAGTTTACTTGTCATTTTTTAATGGTCAAGAATAAGTTATTATTTTTATTTTTTTAATTAATATTTTTTTTTAGTTTAGGGTTTTCTCGCCATTCATCCAAAAACGTAAGTCTTTTGTTCAAGTCTCCTCCCTGAATTCATCTTCGTCACCACTCCTCACCGTGGTTCCTCGCAGCTCTTCGTCGTCGCCGCTCCTCGCCGCTGAGTGACTCTTCGTTCTCCTCGCTAAGTGACTCTTCTTTCAGCGATTTTTTTTCCAGTTATGACCTTTCGTTCTCTTCGTCGCCGATCCTTGCCGCCACTCGTCACTCCTCACAGTTGAATTCTTATCATATTTGGTTGTCTTCTGCCTTTGTCGAAATCTTGAAGCTCCGATTCTCAGTCTTAATCTCCATCATCTCTGCTGCTTTCTTCTCTGTTAACTCCAGGTATCTATCAACATCTTCTTCTCTTTTTCATTTCTCTTGGTTCACTGCATTTCTCCGTTGTCATGTGTAGAATGGAAGTTATTTTGCCACAAATAAGAACTATTCTCATTCTGGAATGTTATGTCTCTTCTTATTCTTCAAGTATGCATTGAATCCCAATTTTATTTGTTAATAATATATATAATTGCTCTGAATGGACAAAAAAATAAAAATAACACTGTTGCTTTCTAAATGTTAAATTTGAGGTGAAGTTGATTTGGGTTGATTTTCAACCCGAGAAGAAGAAATCAAAACAATTTTCTGCAATCATTAGTTGCTTTTGTGACAATTTCAGTTGCTACATTCTAGCTTTTCATTAGTAGTTGTAGTTCTTCACTCTTCTTTCACAATTCTTTTAATTTTTCCCATTTTTTTTCGATTACTTGAATTTCTAAGATCAATTTGGAAGTTGCTTGTCAGCAATATTTCATTCACTGCTCAGTTCCATTGTATCAATTTCGACTCATCGAACCACATTTCTAATGATGGGTTACTGTCTAATGTCTATAAATACTTTACTATATTTTGTGAATTAGTGTTGCCTCACTTCCATGATATGAATCATATGTACAAATCCAAACAGTTCTACAGTTGCCATATTGGTTATTGATTATGTCCCGTGAGATTAGTCGAAGAGCGCGTAAGCTGATCTGGACACTCACGGATATATGTTTAATATTTTTTTACCCATTTTCTATATAGACATACATATCTATAATTCTTACTATTTTTGTTTATTTTTGCTGCAGTGAGATCAATATGTTTAATACTTTTTTCATTCACAAAGTAGTGATGTTTTTTTTTATATTTTGAAATGTTATATCTCTTCTTACTTTTCTGTTAAAGTAATTCCTTGTATTGAAGGAAGAGTGATTTCCATGACACACCTTGACTGCACTATAACGACCCAAATTTTTATCCAAAATGATGAATCCAATTCCAAGCATCATTGTCTTTGTTTTGGGAAGAAAATTATGGATTTCAACACCCAAATGATTTATCTTTCAACCTTTTTCCTCAGTTTTCGTTCACTTCAATTCAAGCAAATTCTCCCACTCGTCAAACTTACATAATTCAAGTTCAACTCCACCTATTTGGATTAACCAACTCTCTTTTTTATTTTAAGCTTCAATGACATCTTTATTTTCTTGAACAAACTCTATCTGTTGAAGAAAATTCTTCTTCTTGCTTACTTTACTCGTATTTTATTGCTATGGAAGGATTTGCAGCTCAGTTATCTGAAACTCAGCTTGAGTATTTGAAGAAGTTGTCTGATGTAGTTGTTGTAAGAGCGGATAGAAAGCATGAAATTCAAACTACTTATTCTCCTAAATTTTTTAGGCTTCGAGAAAGCAAACAAGGTGTTTGGCTTATTTTTTTTTTCTCTCCATGAACCCAAAAGGGCTGCTTCAATTGTATTTCAACATGAATCTCTTCTATTCTTGAAAATGAAGTTATGGCTTAAGAAATATTTAGACCACCCCGAAAGATCACTTAGATGGTATAGAGAAAGGATCTTGTTTGTTGAAAAAAATTACTAAAAAGAAGTAAATGACTTGTGACACAAAAATTCACAGAATTTGGATAAAATTGTATTTGTGACAGGTGGGTCAAATTGTATTTGTGACAGGTGGGTCATAACTTCCTCCTTGGGGTTCGATACTTGTACTACAGAAGGAAGTTGATCATGGATTATTAATAAGCTTGCAATTTATATTCACTTGTAACTTTTCACAATATCATTAAAAAAGTTTTGTTTCGGGTTATTATCACAAATAGCCTATATGCCAAAAAATCTATTAACATTAACCCTGTTTTTTGCCATTATCAACATTAACCCTTCTTGGTGCATCCCGGCCAGGATCGGGCACCAGGATTCTTTTTTTTTAAAAAAAAAAAAAAAAAAAAATTTATGACTTTATGTATTTTACGTTTTTACCCCTCCTTATAATATACCCTATATAACATATTTCTTTAATTGGCAAGAAAAGTTTTCATCTTATTCACTATTTTTCTTTCTTTTTCCTTCTTCACGCAACATTCCATTTGAGCAAACAAGATATGTTTATCCAAATGTTTATCATATTGAACAATAGCTTCATAAGCAAGTCAATTTTGGCGCCATTTCTCGTTCATTAACCCAGATCCTGGTCGGAATGTATACAAATCCTGGTCGGAATGTATACAAATCCTGGCCAGGATTTGTATACATTCCGACCAGGATCGACCAAGATCGACCAAGACCGAGATTTTTTTTTTTTTTTTTCATACATTATAATGTTTCTTCTTTTATGTTACTTAGAGAATGCCTAGTGTGTTGGTGGCACAATAGAGAGAGAGGAGAAGATGCCACCAACAAGTAACATAAAAGAAGAAACATCAGTTATAATGTATGAAAAAAATAAAAATAAATAAATAATCTCGGTCTTGGTCGATCTTGGTCGATCCTGGTCGGAATGTATACAAATCCTGGCCAGGATTTGTATACATTCCGACCAGGATCTGGGTTAATGAACGAGAAATGGCGCCAAAATTTTGTTCAATGTGATAAACATACGTTGGCAAAAATCGTGAGAAAGTGAAAAGGAAGAATGAACTAAAATGGAATGTTGTGTGAAGAAGGAAAAATAAATAAAAAGAATGAACTAAAATGGAATGTTGTGTGAAGAAGGAAAAATAAATAAAAAGAGTGAATAAGATAAAAATTTTCCTTGCAAATTAAAGAAATAGGTTATATAGGGTATATTATAAGGAGGGGTAAAAACGTAAAATACATAAAGTCATAAATATTTTTTTTTTTTTTTTTTTTTAAAAAAAAGAATCCTGGTGCCCGATCCTGGCCGGGATGCACCAAGAAGGGTTAATGTTGATAATGGCAAAAAACAGGGTTAATGTTAATAGATTTTTTGCCATATAGGCTATTTGTGATAATAACCCTTTTGTTTCCTTGTCAAAGAAAAACAAAAGGTTGTGATATATTCTTTCTGGTTAATGTCGGAGTGGTTAGAATAGTTTTATTAAAGTTATTGCTAATTGTTACAATAATGTGATGAAGCTTCATCTAGATCATAAGAATTCTTAATTTCTTTTATTGTTACTTTTGATTCTTTTTGTTCAATGTTTTGTGTCTTTGTTGGTTAGGGTGATGATAATGTTATTGGGTTTGTCCATCTCCTTGATCTTCTTCTTCAACCAGCCCCTATTTTCAATACCTTTCGGTCTTTTGCTTGGCTTTGTCTTTTAGTTTTTTTTTTGTACGAGAATTGAGGCTACTGTTGCATCTTGTGACTTCTTTATTGTTTTGGGCTTCTGCATTTAATAGCTTGCTATATCTCCCAAAGGTTTAAAATATGAAGGTAAGTGATATAGAAATAGATAACAAAATAGAAAAATTATAATCTAACCTCAATTTATTGCCCTATTCTTTTTTCTCCATTTCTTTCTACAAGATGGGTTTGTCTGTTTAGACCATTTTAAGATTAAAATTGTTGACCTTCATGGAGAACATTTTGATTTTTTCATTGTTTAATTACCCTCTTCGTTTTCATTTTCTCATTTCTCTCTATAAGTCGGGTCTGTCTACTTAAGCCATTTGAAGGTGGAAATTGGAGATTTTTTCATGGGGGAATTTGTTTCATTTCAGTTCAAGCAATGTTTTAAAAGGCTTAAAGCGGCCTCGAGGCGTTTTCACATGGAGAAGCGAGGCGTAAGCCTTGAGGCGGTATGAGGCGTAAGCCTCATTTTAAAATAAAATATATATATTTAAACTAAAAAACATACAATTTTATATATTCAAAATTATAATAAGAAAAAGAAAATGGAAAGAATAAGAAAAGAAAAAACAGAAGAGAATGGGAAAGGAAAATAATAATCTAAATTCAAAAGAAAACAGAAAAAAAAAAAATTGAACAATTGAAAACATAAGTAAAGTAAGAGAGAATAATAAAACTCATTGGAAACAAATAAAATAAAAAGAAAACAAGTTTAAAGAAAGGAAAATTAATAAAACTCACCTCCTCGTTGTGTTGTTGGTGCATATTTTTATGTTTATTTTAAGGCCACGCCACCAATTAAACTTCTTATGCTTTTCAATTTTCAGTGCAATTTTTTTCTGATAAGTATGATTTTTTTGTTTTTTTAAGGCCACCGATTGAATTTCAAAGACATTTGGGTCCATGACCCACCCCACCATGACCACCAATATGCAAGAGGCTTACGCCTCATGCCTCAGAGGCGTTTGCACAGAGGCGTAAGCCTCTTTTTATACCTTCAAGGCGTAAGCCTTGAGGCATCATAGTACCGCCTCACCTCGAGGCGGGCCTCAAGGCGTAAGCCTCGAACGATTTTTAAAACACTGAGTTCAAGCTCTAATGGGTATAAAAGCTTCTCGTCAAGATCCTCATGGTGTGCTTGAGAGTTTGGATGGGGACTCTGCTTAACCCATGTAGCTGGACTACGGTTACTTGCTCCCCTGAGAGCCAGAGCCATGTTATTGGCCTGTAAAATCTCTTCTCTTCTCCACCTTCTTCTTTAAGAATTTGAATTAAAAATTGCAGATGAAAATTTGAAAAATTGAGGCAATCCACCATTGAAGTTCTTATTCATTTTTCTTTCTTTTGATGGGTTTTCTATGTAATGCAGGACTTCAAGCTAGAACTTTTTTAGGACTCTCTTTTCTTGGAAATTTGACAAACCTTCAAATTGTGTAAGTAAAAAAGATTGAAACAATTCAACAATGTCTTTTTTCTCCTTAAAAATGGAGAAAAATCAGTAAAAGAATTGGTTTGCATTTGTTCTATAGGTTGTTGCAGAACAACAATATTTGAGACTCTTTCTTCACTGGGGAATTCCTTCTTCTTTAGGCCATTTGAGAAGCCTACAATACTTGTAAGCATCTTCCTATTATGCCTTTTGTTTTATTTTCTCTTAAATGTTCTTAGTTTAATTTGATTTATTTTCCATTGATTTTTAGGAGACTTAACAACAATAGTCTTTCTGAGGCAATTCCAATGTCTTTAGCCAACATGACCCAACTTGTCTTTCGGTAAGTTTCTCTCTCCTCAAATTCAACCATCTTTTGTTCATAATTCGGATGAAAATTTGCTCTTGAATTATTCTGAAATTTGTCTGTAATGCAGTGATGTGTCTTATAATATAAGTGGCCCTCTCTTTGCTCGGTGTGTTTTTTTTTTTGTGCAAAATCTCACTCACGTAATCTTTATGATATTGCAACATTGTTGGAAACCCTATGATCTGGGTAATCGGGTATGAGGTCGGTTGCCACGACACAACTCTAATGCCCATGTCGATGCATAATTGATTTCTTGGTTTCCATTTCAGGGCACTAATGCGGTCACTGTTGAAGCACTTGATCCAATACGCAAGACCTGTCATGGTGGATTTGTCAGCATTTGGTTCAATTCTTTCTAATTTTTTTATAGATTAAGTGAGCAACTTTTAGAACTATAGCACGAGAGTGTCATATATTTTCTTGTATAATTATTTTATTCCTTAGAAGATTTCATTATAGGTTGACAAATTTGTCATTTTGAAGATATTTCGAAACATATATCTATATAGTTAGTTTGTAATTTTGGTATAGTTCATGGGTTGATAACTCTTGTAATAATTTTGAAATGTAGTTTGACAATTTTGAAGATATAATTCAGGGGATATATTTAGAATGTGTATTGTTTGTTGAAATTTTTAAGAATTATGTCTATCATCAAGTTTTTGGAACACAAAATATGCACGCAATTCAAGATAATAAGCTATATATATATTTAAAAAGAAAATAATAATTGAAATCTTGACATTTACAACATATCAAGGCAAGTAAAGCTTGACGTTTTTTCTTTATATCTTGATGCCTCCAAACTATATTTTTCTTGACATGCGATTACTTGACGCTTCCAACATGTCATTAATTTTAATACTTGACGTTTAAAACATATCAAGACAAGTAAAACTTGACGTTTTTTGGTTCATATCTTGACGCTTCAAATAAGTGAAGATTCAACCATACCTTTCTTGACAGGCGATTACTTGACGCTTGTAAAAACGTCAAGTGTATTCAAAGTTGACGTTTCAAAAGCGTCAAGTAACACAGATTTTGTTGTAGTGATACGATTCAGATCAACCTGAATTCTTAGAACATACTAAGCCATATCCAAATAACCTATTTGGAATTGGATCACTAGTTTATGCTTATCAGAGAAGTGAGTCCTACATCATTTTTAATGATTAAGACATGAACTATGATTTTTTTTTTTATGAAAGCAACAACATTGATTAAACACTTGTCAAACAAGTTTTATCAATGTAATGTTCAAAGCCATAAGATTTGATCACAATACAAAACCCTATAATTCAGGATTTAGATGCTTGTTCCAATTCATAAATGAATTGAATAAGCACGCAAACAATTTGCTCTTACTTCTGAACAATAAATCTCTCAGGTTGAGACTTATAAATACTCCAATCAAGATAACCAGTCTTGACATCCATTTACCTTATCCTATCACAGAGAATAGGGCAATGAATACGAGTATTCTATTTAACTATCACCTGATAACAAGAGATGGAGTTGATACACAATTAACCCCTTCCCTTTGCCAAAAAGTCAAGCCTTAGAGGTTTTCACCTCATAGGCTAGGTCTCTAAACCTCTCAAAGATCCATGACTTTGAGCCACTGTTGTTCCTTGTCTATGTAATCACTGTTATCATCAAGTATGATAACTAGAGTCATACGATAAGCCAATACAGTGGACCAAGTTAACCCATAATCCTCCCACTGCATCGAGACTTTCTCAACACTTGAGAAGAACCAACTGTATTAACAACCCTTGTTAATTTAAATATAGCTTCCAATAATCTTTAAGCAGTATGTCTTAACACACTAGTTGTTTTCGAGTTTAATAGAACACAAAGAGTATAAATCTTTTGTCAATTGAATAGTTCATTATAAAAACAAAAGATATCATATACATGTGTTCAGTTCAAACCAGAAATATAGAGAATAATTACATCATATGAAATTATCTCTATACTGAAGGGAATGAACTCTTCAAACCCCGCAGCGGAAGCGTTTGGAATCGATTCTTTGGTTTATTTAGAATTAAACTAAAATACAAGTTAAGCATATATTACCTTTGATGAACAATAACCTTCTTATGTTCCTTTTTCCACGAGATCTTCCTCGCTATGACTCGAACACGAGATCAAAGCTTGTGGGAGCTCCTTGAAAGAATGAGAGAACAATACTCGAGGGTGAGTAGTGTGTTTGGCCAACCTTTTGGCTAAACCTAAATGTCTTATTTATAATAAGACTTTTAGGAATTAATTTTATTTTATAAAATACATTTTAATATCTAATATATTAAAATATGTATTTTATATTTATTTGAATCTTATTCAAATATTATAAAATTAATCTTTTATAATATATTTGAAGCCAATTTGAATCTCATTCAAATAACATATGTATATAGTTTTTAATATTAATGTATCATATACATAAACTATTTCCTCTAATATTTAATGTATCAAATACAATAAATATATTTTACTCTTCTACATTTAATATATCAAATATATTAAATATTAATTTGAATATTTCCAATTTTTCTTTCAACTAAATTGATCTTTTTAGTGTTACTATGAGCTAGTGGTAGTAGGATTTTTGAATATCCTATAAATTTCGGGTTGTCGAGTCCCGCCAAAATAACATTTATAATTCCGCTACAACTGAGCTTTGCAGCTAGTGGTAGTCGGGTCGATCCACAGGGAACCTAAATTATTTTCTCCTAATTAATTTCTATTTGCTTTTTAATTAACTAAAACAATAAAATAAAACGATAGATAAAAGAGGGATTGCTAACGGAAAATTAAAGTAAGCATGCAAACTAGCTAACGGAAGAATTGAACTAAGTACATGTAAACTAGCTAACGGAAAATTAAATAACGGAAAAATTAAACGTAACGCGTGCTCCTAATTTGAGTGTCGGGATTGACTTTGATGCGACTCGATTCATTGGGATTCAAACGTACTTAGCAAGAGCATAATTAAACACGTAATTTACTTGCACGAAACTACTAATACAAGTAACCCAAATAATTAAATAGAAACGTGGAGTTCTAAATAGACCGTTCTTTAATTAATCTAAGAGGATCAATCCTAAATTAAATAAAGAACAGAGACGAATGTTCGATTCTATTTAAACGTGGCCAATCAACTGGGGGCCAACGCCACCCATATTGATTAATTGACAGTAACGAGAGCACTACGACGGATGTTTAACCTGGAAGCCTAAGTTAATATTCCGATTTATCTATTTCTTCAAGATAAGTTACAACCAAGATAAACAAGAAAGCCTATGTTACCTATGACTCAACTTATCCATGTTACTTGGCGATTGAGAGAGGCAAGGCATCATAATCTTTTACTATAAAACATGCCGGAAATCAAGGTCGTCTATTCCTATCAATCAAACATGCTTATGTGATATGGTTAGAAGAAATAAAATTGCCCAATCAGTCATGCCAAGCTCAAAATTAAAGATCTAAACCCTCATGAATCGCATCAAATTTAACCCCTAACCTCAAATTATAGCACTTACCTTGCTCGGGATGAAGACCAAGCTAAATCCAACAAAGTCTTGCTTTGATATAGAAGAAAATGGGAGAAAACCCCAAGAATTTGAGAGAGAAATCGGCCAAAACAAGCCAAACCCGAGAGTGAATGACCTAAAAATCGGAAAAATTAGTTTTTATCATCGTCGTCGAGACGCTCCTGGCGGAATTTTCCAGCGCTGAAGTCGTGAGACCCCACAGGCAGCGTCTCAACGCTAGGGTTTGTGCCTGAGAAAAATAATTGAAATTTTGTCCTCTTCTAGACTCGAACTCAGGCCTATCGACTTGCTAGATTCCTGCTGACCACCAGACCACTTATCACAATTGAATTTTCATTTGATTAATTAATATACATAGTATAAACACTCAGAACGATTAATCAAAATTATCCTCTAAACGTTCTTTTAAGCTCTTAATTAATGAAATGGTTCGATTTACCCCTAAGTAATTAAATTTTACAAAATATATCAATTAAGCACAATTAATTACTTAATTCGCAAGATTTAAGAGCTAAATATTAGCACTTTTGGAGTGCTATCAAAACCCCCAACCTAAATCTTGCTAGTCTTCGAGCAAGGAAAACACTAAATTAGCTCCTAAGAACTATACATGCATGCTTCTAACTCAAATCTCGATGCTTTAAGAATCAAGGCATTTACATAAATAAGTAAGCAATCGATCGCATGCACTTTAATCAATGAACATGTCAAAAAAATAACTATTACTCCCCTACGTGTGTGTGTGATAGCTAACCTCTCTTAAACCATGCAAGCTCGGAAAAACAACATGCTACAATTCATCTTGTTTTCCCCCTACTTCTAGCATTGAAGAATAGTCTATAGCTTAATCACATCAGAGAGAGCAACAAATTAAGAGGCCTAAAACGATTTTCTCATACATTTTTTTTTCTTTTTGAGTACTTTGTACTCTTGGTTAAGGTTCTTTGAACCCAACTTTTTATTTTCTTTTTCTTTCCAATCTCGAGTAGCCTAACACGTCAAATTCATGCATCAAACTTCACGTTTTTAAGGACTAACGCTCACTTCTTAGGTACCAATAAGAAGGAGGAGCGCCTCGAGAGAATTTTCTAACCAACATGCTTTTCTATTTTTTTTTCTCTTTACTTTAGGCTAATAGCTTTGCTAACTTGATTAACCTATTACAAACTCTCATGCAACAAAGCTCCCTAGGTGTGCCTTTCGGGGTGACAACAAGAATCCATGCAACATGTGGACAATCTAAGCCTACAGAGTCTAAGAGAAGTTGTTAAGTGCTCTTTAGATGCAAGGGAGCAACAGAAAAAAAAAATTAAAAATTTTGACATGAACCCAATCAGTGCAAACAACTTCATGCTTATTCATACATGCAAATACGAAGATTCTAAAAACATTTCCTAGATCATCATAATCAGAAAGCATGCAAACAGAATCCAAAGTACTTCAAATTTAGAATCTCCACAGCTCAACAACTACACATGAATCCAACAGACAACCATCTCCACCCCCAATCTTCAAAAGATACATAGTCTTCTATGTATCCATCCATCAGATAAAGCAATTAAAATTACAAAATTAAAGGGAACAAAAAACCTCCCCTGAATTTTGCGAGGTGGGTGGTTGGAGCGGCGCGATCTTTGTCCATTATCTTGTTCTTTAGGCCAAACCCCTACAAAAGAAGGCAAACTACAAAAAAGGAAAAACAAACAAATAAAATCTAACTAAGAGAAACTAAATGGTTCCCCGGCAACGACGCCAATTTTGGTAGTAGGATTTTTTAATATCCTATAAATTTCGGGGTGTCGAGTCCCGCCAAAATAACATTTATAATTCCGCTACAACTGAGCTTTGCAGCTAGTGGTAGTCGGGTCGATCCACAGGGAACCTAAATTATTTTCTCCTAATTAATTTCTATTTTCTTTTTAATTAACTAAAACAATAAAACAAAACGATAGATAAAAGAGGGATTGCTAACGGAAAATTAAAGTAAGCATGCAAACTAGCTAACGGAAGAATTGAATTAAGTACATGTAAACTAGCTAACGGAAAATTAAACGTAACGCGTGCTCCTAATTTGAGTGTCGGGATTGACTTTAATGCGACTCGATTCATTGGGATTCAAACGTACTTAGGAAGAACATAATTAAACACGTAATTTACTTGCACGAAACTACTAATACAAGTAACCCAAATAATTAAATAGAAACGTGGAGTTCTAAATAGACCGTTCTCCTCTTAATCTAAGAGGATCAATCCTAAATTAAATAAAGAACAGAGACGAATGTTCGATTCTATTTAAACGTGGCAATCAATCAACTGGGGGCCAACGCCGCCCATATTGATTAATTGACAGTAACGGGAGCACTACGACGGATGTTTAACCTGGAAGCCTAAGTTAATATTCCGATTTATCTATTTCTTCAAGATAAGTTACAACCAAGATCAACAAGGAAGCCTATGTTACCTATGGCTCAACTTATCCATGTTACTTGGCGATTGAGAGAGGCAAGGCATCATAATCTTTAACTATGAAACATGCCGGAAATCAAGGTCGTCTACTCCTATCAATCAAACATGTTTATTTGATATGCTTAGAAGAAATAAAATTGCCCAATCAGTCATGCTAAGCTCAAAATTAAAGATCTAAACCCTCATGAATCGCATCAAATTTAACCCCTAACCTCAAATTAGAGCACTTACCTTGCTCGGGATGAAAACCAAGCTAAATCCAACAAAGTCTTGCTTTTATATAGAAGAAAATGGGAGAAAACCCCAAGAATTTGAGAGAGAAATCGGCCAAAACAAGCCAAACCCGAGAGTGAATGACCTAAAAATCGGAAAAATTGGTTTTTATCATCATCGGCGGAATTTTCCAGCGCTGAAGTCGTCGTAGCGTCGAGACCCTACAGGCAGCGTCTCGACGCTGGGGTCTGTGCCTGAGAAAAATAATTGAAATTCTGTCCTCCTCCTGCACCACCAGACCACTCATTTCAACTTTGAGGTCAAGAAGCCCTACATTTTGTCATCTAATACGACAACTTAGGCTTCATATAAGCTCTTGTAACGGCCGGGTCATCTCATAACTCTCCCACTACGATGAGGCTTATCCAATTCATGACTAGGATCCATTTGACTATCAAATGTAATTAAATTGTTAACAACTTTTGTTAACTATTTAGTGGCTTCACTTGTAACCAACTTTTCAACACTATTGAACATATTCAAGTTTCAGCATGTATGCTTAAAACTCCCAAAACTCGAAGGGTTGTAAACTAACTTTATTACTCTTCTATAATCTCAAAGTTGTCTCATGGACACCTTTTAGATAGAATCATGTTCACTATACAATCTATATTGTATATCCTAACAAGAGTCTGATAATGACGTGTAATTCTTTATTGTTCTGACCATGTCTAACAAGGTCTTGTTTCTCCTCTTACAACACAATTTCACACAATTGTACTTTGGGCTAGAGTTGAGATAAAATCTCACTTTCTATCAATTAGTCTTAGTACATAAGGTTCCTGTACTTTTCACTGTGATCTGATCATAGTGTCTTGATAGATTTACCTAATTGACCTTCAACTTGAGTCTTATATTCCTTGAACTTTTCAAAATATTCAGACTTATGTTGCATTGGGTTACGATACTTATTTCTTGAATAATCATCAGCTAGAGTGATGAAATATTCATCAGTGTTCTTTGGCCTCTAGGCTTTTCCAACAAAAACCTATTGATTATCTTGCATGAAAGGCAAAATCTTAAGACATATAAAGTAATTCACTCTAACATTTAGAGAATCACTTCGTAGTAGTCTTTTTTTTTTATTTAAATTGATCAGAATCAATCTTGAATGCCAAAGACAAGTATCATATTTTAGGAGAATATAAATTGTCTTTATATTCTGGATTCTATAATCCTGAATATCTCACTGTGTAGTATTTTATATGTTAACAATTTAACAAATACAAATTATTCTTATTTTTCAGCCGAACTTTTCAAACAATTTTGAAAATTAAAATTTCAGTACTAAAATATTCATACTATATGAACCTTTTATTAGTAATAAAATTAGAGAAATTGAATTTCTCCTATGGTACTGAAAACACCATATTCAGCTTTAAGTAACAATTATTTCTTATGGACATCTTAATGTCTCCCACTACATCAATTGAAATGAGTTTTCTGATGCCAACAAGTAGAGATCATTCTACATAATTAAGTATTTTCCAAGAATTACATATGAAATGTAATGAAGAACAAATATTAATAGTGGATCTGAATCTACTATCTAGGTGGTAATGATTATTTTCCACCAAAAATCTAGTAAATAAAATTTACATTTATTAATGTTCTTCTTATAGAGGTATTTCATAAATTCCTCTTATTATGACTACTTTGCTAATTTAGAAACTATTTTCTTTTAGTTACAGTCATATGGCTTCTTTTCTTGGATTTAGGTAATACTTAATTTTTTGAGATAATTTAGATAAATATCTAAATCTAGCTTTTATTGACTTCAACAATATCTCATATGTTGTTGTCATCTCCTTTATCTTCTTAGCTTGAGATCTAATATGTCAAATAGAAATTTTTTATAAGTCATCTCGTTATCTTGATTTATTAATCATGTGCTTCACGAACAATTCGATTAGCATTGACAACAGGTTTTTAAGAACATTTCTCAATAAAGACAAATTAAAGAAAAAATTACACTGTCATTATATAGTGTTAACATTATTTTTTTCAAGTGATTATTTTCTCAATTTGACAAATTAGTAACGAAAAAATAATAAATAAGGGAAATGACATAATATTGAAATATATAAAAATTATTTAATAACATGCAATCAATATTCATTCAATTTCAGCATAGAAAACAAACAATTTGATAAATGAACCCTAAAACATTAATTTCTAATGCTATGATACTTTAGTGAGTTAGAAAAAGTGCCGCCGTAGGGTAGGTCAAATGCTCCTTCACTAAACCGAGACAATCTCAACCAAGTGTTATCCCAAAATAACTCTTATTTCTATAACATTTAGTTACCATTAGTTTGGTCAAGAAAATCATTAACAACCTTAATGATATCTTTGTAGGTGTAACCCATCATTTTAGATTCTATAATTTTATCCCAACAAGTGTCGTCGTAGGGTAGGTCAAGTATTGGAAATAAAATTACAATCCTATCCTTCTCAGGAGATTCACCCTGATATTGAACCATGTAAACACCTTCCGTAGGGGGACGGTCCAAAAGTCACCGCGAGGCCCCACATGAATCTCACGTTGTGAACCAATGATAGAGACCGTAGGCTATTTTGACACATTTCCTCTCCCACTTACTATTTTCAGAATACTTTCTCTAGAGAATCACCCTAATATTGACCCATGCAAACACCTTCCGTAGGGGGACGGTCCAAAAGCCGCCGTGAGGCCCCGCATGAATCTCACCTTGTGAATCTATAATAGAGACGTTAGGATACCTTGACATATGTCTTTCTCCCACTAAGTATTTTGAAATAGGGTTTTCTATTACTTAGACAAATTATGCTAATCTCATTTATCTAAGTTCTTCAATCTACCCTTTCATAACCCTTATGTTGGTTATATTTATTTTAATGTGAATTAAACTATTTAAAACTAATCACATTATGAGTCTGCTTAATGAAATAAAATAAAATTTGACTAATTCAACCCCCAGGCCAGTTCTCCGGTGTTCCTTTTCAGTCAACTTAAGTACCTCACCCGAGTAACCTTTCTTAGACAAGGTTCCCTTATAGTCAATTTTTATTTCAAATTCATTAATCTTCAATTAACTATTAATTACTAGATCAATGAACTTTAGTTGATTTTAAGCAATGTTTTTTAATCCTATTAAAAAACTAATTCACCTTATGGATAATCTTGAAATTTTAACAATTTTAAACCCTTTAAAACAAAATTATAGATTATCATATATTCTAATCTTATTAGAATAAAAGATAAACTAAATTCAAATATTTAAACTATTTAAAGAATGAATTAAATTATCTTTTAATTAGGAAAGAAAAATTCTAATCTCATTGGGGAAATATATGAATCTTATTGGGAACCCATTGTGAAAATATTCTAATACTGAGAAAATATATCTCAATCTTATTGGGAAAATATATCTCAATCTTATTGGAAAATCTCATTGGAAAAATATATCTCAATCTTATTAGAAAAGATGTCCCAATATTAAAATATCACAATATCTAGGAAAAAATATCACAATATTTAGGAAAAGATATCACAATATCTAGGAAAAAATATCACAATATCTAGGAAATGATATCCGTATATCTAGGAAATGATATCCGTATATCTAGGAAATGATATCCGTATATCTAGGAAATGATATCACTATATCTAGGAAAAGATATCACTATATCCTTATTAGAAAAATATGGATTCCTATTATGAAAGGAAGTATCCTAATTTAAAATTTCCAAATATAACAATTATATTGAAAGATATGAAAATATAAATATATTAGGAATTCATCTAATCAAATTAGAAAGCATTTTAATCATAATATTCAAAATATAACAATTATATTTAAAAATAATTAAAATGCATGATCATGCTTAACCTATGGTGAGATTTTAATCTAGATGACATACTTCATGCAATCAATTAAATTTAAAACATACATCAATATGTATAATTAAATTAAAAACCTAGCAAAATTGACCGGCATATTTGGCATATCCTAATTAAAAGAAATTTAAATTACAATAATTTAAATCCAAGACATATCTTGGTCTTCAAAATCTTCTCTTTGAGTCATTCAAATTTAGGGATTAGAAACCCTAAATACCCATCGCCGTTTGCAAAGCACTGTTGAAATCCACGCCGAACACACACTGATTGAAGAAATTTTACACAGCCAATTCTACCGCTTCAATCATATTCCTTGATTGAAGTCAGAAAAAAAAAAAATATGCCACACGCAAGTGGAATTACAACAGTGAACACTTCACTATCTTTTCAATATTGAATGGGCTTGGGCTGGTAAATTTTGAAATTCAAACTCTCAGTGCTTTGCTTAATTTCATTATGAACACTTCACAATGTAGCTGCAACTTTGAAATAATTGATTTCGTTTTCAAAATTCCAAGCTTTGAAGTAGTAAAAACTTTCGGAAGAAAAAAAAATACAAACAAGACTAATCCTTTTGGATTTTACAAAAGATCTAATCAAAGCAAATAAACTCTAATGCCTCAAATATGCCTAAACAATCAATTTTGCAAACCGCATATATCACATATATGAATAAAATTAAAATACCCACCATGAACTTTTAATTCTAAACAAAACTCAAAGAAGAGCCCTGATACCAATTGAAGGGAATGAACTCTTCAAACCCCGCAGCGGAAGCGTTTGAAATCGATTCTTTGGTTTATTTAGAATTAAACTAAAATACAAGTTAAGCATATATTACCTTTGATGAACAATAACCTTCTTGTGTTTCTTTTTCCACGAAGAGCCCTGGATCAAGGCTTGTGGGAGCTTCTTGAAAGAATGAGAGAACAATGTGAGTAGTGTGTTTGGCCAACCTTTTGGCTAAACCTAAATGTCTCATTTATAATAAGGCTTTTAGGAATTAATTTTATTTTATAAAATACATTTTAATATCTAATATATTAAAATATGTATTTTATATTTATTTGAATCTTATTCAAATATTATAAAATTAATCTTTTATAATATACTTTAAACCAATTTGAATCTCATTCAAATAACATATGTATGTAGTTTTTAATATTAATGTATCATATACATAAACTATTTCCTCTAATATTTAATGTATCAAATATAATAAATATATTTTACTCTTCTACATTTAATATATCAAATATATTAAATATTAATTTGAATATTTCAATTTTTTCTTTCAACTAAATTGATCATTTTAGTGTTACTATGAGCTAGCAAGGGGACCTTATGGACCTACAAATTTATAAGCCCCAATGATACAAAATTAATTAATTAAACTCTTTAATTAATTAACTTTCATTCATTAACTCTAGGTCACTCCACTATAGGCCTAGAGTTGCACTCTTATGCACTGTAGAACAAGTTGTGTCCATGGATATAACCATTACATGCAAGTCGATCCTTCACGAGTTGTTCGTAATTACAGTTGGGTCAAAAGTCCATTTTACCCCTGTAATTACATCTTACACCTTAAGTACCACTGATTCTCTAATGAACAACCTGTTTATGATCCAACCATAAACCAAGTCCCTCTCGGGCCAGTGAGAGGGTGGGGCCCCATTGTTCAAGTCCCGAAATCAGCACTCAGGCCAGTGAGAGGGTGGGGCCCCATTGTTCAAGTCCCGAAATCAGCACTTAAGGGAACTACTCATCTACTTTCCCTATATGTGAAGAAGTGAATTCCATCTTATGAAACTTATGTTCCCAACTCCCTATTTGGTCAAGTCCCCAAAATGGTAGGCTTATTGAATCGGCTATAAAGGCCATTCTCACCCATACAAATCAAAAGACGAGCCTCACAGGCAGGAGTTCATAACTCACTCAGGATTAAGATCGAGTCACATATGATCATCCTGTGAAATATTAATCTTCTCAAATAACGGATTTATAAAGAGAGATTATATATTTCGTGGTCCAGTCTTATACAAACTCATTGTATAGGATACCCCCACTCACATGTCTCTACATGAATGATTTGGATCAAATCATTTGTAACAATTACAAAGTGGGCCGTATCAATAGTGTTACCCGGATAAGGCACCCAACCTTATCCATATACTATAGACCCTTTAGGTTATTACTTGAACATGATCCTCTCGTATGTCAACTACATACAGTTCAAGATTACACTAATAACCTTGGATTTTATATATATATAATGAATATTATAAATTGCAAATAATAATAATAATATAATTATCAAATAATTATTTAATTAATTACGAGGCTTTAGGGCATAAATCCCAACATATACAACAACTACATAAAGCTCTCACTCGTTCAGCTACGAAGACGTCTTCTTAAGACATCTCCGTTGAAAAAACGGCTATCAGGAACTAACTTCCTGAAAAGAAAAACAAACATGATTAGTGGTTCCTGAATCAAAATTCCAGGTATGATACTCATAATCCACTAAACTTGTTTGGACAATTAATAAATCACATTTACCTTGTCATTCTTTCTGAGTCTGTTTCTCAGCAAGGTATTTGGGACAATTGCGCTTCCAATGCCCATCTTCACCACAAAACAAACACTTTCCTTTGTCAGAATATTTTACCTTGTGAACAGTAGGGGCTTTGCCCTTCCTCATGCTTCTGTTGTTCTTCTGAATAATCTTATTACTCAAAGAAGCGACTTCAGACTTACTCCCTGACCCCGACCCCTTTTGGAACTTCTTAGAAGTGACAACTTTTGCCTCCTTCTCTTTTCCTTTTGAGGTGTGCAAGGACAGGTAAATCTGAAGTTCATTCAGAAGAGATGTCAAGTTGTATTCTATCTTATTCACTACCATGTTGGTTTTGAAATGAAGGAAACTCTTCGGAAGAGATTCCGAGATAAAATACACTTGACCATTCTCGTCGATGGTAGCACCATTTACTTCCGCCACATTAAAGTGAACCATCATGTTAAGGACGTGTTCCCTAACAGAGGTACTATTGCGTGCTCAGTGTGTAAATAAAATGTAATGCGAAGAGCACTCAGATCATGCAAGCATACATGGTCTGCAGCAAGTGATAAATATTTTTTTAATTCGTTTTCCCACAGAGATTGAGTTTAGTTACTAACGAGTTGAGGTGCTAAATTAGATAAGGTCACTTAAATTGGGTAGATTTGGGGTTGATGTACCGAAATGATAAAGAATGCAAGAAGAAAGCAAGTGTAAGAACCAAACAAGTAAGAGATAAAGCTATAATGTGAAGAAGAATAATTGCGGGTCTCGCAATTATTCAACAATAAAATCGCAAAGGTAAAAAAAAACTAATAAAAAGACTGAGGCAAAAAGCAGGAATGTTTTATTGCGGTTCTCGCAATAAACTAGCAATAAATTAGCAACATTTTTAATGTAAAGTAAAGCAGCAAGGTCAAATTAAGACTCTTCTATAGGCACTTAACTACGATCATTCAGCAGTAGATTAACATATCATGCATCGTTTTAGCTCAGTCTCATGCATCTCTCGATTACATGCATTAGATCTTTGGTTCACTCATATCCAAGTAAGACATAAACACCTATTTATACAAGCAAGCTAATGAACGTGCTAGGAGAACGCCTATTCCTAGGTCGTTTTCTGGTTACCATGAAAGGCTAGCATGAATGGATGACTCTGAAATCTTACTCCTTCCGGAGGTTAGGAGTTCTTTAGACAAAATAGATGGCCGGTCGAAATTGCCCGTGGGATGAAGCTTACATACATTCAATGCAATCATACTATCCTACATGCTGAATTCTCGTATTTCTAGCCTACAGATTCATCTTTAGCAGACCTTTCTTAGATTAGTTACGCATGGTTTCCAAAGTAAAAGAGACGGTTTGATTGATCATGATTTGAATGACGTAGTAAACACAAATGAATAAGAGATAACAAAATGAAGAACTCAAGAAACTCAATTGATTACTCTTTAAAAATCGAATACAAATACTTCATAAACAGACGTGCAAAGGTTCGAAAGCAGTAAAGAATAAGAGATGAAGAAGTAACGATCCAGATCAATGTTGCAAATGGAAACAATAGAGAGAAAACCGTAAAGAAAGCTTGTAAAAGTGCACGGATCTCCTCGTCGCAAACGCCTCGGATGAAGGAGAAGATTAGCTGTTCTTGGGGATGAATTCAATAAGAAGAGAAGAATCCTTTCGAATTATCGACGCCAAGGGCTGATTTCTTCGTTCCAACAAACGGGAGAAGGAATTTCGTCTCATTGCTTTGCAACCGAGAACTCCACGCTTCTGAGATGTCTTTTCCCTTCATCATCCTTCTTTTTTTATAGCTTCTGCAGGTACCTTCAGCCGCAGATTTCCATCCATTTTGAACAACAATCCTCCACGTGGCAGCAGTGAAAAGCTTAGGCGGCTGGAAGATCGCAACAAGGACGACTGATGGCTGGAAAAGTTCAGCAGAAGACTATTTCCTTGCGATTTCCTTGCGAGGGCCGCAATGCATCATTGCGGCTTCAGCAATATTTTAGCAAAGTTTCCTGCAATGTACATTTTAGCTTGTTTTTCATCATTTTTTATTCTTTTTCGTTCCTTTTCCAAATAAGTCCTATTTTAGCATCACTTCTCAAATTCTCACATTTATGCACACATTAAGCTAACTTCCAACAAAAACACTCAAGAATGTGCATGATTTAAAGGTAAATATAGCTGATAGCTCCAAAATAGAGCTATCTTTATGTCCCTAATTCTGGCTAAAACCATGACTTATATTGATTAAAATGCTTCCTTGTAGGTAATTTCATGGTAGAGAGCTCGGGAAGTCCAAAGACACATTTCGGGGCTTAAAGTGTCGTTTTAGAGCTTCATAGATGCATCGGGAGTGAAATGGCTTAAAGAATCCAAGAGATTGCAAAAAATTGCCTTGAAGAGACAAAGTTGGCCATCCAAACCCGAGAGCACACTTGCATGGGCGGCAGCGTCGAGACGCTAGCTCGACGCTAGCTCGACGCTGGCCGAGCGTCTCGACGCCGCCCAGACATCCTCCGAAGCACGCGCGCGCCCCAGCGTCGAGACGCCGCCTGAGGGTCTCGACGCCGCCCCGACACCATCCGACGCACGCGCGCGCCCCAGCGTCGAGACGCCGCCCGAGGGCCTCGATGCTGCCCCGACTGCCTACCGAAGACGAAGTGCGCGACAGCGTCGAGACGCCGCCTGAGGGTCTCGACGCTCGCCCGACATTTTTCCAGATGGACGCGCGACAGCGTCGAGACGCTGTCCGAGCGTCTCGACGCCCGCGCGTGTGCGCGCGGCAGCCAACTTAGGGCACAGCGTCGAGACGCTTGCCTAGCGTCTCGACGCTCCGACACTTAAAGGCGTGAAAACGCCACATTTTGCCCAACTTTTCATTCTCCTTCTTCTTCCAACTTCTTCCTCTCGGGTCTAGACCATTTTCCACCATTTTTGGCCTTCTTCTTCTCCTCTTTGTATGCTACTAAGCTCTTCCATGGGTGATTTGATTTATTCATCCTCCATGGAAGGCTAAACTAAGGTTAGTGCTTGATTTTGAGTTTTGGTTTGTAAATTATGGATGTTTGGGGAGGTTTGCCCCTTTGTAAATGTTGAGCCAATTAGTATGTTTATGCATTCTCTTGCTTGTTCTTCATATTTTCTAGCATGCGTAGCTAAATTAGGTTGACGCCCTAGTTCCTATGCATGATAGAGGGCTAAAGGTTGAGACGTATAATTGCCCAAACCGCTAGGTAGCACGGGTTTAAGCATGGCTAATTAATTCAACCCAAAGTGACAGTTGGTAATCTGAGTTAATTAATGTTTTCATGTTAAGCTTAAGGCAAGAGAGAAACCGGGTTAGTCTTAGGATTAGGCCGTCACAATGTTCCCGTCACTGGCCTATAGTCGATTTAGGGGTCGCGACCTTGGATAGATTATTAGCCAAGTATAATTAGAATTGCACGTGTCTAATCATATCCTTGGGTCATTTGAGTTAGAAATAGCTAAATGAATTGTGTGCATGAACATGGCTAGCGAGTAATTTGTATCGATGAACCGAACATCCATAATGATCAATTCCATTTCTCGAAGTTAAGCACGACCGTTTAATTTTTGCACGTTGTCATTTAATTTTCCGTTAGCTTGCATAATAGGAGCTCCCTTCCCCCTAAACCAAATTACCATTATTTTATTTGTGCCTACTTTTTATCATTAGCAAACTAGGCTTAGTTAGATTAAATTTCTTATTTCCCTGTGGATCGACCCCGTTGCCACTAAGCTTCAAATAGCTCGGTGTATTCGGGTTTATAAATTGTATTTTGGCAAGCCTCGACAGCTTGAATTTGGAGTACCACATAAAGTGCTCTACCAAAAATTGGCGTCGTTGCCGGGGAACTAAGTTTAATTTAGTTTAGTTAAGTTTAGTTTGTTAGTTTTAAAAATTTTCTTTTCTTTTTGTACAGTTTAATTCTTTTGTATTATTTTACCCGTTTTTGTTTGAGTTTTTGGAGCGCAGTTATTCTTTGAAAATTCAAAAGAAGCGCCAAGGTTGGGACGTATAATTGCCTACACCGCTAGGTAGCACGGGTCTAAGCATGGCTAATTAGTTCGGCCCAAAGTGACAGTTGGTAATCTGAATTAATTAACGTTTTCATGTTAGGCTTAAGGCAAGAGAGAAACCGGTTTAGTCTTAGGATTAGGCCGTCGCAATGTTCTCGTCACTGGCACGTAGTCGATTTAGGGGTCGCTACCTTAGATAGATTATTGGCCAAGTTTAATTAGAATTGCACGCTTCTAATTAAATCCTTGGGTCATTTGAGTTAGAGATAACTAAATGAATTGTGTGCATGAACATGGCTAACGCGTAAATTGTATCGATGATCCGAACATCCATAACGAGCAATTCCATTTCTCGAAGTTAAGCACGACCGTTTAATTTTTGCACGTTGTTAATTTTCCGTTAGCATATTAGGAGCTCCCTTCCCCCCAAACCAAATTACTATTCTTTTCAATTGTGCATACTTTTTATTTCTAGCAATTTAGACTTAGTTAGATTAAATTTCTTATTTCCCTGTGGATCGACCCCGTTACCACTAAGCTTCAAATAGCTCGGTGTACATCGGGTTTATAAATTGTATTTTGGCAAGCCTCGACAGCTTGAATTTGGAGTACCCCAAAAGTACCTCTACCACCGTGCCACCTCATACTCTCATTGGGGACAATGAGAAGTCCAAGTTTGGGGGAGGCAACCTCTAGTCCTAGGAACACTCCTATCTCCCTAGTAAAATATGCATTGTTCTTCTTTGAAAAAAAAAAAAAAAAAAAAAAAAAAAAAGAGAGAAAGAAAAAGAAAAGAGCATTGTCTTCTTCTAGGGATGCTGAGTAATCAGGGCCATTTGTGTAACCCACAAGTGGCACTGCATCAAAAGGCAACTCGAGGTGGGGACTTTGCCCAAAGGAAAAAAGAAAAAGAAGAGAAGGAAAAATAAAACAAAGAAGAAGAATGTATGCCAGAAGGTGATAACTCCATTTTGGAGCTACGATTCACTTCCTAATTCAAGCTATATGCCGTGTTTAATTGCTTAATATATCTCATTTATAGGAGATTTGCGGCGAAGAGCTCATGCGTCTATTGGACTCGTTTCGGAGCTAAAAGCGGTGTTTTAGCGCCCCGGGAGTGCTTCGGGAAAAGGGCAAGTTAATCCAAGAAGAACCGGACCAAAATTGCCTAGGAGAGGCAATTTTCCAACCCAAACCTGAGAGCAAGCGTCGACCAGACAGCGTCGAGGCGCTTGCTCAACGCTGCCCAGCGTCGAGACCCTGTCGCGGCGTCGAGACGCTCCGAGGGGCGCGCGAGCAGGAAATTATCGGGCCAGCGTCTCGACGCCATCGCGAGGCGCGCGCGGATTCATTAGGTCGCAGCGTCTCGACGCTCCGACGGATTTAAAGGGCTGTAAGAACGATTTTGCAGCCATCTTCTTTGCTTCATCTTCTACCTCTCGGGTTTTTATTAGTTTTTCTTCTTCCTCCGCCATTTGTGGCCATTTCTTGGAGCTTTTCATTGTATGTAAGTTAGAGATTATGGCCAAGGCATCCATGGGAGCGTTTGTGACGATTCTCCCCATGGCCGGCTAAGGTACGTGTGCGATTCGGGATAGTTTAGGGATATTTTGTTAGACTCCGTCATTTTGATAATCCATGCTATAAATTCTGAATTGGCTTAGATTCTTGTATGCATTTATTGTTCTTACTTAATCCCAAGCATGTGTTAGATTTCGCCGACGGACAATCGAGTTTTCTAGCATGTGTTAGTGTTAAAGATTAGCGATGCCATGCCTCTCACTTTTCGCCTAGTAACACAGAACAATGAAACAAATCGAAGTATTAATTTATGCATGATAAATGTTGGGTACTTCAGCGTTGGCGGGTAGCCAGTTAACATTAGGATTGCATGGTCGAATGTTCGTCGCGATTAGCTAGTAACTGTTTAGAGTAAATTTGGAGCTAATCACTCTAGGGATACTTTAAACAACGTTTAATTGGACTGTTGGTTTAATTAATTATATGAAGCCGGTTACAAAAGGGAGTCCCAGTAACCGATCGCGTGCATAACAAATTGATAGCCTAGATTTGAAATAAATGATGAATGATGGAATGTCTAACAAAAATCCCGAAACTCCCTAAATCAAGCACTTGTTAATCTCTCTCTTTAATTCTTTCCATTAGCGCTTTTATTTTTTCTCATTGCATGATAAAACCCCCAAGTTACCAAAACTCAATCAATCAACCATTTGGAATCTCGAACTTTAATTTCAATCATATTAAGACCTTCTCTGTGGATCGACCCTGTTACCACTAGCTGCAAAGCTAAGGTTAATATGTTTATAAATTTATTTTGGCGGGTCTCGACAACCCAAATTTAGAGAGGATATTCAAAATCCGTCTCACCAAAATTGGCGTCGTTGCCGGGGAAGGCATAAATTGATTGAAATTATGTTTGATTTTGATTTTGGTTGATTTATTGTGTGCTGAAAAATTTTCGGTTTGTTTTTGCATGTTTAAATGTTTTTTTGTTGTATGACCCGTTCTTCTGAGTTTAGTGGACTTCAGTTTATCCCTGAAATGGAGAGAGAAGAGCGACGGTTGAGGAAAGAGGCCCGGGAGGGGCGAAGACTGTTTGAGGAAGAAGGCAATCCCTTCTTTGGCGACGAGATGGCGCAAGGAGAAGCGCCAAGAACTTTAAAGCAATTAGCCGCGCCAGACCTGAATTTGCAACCTCTGTGCATTAACTACCCCGTGGTAGCAGGTAATTTTGAGCTGAAATCTGGATTAATTCACCAATTACCTTCCTTTTATGGCAATGCAGGTGAGGATGCAAATAAGCACCTGATGGAATTTCACTGTGTCTGTTCGGGGATGAAGCCCCCAGGTGTGACAGAAAAGCAGCTAAATTTAAGGGCATTCCCCTTCACGCTGAAAGATAAAGCCAAGGACTGGCTTTATTATCTGCCTTCTGGATCGATAACAACGTGGCAGGACATGAAGAGGGTCTTCTTGGCGAAATATTTCCTTGCGTCCTGTTACGTCTCCAAAAGTGACTATTTTAGGACTTATTTACCTTATAAAGAGGTACATTTGTAAGCGTTTTTGGTAGGATTTAGCTTGAACTAGTGCTTATATATGAGAATTAGAAGAATGAAGCTAAATTAGGACTTATATACAAAAGGAAAGAAAAAGAACCGAAAACGAAGTTAAAGGAATGAAAATTGTGCATTGCGGAGGCATTGCGGAAACATTGCTAAAACCGCAATGTTTTAAGTGAAATCCGTAAGTTGGCTAACCTTTTTCTGTTTTGATCCGATATTTCAGGGATCCATTCTTTCTCCTCCAGCCACGTAGAAGTACGACGTTGAGAATGGATGGTTCTCCTTGGCCCAATCGCACCTGCAGAATACTATAAAAGGAGGTCAAAGTGGAAGGTTGAAATACACTCGAAAGGCGTAGAACTCTCTTCTCAGCGCAGTCTTTTCTCCTGTTTTTCTCATCCGGTTGTTGGATTGAAGGTCTCAGCTATTGGAGTCGATAATCTGAGAGGAAGAAGAGAAGTTTTGTCTTCTCTTCTGATTGGATTCATCCAAGCAAAGCTTGCCTTCTTCCCCCTTCAGCCAAGGCGTCTGCGACGAGGCGATCACGCTCGGATTTACTGTTTTTCTGTCTTAGCTTTCCATTTCCATTGTTGTTTGTTGTTAATTCCCTTTTAGTTTGCTACTCTACTTCATTTCGTCCCTTTCTGCTTTACTTTAGTTGTTCAAGGCTGTCATTTATTTAGTTCAAACTTCACTTAATCGAAGCAATATTTCATCACTTTGCAATCTCTTCACTTCTCTGTTTATCGTTTCTGTCTTCTGTTTTGTCTTTAATCTTCTACTCAGTATGTTGTCTCCATCTATTCTCCCCAATCTATCTGCATCCATGAGTAACTAAATCACATAAGGGCATGCTAATGACGAACCTATAGGTAGAAACACGTGAATCAAGCATGTAGGATAACTTTCGAATGCATTGAATGTATGTAAGCTTCAGCCCACGGGCAATTTCGATTGGCCATCCATTTTGTCAAAGAACTCCTAACCTCTGGAAGGAGTAAGAGTTCAGAGTCATACACTCATGCTAGCTGTTGCGTGCTCAATGTGTAAAGATAAATATGCAAAAGGGTAGAGAGAGCACTTAGAACATGCAAGCATACATGGTCTTACAGCAAGTAGTGAGTATATTTAATTCGTTTTTTCCACAGAGACTTAATTTTAGCTATTCGCGAAGTGTGTTTGTTAAGAAAGATGGGATGGATTTGATGGGGTAAAATTGGTTTTTAATTAACTACTTTTTGCTGAATGTATAAAGGAACATGCCATAAACAAATTAAAGTGAAAATCAGGCTTAAAGGTCAAGAGATGGAATCAATAAACGAAGAAGAAAACAGCTAGACAGTAAGCAATTTAGCAGAATTGCGAGAACCGCAATTAATCCGCAATTAATTGGCAGCGAAAAACTGGTTAAATAGGTGAATTAAGGGCTACTAATGACTGTCCTATAGGCATTTTATTACGATTATCAAGCTTTGGATCAACTCTCTACACATTAAACTCACTCTATCTCAAGTATCGTCCGATTCCATGCATGAGAGACTCAAGTTTACTCGACTTCAAAGTAAGGTCTTAAGCATCTTGTTAAAACAGGAGTGTTCAGTTTATACTAGGGAAACGCCTATTCCTAGGCCGTTTCCTGATTACCATGAAAGGCTAGCATGATTATACGACTCTGAACTCTTACTCCTTCCAGAGGTTAGGAGTTCTTTGGACAAAATGGATGGCCAATCGAAATTGCCCGTGGGATGAAGCTTACATACAATCAATGTTCGAGTGTTGATCTACCTACTTGACTTACGTTTTTTAGCCTATAGTTCTGTCATTAGCATGCCCCTAAGTGAATTTAGTTACTCATGGATATATGAAGAACAGAAATATAAGATGAAGTAGACATGCTTAGAAGGGAAAAGTGTGTAAAACAGCAAGCCAAACCCGTAGCAGAATAAGGAATAACTGTGAAATGCAGAAACTTACTTCGATTACTTAAAGTGTTTGAATGACAAAGGAAAACTTAAACAGAATGAATTCAAGGCAGACAACAACGAAATGCAATAAGTAAATGACTAAGCTAAGAACAACATTGAACAGAAATGGAATTGAGAAGGAAAGAGCAGAAAACAGTAAAGGTGTGCTGGAAATCTTCGTGGCAGTCGCCTCGAATGATGGTGATGAGACTTCAGCCGTGCTTGGATGAATCCAATCGAGAGAGAAGAAGAATCTTCCCTCCTTCCTATCAGATTATCGACTCCAAAAGCTGAGAACCTCACTCCAACAGACGGCAAGGGAAAATCGAGAGAAATGGTGGACTGTGAGAAGACTTCTGCACGTTGAATGATGACTGAACCTCCGACTTTGGCCCCCTCTTATAGTCGTTTGCAGGTGCGATTGGGCCAAGGAGAACCATCAATCTTCAACGTCGTATATCAGAATGGGTGGAGGAGAAAGAACGAATCCCTGAAAAGTCGGATCTAAACAGAAAAATGTCAGCCAACTTACGGTTTTAACTTGAATAATTGCGGCCACCGCAATTATTCCGCAATGCATTCGCGAGGGTTATTTTTTCATTCTTTTCTTCGGTTTTCACCCCTTTTCCTACCTATTGTGCATAAGTCCTATATTAGCTACCTTCTTCTAATTCTCATATTAAAGCATAGGTTTAGGCTAAATGCTCACAAAAACACCTAAATGTGTACATCTTCTTAAGCTAAATGGGTCCTAAATAAGTCACTTTCAGAGACTTAACACACCCCCAAACTTAAGGCTTTGCTTGTCCTCAAGCATACTAAGGACTTACTTAGGCCGCTGTTTCTTCTTCTTTTATCTACTCACTAACTCCCTTATATTCTTGTCTCTAGCAGTGCTGTCCTGTGACACACTTCCAAGTTTAGAACTAGCCTCTTGTCTAGCCTCTTCTGACTTCACCTGCCTACTATACCCACTGCTTTTGTTAACCCCCTACTACTGATCTAGCTATTTCTATGACATCATGCTACTATCCCTAAGGTTTCAAATTCTACCAAGCTTTACTCTAGACTCAGTACATGCTTCTAGCTTATTTTTAATGTGTCTAGGATTCCTTAGAGTCATGCCAGTCTTAGTATTAACAGTGACAGTGGTACTTTATAGAGAACAACCTAAACCCTGGCATCACTACATTGGATAAACATTCATCTCCCTAGACAAACCTAAAAGCTACAACCTTGTGCTTAGCTCATTAAGGATCAGAGTTCTTTTTTTTTTTTTTCATAGGACATCTAAGCCACAAGATTATAACTCCCAAGCACACATTCTTCTTCCCCTATTTCTCTTTTTTCTTTCTTTTTTTTACTTAGGTGGAGTCTCCCCTTGGTTTGCCTTTTGATGCAATGCCACTTGTGGTTTACACACTTGGCACTGATTACTCAGCAACTTGAGAAAGACTCCCCTCTTTATTCTATTTTTCACTTTTTCTATTTTTCACAAAAATTTTTTTAGGAGAAGAAGAATGCTTATGTCTTAAGGAAGAGAGGAATGTTCCTAGGCCTAGGGTGGCCTCCCCCAAACTTGAACTACTCATTGTCCCCAATGAGTGTTTGAGGTGGCACACCCCCAAACTTGTCCTAGAAGCATCTAGTCTAAAGTAAAACAAAGAGAATCTAAACATCCTAGGCATAGGCAAAACATTCTAGAAACTACTATCCCAGCAGCAGAAAATTTGAACATAACAGACAGGTTTAAGGACTTATGGTTTATGCATGCTGAGTACTATTCAGAGGCAAATTTAAACTATCAAAAGGTGTCCTATGACACTCATCCAGCATGCTTCAAGATTAGCTATATAAGGTAGTCATGCTAGCAGCAAAAGATAGAGTTGAACAGATCACAGCCTAATTAAACGGGCAGTCAAAAACATGCAATCAGTCACAAAAATTGCGGGAACCGCAATTATTTCGCAATACAATCTGGGCAGATTTAACATTAACTCAGGCCCCTAGCATGCTTTTTCCCGATACTCATGCATCCTAAAAATAAAACTAAACTATCCTACCTAATCAACTAACATCAGACTATCCTAAGCAAAAGGAAAAACATAAAACTAAACATCCAAAACAGATCAAAACTTAACCAAAAAAACAGCATAATATACATGAATCTATCAAAAAGCAGGAAAATTGTCTTTTGTTTCTTTAGGGATCAGTAATACTCCCTCTAGTGCTCTTCAAACCAGCACTCAACTCTCATCATCTTCATCTGGTTGCCTTGGTCGTGGGGCCACCCATGGAGTCAGGAGGTTGGTGGGGAAGTCCGGGAAGATGCACCCCAACTGGTCCGCAACTTCTTTGTCCCTCGCCTGCGCATAGTTGGCCCATTGAGCCATTCTTCTCTGCAGGTCCATCAAACAGGCCATGGATAGGGACTGCTCAGCAGCCAACCTATCCAACTCAAACTCCATATTGCCCTTCCTTCTCAGCCGTAGGTGTGCAGGCAACTCCAGATGGCCTGTGTAGGGCAGCTGCTGCTCCAAGCGCTCGGTAGGAACTCCTGCAAGCAAGCATAACTTCGTTATGATGTTGGGGAAAAATAATGGCCCCTTACCCTTTTTAGCACACTCGGCTATGGCAGCATTGATGACTTCTCCCACGTTGATCGTGAGACCTCTCATGATAGCATAAACCAGCAGCGAACGGCTCTGGTTAATTGTAGTCTCATGATCACTGGGGAGAGTCTTCTTCTGACGAAAGAGAACCACACAGCTGCCTTAGCCGTGAGGTTGGCACTCATGAGCGTGTGCCGCCCATTGCGTGAGACTGTCCAGGAGGCCTCAGGCTGGCCAATGGTGCGGATGGCTTCTTCCAGCACAGCCTCGGTCGGCTCATCAACTATCCGGGCGTAATCTGTGTGAGGCTGGCCCCTTAGACCGAATGCTTCATTGATGGCCTTAGCAGAGAAGTTCACTTCTACCCCTCTGACCACAGACAGGCCATCCTCAGGGCTGAGCACGTTCGCATAGAAGTCATACACCATGCTTGTGTATGCTGGATTGGGAGGTCGACAGAATTCTTCCCAGCCATGGTTGATCACCCCTGCGCGCAAGAACTGCGGCAGGTCAGCTAGGCGATCAAGGAACCCCTTCTCGTGCAAC
Organism: Herpetospermum pedunculosum; assembly: GCA_028017165.1. Classification (NCBI taxonomy): domain Eukaryota; kingdom Viridiplantae; phylum Streptophyta; class Magnoliopsida; order Cucurbitales; family Cucurbitaceae; genus Herpetospermum; species Herpetospermum pedunculosum. The sequence goes on from CM051529.1 coordinate 48,930,897, forward strand.
AGGTCCCTTTTCCTCAGCTCCACGCCCCTTGATTCAGCATCAGACGAGACATATCTCACTGATGGAGGTTCATCTTCGGGGTAGAGTTTAGCCTTCCCCTTATCAGCTGGCTTGGAAGATGCAGCAGCCTCCACCTTGAGGCGTTTGAGCGAAGGCTCAGTACTGTCTTCTTCTGCTGAAGGCACTCGCTTGGCCTTCCTCTTCTTCAGTTTCTTGGCTTTCTTGGCTTTCTTGGCCTCCTTGTTGGCCTTCTTCTTGGCCTTCTGCCTCGCCTGGAGTTGTGGGAAACAGGCCCCCAACGTCTCCTCCATCGAATCATCAGCAGGCGTTTGCTGTGCAGGCTCATCAGGGCTGTCTTCTCTCATGGGAGAGAAGACTTCTTCTTCTTCTGCCTCTCCACTGCCTTGCGTGGATTCTTGGTAATCCCCATAAGGGAATTCCGGATCAGCCCGTGGAGAATTGTGCTCTGCTGACGGGGTATGCGTAGAACTCCATGGCGAAGACGGCAGCTCAGGACTCTGCACAGCCGCAGGTGGTAGGTCAGCACTCTGAGGCGCTGGAGATGACTCGGCGCTCTGCGCAGGTGGTGATGATTCGGTGCTCGGCACTGGTTCAGATGGCAGGGGGCTGCGCACAGGTGATCCAGACGGCAGAGGGCTGCGCACAGGTGATGCAGACGGCGTCGCACCTTCTTTAGCTGACTCGTGGGATGCACGATCAGTTTCTTGACTCGCCACAGAGGGAGTCTTGGATTTGCTTGGTCCGGCGGCAGTCTTGACAGTCCACCGGCGCTTCGTGGGCGTACCCACTGGCTCAGATGGGCCAGCAGGGATTTCAGTTACCACCCTCCACTTCTTCCTACGAATAGGAAGCTTGCCAAGACGGCCAGTGCGTACAGCACCCTGATCAGCAAGGGTGAGAAGCGCTTCCCTCGCAGCCGCTTCAGCTGCGTCGTCGGCCTTCTTCTTGGCGGCGGATCTCTCAGCCCTAGTGGAAACCATGGTCGAATCTTGGAGGTTTGGAGAGAGAGATCAAAGGTGGAGAGAATCGCAGAAATCTTGGAGAGCAAAGAATGAGAAGATCGTATCAAACGGGCGCCTTCTAACGGCTATAAAAGCAACGGATGAAATCCCAACGGCTCTTTTTGCGGAGTCAGCAATATTTTCGCAATTCTAGGGACAAGATTTCATACAAAATCCAAACTTTGATCGCCCGTATCTTTCATTTGGCCCAACCGAATCTTGATTTTTAAAGTGCGATTTACTCCCCTTGATCCCCTCTTTTGATTCCCTACAAAAACAAACAAAACAAACATTAAATACGCAATTAAAATTACACCACAAAACATACAAACGATCATCGATAAAAACAGAAAAAATAAACTAAGGCATTGGCCTTGACTAAACGAGCACAGGAACCACTCGTTCTCTCTCGTTTCTAACTTCATGCTTCATGTAGGAGGAAGGCTGAGAGAGTCTTTACATCCCCTTCCTCATAGTAGTGCTTCAACCTAGCACCATTTACCATAAACGGCTGTCCTTGCTGCAAGTTTTTAATCTCTATGGCACCATGAACAAAGACATTAGTAATAATAAAGGGACCTGACCATCTAGACTTTAGTTTGCCTGGAAATAGCTTTAAACGTGAATTAAATAGCAATACAAGTTGGCCCTTCTTAAAGTCTTTGACCCTAAGTCTACTGTCATGCCATATTTTTGTCTTTTCTTTATACATCTTGGCATTCTCATAGGCCATGTGCCTAAGCTCATCAAGTTCATGTAGCTGTAAAGATCTTAGTGTCCCTGCATCCTTCACACAAAAATTTAATTCTTTCATGGCCCAAAATGCCTTGTTTTCTAACTCAAGTGGCAAGTGACAAGCCTTGCCATATACCAACCTATAGGGAGACATTCCTAGAGGTGTCTTATATGCTGTTCTATAAGCCCAAAGTGCATCCTCAAGCTTGAAAGACCAGTCTTGTCTATTTGGTTTGACTACCTTCTCTAAGATGTTCTTAATTTCCCTATTTGAAATTTCAGCTTGACCATTTGAGTGTGGGTGATAGGGAGTAGCTACTCTATGCCTAATGTTATACTTAGCCAATAGTTTCTCCATAGCCTTATTAATGAAATGTGACCCCTCATCACTAATGATAGCACGAGGAGTCCCAAATCTAGTGAAAATGTGTCTATGCAAGAAATTAGTGACTGTCTTAGCATCATTATTAGGACATGCCTTAGCTTCTACCCACTTTGACACGTAGTCTACTGCTACTAGAATGTACAAGTTACCTGATGATGGAGGGAAGGGTCCCATGAAATCAATGCCCCATACATCAAAGAGCTCTAACTCCAAGATGTAGGTGAGGGGCATCTCATCCTTACGACTGAGGTTACCTGTCCTTTGGCACTCATCACAGCTGTGGGCAAAGGCGTGTGCGTCCTTGAAGATTGTTGGCCAATAGTAGCCACTCTGAAATACCTTCGCAGCTGTCCTTTGTCCACCAAAGTGTCCACCGTAAGGAGATGAATGACAGTGCTGCAGCACAGACTTCGCTTCAGCAGCTGAAACACATTTCCTCAACAACCCATCAGCACAGGTCCTGTAAAGTATGGGGTCATCCCAGATGAATTTCCTTGCTTCATGGAGGAACCTCTTCTTCTCTTGTCCTCCCTTGAACACTGGTAATACCTGTGCTGCACGGAAGTTAGCAATGTCAGCGAACCAAGGTTCCTCATCGTTATCACGATGAGTTAAAGCAAAGATATGTTCATCTATAAAAGCATCAGAAATTGCGGGGTCCGCAATTTTTTCGCAATTGTGCTGCAATCGAGACAGGTGATCTGCAACCACATTTTCACAACCCTTCTTGTCCCGAATGTCCAAATCAAATTCCTGCAGCAATAACACCCATCTAATTAGTCTAGGCTTAGCATCAGCCTTTCTCATTAGATATTTTAAAGCAGAATGGTCAGTATATACAATGGTCCTAGTTCCTACAATATAGTTCCTAAATTTTTCACAAGCAAATACTACAGCAAGCATCTCTTTCTCTGTAGTTGTATAGTTACATTGGGCCTCATTCAAGGTCTTACTAGCATAATAGACAGGATGTGTGAGCTTGTCAATCTTCTGTCCTAACATGACTCCTACAGCATAGTCACTGGCATCACATAGCATCTCAAATGGGAGATCCCAATTTGGTCCTACTATGATTGGTGCTGTGACCAGTGCTTCCTTAAGGGTTTTCCAAGCTACTACACATTCCGTAGAGAAGATGAATGGCCTACCTAGCTCTAGTAGCTCACATAGAGGCTTGGCTATCTTAGAAAAGTCCTTGATGAACCTTCTATAGAAGCCAGCATGCCCTAAGAAACTCCTAATAGCCTTGACATTTTGAGGCTCTACCAACTTCTCTATTACCTCGATTTTTGCCCTATCCACTTCTACACCCGCCCTTGACACTCGATGTCCTAAGACAATCCCTTCATCTACCATGAAATGGCATTTTTCCCAATTTAGGACTAGGTTGGTCTCTTCACACCTAGTCAGGACTTGTCCTAAGTTTTCTAGACAGGTTTTAAATGAGTCCCCAAAGACTGAGAAGTCATCCATGAATATTTCTATCATGGACTCATCCAACTCAGAGAAGATTGCCATCATGCACCTCTGGAAAGTTGCCGGTGCATTGCATAAGCCAAAAGGCATTCTGCGGAAGGCAAACGTTCCAAAAGGGCAAGTGAAGGTGGTCTTCTCTTGATCCTTAGGGTCTATAGTTATTTGATTGTAGCCTGAATAGCCATCTAGGAAACAGTAGTAGGCTCTACCAGCTATTCTGTCTAGCATCTGGTCAATAAACGGTATGGGGAAGTGGTCTTTTTTAGTTTCTTTATTTAGTTTTCTGTAATCCATACATACCCTCCACCCTGTGACAGTCCTTGTTGGAATTAGTTCGTTATTCTCATTGACTACCACAGTTATTCCCCCCTTTTTAGGTACACACTGGATGGGGCTCACCCACTGGCTACTAGCTATGGGGAAAATTACTCCTGCATCTAACCACTTTATTATTTCTTTCTTCACTACCTCTTTCATAGAGGGGTTTAACCTACGCTGGTGATCTACCCTAGGTGTGTGTTCTTCCTCTAGAATAATTTTGTGCATACAATAAGAAGGGCTAATGCCTCGAATATCAGCAATAGACCATGCTATAGCCTTCCTATGTTGCTTAAGCAGTAAAATTAAATCAACCTCATGCTGTTCACTTAGCTTAGAAGAAATAATTACAGGCAGCGTATCATTCTCTCCTAGATATGCATATTTGAGGTGAGTTGGTAGTGGTTTTAGTTCTAAAATAGGTGGATGCTCAATGGAGGGCTTCAGAGGGTTAATAATTCTATCAGTTAAGTCTATAGTCATACATACATGCTGAGGGTTATTTACAGGCATGTTCATTATGTCAGCTACATTTAGATCATCTATATCTATTTGTACATATTCACTAGCATGCTTGGTTAATAATACATGCTCTAATTGTTCTTCCATTAGTGAGTCAACAACATCCATGCTAGCACAAGACTCAGAATCAGAGGGGTATTTTAAAGCTTTGTAAACACTAAATTTTACCTCTTCATCATGAACTCTCATAGTTAACTCACCTTTTTGCACATCTATTAGTGCCCTACCTGTGGCTAGAAATGGCCTACCTAGCAGGATGGGTACCTCCTTGTCTGCTTCATAGTCCAGGACAATGAAATCTGCAAGGAAAATGAATTTGTCAACTTTAACTAGAATATCCTCAATCTTACCTTCTGGATATGCGATGGATCTGTCTGCTAGCTGTAAAGTGACAGTAGTTGGACGTGCTTCTCCTATTCCCAACTGACGGAATAGGGACAGGGGCATGAGATTTATGCTGGCGCCCAGGTCACAAAGCGCTCTGCCCACATGCTTGCCTCCAAGTTCTACAGGTAAGGTGAAGGAACCAGGATCCTTCTCCTTCTTGGGCAGCTTGTTTTGGAGGATGGCACTGCACTCCTCGGTGAGGTTTACTGTTTCAAACTCACCAATTATCTTTTTGTTAGTAATGATATCCTTCAAAAACTTTACATATGAAGGCATAGACTGTAAAACCTCTACAAAAGGAATGTTCACATGCACTTGCTTAAGTATTTCTAAGAATTTATTAAAATGAACTTCCTGTTCCTGCTTCTTCTTCAGTCTTCGAGGATAAGGAGGTGGTGGCACATAAGCAGGCACGTCAGGACGCCTTAAGATAGGTGGAGGCCTTGGAATTTCTTCTACGTCCTCTACAATTGGCTCTAACCTGGCTCCTGATGTGCTAGTTGGTGGTGGACCTTGGCTTGGCAGAGACTCCAGTGGAGCACTAGACTCAGTGTTCTCTACTCTCTTTGGTGTGTCTTTTGTAATGCTCACCAATGGTCTTCCACTCCTAAGTTCAATGGCTTGAACTTGTTCCTTGCCATCTCTCCTTGGTACCTCGGTATCAGCAGGGAGTCTACCTTGGGGCCTACTTTTAAGTTCGTTGGCTAACTGGCCTATTTGGTTTTCCAGGCTCCTAAGGGTAACTTGCTGGCTCTGAAGAGTAGCATCATTCTTAGCTATATATTCCTTGAGTAGGTTCTCTACAGAAGATCCTACAGGTTGATTATACGGTTTTTGGTACATTGACTGGTTATGTTGGGGAGTGAAACCAGGTGTTCCACTCGGCCTTGGTTGGTTAGAATTTTGGTTAGTGTTTTGCTGGCCACCCCATGATAGGTTAGGGTGGTTTCTCCAACCAGGATTGTAAGTTTGTGAGTAGGGGTTATTCCTAGGCTGCTGCTGACTACCTACATAGCAGACTGAGGATGGATTCCCAGGGCAGTATTCATAAGGGTGCCCTTCCCCACAGAATCCACAGATAGGTGCCTCGCCTTGATTTGGTTGTACGCCCATTGACATGGCTGTGGCGGTATTGGCACTGGTTTGGAGATTGGCCTGAGCCATTTGCTTGACTAAGTTGGTCAGGGCATTTATTTGGGTGCTCATGGCGCTTAGAGCATCCTTGTCTTGAGCCCTAGTTGGCTCTACTGGATCGTCTGACCATCTGCAGTGAGATGCTGAGATCTTCTCCAAGATCTCATAAGCTTCGTTGTAACTCTTGGACAACATGGAACCTCCAGCAGATGAATTTAAGACTTGTCTGGTGCTGGGGTTGCATCCTTTAAAGAAAACTTCTATTTGAATACACCATGGAATGCCATGGTGTGGACATTTAACGAGAAGATCTTTAAATCTAGTCCAAGCTTCGTGAAGAGACTCACTTGGAGCTTGTTTGAATTTGACTATGTCATCACGGAAAGTAGAATTCCTATCAGGTGGGAAGTATTTGACTAGGAATTTTTCTGCTAGATCTGTCCAATTGCGGACAGATCCTGAGGGTAAAGAATTTAGCCACGTTTTGGCTTTGTCCCTCAAAGAATAAGGGAAAAGATATAGCCTAAGGGCCTCTTGGGAAACTCCAGGGATTAGGAAGGTGTCACTAACTCCTAGGAAGTTCCTAAGGTGATTATGGGGGTCCTCATTTTCTATTCCAAAGAATTGTCCCACAGTGGACAACATTTGGAACATCACTGGCTTTAACTCGAAAGAGTGGGCAGTGATTTCAGGACGGATTATGCTGGGGTTCAGCTCCCCAGGCATAGGTACTAGATATGAAAGAATGGCACTATTCTTGTCATTCGCTATTTCTATGGGGTTGCGAACGGCAGGTGCCGGATTTGGAACTAAATCGCCCATTTCTTTGTTTTCAGGTAAGATTTGAGGTATAGGAGGTTGTTTAAAGAGGCGTTTCTTTGCTTTATTTCTAGCTCGAAGTGATCTTTCAGGTTCAGGATCGAACTCTAAATTACTATGTGAACGCTCACTCATAAACTACCTTAACAGTACCTGCAAAAGAAATGAAACAGATTAGTTTCACTCAATGATAAACTTGGTTTTCTTAAACTTAACAACTTCGTTTTCACTCAAAATAAGTCCCCGGCAGCGGCGCCAAAAACTTGTTGCGTGCTCAATGTGTAAAGATAAATATGCAAAAGGGTAGAGAGAGCACTTAGAACATGCAAGCATACATGGTCTTACAGCAAGTAGTGAGTATATTTAATTCGTTTTTTCCACAGAGACTTAATTTTAGCTATTCGCGAAGTGTGTTTGTTAAGAAAGATGGGATGGATTTGATGGGGTAAAATTGGTTTTTAATTAACTACTTTTTGCTGAATGTATAAAGGAACATGCCATAAACAAATTAAAGTGAAAATCAGGCTTAAAGGTCAAGAGATGGAATCAATAAACGAAGAAGAAAACAGCTAGACAGTAAGCAATTTAGCAGAATTGCGAGAACCGCAATTAATCCGCAATTAATTGGCAGCGAAAAACTGGTTAAATAGGTGAATTAAGGGCTACTAATGACTGTCCTATAGGCATTTTATTACGATTATCAAGCTTTGGATCAACTCTCTACACATTAAACTCACTCTATCTCAAGTATCGTCCGATTCCATGCATGAGAGACTCAAGTTTACTCGACTTCAAAGTAAGGTCTTAAGCATCTTGTTAAAACAGGAGTGTTCAGTTTATACTAGGGAAACGCCTATTCCTAGGCCGTTTCCTGATTACCATGAAAGGCTAGCATGATTATACGACTCTGAACTCTTACTCCTTCCAGAGGTTAGGAGTTCTTTGGACAAAATGGATGGCCAATCGAAATTGCCCGTGGGATGAAGCTTACATACAATCAATGTTCGAGTGTTGATCTACCTACTTGACTTACGTTTTTTAGCCTATAGTTCTGTCATTAGCATGCCCCTAAGTGAATTTAGTTACTCATGGATATATGAAGAACAGAAATATAAGATGAAGTAGACATGCTTAGAAGGGAAAAGTGTGTAAAACAGCAAGCCAAACCCGTAGCAGAATAAGGAATAACTGTGAAATGCAGAAACTTACTTCGATTACTTAAAGTGTTTGAATGACAAAGGAAAACTTAAACAGAATGAATTCAAGGCAGACAACAACGAAATGCAATAAGTAAATGACTAAGCTAAGAACAACATTGAACAGAAATGGAATTGAGAAGGAAAGAGCAGAAAACAGTAAAGGTGTGCTGGAAATCTTCGTGGCAGTCGCCTCGAATGATGGTGATGAGACTTCAGCCGTGCTTGGATGAATCCAATCGAGAGAGAAGAAGAATCTTCCCTCCTTCCTATCAGATTATCGACTCCAAAAGCTGAGAACCTCACTCCAACAGACGGCAAGGGAAAATCGAGAGAAATGGTGGACTGTGAGAAGACTTCTGCACGTTGAATGATGACTGAACCTCCGACTTTGGCCCCCTCTTATAGTCGTTTGCAGGTGCGATTGGGCCAAGGAGAACCATCAATCTTCAACGTCGTATATCAGAATGGGTGGAGGAGAAAGAACGAATCCCTGAAAAGTCGGATCTAAACAGAAAAATGTCAGCCAACTTACGGTTTTAACTTGAATAATTGCGGCCACCGCAATTATTCCGCAATGCATTCGCGAGGGTTATTTTTTCATTCTTTTCTTCGGTTTTCACCCCTTTTCCTACCTATTGTGCATAAGTCCTATATTAGCTACCTTCTTCTAATTCTCATATTAAAGCATAGGTTTAGGCTAAATGCTCACAAAAACACCTAAATGTGTACATCTTCTTAAGCTAAATGGGTCCTAAATAAGTCACTTTCAGAGACTTAACACTAGCCTCTCAAGGTAGCCAGAAAATGACCTAGGAATAGGCGTTTTCCTAGTACAAATCATAACTTACTGTTTTAACAAGATGCTTAAGACCTTACTTGGACATGAGTAAACTAAAGGATCTAATGCATGAAATCGGAAGATACATGAGAATGAGTTAGTTTGATGCATGGCGAGTTGATCTAATGCTTGAGAATCGTGTGAAAAAGCCTATAGAGGAGTCGTTAGTAGCCCTTTTTTCCCCACTTTACACACACTTTGCTGTTAGTAACATTGCGAAATAATAGCTGTTTCCGCAATTCCCTTAAGTTAAAATTTGCCTTAGTCATTTTTTTTCTCTTCGTTTGATTGTTCTTTTCTTTACACTCTCGTTTACTATCTACTTGCACTTGTTTATGCTTCCATCATTTACACATTCCTTAGTAATTAGGCAATTTAAAACCAAATCTACCTCATTTAAATCCACCCAATCTCACTTAACAAAACACTTCGTAAGTAACTAAGAATAAATCTCTGTGGGAAATCGAATGAAAAAATACTTATTACTTGCTACAAGATCATGTATGCTTGCATGTTCTGAGTGCTCTATTCTTGCATCTTTATTTTAAACATTTGAGCACGCAACAAGTTTTTGGCGCCGCTGCCGGGGATTTAGTTTAGTGAAAACGAAGTTTGTTAAGTTAGAAAAACAATTCTTAATATCTATTGGAACTAATCTTTTCTCATTTCTTTTGCAGGTACCATTGGGTTAGTTTATGAATGAGCCTTCAAGTAGCGATCTAGAGTTCAATCCTGAGCCTGAGAGATTACTTAGGGCCATAAATAGAGCTAAGAAACGTCTCTTTAACCAACCCTCTATACCTCAAATAATTGCTGAAACCGCAGAGTCTCCGCAATTCTATCAAGAAGAAATGGAAAGACCAGACCCAAATCCGGTACCTACCACTCGCAATCCCATCGAAATAGCGAATGACAAGGATAGTGCCATCCTCTCTTACCTAGTACCTATGCCTGGGGAGCTAAACCCAAGCATAATCCGCCCTGAAATTACTGCCAACTCATTCGAGTTAAAGCCAGTAATGTTCCAAATGTTGTCCACTGTGGGACAATTCTTTGGAGTAGAAAATGAGGACCCCCACAACCATCTTAGAAACTTCCTAGGAGTTAGTGATACCTTTCTTATCCCTGGAGTTTCCCAAGAAGCTTTGAGGCTTTACCTCTTCCCTTATTCCTTAAGGGACAAAGCCAAAACGTGGTTAAACTCATTACCTTCCGGATCAGCTGTCAATTGGAAAGATCTGGCTGAGAAATTCCTAGTTAAATATTTCCCACCTGATAGGAATTCAAACTTTCGTGATGAGATTATTAAATTCAAACAAGCTGAAAATGAGTCTCTTCACGAAGCTTGGACAAGGTTCAAGGACCTCTTGCTTAAATGTCCACACCATGGCATTCCATGGTGTATCCAAATAGAGGTCTTTTTCAAAGGATGCAACCCCAGCACAAGGCAAGTGTTGAATTCGTCAGCTGGTGGTTCCATGCTTTCGAAAAGCTATAATGAAGCCTATGAGATCTTGGAGAAGATCTCAGCATCTCACTGTAGGTGGTCAGATGATCCAGTTGAGCCTAGGAGAGCTCAAGACAAGGATGCTCTGAGTGCAATGAGCAACCAAATAAACGCCCTGACCAACCTAGTTAAACAAATGGCTCAAGCCAATCTCCAAACTAGTGTCAACACCGCCACAGCCATGTCAATGGGCACACAACCGAGTCAAGGTGAGACACTAATCTGTGGATTCTGTGGGGAAGGGCACCTGTATGAATACTGCCCTGGGAATCCAGCCTCAGTCTGCTATGTTGGAAGCCAGCAGCAGCCTAGGAACAACCCCTACTCTAACACTTACAATCCTGGTTGGAGGAACCACCCAAATCTTTCTTGGGGTGGCCAACAAAATACTAACCAAGCTCCAAACCAACCAAGACCGAGTGGAACACCTGGTTTCACTTCCCAAAATAACCAATCCATGTATCAAAAACCATACAACCAACCAATAGGATCTTCTGTAGAAAATTTACTTAAGGAGTACATTGCCAAGAATGATGCCACTCTACAAAGTCAGCAAGCTACCCTTAGGAGCCTAGAGAACCAAATAGGGCAACTAGCCAATGAACTCAAAAGTAGGCCCCAAGGTAGACTACCTGCTGACACCGAGGTGCCAAGGAGAGATGGAAAAGAACAAGTTCAAACAATTGAACTTAGAAGTGGGAGACCATTGGTGAACAACACTAGAGAAACCCCAAAGAGAGTAGAGAACGAAGAGTCTAGTGCTCCACTGGAATCTCTGCCAAACCATGGTCAACCATCAACAAGCACATCAGGGGCAAGGCTGGAACTAATCATAGAAGAGATAGAAGAAATTCCAAGGCCTCCACCTATCCTGAGGCGACCTGAAGTGCCTGCATATGTGCCACCTCCTCCATTCCCTCGAAGGCTAAAGAAAAAACAAGAACAGGAAGTGCACTTTAACAAATTTTTAGAAATTCTTAAACAAGTGCATGTTAATATACCATTTGTAGAGGTTTTGCAATCCATGCCTTCTTATGTTAAGTTTTTGAAGGATATAATCACTAACAAGAAGATCATTGGTGAATTTGAAACAGTGAATCTCACTGAGGAGTGCAGTGCTATACTCCAAAACAAGCTACCAAAGAAGGAGAAGGATCCTGGTTCCTTCACCCTACCAGTGGAGTTAGGAGGCAAGCACGTGGGCAGAACTCTTTGTGACCTGGGAGCCAGCATAAATCTCATGCCTCTATCACTATTCCGCCAGCTAGGAATAGGAGAAGCACGGCCTACCACTGTCACCTTACAGCTTGCAGACAGATCCATAGCATACCCTGAGGGTAAGTGTTAAGTCTCTGAAAGTGACTTATTTAGGACCCATTTAGCTTAAGAAGATGTACACTTTTAGGTGTTTTTGATAGCATTTAGCCTAAACCTATGCTTAAATATGAGAATGAGAAGAAGGTAGCTAAATTAGGACTTATGCACAATAGGAAAGAAAAGGGTTGAAAACCGAAGGAAAAGAATGAAAAAAACTGCATTGCGACAGCATTGCGAAAACATTGCTGAAGCCGCAATTATTCAAGTGAAAACCGTAAGTTGACTGATCTTTTTCTGTTAATTTCCGTGATTTCAGGGATTCGTTCTTTCTCCTCCATCCATTCTGATATACGACGTTGAAGATTGATGGTTCTCCTTGGCCCAAACGCACCTGCAAACTACTATAAAAGGGGGTCAAAGTCGGAGGTTCAATCATCATCCGGAAGCGTAGAAGTCCTCTCGCAGCTTCAGTTCTCTTCGTGTTTTCCTTTGCCGTCTGTTGGAGTGAGAGTCTCAGCTGTTGGAATCGACAATCTGATAGGAAGGAGAGAAGATCCACCTTCTCTCCCGATTGGATTCATCCAAGCAAAGCTATTCTTTCATCCCCTTCAGTCGAGGCGGTTGCGACGAGGCTCCTAAGCAACATTTACTGCTTTCTGTCTTTCCTTTTCTAGTTTACATTTCTGCTTTGTGTTGTTCTCTTCCTAATAGCTAGAACACTCCATTTCGTTGCTTTCTGCCTTGCTGTTATTTACTTTTAAGCTTTCTTTTGTCCAATCAAACAATCAAGTAATCGAATCTCCATTCTTCATTTCACAGTTCTTGCCTCTGCATTCTACTGCTTTCCCTTACTGTTTTGTCTTTAAATTCCGTCTAAGCATGTCTGTTTCATCTCGTATTTCTACTTACCCCATATCCATGAGTAGCTAAGTCACTTAGGGGCATGCTAATGACAGAACTATAGGCTAAAAAACGTGAACCAAGTATGTAGGATAGCTCTCGAACCATTGATTGTATGTAAGCTTCATCCCACGGGCAATTTCGATTGGCCATCCATTTTGTCCAAAGAACTCCTAACCTCTGGAAGGAGTAAGAGTTCAGAGTCATATTATCATGCTAGCCTTTCAAGGTAACCAGGAAACGGCCTAGGAATAGGCGTTCCCCTAGTACAAACTAAACACTTCTGCTTTAACAAGATGCTTAAGACCTTACTTTGAGTTGAGTAAACTAAAGAATCTAATGCATGGAATCGGACGATACATGAGATAGAGTGAGTTTGATGCATAGAGAGTTGATCCAATGCTTGGGAATCGTATTAAAATGCCTATAAGATAGTCGTTAGTAGCCCTTAATTCTCCACTTTACACACTTTTACTGTTTTTACAATTGCGATAACATTGCGGTATCCGCAATTCTGCTAAGTTACCATTCTGTTTAGCTGTTTTCTTCTTCATTTATTAATTCCATCTCTTGTCCTTTGAGTCTAATTTCAACTTGCATTTGTTTATGTTACATTCCTTTATATGTTCGGTAAGAAGTAGGCAATTAAAAACCAATTTGAACCCATCAAATCCACCCCTTCTTTCTTAACAAAACACTTCGTGAATAGCTAAAAATAAGTCTCTGTGGGAAAACGAATGAAAAAATACTCATTACTTGCTATAAGATCATGTATGCTTGCATGTTCTGAGTGCTCTCTCTCTCTTATTGCTTATTCTTATTAACACATTGAGCACGCAACAAGTTTTTGGCGCCGCTGCCGGGGACTTATTTAAGTGAAAACGAAGTTTGTTAAGTTTGAAACACCAAGTTTATTGCTTATTGAAGCTGATCTGTTTCATTTCTTTTGCAGGTACTATTGGGTTAGTTTATGAGTGAGCCTTCAAGTAGAGATCTAGAGTTCAATCCTGAGCCCGAGAGACTATTTAAAGCCAGAAATAAAGCCAAGAAACGTCTTTTTAAACAACCTCCTATCATACCTGAAATCGAAGAAATGGACGAGATAGTTCCAAATCCGGTACCTGTCACTCGCAACCCCATCGAAATAGCGAATGACAAGAATAGTGCCATTCTTTCATATTTAGTACCTATGCCTGGGGAGCTGAACCCCAGCATAATCCGTCCTGAAATCACTGACAACTCCTTCGAGTTAAAGCCAGTGATGTTCCAAATGTTGTCCACTGTGGGACAATTCTTTGGAATAGAAAATGAGGACCCCCACAACCATCTTAGGGACTTCTTAGGAGTTAGTGATACCTTCATCATCCCTGGAGTGTCCCAAGAAGCTTTGAGGCTATACTTGTTCCCTTACTCTTTGACGGACAAAGCCAAAACATGGTTGAACTCATTACCCTCTGGATCTGTCCTTAATTGGACAGACTTAGCAGAGAAATTCCTAGTCAAATACTTCCCACCTGATAGGAATTCTACCTTTCGTGATGACATAGTTAAATTCAAACAAGCTGATAATGAATCTCTTCACGAAGCTTGGACAAGGTTCAAAGACCTTCTTCTCAAATGTCCACATCATGGCATCCCATGGTGTATCCAAATTGAGGTCTTTTTCAAAGGATGCAACCCCAGCACTAGGCAAGTCTTAAATTCATCTGCTGGTGGTTCCATGTTGTCCAAGAGTTACAACGAAGCCTATGAGATCTTGGAGAAGATCTCAGCATCTCACTGTAGGTGGTCAGATGATCCAGTTGAGCCAACTAGGGCTCAAGACAAGGATGCTCTAAGTGCAATGAGCAGCCAAATAAATGCCCTGACCAACCTAGTTAAGCAAATGGCTCAAGCCAATCTCCAAACAAGTGCCAACACCGCTACCGCCATGTCAATGGGCACCCAAACAAGTCAAGGTGAGACACTTGTATGTGGATTCTGTGGGGAAGGGCACCTGTATGAATACTGCCCTGGGAATCCAGCCTCAGTCTGCTACATTGGAAGCCAGCAGCAGCCTAGGAACAACCCCTATTCCAATACTTACAATCCTGGTTGGAGGAACCACCCAAACCTGTCATGGGGTGGCCAACAAAATGCTAACCAAAATCCTAACCAGCTTAGACCGAGTGGAACACCTGGTTTCACTCCCCAACATAACCAATCAATGTATCAAAAACCATACAACCAACCTGTAGGATCTTCTATAGAGAACTTACTCAAGGAATACATAGCTAAGAATGATGCTACTCTTCAAAGCCAGCAAGCCACTCTTAGAAGCCTAGAGAACCAAATAGGCCAATTAGCCAATGAACTCAAGAGTAGGCCCCAAGGTAGGCTCCCTGCTGACACCGAGGTGCCAAGGAGAGATGGTAAAGAACAAGTTCAAGCAATTGAACTTAGAAGTGGTAGACCCTTGGTGAGCAACACAAAGGACACACCAAAGAGAGTAGAGAACACTGAGTCTAGTGCTCCACTGGAGTCTCTGCCAAACCAAGGTCCACCACCAACTAGCACATCAGGAGCCAGGCTAGAGCCAATTGTTGAGGAGATAGAAGAAATTCCAAGGCCTCCACCTACCCTAAGGCGCCCTGACGTGCCTGCATATGTGCCACCACCTCCATATCCTCGAAGGCTTAAGAAGAAGCAGGAACAGGAAGTGCATTTTAATAAATTCTTAGAAATTCTTAAGCAAGTGCATGTCAACATTCCTTTTGTGGAAGTTTTACAGTCTATGCCTTCCTATGTTAAGTTTTTGAAAGATATTATTACTAACAAAAAAATAATTGGTGAGTTTGAAACAGTAAACCTCACTGAGGAGTGCAGTGCCATACTCCAAAACAAGTTGCCCAAGAAGGAGAAGGATCCTGGTTCCTTCACCTTACTTGTAGAACTTGGAGGCAAGCACGTGGGCAGAGCGCTTTGTGACCTGGGCGCCAGCATAAACCTCATGCCCCTATCACTATTCCGCCAGCTAGGAATAGGAGAAGCACGTCCAACCACTGTCACTTTACAACTAGCAGACAGATCCATCGCATACCCTGAAGGTAAGATTGAGGATATTCTAGTGAAAGTTGACAAATTTATTTTCCTTGCAGATTTCATTATCCTGGATTATGAAGCAGACAAGGAGGTCCCCATCCTGCTAGGCAGACCATTTCTAGCCACAGGTAGGGCACTTATAGACGTCCAAAAAGGTGAGCTCACTATGAGGGTTCATGATGAAGAGGTGAAATTTAGTGTGTATAAAGCTTTAAGGTATCCCTCTGACCTTGAATCCTGTGCTAGTATGGACGTTGTTGATTCTTTAATGGAAGAACAATTGGAGCATGTACTATTAACTAAGCATGCTAATGAATATGTACAATTAGATGTAGCTGACTTGAATGTATCTGACATAATGGATATGCCTGTAGATAAACCACAACATGTATGTATGAATATAGACCTAACTGATAGATCTGTGAATCCTTTAAAGCCATCCATTGAGCAGCCACCTGTTTTAGAACTGAAACCACTACCCACTCACCTCAAGTATGCATATCTAGGAAGTAATGAAACTCTGCCTGTTATCATTTCTTCTAAATTAAGTGAAAAACATGAGGTTGAACTGATTTTACTGCTTAAGCAACATAGGAAGGCTATTGCATGGACTATTGCTGATATTAGAGGCATTAGCCCTTCTTATTGTATGCATAAAATTATACTAGAGGAAGAGCACACCCCTAGAGTAGATCACCAACGTAGGCTGAATCCCTCTATGAAAGAGGTAGTTAAGAAAGAAATAATAAAATGGTTAGATGCTGGTGTGATCTTCCCCATAGCTAGTAGTCAGTGGGTGAGCCCTATACAGTGTGTACCTAAAAAGGGTGGGATGACTGTGGTAGTCAATGAGAACAACGAACTGATTCCAACTAGGACTGTCACAGGATGGAGAGTGTGCATGGATTACAGGAAATTAAATAAAGAAACTAAAAAAGACCACTTCCCTCTACCGTTCATTGACCAGATGTTAGACAGAATAGCTGGTAGAGCCTACTATTGTTTCTTGGATGGTTATTCTGGCTATAATCAGATTACTATAGACCCTAAGGACCAAGAGAAGACTACCTTCACTTGCCCTTTTGGAACTTTTGCCTTTCGCAGAATGCCTTTTGGCTTATGCAATGCACCGGCAACTTTCCAAAGGTGCATGATGGCAATCTTCTCTGAGTTGGATGAGTCCATGATAGAAATATTCATGGATGACTTCTCAGTCTTTGGGGATTCATTCACCAACTGTCTAGATAATTTAGGACAAGTCTTGGCTAGATGTGAAGAGACTAACTTAGTCCTTAATTGGGAAAAGTGTCACTTCATGGTAGATGAGGGGATTGTCTTAGGTCATAGAGTGTCGAGGGCAGGTGTAGAAGTTGACCGAGCCAAAATTGAGATCATAGAGAAGTTGGTAGAGCCTCAGAATGTCAAGGCCATTAGAAGTTTCTTAGGGCATGCTGGCTTCTACAGAAGGTTCATTAAGGACTTTTCTAAGATAGCCAAGCCTCTGTGTGAGCTTCTAGAATTAAATAGGCCATTCATCTTCTCTAAGGAATGTGTAGTAGCTTGGACCACCCTTAAGAAAGCACTAGTCACAGCCCCTATCATAGTAGGACCAAATTGGGATCTCCCCTTTGAGATGTTATGTGATGCCAGTGACTATGCTGTAGGAGTGATGTTAGGACAAAAGATTGACAAGCTAACACACCCTGTCTATTATGCTAGTAAAACCTTGAATGAGGCTCAATGTAATTATACAACTACTGAGAAAGAGATGCTTGCTGTAGTGTTTGCTTGCGAAAAATTTAGAAACTATATTGTAGGCACTAGGACAATTGTGTACACTGACCATTCTGCCTTGAAGTATCTTATGAGGAAGGCTGATGCTAAGCCTAGGTTGATTAGGTGGGTACTGCTGCTGCAAGAGTTTGATTTGGACATTCGAGACAAGAAGGGATGTGAAAATGTGGTTGCGGATCACCTGTCTCGATTGCAGCACAATTGCGAAAAAATTGCGGACCCCGCAATTTCTGATGCTTTTATTGATGAACATGTCTTTGCTTTGACTCATCGTGATAACGATGAGGAACCTTGGTTTGCTGACATTGCTAACTTCCGTGCATCACAGGTTTTACCAGTTTTCAAGGGAGGACAAGAGAAGAGGAGGTTCCTTCATGAAGCAAGGAAATTCATATGGGATGACCCCACACTTTACAGAACATGTGCTGACGGCTTGCTAAGGAAGTGTGTTTCAGCTGCTGAAGCGAAGTCTGTGCTGCAGCATTGTCACGCAGCTCCTTATGGTGGACACTTTGGTGGCCAAAGAACAGCTGCAAAGGTATTTCAGAGTGGCTACTATTGGCCAACAATCTTCAAGGATGCCCACAACTATGCCCACAGCTGTGATGAATGCCAAAGAACAGGTAACCTCAGTCGAAAGGATGAGATGCCCCTCACCTACATCTTAGAGTTGAAGCTCTTTGATGTGTGGGGCATTGACTTCATGGGGCCATTCCCTCCATCATCAGGTAACCTTTACATATTAGTGGCAGTGGACTATGTGTCCAAGTGGGTAGAAGCCAAAGCATGTCCTAATAATGATGCTAAAACAGTCACCAAATTCTTGCATAGGCACATTTTTACTAGGTTTGGGACACCTCGTGCCATCATTAGTGATGAGGGGTCACATTTCATTAACAAGGCTATGGAGAGAGTGTTGGCTAAGTATAACATTAGACATAGAGTAGCCACTCCCTATCACCCACACTCGAATGGACAAGCTGAAATCTCAAATAGGGAAATTAAGAACATCCTAGAAAAAGTGGTCAAACCTAATAGGAAAGACTGGTCCTTCAAGCTTGAGGATGCACTTTGGGCTTATAGGACAGCATATAAGACACCCCTAGGTATGTCCCCTTATAGGCTGGTATATGGCAAGGCTTGTCATCTTCCACTTGAGTTAGAAAACAAAGCATTTTGGGCCATGAAGGAATTGAATTTTTGTGTAAAGGATGCGGGAACACTGAGGTCTTTGCAATTACATGAGCTTGATGAGCTTAGACATATGGCCTATGAAAATGCTAAAATGTATAAGGAAAAGACCAAGATTTGGCACGATAGTAGACTTAGAGTTAAGGACTTTAAGAAGGGTCAACTTGTCTTGTTGTTTAACTCACGGTTGAAACTCTTTCCAGGGAAACTTAAGTCTAGATGGTCGGGTCCATTTGTGATTACTAATGTGTTTGTTCATGGTGCCATAGAGATAAAAAACTTGCAGCAAGGCCAACCGTTTATGGTTAATGGTGCAAGGTTGAAGCACTACTATGAGGAAGGAGATGTGAAGACTCTCTCGGCCTTCCTCTTGACTGAAGCATGAAAAGAGAACGAGAGAGGACGAGTGATTACTGTGCTCGTCAACATAAGGCTCATGCCTTAGTTTATTTTTTGCGATTTTCCGGTTATCGTTTGTATGTTTTGTTGTATTATTTTAATTGCGAATTTGATGTTGTTTTTATTTCTTTTTGTAGGGAATCGAAAGAGGGGATCAAGGAGAGTAATTCCAGCTTTAAAAATCAAGAAACGATTGAGCCAAATCAAAGATACGGACGAGCAAAGATTGACATTTTGATGAAAAAATATCCCTAGAATTGCGCTGGAATTGCAGGATCCGCAAAATATAGCCGTTGGGATTTAGCCGTTTCCTTTATATCCGTTAGAAGGCGCTTGATCTGTACGATTCTCTCATTCTCTGAATTCCAAGAAAGCTGCGATTCTCTTCATCTTTGATTCTTCTCCCCAAACCTCCAAGACTCAACAATGGTGTTCACACGGGCTGAAAGATCTGCGGCCAAGAAGAGGGCTGAGGACGCTGCTGAAACAGCTGCGAGAGATGCACTGCTTGCCTTGGCTACGGCTGACGCTGCACGCACCGAACGTCTTCCCAAGCTTCCGATCCGTAGGAAGAAGTGGAGGGTTGTCACAGAAATCCCTGCTGGACCCTCTGAACCAGCGGGCACACCAAAGAAGCGCCGGTGGAGTGTCGAGATGGCCGCCGAACCAAGCAAAGCAAAGACTCCCTCTGTGGAGAGTCAAGAAACGGATCGTGCGTCCCACGAGTCGACCAAGAAGGGTTCGTCGCCATCTGCATCACCTGCGCACAGCCCTTCACCATCTGAACCAGTGCAGCGCCCAGAGCGTTCTTCATCGCCGCCTGCACAGAGCCCTGAGTTGTCTTCATCACCTCAGAGTTCTGCGCAGACACCTACAGCAGAGCAAAGCACCACGCCGTCGCACACTACCCCACGGCCTGACCCTGAATTCCCATATGGGGAGTACCAAGAATCAACGCAGGGCAGTGGGGAAGGTGAAGACGAGGAGGTTTTCTCGCCTGTGAGGGAAGCTAGCCCGGAGAGTCTTGAACAGAAGACTGACTCAATGGAAGAGACGTTGGGGGCGTGCCTGCAGCAGATCACCATTGAGGCAAAGCTCATGAAGAAGAAGAAGGCCAAGAAGGTTGGGGCTGCCGAGTCAGCCAAAGAGAGCACTGAGCCTTCGCTCAAACGACTCAAGGTTGAGGCTGCCGAGTCAGCCAAGCCAGCAGATAAAGGGAAAGCCAAGCTTTACCCTGAAGATGAGCCTCAGTCTGTGAGGTACGTGTCCTCTGACGCTGAATCCAGAGGCGTTGAGCTAAGAAAGAGGGAGTTGCTGCACGAGAAGGGCTTCCTCGACAGACCTGCTGACCTGCCGCAGTTCTTGCGCGCAGGAATTATAAATCACAGCTGGGAGGAGTTGTGTAGGCCACCCAATCCGGCTTACACAGCTATGGTATATGACTTCTACGCCAACCTGCGCAACTCTGAAGAGGGGCTCTCTGTGGTAAGAGGGGTAGAGGTGGACTACTCAGCAAAAGCCATCAACGAAGCTTATGGCCTCAAGGGCCAAAGACACACTGATTATGCACGGATCGTTGATGAGCCTACTGAGGCAGTGCTGGAAGAGGCCATTCGAACCATTGGCCAGCCTGAAGCAGCGTGGACTGTGTCACGCAATGGGAGGCACACCCTCATGAGTGCCAACCTGACAGCAAAGGCAGCTGTATGGTTTGCCTTTGTGAGGAGAAAGCTGTCCCCTGTGACCCATGAGACGACCATCAACCAGAGCAGATCGCTGCTGGTCTACGCCATTATGCGAGGTCTCACGGTCAATGTGGGGGAAATCATGTCAGCTGCCATTGCTGAGTGCGCCAAGAAAGGTAAAGGACCACTGTTTTTCCCTAACACCATAACCAAACTATGTTTGCTTGCAGGAGTCCCCACTGAGCGAATGGAGCAGCAGATGGCTTACACAGTCCACTTGGAGCTGCCTGCTAGCCTGAGGCTGAAGAGGAAGGGGAATATGGAGTTTGAACTGGATAGGCTGGCTGCTGATCAGTCCCTATCCATGGCATGCCTGATGGATATGCAGAGGAGGATGGCTCAATGGGCCACTTATGCGCAGGCAAGGGACAAGGAAGTTGCAGACCAACTTGGGTGCATCTTCCATGACTTCCCCACAAATCTCCTGACTCCATGGGTGCCTCCACGACCACGACAACCTGATGAGGATGAAGAGGTTTGAGTGCTGGTTTGAATTGCACTGAAGGGAGTATTGCTGTTCCCTTAGAAAAAAAAAAAAACAATTTTCTGCTTTCTGATAGACTATGTGAATTATGCTGTTTTTAGTACACTTTTGATTTGTTTTAGATGCTTAGTTTTATGTTTTTAATTTTGCTTAGTATAGTCTGATGATAGGAGCCTAGGTAGGTTAGTTTTGTTTTATTTCTAGAAGAGCTTGAATGACTGGAAAGAGCATGCTTAGGGGCCTTAAATCACTGTTATATCTGCCCTGATCTAATTGCGAAATAATTGCGGTACCCGCAATTTTTATGACTGAAAGCATGTTTTGGACTGTCTGTTTAGCTAGGCTGTGATCTGTTTAAATTCCATCTTTTGCTGCTCTCATGACTACCTTATATAGCTTATCTAAATGCATGCTGAATGAGTGTCATAGGACACCCTTTGATAGTTTAAATCAACCTCTAAAGAGCTCAGCATGCACAGCTTTAAGCCCTTATCTGTCTGTTTTTTTTAAATTACTGCTGCTGTGATATTTGCCGTTCGAATGTTTTGTCTATGCCTAGGGCTTTAGATTCTCTTTGTTTTACTTTAGACTAGATGCTTCTAGGAAAGTTTGGGGGTATGCCACCTCAGACACTCATTGGGGACAATGAGTAGTTGAAGTTTGGGGGAGGCCACCCTAGGCCTAGGAACATTCCTCTCTCCCTTAGAAACATAAGCATTCTTCTTCTCCTTTACAAAAAAAATGATGAACTGAAAAAAAAAAAAATATGAAAAATAGAATAAAGAGGGGAGTCTCTCTGAGGTTGCTAAGTAATCAGTGCCAAGTGTGTGACCCACAAGTGGCATTGCATCAAAAGGCAACCAAAGGAGAGGCCCCACCTAAGTAAGAAAAAGGGAATAGGGAAGAAGAATGTATACCTAGGAGTTATAACTTTGTGGCTTAGATGTCCTATTTAAAAAGAACTCTGATCCTCAATTAGCTAAGCACAAAGTTGTAACTTGTAGGGTTGTTTAGGGAGATGAGTGTTTATCCAATGTAGTGATGCCAGGGTTTAGGTTGTTCTTTAAAAGTACTACTGTTACCGTTAATATTAAGACTGGCATGACTCTAAGGAATCCTAGACACATTAAAAATAAAGCTAGAAGCATGTACTGAGTCTGAGGTAAAGCTAGGCAGAATTTGAAACCTTAGGGATAGTGGCATGATATGACAAAAGCAAATAGATCAGTTGTAGGGAGTTAATGAAAACAGATGAGTGTTAGGCAGGCGAAGTCAGAAGAAGCTAGATAAGAGAGTAGTTTTAAACTGAGAAGTGTGTGACAGGACAGCAGTGCTGTAGATAGGGATATAGGGGAATCAGTAGGTGGTTAAAGAAGAAGAAACAGCAGCCTAGGTAAGTCCTTAGTGTGCTTGAGGACAAGCAAAACCTTAAGTTTGGGGGTGTGTTAAGTCTCTGAAAGTGACTTATTTAGGACCCATTTAGCTTAAGAAGATGTACACTTTTAGGTGTTTTTGATAGCATTTAGCCTAAACCTATGCTTAAATATGAGAATGAGAAGAAGGTAGCTAAATTAGGACTTATGCACAATAGGAAAGAAAAGGGTTGAAAACCGAAGGAAAAGAATGAAAAAAACTGCATTGCGACAGCATTGCGAAAACATTGCTGAAGCCGCAATTATTCAAGTGAAAACCGTAAGTTGACTGATCTTTTTCTGTTAATTTCCGTGATTTCAGGGATTCGTTCTTTCTCCTCCATCCATTCTGATATACGACGTTGAAGATTGATGGTTCTCCTTGGCCCAAACGCACCTGCAAACTACTATAAAAGGGGGTCAAAGTCGGAGGTTCAATCATCATCCGGAAGCGTAGAAGTCCTCTCGCAGCTCCAGTTCTCTTCGTGTTTTCCTTTGCCGTCTGTTGGAGTGAGAGTCTCAGCTGTTGGAATCGACAATCTGATAGGAAGGAGAGAAGATCCACCTTCTCTCCCGATTGGATTCATCCAAGCAAAGCTATTCTTTCATCCCCTTCAGTCGAGGCGGTTGCGACGAGGCTCCTAAGCAACATTTACTGCTTTCTGTCTTTCCTTTTCTAGTTTACATTTCTGCTTTGTGTTGTTCTCTTCCTAATAGCTAGAACACTCCATTTCGTTGCTTTCTGCCTTGCTGTTATTTACTTTTAAGCTTTCTTTTGTCCAATCAAACAATCAAGTAATCGAATCTCCATTCTTCATTTCACAGTTCTTGCCTCTACATTCTACTGCTTTCCCTTACTGTTTTGTCTTTAAATTCCTTCTAAGCATGTCTGTTTCATCTCGTATTTCTACTTACCCCATATCCATGAGTAGCTAAGTCACTTAGGGGCATGCTAATGACAGAACTATAGGCTAAAAAACGTGAACCAAGTATGTAGGATAGCTCTCGAACCATTGATTGTATGTAAGCTTCATCCCACGGGCAATTTCGATTGGCCATCCATTTTGTCCAAAGAACTCCTAACCTCTGGAAGGAGTAAGAGTTCAGAGTCATATTATCATGCTAGCCTTTCAAGGTAACCAGGAAACGGCCTAGGAATAGGCGTTCCCCTAGTACAAACTAAACACTTCTGCTTTAACAAGATGCTTAAGACCTTACTTTGAGTTGAGTAAACTAAAGAATCTAATGCATGGAATCGGACGATACATGAGATAGAGTGAGTTTGATGCATAGAGAGTTGATCCAATGCTTGGGAATCGTATTAAAATGCCTATAGGATAGTCGTTAGTAGCCCTTAATTCTCCACTTTACACACTTTTACTGTTTTTACAATTGCGATAACATTGCGGTATCCGCAATTCTGCTAAGTTACCATTCTGTTTAGTTGTTTTCTTCTTCATTTATTAATTCCATCTCTTGTCCTTTGAGTCTAATTTCAACTTGCATTTGTTTATGTTACATTCCTTTATATGTTCGGTAAGAAGTAGGCAATTAAAAACCAATTTGAACCCATCAAATCCACCCCTTCTTTCTTAACAAAACACTTCGTGAATAGCTAAAAATAAGTCTCTGTGGGAAAACGAATGAAAAAATACTCATTACTTGCTATAAGATCATGTATGCTTGCATGTTCTGAGTGCTCTCTCTCTCTTATTGCTTATTCTTATTAACACATTGAGCACGCAACAGTAAGATTAAGGATATTCTTGTAAAGGTTGACAAGTTTATTTTTCTTGCAGACTTCATCATCCTGGATTATGAAGCAGACAAGAAGGTCCCCATCCTATTAGGCAGACCATTTCTAGCCACAGGTAGGGCCCTGATTGATGTCCAGAAAGGTGAGCTCACCATGAGGGTTCATGATGAGGAGGTTAAGTTTAGTGTTTTTAAAGCCCTAAGGTACCCTTCTGACTCTGAATCTTGTGCAAGCATGGACATAGTAGATTCACTGATGGAGGAACAACTTGAGCATGAATTAGTAATTAAGCATGCCAATGATTATGTTCAATTAGATGTAACTGACTTAAACATAGCTGAAATAATGGACATACCTGTGAATAATCCTCAGCATGTTTGTATGACTACTGATTTGACTGAAAGATCCATGAATCCATTAAAACCATCCATTGAGCATCCATCTATCTTAGAATTAAAACCACTGCCTGAACATCTTAAGTATGCATATCTAGGGAGTGATGATACCTTGCCTGTTATTATTTCGTCCAAACTAAGTGAAAAGCATGAAATTAAGTTGATATTATTGCTTAAGCAACATAAAAAGGCTATTGCATGGACGATTGCTGACATTAGAGGTATTAGCCCTTCTTACTGCATGCATAAGATAATATTGGAAGAAGAGCATACACCCCGAGTAGATCACCAACGTAGGCTGAACCCCTCTATGAAAGAGGTAGTAAAAAAAGAGATCATAAAATGGTTAGATGCAGGTGTAATCTTCCCTATAGCTAGTAGTCAGTGGGTGAGTCCAATACAATGTGTACCTAAGAAAGGGGGGATGACTGTAGTAGTAAATGAGAGCAATGAACTGATTCCAACTAGGACTATTACAGGATGGAGAGTTTGTATGGACTATAGGAAATTGAATAAGGAAACAAAAAAAGATCACTTCCCTCTACCATTCATAGATCAAATGTTAGATAGAATAGCTGGTAGAGCTTATTACTGCTTCCTAGATGGTTATTCTGGTTATAACCAAATCACCATAGACCCTGTGGACCAGGAGAAGACAACCTTCACCTGTCCCTTTGGAACATTTGCTTTTCGCAGAATGCCTTTTGGCTTATGCAATGCACCAGCAACGTTCCAAAGGTGCATGTTGGCTATCTTCTCTGACTTAGATGAATCCAGGATCGAGATATTTATGGATGACTTCTCAGTCTTTGGTGATTCATTCACAAACTGTTTAGAGAACTTAGGACAAGTCCTGGCTAGGTGTGAGGAGACCAACCTAGTCCTTAATTGGGAGAAATGCCACTTCATGGTGGAAGAAGGGATAGTCCTAGGTCATAGAGTGTCTAGAGAAGGAGTAGAGGTCGATAGGGCTAAGATTGAAATAATAGAGAAGCTAGTGGAACCTCAGAATGTAAAAGCCATTAGAAGTTTCTTAGGACACGCAGGTTTCTATAGAAGGTTCATTAAGAACTTTTCAAAGATCTCCAAACCTTTGTGTGAGCTTCTAGAGCTAAATAAGCCATTCATCTTCTCAAAAGAATGTTTACTAGCCTGGAAAACCCTTAAGGAAGCATTAGTCAGAGCACCTATTATAGTAGGACCAAATTGGGACCTTCCCTTTGAGATGTTATGTGATGCGAGTGACTATGCAGTAGGGGTTATGCTAGGACAAAAGATTGACAAACTAACACATCCTGTATACTATGCTAGTAAGACACTGAATGAGGCACAATGTAATTACACAACCACTGAGAAGGAAATGCTAGCTGTAGTGTTTGCCTGCGAGAAGTTTAGGAATTACATTGTAGGCACTAGGACAATCGTGTATACAGATCACTCTGCACTAAAATACCTTATGAGGAAGGTTGATGCTAAGCCTAGGTTGATTAGATGGGTATTGTTGCTGCAAGAGTTTGATCTGGACATTAGAGATAAGAAAGGATGCGAAAATGTGGTTGCGGATCATCTTTCTAGATTGCAGCATAATTGCGAAAAAATTGCGGAAACCGCAATTTCTGATGCCTTTATTGATGAACATGTCTTTGTATTAACTCATCATGATAACGATGAGGAACCTTGGTTTGCTGATATTGCTAACTTCCTTGCATCGCAGGTACTACCAACTTTCAAGGGAGGACAAGAAAAGAAGAGGTTCCTACATGAAGCTAGGAAGTTCATATGGGATGATCCGACACTCTACAAAACATGTGCAGATGGTTTACTAAGGAAGTGTGTGTCAGCTGCTGAAGCGAAGTCTGTGCTGCAGCACTGCCATACATCTCCCTATGGTGGACACTTTGGTGGCCAAAGAACAGCTGCAAAGGTGTTCCAGAGTGGCTACTATTGGCCTACGATCTTCAAAGATGCCCACGACTATGCACACAGCTGCGATGAATGCCAGAGAACAGGTAACCTTAGTCGGAAGGATGAGATGCCTCTCACTTACATCTTAGAGTTGGAGCTCTTTGATGTGTGGGGCATTGACTTCATGGGACCATTTCCCCCATCAGCAGGTAATCTTTATATACTTGTAGCTGTAGACTATGTATCTAAATGGGTAGAGGCCATAGCATGTCCAAACAATGATGCCAAAACAGTCATTAAGTTCCTTAATAGACATATCTTTACTAGGTTTGGTACACCTCGTGCTATAATTAGTGATGAAGGGACACACTTTATTAATAAAGCTATGGAAAAAGTGTTGGCTAAGTACAATGTTAGACATAGAGTAGCTACCCCTTATCACCCCCATTTGAATGGACAAGCTGAAATATCGAATAGGGAGATTAAAAACATACTCGAAAAAGTGGTCAAACCCAATAGAAAAGATTGGTCGTTTAAACTCGAGGATGCACTTTGGGCATATAGGACTGCATATAAGACACCCCTAGGTATGTCTCCTTATAGACTTGTGTATGGCAAAGCATGTCACTTACCATTCGAATTGGAAATCAAAGCATTTTGGGCCCTAAAAGAGCTGAATTATTGCGTGACCGATGCGGGAACATTGCGGTCTCTGCAATTACATGAGCTTGATGAGCTGAGACATATGTCCTATGAAAATGCCAAAATGTATAAGGAAAAAACTAAAATTTGGCATGACAGTAGACTTAGGATTAAGGACTTTAAGAAAAGCCAGCATGTCTTGTTATTTAACTCAAGGTTGAGATTATTTCCAGGCAAACTTAAGTCCAGATGGTCAGGTCCTTTCGTTATAACTAATGTGTTTGTTCATGGTGCAATTGAGATTAGGAACCTGCAGCACGGGCAACCGTTCATGGGTTAATGGTGCACGTTTGAAGCACTACTACGAGGAAGGGGATGTGAAGACTCTCTCGGCCTTCCTCGTATCTGAAGCTTGAAAATAAGACCGAGAGAAGACGAGTGATTACTGTGCTCGTCCATGCGAGGCTATGCCTTAGTTTATTTTTTTGCTGTTTTTTCGGTTGTTATTTGTGTATGTTTACGTGTGATTTTTATTATGAATTTGATGTTAATTTTATTTCTTTTTGTAGGGGATCAAAAGAGAAAATCAAGGAGATGAATCAAGGGTAAAGAATCGGGGAAGATATCGGGCCGAATCAAAGATTAAGTTGAGAGAATCTTGGCATTTAAATCAAGAAAAATCTCCAACGGCCATTTAATTGCGGTAGATTTGCTGAAACCGCAACAGAAATAGCCGTTGGGATTCACTTGATTACAAATAGCCGTTAGAACAGCTGTGGCCCGTACGTTTCCTGCATTCGGTAAACTTCAAGAAAACGATCTTCTTCTTCCTCTGCAACTCCTCTTTCCAGATCTCTCCGATTCGACAATGGTGCTTACACGGGCTGAAAGATCTGCTTCCAAGAAGAGGGCGTCCGACGCAGAGGCAGCTGCGAGAGAGGCATTACTTGCCTTGGCAGATGCCGAAGCCACGCGTCCCGAACGACCTGCTAAACTTCCTATTCGCAGGAAGAAGTGGAAGGTGGTGACCGAGATCCCTGCTGGTCCGTCTGAACCAGTGGGTACGCCCAAGAAAAGAAAGTGGACAATGGAGGTTGGGGACGCACCGATCAAGGAGAAGACTCCCCCTGTGGAGAGTCAAGGAAGTGGTCGTCCATCCTACGAGACGGCCAGACAGAGCCCTGAACCATCTCCACCAGCGCAAAGCCCTGAGCCGTCTCCATCTCCACAAAGCTCTGAACAATCTCCACCGCCGCAGAGCCCTGAGGCATCGCCATCATCGCAGACGCCTGAGCCTGAAATTCCAAGCAAAGAACATCAAGAATCGGCGCCAGGCAAAGAAACGGCTGAAGAAGATGAGGTCTTCTCTCATTTGAGGGAAGTCAGCCCCGATAGCCCAACAAAAGGGGGAGATTCGATGGATGAAACGTTGGGGGACTGCCTCTAGCAAATCACCACCAGGGCACGGCTAAGGAAGAAGGTGCCTAAGGCTGTCAAGGCCAAACGGCCAAAAGCTTCAAAGAAATCCAAAAAGAAGAAGGTTAGTAGTGAGCCCTCTCTGAAGAAGCTAAAGATCGAGGCTGATGAATCAGCCAAGGCAAGGGAAAAAGGGGAAGGCCAAGTTGTACCCCGAAGATGAACCTCAATCTGTGAGGTATGTGTCTTCAGACGCCGAATCGAGGGGCACTGAACTGAGGAAGAGGGACCTACTCCACGAGAAGGGGTTCCTGGATGCGTTGACAGACTTGCCGCAATTCTTGCGCGCAGGGATCACCAACCACGGTTGGGAAGAGCTGTGCAGACCGCCCATCCCCGCCTACTCCAGCATGGTGTACGACTTCTACGCGAACTTGATGCACCCTGAGGATGGCCTGTCCATGGTAAGAGGAATTGAGGTGGACTTCTCAGCCAAGGCGATCAATGAAGCCTATGGCCTCAAAGGGCAAAGACATACTGACTATGCGAGGATCATTGATGCGCCAACTGAGGCTGTTTTGGAGGAAGCACTGCGCATCATAGGCCAGCCTGAGGCAGCTTGGACAATCTCACGCAATGGGAAGCACACTCTGATGAGTGCTACCCTCACGGCCAAGGCAGCTGTCTGGTTTTCATTCGTGCGAAGGCGTCTGTCCCCAGTGACCCACGAGACCACCATCGATCAAGGAAGATCGCTGCTGGTATATGCGATCATGAGGGGCCTCACAATCAATGTTGGGGAGGTCATTGCAGCCTCAATTGCAGACTGTGCCAAAAAAGGTAAGGGCCCTCTTTTCTTCCCCAACACAATCACTAAGCTTTGCTTACGTGCAGGTGTACCAATCGAGAGGATGGAGAGGCAGCTGGCCTACACAGGCCATCTGGAGCTGCCTACAGGCCTGCGAATGCGACGAAAGGGGAACATGGAGTTTGAGCTAGACGGCCTGGCTGCTGCTCAATCTCTCTCTATGGCCTGTCTGATGGACCTGCAAAAGAAGATGGCGCAATGGGCTAGTATGCTCAAGCGAGGGATAAGGATGTTGCTGACCAGTTGGGATGCATCTTTCCTGAGTTCCCCACTGACCTGCTGACGCCATGGGCACCTCCAAGAGCACGGAGGGATGATGATGAGGACGTCTGAGTGCTAGTCTGAAGAGCACTCAAGGGAGTATTTCTGTTCCCTACAAAAAAAAAAAAAAAAAAAAAAACTCTGCTTTTCGTTAAACTGTGTGAATGCTGTCATTTTGAATCAATTTTTGATCTGTCTTTAGTTCTTTATTTTTATTGCTTAGGATTGCTTAGTATAGTCTGATGGTATCTGAATAGGTAGGTTGTTTTAGTTACCTGTTTGAGTAGCTGAGATGACTAGAAAGAGCATGCATAGGGGCCTTGATCACTGATATATCTACCCTGTATTTTCATTGCGAAATTATTGCGGAATCCGCAATATTTGTTAGTTATTGCATGCTTTTGTCTGACTGATTAGCTAGGCTGGTTCTGTTTTAATTTTGTTCTTTTGCTGCTGTCTTGACTACCTTATATAGCCTATCTATAGGCATGCTGGATGAGTGTCTTAATGCACCTTTGATAGTTTAAATTAGTCTCTTAAATTGCTCAGCATGCGTAGCTTTCAGTCCTTCCCTTACTGTTTTTACAACTTTCTGCTGCTGAGTTATTTGCTTTAAGAATGTTCTGTCTATCCCTAGGACTTTTAGATTCTCTTTGTTTTGCCTTAGACTAGATGCTTCTAGGACAAGTTTGGGGGTGTGCCACCTCAGACACTCATTGGGGACAATGAGTAGTTTAAGTTTGGGGGAGGCCACCCTAGGCCTAGGAACGTTCCTCTCTCCCCTTAAGCATAAGCATTCTTCTTCTCCTTTACAAAAAATGATGATTTGAAAAAAATGAAAAATAGAATAAAGAGGGGCGTCTCTCTTAAAGTTGCTGAGTAATCAGTGCCAAGTGTGTAACCCACAAGTGGCATTGCATCAAAAGGCAACCAAAGGAGAGGCTCCACCAAAGTAAGAAAGAAAAAAAAAAAAAGAAATAGGGAAGAAGAATGTATACCTAGGAGTTGCAACTTTGTGGCTTGGGTGTCCTGAATAAAAAAGAACTCTGATCCTCAATTAGCTAAGCACAAAGTTGTAGCTTGTAGGCTTGTTTAGGGAGATGAATGTATGTCCAATGTAGTGATGCCAGGGTTTAGGTTGTTCTCTAAATGTACTACTGTCACTGGTTTATACTAAGACTGGCATGACTCTAAGGAATCCTAGGTAGCTCAAAAGTAAAAATTAGAAGCATGTACTGAGTCTGGGGTAAAGCTAGGTAGAATTTGAAACCTTAGGGATAGTTGCACTATATGACATAAGCAAATAAATCAGTCGTGGGGAGTTAATGAAACAGTAGGATCATTAGGCGTGCGAAGTCAGAAGAAGCAAAATGAGAAGTTAGTTGTAAACTTAGAAGTGTGTCACAGGACAGCATTGCCATAGATAGAAACTTAGGGGAGTCAGCAAGTGGTTAGAGAGGTTAAACCAGCAGCCTAAGTAAGTCCGTAGATTGCTCGAGGACGAGCAAAACCTTAAGTTTGGGGGTGTGTTACGTCTCCAAAAGTGACTATTTTAGGACTTATTTACCTTAGAAAGAGGTACATTTGTAAGCGTTTTTGGTAGGATTTAGCTTGAACTAGTGCTTATATATGAGAATTAGAAGAATGAAGCTAAATTAGGACTTATATACAAAAGGAAAGAAAAAGAACCGAAAACGAAGTTAAAGGAATGAAAATTGTGCATTGCGGAGGCATTGCGGAAACATTGCTAAAACCACAATGTTTTAAGTGAAATCCGTAAGTTGGCTAACCTTTTTCTGTTTTGATCCGATATTTCAGGGATCCATTCTTTCTCCTCCAGCCACGTAGAAGTACGACGTTGAGAATGGATGGTTCTCCTTGGCCCAATCGCACCTGCAGAATACTATAAACGGAGGTCAAAGTGGAAGGTTGAAATACACTCGAAAGGCGTAGAACTCTCTTCTCAGCGCAGTCTTTTCTCCTGTTTTTCTCATCCGGTTGTTGGATTGAAGGTCTCAACTATTGGAGTCGATAATCTGAGAGGAAGAAGAGAAGTTTTGTCTTCTCTTCTGATTGGATTCATCCAAGCAAAGCTTGCCTTCTTCCCCCTTCAGCCGAGGCGTCTGCGACGAGGCGATCACGCTCGGATTTACTGTTTTTCTGTCTTAGCTTTCCATTTCCATTGCTGTTTGTTGTTAATTCCATTTTAGTTTGCTACTCTACTTCATTTCGTCCCTTTCTGCTTTACTTTAGTTGTTCAAGGCTGTCATTTATTTAGTTCAAACTTCACTTAATCGAAGCAATATTTCATCACTTTGCAATCTCTTCACTTCTCTGTTTATCGTTTCTGTCTTCTGTTTTGTCTTTAATCTTCTACTCAGTATGTTGTCTCCATCTATTCTCCCCAATCTATCTGCATCCATGAGTAACTAAATCATATAAGGGCATGCTAATGACGAACCTATAGGTAGAAACACGTGAATCAAGCATGTAGGATAGCTTTCGAATGCATTGAATGTATGTAAGCTTCAGCCCACGGGCAATTTCGATTGGCCATCCATTTTGTCCAAAGAACTCCTAACCTCTGGAAGGAGTAAGAGTTCAGAGTCATACACTCATGCTAGCCTCTCAAGGTAGCCAGAAAACGACCTAGGAATAGGCGTTTTCCTAGTACAAATCATAACTTACTGGTTTAACAAGATGCTTAAGACCTTACTTGGACATGAGTAAACTAAAGGATCTAATGCATGAAATCGGAAGATACATGAGAATGAGTTAGTTTGATGCATGTCCAGTTGATCTAATGCTTGAGAATCGGGTGAAAAAGCCTATAGAGGAGTCGTTAGTAGCCCTTGTTTCCCCACTTTACACACACTTTGCTGTTAGTAACATTGCGAAATAATTGTTGTTTCCGCAATTCCCTTAAGTTAAAATTTGCCTTAGTCATTTTTTTTCTCTTCGTTTGATTGTTCTTTTCTTTACACTCTCGTTTACTATCTACTTGCACTTGTTTATGCTTCCATCATTTACACATTCCTTAGTAATTAGGCAATTTAAAACCAAATCTACCTCATTTAAATCCACCCAATCTCACTTAACAAAACACTTCGTAAGTAACTAAGAATAAATCTCTGTGGGAAATCGAATGAAAAAATACTTATTACTTGCTACAAGATCATGTATGCTTGCATGTTCTGAGTGCTCTATTCTTGCATCTTTATTTTAAACATTTGAGCACGCAACACGTCCCTTGCCACGACATTGAGGAAAATGATTTATGGGATCACCCAGGATGTAGGTGAGTCCCTGCATGAATATTGGGAACGCTTTGGGCGCCTGTGCGCAAGCTTTCCGCATCATAAAATTGCCGATCAGCTCCTGATCCAATACTTTTATGAGGGCATGACGCCTCATGATCAGCAGATGATCGATGCCGCGAGTGGTGGGGCGTTGATTGACAAGACCCCGATTGAGGCCAAGCAGCTAATTGCAAACATGGCGGCCAACTCGCAGCAATTCGGTATTCGTGGGCAGGGGCAAGTTCATAGTGTGACCCAGAATAATGAGATGATTGAAATGAGGGCCCAGGTGGCCGAGATTGTAAACTTATTGAAGAAGTTTGTAGGAGGTAACCGAGAGGAGGAGGTCAACGCGATCGGGGGATATGCTTCCAACCCCAGGAAGTATGATCCTTACTCGAGCACATACAACCCCGGTTGGCGTGACCATCCCAACATGAGCTATGGGAATAGAGACGGGCAACAACGCTTTCAAGGTCAGTCCTTCGATAGACCTAACAATTCTACCCAAGCTCAAGCCTCGAGTTCCTCCAGCTCATTGGAAGAGATGGTTCGGACCATCGTTACATCGACAAGCCAATTCCAAAAAGAAGCTCAAGAAGAGCTAAACTCACACAAAGCAGAGCTGCAAAATCTGAACAAATAGCTGACCCAAATGGCGGTGTCGATAAGCAAATTTGAGAGCAAGAGCTCTGGGAAGCTTCCTTCCCAAACCACTGTGAACTCATGTGAGAACGTGAGCTCAATCCAGCTAAGGAGTGGGAAATCAGTTCCCTCCAGAGCCGTGAAGGAAGCGAAAGACAGTTTGAATGAGTCCTCCCCGGTTGTTCTTGATGATTTGAACAAAGAGAAGAAAGAGAAAACTGTGCAAGAGTGTGTTCCGAGTGTGTTCCCAAAGCACCCTTCCCCAGTAGGCTTGCGAAGCCTACTCTGGTGAGCGACGACGAGGAGGTCCTGACAACCTTCCAGAAGGTGATGGTGAACATACCGCTTCTTGAGGCGGTGAGTCAAGTGCCCAAGTATGCTAAATTCCTCAAGAACTGGTGCACAAAGAAACGGAAGTCCAGAGGGACTGAAAAGAAAAATGAGAATGTATGCGCAATCCTCCCAGGTACGTTGCCTACCAAGTGCAACGATCCAGGTACTTTTACTATTGGTAACGATATTTTTGAACTATCGCTATAATCTCAAGCTGTCGAGGCTTGCCAAAATAAATTTGTAAACCCGTAGCGTTTAGCTTTGCAGCTAGCGGTAACGGGGTCGAACCACAGAGAGGGAATAAAATTGAGGGTTAATCGTTTAAGATGTGATTAGGTTAATTGGTAAGGTTGTCACAAAAAAGGGGGTTTTAATCATGCAATGTAGTAAAAAGTGCTAACGGAAAACTAATAAACTTGAGAATGAAGAGTGCTGGATTTGGGGAATTTTCGGGATCTTGCTAAGCATTTTAACATTTATCATTTAATTCAAAGGTAAGGCTAATTGATGATGACATGCACACGGTCAGTTACCCGAGAAGCCCCAAGGTAACCGGCTCCATAGAAATTAACTAGACCACACAGTTCTAATCAAACATTATCTAAAGTTGCATTAGGGTGATCTGCCCCAAATTTGACTCTAGATAGTCACTAACATACCGCGACGAACATTCAAGTGTGAATTCTAATTGCTAGTAGATTGCTCGCAAACGCTGTATGCAATCAACAACTATCCTACACGACTCGATACTCCGATTTAGTTTTATCTATCTGTGTTACTTAGTCGAGCAGTGAGAGGCACGGCATCGCTACTCTTTAACATACACAACATGCAAGATGACTCGAGTGTCAATCGTCGAAATCTAACATGCGCGTTGGATTAAGCAAGATAGACAAATGCATATATACTCAAAGCCAAATCAGAACCATTAAGAATACATTATCAAAACATTAAAAACTTAGCAAAAATTCCTAATTAACCCAAATCCAAGCACAAGTACCTTAGCCAATCATGGAGGTTTGGAGTTCCAACACTCCCATGGAAGCCTTGGGCATCATCCCCAAGCTAATATACAAGAAATAAGCTCCAAAAGGCCACAAATGGCGGAGAAAATGAAGAAGACCCGAGAGCTAAATCGAAGGGAAGAAGAAGATACAAAAGTTGGCTGAAAAATCGTCAAATTGACGTTTTAAGCCGTCGGAGCGTCGAGACGCTAGGCCAGCGTCTCGACGCTGGTGCCCTAAGTGTCGCGCGCGTTTTCGTCGTGATGGCGTCGAGACGCTGCGCGAGCGTCTCGACGCTGTGGCCAAATTCCCCAGCGCGCGCGCTCGCGATGGCGTCGAGACGCTAGGTGAGCGTCTCGACGCTTGCCCGATGTCTTCCAGCGCGCGCGTGCTTCCGGAGCGTCTCGACGCTGATGTAGGGTCTCGACGCTGCAGCGTTGACCAAGCGTCTCGACGCTGTTGCTCGACGCTTGCTCTCGGGTTAGAGGCTGAAAAATTGCCTCTCCTAGGCAATTTTCTTCCTATCTTCATGTGTGACCTTCCCCTTCTCCCGAAGCACTCCCGAGGCACTAAAACGCCTTCCTTAGCCACAAAACGCACTCAATGGATGCCACGAGCTCTATGCCGCAAATCTCCTATAAATGAGACATATTAGACAATTAATCACGACTTTTAGCTAGAGTTAGGAAGTGAAATATAGCTCCAAAATGGAGTTATCAAACACCCCCAACTTAAATCTTGCTAGTCCTCGAGCAAGGCTAATAAAGAATTTGACTCAAAAGGACCATGCATACATGCTTACAATTCAAACCTCAATGCTTTTTACAAATGTAAACAAAACATAATCCCGAAAGCAATAAGCGCATGCATTTAATCAAGAACATATCAAAAATTAACTATCGCTCCCTAACGTGCGTGTGTGCTAGCCAACCTATCCTAAACCTACGCAAGCCCGGAAAAACCACATGCAACATATCATCCCGTTTTCCCCCTACTTCTAGCATTTAAGAACAGTCTACACTTGATCACATAAGAGAGAGCAATGAATTAAAAGACCTAACACGATTTTCTCATACCTTTTTTTTTTTTTCTTTCTCTTTTTTCTTTTTTCTTTTTGAGTACTTTGTACTCTTCGTTATGGTTCTTTGAACCCAACTTTTTATTTTCTTTTTCTTTCCAATCCCGAGTTGCCTAACATGTCAAACTTGGGTCTAAGCTTCACATTTTTAAGTACTAACGTTCACT
Source organism: Herpetospermum pedunculosum (assembly GCA_028017165.1). Classification (NCBI taxonomy): domain Eukaryota; kingdom Viridiplantae; phylum Streptophyta; class Magnoliopsida; order Cucurbitales; family Cucurbitaceae; genus Herpetospermum; species Herpetospermum pedunculosum. Next base: position 48,967,331 of record CM051529.1, read on the forward strand.
TTTTAAGTGCGCACTTTAAAAAGGAGGAACGCCTCGGGAGAATTTTCTAACCAACATGCTTTTCTGTTTTTTTTTATTAGGCTTAATTAACTACTAACTCTCATGCAACAAGCTACCCTAGGGGTGCCTTTCGGGGTGACAACAAGAATTAATGCTACATGCAATCAACTAAGCCTACGGAGTCTAAGATGAGGTTGCTAAGTGCTCGATAGATGCAAGGGAGCAACAGAAAAAATTTTAAAATTTTTTACATGAACCTAATAAATGCAAAACACCATCATGCAAAAACTAGATTACGCAAATGCTCAGATTCCAAAAAGACACTTCCTAGATCGTCATAATTAGAAAGCATATAAACAGAGTCCCAACACTTCAAATTCAAAATTAACACTGCTCAATGAACTACACATGCATATCCAAAACATCCAACTCCACCCCCAACTTCAGAAGATAGCATTGTCCTCAATGCTTCTCTATCAGATACACAAAAGTAAAGGGAAAAGAAAAACGACACTTCCCTGATCTTTGTGAAGCTGGCGAGGGGAAAGAGGCGGTGCTTCCCTTATTTGAGCCCAATTTCCTCAACTTCTCCTTATTTCCTAAAAAAAAAACAGCAAGCTAAATTAAGCTAAAGTATACTACGAAACTAAACTAAAACAACGATAAACTAAATGACAGAAAAACAGTTCAACACTCGGGTGCCTCCGAGAAGCGCAGAATTTTTAAAGTCGTTTGCTCGACTGAATTCACTCAACGAACTCATCCATACTCCGACAGCGCGGGGGACGTCCCAGACATGTCCTCGTCCACACTGTTCCTGCAAACATCATTTAAACACATTTTTTCTCTTCGTGCTTTGAGCACGCGAACATCATCATTGTTAGTGCAATAAAAAACAGCACCATTATCATTCAAGTCTAAGTCTTTTTTCCTAACAGAAGCAAAAGAATAGTCCCTCAAGCGCGAGGTCAAATTCTCTTCCTTCACACAACCCACAGACTTTGTTTTTCTATTCTCATCATACACAAAAGATTTCGATTCATTCATAAAAAATTCATGCACATTTCCATCAAATCTTATAGACAAGGAACCCCTATCAACATCAATCTTGACCTTAGCGGTCTTCATAAATGGGCGTCCTAGTAAGATAGGAGATGAAACATGCGAAGAATTTTTGTTCGTATTAAGCACATGGAAATCACATGGAAATAACAAATCTTCCACTTTAACCAAAATGTCCTCAATTTTCCCTAATGGACGCACACAAGATTGATCGGCTAGTTGAACAACTACATTAGACTCAATTAAATTGCATGGTTTAAGCTCTTTAAACACATCAGCAGACATGACATTCATTGAGGAACCGAGATCTAGCATGGCATTTTCAATCAGCTTATTACCAATAGTGCATGGGATAGTAAACGTACCAGGATCAACGCACTTTGGTGGAAGCGTACCTTGGAAAATTGTGGAGACAATTTCGTTCTTTTCTCATCATTCTTGTCCATCTTTTCATTCTCAAGATGGCTTGGGGAGTATTCAATCGGCTTCCCCTTTTTCTCAACTGGAGGCAACAAACGGCTTGGGAAGGGAGCCTTGGGCATGTAGCCTTTCAAGCTCGGGGGTGCACCCAACTGAGCTTCCTTCCTTCTTGACTCAATATCCTCGATCTTTTGCTCAACCTTGCCTTCCTCTTTCTCCACAACAGCGGTGATTGGAGAAATTTCTCTCCCACTCTGTAAGTGAATGGAATAGACCTGCTCACAGGAATTCATCCTCGCGTGTGGGGGTAGCATCCAAGGATTCTCGGGCGCCGAAATCAAGGGAACATCCCTTCCACTCTTCAGTGCAATACCATCTGGCCAATCTGCTGCCTGAGTTTCCATCCTATTCGTTCTGGTCTTTGCCTCCGTCATCCCTTCTCTCATCGACCGCATCTGCGCGTTGGTATCCTTGTTAGTTTTCATGAGGGACTTGAACATTCCTTCAATGGATTGAGAAGAAACAGAAGGACGATTTCGCGATGGGTCTCCTTGAAATTTAAGCAAATCGTCATATAACTCTGACAGTTGGTCCTTGAGCTTTTTCACCTCGCTTTGGAGGCGGGCTTGCTCACGTGCTTCAATTCCATTATGCTGCATATTCTGAGCCATATTACAGATCAAACGCCGAGCTTCCACAGGGGTCTTGTCAATCAACGCCCCTCCACTAGCTGCATCAAGCAACCAACAATCACGATCACACAAGCCTTCGTAGAAGAAGCGAATGAGTTCTGCCTGTGGAATTCGATGGTGGGGGAAGTCTTCGCACAACCGGGTAAACCGCTCCCAACATTCATCAAAGGTCTCCCCTTCTTTTTGCATGATCCCGTAGATCTCCTTCCTTAGGAACTTGGCTCTCGAAGCGGGGAAGTATTTGTCTAAAAACAGCTCTTTCAACCCATTCCACGTAGAGGTAGTCCCAGGTAAGTAGTGCAGCCAATCCCTCGCTTTATCCTTCAGGGAGAAAAGGAAAGCTCTCAGGTAGAGTTGATCTTCAGTCACTTCACTCGTTTTCATCGCAGAGCACACCATATGAAATTCCTTAAGGTGCTTGATAGGGTCTTCGCCTGTTTCACCATGAAAAGAGGGAAGTGAGTTAAGCAAACTTGATTTTAGCTCAAACTTACCTGTTATCGGCGGAAATGATATACACAAATGTTGACAGGGCAAGCCATCCATCGCCCAGTCCTTGAGCGTTCTCCGATTCTCATTATCGTTCTCCAAGACCTCCATCTCTTCTAATTGTAACCTGAACTTTCAAAATCTTGGAAGAGAGGACCGTTATCCAAATAAAATAAAATAAAATAAAAAAATACAATTCACTTAAAAAAAAAAAAAATTAAAAAAACAACCAATCAACCTTAATCAAAAACAAAAATTAATCTCATTTTTAATTGCCCTCCCCGGCAACGGCGCCAATTTTGGTAACGATATTTTTGAACTATCGCTATAATCTCAAGCTGTCGAGGCTTGCCAAAATAAATTTGTAAACCCGTAGCGTTTAGCTTTGCAGCTAGCGGTAACGGGGTCGAACCACAGAGAGGGAATAAAATTGAGGGTTAATCGTTTAAGATGTGATTAGGTTAATTGGTAAGGTTGTCACAAAAACGGGGGTTTTAATCATGCAATGTAGTAAAAAGTGCTAACGGAAAAGTAATAAACTTGAGAATGAAGAGTGCTGGATTTGGGGAATTTTCGGGATCTTGCTAAGCATTTTAACATTTATCATTTAATTAAAAGGTAAGGCTAATTGATGATGACATGCACACGGTCAGTTACCCTTGAAGCCCCAAGGTAACCGGCTCCATAGAAATTAACTAGACCAAAGCCAAATCAGAACCATTAAGCATACATTATCAAAACATTAAAAACTTAGCAAAAATCCCTAATTAACCCAAATCCAAGCACAAGTACCTTAGCCAATCATGGAGGTTTGGAGTTCCAACACTCCCATGGAAGCCTTGGGCATCATCCCCAAGCTAATATATAAGAAATAAGCTCCAAAAGGCCACAAATGGCGGGGAAAATGAAGAAGACCCGAGAGCTAAATCGAAGGGAAGAAGACGATACAAAAGTTGGCTGAAAAATCGTCAAATTGACGTTTTAAGCCGTCGGAGCGTCGAGACGCTAGGCCAGCGTCTCGTCGCTGGTGCCCTAAGTGTCGCGCGCGTTTTCGTCGTGATGGCGTCGAGACGCTGCGCGAGCGTCTCGACGCTGTGGCCAAATTCTCCAGCGCGCGCTGACGATTTTTCAGCCGTCGGAGCGTCGAGACGCTAGGCCAGCGTCTCGACGCTGGTGCCCTAAGTGCCGCGCGCGTTTTCGTCGTGATGGCGTCGAGACACTGTGGCCAAATTCTCCAGCGCGTGCGCTTGCGATGGCGTCGAGACGCCAGGTGAGCGTCTCGACGCTTGCCCGATGTCTTCCAGCGCGCGCGTGCTTCCGGAGCGTCTCGACGCTGATGTAGGGTCTCGACGCTGCAGCGTTGAGCAAGCGTCTCGACGCTGTTGCTCGACGCTTGCTCTCGGGTTTGAGGCTGAAAAATTGCCTCTCCTAGGCAATTTTCTTCCTATCTTCATGTGTGAGCTTCCCCTTCTCCCGAAGCACTCCCGAGGCACTAAAACGCCTTCCTTAGCCACAAAACGCACTCAATGGATGCCACGAGCTCTATGCCGCAAATCTCCTATAAATGAGACATATTAGACAATTAATCACGACTTTTAGCTAGAGTTAGGATATGAAATATAGCTCCAAAATGGAGTTATCAACTATCTCTTGCACTATAGGTAGTAAAGTGGTTAAAAATGCGATGCTTGATCTTGGTGCTTCTGTGAATGTCATGTCTTATGCTTTATTTCTAGAATTGAACTTAAACGAATTGCATGAGTGTGACGTGGTTCTCCAGTTAGCTAACAAGTCTAGCATATTTCCTAGAGGGAAGGTTGAGGATGTTCTTGTGAGAGTGGGTGAAATGATGTTTCCTGCTGATTTTCTTGTGCTTGATATGAATAGGAACTCTTTGCATGCTTCGTCCTCTATGTTGTTAGGACGCCCTTTTCTTAAGACCGCGAAGGTCAAGATTGACGTGTTTAAGGGCGTAATTTCTTTAGAGTTTGATGATACAGTGCATGAGTTTTCCTTGTTTAAAGAGAAATCAGTTGAGGATGTTGCTTGTATGGAGTCTGTCGAGAATGAGAGTTTAACCTCGCGCTTGAGGGATGACTCTCATGTCTCTGTTAAAAAATCTGATTTAAATTTGATTGAAGTGGATGTTGTTTTTTGTACTAACCACGATGATATTCACGTGCTAGAGGCACGAAGAGAAAAGAAAGTTTTGAATGTTTATTGCAGGACCGACGTGGAGAAGGACATGTTTGGAACGTCCCCCGCGCTATCGGACTATGGATGAGTTCGAAGGGAGAATTCAGTCGAGCAAACGACTTTAAAAATTCTACGCTTCTCGGAGGCACTGATAACTCCATTTTGGAGCTATTAAATACGTCCTAATCATAGCTAAAGTCCGCTTTCAATTGATTAAATATATCTCTTTTGTAGGAGAAAAGCGGCAAAGAGCTCGTGCATCCATTGGGCATGTTCGAGCGCTTAAAGCAGAGTTTTAGCGCCCCGGGAATGCATCGGGAAGAGGGGAGTTTGTCTCGTGAAGAAACGGGCCAAAACAGCCTTGAAGAGGCATTGCATCAGCCCCAAACCCGAGAGCCAGCGTCGAGCTATAGCGTCGAGACGCTGGCTCGACGCTGGAAAAACCCGAGAGCAAGCGTCGAGTGATAGCGTCGAGACGCTAGCTCGACGCTGCCCTGGCGTCGAGACCCTGCTTGGCGTCGAGACGCTCCGGAGGAGGCGCGCGCAGGAATTTCATCGGGGCAGCGTCGCGACGCTGGCCTTGCGTCGCGACGCCAGCGCGCGCGCGCGCGGATCACTTAGGGCACAGCGTCGAGACGCTGGCCTAGCGTCTCGACGCTACGACGATTACAGCAGCTTAAGGACGATTTTTCTGCAGATTTTTGGATCATCTTCTCCAAGCTCTATCTTCTTCATCTCTCAACGGAATCCGGCGATTCTTCTTCCCTTCTTCCCCATTTTCTCTCTACTTTCCGTGGAGCTCCGCCATTGTTGGCATGCGAGCGAGCTCCACTCCTCTTTTGTAATAGATAGATGAACTCCTCCGTGGTCGTTGTTGGAGCGGGATTGACAAACCGCGCCATGAGCGGCTAAGGTAAGGGTGAACGGTTTGGGAATGGTTTAGGAGGATTTTGTTAGACGATCTGGTTTTGATAATCTGAGTTTTGATTTATGCATATTGGGTTCTGTTTATTTGCATTTGTCTACTTTGCTTAATCCAACGCGCATGTTTAATTTCGACGATTGACACTCGAGTAATTATGCATGTTGTGTATGTTAAAGAGTAGCGATGCCGTGCCTCTCACTGCTCGACTAAGTAACACAGGTAGATGAAATTAAATCGAAGTATTAAGCCGTGTAGGATAGTTGTTGATTGCATACAGCGTTTGCGGGCAATCTACTAGCAATTTGAATTCACGCTTAAATGTTCGTCGCGGTTAGCTAGTGACTGTCTAGATTTACCTTAGGGCTGATCACCTTGATGTAAGCTTAGATAACGTGTAATTAGAACTGTGTGGTCTAATTAAAATCCATGGAGTCGGCTACTTTGGGGCATCTCTGGTAGTCGTCCGCGTGTATAATGAACTGAATACCATGATTTTAGCATTAAAGGATAAACCGAATTAGTCTAACAATTGATCCCGAGACTCCCCAAACCGTGCACACGTTCTCTACATATTATTCCTTTCTTCCGTTAGCTTTCTTATTGTTTTACCTCTGCATGATTAAAACCCCCCCCGTTACCAATCAATCAATTAAATCCCAATTTCACTAGTAAATTCATTCTCCTATTCCTTGGATCGACCCTGTTACCACTGGCTGCAAAGCCTTGGCAATAGGCATTATAAATTTATTTTGGCAAGCCTCGACAGCTTGAGTTTATAGCGATAGTTCAAAAATTATCGTTACCAAAATTGGCGCCGTTGCCGGGGAGTAGGCAATTGTTTGAATTTATGATTGAAGTTTGAATTTGATTTATTGATGGTTGACTGAAAATTTTTTCTGTTTGTATGTTGTATGTTTAGATTTTTGTTTGTGTATGACCCGTTCCTCTGAGGGTAGTTTGCAGTATATTCCTGAGATTGACAGAGAGGAGCGGAGGTTACGTAGAGAAGCCCGGGAGGGGCAAGGAACGTTTGAAAGAGAAGAAGGCAATCCCTTCTTATTTGACGAGATGGCGCAAGGCGAAGCGCCACGGACGCTGAAGCAACTGGCAGCGCCAGACCTGAACCTGCAGCCCTTGTGCATTAACTACCCCGTGGTAGCAGGTAACTTCGAGTTGAAATCTGGTTTAATTCACCAGTTACCTTCTTTCCATGGAAACGCAGGTGAGGACGCCAACAAGCATTTGATGGAATTCCATTGCGTCTGCGCGGGAATGAAGCCCGCAGGGGTTACGGAGGAGCAGCTGAATATGAGGGCATTCCCCTTCACGCTCAAGGACAAAGCCAGAGACTGGCTGTATTACTTGCCCTCCGGATCGATCAACACGTGGCAGGATATGAAGCGGGTATTTTTGGAGAAATACTTTCCCGCATCCTTGGCCACTACACTGCGGAAGAGGATATATGGGATCACCCAGGATGTAGGTGAGTCCCTGCATGAGTATTGGGAACGCTTTGGGCGCTTGTGCGCGAGTTTCCCACACCACCAGATCGCCGATCAGCTGCTCATACAGTATTTCTATGAGGGGATGACGCCCCACGACAGGCAGATGATCGATGCAGCGAGTGGAGGGGCACTGATTGACAAGACCCCAGTTGAGGCCAAGCAGCTCATTGCAAATATGGCTACCAACTCGCAGCAGTTTGGGATCAGGGGGCAAGGACAAGTGCACAGCGTGGCCCAGAGCCATGAAATGTCTGAAATGAGGGCCCAGGTGGCCGAGATAGGGAGTATGTTGAAAAAATTTGTTGGAGGACACCGCGAAGAGGCGGAGGTCAATGCAATCGGGGGATATGCTTCCAAACCAAGGAAGTATGATCCATATGCTAGCACTTATAACCCCGGTTGGCGTGACCATCCTAACTTCAGCTATGGGAACAGGGAAGGACAAAATCGCTTCCAAGGCCAGTCCCAGGATAGGCCTAATTCTTCCACCCAGGCTCAAGCTTCGAGCTCCTCCAGCTCACTTGAAGAGATGGTAAGGACCATCGTGACTAGCACCAGCCAGTTCCAGAAAGAGGCTCGCGAGGAGCTTAATTCTCATAAGGCAGAGCTGCAGAATTTGAACAAGCAGCTGACACAGATGGCGGTGTCTATTAGTAAGATCGAGAGCAAGAGCTCGGGGAAGCTTCCTTCCCAAACTACAGTTAACTCATGTGAAAACGTGAGTGCCATTCAGCTGCGCAGTGGGAAGTCACTTTCCACCAGAGCTGCGAAGGAAGCCACGGACAGCCTGAACGAGTCCGCCCCGATTGCCCTTGAGACTCAGAATGAGAAAAGAAATGAGAAGGTCAGTGTACCTGTGGATGTTGCCAAAGCACCATTCCCGAGTAGGCTTGCGAAGCCTACTTTGGAATCCGATGACGAGGAGGTCCTGCGAACCTTCCAAAAGGTGATGGTGAATATCCCGCTCCTAGAGGCAGTCAGTCAAGTGCCCAAATATGCAAAATTCTTAAGGAGCTGGTGCACTACGAAAAGGAAGTCCAGAGGGACTGAGAAAAAGAAGGAGAACGTCTCTGCCATACTCCCAGGTACGTTGCCTGCCAAGTGCAACGATCCAGGTACCTTTACTATCCCTTGCACCATAGGTAGTAAAGTTGTTCATAATGCCATGTTAGACCTAGGGGCCTCTGTAAATGTTATGTCTTATGCATTGTATCGTGAGTTGAATTTAAATGAAATGCATGAATGTAATATTTCTGTTCAGTTGGCTAATGGGTCGAGCATCTGTCCTAGGGGGAAGGTAGAGGATGTTTTAGTTAGAGTTGGGAATATGACGTTTCCCGCTGATTTCCTTGTTTTAGATATGAAAGAAAATTTATTGCATGCTTCGTCCTCTATGCTGTTAGGACGTCCCTTTCTTAAGACCGCTAGGGTCAAAATCGATGTGTATAAGGGCGTCGTTTCGTTAGAGTTTGATGATACTTTGCATGAGTTTTCTTTATTTGATGGGAAGTCTGCTGGAAATGTATCTGTTTGTGAGCATGATGAGAATGGGAGTCTACCCTCGCGCTTGAGGGATGGTTCCCATGTCTCTGTTAAAATTTCTGATTTGAATTTGATGGATGATACTGATGGTTTTTGCACTAACATGTCTGATATTCACGTGCCCGAGGCACGAAGAGTGCAAAATGCTTTTCAGGTGAACGGTGGAAAAGGTGTGGCCTTGGACAAGTATGGATCGTCCCCCGCACCTACAGACTATGGATGAGTCTGTTGAGAGAATACAGTCGAGCAACCGACTTTAAAAATTCTGCGCTTCTCGGAGGCACCCGAGTGTTGAACTGTTTTTATGCTTTAGTTTAGTTTTATCGCTTTTTAGTATTAATTTAGCTTGCTGTTTTTTTTTCTAGGGAATCAAGGATGAGAAGACAATTTTGGGCTCTAATGCGTTCGTGCGCCGCCTCCTCGCCCTCGCCAGCTTCACAAAGAGTCAGGGAAGTGTACTTCTTCTTCCCTTTTACTTTGATGTATCTGACTGATTGGCATTGAGGACAATGCCAAATTTTGAAGTTGGGGGTGGAGTAGTCCGATGGATGTGCATGTGTAGTTTGTTGAGAAGTGTTATAAAGATATTGAAGTGCTTGGGACTCTGTTTACTGTTTTCTGACTGTGATAGCCTAGGAAATGCATGTTGGAAATCTGAGCATGTTCATAATCGAGTTTTTGCATGAGTTTTGTGTTTATTAGGTTCATGTCAAAAATTTTAAAAAAATTTTCTGTTGCTCCCTTGCACTCATCGCGCACTTAGCAACTTCTCCCTAGATTCCGTAAGCTTGGTTTGTCGCATGTTTAGCTAATTCTCGTTGTCACCCCGAAAGGCACCCTTAGGTAGCTTGTTGCATGAGAGTTAGCAGCTAATTAATCGAGAAAGCATGTGCTTAGCCTAATATAAAAAAAAATAGAAAAGCATGTTTAGTAGAAAAGTTCCTCTCGAGGCGCTCCTCCTTCTTATTTGCGCTTAAAAGAAGTGAGCGTTAGTCCTTAAAAACGTGAAGTTTCATGCATGAATTTGACGTGTTAGGCAACTCGAGTAGGAAAGAAAAAGAAATGAAAGGTTGGTTCAAAGAACCCAAATAAAAGAGTACAAAGTACTTTTGAAAAGAAAGAAAAAGAATGAGAAAATAATTAGGTCTCTTAATTTGTTTCTCTCTCTCGTGTAAGTCAAGTGTAGCTGTTCTTAAACGCTAGAAGTAGGGGGAAAGCGGGATGTGCGTTGCATGTTGGTTTTCCGGGTTTACGTGAGTTTAGGAGTGGTTGTCTAGCACACACGCACGTTAGGGGGCAATAGTTAATTTTTGATATGGCCTAATTGATACATGAACAAAGTGCTTCCATGATTATATTCGTGTTTGAAATTTCAATATGCATGGAGGTTTGAGTTAGAATGCATGTAATAGCGTCCTTAGAGTCAATGCCTTTGTAGTGCTTGCTCGAGGACTAGCAATGTTTAAGTTGGGGGTGTTTGATAACTCCATTTTGGAGCTATTAAATACGTCCTAATCATAGCTAAAGTCCGCTTTCAATTGATTAAATATATCTCTTTTGTAGGAGAAAAGCGGCAAAGAGCTCGTGCATCCATTGGGCATGTTCGAGCGCTTAAAGCAGAGTTTTAGCGCCCCGGGAATGCATCGGGAAGAGGGGAGTTTGTCTCGTGAAGAAACGGGCCAAAACAGCCTTGAAGAGGCATTGCATCAGCCCCAAACCCGAGAGCCAGCGTCGAGCTATAGCGTCGAGACGCTGGCTCGACGCTGGAAAAACCCGAGAGCAAGCGTCGAGTGATAGCGTCGAGACGCTAGCTCGACGCTGCCCTGGCGTCGAGACCCTGCTTGGCGTCAAGACGCTCCGGAGGAGGCGCGCGCAGGAATTTCATCGGGGCAGCGTCGCGACGCTGGCCTTGCGTCGCGACGCCAGCGCGCGCGCGCGCGGATCACTTAGGGCACAGCGTCGAGACGCTGGCCTAGCGTCTCGACGCTACGACGATTACAGCAGCTTAAGGACGATTTTTCTGCAGATTTTTGGATCATCTTCTCCAAGCTCTATCTTCTTCATCTCTCAACGGAATCCGGCGATTCTTCTTCCCTTCTTCCCCATTTTCTCTCTACTTTCCGTGGAGCTCCGCCATTGTTGGCATGCGAGCGAGCTCCACTCCTCTTTTGTAATAGATAGATGAACTCCTCCGTGGTCGTTGTTGGAGCGGGATTGACAAACCGCGCCATGAGCGGCTAAGGTAAGGGTGAACGGTTTGGGAATGGTTTAGGAGGATTTTGTTAGACGATCTGGTTTTGATAATCTGAGTTTTGATTTATGCATATTGGGTTCTGTTTATTTGCATTTGTCTACTTTGCTTAATCCAACGCGCATGTTTAATTTCGACGATTGACACTCGAGTAATTATGCATGTTGTGTATGTTAAAGAGTAGCGATGCCGTGCCTCTCACTGCTCGACTAAGTAACACAGGTAGATGAAATTAAATCGAAGTATTAAGCCGTGTAGGATAGTTGTTGATTGCATACAGCGTTTGCGGGCAATCTACTAGCAATTTGAATTCACGCTTAAATGTTCGTCGCGGTTAGCTAGTGACTGTCTAGATTTACCTTAGGGCTGATCACCTTGATGTAAGCTTAGATAACGTGTAATTAGAACTGTGTGGTCTAATTAAAATCCATGGAGTCGGCTACTTTGGGGCATCTCTGGTAGTCGTCCGCGTGTATAATGAACTGAATACCATGATTTTAGCATTAAAGGATAAACCGAATTAGTCTAACAATTGATCCCGAGACTCCCCAAACCGTGCACACGTTCTCTACATATTATTCCTTTCTTCCGTTAGCTTTCTTATTGTTTTACCTCTGCATGATTAAAACCCCCCCCGTTACCAATCAATCAATTAAATCCCAATTTCACTAGTAAATTCATTCTCCTATTCCTTGGATCGACCCTGTTACCACTGGCTGCAAAGCCTTGGCAATAGGCATTATAAATTTATTTTGGCAAGCCTCGACAGCTTGAGTTTATAGCGATAGTTCAAAAATATCGCTACCAGGCACCCGAGTGTTGAACTGTCTGATAGCTCTAAAATAGAGCTATAATTATAGCCTTAAATCTAGCTAAATGCCATGCTTAATTTAGTTAAATTGCCTTATTATAGGTGTTTTCGTGGCGAAGAGCTCGGGAAGTCCATTTATGATTTTCGGGGCTAAAACGGTCATTTAAGAGGTTTCGGAAAGCGTTCGGGTCAAAAAGATAGGCCAAACTGAGCTCGGGGGCCAAAACGACCCAAAATGGGGCTTAGACCCGAGAGGGCAGCGCCCAGGCGCCGGCGCCCAGCGCCCAGGCGCCCAACGGAACCAGACGCGCACGCCCGCGCACACGCACGCGCGCCCGCGCCCAGACCGCCCACGTCCGCGCGCACGCCCGCGCGCGCCGCCTCGCCTCGCCCGCGCCCAGACCGCCCACGCCCGCGCGCGCTCCGTCCGCTCGTTATTGAAAGTCTGCGCGCGCCGCTCGCCTCGCCCACGCCCGTGTCCGCCCACGCCCGCGCGCGTCCTCGCCCGCCAACGCCCGTGTCCGCGCGCGCAACCCTTCCCTGACGCAAAATACCCGTCATCTAAAGTCAAAAACGCCCGTCCTTAAAAGTCAAGAAATTCCCAATTTTGTTAATTTTCCAGAGGGCTCAGCGCCTAGGCGCTGACTTATAGCGCCTAGGCGCTGTCTCGATTCTGTGCGCGCGCCCCCGCGGCGCCTAGGCGCTGACTTATGGCGCCTAGGCGCTGGTCTGACGCAGAAATGGGTATTTAAGTCCGTTTTTGCTGTTTTTAGGTCATTCTCTCCAACTCTCTCTCAATTTCTTCCGCCCCCATTTGTTGTAGAGCTCGATTCTTGAGCCAAAACATTATTCTTACCCATTCTAATACATTTTAAGTTGATTTCTCTTGATTTTCACAACGGGCAACTAAGGTAAGTGCTCTAATTTGGGTTTAGGGTTTGTGTTGTTGATGTATTAGGTTAGATCTGTTCTTTTTATCATTTTCTTGGCTTGTTCTAGCATTCAATTCATCTCTAGCATCGTTCTTAATGTCCAGCATGATTTTCTTAATGATTGACACCCGTTTAGTTAATTGTGTGTTGGTTCGATTAAAAATCCATGACTTAGTGTTACGTCTCCAAAAGTGACCTTTTTAGGACTTATTTATATTTGAAAGATGTACACTCTTAGGTGTTTTTGATAGGATTTAGCTTAAACCTATGTTTATATATGAGATTTAGAAGAAGGTAGCTAAATTAGGACTTGTGTGCAAGAGGAAAGAAAAGGAATGAAAACCGAAGGAAAAAAGTGAAAATGCGCATTGCGATAGCATTGCGGAAACATTGCTAAAACAGCAATGTTTCAAGTGAAAACCGTAAGTTGACTGATCTGTTTCTGTTAATTTCCGTTATTTCAGGGATTCGTTCTTTCTCCTCCATCCATTTTGAAGTACGGCGTTGAGGATGGATGGTTCTCCTTGGCCCAAACGTACCTGCAGATTACTATAAAAGGGGGTCAAAGTAGAGGGTTCAATCATCATCCGAAAGCGTAGAAGTCTTCTCGCAGCTCCATCTTCTCTCCTGTTTTTCTTTGCCGTCTGTTGGTTCGCGAAGTTTAGCTGTTTGGAGTCGATAATCTGATAGGAAGGAGAGAAGATTCATCTTCTCTCTCGATTGGATTCATCCAAGCAAGGCTGATCTTTCTCATCCTTCAGCCGAGGCGGTTGCGACGAGGCGTTCGAGCTCATTTACCTGCTTTCTGTCTTTCCTTTCTAATTTCCAGCATTGTTTAGTTGTTGTTTCTGTTCTAGTAGCTAGTTTATTGCACTTCGTTGCTTCTGTCTTTGTGTTATTCACTTTAGGCTTTCCTTTGTTCATTCAAACAATCAAGTAATCAAAGCAAAATTCAGCATTTCACAGTTTCTTGCCTTTGCGATCTACTGTTTTTCTTTACTGTTTTGTCTTTAAATTCCTTCTGAGCATGTCTGTTTTATCTCTTATTTCTGTTCTCCCTATATCCATGAGTAACTAAGTCACATAGGGGCATGCTAATGACAAAACTATAGGCTAAAAAACGTGAACCAAGCATGTAGGATAGCTCTCGAAGCATTGATTGTATGTAAGCTTCATCCCACGGGCAATTTTGATTGGCCATCCATTTTGTCCAAAGAACTCCTAACCTCTGGAAGGAGTAAGAGTTCAGAGTCATACACTCATGCTAGCCTTTCAAGGTAGCCAGAAAACGACCTAGGAATAGGCGTTTTCCTAGTACAAACCATAACTTTCTGCTTTAACAAGATGCTTAAGACCTTACTTGGACATGAGTAAACTAAAGAATCTAATGCATGAAATCGGAAGATACATGAGATTGAGTGAGTTTGATGCATAGAGAGTTGATCCAATGCTTGAGAATCGTGAGAAAATGCCTATAGAGGAGTCGTTAGTAGCCCTTGTTTCTCCATTTTACACACTTTCGCTGTTAGTAACATTGCGGTAGAATTACTGTTTCCGCAATTCTGCTAAGTTTACAATTCTGTTTAGCTGTTTTCCTCTTCGTTTATTAAGCTCGTCTCTTTTCCTTTGAGTTTAACTTTGACTTGCACTTGTTTATGTTGCTATCCTTTACATATCCCTTAGGAATTAGACAATTTCAAACCAATTTTACCCCATCAAATCCACCCATTCTTTCTTAACTTTACACTTCACGAGTAGCTCATAATAAATCTCTGTGGGAAAACGAATGAAAAAATACTTACTACTTGCTATAAGATCATGTATGCTTGCATGTTCTGAGTGCTCTCTCTATCTTATTGCTTATTTATTTTAACACATTGAGCACGCAACAAGTTTTTGGCGCCGCTGCCGGGGATTTATTTAAGTGAAAACGAAGTTTGTTAAGTTTGAAACACCAAGTTTATTGTCTATTGAAGCTGATCTGTTTCATTTCTTTTGCAGGTACTAGTTGGGTTAGTTTATGAGTGAGCCTTCAAGTAGTGATCTAGAGTTCAATCCTGAGCCTGAGAGATTACTTAGGGCCACAAATAGAGCCAAGAAACGTCTCTTTAACCAACCCTCTATAACTCCAATAATTGCGGGAACCGCAATTCCTCCGCAATTGTCTCAAGAAGAAATGGATGGAATAGTTCCAAATCTGGTGCCTGTCACTCGCAATCCCATCGAAATAGCGAATGATAAGGATAGCGCCATACTCTCTTACCTAGTACCTATGCCTGGGGAGCTGAACCCCAGCATAATCCGCCCTGAAATCACTGCCAACTCATTCGAGTTAAAACCAGTGATGTTCCAAATGTTGTCCACTGTGGGACAATTCTTTGGAGTGGAAAATGAGGACCCCCACAACCATCTTAGAAACTTCTTAGGAGTCAGTGATACCTTTATCATCCCTGGAGTTTCCCAAGAAGCCTTGAGGCTATACCTTTTCCCTTACTCTTTGAGGGACAAAGCCAAAACGTGGTTAAACTCATTACCCTCTGGATCTGTCCTCAATTGGACAGACTTGGCGGAGAAATTCCTAGTCAAATACTTCCCACCTGATAGGAATTCTACCTTTCGTGATGACATAATCAAGTTCAAACAAGCTGACACTGAGTCTCTTCACGAAGCTTGGACAAGGTTCAAGGACCTTCTTTTCAAATGTCCACATCATGGCATCCCATGGTGTATCCAAATAGAGGTCTTTTTCAAAGGATGCAACCCCAGCACTAGACAAGTCTTAAATTCATCTGCTGGAGGATCCATGTTGTCCAAGAGTTACAACGAAGCCTATGAGATCTTGGAGAAGATCTCAGCATCTCACTGTAGGTGGTCAGATGATCCAGTTGAGCCAACTAGAGCTCAAGACAAGGACGCACTCAATGCCATGAGTAGCCAAATAAGCGCCCTGACCAACCTAGTCAAGCAAATGGCTCAAGCCAATCTCCAAACAAGTGTCAACACCGCCACAGCCATGTCAATGGGCACCCAGCCAAGTCAAGGTGAGACACTTATCTGTGGATTCTGTGGGGAAGGGCACCTGTATGAATACTGCCCTGGGAACCCAGCCTCAGTCTGCTATGTTGGAAGCCAGCAGCAGCCTAGGAACAACCCCTATTCTAATACTTACAACCCTGGTTGGAGGAACCACCCAAACCTGTCATGGGGTGGCCAACAAAATGCTAACCAAGTTCCTAACCAACCAAGACCAAGTGGAACACCTGGTTTCACTCCCCAACATAACCAATCCATGTATCAAAAACCATACAACCAACCTGTAGGGTCTTCTGTAGAAAACTTACTCAAGGAATACATAGCCAAGAATGATGCCACTCTACAGAGCCAGCAAGCTACTCTTAGGAGCCTAGAGAACCAAATAGGGCAACTAGCCAATGAACTTAAAAGTAGGCCCCAAGGGAGACTCCCTGCTGACACTGAAGTGCCAAGGAGAGATGGTAAAGAGCAAGTTCAAGCAATTGAACTTAGAAGTGGGAGACCATTGGTGAGCAACACCAAGGACACACCAAAGAGAGTAGAGAACACTGAGTCTAGTGCTCCACTGGAGTCTCTGCCAAACCAAGGTCAACCCTCACCAAGCACATCAGGACCAAGGCTGGAGCCAATCATAGAGGAGATAGAAGAGATTCCAAGGCCTCCACCTATCCTAAGGCGACCTGAAGTGCCTGCATATGTGCCACCACCTCCATTTCCTAGAAGGCTAAAGAAAAAACAAGAACAGGAAGTGCACTTTAATAAATTTTTAGAAATTCTTAAACAAGTGCATGTTAATATTCCTTTTGTAGAAGTTTTACAGTCTATGCCTTCTTATGTAAAGTTTTTAAAGGATATTATAACTAACAAGAAAATAATTGGTGAGTTTGAAACAGTCAATCTCACTGAGGAGTGCAGTGCCATACTCCAGAACAAGCTACCCAAGAAGGAGAAGGATCCTGGTTCCTTCACCTTACCTGTAGAGCTAGGAGGCAAGCACGTGGGCAGAGCTCTTTGTGACCTGGGAGCCAGCATAAACCTCATGCCCCTATCACTATTCCGCCAGCTAGGAATAGGAGAAGCACGTCCAACCACTGTCACCTTACAACTAGCAGACAGATCCATAGCATACCCTGAAGGTAAGATTGAGGATATTCTTGTAAAGGTTGACAAGTTTATTTTCCTTGCAGATTTCATTATCCTGGATTATGAAGCAGACAAGGAGGTCCCCATCCTGTTAGGCAGACCATTTCTAGCCACAGGTAGGGCCCTGATAGATGTTTAAAAAGGTGAGCTCACTATGAGGGTTCATGACGAGGAGGTTAAGTTTAGTGTTTTTAAAGCACTGAGGTATCCTTCTGACTCTGAATCGTGTGCTAGCATGGACATTGTAGATTCATTAATGGAAGAACAATTGGAGCATGAATTGTTGACTAAGCATGCTCATGAATATGTAGGATTAGAATTAACTGACTTAAACATAGCTGAGATAATGGACATACCTGTAAATAACCCTCAGCATGTTTGTATGAATATTGACTTAACTGAAAAATCTTTGAATCCATTAAAACCATCCATTGAGCATCCACCTGTCTTAGAATTGAAACCTCTACCCACTCACCTCAAATATGCATATCTAGGAAGTAATGACACTTTGCCTGTGATTATTTCTTCTAAATTAAGTGAAAAGCATGAGGTTGAACTGATTTTACTACTTAAGCAACATAGGAAGGCTATTGCATGGACTATTGCTGACATTAGAGGCATTAGCCCTTCTTATTGCATGCATAAGATTATACTAGAGGAAGAACACACACCCAGAGTAGATCACCAACGTAGGCTGAAACCCTCGATGAAAGAGGTAGTTAAAAAGGAAATAATAAAATGGTTAGATGCTGGTGTGATATTCCCTATAGATAGTAGTCAGTGGGTGAGCCCTATACAATGTGTACCTAAGAAGGGGGGGATGACTGTGGTAGTCAATGAGAACAATGAACTGATTTCAACAAGGACTATCACAGGATGGAGAGTTTGCATGGATTATAGGAAACTAAATAAAGAAACCAAAAAAGACCATTTCCCTCTACCATTCATTGACCAGATGTTAGATAGGATAGCTGGTAGAGCCTACTACTGCTTCTTAGACGGTTATTCAGGATATAACCAGATTACTATAGACCCTAAGGACCAAGAGAAGACTACCTTCACTTGCCCTTTTGGAACTTTTGCCTTTCGTAGAATGCCTTTTGGCTTATGCAATGCACCGGCAACTTTCCAAAGGTGCATGTTGGCAATCTTCTCTGATTTGGATGAGTCCATGATAGAGATATTCATGGATGATTTCTCAGTCTTTGGGGATTCATTCACAAACTGTCTAGAAAACTTAGGACAAGTCCTGGCTAGGTGTGAGGAGACCAACCTAGTCCTAAATTGGGAAAAGTGCCACTTCATGGTGGATGAAGGGATTGTCTTAGGTCATAGAGTGTCAAGGGCAGGTGTAGAAGTTGACAGGGCAAAAATTGAAATAATAGAGAAATTGGTAGAACCTCAAAATGTAAAAGCCATTAGAAGTTTCTTAGGGCATGCTGGTTTCTATAGGAGGTTCATTAAGGACTTTTCTAAGATCTCCAAGCCTTTATGTGAGCTTCTAGAGCTAAACAAACCATTCATTTTCTCTAAAGAATGTTTCCTGGCTTGGAAAACCCTTAAGGAAGCACTAGTCACAGCACCTATTATAGTAGGGCCTAATTGGGATCTTCCCTTTGAGATGTTATGTGATGCCAGTGACTATGCTGTAGGGGTTATGTTAGGACAGAAGATTGACAAGTTAACACACCCTGTATACTATGCTAGTAAGACACTTAATGAGGCACAATGTAATTACACAACTACTGAGAAGGAAATGCTAGCTGTAGTATTTGCTTGTGAGAAGTTTAGGAATTACATTGTAGGCACTAGGACAATTGTGTACACTGACCATTCTGCTTTAAAGTACCTTATGAGGAAGGCTGATGCGAAGCCTAGGTTGATTAGATGGGTTTTGCTGCTGCAAGAGTTTGATCTAGACATTAGAGATAAGAAAGGATGTGAAAATGTGGTTGCGGATCATCTTTCTAGATTGCAGCATAATTGCGAAAAAATTGCGGAAACCGCAATTTCTGATGCTTTTATTGATGAACATGTCTTTGTATTAACTCATCGTGATAACGATAAGGAACCTTGGTTTGCTGACATTGCTAACTTCCTTGCATCACAGGTACTACCAACTTTCAAGGGAGGACAAGATAAGAAGAGGTTCCTTCATGAAGCAAGGAAATTCATATGGGATGATCCCACACTTTACAAGACATGTGCTGATGGTCTGCTCAGGAAGTGTGTTTCAGCTGCTGAGGCGAAGTCTGTGCTCCAGCACTGCCATACAGCACCCTATGGTGGACATTTTGGTGGCCAAAGGACAGCTGCAAAGGTGTTCCAGAGTGGCTACTATTGGCCAACAATCTTCAAGGATGCCCACAACTATGCACACAGCTGTGATGAATGCCAGAGAACAGGTAATCTAAGTCGAAAGGATAAGATGCCTCTCACTTACATCTTAGAGTTGGAGCTCTTTGATGTATGGGGCATTGATTTCATGGGGCCATTTCCTCCATCATCAGGTAACCTCTACATCCTTGTTGCAGTAGACTACGTATCTAAGTGGGTAGAGGCTATAGCATGTCCAAAAAATGATGCAAAAACAGTCATAAGATTCTTGCATAGACATATTTTTACTAGATTTGGGACACCTCGGGCTATAATCAGTGATGAGGGGACACATTTCATTAATAAGGCTATGGAGAGAGTGTTGGCTAAGTATAATATTAGACATAGAGTAGCCACTCCTTATCACCCACACTCGAATGGCCAAGCTGAAATTTCAAATAGGGAGATTAAAAACATACTAGAAAAAGTGGTCAAACCCAATAGAAAAGATTGGGCGTTTAAACTCGAGGATGCACTTTGGGCGTATAGAACTGCATATAAGACACCCCTAGGTATGTCTCCTTATAGACTAGTGTATGGTAAAGCATGTCACTTGCCATTCGAGTTAGAAATTAAAGCATTTTGGGCCCTAAAAGAGTTGAATTACTGCGTGACCGATGCGGGAACATTGCGGTCTTTGCAATTACATGAGCTTGATGAGCTTAGGCATATGTCTTATGAAAATGCCAAAATGTATAAGGAGAAGACCAAGATTTGGCACGACAGTAGACTTAGGATTAAGGACTTCAAGAAAGGCCAGCTTGTCTTATTATTTAACTCACGATTGAAATTATTTCCAGGCAAACTTAAGTCTAGATGGTCAGGTCCATTTATAATAACTAATGTGTTTGTTCATGGTGCAATCGAGATAAAGAACCTGCAACAAGGACAACCATTCATGGTCAATGGTGCAAGATTGAAGCACTACTATGAGGAAGGAGATGTGAAGACTCTCTCGGCCTTCCTCTTGACTGAGACGTGAAAACAAGAACGAGAGAGGACGAGTGATTACTGTGCTCGTCCACGCGAGGCTCATGCCTTAGTTTATTTTTTGTTATTTTTCCGGTTATCGTTTGTGTATATTTTTGTGCGATTTTAATTACGAATTTGATATTGATTTTATTTCTTTTTGTAGGGGATCAATAGAGGGAATCAAGGAGATTAAATCCAGCTAAAAAAATCAAGGAGATATTGGGCCAAATCAAAGATCCGGTTGAGCAAAGATTGGTATTTAAACGCAGAAAATCTCCAACGGTCACTAAGATTGCGCTGGATTTGCAGAATCCGCAAAAATAGAGCCGTTGGGATTTCTTCATTACTTATATCCGTTAAGACGCGCGCTGATCTGTACGATTTCCCAATCATCTGAACTCCAAGAAATCTCTCTCCCTCTTCATCTGCAATTCTTCTTTCCAGATTCCCACGATTCAACGATGGTGCTAACAAGAGCTGAACGGTCTGCGTCCAAGAATAGGGCTGACGATGCTGAAACTGCTGCGAGGGAAGCACTTCTTGCCCTTGCAGGCGTTGATGCTGCGCGAACTGAACGACTCCCCAAACTGCCAATCCGCAAGAAGAAGTGGAAGGTTGTCACGGAGATACCTGCTGGACCCTCTGAACCAGCAGGCACACCCAAGAAACGCAAATGGAGTATGGCGGTGGCCGAAGAAGCAAGCAAGGAAAAGACTCCCTCTGTGGAGAGTCAAGAAAGTGATCCTCGGTCACACGAGTCACCAAAACAGAGCTCTTCGCCATCTCCACCAGCGCAAAGCCCTGAGCTTCCCCCATCGCCGCAGAGTTCTGATTACACCCCACCAGAAGAGAGCCCTGCAGCATCACCCACTTCCCCACAACCTGACCCTGAATTCCCATATGGGGAGTACCAAGAATCGACGCAGGGCAGTGGGGAAGCTGAGGAAGAAGAGGTCTTCTCTCCTTTGAGGGAAGCCAGCCCTGGGAGCCCTGTGCAGAGGACTGATTCGATGGACGAAATACTGGGGGATTGCCTCCAGCAGTTGACAACCAAGGCGAGGTTGAAGAAGAAGAAGGCCGCCAAGGCTGTCAAGGCCAAACGGCCCAAGAAGTCAAAGAAAAAGAAAACCAAGAGGGCGCCTCCATCAGAGAAAGAGAGTGATGAGCCGTCGCTGAAAAAGCTCAAGATTGAGGCTGCTGAGTCAGCCAAACCAAAAGATAAAGGGAAAGCCAAGCTTTACCCTGAAGATGAGCCTCAATCAGTGAGGTATGTCTCCTCTGATGCTGAGTCCAGAGGCGCTGAGCTGAGAAAGAGAGAGTTGCTGCACGAGAAGGGATTCCTCGACGCACCTGCTGACCTGCCGCAATTCTTGCGTGCAGGAATCACGAATCACGGTTGGGAGGAGCTATGCAAACCACCCAATCCAGCCTACTCCAGCATGGTGTATGACTTCTACGCCAATCTGATGAATCCGGAGGATGGCCTATCTGTGGTCAGAGGGGTTGAGGTAGATTTCTCAGCAAAGGCGATCAACGAAGCCTATGGCCTCAAGGGCCAAAAACACACTGACTATGCGAGGATTGTTGATGAGCCCACCGAAGCTGTCTTGGAGGAGGCCATTCGGATCATTGGCCAGCCAGAGGCATCATGGACAGTATCACGCAATGGGAGGCACACCCTGATGAGTGCCACCCTCACAGCCAAGGCGGCTGTCTGGTTTTCCTTCGTGAGGAGGAAGCTGTCCCCAGTGACTCATGAGACCACCATCAACCAGAGCAGGTCGCTGCTGGTCTACGCGATCATGCGAGGTCTCACGATCAACGTGGGCGAAGTCATTGCAGCTTCAATTGCTGACTGCGCCAAAAAAGGTAAGGGACCTCTCTTCTTTCCTAACACAATTACTAAGCTGTGCTTACGTGCAGGAGTCCCGATCGAGCGAATGGAAAGGCAGCTGGCCTACACGGGCTACCTGGAATTGCCTACGGCCTTGAGGTTGCGCAGAAAGGGGAACATGGAGTTCGAGCTCGATGGCTTGGCTGCTGCTCAGTCTTTGACCATGGCATGCCTGACGGATCTGCAGAAGAGGATGGCTCAATGGGCCACATATGCGCAGGCAAGGGACAAGGAGGTTGCTGACCAATTGGGATGCATCTTTCCTGACTTCCCTACGAACTTAATGACTCCATGGGCGCCTCCACGACTACGACGGAATGATGATGAGGAAGACATCTGAGTGCTGGTTTGAGAAGCACTAAAGGGAGTATTGTTGTTCCCTTAAAATAAGAAAAAAAAATCAAACTGCTTTTTGTTGAAACATGTGAACTATGCTGTTTTGAGTTAATCTTTTGATCTGTTTTAGTTGTTTAGTTTTAATTTTTAAATTTGTTTAGTGTAGTCTGATGATAGTTGAATAGGTAGATTAGGTTAGTTTCCTTTTTGTATAGCTTGGATGACGGGAAAAAGCATGCCTAGGGGCCTTAATCACTGATATATCTGCCCTGTCTTTATTCCGAAATAATTGCGGAAACCGCAATTTTTATTACTGAATGCATGTCTTTGACTGTCTGTTTAGCTAGGTTGGTTCTGTTTAAATTCTATCTTTTGCTGCTATCTTGTCTGCCTTATATAGCTTATCTTAAAGCATGTTGGATGAGTGTCATAGGACACCCTTTGATAGTTTAAATTAACCTCTAAAAAGCTCAGCATGCATCGCTTTAAGGCCTTACCTGACTGTTTTTACAAATTTCTGCTGCTGTGATATTTACTTTTAGAATGTTTTGTTTATGCCTAGGGCTTTTAGATTCTCTTTGTTTTACCTTAGACTAGATGCTTCTAGGACAAGTTTGGGGGTGTGCCACCTCAGACACTCATTGGGGACAATGAGTAGTTTAAGTTTGGGGGAGGCCACCCTAGGCCTAGGAACATTCCTCTCTCCCTTAAAAGCATAAGCATTCTTCTTCTCCTTTACAAAAAATGATGAGCTGAAAAAAAAAAAAAATTTGATGAAAAATAGAATAAAGAGGGGTGTCTCTCTTAGGTTGCTGAGTAATCAGTGTCAAGTGTGTAACCCACAAGTGGCATTGCATCAAAAGGCAACCAAAGGAGAGGCTCCACCAAAGTGTGAAAGAAAAAGGAAAAAATAGAGAAGAAGAATGTATACCTAGGAGCTGCAACTTTGTGGCTTAGATGTCCTGATTAAAAAGAACTTTGATCCTCAATTAGCTGAGCACAAAGTTGTAGCTTGTAGGGTTGTTTAGGGAGATGAATGTATGTCCAATGTAGTGATGTCAGGGTTTAGGTTGTTCTCTTAAAGTACTACTGTCACTGTTAATACTAAGACTGGCATGACTCTAAGGAATCCTAGGTAGTTCAAAAGTAAAAACTAGAAGCATGTACTGAGTCTGGGGTAAAGCTAGGTAGAATTTGAAACCTTAGGGATAGTGGCAGGATATGACAAAAGCAAGTAGATCAGTTGTAGGGAGTTAATGAAACAGTAGGAGTATTAGGCATGCGAAGTCAGAAGAAGCTAGATAAGAGGATAGTTTTAAACTTAGAAGTGTGTCACAGGACAGCACTGCTATAGATAGGGATATAGGGGAGTCAGTAAGTGGTTAAAGAAGATGAAACAGCAGCCTAGGCAAGTCCTTAGATTGCTCGAGGACGAGCAAAACCTTAAGTTTGGGGGTGTGTTACGTCTCCAAAAGTGACCTTTTTAGGACTTATTTATCTTAGAAAGATGTACACTCTTAGGTGTTTTTGATAGGATTTAGCTTAAACCTATGTTTATATATGAGATTTAGAAGAAGGTAGCTAAATTAGGACTTGTGTGCAAGAGGAAAGAAAAGGAATGAAAACCGAAGGAAAAAAGTGAAAATGCGCATTGCGATAGCATTGCGGAAACATTGCTAAAACAACAATGTTTCAAGTGAAAACCGTAAGTTGACTGATCTGTTTCTGTTAATTTCCGTTATTTCAGGGATTCGTTCTTTCTCCTCCATCCATTTTGAAGTACGACGTTGAGGATGGATGGTTCTCCTTGGCCCAAACGTACCTGCAGATTACTATAAAAGGGGGTCAAAGTAGAGGGTTCAATCATCATCCGAAAGCGTAGAAGTCTTCTCGCAGCTCCATCTTCTCTCCTGTTTTTCTTTGTCGTCTGTTGGTTTGCGAAGTTTAGCTGTTTGGAGTCGATAATCTGATAGGAAGGAGAGAAGATTCATCTTCTCTCTCGATTGGATTCATCCAAGCAAGGCTGATCTTTCTCATCCTTCAGCCGAGGCGGTTGCGACGAGGCGTTCGAGCTCATTTACCTGCTTTCTGTCTTTCCTTTCTAATTTCCAGCATTGTTTAGTTGTTGTTTCTGTTCTAGTAGCTAGTTTATTGCACTTCGTTGCTTCTGTCTTTGTGTTATTCACTTTAGGCTTTCCTTTGTTCATTCAAACAATCAAGTAATCAAAGCAAAATTCAGCATTTCACAGTTTCTTGCCTTGGCGATCTACTGTTTTTCTTTACTGTTTTGTCTTTAAATTCCTTCTGAGCATGTCTGTTTTATCTCTTATTTTTGTTCTCCCTATATCCATGAGTAACTAAGTCACATAGGGGCATGCTAATGACAAAACTATAGGCTAAAAAACGTGAACCAAGCATGTAGGATAGCTCTCGAAGCATTGATTGTATGTAAGCTTCATCCCACGGGCAATTTCGATTGGCCATCCATTTTGTCCAAAGAACTCCTAACCTCTGGAAGGAGTAAGAGTTCAGAGTCATACACTCATGCTAGCCTTTCAAGGTAGCCAGAAAACGACCTAGGAATAGGCGTTTTCCTAGTACAAACCATAACTTTCTGCTTTAACAAGATGCTTAAGACCTTACTTGGACATGAGTAAACTAAAGAATCTAATGCATGAAATCGGAAGATACATGAGATTGAGTGAGTTTGATGCATAGAGAGTTGATCCAATGCTTGAGAATCGTGAGAAAATGTCTATAGAGGAGTCGTTAGTAGCCCTTGTTTCTCCATTTTACACACTTTCGCTGTTAGTAACATTGCGGTAGAATTGCTGTTTCCGCAATTCTGCTAAGTTTACAATTCTGTTTAGCTGTTTTCCTCTTCGTTTATTAAGCTCGTCTCTTTTCCTTTGAGTTTAACTTTGACTTGCACTTGTTTATGTTGCTATCCTTTACATATTCCTTAGGAATTAGACAATTTCAAACCAATTTTACCCCATCAAATCCACCCATTCTTTCTTAACTTTACACTTCACGAGTAGCTCATAATAAATCTCTGTGGGAAAACGAATGAAAAAATACTTACTACTTGCTATAAGATCATGTATGCTTGCATGTTCTGAGTGCTCTCTCTATCTTATTGCTTATTTATTTTAACACATTGAGCACGCAACACTTAGCGATCGCACTTCATGTTTTGAGTAATTATATCTTGCATTCTGAATTAAATGTGGCCACATTTGTTTGGGTTGTTGATAAATCATAGAGATAGAATAAAATCGAGTCCCATTGTTAGAGATTTCATCAATGGGCTCGTCGCATGAATACCCGTCGCTCGCGACTAATCCTAATTTGGGAGAGCGATCGCCCCTAAGTTAGAATTATTAGCGAAGCATAGTCTAGAGTCGTCACCTATTTTCTAATTAATTGGGATTATTAGTTCTAATTAAAGCATGGGAGCACTTGTTTTAATTGGGTCTTTTAATGTGCGTGAGTGTTAACAAAATCCGGCTAAGTATATTTTGTGTCTATGATCCGAACTACATCAACAACCAATCTCGACACTCAAATTAGGAGCACGTGTTCCGTTTATTTTCCTCGCATTTATTTTTCTCGCATTTTATTTTATTTTTCCGTTAGCTATTTTTCTGTTTTAGTTTAATTCTCCGTTAGCGTTTCCCCCCTTATTTTACTGTTTTAAATTGAATTTTATCCAAGGCAAATAGAAGTTAATTAAGAGGAAATAATTTTGGTTCCTTGTGGTTCGACACCCGACTACCACTAGCTGCAAAGCTCTGTAGTATCGGATTTATAAATGTTATTTTGGCGGGTCTCGACAACCTGAACATTAGAGAAATTTTATTAAGTTAAAAAATCTCTCTACCACTGTCTTTTCTGTCTTTAGTTTCATTGTTGTTTTTGCTTTTAGTTTAGGTAATTTAGCTAATGTAGCTTGCTATTTTTTTTTTAGGTAATAAGGAGAGTTGAGGAAATTTTGGGCTCCGATGTGGAACGCGCCGCGTCCTTTCCCTCGCCGACTTCACAAAGAATCAGGGAAGTGTCGTTTTTCTTTCCCTTTAACTTTTGTGTATCTGATTAAGGAGCATTGAGGACAATGCTCGCTTTTGAAGTTGGGGGTGAATATTGTGGATAAGCATGTGTAGTTTGTTGAGCAGTGCTAATTTTGAATTTGAAGTGCTTGGGACTCTGTTTACTGCTTTCAAATTATGATGATCTAGGAAGTGTCATTTTGGAAATCTGAGCATTTGCATAATCTAGTTTTTGCATGATGTCGTTTGCATTTATTAGGTTCATGTCGAAAATTTTACATTTTTTTCTGTTGCTCCCTTGCATCTATCGAGCACATAGCAACCTCATCTTAATCTCCGTAGGCTTAGTTTGATTGCATGTAGCATTAATTCTTGTTGTCACCCCGAAAGGCACCCTTAGGTAGCTTGTTGCATGAGAGTTAGTGGTCAAATTAATCGAGTTAGCTTACGCTAAGCCTAAAAAAAAAAAAAAAAAAAAAAAAAGGTAGAAAAGCATGTTTGGCTAGAAAATTCTCTCGAGGCGCTCCTCCTTCTTATTAGCGCTTAAGAAGTGAGCGTTAGTCCTTAAAAACGTGAAGTTTAATGCATGAATTTGACGTGTTAGGCAACTCGAGGTGGGAAAGAAAAAGAAAATTAAAAAAAAGTTGGGTTCAAAGAACCTTAACATAGAGTACAAAGTACTCGTGAAAAGAAAAAGAATGAGAAAATGTTTTGGTCTCTTAATTTATTACTCTCTCTTGTGTAAGTCAAGCTTAGACTGTTCTTAATCGCTAGAAGTAGGGGGAAAACGGGATGATATGTTGCATGTGGTTTTTCCGGGCTTACGTTGGTTTAGGATAGGTTGGCTAGCACACACACACGTTAGGGAGCGATAGTTAATTTTTGATATGTTCGTAATAAATGCATGCGTTGATTGCTTTCGTGATTATGTTATGTTTAAATTTGCAAAATGCATCGAGGTTTGAATTAGTAGCATGTAAGCATGTCCTTAGAGTCGAATTCTTTATTTGCCTTGCTCGAGGACTAGCAAGATTTAAGTTGGGGGTGTTTGATAACTCCATTTTGGAGCTACTATTCACTCCCTAATTAAAGCTATATGCCGTGTTTAATTTCTTAATATATCTCATTTATAGGAGATTTGCGGCGAAGAGCTCATGCGTCCATTGGACTCGTTTCAGAGTTAAAAGCGGTGTTTTAGCGCCCCGGGAGTGCTTCGGGAAAAGGGCAAGTTAATCCAAGAAGAAACGGACCAAAATTGCCCAGGAGAGGCAATTTTCCAGCCCAAACCCGAGAGCAAGCGTCGACCAGACAGCGTTGAGACGCTTGCTCAACGCTGCCCAGCGTCGAGACCCTGCCGTGGCGTCGAGACGCTCCGAGGGGCGCGCGCGCAGGAAATTATCGGGCCAGCGTCGAGACGCCATCGCGAGGCGCGCGCGGATTCATTAGGTCCCAGCGTCGCGACGCTGTCCCAGCGTCTCGACGCTCCGACGGATTTAAAGGGCTGTAAGGACGATTTTGCAGCCATCTTCTTTGCTTCATCTTCTACCTCTCGGGTTTTTATTAGTTTTTCTTCTTGCTCCGCCATTTGTGGCCATTTCTTGGAGCTTTTCATTGTATGTAAGTTATAGATTATGGCCAAGGCATCCATGGGAGCGTTTGTGACGATTCTCCCCATGGCCGGCTAAGGTACGTGTGCGATTCGGGATAGTTTAGGGATATTTTGTTAGACTCCGTCATTTTGATAATCCATGCTATAAATTCTTAATTGGCTTAGATTCTTGTATGCATTTATTGTTCTTACTTAATCCCAAGCATGTGTTAGATTTCGCCGACGGACAATCGAGTTTTCTAGCATGTGTTAGTGTTAAAGATTAGCGATGCCATGCCTCTCACTTTTCTCCTAGTAACACAGAACAATGAAACAAATCGAAGTATTGATTTATGCATGATAAATGTTGGGTACTTCAGCGTTGGCGGGTAGCCAATTAGCATTAGGATTGCATGGTCGAATGTTCGTCGCGATTAGCTAGTAACTGTTTAGAGTAAATTTGGAGTTAATCACTCTAGGGATACTTTAAACAACGTTTAATTGGACTGTTGGTTTAATTAATTATATGAAGCCGGTTACAAAAGGGAGTCCCAGTAACCGATCGCGTGCATAACAAATTGATAGCCTAGATTTGAATTAAATGATGAATGATGGAATGTCTAACAAAAATCCCGAAACTCCCCGAATCAAGCACTTGTTAATCTCTTTCTCTTTAATTCTTTCCGTTAGCGCTTTTATTTTTTCTCATTGCATGATAAAACCCCCAAGTTACCAAAACTCAATCAATCAACCATTTGGAATCTCGAACTTTAATTTCAATCATATTAAGACCTTCTCTGTGGATCGACCCTGTTACCACTAGCTGCAAAGCTAAGGTTAATAGGTTTATAAATTTATTTTGGCGGGTCTCGACAACCCGAATTTAGAGAGGATATTCAAAATCCGTCTCACCAGAAGGTTGCAGCCTTAGGTGCTTAGATGTCTTATATACTGAACTTTGATCATAAGTAGCTAGGCACAGGGCTGTAACTAGAAGGCTTGTTTAGGGAGATGAGTGTCTGTCCTAAAATAGAAGTGATGCCATGGCTTAGATTGTTCTATGGATTCTGTACTCTGATACTTGTTTTGTTCTAAGCATGGCATGACTCTAAGGAATCCTAGGTAATAAAAGAATAAAAACTTAGAAGCATGTACTGAGTTTGAGTTAAAACTAGGGAGATTTTAAAACTTAGGGATGATTGTACAGTGTGCTTGATGATATAGGAAGATAAACCAAAAGATAGGGAGTTAGTAAAAACTGAAGGTTTTAAAGGCAAGGGAATTCAGAATGACAAAACATGAAGTTAGTTTTAGCCTGAAGGGTGTCACAGGACAGCAATGCCTTTGACAGTAAGCCGAGAGAATAAGCAAGTAGTTGGGTAGAAATAAGGACAAGAGGTAGCAGCTAGGCAAAGAAGGGAAAGTAAGTCTTTGTATTGCTCGAGGACTAGCAATAACTCAAGTTTGGGGGTGTGTTACCTCTCCAAATGAGCGTTATTTAGGACTTTAATTACTTGATATTCATGACATCTCTTGGGCATTTTAATTAGAAGTTAGCATAATATGTGTTAAAAAGTGACATTTTGTGAAATGATGTTAATTTAAGGCTTATTTGAAAAAGCTACGAATAAGTGTACAAAGTGATGCAAAAATGACTAGTTAATACCTTGCAGATGTATTGCTGAAGTTTTGCGAGGAACGCAATGGGATCAGAAGAAGTGAAGCTGGGAAACAGAGCATTGCGAGTTCGCAACGCAATCGCAATACCAGTCTTCGTTGTTGCGTTTTTCCAGCCGTCAACTCTCCTTGCTGCTGCCACGTGTGAGGATTGTTACCTCAAAAATTGGATGGTGATCCATGATTAAAAGAACCAACTATGGAACCACTAAAGGCTATATAAAGAGAGCTAGATGAAGGATCAAAGCATTGAATTGAAGGAAATTCAATCCACAAACCACTTGACGGTGAAGAGAATCAAAAACCCTTTTCCCGATTGTTGGATCAAAGAACCACGATCCCTTGGCGTCGATAATTCAAAAGGAGGAAGAGAAGATTCATCTCTCTTCTGATTGAATTCCTTCCCAGGATCGGCCATTCTTCTCCTTCATCCGAGGCGAATCGTGTTCAAGAGATCTTCATCTGATCTACTGCTTTCTTTAATTGCTTTTCGAATTAGATATTGTTCCTTTTAGTTCTTGTTCGGTTCATCTACTGTTTTTCTTTAATGTCGCTTTCGGATTGAGTTGTGTTTGCTTTACGAATTGTTATTTGATTTGTCTTTTAAGAGTAATCAATTAGTTTTGTTGAGTTCTTCATTCCATGAGTAGTCAATCAATTTCGTTGAAGTCTAAAGTCATGCGTAGCTAAGTTTATAGAGGGTTGCTAGAGATGAATCTATAGGAGATGCTTATGTGAAATCAACATGTAAAGTAGCATGAATGCATTGAATGAATGTGATCTTCATCCCATGGACAATTTCGATCGGCCATCCATTTTGTCTAAAGAATTCCTAACCTCTAGAAGGAGTATGAATTCAGAGTCGTTCATTCATGTTAGCCTTTCATGGTAAACAGAGAGTGGCCTAGGAATAGGCATTCTCCTAGCACGTTTGTTAGCATGTGTTTATGAATAGGTTTTTAGCTTTACTTAGACAGGAGTAATCTAAGAATCTAATGCATATAATCGGAAGATGTATGAGATCTAGCTAAGACGATGCATGAGATGTTAATTTACTGCTGAATGATCATAGTTAAATGCCTATAGAGGACTCTTAAGCCAACCTTGTTGTCTTTATTTTAGATTTTAATCGTTGCTAATTTATTGCGAGAATATTGCGAGAACCGCAATATCACTTTCTGCCTTTACCGTAGTATTTTATCAATCTTTTAATCTATTGCGAATCCATTGCGAAAGTATTGCGAATCCCGCAATACGATTCTTTAAACATTGTAGTCTCCTCAACTTATTTGTTTTGTGTTAACCTTGCATTTTCCTTACACCCGTTATAAATTCGTGTCTTAACCCAAAAATCCATTCAATTCTTGTTACCTTATCTAATTTAACACGCATCAAATCGTTAATGCAGCAACCCAACCAACAACATTTTGTCACCGGTTACATTTTCCTTCAATCAATCTGTGCTTAGCATAAACTTAATCAAATCTCTGTGGGAAAACGATATAAAATATACTTATCACTTGTTGCAGACCATGTATACTTGCATGATATGAGTGCTCTTCGCATCTAATTTACACACACACTGAGCACGCAACACCAAGCTAAATACAAATTAAAAGCTCCAAAAACGGCCAACAATGGCGGAGCAAAGAGGAAAAACAGAGAAGAAGATGACTGAAAATCGTCAAATGGCCTTTTAAGCCGTCGGAGCGTCAAGACGCTAGGCAAGCGTCTCGACGTTGTGCCCTAAGTTCGCCGCGCGCGTTGTCGTGATGGCGTCGAGACGCTAGGCGAGCGTCTCGACGCTGCGCCCAAAATCTCCAGCGCGCGCGTTCGTGATGGCGTCTCGACGCTTCGGCCAAACTTTCCAGCGCGCGCGCCTCCGGAGTGTCCCGACGCTGGGGCAAGGGTCTCGACGCCGAGAAGCGTTGAGCAGCGTCTCGACGCTGCTGCTCAACGCTTGCTTTCGGGTTTGGGGCTGGAAAATTGCCTTTGCATGGCAATTTTCTCCAAATCTTCCTTGTTGAACCTCCCCATCTCCTAATGCAATCCCGGAGTGCTAAAACATCTTCCTTAGCCACGAAACGGGTCCAATGGACACCATGAGCTCTATGCCGTGAAACTTCTATAAACGAGACAAATTAAACAATTAATCACGGCTTTTAGCTAGAGTTAGAGAGTGAAATATAGCTCCAAAATGGAGTTATCAAACACCCCCAACTTAAATCTTGCTAGTCCTCGAGCAAGGAAAATAAAGAATTCGACTCTAAAGGACCATGCATACATGCTTCTAGTTCAAACCTCGATGCTTTTTACAAATCTAAACAGTACATAATCATGAAAGCAAACGGCGCATTCATTTAATCAAGAACATATCAAAAATCAACTATCGCTCCCTAACGTGTGTGTGTGCTAGCCAACCTATCCTAATCCTACGCAAGCCCGGAAAAACCCGCATGCAACAAATCATCCCGTTTTCCCCCTACTTCTAGCATTTAAGAACAGTCTAAACTTGATCACATAAGAGAGAGCAATAAATTAATAGGCCTAAAACAATTTTCTCATACTTTTTGTTTTTCTCTTTTTGAGTGCTTTGTACTCTTTGTTTAGGTTCTTTGAACCCAACTTTTTATTTTCTTTTTCTTCCCAATCCCGAGTAGCCTAACATGTCAAGCTTAGGCCTAAGCTTCACATTTTAAGGACTAACACTCACTTCTTAAGCGCGAACTTAAAAAGGAGGAGCGCCTCTGGAGAATTTTCTAACCAACATGCTTTTCTATTTTTTTTTCTTTAGGCTTAATTAACCACTAACTCTCATGCAACAAGCGAGAAGATGGAGAAAAATGAAGAGCTGAAGAAATATGTTCCCATAGCACCCTTCCCGAGTAGGCTCGCAAGGCCTATGGCCGTGAATGAAGATGAGGAGATCCTCAAAACCTTCCAGAAGGTGACGGTGAACATCCCACTCTTGGAGGCCGTGAAGCAAATTCCGAAATATGCCAAGTTTCTCCAGAGTTGGTGCACGGGTAAGAGAACTTCGAGAAAGAATGATGAGAAGAAGAAAGAAATTGTCATCGGTTTCCCCTTTTTCTCTAAATCGGGAGTCATCAAACGGCTTGGGAAAGGAGCCTTGGGCTTGTAATCTTTCAAGCTCGAGGGTGGATCCAACTGAACTCCCTTTCCTCTTGACTCAAGATCCTCGATCTTTTCCTCATCCTTGCTTTCTTCTTTCTCCACAACAACGATGTTTGAAGAAATTTCTCTCCCATTTCGTAAATTGATAGCACATACCTGCTCACAGGAAATCAATCGCGCGTGTGGGGGTAGAATCCAAGGATTCTCATTGATCTCAACAGGCGTAGAACTCGAAG
The DNA here is from genome assembly GCA_028017165.1 of Herpetospermum pedunculosum. NCBI lineage: Eukaryota > Viridiplantae > Streptophyta > Magnoliopsida > Cucurbitales > Cucurbitaceae > Herpetospermum > Herpetospermum pedunculosum. The sequence continues at coordinate 49,000,595 of CM051529.1, forward strand.
GAATATCCTTTCCACTCTTGAGAGCAATAACATTTGGGCGTTCTATTGCCTGAGTTTCCACCTTACTCATCGTACCTTTCAACTCAGAAATTTCCTCGCTCAGAGACTGAATTTGCGCTCTAGTTTCTTTGTTATGCTCCATGCCCATTTCCATAAAGGATTTGAACATTTTCTCGAGGGATTTACCTGAAATAGAAGAACGAGCCTGTAGTGAGTTTTCTTGTAATTTAAGGACAACGCTACATACCTCAGACACTTGGTCTTTGAGCTCCTTGATTTCGCTTGAGAGGCGGGTTTGCTCATGTGCTCCACTTCCATTCTGCTGAATATTCTGAGCCATATTTGAAATCAAAAGCCTAGCTTCCGTTGGGGTCTTGTCAATCAACGCCCCTCCACTAGCTGGATCCAGCATCTGTCTATCATGCGGGCACAAGCCTTCATAGAAAAACCAAATAAGTTCAGCCTCCGATATCCGATGGTGGGGGAAGTCTTCACACATCCAGGTATACCGCTCCCAGCATTCATGAAAGGTCTCCCCTTCCTTTTGAGCAATCGCGTAGATCTGCTTCCTTAGAAATGTGGCTCTCGAGGCAGGAAAATATTTGTCTAAAAACAGGCCTTTCAACCCATTCCACGTAGAGATTGTCCCCGAGGGTAAGTAGTGCAGCTAATTCTTCGCCTTATCCTTCAAGGTGAAAGGAAAGGCTCTCAAATTCTGCTCCTCCTCCGTTACTTCACTTGTCTTCATCGCTGAGCACACCATGTGGAACTCTTTAAGGCGCTTGATAGGATCTTCACCTGTTTCACCATGAAAAGAAGGAAGTAAGTTAAACAAACTTGATTTTAGCTCAAAACTACCTGTTGTCGCCGGATATGATATACACAACGGTTGGCTGTTCAAGCCATGCATCGCCCACTGCCTTAGCGTTTTCTGGATCTCATCGTTGTTCGCCAAGACATCCATTTCTTCCGAATGTAACCTAGACTTTAAAAATCTTGGAAGAGAGGATCGTTATCCAATTAAAGAAAAACAGACACAATTCACTTACAAAAAATAAAAACTAAACAACCTGTATAAAAAACAAACATAATTTCAATTTTTAATTGCCCTCCCCGGCAACGACGCCAATTTTTGTAGGAGCTACTTTGAATGTACTCCAAAATTCAAGTTGTCGAGGCTTGCCAAAATAAATTTATAAAACCTATAACCTTTAGCTTTGCAGCTAGTGGCAACAGGGTCGAACCACAGAGAGGAAATAAAATTGAGAATTAATTGTTTGAGTTGTGATTAAATTGATTGGGAGGTTTTTGTCACAAAACAAGGGGGTTTTAATCATGCAAGGTACGAAAAACGCTAACGGAAATGTAATAAGAATGGGATTAAAAAGTGTTGGATTTGGGGGATTTCGGGATTTTGCTAAGCATTTTCATGTTCATCATTTAATTCTAAATTATGGCTAATAAATTGACATGCACGCGGACGGTTACCTGGGAACCCTAAAGTAACCGGCTTCATAATAATTAATTAGAACTTCGCAATCCTAACTAAACATTATTCGCGATCGCATCAGACTGATCATCCCCAAATTAACCCCGAACAGTTACTAGCTAACCACGACGAACGTTCGATTACACATCCCAATTGCTAACTGACTACCCGGCAACCCTAAAGTAATCAACAATCAGAATGAATAACACGATGCTTCGATTTGTTCTATTGTTCTGTGTTACTATGTCGACAAGGAGAGGCACGACATCGCTAGTCTATAACGTTAACACATGCTAGAAAACAAGATTGTCCGTCTATGAAATCTAACACATGCATAGATTAAGCAAGAACAATAAATACATTCAAGAAATTAAGCCAAAACAGAACCATTATGCTTAATTATCAAAACATTAAAAGCTGAACAAAAATCCCTAATCAATCCCAAATCCTACACGATTACCTTAGTCGACCATGGAGAAGTTGATAGCAAAAGCATCCATGGGATCCTTGGCCATAATTCCAAGCTAAATACAAATTAAAAGCTCAAAAAACGGCCAACAATGGCGGAGCAAAGAGGAAAAACAGCGGAGACCCGAGAAGAAGATGACTGAAAATCGTCAAATGGCCTTTTAAGCCGTCGAAGAGTCCAGACGCTAGGCAAGCGTCTCGACGCTGTGCCCTAAGTTCGTCGCACGCGTTGTCGTGATGTCGTCGAGACGCTGCGCCTAAAATCTCCAGCGCGCGTTCGTGATGGCGTCAAGACGCTAGGCGAGCGTCTCGACGCTTCGGCCAAACTTTCCAGCGCGCGCGTGTTGCGTGCTCAATGTGTAAAGATAAATATGCAAAAGAGAAGAGAGAGCACTTAGAACATGCAAGCATACATGGTCTCACAGCAAGTAGTAAGTATATTTAATTCGTTTTTTCCACAGAGACTCATTTTTAGCTATTCGCGAAGTGTGATTGTTAAGAAAGATGGGATGAATTTGATGGGGTAAAATTGGTTTTTAATTATCTACTTTTTGCTGAACGTATAAAGGGATAAAACATAAACAGATGCAAGTTGAAATTAGATGCAAAGGATAAGGGATGAAATTAATAAACGAGAAAGAAAACAGCTAAACAGCATGAAAATTGGCAGAATTGCGTGGACCGCAATGTTTCCGCAATTAAACAGCAGCGAACCTGATTAAAAGGGTGAATTAAGGGCTACTAATGACTATCCTATAGGCAGTTTATTACGATTATCAAGCTTTGGATCAACTCTCTATACATCAAACTCACTCTATCTCAAGTATCGTCCGATTCCATGCATGAGAGACTCAAGTTTACTCGACTTCAAAGTAAGGTCTTAAGCATCTTGTTAAAACAGGAGTGTTCAGTTTGTACTAGGGAAACGCCTATTCCTAGGCCGTTTCCTGATTACCATGAAAGGCTAGCATGATTATATGACTCTGAACTCTTACTCCTTCCAGAGGTTAGGAGTTCTTTGGACAAAATGGATGGCCAATCGAAATTGCCCGTGGGATGAAGCTTACATACAATCAATGTTCGAGTGTTAATCTGCCTACTTGACTCACGTTTTTTAGCCTATAGTTCTGTCATTAGCATGCCCCTAAGTGATTTTAGTTACTCATGGATATGTGGAGAATAGAAAAGGTAGATAAAACAGACATGCTTAGAAGATAAATGTACTTAAAACAGCAAGCCAAAGCCGTAGCAGAACCAGATGGAAACTGTAAAATGCAGAAGTATACTTCGATTACTTTAAGTGTTTGAATGACAAAGGGAAGCTCTAAAAGAGATGAATTCAAGACAGACAACAACGAAATGCAGTAATTGAAATGCTACACTAAGAACAACAGTGATCAGAAATGGAATTGAGAAGAACAGAGCAGAAAACAGTAGAGGTTTGCTAGAAAACTCCGTGGCAGTCGCCTCGAATGATGGTGATGAGAAGTCAGCCCTGCTTGGATGAATCCAATCGAGAGAGAAGAAGAATCTCCTCTCCTTCCTATCAGATTATCGATTCCAAAAGCTTAGACTCTCACTCCAACAGACGGCAAAGGAAAACAGATGGAAATGGTGGACTGCAAGAAGACTTCTGCGCTTCGAGTGATGACTGAACCTCCGACTTTGACCCCTTTTTATAGTAGTTTGCAGGTGCGTTCGGGCCAAGGAGAACCATCAATCTTCAACGTCATATATCAGAATGGATGGAGGAGAAAGAACGAATCCCTGAAAAGTCGGATCTAAACAGAAAAAGATCAGCCAACTTACGGTTTTAACTTGAATAATTGCGGTCACCGCAATTATTCCGCAATTCATTTGCAATGGTTATTTTTTTCATTCTTTTCCTCGGTTTTCAACCCTTTTTCTACCTATTGTACACAAGTCCTATATTAGCTACCTTCTTCTAATTCTCATATTAAAGCATAGGTTTAAGCTAAATGCTAACAAAAACACCTAAATGTGTACATCTTCTTAAGCTAAATGGGTCCTAAATAAGTCACTTTCAGAGACTTAACACACCCCCAAACTTAAGGCTTTGCTTGTCCTCAAGCATACTAAGGACTTACCTAGGCTGTCGTTTTCTTCTTCTCTAACTACTCATCGACTCCCCTATATCCCTATCTCTAGCAGTGCTGTCCTGTGACACACTTCTAAGTTTAGAATTAACCTCTTTATCGAGCTTCTTCTGACTTCACCTGCCTATTATACCCACTGCTTTTGTTAATCCCCTACTACTGATCTAACTACTTTTATGATATCATGCTATTATCCCTAAGGTTTCAAATTCTACCAAGCTTTACTCTAGACTCAGTACATGCTTCTAGCTTATTTTTAATGTGTCTAGGATTCCTTAGAGTCATGCCAGTCTTAGTATTAACGGTGACAGTGGTACTTTTAGAGAACAACCTAAACCCTGGCATCACTACATTGGATATACATTCATCTCCCTAGACAAACCTAGAAGTTACAACCTTTAGCTCATCAAGGATCAGATTTCTTTTTACATAGGACATCTAAGCCACAAGATTATAATTCCCAAGCATACATTCTTCTTCCCCTATTTCTCCTCTTTCCCTTTTTTTACTTAGGTGGAGTCTCCCCTTGGTTTGCCTTTTGATGCAATGCCACTTGTGGTTTACACACTTGGCACTGATTACTCAGCAACTTGAGAAAGACTCCCCTCTTAATTCTATTTTTCACTTTTTTTTTTTTTTTTTTTTTTTTTAGGAGAAGAAGAATGCTTATGTCCTAAGGAAGAGAGGAATGTTCCTAGGCCTAGGGTGGCCTCCCCCAAACTTCAACTACTCATTGTCCCCAATGAGTGTTTGAGGTGGTACACCCCCAAACTTGTCCTAGAAGCATCTAGTCTAAAGTAAAACAAAGAGAATCTAAACATCCTAGGCATAGGCAAAACATTCTAGAAGCAATTATCCCAGCAGCAGAAAATTTGAACATAACAGACAGGTTTAAGGACTTATGGTTTATGCATGCTGAGCACTATTCAGAGGCAAATTTAAACTATCAAAGGGTGTCCTATGACACTCATCCAGCATGCTTCAAGATCAGCTATATAAGGTAGTCATGCTAGCAGCAAAAGATAGAATTTAACAGATCACAGCCTAACTAAACAGACAGTCCAAAACATGCTATCAGTCACAAAAATTGCGGGAACCGCAATTTTTTCGCAATCCAATCCGGGCAGATATAACATTATCTCAGGCCCCTAGCATGCTTTTTCCCGTTACTCATGCATCCTAGAAATAAAACTAAACTATCCTACCTATTCAGCTAACATCAAACTAGACTAAGCAAAAGAAAAAGCATAAAACTAAACATTAAAAACAGATCAAAAATTGAATACAAAACAGCATATTATACATGATTCTATCAAAAAGCAGGAAAATTGTCTTTTGTTTCTTGAGGGATCAGTAATACTCCCTCTAGTGCTCTTCAAACCAGCACTCAATTCTCATCATCCTCATCTGGTTGCCTTGGTCGTGGGGGCACCCATGGAGTTAGGAGGTTGGTGGGGAAGTCCGGGAAGATGCATCCCAACTGGTCTGCAACTTCTCTGTCCCTCGCCTGCGCATAGTTGGCCCATTGAGCCATTCTCCTCTGCATGTCCATCAAGCAGGCCATGGATAGGGACTGTTCAGCAGCCAGCCTATCCAACTCAAACTCCATGTTGCCCTTTCTTCTCAGCCTTAGGTGTGCAGGCAACTCCAAATGGCCTGTGTAAGGCAGCTGCTGCTCCAAGCGCTCGGTGGGAACCCCTGCAAGCAAACACAATTTTGTTATAGTGTTGGGGAAAAATAATGGCCCCTTACCCTTTTTAGCACACTCAGCTATGGCAGCAGTGATGACTTCTCCCACGTTGATCGTGAGACCTCTCATTATAGCATAAACCAGCAGCGAACGGCTCTGGTTAATTGTAGTCTCATGAGTCACTGGGGAGAGTCTTCTTCTGACGAATGAAAACCACACAGCTGCCTTAGCCGTGAGGTTGGCACTCATGAGAGTGTGCCGCTGTTAAGTCTCTGAAAGTGACTTATTTAGGACCCATTTAGCTTAAGAAGATGTACACATTTAGGTGTTTTTGTGAGCATTTAGCCAAAACCTATGCTTTAATATGAGAATTAGAAGAAGGTAGCTAATATAGGACTTATGCACAATAGGTAGGAAAAGGGGTGAAAACCGAAGAAAAGAATGAAAAATAACCCTTGCGAGTGCATTGCGGAATAATTGCGGTGGCCGCAATTATTCAAGTTAAAACCGTAAGTTGGCTGACATTTTTCTGTTTAGATCCGACTTTTCAGGGATTCGTTCTTTCTCCTCCACCCATTCTGATATACGACGTTGAAGATTGATGGTTCTCCTTGGCCCAATCGCACCTGCAAACTACTATAAAAGGGGGCCAAAGTCGGAGGTTCAGTCATCATTCAACGTGCAGAAGTCTTCTCACAGTCCACCATTTCTCTCGATTTTCCCTTGCCGTCTGTTGGAGTGAGGTTCTCAGCTTTTGGAGTCGATAATCTGATAGGAAGGAGAGAAGATTCTTCTTCTCTCCCGATTGGATTCATCCAAGCACGGCTGAATTCTCATCACCATCATTCGAGGCGACTGCCACGAAGATTTCCAGCACACCTTTACTGTTTTCTGCTCTTTCCTTCTCAATTCCATTTCTGTTCAATGTTGTTCTTAGCTTAGTCATTTACTTATTGCATTTCGTTGTTGTCTGCCTTGAATTCATTCTGTTTAAGCTTTCCTTTGTCATTCAAACACTTTAAGTAATCAAAGTAAGTTTCTGCATTTCACAGTTATTCCTTATTCTGCTACGAGTTTGGCTTGCTGTTTTACACACTTTTCCCTTTTAAGCATGTCTACTTTATCTTATATTTCTGTTCTTCATATATCCATGAGTAACTAAATTCATTTAGGGGCATGCTAATGACAGAACTATAGGCTAAAAACGTAAGTCAAGTAGGTAGATCAACACTCGAACATTGATTATATGTAAGCTTCATCCCACGGGCAATTTCGATTGGCCATCCATTTTGTCCAAAGAACTCCTAACCTCTGGAAGGAGTAAGAGTTCAGAGTCGTATAATCATGCTAGCCTTCCATGGTAATCAGGAAACGGCCTAGGAATAGGCGTTTCCCTAGTATAAACTGAACACTCCTGTTTTAACAAGATGCTTAAGACCTTACTTTGAAGTCGAGTAAACTTGAGTCTCTCATGCATGGAATCGGACGATACTTGAGATAGAGTGAGTTTAATGTATAGAGAGTTGATCCAAAGCTTGATAATCGTAATAAACTGCCTATAGGATAGTCATTAGTAGCCCTTAATTCACCCACTTAACCAGTTTTTCGCTGCCAATTAATTGCGGATTAATTGCGGTTCTCGCAATTCTGCTAAATTGCTTACTGTCTAGCTGTTTTCTTCTTCGTTTATTGATTCCATCTCTTGTTCTTTAAGCCTGATTTTTACTTTAATTTGTTTATGGCATATTCCTTTATACATTCAGCAGAAAGTAGTTAATTAAAAACCAATTTTACCCCATCAAATCCATCCCATCTTTCTTAACAAACACACTTCGCGAATAGCTAAAAACAAGTCTCTGTGGAAAAAACGAATTAAATATACTCACTACTTGCTGTAAGACCATGTATGCTTGCATGTTCTAAGTGCTCTCTCTACCCTTTTGCATATTTATCTTTACACATTGAGCACGCAACAAGTTTTTGGCGCCGCTGCCGGGGACTTATTTTTAAGTGAAAACGAAGTTGTTAAGTTTAAGAAAACCAAGTTATCATTGAGTGAAACTAATCTGTTTCATTTCTTTTGCAGGTACTGTTAAGGTAGTTTATGAGTGAGCGTTCACATAGTAATTTAGAGTTCGATCCTGAACCTGAAAGATCACTTCGAGCTAGAAATAAAGCAAAGAAACGCCTCTTTAAACAACCTCCTATACCTCAAATCTTACCTGAAAACAAAGAAATGGGCGATTTAGTTCCAAATCCAGCACCTGCCGTTCGCAACCCCATAGAAATAGCGAATGACAAGAATAGTGCCATTCTTTCATATCTAGTACCTATGCCTGGGGAGCTGAACCCCAGCATAATCCGTCCTGAAATCACTGCCCACTCTTTCGAGTTAAAGCCAGTGATGTTCCAAATGTTGTCCACTGTGGGACAATTCTTTGGAATAGAAAATGAGGACCCCCATAATCACCTTAGGAACTTCCTAGGAGTTAGTGACACCTTCCTAATCCCTGGAGTTTCCCAAGAGGCCCTTAGGCTATATCTTTTCCCTTATTCTTTGAGGGACAAAGCCAAAACGTGGCTAAATTCTTTACCCTCAGGATCTGTCCGCAATTGGACAGATCTAGCAGAAAAATTCCTAGTCAAATACTTCCCACCTGATAGGAATTCTACTTTCCGTGATGACATAGTCAAATTCAAACAAGCTCCAAGTGAGTCTCTTCACGAAGCTTGGACTAGATTTAAAGATCTTCTCGTTAAATGTCCACACCATGGCATTCCATGGTGTATTCAAATAGAAGTTTTCTTTAAAGGATGCAACCCCAGCACCAGACAAGTCTTAAATTCATCTGCTGGAGGTTCCATGTTGTCCAAGAGTTACAACGAAGCTTATGAGATCTTGGAGAAGATCTCAGCATCTCACTGCAGATGGTCAGACGATCCAGTAGAGCCAACTAGGGCTCAAGACAAGGATGCTCTAAGCGCCATGAGCACCCAAATAAATGCCCTGACCAACTTAGTCAAGCAAATGGCTCAGGCCAATCTCCAAACCAGTGCCAATACCGCCACAGCCATGTCAATGGGCGTACAACCAAATCAAGGCGAGGCACCTATCTGTGGATTCTGTGGGGAAGGGCACCCTTATGAATACTGCCCTGGGAATCCATCCTCAGTCTGCTATATAGGTAGTCAGCAGCAGCCTAGGAATAACCCCTACTCACAAACTTACAATCCTGGTTGGAGAAACCACCCTAACCTATCATGGGGTGGCCAGCAAAACACTAACCAAAATTCTAACCAACCAAGGCCGAGTGGAACACCTGGTTTCACTCCCCAACATAACCAGTCAATGTACCAAAAACCGTATAATCAACCTGTAGGATCTTCTGTAGAGAACCTACTCAAGGAATATATAGCTAAGAATGATGCTACTCTTCAGAGCCAGCAAGCTACCCTTAGGAGCCTGGAGAACCAAATAGGCCAGTTAGCCAATGAACTTAAAAGTAGGCCCCAAGGTAGACTCCCTGCTGATACCGAGGTACCAAGGAGAGATGGCAAAGAACAAGTTCAAGCCATTGAACTTAGGAGTGGAAGACCATTGGTAAACATTACAAAGGACACACCAAAGAGAGTAGAGAACACTGAGTCTAGTGCTCCACTGGAGTCTCTGCCAAGCCAAGGTCCACCACCAACTAGCATATCAGGAGCCAGGCTAGAACCAATTGTAGAGGACATAGAAGAAATTCCAAGGCCTCCACCGATCCTGAAGCGCCCTGACGTGCCTGCTTATGTGCCACCACCTCCTTATCCTCGAAGACTGAAGAAGAAGCAGGAACAGGAAGTTCATTTTAATAAATTCTTAGAAATACTTAAGCAAGTGCATGTGAACATTCCTTTTGTAGAGGTTTTACAGTCTATGCCTTCATATGTAAAGTTTTTGAAGGATATCATTACTAACAAAAAGATAATTGGTGAGTTTGAAACAGTAAACCTCACCGAGGAGTGCAGTGCCATCCTCCAGAACAAGCTGCCCAAGAAGGAGAAGGATCCTGGTTCCTTCACCTTACCTGTAGAACTTGGAGGCAAGCATGTGGGCAGAGCGCTTTGTGACCTGGGCGCCAGCATAAATCTCATGCCCCTGTCCCTATTCCGTCAGTTGGGAATAGGAGAAGCACGTCCAACTACTGTCACTTTACAACTAGCAGACAGATCCATCGCATATCCAGAAGGTAAGATTGAGGATATTCTAGTTAAAGTTGACAAATTCATTTTCCTTGCAGATTTCATTGTCCTGGACTATGAGGCAGACAAGGAGGTACCCATCCTGCTAGGTAGGCCATTTCTAGCCACAGGTAGGGCACTAATAGATGTGCAAAAAGGTGAGTTAACTATGAGAGTTCATGATGAAGAGGTAAAATTTAGTGTTTACAAAGCTTTAAAATATCCCTCTGATTCTGAGTCCTGTGCTAGCATGGATGTTATTGACTCACTAATGGAAGAACAATTAGAGCATGTATTATTAACCAAGCATGCTAGTGAATATGTACAAATAGATATAGATGATCTAAATGTAGCTGACATAATGAACATGCCTGTAAATAACCCTCAGCATGTATGTATGACTATAGATTTAACTGATAGAATTATTAACCCTCTGAAGCCCTCCATTGAGCATCCACCTGTTCTAGAACTGAAACCACTACCAACTCACCTCAAATATGCATATCTAGGAGATAATGACACACTGCCTGTAATTATTTCTTCTAAGCTAAGTGAACAGCATGAGGTTGATTTAATTTTAATGCTTAAGCAACATAGGAAGGCTATAGCATGGTCTATTGCTGATATTCGAGGCATTAGCCCTTCTTATTGTATGCACAAAATTATTCTAGAGGAAGAACACACACCTAGGGTAGATCACCAGCGTAGGTTAAACCCCTCTATGAAAGAGGTAGTGAAGAAAGAAATAATAAAGTGGTTAGATGCAGGAGTAATTTTCCCCATAGCTAGTAGCCAGTGGGTGAGCCCCATCCAATGTGTACCTAAAAAGGGGGGAATAACTGTGGTAGTCAATGAGAATAACGAACTAATTCCAACAAGGACTGTCACAGGGTGGAGGGTATGTATGGATTATAGGAAGTTAAACAAAGAAACTAAAAAAGACCACTTCCCCATACCGTTTATTGACCAGATGCTAGACAGAATAGCTGGTAGAGCCTACTACTGTTTCCTAGATGGCTATTCAGGCTACAATCAAATAACTATAGACCCTAAGGATCAAGAGAAGACCACCTTTACTTGCCCTTTTGGAACGTTTGCCTTCCGCAGAATGCCTTTTGGCTTATGCAATGCACCGGCAACTTTCCAGAGGTGCATGATGGCAATCTTCTCTGAGTTGGATGAGTCCATGATAGAAATATTCATGGATGACTTCTCAGTCTTTGGGGACTCATTTAAAACCTGTCTAGAAAACCTAGGACAAGTCCTGGCTAGGTGTGAAGAGACCAACCTAGTCCTAAACTGGGAAAAATGCCATTTTATGGTAGATGAAGGGATTGTCTTAGGACATCGAGTGTCAAGGGCGGGTGTAGAAGTGGATAGGGCAAAAATAGAGGTCATAGAGAAGTTGGTAGAGCCCCAGAACGTCAAAGCCATTAGAAGCTTCTTAGGGCATGCTGGCTTCTATAGAAGGTTCATCAAGGACTTTTCTAAGATAGCCAAGCCTCTATGTGAGCTACTAGAGCTAGGTAGGCCATTCATCTTCTCTACGGAATGTGTAGTAGCTTGGAAAACCCTTAAGGAAGCACTGGTCACAGCACCAATCATAGTAGGACCAAATTGGGATCTCCCATTTGAGATGCTATGTGATGCTAGTGACTATGCTGTAGGAGTCATGTTAGGACAGAAGATTGACAAGCTCACACATCCTGTCTATTATGCTAGTAAGACCTTGAATGAGGCCCAATGTAACTATACAACTACAGAGAAAGAGATGCTTGCTGTAGTATTTGCTTGTGAAAAATTTAGGAACTATATTGTAGGAACTAGGACCATTGTATATACTGACCATTCTGCTTTAAAATATCTAATGAGAAAGGCTGATGCTAAGCCTAGACTAATTAGATGGGTGTTATTGCTGCAGGAATTTGATTTGGACATTCGGGACAAGAAGGGTTGTGAAAATGTGGTTGCAGATCACCTGTCTCGATTGCAGCACAATTGCGAAAAAATTGCGGACCCCGCAATTTCTGATGCTTTTATAGATGAACATATCTTTGCTTTAACTCATCGTGATAACGATGAGGAACCTTGGTTCGCTGACATTGCTAACTTCCGTGCAGCACAGGTATTACCAGTGTTCAAGGGAGGACAAGAGAAGAAGAGGTTCCTCCATGAAGCAAGGAAATTCATCTGGGATGACCCCATACTTTACAGGACCTGTGCTGATGGGTTGTTGAGGAAATGTGTTTCAGCTGCTGAAGCGAAGTCTGTGCTGCAGCACTGTCATTCATCTCCTTACGGTGGACACTTTGGTGGACAAAGGACAGCTGCGAAGGTATTTCAGAGTGGCTACTATTGGCCAACAATCTTCAAGGACGCACACGCCTTTGCTCACAGCTGTGATGAGTGCCAAAGGACAGGTAACCTCAGTCGTAAGGATGAGATGCCCCTCACCTACATCTTGGAGTTAGAGCTCTTTGATGTATGGGGCATTGATTTCATGGGACCCTTCCCTCCATCATCAGGTAACTTGTACATTCTAGTAGCAGTAGACTACGTGTCAAAGTGGGTAGAAGCTAAGGCATGTCCTAATAATGATGCTAAGACAGTCACTAATTTCTTGCATAGACACATTTTCACTAGATTTGGGACTCCTCGTGCTATCATTAGTGATGAGGGGTCACATTTCATTAATAAGGCTATGGAGAAACTATTGGCTAAGTATAACATTAGGCATAGAGTAGCTACTCCCTATCACCCACACTCAAATGGTCAAGCTGAAATTTCAAATAGGGAAATTAAGAACATCTTAGAGAAGGTAGTCAAACCAAATAGACAAGACTGGTCTTTCAAGCTTGAGGATGCACTTTGGGCTTATAGAACAGCATATAAGACACCTCTAGGAATGTCTCCCTATAGGTTGGTATATGGCAAGGCTTGTCACTTGCCACTTGAGTTAGAAAACAAGGCATTTTGGGCCATGAAAGAATTAAATTTTTGTGTGAAGGATGCAGGGACACTAAGATCTTTACAGCTACATGAACTTGATGAGCTTAGGCACATGGCCTATGAGAATGCCAAGATGTATAAAGAAAAGACAAAAATATGGCATGACAGTAGACTTAGGGTCAAAGACTTTAAGAAGGGCCAACTTGTATTGCTATTTAATTCACGTTTAAAGCTATTTCCAGGCAAACTAAAGTCTAGATGGTCAGGTCCCTTTATTATTACTAATGTCTTTGTTCATGGTGCCATAGAGATTAAAAACTTGCAGCAAGGACAGCCGTTTATGGTAAATGGTGCTAGGTTGAAGCACTACTATGAGGAAGGGGATGTAAAGACTCTCTCGGCCTTCCTCTTGACTGAAGCATGAAGTTAGAAACGAGAGAGAACGAGTGGTTCCTGTGCTCGTTTAGTCAAGGCCAATGCCTTAGTTTATTTTTTCTGTTTTTATCGATGATCGTTTGTATGTTTTGTGGTGTAATTTTAATTGCGTATTTAATGTTTGTTTTGTTTGTTTTTGTAGGGAATCAAAAGAGGGGATCAAGGGGAGTAAATCGCACTTTAAAAATCAAGATTCGGTTGGGCCAAATGAAAGATACGGGCGATCAAAGTTTGGATTTTGTATGAAATCTTGTCCCTAGAATTGCGAAAATATTGCTGACTCCGCAAAAAGAGCCGTTGGGATTTCATCCGTTGCTTTTATAGCCGTTAGAAGGCGCCCGTTTGATACGATCTTCTCATTCTTTGCTCTCCAAGATTTCTGCGATTCTCTCCACTTTTGATCTCTCTCTCCAAACCTCCAAGATTCGACCATGGTTTCCACTAGGGCTGAGAGATCCGCCGCCAAGAAGAAGGCCGACGACGCAGCTGAAGCGGCTGCGAGGGAAGCGCTTCTCACCCTTGCTGATCAGGGTGCTGTACGCACTGGCCGTCTTGGCAAGCTTCCTATTCGTAGGAAGAAGTGGAGGGTGGTAACTGAAATCCCTGCTGGCCCATCTGAGCCAGTGGGTACGCCCACGAAGCGCCGGTGGACTGTCAAGACTGCCGCCGGACCAAGCAAATCCAAGACTCCCTCTGTGGCGAGTCAAGAATCTGATCGTGCATCCCACGAGTCAGCTAAAGAAGGTGCGACGCCGTCTGCGTCACCTGTGCGCAGCCCTCTGCCGTCCGAATCACCTGTGCGCAGCCCCCTGCCATCTGAACCAGTGCCAAGCACCGAATCATCACCGCCTGCGCAGAGCGCCGAGACATCTCCAGCGCCTCAGAGTGCTGATCTACCACCTGCGGCTGTGCAGAGTCCTGAGTTGCCGTCTTCGCCATGGAGTTCTGTGCATACCCCGTCAGCAGAGCACAATTCTCCACGGCCTGATCCGGAATTCCCTTATGGGGATTACCAAGAATCCACGCAAGGCAGTGGAGAGGCAGAAGAAGAAGAAGTCTTCTCTCCCATGAGAGAAGACAGCCCTGATGAGCCTGCACAGCAAACGCCTGCTGATGATTCTATGGAGGAGACGTTGGGGGCCTGTTTCCCACAACTTCAGGCGAGGCAGAAGGCCAAGAGGAAGGCCAACAAGGAGGCCAAGAAAGCCAAGAAAGCCAAGAAACTGAAGAAGAAGAAGGCCAAGCGAGTGCCTTCAGCAGAAGAAGACATTACTGAGCCTTCGCTCAAACGCCTCAAGGTGGAGGCTGCTGAATCTTCCAAGCCAGCTGATAAGGGGAAGGCTAAACTCTACCCCGAAGATGAACCTCCATCAGTGAGATATGTCTCGTCTGATGCTGAATCAAGGGGCGTGGAGCTGAGGAAAAGGGACCTGTTGCACGAGAAGGGGTTCCTTGATCGCCTAGCTGACCTGCCGCAGTTCTTGCGCGCAGGGGTGATCAACCATGGCTGGGAGGAATTCTGTCGACCTCCCAATCCAGCATACACAAGCATGGTGTATGACTTCTATGCGAACGTGCTCAGCCCTGAGGATGGCCTGTCTGTGGTCAGAGGGGTAGAAGTGGACTTCTCTGCTAAGGCCATCAATGAAGCATTCGGTCTAAGGGGCCAGCCTCACACAGATTACGCCCGGATAGTTGATGAGCCGACCGAGGCTGTGCTGGAAGAAGCCATCCGCACCATTGGCCAGCCTGAGGCCTCCTGGACAGTCTCACGCAATGGGCGGCACACGCTCATGAGTGCCAACCTCACGGCTAAGGCAGCTGTGTGGTTTTCATTCGTGAGAAGAAGACTCTCCCCGGTGACGCATGAGACTACCATTAACCAGAGCCGTTCGCTGCTGGTTTATGCTATCATGAGAGGTCTCACGATCAACGTGGGAGAAGTCATCAATGCTGCCATCGCCGAGTGTGCTAAAAAGGGTAAGGGGCCATTATTTTTCCCCAACATTATAACGAAGTTATGCTTGCTTGCAGGAGTTCCCACCGAACGCTTGGAGCAGCAGCTGCCCTACACAGGCCATCTGGAGTTGCCTGCACACCTGAGGCTGAGAAGGAAGGGCAATATGGAGTTTGAGTTGGATAGGTTGGCTGCTGAGCAGTCCCTATCCATGGCCTGTTTGATGGACCTGCAGAGAAGAATGGCTCAATGGGCCAATTATGCGCAGGCGAGGGACAAAGAGGTTGCAGACCAGTTGGGATGCATCTTCCCAGATTTCCCCACCAACCTCCTAACTCCATGGGTGGCCCCACGACCAAGGCAACCAGATGAAGATGATGAGAATTGAGTGCTGGTTTGAAGAGCACTAGAGGGAGTATTACTGATCCCTAACGAAACAAAAGACAATTTTTCTGCTTTTTGATAGAGTAATGTATATTATGCTGTTTTTTTGGTTAAGTTTTGATCTGTTTTGGATGTTTAGTTTTATGTTTTTCCTTTTGCTTAGGATAGTCTGATGTTAGTTGATTAGGTAGGATAGTTTAGTTTCATTTTTAGAATGCATGAGTGACAGGAAAAAGCATGCTAGGGGCCTGCATCAATGTTAAACCTGCCCAGATTGAATTGCGAAATAATTGCGGTTCCCGCAATTTTTGTGACTGTTTGCATGTTTTGGACTGTCTGTTTAATTAGGCTGTGATCTGTTCAACTCTATCTTTTGCTGCTAGCATGACTACCTTATATAGCTGATCTTGAAGCATGCTGGATGAATGTCATAGGACACCTTTTGATAGTTTAAATTTGCCTCTGAATAGTACTCAGCATGCATAAACCATAAGGCCTTAAACTTTCTGTCATGTTCAGATTTTCTGCTGCTAGTATAATTGCTTCTAGAATGTTTTGCCTATGCCTAGGATGTTTAGATTCTCTTTGTTTTACTTTAGACTAGATGCTTCTAGGACAAGTTTGGGGGTGTGCCACCTCACACACTCATTAGGGACAATGAGTAGTTCAAGTTTGGGGGAGGCCACCCTAGGCCTAGGAACATTCCTCTCTTCCTTAAGACATAAGCATTCCTCTTCTCCTAAAAAAAAAAAATTTTTTTGATAAATAGAAAAAGTGAAAAATAGAATAAAGAGGGGAGTCTTTCTCAAGTTGCTGAGTAATCAGTGCCAAGTGTGTAAACCACAATTGGCATTGCATCAAAAGGCAAACCAAGGGGAGACTCCACCTAAGTAAAAAAAGAAAGAAAAAAGAGAAATAGGGGAAGAAGAATGTGTGCTTGGGAGTTATAATCTTGTGGCTTAGATGTCCTATGAAAAAGAACTCTGATCCTTAATGCGCTAAGCACAAGGTTATAGCTTTTAGGTTTGTCTAGGGAGATGAATGTTTATCCAATGTAGTGATGCCAGGGTTTAGGTTGTTCTCTATAAAGTACCACTGTCACTGTTAATACTAAGACTGGCATGACTCTAAGGAATCCTAGACACATTAAAAATAAGCTGGAAGCATGTACTGAGTCTGGAGTAAAACTTGGTAGAATTTGAAACCTTAGGGATAGTAGCATGATATCATAGAAGTAGTTAGATCAGTAGTAGGGGGTCAACAAAAGCAGTGGGTATAGTAGGCAGGTGAAGTCAGAAGAGGCTAGACAAGAGGCTAGTTCTAAACTTGGAAGTGTGTCACAGGACAGTACTGCTAGAGACAAGAATATAAGGGAGTTAGTGAGTAGATAAAAGAAGAAGAAACAGCAGCCTAAGTAAGTCCTTAGTATGCTTGAGGACAAGCAAAGCCTTAAGTTTGGGGGTGTGTTAAGTCTCTGAAAGTGACTTATTTAGGACCCATTTAGCTTAAGAAGATGTACACATTTAGGTGTTTTTGTGAGCATTTAGCCAAAACCTATGCTTTAATATGAGAATTAGAAGAAGGTAGCTAATATAGGACTTATGCACAATAGGTAGGAAAAGGGGTGAAAACCGAAGAAAAGAATGAAAAATAACCCTTGCGAGTGCATTGCGGAATAATTGCGGTGGCCGCAATTATTCAAGTTAAAACCGTAAGTTGGCTGACATTTTTCTGTTTAGATCCGACTTTTCAGGGATTCGTTCTTTCTCCTCCACCCATTCTGATATACGACGTTGAAGATTGATGGTTCTCCTTGGCCCAATCGCACCTGCAAACTACTATAAAAGGGGGCCAAAGTCGGAGGTTCAGTCATCATTCAACGTGCAGAAGTCTTCTCACAGTCCACCATTTCTCTCGATTTTCCCTTGCCGTCTGTTGGAGTGAGGTTCTCAGCTTTTGGAGTCGATAATCTGATAGGAAGGAGAGAAGATTCTTCTTCTCTCCCGATTGGATTCATCCAAGCACGGCTGAATTCTCATCACCATCATTCGAGGCGACTGCCACGAAGATTTCCAGCACACCTTTACTGTTTTCTGCTCTTTCCTTCTCAATTCCATTTCTGTTCAATGTTGTTCTTAGCTTAGTCATTTACTTATTGCATTTCGTTGTTGTCTGCCTTGAATTCATTCTGTTTAAGCTTTCCTTTGTCATTCAAACACTTTAAGTAATCAAAGTAAGTTTCTGCATTTCACAGTTATTCCTTATTCTGCTACGAGTTTGGCTTGCTGTTTTACACACTTTTCCCTTTTAAGCATGTCTACTTTATCTTATATTTCTGTTCTTCATATATCCATGAGTAACTAAATTCATTTAGGGGCATGCTAATGACAGAACTATAGGCTAAAAACGTAAGTCAAGTAGGTAGATCAACACTCGAACATTGATTATATGTAAGCTTCATCCCACGGGCAATTTCGATTGGCCATCCATTTTGTCCAAAGAACTCCTAACCTCTGGAAGGAGTAAGAGTTCAGAGTCGTATAATCATGCTAGCCTTCCATGGTAATCAGGAAACGGCCTAGGAATAGGCGTTTCCCTAGTATAAACTGAACACTCCTGTTTTAACAAGATGCTTAAGACCTTACTTTGAAGTCGAGTAAACTTGAGTCTCTCATGCATGGAATCGGACGATACTTGAGATAGAGTGAGTTTAATGTATAGAGAGTTGATCCAAAGCTTGATAATCGTAATAAACTGCCTATAGGATAGTCATTAGTAGCCCTTAATTCACCCACTTAACCAGTTTTTCGCTGCCAATTAATTGCGGATTAATTGCGGTTCTCGCAATTCTGCTAAATTGCTTACTGTCTAGCTGTTTTCTTCTTCGTTTATTGATTCCATCTCTTGTTCTTTAAGCCTGATTTTTACTTTAATTTGTTTATGGCATATTCCTTTATACATTCAGCAGAAAGTAGTTAATTAAAAACCAATTTTACCCCATCAAATCCATCCCATCTTTCTTAACAAACACACTTCGCGAATAGCTAAAAACAAGTCTCTGTGGAAAAAACGAATTAAATATACTCACTACTTGCTGTAAGACCATGTATGCTTGCATGTTCTAAGTGCTCTCTCTACCCTTTTGCATATTTATCTTTACACATTGAGCACGCAACAGCCGCCCATTGCGTGACACTGTCCAGGAGGCTTCAGGCTGGCCAATTGTGCGAATGGCTTCTTCTAGCACAGCCTCAGTCGACTCATCAACTATCCGTGCATAATCTGTGTGAGGCTGGCCCCTGAGACCAAAGGCTTCGTTGATGGCCTTGGCTGAGAAATCGACTTCCACCCCTCTGACCACAGATAGGCCATCCTCAGGGCTGAGCACATTGGCGTAGAAATCGTACACCATGCTCGTGTAGGCTGGATTGGGAGGTCTGCAGAATTCCTCCCAGCCATGGTTGAGCACCCCTGCGCGCAAGAACTGCGGCAGGTCAGCAAGTCGATCAAGGAACCCCTTCTCGTGCAACAGGTCCCTTTTCCTCAACTCAATACCCCTGGATTCAGCATCAGATGAGACATACCTCACTGACGGAGGTTCATCTTCAGGGTAGAGTTTAGCCTTCCCCTTATCGGCTGGCTTGGATGATGCAGCAGCCTCCACCTTGAGGCGTTTGAGCGAAGGCTCAGCACTCTCCTTGTCCGTCGATGGTACCTTCTTGGCCTTCTTTTTCTTTGACTTCTTGGCCTTATCAATTCTGGCCTTCTTCTGTTTCTTGAGCCTGGCCTTGGTGTTGAGTTGTGGGAAGCATGCCCCCAACGTTTCTTCCATAGAATCGTCCTGCTGTGCAGGCTCGGCAGGGCTGTCTTCCCTCATAGGAGAGAAGACTTCTTCTTCCCCAGCATCTCCACTGCCTTGCGTAGACTCCTGATAATCCCCATAAGGGAATTCAGGATCAGGCCGTGGAGAATTGTGCGCTGCTGATGGTGTCGGCGCAGAACTCAGTGGCGAAGACCGCAGCTCAGGGCTCTGCGCTGCTGCAGGTGGCGGATCAGAACTCTGAGGTGCTGGAGACAACTCGGAGCTCTGTGCAGGCGGTGACGACTCAGCGCTTGGCACTGGTTCAGACGAGAGGGGACTGCGCGCAGGTGACACAGACGGCGACGAACCTTCTTTGGCTGACTCGTGGGCTGCACGATCAGTTTCTTGACTCTCCACAGAGGGAGTCTTGGCGGTGCTCGGTTCGGCAGCAGTCTTGACAGTCCACCGGCGCTTCTTTGGCGTGCCCACTGGCTCAGATGGGCCAGCAGGGATCTCAGTGACCACCCTCCACTTCTTCCTACGAATAGGAAGCTTGGCAAGACGGCCAGTGCGTACAGCACCCTCATCAGCAAGGGTGAGAAGCGCTTCCCTCGCAGCCGCTTCAGCTGCGTCATCGGCCTTCTTCTTGGCGGCGGATCTCTCAGCCCTAGTGGAAACCATCGTCGAGTCTTGAAGATCTTGAGAGAAGAATCAAAGGTGGAGAGAATCGCAGAAATCTTGGAGATCAAAGAATGAGAGAATCGTATCAACGAACGCGTTCTAACGGCTATAAATAAAACGGAAAAAATCCCAACGGCTCTTTTTGCGGATCCAGCAATTTTTGCGCAATTCCAGGGATAATATTTCATAAAAATTCCAAACTTTGATCGCCCGTATCTTTCATTTGGCTCAACCGTTTCTTGATTTTTAAAGTGGGATTTACTCCCCTTGATCCCCTCTTTCGATTCCTTGCAAAAGCAAACAAAACAAACATTAAACACGTAATTAAAAATACATCACAAAACGTACAAACGATAAGCGAAAAAAAAACAGTAAAAATAAACTAAGGCATTGGCCTTGACTAAACGAGCACAGTAACCACTCGTTCTCTCTCGTTCTCTTTGTCATGCTTCAGTCAAGAGGAAGGCCGAGAGAGTCTTCACATCCCCTTCCTCATAGTAGTGCTTCAACCTAGCACCATTGACCAGAAATGGCTGTCCTTGCTGCAAGTTTTTAATCTCTATGGCACCATGAACAAAGACATTAGTAATAATAAATGGACCTGACCATCTAGACTTTAATTTGCCTGGAAATAGCTTTAATCGTGAGTTAAATAACAATACAAGTTGGCCCTTCTTAAAGTCTTTGATCCTGAGTCTACTGTCATGCCATATTTTTGTCTTTTCTTTGTACATCTTGGCATTCTCATAGGCCATGTGCCTAAGCTCGTCAAGTTCATGTAGCTGTAAAGATCTTAATGTCCCCGCATCCTTCACACAAAAATTTAATTCTTTCATGGCCCAAAATGCCTTGTTTTCCAACTCAAGTGGCAAGTGGCAAGCCTTGCCATACACCAACCTATAGGGAGACATTCCTAGAGGTGTCTTATATGCTGTTCTGTAAGCCCAAAGTGCATCCTCAAGCTTGAAAGACCAGTCTTTCCTATTAGGTTTGACTACCTTTTCTAGGATGTTCTTTATCTCCCTATTGGAAATCTCAGCTTGGCCATTTGAGTGTGGGTGGTAGGGAGTAGCTACCCTATGTCTAATGTTATATTTAGCCAATATCTTCTCCATAGCCTTATTAATGAAATGTGACCCCTCATCACTAATGATAGCACGAGGAGTCCCAAATCTAGTGAAAATGTGTCTATGCAAGAAGTGAGTGACTGTTTTAGCATCATTATTAGGGCATGCCTTAGCTTCTACCCACTTTGACACGTAGTCTACTGCTACTAAAATGTACAGGTTACCTGATGATGGAGGGAAAGGTCCCATGAAATCAATGCCCCACACATCAAAGAGCTCCAACTCTAAGATGTAGGTGAGAGGCATCTCATCCTTACGACTGAGGTTACCTGTCCTTTGGCATTCGTCACAGTTGTGGGCGTAATTGTGGGCGTCCTTGAAGATTGTTGGCCAGTAGTAGCCACTCTGAAATACCTTAGCAGCTGTTCTTTGACCACCAAAGTGCCCACCGTAAGGAGATGAGTGACAGTGCTGCAGCACAGACTTCGCTTCAGCAGCTGAAACACACTTCCTCAACAACCCATCAGCACAGGTCCTGTAAAGTATGGGGTCATCCCAGATGAATTTCCTTGCTTCATGGAGGAACCTCTTCTTCTCTTGTCCTCCCTTGAACACTGGTAATACCTGTGCTGCACGGAAGTTAGCAATGTCAGCGAACCAAGGTTCCTCATCGTTTTCACGATGAGTCAAAGCAAAGATATGTTCATCTATAAAAGCATCAGAAATTGCGGGGTCCGCAATTTTTTCGCAATTGTGCTGCAATCGAGACAGGTGATCTGCAACCACGTTTTCACATCCCTTCTTGTCCCGAATGTCCAAATCGAATTCCTGCAGCAATAACACCCATCTAATCAATCTAGGCTTAGCATCAGCCTTCCTCATCAGATATTTTAAAGCAGAATGGTCAGTATATACAATGGTCCTAGTTCCTACAATATAGTTCCTAAATTTTTCACAAGCAAATACTACAGCAAGCATCTCTTTCTCTGTAGTTGTATAGTTACATTGAGCCTCATTCAAGGTCTTACTAGCATAATAGACAGGATGTGTGAGCTTGTCAATCTTCTGTCCTAACATGACTCCTACAGCATAGTCACTGGCATCACATAGCATCTCAAATGGGAGATCCCAATTTGGTCCTACTATGATTGGTGCTGTGACCAATGCTTCCTTAAGGGCTTTCCAAGCTACTACACATTCTTTAGAAAAGATGAATGGTCTACCTAGCTCTAGAAGCTCACATAGAGGCTTGGCTATCTTAGAAAAGTCCTTGATGAACCTTCTATAGAAGCCAGCATGTCCTAGGAAACTCCTAATAGCTTTGACATTCTGGGGCTCTACCAACTTCTCTATGACCTCTATTTTTGCCCTATCCACTTCTACACCTGCCCTTGACACTCTATGTCCTAAGACAATCCCTTCATCTACCATAAAATGGCACTTTTCCCAATTTAGGACTAGGTTGGTCTCTTCACACCTAGCCAGGACTTGTCCTAGGTTCTCTAGACAGGTTTTAAATGAGTCCCCAAAGACTGAGAAGTCATCCATGAATATTTCTATTATGGACTCATCCAACTCAGAGAAGATCGCCATCATGCACCTTTGGAAAGTTGCCGGTGCATTGCATAAGCCAAAAGGCATTCTGCGGAAGGCAAACGTTCCAAAAGGGCAAGTGAAGGTAGTCTTCTCTTGATCCTTAGGGTCTATAGTGATTTGATTATAGCCAGAGTACCCATCTAAAAAACAATAGTAGGCTCTACCAGCTATTCTGTCTAGCATCTGGTCAATGAATGGAAGAGGGAAATGGTCTTTTTTAGTTTCTTTATTCAACTTCCTGTAATCCATACACACTCTCCACCCTGTGACAGTCCTTGTTGGAATCAGTTCGTTGTTCTCATTGACTACCACAGTTATTCCCCCCTTTTTAGGTACACATTGGATGGGGCTCACTGTTAAGTCTCTGAAAGTGACTTATTTAGGACCCATTTAGCTTAAGAAGATGTACACATTTAGGTGTTTTTGTGAGCATTTAGCCAAAACCTATGCTTTAATATGAGAATTAGAAGAAGGTAGCTAATATAGGACTTATGCACAATAGGTAGGAAAAGGGGTGAAAACCGAAGAAAAGAATGAAAAATAACCCTTGCGAGTGCATTGCGGAATAATTGCGGTGGCCGCAATTATTCAAGTTAAAACCGTAAGTTGGCTGACATTTTTCTGTTTAGATCCGACTTTTCAGGGATTCGTTCTTTCTCCTCCACCCATTCTGATATACGACGTTGAAGATTGATGGTTCTCCTTGGCCCAATCGCACCTGCAAACTACTATAAAAGGGGGGCCAAAGTCGGAGGTTCAGTCATCATTCAACGTGCAGAAGTCTTCTCACAGTCCACCATTTCTCTCGATTTTCCCTTGCCGTCTGTTGGAGTGAGGTTCTCAGCTTTTGGAGTCGATAATCTGATAGGAAGGAGAGAAGATTCTTCTTCTCTCCCGATTGGATTCATCCAAGCACGGCTGAATTCTCATCACCATCATTCGAGGCGACTGCCACGAAGATTTCCAGCACACCTTTACTGTTTTCTGCTCTTTCCTTCTCAATTCCATTTCTGTTCAATGTTGTTCTTAGTTTAGTCATTTACTTATTGCATTTCGTTGTTGTCTGCCTTGAATTCATTCTGTTTAAGCTTTCCTTTGTCATTCAAACACTTTAAGTAATCAAAGTAAGTTTCTGCATTTCACAGTTATTCCTTATTCTGCTACGAGTTTGGCTTGCTGTTTTACACACTTTTCCCTTTTAAGCATGTCTACTTTATCTTATATTTCTGTTCTTCATATATCCATGAGTAACTAAATTCATTTAGGGGCATGCTAATGACAGAACTATAGGCTAAAAACGTAAGTCAAGTAGGTAGATCAACACTCGAACATTGATTATATGTAAGCTTCATCCCACGGGCAATTTCGATTGGCCATCCATTTTGTCCAAAGAACTCCTAACCTCTGGAAGGAGTAAGAGTTCAGAGTCGTATAATCATGCTAGCCTTCCATGGTAATCAGGAAACGGCCTAGGAATAGGCGTTTCCCTAGTATAAACTGAACACTCCTGTTTTAACAAGATGCTTAAGACCTTACTTTGAAGTCGAGTAAACTTGAGTCTCTCATGCATGGAATCGGACGATACTTGAGATAGAGTGAGTTTAATGTATAGAGAGTTGATCCAAAGCTTGATAATCGTAATAAACTGCCTATAGGATAGTCATTAGTAGCCCTTAATTCACCCACTTAACCAGTTTTTCGCTGCCAATTAATTGCGGATTAATTGCGGTTCTCGCAATTCTGCTAAATTGCTTACTGTCTAGCTGTTTTCTTCTTCGTTTATTGATTCCATCTCTTGTTCTTTAAGCCTGATTTTTACTTTAATTTGTTTATGGCATATTCCTTTATACATTCAGCAGAAAGTAGTTAATTAAAAACCAATTTTACCCCATCAAATCCATCCCATCTTTCTTAACAAACACACTTCGCGAATAGCTAAAAACAAGTCTCTGTGGAAAAAACGAATTAAATATACTCACTACTTGCTGTAAGACCATGTATGCTTGCATGTTCTAAGTGCTCTCTCTACCCTTTTGCATATTTATCTTTACACATTGAGCACGCAACAAGTTTTTGGCGCCGCTGCCGGGGACTTATTTTTAAGTGAAAACGAAGTTGTTAAGTTTAAGAAAACCAAGTTTATCATTGAGTGAAACTAATCTGTTTCATTTCTTTTGCAGGTACTGTTAAGGTAGTTTATGAGTGAGCGTTCACATAGTAATTTAGAGTTCGATCCTGAACCTGAAAGATCACTTCGAGCTAGAAATAAAGCAAAGAAACGCCTCTTTAAACAACCTCCTATACCTCAAATCTTACCTGAAAACAAAGAAATGGGCGATTTAGTTCCAAATCCAGCACCTGCCGTTCGCAACCCCATAGAAATAGCGAATGACAAGAATAGTGCCATTCTTTCATATCTAGTACCTATGCCTGGGGAGCTGAACCCCAGCATAATCCGTCCTGAAATCACTGCCCACTCTTTCGAGTTAAAGCCAGTGATGTTCCAAATGTTGTCCACTGTGGGACAATTCTTTGGAATAGAAAATGAGGACCCCCATAATCACCTTAGGAACTTCCTAGGAGTTAGTGACACCTTCCTAATCCCTGGAGTTTCCCAAGAGGCCCTTAGGCTATATCTTTTCCCTTATTCTTTGAGGGACAAAGCCAAAACGTGGCTAAATTCTTTACCCTCAGGATCTGTCCGCAATTGGACAGATCTAGCAGAAAAATTCCTAGTCAAATACTTCCCACCTGATAGGAATTCTACTTTCCGTGATGACATAGTCAAATTCAAACAAGCTCCAAGTGAGTCTCTTCACGAAGCTTGGACTAGATTTAAAGATCTTCTCGTTAAATGTCCACACCATGGCATTCCATGGTGTATTCAAATAGAAGTTTTCTTTAAAGGATGCAACCCCAGCACCAGACAAGTCTTAAATTCATCTGCTGGAGGTTCCATGTTGTCCAAGAGTTACAACGAAGCTTATGAGATCTTGGAGAAGATCTCAGCATCTCACTGCAGATGGTCAGACGATCCAGTAGAGCCAACTAGGGCTCAAGACAAGGATGCTCTAAGCGCCATGAGCACCCAAATAAATGCCCTGACCAACTTAGTCAAGCAAATGGCTCAGGCCAATCTCCAAACCAGTGCCAATACCGCCACAGCCATGTCAATGGGCGTACAACCAAATCAAGGCGAGGCACCTATCTGTGGATTCTGTGGGGAAGGGCACCCTTATGAATACTGCCCTGGGAATCCATCCTCAGTCTGCTATATAGGTAGTCAGCAGCAGCCTAGGAATAACCCCTACTCACAAACTTACAATCCTGGTTGGAGAAACCACCCTAACCTGTCATGGGGTGGCCAACAAAACACTAACCAAAATCCTAACCAACCAAGGCCGAGTGGAACACCTGGTTTCACTCCCCAACATAACCAGTCAATGTACCAAAAGCCTTACAATCAACCTGTAGGATCTTCTGTAGAAAACCTACTCAAGGAATATATAGCTAAGAATGATGCTACTCTTCAGAGCCAGCAAGCTACCCTTAGGAGCCTGGAGAACCAAATAGGCCAGTTAGCCAATGAACTTAAAAGTAGGCCCCAAGGTAGACTCCCTGCTGATACCGAGGTACCAAGGAGAGATGGCAAGGAACAAGTTCAAGCCATTGAACTTAGGAGTGGAAGACCATTGGTGAGCATTACAAAAGACACACCAAAGAGAGTAGAGAACACTGAGTCTAGTGCTCCACTGGAGTCTCTGCCAAGCCAAGGTCCACCACCAACTAGCACATCAGGAGCCAGGTTAGAGCCAATTGTAGAGGACGTAGAAGAAATTCCAAGGCCTCCACCTATCTTAAGGCGTCCTGACGTGCCTGCTTATGTGCCACCACCTCCTTATCCTCGAAGACTGAAGAAGAAGCAGGAACAGGAAGTTCATTTTAATAAATTCTTAGAAATACTTAAGCAAGTGCATGTGAACATTCCTTTTGTAGAGGTTTTACAGTCTATGCCTTCATATGTAAAATTTTTGAAGGATATCATTACTAACAAAAAAATAATTGGTGAGTTTGAAACAGTAAACCTCACCGAGGAGTGCAGTGCCATCCTCCAGAACAAGCTGCCCAAGAAGGAGAAGGATCCTGGTTCCTTCACCTTACCTGTAGAACTTGGAGGCAAGCATGTGGGCAGAGCGCTTTGTGACCTGGGCGCCAGCATAAATCTCATGCCCCTGTCCCTATTCCGTCAGTTGGGAATAGGAGAAGCACGTCCAACTACTGTCACTTTACAGCTAGCAGACAGATCCATCGCATATCCAGAAGGTAAGATTGAGGATATTCTAGTTAAAGTTGACAAATTCATTTTCCTTGCAGATTTCATTGTCCTGGACTATGAAGCAGACAAGGAGGTACCCATCCTGCTAGGTAGGCCATTTCTAGCCACAGGTAGGGCACTAATAGATGTGCAAAAAGGTGAGTTAACTATGAGAGTTCATGATGAAGAGGTAAAATTTAGTGTTTACAAAGCTTTAAAATATCCCTCTGATTCTGAGTCCTGTGCTAGCATGGATGTTATTGACTCACTAATGGAAGAACAATTAGAGCATGTATTATTAACCAAGCATGCTAGTGAATATGTACAAATAGATATAGATGATCTAAATGTAGCTGACATAATGAACATGCCTGTAAATAACCCTCAGCATGTATGTATGACTATAGATTTAACTGATAGAATTATTAACCCTCTGAAGCCCTCCATTGAGCATCCACCTGTTCTAGAACTGAAACCACTACCAACTCACCTCAAATATGCATATCTAGGAGATAATGACACACTGCCTGTAATTATTTCTTCTAAGCTAAGTGAACAGCATGAGGTTGATTTAATTTTAATGCTTAAGCAACATAGGAAGGCTATAGCATGGTCTATTGCTGATATTCGAGGCATTAGCCCTTCTTATTGTATGCACAAAATTATTCTAGAGGAAGAACACACACCTAGGGTAGATCACCAGCGTAGGTTAAACCCCTCTATGAAAGAGGTAGTGAAGAAAGAAATAATAAAGTGGTTAGATGCAGGAGTAATTTTCCCCATAGCTAGTAGCCAGTGGGTGAGCCCCATCCAGTGTGTACCTAAAAAGGGGGGAATAACTGTGGTAGTCAATGAGAATAACGAACTAATTCCAACAAGGACTGTCACAGGGTGGAGGGTATGTATGGATTATAGGAAGTTAAACAAAGAAACTAAAAAAGACCACTTCCCCATACCGTTTATTGACCAGATGCTAGACAGAATAGCTGGTAGAGCCTACTACTGTTTCCTAGATGGCTATTCAGGCTACAATCAAATAACTATAGACCCTAAGGATCAAGAGAAGACCACCTTTACTTGCCCTTTTGGAACGTTTGCCTTCCGCAGAATGCCTTTTGGCTTATGCAATGCACCGGCAACTTTCCAGAGGTGCATGATGGCCATCTTCTCTGAGTTGGATGAGTCCATGATAGAAATATTCATGGAT
The DNA here is from genome assembly GCA_028017165.1 of Herpetospermum pedunculosum. Classification (NCBI taxonomy): domain Eukaryota; kingdom Viridiplantae; phylum Streptophyta; class Magnoliopsida; order Cucurbitales; family Cucurbitaceae; genus Herpetospermum; species Herpetospermum pedunculosum. Next base: position 49,028,973 of record CM051529.1, read on the forward strand.
GACTTCTCAGTCTTTGGGGACTCATTTAAAACCTGTCTAGAAAACCTAGGACAAGTCCTGGCTAGGTGTGAAGAGACCAACCTAGTCCTAAACTGGGAAAAATGCCATTTTATGGTAGATGAAGGGATTGTCTTAGGACATCGAGTGTCAAGGGCGGGTGTAGAAGTGGATAGGGCAAAAATAGAGGTCATAGAGAAGTTGGTAGAGCCCCAGAACGTCAAAGCCATTAGAAGCTTCTTAGGGCATGCTGGCTTCTATAGAAGGTTCATCAAGGACTTTTCTAAGATAGCCAAGCCTCTATGTGAGCTACTAGAGCTAGGTAGGCCATTCATCTTCTCTACGGAATGTGTAGTAGCTTGGAAAACCCTTAAGGAAGCACTGGTCACAGCACCAATCATAGTAGGACCAAATTGGGATCTCCCATTTGAGATGCTATGTGATGCCAGTGACTATGCTGTAGGAGTCATGTTAGGACAGAAGATTGACAAGCTCACACATCCTGTCTATTATGCTAGTAAGACCTTGAATGAGGCCCAATGTAACTATACAACTACAGAGAAAGAGATGCTTGCTGTAGTATTTGCTTGTGAAAAATTTAGGAACTATATTGTAGGAACTAGGACCATTGTATATACTGACCATTCTGCTTTAAAATATCTAATGAGAAAGGCTGATGCTAAGCCTAGACTAATTAGATGGGTGTTATTGCTGCAGGAATTTGATTTGGACATTCGGGACAAGAAGGGTTGTGAAAATGTGGTTGCAGATCACCTGTCTCGATTGCAGCACAATTGCGAAAAAATTGCGGACCCCGCAATTTCTGATGCTTTTATAGATGAACATATCTTTGCTTTAACTCATCGTGATAACGATGAGGAACCTTGGTTCGCTGACATTGCTAACTTCCGTGCAGCACAGGTATTACCAGTGTTCAAGGGAGGACAAGAGAAGAAGAGGTTCCTCCATGAAGCAAGGAAATTCATCTGGGATGACCCCATACTTTACAGGACCTGTGCTGATGGGTTGTTGAGGAAATGTGTTTCAGCTGCTGAAGCGAAGTCTGTGCTGCAGCACTGTCATTCATCTCCTTACGGTGGACACTTTGGTGGACAAAGGACAGCTGCGAAGGTATTTCAGAGTGGCTACTATTGGCCAACAATCTTCAAGGACGCACACGCCTTTGCTCACAGCTGTGATGAGTGCCAAAGGACAGGTAACCTCAGTCGTAAGGATGAGATGCCCCTCACCTACATCTTGGAGTTAGAGCTCTTTGATGTATGGGGCATTGATTTCATGGGACCCTTCCCTCCATCATCAGGTAACTTGTACATTCTAGTAGCAGTAGACTACGTGTCAAAGTGGGTAGAAGCTAAGGCATGTCCTAATAATGATGCTAAGACAGTCACTAATTTCTTGCATAGACACATTTTCACTAGATTTGGGACTCCTCGTGCTATCATTAGTGATGAGGGGTCACATTTCATTAATAAGGCTATGGAGAAACTATTGGCTAAGTATAACATTAGGCATAGAGTAGCTACTCCCTATCACCCACACTCAAATGGTCAAGCTGAAATTTCAAATAGGGAAATTAAGAACATCTTAGAGAAGGTAGTCAAACCAAATAGACAAGACTGGTCTTTCAAGCTTGAGGATGCACTTTGGGCTTATAGAACAGCATATAAGACACCTCTAGGAATGTCTCCCTATAGGTTGGTATATGGCAAGGCTTGTCACTTGCCACTTGAGTTAGAAAACAAGGCATTTTGGGCCATGAAAGAATTAAATTTTTGTGTGAAGGATGCAGGGACACTAAGATCTTTACAGCTACATGAACTTGATGAGCTTAGGCACATGGCCTATGAGAATGCCAAGATGTATAAAGAAAAGACAAAAATATGGCATGACAGTAGACTTAGGGTCAAAGACTTTAAGAAGGGCCAACTTGTATTGCTATTTAATTCACGTTTAAAGCTATTTCCAGGCAAACTAAAGTCTAGATGGTCAGGTCCCTTTATTATTACTAATGTCTTTGTTCATGGTGCCATAGAGATTAAAAACTTGCAGCAAGGACAGCCGTTTATGGTAAATGGTGCTAGGTTGAAGCACTACTATGAGGAAGGGGATGTAAAGACTCTCTCGGCCTTCCTCTTGACTGAAGCATGAAGTTAGAAACGAGAGAGAACGAGTGGTTCCTGTGCTCGTTTAGTCAAGGCCAATGCCTTAGTTTATTTTTTCTGTTTTTATCGATGATCGTTTGTATGTTTTGTGGTGTAATTTTAATTGCGTATTTAATGTTTGTTTTGTTTGTTTTTGTAGGGAATCAAAAGAGGGGATCAAGGGGAGGAAATCGCACTTTAAAAATCAAGATTCGGTTGGGCCAAATGAAAGATACGGGCGATCAAAGTTTGGATTTTGTATGAAATCTTGTCCCTAGAATTGCGAAAATATTGCTGACTCCGCAAAAAGAGCCGTTGGGATTTCATCCGTTGCTTTTATAGCCGTTAGAAGGCGCCCGTTTGATACGATCTTCTCATTCTTTGCTCTCCAAGATTTCTGCGATTCTCTCCACTTTTGATCTCTCTCTCCAAACCTCCAAGATTCGACCATGGTTTCCACTAGGGCTGAGAGATCCGCCGCCAAGAAGAAGGCCGACGACGCAGCTGAAGCGGCTGCGAGGGAAGCGCTTCTCACCCTTGCTGATCAGGGTGCTGTACGCACTGGCCGTCTTGGCAAGCTTCCTATTCGTAGGAAGAAGTGGAGGGTGGTAACTGAAATCCCTGCTGGCCCATCTGAGCCAGTGGGTACGCCCACGAAGCGCCGGTGGACTGTCAAGACTGCCGCCGGACCAAGCAAATCCAAGACTCCCTCTGTGGCGAGTCAAGAATCTGATCGTGCATCCCACGAGTCAGCTAAAGAAGGTGCGACGCCGTCTGCATCACCTGTGCGCAGCCCTCTGCCGTCTGAATCACCTGTGCGCAGCCCCCTGCCATCTGAACCAGTGCCGAGCACCGAATCATCACCACCTGCGCAGAGCGCCGAGTCATCTCCAGCGCCTCAGAGTGCTGATCTACCACCTGCGGCTGTGCAGAGTCCTGAGCTGCCGTCTTCGCCATGGAGTTCTGCGCATACCCCGTCAGCAGAGCACAATTCTCCACGGGCTGATCCGGAATTCCCTTATGGGGATTACCAAGAATCCACGCAAGGCAGTGGAGAGGCAGAAGAAGAAGAAGTCTTCTCTCCCATGAGAGAAGACAGCCCTGATGAGCCTGCACAGCAAACGCCTGCTGATGATTCTATGGAGGAGACGTTGGGGGCCTGTTTCCCACAACTTCAGGCGAGGCAGAAGGCCAAGAGGAAGGCCAACAAGGAGGCCAAGAAAGCCAAGAAAGCCAAGAAACTGAAGAAGAAGAAGGCCAAGCGAGTGCCTTCAGCAGAAGAAGACATTACTGAGCCTTCGCTCAAACGCCTCAAGGTGGAGGCTGCTGAATCTTCCAAGCCAGCTGATAAGGGGAAGGCTAAACTCTACCCCGAAGATGAACCTCCATCAGTGAGATATGTCTCGTCTGATGCTGAATCAAGGGGCGTGGAGCTGAGGAAAAGGGACCTGTTGCACGAGAAGGGGTTCCTTGATCGCCTAGCTGACCTGCCGCAGTTCTTGCGCGCAGGGGTGATCAACCATGGCTGGGAGGAATTCTGTCGACCTCCCAATCCAGCATACACAAGCATGGTGTATGACTTCTATGCGAACGTGCTCAGCCCTGAGGATGGCCTGTCTGTGGTCAGAGGGGTAGAAGTGGACTTCTCTGCTAAGGCCATCAATGAAGCATTCGGTCTAAGGGGCCAGCCTCACACAGATTACGCCCGGATAGTTGATGAGCCGACCGAGGCTGTGCTGGAAGAAGCCATCCGCACCATTGGCCAGCCTGAGGCCTCCTGGACAGTCTCACGCAATGGGCGGCACACGCTCATGAGTGCCAACCTCACGGCTAAGGCAGCTGTGTGGTTTTCATTCGTGAGAAGAAGACTCTCCCCGGTGACGCATGAGACTACCATTAACCAGAGCCGTTCGCTGCTGGTTTATGCTATCATGAGAGGTCTCACGATCAACGTGGGAGAAGTCATCAATGCTGCCATCGCCGAGTGTGCTAAAAAGGGTAAGGGGCCATTATTTTTCCCCAACATTATAACGAAGTTATGCTTGCTTGCAGGAGTTCCCACCGAACGCTTGGAGCAGCAGCTGCCCTACACAGGCCATCTGGAGTTGCCTGCACACCTGAGGCTGAGAAGGAAGGGCAATATGGAGTTTGAGTTGGATAGGTTGGCTGCTGAGCAGTCCCTATCCATGGCCTGTTTGATGGACCTGCAGAGAAGAATGGCTCAATGGGCCAATTATGCGCAGGCGAGGGACAAAGAGGTTGCAGACCAGTTGGGATGCATCTTCCCAGATTTCCCCACCAACCTCCTAACTCCATGGGTGGCCCCACGACCAAGGCAACCAGATGAAGATGATGAGAATTGAGTGCTGGTTTGAAGAGCACTAGAGGGAGTATTACTGATCCCTAAAGAAACAAAAGACAATTTTTCTGCTTTTTGATAGAGTAATGTATATTATGCTGTTTTTTTGGTTAAGTTTTGATCTGTTTTGGATGTTTAGTTTTATGTTTTTCCTTTTGCTTAGGATAGTCTGATGTTAGTTGATTAGGTAGGATAGTTTAGTTTCATTTTTAGAATGCATGAGTGACAGGAAAAAGCATGCTAGGGGCCTGCATCAATGTTAAACCTGCCCAGATTGAATTGCGAAATAATTGCGGTTCCCGCAATTTTTGTGACTGTTTGCATGTTTTGGACTGTCTGTTTAATTAGGCTGTGATCTGTTCAACTCTATCTTTTGCTGCTAGCATGACTACCTTATATAGCTAATCTTGAAGCATGCTGGATGAGTGTCATAGGACACCTTTTGATAGTTTAAATTTGCCTCTGAATAGTACTCAGCATGCATAAACCATAAGTCCTTAAACCTGTCTGTTATGTTCAAATTTTCTGCTGCTGGGATAGTAGTTTCTAGAATGTTTTGCCTATGCCTAGGATGTTTAGATTCTCTTTGTTTTACTTTAGACTAGATGCTTCTAGGACAAGTTTGGGGGTGTGCCACCTCAAACACTCATTAGGGACAATGAGTAGTTCAAGTTTGGGGGAGGCCACCCTAGGCCTAGGAACATTCCTCTCTTCCTTAAGACATAAGCATTCCTCTTCTCCTAAAAAAAAAAAATTTTTTTTTGATAAATAGAAAAAGTGAAAAATAGAATAAAGAGGGGAGTCTTTCTCAAGTTGCTGAGTAATCAGTGCCAAGTGTGTAAACCACAATTGGCATTGCATCAAAAGGCAAACCAAGGGGAGACTCCACCTAAGTAAAAAAAGAAAGAAAAAGAGAAATAGGGGAAGAAGAATGTGTGCTTGGGAGTTATAATCTTGTGGCTTAGATGTCCTATGAAAAAGAACTCTGATCCTTAATGCGCTAAGCACAAGGTTATAGCTTTTAGGTTTGTCTAGGGAGATGAATGTTTATCCAATGTAGTGATGCCAGGGTTTAGGTTGTTCTCTATAAAGTACCACTGTCACTGTTAATACTAAGACTGGCATGACTCTAAGGAATCCTAGACACATTAAAAATAAGCTGGAAGCATGTACTGAGTCTGGAGTAAAACTTGGTAGAATTTGAAACCTTAGGGATAGTAGCATGATATCATAGAAGTAGTTAGATCAGTAGTAGGGGGTCAACAAAAGCAGTGGGTATAGTAGGCAGGTGAAGTCAGAAGAGGCTAGACAAGAGGCTAGTTCTAAACTTGGAAGTGTGTCACAGGACAGTACTGCTAGAGACAAGAATATAAGGGAGTTAGTGAGTAGATAAAAGAAGAAGAAACAGCAGCCTAAGTAAGTCCTTAGTATGCTTGAGGACAAGCAAAGCCTTAAGTTTGGGGGTGTGTTAAGTCTCTGAAAGTGACTTATTTAGGACCCATTTAGCTTAAGAAGATGTACACATTTAGGTGTTTTTGTGAGCATTTAGCCAAAACCTATGCTTTAATATGAGAATTAGAAGAAGGTAGCTAATATAGGACTTATGCACAATAGGTAGGAAAAGGGGTGAAAACCGAAGAAAAGAATGAAAAATAACCCTTGCGAGTGCATTGCGGAATAATTGCGGTGGCCGCAATTATTCAAGTTAAAACCGTAAGTTGGCTGACATTTTTCTGTTTAGATCCGACTTTTCAGGGATTCGTTCTTTCTCCTCCACCCATTCTGATATACGACGTTGAAGATTGATGGTTCTCCTTGGCCCAATCGCACCTGCAAACTACTATAAAAGGGGGGCCAAAGTCGGAGGTTCAGTCATCATTCAACGTGCAGAAGTCTTCTCACAGTCCACCATTTCTCTCGATTTTCCCTTGCCGTCTGTTGGAGTGAGGTTCTCAGCTTTTGGAGTCGATAATCTGATAGGAAGGAGAGAAGATTCTTCTTCTCTCCCGATTGAATTCATCCAAGCACGGCTGAATTCTCATCACCATCATTCGAGGCGACTGCCACGAAGATTTCCAGCACACCTTTACTGTTTTCTGCTCTTTCCTTCTCAATTCCATTTCTGTTCAATGTTGTTCTTAGTTTAGTCATTTACTTATTGCATTTCGTTGTTGTCTGCCTTGAATTCATTCTGTTTAAGCTTTCCTTTGTCATTCAAACACTTTAAGTAATCAAAGTAAGTTTCTGCATTTCACAGTTATTCCTTATTCTGCTACGAGTTTGGCTTGCTGTTTTACACACTTTTCCCTTTTAAGCATGTCTACTTTATCTTATATTTCTGTTCTTCATATATCCATGAGTAACTAAATTCATTTAGGGGCATGCTAATGACAGAACTATAGGCTAAAAACGTAAGTCAAGTAGGTAGATCAACACTCGAACATTGATTATATGTAAGCTTCATCCCACGGGCAATTTCGATTGGCCATCCATTTTGTCCAAAGAACTCCTAACCTCTGGAAGGAGTAAGAGTTCAGAGTCGTATAATCATGCTAGCCTTCCATGGTAATCAGGAAACGGCCTAGGAATAGGCGTTTCCCTAGTATAAACTGAACACTCCTGTTTTAACAAGATGCTTAAGACCTTACTTTGAAGTCGAGTAAACTTGAGTCTCTCATGCATGGAATCGGACGATACTTGAGATAGAGTGAGTTTAATGTATAGAGAGTTGATCCAAAGCTTGATAATCGTAATAAACTGCCTATAGGATAGTCATTAGTAGCCCTTAATTCACCCACTTAACCAGTTTTTCGCTGCCAATTAATTGCGGATTAATTGCGGTTCTCGCAATTCTGCTAAATTGCTTACTGTCTAGCTGTTTTCTTCTTCGTTTATTGATTCCATCTCTTGTTCTTTAAGCCTGATTTTTACTTTAATTTGTTTATGGCATATTCCTTTATACATTCAGCAGAAAGTAGTTAATTAAAAACCAATTTTACCCCATCAAATCCATCCCATCTTTCTTAACAAACACACTTCGCGAATAGCTAAAAACAAGTCTCTGTGGAAAAAACGAATTAAATATACTCACTACTTGCTGTAAGACCATGTATGCTTGCATGTTCTAAGTGCTCTCTCTACCCTTTTGCATATTTATCTTTACACATTGAGCACGCAACACTCACCCACTGGCTACTAGCTATGGGGAAAATTACTCCTGCATCTAACCACTTTATTATTTCTTTCTTCACTACCTCTTTCATAGAGGGGTTTAACCTACGCTGGTGATCTACCTTAGGTGTGTGCTCTTCCTCTAGTATGATTTTATGCATGCAATAAGAAGGGCTAATGCCTCGAATATCAGCAATAGTCCATGCTATAGCCTTCCTATGTTGCTTAAGCAGTAAAATTAAATCAACCTCATGCTGTTCACTTAGCTTAGAAGAAATAATTACAGGTAGCGTATCATTATCTCCTAGATATGCATATTTGAGGTGAGTTGGTAGTGGTTTCAGTTCTAAAACAGGTGGATGCTCAATGGAGGGCTTTAACGGATTTACAGTTCTATCAGTTAAGTCCATAGTCATACATACATGCTGAGGTCTATCTACAGGCATATTCATTATGTCAGATACATTTAGATCATCTACATCTAATCCTACATATTCGTTAGCATGCTTGGTTAACAGTACATGCTCTAATTGTTCTTCCATTAGTGAGTCAACAACATCAATGCTAGCACAAGACTCAGAATCAGAGGGATACCTTAAAGCTTTGTAAACACTAAATTTTACCTCTTCATCATGAACCCTCATAGTTAACTCACCTTTTTGCACGTCTATTAGTGCCCTACCTGTGGCTAGAAATGGTCTACCTAGCAGGATGGGAACCTCCTTGTCTGCCTCATAGTCCAGGACAATGAAATCTGCAAGGAAAATAAATTTGTCAACTTTAACTAGAATATCCTCGATCTTACCTTCCGGATATGCGATGGATCTGTCTGCTAGTTGTAAAGTGACAGTAGTTGGACGTGCTTCTCCCATTCCCAACTGGCGGAATAGGGACAGGGGCATGAGGTTTATGCTGGCGCCCAGGTCACAAAGTGCTCTGCCCACATGCTTGCCTCCAAGTTCTACAGGTAGGGTGAAGGAACCAGGATCCTTCTCCTTCTTGGGCAGCTTGTTTTGGAGGATGGCACTGCACTCCTCGGTGAGGTTTACTGTTTCAAACTCACCAATTATTTTTTTGTTAGTAATAATGTCCTTCAAAAACTTTACATATGAAGGCATAGACTGTAAAACCTCTACAAAAGGAATGTTAACATGCACTTGCTTAAGTATTTCTAAGAATTTATTAAAATGAACTTCCTGTTCCTGCTTCTTCTTAAGTCTTCGAGGGTATGGAGGTGGTGGCACATATGCAGGCACGTCAGGACGCCTTAAGATAGGTGGAGGCCTTGGAATTTCTTCTACGTCCTCAACAATTGGCTCTAGCCTGGCTCCTGATGTGCTAGTCGGTGGTGGACCTTGGCTTGGCAGAGACTCCAGTGGAGCACTAGACTCAGTGTTCTCTACTCTCTTTGGTGTGTCCTTTGTGTTGCTCACCAATGGTCTTCCACTCCTAAGTTCAATGGCTTGAACTTGTTCTTTGCCATCTCTCCTTGGTACTTCGGTATCAGCAGGGAGTCTACCTTGGGGCCTACTTTTAAGTTCATTGGCTAATTGGCCTATTTGGTTTTCCAGGCTCCTAAGAGTAGCTTGCTGGCTTTGAAGAGTAGCATCATTCTTAGCAATATACTCCTTGAGTAGGTTTTCTACAGAAGATCCTACAGGTTGATTGTAAGGTTTTTGGTACATTGACTGGTTATGTTGAGGAGTGAAACCAGGTGTTCCACTCGGCCTTGGTTGGTTAGAATTTTGGTTAGTGTTTTGTTGGCCACCCCATGACAGGTTAGGGTGGTTTCTCCAACCAGGATTGTAAGTTTGTGAGTAGGGGTTATTCCTAGGCTGCTGCTGACTTCCTACATAGCAGACTGAGGATGGATTCCCAGGGCAATATTCATAAGGGTGCCCTTCCCCACAGAATCCACAGATTGGTGCCTCGCCTTGACTTGGTTGAGTGCCCATTGACATGGCTGTGGCGGTATTGGCACTGGTTTGGAGATTGGCCTGAGCCATTTGCTTGACTAAGTTGGTCAGGGCATTTATTTGGGTGCTCATGGCGCTTAGAGCATCCTTGTCTTGAGCCCTAGTTGGCTCTACTGGATCGTCTGACCATCTACAGTGAGATGCTGAGATCTTCTCCAATATCTCATAAGCTTCGTTGTAACTCTTGGACAACATGGAACCTCCAGCAGATGAATTTAAGACTTGTCTGGTGCTGGAGTTGCATCCTTTAAAGAAGACTTCTATTTGGATACACCATGGAATGCCATGGTGTGGACATTTAATGAGAAGGTCTTTGAATCTAGTCCAAGCTTCGTGAAGAGACTCATTATCCGCTTGTTTAAACTTTATGATATCATCACGAAAGGTTGAATTCCTATCAGGTGGGAAGTATTTGACTAGGAATTTTTCTGCTAAATCTGTCCAATTGCGGACAGATCCTGAGGGCAATGAATTTAACCATGTTTTGGCTTTGTCCCTCAAAGAGTAAGGGAAAAGATATAGCCTCAGGGCTTCTTGGGAAACTCCAGGGATTAGGAATGTGTCACTAACTCCTAGGAAGTTCCTAAGGTGGTTATGGGGGTCCTCATTTTCTATTCCAAAGAATTGTCCCACAGTGGACAACATTTGGAACATCACTGGCTTTAACTCGAATGAGTGGGCAGTGATTTCAGGACGGATTATGCTGGGGTTCAGCTCCCCAGGCATAGGTACTAGATATGACAGAATGGCACTATTCTTGTCATTCGCTATTTCGATGGGGTTGCGAATGGCTTGTGCCGGATTTGGAACTAGATCGCCCATTTCTTTAGTTTCAGGTGTGGTTTGAGGTATAGGAGGTTGTTTAAAGAGACGTTTCTTTGCCTTATTCCTAGCTCGAAGTGATCTTTCAGGTTCAGGATCGAACTCTAAATTACTATGTGAACGCTCACTCATAAACTACCTTAATAGCACCTGCAAAAGAAATGAAACAGATTAGTTTCACTCAATGATAAACTTGATTTTTCAAACTTAACAACTTCGTTTTCACTTAAAATAAGTCCCCGGCAGCGGCGCCAAAAACTTGTTGCGTGCTCAATGTGTAAAGATAAATATGCAAAAGAGAAGAGAGAGCACTTAGAACATGCAAGCATACATGGTCTCACAGCAAGTAGTAAGTATATTTAATTCGTTTTTTCCACAGAGACTCATTTTTAGCTATTCGCGAAGTGTGATTGTTAAGAAAGATGGGATGAATTTGATGGGGTAAAATTGGTTTTTAATTATCTACTTTTTGCTGAACGTATAAAGGGATAAAACATAAACAGATGCAAGTTGAAATTAGATGCAAAGGATAAGGGATGGAATTAATAAACGAGAAAGAAAACAGCTAAACAGCATGAAAATTGGCAGAATTGCGTGGACCGCAATGTTTCCGCAATTAAACAGCAGCGAACCTGATTAAAAGGGTGAATTAAGGGCTACTAATGACTATCCTATAGGCAGTTTATTACGATTATCAAGCTTTGGATCAACTCTCTATACATCAAACTCACTCTATCTCAAGTATCGTCCGATTCCATGCATGAGAGACTCAAGTTTACTCGACTTCAAAGTAAGGTCTTAAGCATCTTGTTAAAACAGGAGTGTTCAGTTTGTACTAGGGAAACGCCTATTCCTAGGCCGTTTCCTGATTACCATGAAAGGCTAGCATGATTATATGACTCTGAACTCTTACTCCTTCCAGAGGTTAGGAGTTCTTTGGACAAAATGGATGGCCAATCGAAATTGCCCGTGGGATGAAGCTTACATACAATCAATGTTCGAGTGTTAATCTGCCTACTTGACTCACGTTTTTTAGCCTATAGTTCTGTCATTAGCATGCCCCTAAGTGATTTTAGTTACTCATGGATATGTGGAGAATAGAAAAGGTAGATAAAACAGACATGCTTAGAAGATAAATGTACTTAAAACAGCAAGCCAAAGCCGTAGCAGAACCAGATGGAAACTGTAAAATGCAGAAGTATACTTCGATTACTTTAAGTGTTTGAATGACAAAGGGAAGCTCTAAAAGAGATGAATTCAAGACAGACAACAACGAAATGCAGTAATTGAAATGATACACTAAGAACAACAGTGATCAGAAATGAAATTGAGAAGAACAGAGCAGAAAACAGTAGAGGTTTGCTAGAAAACTCCGTGGCAGTCGCCTCGAATGATGGTGATGAGAAGTCAGCCCTGCTTGGATGAATCCAATCGAGAGAGAAGAAGAATCTCCTCTCCTTCCTATCAGATTATCGATTCCAAAAGCTTAGACTCTCACTCCAACAGACGGCAAAGGAAAACAGATGGAAATGGTGGACTGCAAGAAGACTTCTGCGCTTCGAGTGATGACTGAACCTCCGACTTTGACCCCTTTTTATAGTAGTTTGCAGGTGCGTTCGGGCCAAGGAGAACCATCAATCTTCAACGTCATATATCAGAATGGATGGAGGAGAAAGAACGAATCCCTGAAAAGTCGGATCTAAACAGAAAAAGATCAGCCAACTTACGGTTTTAACTTGAATAATTGCGGTCACCGCAATTATTCCGCAATTCATTTGCAATGGTTATTTTTTTCATTCTTTTCCTCGGTTTTCAACCCTTTTTCTACCTATTGTACACAAGTCCTATATTAGCTACCTTCTTCTAATTCTCATATTAAAGCATAGGTTTAAGCTAAATGCTAACAAAAACACCTAAATGTGTACATCTTCTTAAGCTAAATGGGTCCTAAATAAGTCACTTTCAGAGACTTAACAGCGCGCGCCTCCGGAGTGTCCCGACGCTGGGGCAAGGGTCTCGACGCCGAGCAGCGTTGAGCAGCGTCTCGACGCTGCTGCTAAACGCTTGCTCTCGGGTTTGGGGCTTGAAATTACCTTTGCATGGGAATTTTCTCCAAATCTTCCTTGTTGAACCTCCCCATCTCCCGATGCAATCCCGGAGTGCTAAAACACCTTCCTTAGCCACGAAACGCGTCCAATGAACACCATGAGCTCTATGCCGCGAAACTCCTATAAATGAGACAAATTAAACAATTAATCACGGCTTTTAGCTAGAGTTAGGGAGTGAAATATAGCTCCAACATGGAGTTATCACATGCATGCAAGTATTTCACTCTAACATAAATGCCTTGCCACTTTTAGTATTGAGAATCGAGTCATTAGCATACACATCGTTTTTGTTGTGATAAGTAAGAATTCCACCTTGCTCGAGGACTAGCAAGATTTAAGTTGGGGGTGTTTGATAGCTCTATTTTAGAGATATATTTATGTCCCTAATTCATGCTAAATATGTGCTTAATCTTGCTTATTTATGTTGATTATAGGTGTTCGCCGGTAAAGTGTTCTCGGGCCCATTTCACATCGTTCGAGGCTAAATATCCCGTTTTAAGGCCTCAAGAACATCTCGGGAAAAGAAGAATTAAAAAATATGAAGAAATGACAATTTGGAAAGCTCAAAGGCAAAATTCCATGCAAAAACCTGAGAGCAAGCGTTGAGCAGGAAGCGTCTCGACGCTTGCTCAACGCTGCCTAGCGTCTCGACGCTGCGCCAAGCGTCTCGACGCTCCGAAGTCTGAAGCGTCCTCCGAATTTTCCACCCGAGAGCAAGCGTCGAGTGGGCGGCGTCGAGACGCCCGCTCAACGCCGCACAACGTCGCAACCCCGCGCAAGCGTCTCGGCGCCACCCCGGCATCAGCGCGCTAGAATTTTAGGGCGCAGCGTCGAGACGCTGGCCTAGCGTCTCGACGCTACGACGAAGTATAAAATTAAAAAGTCCGCTTTTCAGCGGACTGTCTTGTCTTCCTCCTCGGGTTCCGCACCATTTTAGGCGTTTTCAAGCTTATTTCCACCATTGGAGAAGCCATGGAGCTTGAATTGAAGCCATTTCAAGTTGCATCCATCATGAGTGAGTAGTAGGTTAGTATTTTGGCTTGGGATTGTAGGAACTAATGTAATTAGCAATTTTGGTGAGATTTATATTTTAATTTCTGTTTTGGCTAGAACAATGGATGAACAAAGAATTTCTTCTTCTATGCATATTATATGAGCATGTTTGATTGATAGGAGTAGACGACTTTGATTTCAAGCATGATTCATTAGTTAAAAATTGCGATGTCGTGCCTCTCACAATTGCCAAGTAACATGGATTGACGGTGCCATGAATGCATAGGCATCCTTGTGTTCTTGGCATTCGTCCTTCTTGAAGAAGCAATTAAAATTGATAAACTAATTTTGCTTCCAATTTAGATAATCCTCGTAATTAGCCCGTTGCTATCGATTGGTCTTGGGAGAGCGTTGGCCCCCAATGTCCAATCGATATGCTTAATTAGCATATTTGTCTTGTCTAATTATTATCCAAGGGGCGTGTTTAAATCGATTTCTCAATTTAGACGAGTTGCGTGTTAATCCATACGTTTAGCCAAATTTTCCTTTAGTCCGTGATCCAATTATTCGCTAATTCTTAGTTCCGAGCATCCCAAGTCGAACGCTTCGTTAGATTATTTTTCCCCGTTTTGTGTGAATTTTTCGTTAGCATATTTCAAACCAATTTTCCTCCAAACATTCCCTCAATTTATTCTTTTCTTTAGTTTGCAAGTTTAATTAAAATTAAGTTGAGATTAACATAATTCTCTGTGGTTCGACCCCGTTATCGCTAGGCTACTAATCGCTCGGTGAAATCGGGTATTTACAAATTTATTTTGGCTGGTCTCGACAACCCGATATTTGGCGACTATTCCAAAATATCGCTTACCAAGTTGATCAAAGAAAACTTTAAGTCAACAAAGTCGTATATGATTAAAGCACCTCAACTAAGACTATACTCTCGTCCATCATCAAGACCTAGGTGCAAGATGAAAGTTGACGGTCCAAAGAGAATGAATAACAAAGCCCTATTGGATATTAGTTAAGTATTCTTTTAACATTTATTTTTACAAAAATAAATAAATAATAATAATAAATAAATAAATAGATAAAGTTTATAAGTTTCGCGTAGTAGTTTAAATCAACAAATCAACCCTGGCGTAGACTAGTCCTGCCAAGGAGAAGGTATTTAAGTTGACCGTAGGGAACACCTTTTCCTGGGGACCTAACTGGGAGATTATTTGATTGAAACCGCTCCATAGGAACTTATAAGGAATATTCAAAAGTATGTATTTTAATAATAATAATAATAAAAAATCAGCTTGTTATGAACTTTTTTTTATGTTTTTGTTTGTGTTTCAAGAATGACTTTCGTGGATGAGAAATTGACTCGGAAATTCAAAATACAAATTTATAGAACTATGTGGCCACAAATCAGACTAGCACAAAATGTTATGTGGCCATAGAGTGCACTAGGGAAGGGCGACAACGTCATTTAAAAGGTTAAAGAGGTTGACCTATTTTGGAAACATATATAAATCAAGAGACCCTTTCTCTTTTGAACATGCAAGTCATTCCAAGAGTTTCCAAGTTGAAGAGCCCCTTCACGAAGATTCTCCCCTCTCACGCATGTTAAAACCCGTCGGAACCCATGGCTGAAAAATCCACTCTGATCATCGATGGGGCTGCCGCTGATCAAACTTCATTGCGTTCTGGGTGCTGGAGGAGGTTCGAAGATGTTCCACCCAAGCCCATAAAAGTGGAACCCTTGGCCGATTTACCTTCATCATCCTCGAAGAAGAAGGTAGAACCCAAGAAACCCATTAAATTGGCCATTGTTATGCATAAAGGTGGAGAGAGGAAAAATCTAGCTACTGAAAGCCCTAAGTTGAATCCAAGGTCCCCGATAGTTCAAACCCAAGAATCGGTGATAGGGAAAAAGCCCATGAAAACTCAAACTATCGCTTGGCGTAAAATGATTAAAGAGATGGGAGAACATACGCGAAGAGCCCTAGCAGAATCTGCTTGGAGATTCATCAAGCGAAGAAGAAGAAGTTCAGCCAGAAGTTGGGGCTACCTCAAAAAAATTGCGTTTTGTGCCCGAGGACCCACCTCCGGTTTCAAAAGTAAGTATTCCTCCACCAATTCTTGAACGTTCTGACAAAAAAACTTTAGTGTACAGGCACACCAAGAAGCAAACGAAGACCCCAGTCAGCCACAACTTTGAATTAAAAAGAAGAGATGCGGTTGGGAGTCTGATGCAAGAATCAATTCTTTCCCAGACCATGTTGGAGAGGATGATTAAAGAAGTCGTGCAGAAGGCAGCCTTGCTAGCAGCGAAATATCAAGTAAAGAAGAGTTGTCAAGAGGCAGAGCAAGCTGTACAGCAAGCTCTCCAAAGAGATACTGCTGAACAAACAAGGAGAGAAGAGAAAAGTTTGATCCAAGTTGAGGAAGAGAAAAAATTGAAGAAAGCTGGAAAAAAAAATTGAAAAACAATTTATCAGAGAAGAAAAAAAAAGGGAAAGGCAAAGAGATAGCAACTGGAGAATAATTCGACCCATTATTTGAGTATGAGACGGAAGGAATGAAATTTGAGCCAAACACTTCTTCAACTAAGAAGGAGGCTGAAGCAAATACTGAAGAAGTTCAAGAAGGGAATCCTACAAATGACACAACCATTTCCTTGGAACGAGTGATGTTGCTGCATTGCATCCTAAAGGGTCTTCATCTCAATATTGGGAGGTTGTTAAGAGAAGAGTTGATTGTTTGTGGCAAGAATCTACGTCGTGTGCGTCCAAATTAAAAGGTTGCTCCACCTCTGTGGCCACAGAGTAGTCACAACCTACAGCCACTTCATCAAATGTACCAAGCATCACCTCTTCTCAATGGGAGCATATGATCCAACGGAATATGACTTACTGTGCCTATTTCAAAGAGAGAGATGAGTTCATTCAAGGGTTCTTTAATGCCTTGGCTCCGACCTTGATGCCTGCATTCCCGACATTTCCACCCATTTGCCTGAATATTCCTTCACATACCGATTCCGAAGACGACGCCTCGTCTGAAGATTAGGGGAGTACCATTCTTCCTTACTCTCTACTCCTTTCCTTCATTTTCTAAATATCTTGTTATTTTTAGTTAGTTATATTTGAGTTGTTAGTTGTTTTGTTTTTCTGATAGGATAGAAGTTGAATTTTGTTATTTCATCATTTACTTGTTTTGTTCGGATAGTAGTTGTAGTTGTTTTATTTTATTCTGCTAGGATAGATGTTTTGTGGAACATGCCTAATTGAACTTAATGACTTGATTGCACAAGTATGAGAATATTTTTAGCATGTTATCTTTCATGTGTTTTCTTTAAAGTAACCTTTATGATGCTAAAGCTTATCTCTGCTCAAATAGTGTCAAATGTCATAGCTTGTAATAAGTTTTTTCAAAAGCATATGGTTCCATTAGTACTTTTCTAAGCAAAACTTTTTCAAAACTTTAAACTTCCCTTTGTTTAACCCGTTTAACATGTTTAGGAGAGTTTAGCCTTGACGTTTATTTGTAGACTAATGCTCACACCATGCCTTTTGAAAAATCTTTTGTATAGTCAATGAGGACACTTAAGTTTAGGGGGGGGGGGGGGGGGGGGGTGAAGTTTCTATGTAATGTGTTGACTACTAGGCCGTGTTGCCATATCTCTTCCAAAGGAAGAATAGCTAAAAAAAAAAACTATTTCTAGAGGTACTTTTCCTTCTTAGGTTAGCTAAGTAACCAGGGACGATCATGTGACCCCTGGTTGTCACTGCATTAAAGGGTAACTAGGAAGTGAGTATTTATCTTAGTATGTGAGGCTTGCTCGTAGCTACATGCACTGTGCAATGAAATTGCAGGCAAGCTGGAACGAAAGTGAGTCTAGCAACAAAGATTCTCTAGAGAATAGTAAAGAAAAGAAGAAAGAAAAAATGAGAAGCCTAGCAGCAACACCAGTTTGGGGGAGAAAGTGTTGAAAGTTCACAAAAAAAGGAAAAGTCTAAGCCTAGTTTATTTCACGAAAGGGATTATCCTAGACTCAGTGACTAAAGGTTAGATAGATTAAGCATATGGTTAGAATAGACTAGAAAAAGCTTTATTTAAAAAAACGAAAGTAGAAACTTATGTGAGAAACTACTTATGGGATTATGACTGGCACTAGAGTATGAGACATCTCCTGAAAGGTTGTTTATAAGCAAACTTTGTTTGAAAGCATGTTAAGCATTTGCATAATTGTTCATTCTTGTTGTTAGTACGTATCTCCTGAAAGGTTGTTTATAAGCAAACTTTGTTTGAAAGCATGCTAAGCATTTGCATAATTGTTCATTCTTGTTGTTAGTACGTGTTATATTGCTTGAGGACAAACAATAAACTAAGTTTGGGGGTGTGATGAACGTCATTTATGTCGTGTTTTTACCCTTTAAATCCTACACATTAATTGACTTTTTGAATCAAATTAAATATAATTGTGCATGTAATTGATTAAAAAAAAAAATAGGAAAGTCACATGCTCAAAGTCGTTTTCTCAATATGAAGCAATTTGGAGGGTAAATGAGTCACTTTTTTTTATAAAAAAATTAATATTGTTTTAATCATTTTCAGGAAATCTGTATTTTTGCTCCAGCTTGTGGCCACATAGAATCACATAACCTAGTTGACTAGGTCAAAACGAATTTGTTGGGATATTTTGGTCAAAGATCAAGAGAATCTTAGCAACCAAATCTCCATTTGACCCAACAACCTTTGCCAAAGATCTCTCCCCCATTTTTAGCAACCTCCAACAAACCCTAGGGCCTATAAAAGGCACCTCAAGCCGTCATTCAAATCATCGATTTTACAACAATCAAATTCCACATCACCGATCAACCTCCTTTCTCTCTCGGAGAACTCCTCCAATCTCGAAACTCCAATAAGAGTTGACCACTCCTCTGTAAACGTTCTACTTCAGCCATCTCCGGAAGGAAGGTGCTGCGATGATTTGATTCGCATTGACGACGTGAATCGAGCGAGTAGAGACCCTTCATCCATTATTCACGAGTTCGAGAGAGAGAATGTTGGAAAAAAAATTCAGATTTATTTTCTGCTTTATTCTGAACATTTTCTATTTACATTCGGTTTTTATTGCACATTTCGTTTTGTTCTTATTTTTTCAAGTAAAATTACCATTTTACCCTTTCGCTAGTTTTTACATTTATAATTTAATTTCCAGTTTTGAACCTTCGTTATTTAAATTTTGTCCTTTATTTATTATTTACATTCTGTTTTTATTCCATTTTTTTTTCTTAGTTTTCGAGTGAAATCATCATTTTACCCTTTAGCTAGTTTTTGCACTTATGCATTATTTATCAATGAAATATTTTAGTTTATTTTTCATTATGAGATAAGTTTTCCTAAGGGATTCAATTATGTGAATGCGCATTAAGAAATGAGCTAGCTTGAAAGCTGTAAATTACGGTTTTACCCTTATGCCTTGTGTGGTTCGTTCTTTACTGAATATATGCAAAAATGTTAGATTAATTTGATCGCTTAATTTAGCATGAAATGTTAATGTCGATACTGGACAGGTCGGACAATTAACGACTCTCGTAATGGTGATATAGCAGAAAAGCCTAGAACTATAAAAAAAAAAAAAAAGCAGAAAAGCCTAGGAATAGGATTTCGTCGATTGTCCTTGATGATTGGGGCAAAAGACTACAGGATCAATAGGATTGCATGCTTAACCATCTAAGATCACATTATCCACTGGACCGTAGGTATAATGGTGTAGACTCCTAAAGGTACTTGCAAAGAGGTTGAATAAGATATGAATCCGATCCAAAAGCATAAGATACTATGTGGTGACTCTATGGTTCAAGTAACCCAGGGTCTGGTCATCAGACTGCTAAAAAAATTTCAAATTTATAAAGAAAGATCACTAGTGTTAGTGGAATACTAACATGGTACAACAACAATGTGAGTCAAGGAATGAACCTTTATATTCTACACATAGACCCTTATGGCTGCTGCATCACGTTATTGCCTTTTGTGTTACTACTTTGTTCTAACCCGTAGATATACCCACTTCCTATCTCCAAATCTTTCAATGTGGGACAACTTTGTTCTCCTCCATGAAGAGCTCGCAATGGGCTAAGGCGCAGGACCTATTGTGAGTCATTCTCAACAAATATATTAACTATCATGTCATCATTTCATTAGGTTACCTAACAATCAACTTTACATAGAGATCATTTAAAAATTAATTTCAAATTTTAGGTACCAATTAGAAATCAAATTTAAATCTCGAGGGCCAAACATGTCACTTTTAAAATATCAGAGACCAAAAAAGAACTAATGACACGTTAATTTACCGACAATTGTAATTAAGGAATGAGAATGAAAATTGTTGGACTCATTTCATTCCCTTTGATAATATTTACTAGAATGAGGAATGAGAATAAAACGTGGGACTCACTCCAAATTTTGCAACTCCATTCCTCATTCCTTGAAAAAGTGGTCAATCTTATTCCTATTCCTTTTTCTCCCACCCACACCATCTTTTTATTTTTATTTATGTCTAGGGACATTTTTTCTCTCTCTCCTTATTACACTATTTTTTTCCTTCTTAAAATTCTCCTTAGTACAAATCTCCCCTTCTCATTCTCCTTTATTCTCCCACGTGATCTCATTCCCTTACACTTTTTTTCTTCTTTAAATTCTCCTTAGTACAAATCTACCCTTCTCATTCTCCTTTATTCTCCCACGTGATCGTATTTCTACAATCTCCATATTTCTTTTCTGCATCATTCAACCTTTTTTGTATTTGGGTCTCTGATTTTGGATTGAATTTTAATGTTATGAGACCAACTACTTTGTTGGGTTTTGTTGTTGGTAAAGTTTTTTGAAGGGAAAAAGAGAAAGATGCATTTTTTTTTTAGGGTTTCGAGTTTGGGTTTGATGGAAAATTTCAGAGCCACAGCCAGATCGATAGGAAAAAGAGGGAGGCGAATCGAGTGCGAGAGGAAAAAAAGGGAGCCAAAGCGCGATCGAGACACAAATATAGAGAGCTAAACCGATAGTGAGAGGAAATATCCGAGATCAAGAGCGAGAGGAAAAACATATTTAAAAACAATGGAGTAAGATGCCTAAAAGAATATTAAAAGAAACTTAAAAAAAATAACATTCTTCTAGTAGTCATCCATATTTCATTTTGATTCCATATAGAAGTAAACAACACCAATTGGTTTCTGATTTCGATTCCAAGTAAGTAAACAACATAAAAAGATACCATTTCCATTTATTACATTCATATTGATTTTCATTCTAATTCTAGTTTATTCCGCGGGTAAGTAAATGTGCCTAAGTTCAAATCTCAATGACCAAAGCGTTAGTTTTGAACAACACTCTCGAAGCAAATAGAAACTAAGTTCACAGTTCCAAAGACCTAAAGTGTATTTTACTCTAAACAATTTCACAACTAAGTTACAATTCATGAGAAAGAAATATAATCACAATTGGTTGCTACCGGCAACCAATCCGAGCATACTCAATGGATAATCCATCAATTATCATCTTATATGGAGATGAAATATTCTAATTAGAAAGTACAAACACGAGCATGCTCAACAGTATGAATTAGTGACCAAGATGTCATGTTCAAATCTATCCACTCCAAATGTCAAACAAAAAAAAAAAGTTTATAGTGAGAGCCTAGAGAGAGAAAGAGGGATGAAAGGGAAAATTGGGAAATTTGGTAATGATAGTGACCAAAAGAAAAACATTGAATGGAGATTCAGAAGAAGGCAATAGGACTTTTGTTTCCAAAAAGTTTGAAAAATAAACTCCCGTTACCCAAGAAGAAAATTAGCAAGTCAATCTTCAACACCGGGGGCAGCCTGCGGCTATATAAATACAGTTTCTTCTACAATTTTAAACCCAAAGGAAAAATTGTTGAGAGCGAAGAGAGCTTGGATCTGAATCAAGAACACCCATTTGGAGAAGAAGGGAGATGTGTGGGATTTTCGCGTATTTGAATTACAATGTCGACAGAGACAGGCGCTTCATTCTTCAGGTTTTGTTCAATGGCCTCCGTCGTTTGGAGTACAGAGGCTACGATTCCGCCGGAATCTCTGTTGATTCTTCCCCCTCTCACTCTCAATTCAATTCCGATCTCAACAATGGTCATTCCTCCCCTCCTCCGCCTCCCCTCGTCTTTCGTCAGGCTGGCAACATCGATTCCCTCGTCAAATCTGTTCACCACGGTAATTCTTCTTTAGTTATGGGTTTTTTGTCTTTCGATTTCTGATCTTCGTTCCGTTTGGTTAACGTGATAACATTGCGAGAAGAGAATAGAGGGATTTGATTTTCATTAGCAGTTAATTCTTCTTTAGTTATGGGTTTTTTTTTCGATTTCTGATCTTCGTTCTGTTTGGTTAACGTGAACAGAATAGAGGGATTTGATTTTCATTTTTCATATTACATGGGAATGTTCTTAAAGTATTAATTAGCAGTTAATTCTGAGTTAATGTTCTTAATTGGGTCGGATCATGGCCGACAATGACAGCATGATCTTACCTCACGCACTGCTGGTTTGTGTTTGACACTCTGTTTTTCCAAGAAAAGCAACTGTTGATGTTTTTGCTCTCTCTATTCATCATTTGGTGATGCTTTATTGTGCTTATGCATTTGTTTGTTTGAATTATTCGTCATACTTCTTTCCTCCATTGGGAAATCTTAGACAGATCTTATAGTGGCAATGTAATTTTTTCAGAGGTTGAGACAATCAATTTGAATTTGGACGAACATTTCTCTGTACATGCTGGGATTGCACATACTCGTTGGGCAACTCATGGAGAGCCAGCTCCAAGGAATAGTCATCCTCAGACTTCTGGTCCTGAAAATGAATTTCTAGTTGTTCACAATGGAATTATTACTAATTATCAGGTTTGTTGAGAGATATCCGTTTCCTTTCTCTGTTTATATTTTCTTATACAACAAATGTGGGGAGTGTGAATTGAACTTCTGACCTCAAGAAAGGAGTAGATGCCTAGCTGCTGAGCTATGTTCGTATTGGCCTGTTTATATTTGCTTATAAGTTGCAGGATTTTCATTTTCTGTATTTTTAAGTTTTCAACTATTCATAACTCTCCAAGTCATATTCTACTTTTACGAGTATTTGACTCATGGGAATGGGGTTTCATGCAGGTAATGCTGCTTTCGTATTTGATATTTGTTATAATTCTACTTGCTCCAATATTTGATTTTCTCTGCAATTGGTACCCGTCTGTTTGACCTTCACCGAAATTCTTATCTTCAGGTCTTAAAGGAAACTCTAGTCCGACATGGTTTCGTTTTTGAATCTGATACAGACACAGAAGTAATTCCAAAGCTGGCAAAATTTGTTTTTGATAATGCAAGTGAAGGTATGAAAGACTTTCGCAAAATAATACAGCCACATGTTGAATAGCAAAACTCCAATGAAGCAATAGCTGTAATTTTGTCTGTTCCTTCGGTTTACTAAAATGCAAGATGACAGCCTTCTTCAGTTCTTCTAAAACGCATTAATATGCATTTATTCTGCAATTACCAGAATATGTTATTGATTGATGCCATGAATTTAAAAGCAATAACTTCTATATTGTCGTTGAGAGTTAAACAATTTTCTATTCACATAAGGTGGCAAACTGCAATGAGGAAACCTAATTTGACATGTTGTTCAAATATTATTACGGAAAAGCCTTTGGTTACCTTCATACCATTTATCATAGATTCATAGTTGTCTGGTTTCCTCAGTTTCTGTGACCGTCTTTTTGCAATTGGTATCTGTTCAAATGAAACAATTCTGCTGGATCATTGCAGTCTTTTTCTGTTTTGCCAGCTGAAACCTGGGTTTTGTTTTAGGTGACTGTTTCTGATTGCTTTGTTTTCAAAACAATTTTTAAGCACTATAACCAGGTTGTGGTTCTATTGAACTTTTGTTCTTAAAAAAAGGAAAAGACTTCTCGAGTGCAATTCCTAATAGCCACTTAGCTTCTTTGATGAATAATTTAGAATTTAATCTGCTTATATTTTTTGTTGTAGAAATGCCACCTACCATGTGTACATGTTATCAATTCTCCCATCTGAATAGTTTTCTAGTGTTTATCAGAAAATCAAACTTCTGTTAACGATGCATCATGTGAGTATGATCATGTTTTACAGGTGGTCAGGTTGTCACATTTAGTCAAGTTGTGCTTGAAGTTATGAGGCATCTGGAAGGAGCTTATGCTCTTATTTTCAAAAGCAGACATTACCCGAATGAATTGATTGCTTGCAAGCGTGGTAGTCCATTGATCCTTGGAGTTAAAGTAAGTAAGAATAATACTAGAAGATATTAGACTGTATGCTCCTCCAACTCAGCATGCCTTGTTTTTTTTTTTTTAGTAGCTTGTCTTAATATTATAGCTTTTACTTTCTTTTCTTTCCAATTTTCTTGGCATATGAATGCTATCCAGAGGGGTTCGAAAAGATCAATATTTTTCCTGATATTATTCTGATTATTATCCATCATTTCAGTATTTGACATTGATTTTAGTAGGATAGTTCTTTGATCTTTGACTATGTAAGAAAACAGTTTTTGGAGAATTTGAAGATATTGTGTAAGTCGTGATAATTGTTATGATATATTAAATATCCTTGTTTATTAACTAAAAAGTTCCAAGATTTTGTTGGTATATTCTTCTCATTTCATTGATCAGTGTTGATGTCCTATTATTTAAGTAAAAAAATGAGGATTGTCCTAGTCCATTGGGAATGATACTTGCCATGGAGACATCATTCAAGTTTGAATTCCAGTAACCACATTTGATATTGAGATTTTTCCTTTTGTGCTTAATGTTATTTATCTAGAAAGAGGCTCCATTTAACTTCAAATTCTGTTATGGTGAAATAACTCATTCAATGAAACTTCTGTTTTGTGGCTTTTTATAATACATTATTTGATAAACTTTGAATGGTGTACTCTACACTTGTAAATGTCACCTTCCTTAACTCTAACTTCTCTCTTCCTCTTTTTTGTTTTTATTTTAATTCCTATATCAGGATTTAGCTGAAAATACCTGTAATGGATCAGCATTCAATGATGACAAGTTTCTTTCGAAAAATGGACACCCAAAAGAACTTTTCTTATCCAGCGATGCTAATGCCGTAGTTGAACATACAAAGAAAGCTTTGGTAATAGAGGATGGTGAAGTTGTTCATATAAAGGTTTTATTTTCTTTCATCTCTTTTCTCTTTTTCCACCTTCAGACCTTTTGGTTTGCAACCACAGCTAGCTGGGTTGATAACCTGTTCTTTTAGACTTGGCATTTCTCTTCATTTATTCTGAACTTGGAGAACTAATTGGTTGTAGTATGAAAGGAGGTTTAATCTTTCCTTACTCCAACTTATCACACCATAATATGGAGCATCTTACAGGATTGAGTACAGATCTTGTTAACTTTTCGGCGTAGTTTGTCCTAGGATTCCTCTTTCGAAGCTTCAAAAGTAAAGCAAATTACACTGAGAAATTTGTTAGCTTTGTTTGTTATATAACAAAGAACTTTTATCTTGATTGCTTTAGGATGGAGCTGTATCTATACTAAAGTTTGACAAGGAGAAGGGGAAAACTGGTGGTCCTCTTTCTAGACCTGCATCGGTGCAACGTGCGCTATCTGTTCTAGAAATGGAGGTTGAGCAAATAAATAAGGGCAATTACGATCATTACATGCAGAAAGAAATTCACGAACAACCGGAATCTCTAACGACCACAATGAGGGGGAGGCTAGTACGCCCGGCTTCTTCCAAAGACAAAACTGTTCTTTTGGGGGGACTAAAGGATCACCTTAAAACAATAAGGCGAAGCCGGCGTATTGTTTTTGTTGGTTGTGGTACAAGCTATAATGCTGCTTTAGCTGCCAGGCCTATCCTAGAAGATCTATCTGGTATTGACCGTTAGATTATAAGTATCTTCCAATTGTGAAAATTGGTGGTTACTAAATCTTTTTGTACTTTTTTTTCTCCGATGTAGGTATTCCTGTTACAATGGAAATTGCTAGTGATCTATTGGATCGCCAAGGACCAATATACAGAGAAGATACAGCTGTTTTTGTTAGTCAATCTGGTGAAACAGCAGATACTTTACATGCCCTGGAGTATGCTTTAGAAAATGGTGCATTGTGCGTAGGCATAACGAATACAGTTGGTAGTGCAATAGCTAGGAATACACACTGTGGAATTCATATAAACGCGGGTGCCGAGATTGGTGTTGCAAGTACAAAAGTGAGATTGCATTCACCTAACTTTTTTTCTTGATCCAATTTGTTACTGATGGTCCTCATTATAACTTTAAAAACTTACAGGCATACACAAGTCAAATAGTTGTGATGGCCATGATGGCTCTTGCAATTGGGGGAGACTCAATCTCCCATCAAGCAAGAACAGAGGCTATAATAGATGGTTTATCTGACTTGCCAAGTAAGTCTCGTTTTACTTCATTTATGACTTCATTTATTTATATTTTGGTTTAAATCATATTGTGGACTTTTCAACTTTCATGTTCTTTTATGTTCTAGTCTCTAAACTTTCAAACGTTTTGTCTTGGTACCTGAACTTTGCATAAAAAATCATTTTAACATTGCAAAAAATATGACATAGGCACAATTTTTATTCATTTACTTCATCGATTAATGTTCAAATGGATAAGTATTTGAAGTCATATGTAGTAGGCCAAGTATCGGATAATTAATGAAAAAATAATAATAAGGACTAAAACAACTTTTTTATAAAGTTTATGGATGAAAATAGAATGTTTGAAACTGGAGGGACTAAAAGTAGAACATTTAAAAGTTTAGAAACCAAAACAGAATAAATATGAAAATTTAAGGTCCAAACCAAGATTTAAACATCATTTTTCTAATTTGTCTTCAGCATTTTGCTGTCAGCGTGCAAAAAGAAGGTTCTTGTATAGGTAACAGAGGTCACAAGTTAATGTTACTTTTTTCATTTATAATTGCAGACAAAGTGAGAGAGGTGCTGAAACTTGATCAGCAAATGAAGGATCTCGCCGAACTATTGATTGCTGAGCAGTCACTTCTTGTATTTGGGAGAGGATACAACTATGCCACAGCGCTCGAGGGCGCTTTGAAAGTAAAGGAAGTGGCACTAATGCACAGCGAAGGATTGCTTGCCGGGGAAATGAAACACGGTCCTTTAGCTTTAGTCGACGAAAATCTCGCGATCGTAGTTATCGCTACACGTGATGCTTGCTTCAGGTTTAATTCTTCGCTGCTGTAGAATTGTATAAATTTTATGGAATCTCCAGTTTACTGAGTAATCAATCTGTTAACAGCAAGCAGCAGTCTGTGATCCAACAACTTCATGCTCGCAAAGGTCGGCTCATAGTAATGTGTTCCAAAGGGGATGCTCAAAGTGTGTGCCCTGGAGATTCCTGTAGAGTAATAGAAGTTCCCCAAGTCGAGGATTGCCTTCAACCCGTCATTAATATCATTCCATTACAGGTATTAATACTAAGTTTTGTTGGCTACTTGATTGACCTGAAACGTAAAAACACCGCACAATAGCTCATTTATACATAAAATGCAAGTAAAAGATTGACCGTTAAATTATAAGTTTGTCCTTAGGAGTTTAAGGTTGTGTCTAATTGGTCCTTAAACTTTTGATGTGATGCCTAACCCTTAAACTTTAAAAAGTGTTTAATAAGTCCCTAAACTTTTAGTTTTGTGTAGATCCTTGATTTACTAGGTACTTTTTAAAATTCAAGTTACTACTTTCAAGAACTTATTAGAATCTTTTCAAAGTTTAGAGACCTATTAGACAACACATTGAAAGTTTAGGCCTTGTTTGATAACCATTTGGTTTTTGAAAATTGTGTTTGTTTTCTAACAATTTCTTTACAATAGTTTTCATCTTTGTTAAGAAAACATTATAATTCTTAGCCAAATTCCAAAACCAAAAACAAGTTTTTAATAACTATTTTTTTAGTTTTGAAACTTAGTTTTGATTTTGAAAACACTTGTAAAGATAAACAACAAAACAAAGGAACTCATAGATGGAAGTAGTGTTTATAGGCTTAATTTTCAAACACCAAAAATCAAATGATTATTAGACAGGGCCTTAAGGACTTGTTACTCATTTGACATATAGAGTTCAGGAACCAAACTTGTAAGTTGTAAGTTAACCAAGATTAATCTACGTCAAGAGATAAGCTTCAAATCATAACTTCAATACGAAATAAACCTAATTCTAATTGCATAGTCTAACGTTTGAAAAACCCAATCTAGCAGTTACAACTCATATTCTCTAATATTCATCAACATTTTAGTTGCTTGATAGTGCAGTGAGGATTTGAATACTTTTTCCAAGTTACCCGAGTTTTATATGGCATCCAAGTTTTATATGGCATTGTTCATGTGTTGGATTATAACATTCCCCTTTTGTTGCAGTTATTGGCATATCATCTCACTGTTCTGAGGGGTTACAATTGCGACCAGCCTAGGAATCTTGCCAAGAGTGTGACAACCGAGTAGGGAACTACCTCCATTGACATTATCTGTACCTCTCTTTCACTCTTAACACCTCGTTCCGGTTCGGCTTCGGCTTCGTTATGCTACGATGCTCGGGATCTCCTTGTAGATTGCGACGTTTCTTCTGATGATATGTTTTTAACTGGGGTTGTGCGAGTCTTGTCCTTTGTATATTTGCAGATAGTTGTGGCTGCTGGGCTTTCACAATTCTATTCATTTGGAAGATAATGTGCTTAGTTATCATGATCATGATATGTGTTGTATTATGTTTCATTCTTATTCAACTATTATTATTTCTTCAACTTCCGGGAACCCTCTTTCTTTACCTATGTTTACCGGGTCATCTCATCATCTAGGGGTGACCATTGGTCGGTCGGTGCTATTCGGTTTGGGAGGGTTTGTAGTGCCGGCCGACCGACCATAGTAGCGGTCGGCCGATTTCGGTCGGTTTATGGGAGAAGAGGAAAAAAATGGATGTCTTTAGCATTTTTTTCATGTTCAGAGAAGAGAGGAAGAGAAGAAGAAAGAAAGGAAAAAGTGAGAAAGGGATAAAGAACGAAGAAGAAGATGGGAAGAGAGAAATTCATGGGGCGGTGCCGGCGCCGGTGACGGAAAAGCCCGACGAGAGAAAGAAAATAGGAAGAAAGAGAGGAGAGAAAATAGTTGTTGAAAAAAAGAGAGAAAAAAGTTGTTGAAAAAAAAGAAGGGAAGAGAGAGAAAAGTGAAATGACATGTTTGGAGAAGTGAAATGCATAGGGAAATGGAGAGACAAATTTTAATTTTTCTAAAAAAAATTATGTGGGTTTGCCAAAACGGTGGACTCCTTGAGTTTTTAAAAAAAATTATGATTACATGCACTAAATGCTTCTCATAATAATAAAGAATGATTTTTTCTTTTTTAACTTATGAGTATTTCGGTTCGTCGGTCCAAATTTGGTCTTTTTTTTTACTCCACTAAAATGTAAAACCAACACTGACCGATTCACTCTCTAAATCGACCGACGTCGGTTCAATCGGTTTTGATCGGTCGGATCGGTTCTCAGAGTTTTGATGTCTTCACCCCTATCATCATCTCATCTCAACTCTGCATAATTAAGATGTAATATAATAAAAAAGTCAAAACATATAAATTAGTGATGGCAGCTAAGTTAATTAGGAGGGAGGGACGGGTAGTTTTTGAAACTTATTAAGAAAAAAAACAGGTTGTTTTCAAATAATTTAGAAAAAATAGATTATTTTTAACTCTTTTATGGGACTGCGCGTATTCAGTGTTGTGAACACGTGATAACTCCATTTTGGAGCTAATTATCACTCCCTAACTCTAGCTAAAAGTCGTGCTTAATTGATTAATTTGTCTTGTTTATAGGAAAATTGCAGCAAAGAGCTCATGGTGTCCAATGGACGCGTTTCGGGGCTAAGGAAGTTGTTTTAGCACTCTGGGATTGCATCGGGAGATGGGGAGGCTCAACAAGGAAGATTTGGAGAAAATTGCCATGCAAAGGCAATTTTCCAGCCCCAAACCCGAGAGCAAGCGTCGAGACGCTTGCTCAACGCTGCCTGGCGTCGGGACGCTCCGAAGAGACGCGCGCGCTGAAGATTATCGGGGCAGCGTCGAGACGCTGGCCTAGCGTCTCGACGCCATCGCGATGCGCGCACTGAGTTTTTTAGGTCGCAGTGTCGCGACGCTGGCCTAGCGTCTCGACGCTCCGACGGATTATAAAGGCTGTAAAGACGATTTTTCTTGATCTTCTCCGCTATTTTCTCTCGGTATTCCGCCATTGTTAGGCGTTTTTGAAGCTCTTTCTTTATATTTTGCTTGGGATGATGGCCAAGGCTTCCATGGATGCTATTGTGGTCAATTTCTCCATGGTCGGCTAAGGTAAACGTGTAGGATTTGGGACCGATTAGGGATTTTCGCTAAGCCTTAATGTTTTGATAATTATACATCTTGGTTCTGTTTTGGCTTCATTTATTGTGTGCATTTATTGTTCTTGCTTAATCTATGCATGTGTTAGATTTCTAGACGGACAATCTCGCTTTCTAACATGTGTTATTGTTATAGACTAGCGATGCCATGCCTCTCCTTGTCGACTTAGTAACACAGAACAATAAAACAAATCGAAGCATCGTGTTATTCATGTTAAATGTTGATTACTTTAGGGTTGCCGGGTAGTCAGTTAGCATTTAGGATGTGTAATCGAACGTTCGTCGTGGAGCGCTAGTGACTGTTCGGGGTTAAATCGGGGCTGATCACTCTAATTTGATTGCGAACACTGTTTAGTTAGCGATGTCGTGCCTCTCCGTTCACGTGCATGTAATTTGATAGCCATGTGTTTAGAATTAAATGATGAACGTTAATTAAATGATGAACGTTAATTAAATGATGAACGTTAATATGCTTAGCAAAGTCCCTAAATCCCCCAAATCCAACACTTTTTTAATCTCATTCGTATTTTTTCGTTAGCGTTTTTCACCATACTTTGCATGATTAAAAATCCCCTGTTTTGTGACAAAACCTCCCAATGAATTTAATTGCATCTCAAACTATTAATTTCAATTCTTGTTCCCTCTCTATGGTTCGACCCCGTTACCGCTAGTTGCAAAGCTAAAAGCTACGAGTTTTATAAATTTATTTTGGCAAGCCACGACAGCTTGAATTTGGAGTACACCAAAAGTAACTCTACCAACACGCTGATGCAAAACCGACACGCTGGTTCAACGCGTATTCAGTGTTAGAGGCACGCAACAAAGCCACTAAGGCAATTGGAGATTTGGTTTAACTTTTGTGGAGATTTGGTTGAACTTTTGTGGAGATTTGGTTTTATTTTTGTTCATTTGTTGATATATACGTAAAGCGTCATTTTGGGATGCGCGCCTTGAACCAGCGCTGTTTACACTGAGTACGCATTTTCAAGACGGGCAGTCCCATAAAAGACATTTTTTTCCTAATAAATTTCAAAAACTACCCCTCCCTCCTAAAAAAACCCTAATTAGATTGTTATGATTGTTAACATCTCATAACAATCCATACTAAATATCATCACTGATAATGAATTTATACCCTTAATTAATTTATATCCTTAAACTTTGGAGGTTGTATCAATTTACT
Source organism: Herpetospermum pedunculosum (assembly GCA_028017165.1). NCBI lineage: Eukaryota > Viridiplantae > Streptophyta > Magnoliopsida > Cucurbitales > Cucurbitaceae > Herpetospermum > Herpetospermum pedunculosum. Next base: position 49,060,207 of record CM051529.1, read on the forward strand.
TCTTCAGTTAGGATTTTATTTTAAAAACGTTAATTTAAACACATTGAGACTTATAATTTTAGCAATTAAATCCTTAAACTTTCACAAGTCAATCAATTGTATGAAAGCTTAGGGGTTTTTTTGATAAATTATAAGTGTGACATGTGTGAAAACTAACCTTTTTTTGAAGACATAGTGTAAATTGATACACATATGAAAGTTCAGGGTTTTAATTGATACAATCATTAGCTTAGGATTTAATTGATACAACTTCCAAAATTTTGAAGGTATAAATTGATTTTTTCCCATAAAAATATGGGAAATTGTAACATAGGTCAATTTAGAGTAAAATAATTAAAAATATAGCACTTTTTAATTTTTTTTTGCAAATATGACAATTTTTATCACTGATAGTATGATCGAGAGTAGTTTATCACCTCAATTTTTTTTATATAATTTTGTCAGCTATTAGTGATAGTCATATATCAACGATAGTAGTCTCAGTGATAGCCGCTGATTTTTTGCCATATTTGCAAAATGTTTTAAATTTTGTTAAATTTGCCATTATTTTGGGTTTGATTGCTGTTTGTACAACCAACCCTAAAAATATATTGATAAATGATACTTTTTACTATTTAAAAACTCATACCAAGCTCACCATAAATATAATCCTATTTAATAGTTAGATTATTGATTGAGATGCTCGACAAATGGCAGTTGCACTAAAAGTGTCAAAAGGTATAAATATAATTTTGTACGCCTATAAGTACTATATATATAATTTAATAGAAACAACAAGAATACTATTTGACAAATAAATTTCATTCATGTAACTAGATGATAGCTTCAAAATAGAGCTATTATTATGTCCCTAATATTGGCTAGAACCATGCTAAGTATTGATTAAAATGCCTTCTTGTAGGTGATTTCATGGTCGAGAGCTCGAGAAGTCCAAAGACACGTTTCGGAGCTTAAAGTGGCGTTTTAGAGCTCCATAGATGCATTGGGAGTGAAAGGGCCTGAAGAATCAAAGAAATGGCAAAAATTGCCTTGGAAAGACAAGTTTTGGCCAACAAACCTGAGAGCAACCAACATGAGCAGCAGCGTCGAGACGCTGGCCGAGCGTCTCGACACCGCCCCGACTGCCTACCGAGGATGAGCGCGCCCCAGCGTCGAGCGCCAGCCCGACGATTTTCCAGACGGATGTGCGACAGCGTCGAGACGTTGTCCGAGCGTCTCGATGCCAGCGCGCGCGCGCGACCAACTTAGGGCACCAGCGTCTCGACGCTCCGACGATTAAAGGCGTGAAAACGCCCGAATTTTGCCAAAAAAAAAACTTTCATTCCATCTCCTTCTCCAAAAATCAGCCTCGGGTCTACGCCATTCCACCACCATTTTTTAGCTTTTCTTCTCCTCTTTTGTATGGTACTAAGCTCTTCCATGGGGGGTTTGATTTATTCATCCTCCATGGAAGGCTAAACAAATGTTAGTGTTTAATTTCGAGTTTGGGTTTGTGAATTATGGATGTTTGGGGAGATTTGTCCCTTTGTAAATGTGAAGATAATTAGCATGTTTCTTGCATCTCTTGCTTGTTCTTTGATAACTCCATTTTGGAGCTAATTATCACTCCCTAATTCTAGCTAAATGCCGTATTAAATTGGTTAATTTGTCTCGTTTGTAGGAGAATTGCGGCAAAGAGCTCATGCGTCCATTGGACTCGTTTCGGAGCTAAAAACGGTGTTTTAACGCCCCGGAAGTGCTTCGGGAAAAGGGCAAGCTAATCCAAGAAGAACCGGACCAAAATTGCCTTGGAGAGGCAATTTCTCAGCCCAAACCCGAGAGCAAGCGTCGACCAGACAGCGTCGAGACGCTTGCTCAACGCTGCCTGGCGTCGAGACCCTGCCGCGGCGTCGAGACGCTCCGAGGGGCAAATGGAGTTATCATCGACACCGCTTTTAGCTCCGAAACGAGTCCAATGGACGCATGAGCTCTTCGCCGCAATTCTCCTACAAACGAGACAAATTAACTAATTTAATACGGCATTTAGCTAGAATTAGGGAGTGATAATTAGCTCCAAAATGGAGTTATCAAACACCCCCAACTTAAATCTTGCTAGTCCTCGAGCAAGGCTAATAAAGAATTTGACTCTAAGGACATGCTTACATGCTACTAATTCAAACCTCGATGCATTTTACAAATCTAAACATAACATAATCACGAAAGCAATCAGCGCATGCATTTCATTACGATCATATCAAAAATTAACTATCGCTCCCTAACGTGTGTGTGTGCTAGCCAACCTATCCTAAACCAACGTAAACCCGGAAAAACTACATGCAACATATCATCCCGTTTTCCCCCTACTTCTAGCGTTTAAGAACAGTCTAAGCTTGACTTACACAAGAGAGAGTAATAAATTAAGAGACCTAAACATTTTCTCATTCTTTTTCTTTTCACGAGTACTTTGTACTCTTTGTTAAGGTTCTTTGAACCCAACTTTTATTTTCTTTTTTCCAACCTCGAGTTGCCTAACACGTCAAATTCATGCATTAACCTTCACGTTTTTAAGGACTAACGCTTACTTCTTAGGTACCGATAAGAAGGAGGAGCGCCTCGAGAGACTTTTCTAAATAACAGCTTTTCTATTTTTTTTTTTACTTTAGGTTTAGCGTAAGCTATCTCGATTAATTTGACCACTAACTCTCATGCAACAAGCTACCTAGGGGTGTCTTTAGGGGTGACAACAAGAATCATGCAACATGCAATCAAACTAAGCCTACGGAGTCTAAGATGAGGTTGCTAAGTGCTCGGTAGATGCAAGGGAGCAACAGAAATTTTTTTAAAATTTTCGACATGAACCTAATAAATGCAAAACTACATCATGCAAACACTAGATTATGCAAATGCTCAGATTTCCAAAATGACACCTCCTAGATCATCATAATTAGAAAGCATATAAGCAGAGTCCCAAGCACTTCAAATTCAAAATAAACACTGCTCAACAAACTACACATGCTTATCCACAATCCACCCCAACTTCAAAAGCTAGCATTGTCCTCAATGCTACTTAATCAGATATACAAAGTTAAAGGGAAAGAAAAACAACACTTCCCTGAATCTTAGTGAAGTCGGCGAGGGAAAGGACGCGGCGCGATCCACATCGGAGCCCAAAATTTCCTCAACTCTCCTCATTACCTAAAAAAAAAAAGCAAGCTACATTAGCTAAATTACCTAAACTAAGAACAAAAACAACAATGAAACTAAAAACAGAAAAGACAGTTCAACACTCGGGTGCTTTCGAGAAGCGCAGAATTTTTAAAGTCGTTTGCTCGACAGAATTCTCCCATCGAACTCATCCATAGTCCGATAGCGCGGGGGACGTTCCAAACATGTCCTTGTCCACGCCGGTCCTGCAAACAACATTCAAAACTTTATTTTCTCTTCGTGCCTCTAGCACGTGAATATCATCATCGTTAGTACAAAAAACAGCATTCACATCCAGCAAATTTAAATCAGATTTTTTTACAGAGATGTAAGAGCTATCCCTCAAGCTCGAGGTCAAACTCTTACTCTCGACAGACAAACAGGCAACGTTCTCAACTGACTTCTCTTTAAACAAGGAAAACTCATGCACTGTGTCATCAAACTCTAAAGAAATTACGCCCTTAAACACGTCAATCTTGACCCTCGCGGTCTTTAGAAAAGGGCGTCCTAGCAACATAGAGGACGATGCATTCAAATAATTCCTATTCATATCAAGCACAAGAAAATCGGCAGGAAACATCATTTCACCCACTCTCACAAGAACATCCTCAACCTTCCCTCTAGGAAATATGCTAGACCCGTTAGCTAACTGGACAACAACATCACACTCATGCAATTCGTTTAAGTTCAATTCCCAGGAATAAAGCATAAGACATGACATTCACAGAAGCACCAAGATCAAACATCGCATTTTTAACCACTTTACTACGTATTGACACTAAGATTATAACCCTAACATTGTTGTCTACCGCCTTAGCTGCCCAACATATCCACCACATCTTTTTTCTATACGCAAAATGCTAGCTAACTGCTGTATGGTGAAATAATCTTAACTTACTTTGCTAACACTCTTGTTGTCTTGTGACCGATTGAAGGTAAAGTATAAACTTCTCTCTAATTTGTGCTCGTCGAGCTCTACCAACTTCCTTTGAGCAACCTGCAATCTTATCATTCTAAAATTTCCACCTAGTCGTTGATTTCATTACCTCTCACATTTTAGCTCAAAATTTCTCTTCACCTCAGCCTTGCATTCAGTACATACTTCTAGCTTGTAATGTTGAACTTCTTTCTTTTTCTCAATACTCCCTTTTGGTCATACCACTTCCACAACACTAAATAATCAGATTTCACTACACAGAACAAGTGGAACGTGGAATCACCCTCAAGGTATTCATTCTTTTCCTAAGCACATTCTTCAGATACAACTCTTCACTTAGATTTCAACCATCGGATCAGAGTTCAATTCGTAGAGCAACTAAGCCTTTCAGAGTTGTATCCTAGGAATTACTAGTCCTTCCCGTTTGCTAAACTTTTGCTCTTTTTACATTTTTCCTTTTTCCTTGGTTGCCTTTTTACGCAGTGCCAACTGTGAGGCTCCCAATCAACCCTAGATACTCAGCAACTTAGAGAAAAGAAAATTTTTCTTTTTAGCACCTTTTGGGAAGTCCTTTGACTTAGGAAAGAGGAATGTTATTGAGTTTTTTTTTTGTCTTTTCTCTAGGTTGCCTCACCCCCAAACATAAACTTTTCATTGTCCTTAATGAAAGTAATGGACGGCGGCTCTCCCAAACTTCGCTAGAAGCATCTAACACAAGACTGAGCTAGAGGATCATTTCTATTGCTAAACTGTGAAATGATATCTCCTAGGCTTTATCCAGTGCTATAAGATCAAAAGGTTGGTAATATTAGTCTTCTTGACTGCCTAAAGAGTTTTAATGCTTGACCTAAATTCAATGCTTGACACTCATCCAGCAAGCTCGTACTACCCAACTAACTTAGAAAACAGATCATACAACTTATTTAATCAAAGCAGGCGATTATATCACAAGGAAGAGACGTAAAGAAGTGGCAACAATCCTAGTTTTACAATACAAATACAACACTACGGAGAATTAGCACAAGATAACAGGATTAGCATGCACGAGAGAGTGACATGCTTCTCAAATCACGAACAACAATGGATGCAAAAGGAAATTTCATTAATGATCATGCATAGGGTATACTAACTACCCTAACTATCCTAACTAAACTAACTACCAGAGCCCAGCGGGCGGTCATAATAGCAAAAATTAAACTAAGCTACTCTATCCTAATAAAAAGTAAATAGACAAGCATTGATTACATATTGGGGTGGGGGGGAGGAGGGGGTGGGGGGGTGGTAACAAGGTTATCAGAAGCAGATTTAAGCCAGGGAACGAAAACTTCCCCGAACAATTTTAATCTTTTTGTTCCTCTTCATCCTCGACACGCGAAGGCACCCACGGCTGAAGAAGCTCCTCTGGAAAAGCAGGCAATTGGCACTAGAAATGGGCGCTGAGGGCTTCATCCCTTGCTTTTGCATAGAGAGCCCATTAGAGATGCTTTTTTTCTGCAGATCTGCTACTTGCGATGCAACGATGCATTGCATGTTTGCCAAATTGGTCAGCTCGATATCCATGTTTCCCTTCTGGCGCAACTTCAGTTGCGTTGGCAGCTCTATATGCCCTGTATAAGGGAACTTCTTCTCTTCAGCTGAGACTTGAACTTGTGCAAGCAAACACAATTTTGTAATTGTGTTAGCAAAAAAATAATTGCCTATTTTCTTTCTTGGAACACTCCTTGATGGAGCTGCAGATGAGTTCGCCAACGTTGATCGTGAATCACTTCATGATCGCATACAGTAGGAGGGTGCGATTTTGGTTAATTGATGTTTCGTGGGTAACCGGGAACAAACGTCGCTTCAGCAGTGCAAACCATACGTCAGCCTTGTCCTTCAGATGAGAGTTCAGCAAGGTGTGCTTCCCTTGCTTTGAAACTGACCACTGAGCTTGTGGATTTCCCACTTCGTTCAGGGCGGCTTCCAGCACTGCTTCTAATGGGTTTTCAATTAGCAGGGTGGTAGAAGAACTTTTGAATGTACTCCAAAATTCAACCTGTCGAGGCTTGCCAAAATAAAATTTATAAATACTGAAACTACTAAGCTTTGCAGCTAGTGGTAACGGGGTTGATCCACAGGGAATTATGTAATTCAATTTAACTAAGTTTAATTTGCTAATGATAAAAAGATGGTAAAAATATGCTAAAAAGAATGGTAATATGAAGGTAATTTGGTTTGGGGGAAGGGAGCTCCAAGCATGCAATCGCTAACGGAATATTAAATTGCAAAGTAACAAATTAAATGCTCGTGCTTAACTTCGAGTAATGGGATTGATCGCTATGGACGTTCAGTTCATCGATACAATTAATTAGCTAATCATGCTTCAGCACACAATTCATTTGGCTAATTTCTAGCTCAAATGATCCAAAGATATAATTAGAAAAGTGAAATTCTAATTGTTCTTGGCCAATAATCCATTCAAGGTAGCGACCCTTAAATTGACCATAAGCCAGTAACGGAAACATTGTGACGGTCTAATCCTAAGACTAACCCGATTTCTCTCACGCCCTAAGCCTAACATGAAAACGTTAACTAATTCAAATCCCCAACTGTCACTTCGGGTTAAATTACCTAGCCATGCTTAAGCCGTTGCTACCTAGCGATTTGGGCAATTATACGTCCCAATATTTAACACTCTATCATGCATAGGAATTAGGGAGTCAACCTAACTGAGCTATACATGCTAGAATTGAAGAAGAACAAGCAAGAGATGCATAAATTCCTAATTAGCTCAACATTTACAAAGGGGCAAATCTCCCAAAAAATCCATAGTTTACAATCCCAAGCTCAAAATTAAACACTTACCTTGTTTAGCCTTCCATGGAGGATGAAGAAATCAAACCTCCCATGGAAGAGCTTAGTAGCATACAAGAAGAGGAAGAAAAACGCTAAAAAATTGTGTAGAAAGCCATAGACCCGAGGCTAAAAAAAATTGGAGAAGAAGAAGATAGCCAAAATTCGGGCGTTTTCACGCTTTTAAACGTCGGAGCGTTGAGACGCTAGGCCAGCGTCTCGACGCTGTGCCCTAAGTTGGCAGCGCGCGCGCGGGGGGTGGCGTCGAGACGCTCAGACAGGGTCTCGACGCTGGCAGCGTTGACACGCGCGCGACGCTGGCGCTCGTCAATTTTCGGAAGGCTGTCGGGGAAGCGTCGAGACGCTCGACCAGCGTCTCGATGCTAAGCAGCGTCGAGCAAGCGTTGAGCAAGCGTCTCGACGCTGCTGCTCATGCTTGCTTGCTCTCGGGTTGGTGGCGAAAAATTCCCTTTTCATGGCAATTTTTGCCTAACTCTTCATGCTTCAAGCCCCTTCACTCCCGATGCATCCATGAAGCTCTAAAACGTCGCTTTAAGTCCCGAAACACATCCTTAAACTTCTCGAGCTCTCGACCATGAGATAACCTACAAAAAGGCATTTTAATCAATATTTGACATGGTCCTAGCCAATATTAGGGCCATAATAATAGCTCTATTTTGGAGCTATCAAAATACCCCCGACCTAAATCTTGCTAGTCCTCGAGCAAGGTATACTCTAAATTATCTTCAAAGAATGATTTTGCATGCTGAAGACTCTAACCTCTATGCTTGTGAAACAAGGTACTTAAATAAATGTGAAACCATCAAATGCATGCAAACGTTGAAAACATTCCAAAAATTTTACTCCTATTCCCTTACGTGTGTGTGTGTGTTTAGAACCTCTCAACCTAGCTCATGCAAGCCCAAAATAACCTTATACAGCCCTATAACTTGTTTTCCCCCTACTTATGGCGATAAGAACAGTCTAACGGCTTTAAGTGTCAGAAAGAGCAACAAAACAAAAGGCCTATATTTTTTTTTTTTTTCTTTTCTTTGAGTACTTTGTACCCATTGTTTCTTTTTGAGCCATTTTTTTTATTTCTCCAAGAGAGCCTAACACGTCGAGCCAAATTTAGCTTCACCTTTTTAAGGACTATTGCTCACTTCTATTTGTTCCTCTTTCATGCAGTGACAACCGTGGGTTACACGATCGCCCCTGGTTACACGGGCAACACAAGAAGGAGGAGCAACTCTAGAGTTTTTATTTCCATGCATACTTTTTTTTTAGGCAATAGCTTCGCTATAAAACAAGTGAATTATTACTACTTCTAACACATCAAGCCTCCCTAATGGTACCTTTCGGGGTGACAACAAGGTTTCAGACCAAATAAAATCATTATAAGCCTACAGAACTGAGAATAAGAGGGATATGTGCTTAGTGAATGTAGGGAAATAACAATTTTTTTTTTAAAATAGGCTCAAAATGTGCATACATTGTCAAATTTTCGAATTATACAAATACGGAGTGTTCACAAGCATATCACAGACCGTCCTCATCGGACAACATGCATTCAGATTCTAATCTAAAAAAAAGAGTATACACAAGCCCGACAACTACAAAGAAGTCTTTCTTTCAACAAACTCCACCCCCACCTTAAGACATGCATTGTCCTCAATGCATTAAACAATTAAAACAACAAAATTCTAAGGGAACAGAAAACCTCCCCTGAATTTTGCGGAGCCGACGGGTAGAGATGTGCATCATCGTCTTCCAAAATAAACTCGAATTGTCGGCCATTCCACCTTTCCTCCTAAGAAAAGAAATAAACAAACAACAAAATTCAAAAGCTAAAATAAACAAAAACAAAGCAATAAATAACAGAATTACAGTCCAAGCTCGGGTGCCTCCAAGAAGCGAAATTTTTTAAAGTCGATTGCTCGACTGTATTCTCGTATCCTCTCATCCATAATCGAATTGGGGCGGCGCTAGAAATAATGTAAGGTCATAGCACTCAGCGTCAGCCTCGTGGAAAATCTTCAACCGGTGCCCATTCACTTTCTGCACCTCATCTGAGTCCAAGCTTTGAATCTCTACACTGCCATAAGGAAAATTTTTAGTTATGATGTAGGGTCCTTTCCAACGGGAACGAAGCTTACCTGGCATGAACTTCAGACGGGAATCGAATAGCAGAACTTTCTAACCGACTTCGAAGCTTTTCTTTAAGATCTTTCGGTCATGAAACTGTTTGGACTTCTCTTTATAGATCCTGGAGTTCTCATAGGAGTCCAAACGCAGTTCTTCCAATTCCTGTAACTGAAGCAGTCGTGCCTCGCCAGCTTCGTCAGAGCTCATGTTGCACTTCTTTATTGCCCAGAATGCTTTGTGCTCAATCTCCACGACTAAGTGGCAAGCCTTACCAAAAACCAACCAGTATGGGGACATATCGATAGGGGTTTTGTAGGCGGTGCGGTAAATGTTACGTCTCCAAAAATGCATATTTTAGGGACTTATTTGCTATAGAATGGTGTAAACTCTTAAGCGTTTTTGATAGAATTTAGTCTAAACATGTGCTTATATATATGAATTTATAGAATGAAGCTAAATCAAGACTTATGTGTAAAAGAAAGGAAAAAGAATCGAAAACAAACCTAAAGAGTTGAATTTTCTGTATTGTAGGAACATTGCGAAAACATTGCTGTCTCCGCAATGTTTTAAGTGAAAGTGGTTAAGTTGTCTAACCGTCCGCCGTTCTGTTGTGATGTTTCAGCCGCCCATCTTTTCTCCTGCTGCCACGTGGAAGGTCGTCGTTCAGAATGGATGGTTCTCCTTGGCCGAATCGTACCTGCAAAACACTATAAAAGGAGGTCAAGGGGGAAGGAGAACAATAAGCTTGGAAGCGTAGAACTCCCATCTCAACGTAGTTTCTTCCCCATTTCTTCTCCCGTTTGTTGGCGTGAAGGATTCAGCTGTTGGCATCGATAATCTGAGAGGAAGAAGAGAACATCCTTCTTCTCTTCTGATTGGATTCATCCCCAAACAAAGCTCCCCTTCTCCCTTCATCTGAGGCGCTTGCGGCGAGGGTTCACGCACACATTTACCTGCTTTCTGCTGCTTTCTGTTTCCTTTTTGCTACTGTCTGTTGCCATTTACTTCTGTTAGATACATTGTTTCATTTCGTCTTTGTCTGTTTAGTCTTTATCGTTTTAAAGTTGTTGATTGTTAAGCTTTGAATCTTGTTTAATCGAAGAATTGGTTGACTACTTCGCAAGTTCTCCATTGCTTTCTTTTTCTGTTGTTTCCATTTGATTACTGCCAAGCATGTTTAATCCATCGAGTCTTTCCACTCCATCATCATCCATGAGTAACTAAACCACATAAGGGTCTGCTAATGATGAATCTATAGGTAGAAATACGTGAATTCAGCATGTAGGATAACTCAAATGCATTGAATGTATGTATGCTTCATCCCACGGGCAATTTCGATTGGCCATCCATTTTGTCCAAAGAACTCCTAACCTCTGGAAGGAGTAAGAGTTCAGAGTCATCCATTCATGCTAGCCTTTCATGGTAGCCAGAAAACGACCTAGGAATAGGCGTTTTCCTAGCACAATTCATTAACTTGCTTTTATAAATAGATGCTTAAGTCTTTCTTGGACATGAGTTAACTAAAGGATCTAATGCATGAAATCGAGAGATACATGAGAATGAGTTAATTTGATGCATGATAAGTTGATCTACTGCTGAAGAATCGTATGAAAAAGCCTATAGAGGAGTCGTTAGCTGCCCTTGTTTCCACATTTTACCCTCAAAACGCTGTTAGTACAATTGCTAGAAAATTGCTGTCTGCACAATTTTCTTAGTTTTATTTTTGCCTTAGCCATTTTTTCAGTTTTCTGTTTTGCGATTTTATTGCTAGATAATTGCTTTCTCCGCAATTCTTTTTCTTCTACATTCAAGTTAACCTTTTTACTTGTCTTTGTTTATGCTTGCATATCTCGCACGTTCTTTATTAGTTAGGCACATTAATCCCAATTCTACCCCATTTAAACCACCCTTTCTAATTTAACATCTCACTTCGCTAGTAACTAAGAATAAATCTCTGTGGGAAATCGAATGAAAAAATACTTATTACTTGCTACAAGACCATGTATGCTTGCATGTTCTGAGTGCTCTCACATTGCATTTTAATTTACACATTGAGCACGCAACAAGTTTTTGGCGCCGCTGCCGGGGATTTTGTTTAGTAAAAACGAAGTTTGTTAAGTTAGAAACACAAAACTTAATATCTATTGGAGCTGATCTTCTTTCATTTCTTTTACAGGTACCATTGGGTTAGTTTATGAATGAGCATTCAAGTAGCGATCTAGAGTTCAATCCTGAGCCTGAAAGATTACTTAGGGCCAGAAACAAAGCTAAGAAACGCCTCTTTAAACAACCCCCTGTAACTCAAAACATTGCTGACTCCGCGGAGTCATCGCAATTCCATCAAATCGAAATGGATAGACCAGTCCCAAACCAAGCACCTACCATTCGCAACCCCATCGAAATAGCGAATGACAAGGATAGTGCCATCCTCTCATACTTAGTTCCTATGCCTGGGGAGCTTAACCCAAGCATTATACACCCTGAAATTACTGCCAACTCATTCGAGTTAAAGCCAGTAATGTTCCAAATGCTGTCCACTGTGGGACAATTCTTTGGAGTGGAAAATGAAGATCCCCATAATCATCTGAGAAATTTCTTAGGGGTTAGTGATACCTTTCTCATCCCTGGAGTTTCCCAAGAAGCTTTGAGGCTTTACCTCTTCCCTTACTCATTAAGAGTTAAAGCCAAAACGTGGTTAAATTCCTTACACTCCGGATCAATTGTCAATTGGACAGATCTGGCTGAGAAATTTCTAGTCAAATACTTCCCACCTGATAGGAATTCCAACTTTCGTGATGATATAATCAAGTTCAAACAAGTCGAAAACGAATCCCTTCACGAAGCTTGGACAAGGTTCAAGGACCTTTTGCTTAAATGTCCACACCATGGCATTCCATGGTGTATCCAAATAGAAGTATTCTTCAAAGGATGCAACCCCAGCACAAGGCAAGTGCTGAATTCTTCAGCTGGTGGTTCCATGCTCTCTAAGAGCTACAATGAAGCCTATGAGATTTTGGAGAAAATCTCAACTTCTCATTGTAGATGGTCAGACGATCCTGTAGAGCCTAGGAGAGCTCAAGACAAGGATGCACTTAGTGCAATGAGTAGCCAAATTAATGCCCTGACCAATCTAGTAAAACAAATGGCTCAAACCAATCTCCAACCTGGTGTCAACACCGCAGCAGCCATTTCAATGGGCGCACCAAATAGTCAAGGTGAGACACTAATCTGTGGGTTCTGTGGGGAAGGGCACTTGTATGATTTCTGCCCTGGGAATCCAGCCTCAGTCTGCTATGTTGGAAGTCAACAGCAGCCTAGGAACAACCCCTATTCTAACACCTATAATCCTGGTTGGAGGAACCACCCAAATCTTTCTTGGGGTGGGCAACAAAATGCTAACCAAGCTCAAAACCAACCAAGACCAAGTGGAACACTTGGTTTCACTCAACAAAATAACCAATCCATGTACCAAAAGCCATATAACCAACCAATAGGGTCATCAGTAGAGAATTTGCTTAAGGAGTACATTACAAAAAATGATGCTACCCTACAAAGTCAGCAAGCCACCCTTAGGAGCCTAGAAAACAAATAGGGCAGTTAGCCAATGAACTGAAAAATAGGCCCCAAGGTAGATTGCCTGCAGACACTGAAGTGCCAAGAAGGGATGGGAAAGAGCAAGTTCAAGCAATTGAACTTCGTAGTGGAAGACCACTGGTGAGCAACAATAGAGAAGCCCCAAAGCGAGTAGAGAATGAAGAGTCTAGTGCTCCACTGGGTTCTCTGCCAAACCATGATCAACCACCACCAAGCACAACAAGGGTGAGGTTGGAACCTATCATATAGGAACCAGAAGAAATCCCAAGGCCTCCACCTGTCACTAGGCGAGCTGAATTGCCTACATATGTGCCACCACCTCCATTCCCTAGAAGGCTGAGGAAAAAACAAGAACAGGAAGTGCACTTTAATAAGTTTTTAGAAATTTTAAAACAAGTGCATGTGAATATTCCATTTGTAGAGGTTTTGCAATCTATGCCTTCTTATGTTAAATTTCTGAAAGATATTATTACTAACAAGAAAATTATTGGTGAATTTGAAACAGTGAATCTCACCGAGGAGTGCAGTGTTATACTCCAAAACAAGCTTCCAAAGAAGGAGAATGATCCTGGTTCCTTCACCTTACCAGTAGAGTTGGGAGGCAAGCACGCGGGCAGAGCTCTTTGTGATCTAGGAGCCAGCATCAATCTCATGCCCTTATCACTATTCCGCCAGCTTGGAATAGGGGAAGCACGTCCTACTACTGTCACCTTGCAGCTTGCAGACAGATCCATAGCATACCCTGAGGGTAAGATTGAGGATATTCTTGTCAAGGTTGACAAATTCATTTTTCTTGCAGACTTCATCATTCTGGATTATGAGGCAGACAATGAGGTACTAATCTTACTAGGCAGACCATTTCTAGCCACAGGTAGGGCCTTGATCGATGTCCAGAAAGGTGAGCTCACCATGAGAGTTCATGATGAGGAGGTTAAATTTAGTGTCTTTAAAGCTCTAAGGTATCCTTCTGATTCTGAATCTTGTGCAAGTATAGATGTAGTAGATTCACTGATGGAAGAACAACTTGAGCATGAACTGTTGAATAAGCATGCTACTGACTATGTACAAATAGATATAACTGACTTAAACATTTCTGAAATAATGGATATACCTGTGGACAACTGTTGCGTGCTCAATGTGTTAAAATAAATAAGCAATAAGGTAGAGAGAGCACTCAGAACATGCAAGCATACATGGTCTTATAGCAAGTAGTAAGTATATTTCATTCGTTTTCCCACAGAGATTTATTATAAGCTATTCATGAAGTGTAAAGTTAAGAAAGAAGGGGTGGATTTGATGGGGTAGAATTGGTTTTAAATTGTCTATTTCCTACTGAATACGTAGAGGGTAGCAACATAAACGAGAACAAGTCAAAGCTAAACTCAAATGAAAAGAGACGAGATTAATAATTGAAGGCAAAGACAGCTAGACAGAATGGTAACTTAAGCAGAATTGCGGAGACAGCAATTTTACCGCAATTATAATAACAGCGAAAGTGTGTAAAATGATGAATTGAGGGCTACTAACGACTATCCTATAGGCTTTTTCATACGATTCTCAAGCACTGGATCAACTCACTATGCATCAAACTATCTCATTCTCATGTATCTTCCGATTTCATGCATTAGATTCTTTAGTTTACTCATGTCCAAGTAAGGTCTTAAGCATCTTGTTAAGGCAGAAAATTATGGTTTGTACTAGGGAAACGCCTATTCCTAGGTCGTTTCCTGGTTACCTTGAAAGGCTAGCATGATAGTATGACTCTGAACTCTTACTCCTTCCAGAGGTTAGGAGTTCTTTGGACAAAATGGATGGCCAATCGAAATTGCCCGTGGGATGAAGCTTACATACAATCAATGCTTCGAGAGCTATCCTACATGCTTGGTTCACGTTTTTTAGCCTAAAGTGTTGTCATTAGCATGCCCCTAAGTGATTTAGCTACTCATGGATGTAAACAGAACAGAAGTAAGAGAAGAAGTAGACATGCTTAGAAGGAATTTAACGACAAAACAGTAAGGGAAAGCAGTAGAATGTAAAGGCAAGAAACTGTGAAATAAAGAATTGAGATTTGATTACTTGATTGTTTGATTGACAAAGAAAAGCTTTAAAGCAAATAACAGGAAGACAGAACACAACGAAATAGTCTAATCTAGCTACTAGAAAAGAAACAGCAACAAGACAAAGCTGGAAAATGGAAATGAAGAGCAGAAAGCAGTAAAACAAGCTTGAATGTCTCGTTGCAGCCGCCTCGAATGAAGGATGAGAAAGGTCAGCCTTGCTTGGATGAATCCAATCGGGAGAGAAGAAGAATCTCCTCTCCTTCCTATCAGATTATCGATTCCAACAGCTGAGCTTCGCAAACCAGCAGACGGCAAAGGAAAACAGGAGAAAAGATGGACTGCGAGAAGACTTCTACGCTTTCGGATGATGTTTGAACCCTCGACTTTGACCCCTATTTATAGTAATCTGCAGGTGCATTTGGGCCAAGGAGAACCATCAATCTTCAACGTCGTACTTCAGAATGGATGGAGGAGAAAGAACGAATCCCTGAAATAACGGAAATTAACAGAAAAAGATCAGTCAACTTACGGTTTTCACTTGAAACATTGCGGTGTCCGCAATGTTTTCGCAATGCTGTCTCAATGCAGTTTTTTCATTCTTTTCCTTCGGTTTTCAACCCTTTCCTTTCCTATTGTACATAAGTCCTAATTTAGCTACCTTCTTCTAAATCTCATGTTTAAGCATAGGTTTAGGCTAAATGCTATCAAAAACACCTAAGAGTGAACATCTTTCTAAGATAATTAAGTCCTAAAAAGGTCACTTTTGAAGACGTAACACACCCCCAAACTTAAGGTTTTGCTTGTCCTCGAGCAAACTAAGGACTTTCCTAGGCTGCTGTTTCTTCTTCTTTAACCACTTACTGACTCCCCTATATTCTCATCTATAGCAGTGCTGTCCTGTGACACACTTCTAAGCTTAAAACTACCCTCTCCTCTAGCTTCTTCTGATTTCGCATGCCTAAAACTCCTACTGCTTTTATTAACTCCCTACAACTGATCTACCTGCTTTTATCATATCATGCCACTATCCCTAAGGTTTCAAATTCTACCTAGCTTTACCCCAGACTCAGTACATGCTTCTAGTTTATATTTATGAGCTACCTAGGATTCCTTAGAGTCATGCCAGTCTTAGTATTAATGGTAACAGTAGTACTTTTAGAGAACAACCTAAACCCTGGCATCACTACATTGGATATACACTCATCTCCCTAAACAACCCTACAAGCTACAACTTTGCGCTTAGCTAATTGAGGATCAGAGTTCTTTTTAAATAGGACATCTAAGCGACAAAGTTGCAACTCCTAGGTATACATTCTTCCTCCCTACTTTTTCCTTTTTTCCTTTCTCAGGTGGAGCCTTTCCTTTGGTTGCCTTTTGATGCAATGCCACTTGTGGGTTACACACTTGGCACTGATTACTCAGCAACCTAAGAGAGACTCCCCTCCTTATTCTATTTTTCATTTTTTTTTTTTCAGTTCATTATTTTTGTCAAGGAGAAGAAGAATGCTTATGTTTTAAGGGAGAGAGGAATGTTCCTAGGCCTAGGGTGGCCTCCCCCAAACTTCAACTACTCATTGTCCCCAATGAGTGTCTGAGGTGGCACACCCCCAAACTATCTAGAAGCATATAGTCTAAGGTAAAACAAAGAGAATCTAAAAGCCCTAGGCATAGACAGAACATTCTAAAAGAAAATATCACAGCAGCAGGAATTTGAAAAACAGACAGGCAAGGACTTACAGCTCTGCATGCTGAGCTATTTAGAGGTTAATTTAAACTATCAAAGGGTGTCCTATGACACTCATCCAGCATGCATTTAGATAAGCTATATAAGGTAGTCATGATAGCAGCAAAAAAAATAGAATTTAAACAGATCACAGCCTAGCTAAGCAGACAGTCCAAAACATGCTTTCAGTAATAAAAATTGCGTGTACCGCAATTATTTCGCAATCAAGTCAGGGCAGATATATCAGTTACTAAGGCCCCTAAGCATGCTTTATCCAGTCGTTCAAGCTCAACAAAAAGACACCTAAACTATCCTACCTACTCAGCTAGCAGCAGGCTATACTAAGCAATTTAAAAACATAAAACTAAGCAACTAAAACAGATCAAAATTGTACTAAAAACAGCATAATTCACATGGTCTATCAGAAAGCAGATTTTATTTTTTTTTTTCTAAGGGAACAACAATACTCCCTTCAGTGCAATTCAAACCAGCACTCAAATGTCTTCATCCTCATCAGGTTGTCGTGGTCGTGGAGGCACCCATGGAGTCAGGAGATTCGTGGGGAAATCAGGGAAGATGCAGCCAAGCTGGTCAGCAACTTCCTTGTCCCGTGCCTGTGCGTAAGTGGCCCATTGAGCCATCCTCCTTTGCATATCCATCAGGCAAGCCATGGATAGTGACTGATCAGCAGCCAACCTATCCAGCTCGAATTCCATGTTCCCCTTCCTCTTTAGCCTCAAGCCAGCAGGCAGCTCCAAGTGGCCCGTGTAAGCCATCTGCTGCTCCATTCGCTCAATGGGAACCCCTGCAAGGAAACAGAGTTTAGTTATGGTAATAGGGAAAAACAATGGTCCCTTACCTTTCTTGGCGCACTCAGCAATGGCGGCTGACATGATTTCACCTACGTTGACCGTGAGACCTCGCATGATGGCATAGACCAGCAGCGATCTGCTCTGGTTGATGGTGGTCTCATGAGTCACGGGGGACAGCTTCCTCCTTACAAATGCAAACCATACAGCCGCCTTAGCTGTGAGGTTGGCACTCATGAGAGTGTGCCTCCCATTGCGTGACACGGTCCAGGATGCTTCAGGCTGGCCAATGGTTCGAATGGCCTCCTCCAGGACTGCCTCAGTAGGCTCATCAACGATCCTCGCATAGTCAGTATGTTTTTGGCCCTTGAGGCCATAGGCTTCGTTGATGGCTTTTGCTGAGTAGTCCACTTCTACTCCCCTAACCACAGACAGCCCCTCCTCATAGTTTCGCAGGTTGGCGTAGAAGTCGTATACCATACTCGTGTAAGCCGGATTGGGTGGCCTGCACAACTCCTCCCAGCTGTGATTCACAATGCCTGTGCGCAAGAATTGCGGCAGGTCAGCAGGTCTGTCGAGGAAGCCTTTCTCATGCAGCAACTCCCTCTTTCTCAGCTCAATACCCCTGGACTCAGCGTCAGAGGACACATACCTCACTGACTGAGGCTCATCTTCAGGGTAAAGCTTGGCCTTCCCTTTGTCTGCTGGTTTGGCTGACTCCGCAGCCTCAACCTTGAGTCTCTTGAGCGATGGCTCAGTGCTCTCCTTTTCTGATGAAGGCACCCTCTTGGCCTTCTTCTTTTTCAGCTTCTTGGACCGCTTGGCCTTGAGAATCTTGGCCTTCTTCTTCTTCTTGAGCTTAGCCTTGATGGTGATCTGCTGGAGGCAAGCCCCCAGTGTTTCCTCCATCGAGTCATCCTTCTGTGCAGGACTCTCAGGGCTGGCTTCCCTCAATGGAGAGAAAACCTCTTCTTCCTCACCTTCCCCACTGCCCTGCGTTGATTCTTGGTACTCCCCATATGGGAATTCAGGGTCAGGTCGTGGGGAAGTGTGCGACGGCGTGGTTCCTTGCTCTGCTGTAGGTGTCTGTGCAGAACTCTGTGGTGAAGACGGCTGCTCAAGGCTCTGCGCTGGCGGTGATGAGGAGAGCTCAGGGCTCTGTGCTGGTGGGGCTGGTGAAAGGCTGCGCTCGGCTGACTCGTGGGATGGCTGGCTTTGTTCTTGACTCTCCACAGAGGGAGTCTTGTTCTTGATTTCTTCCTCAGCCACCGCCATACTCCATCGTCGCTTCTTGGGTGTGCCTGCTGGTTCAGAAGGTCCAGCAGGTATCTCTGTAAGTACCTTCCACTTCTTCTTGCGGACCGGCAGTTTTGGCAGGCGTTCGGTACGTGCAGCCTCAGCATCAGCCAAGGCAAGCAGTGCTTCTCTCGCAGCCGTTTCAGCGTCATCGGCCCTTTTCTTGGCCGCAGATCTTTCAGCCCTCGTGAGTACCATTTTTGATTCGTGGAGGTTTGGAAAGAAGAATCAAAGATGAAGAGAATCGAAGCTTTCTTGGAGTTCAGAGAATGGGAGAAGCGTACAGATCAACGCGCCTTCTAACGGATATAAAGAAAACGGATAAATCCCAACGGCTATATTTTTGCGGATCCTGCAAATCCAGCGCAATTTTAGGGGCCGTTGGAGATTTTTTTTCATCTAAATGTCATTCTTTGCTCATCCGTATCTTTTATTCGGCCCAATATTTTCTTGATTTTTAAAGCTGGATTTACTCTCCTTGATTCCCTCTATTGATTCCCTACAAAAAGAAATAAAATCAACATCAAATACGTAATTAAAATCACACAACAAAACACACAAACGATAACCGGAAAATCGCAAAAAATAAACTAAGGAATGAGCCTCATATTGACGAGCACAGCAATCACTCGTCCTCTCTCGTTCTTAATTTCATGCTTCAGTCAAGAGGAAGGCCGAGAGAGTCTTCACATCCCCTTCCTCATAGTAGTGCTTCAACCTTGCACCATTAACCATGAATGGTTGGCCTTGCTGCAAGTTCTTTATCTCGATAGCACCATGAACAAACACATTAGTAATCATGAAAGGACCTGACCATCTGGACTTTAATTTGCCTGGAAATAACCTCAATCGTGAGTTAAATAATAAAACAAGTTGGCCTTTCTTAAAGTCCTTGATCCTAAGTCTACTATCGTGCCAAATCTTGGTCTTTTCCTTATACATTTTGGCATTTTCATAAGACATTTGTCTAAGCTCATCAAGCTCATGTAATTGCAAAGACCGCAACGTTCCCGCATCGGTCACGCAATAATTCAACTCTTTTAGTGCCCAAAATGCCTTAATTTCTAACTCAAATGGAAGATGACAAGCTTTACCATATACAAGTCTGTAAGGAGACATACCTAGGGGTGTCTTATATGCAGTTCTATACGCCCAAAGTGCATCCTCGAGTTTAAATGACCAGTCCTTTCTATTAGGTTTGACCACTTTTTCTAGGATGTTCTTAATCTCCCTATTTGAAATTTCAGCCTGACCATTCGAGTGTGGGTGATAAGGAGTGGCTACTCTATGTCTAATGTTATACTTAGCCAACACTCTCTCCATAGCCTTATTAATGAAGTGTGTCCCCTCATCACTAATGACAGCACGAGGTGTCCCAAACCTAGTAAAAATGTGCCTATGCAAGAATTTTATGACTGTTTTAGCATCATTATTAGGACATGCTATGGCCTCTACCCACTTGGATACATAGTCTACTGCCACCAAAATGTAAAGGTTACCTTAGGATGGGGGAAATGGTCCCATGAAGTCAATGCCCCATACATCAAAGAGCTCCAACTCTAAGATGTAGGTGAGAGGCATCTCTCCCTTTCGACTGAGGTTACCTGTTCTTTGGCATTCATCACAGCTGTGGGCATAGTTGTGGGCATCCTTGAAGATCGTTGGCCAATAGTAGCCACTCTGAAATACCTTTGCAGCTGTTCTTTGACCACCAAAGTGTCCACCATAAGGAGCTGTGTGACAGTGCTGCAGCACAGACTTCGCCTCAGCAGATGAAACACACTTCCTTAGCAAGCCGTCAGCACATGTCTTGTAAAGTGTGGGGTCATCCCAGATGAATTTCCTTGCTTCATGAAGGAACCTCTTCTTCTCTTGTCCTCCCTTGAAAACTGGTAATACCTGTGATGCAAGGAAGTTAGCAATGTCAGCAAACCAAGGTTCCTCATCGTTATCACGATGAGTCAGTACAAAGACATGTTCATCAATAAAAGCATCAGAAATTGCGGGTCCCACAATTTTTTCGCAATTGTGCTGCAATCGAGAAAGGTGATCCGCAACCACATTTTCACATCCTTTCTTGTCTCGAATGTCCAGATCAAATTCCTGCAGCAATAACACCCACCTAATCAACCTAGGCTTAGCATCAGCCTTCCTCATGAGATACTTTAAGGCAGAATGGTCAGTGTACACAATTGTCCTATTGCCTACAATATAGTTTCTAAATTTCTCACAAGCAAACACTACAACAAGCATCTCTTTCTCAGTAGTTGTATAATTACATTGAGCCTCATTCAGGGTTTTACTAGCATAGTATACAGGGTGTGTTAACTTGTCAATCTTCTGTCCTAACATAACCCCTACAGCATAGTCACTAGCATCACATAACATCTCAAATGGGAGATCCCAATCTGGCCCTACTATAACAGGTGCTGTGACCAGTGCTTTCTTAAGGGTTTTCCAAGCTACTAAACACTCCTTAGAGAAGATGAATGGCCTATTTAGCTCTAGAAGCTCACACAGAGGCTTGACTATTTTAGAAAAGTCCTTAATGAACCTTCTGTAGAAGCCAGCATGCCCTAAGAAACTTCTAATGGCCTTGACATTCTGAGGCTCTACCAACTTCTCTATGATTTCTATCTTAGCCCTGTCAACTTCTACCCCTGCCCTTGACACTCTATGACCTAAGACAATCCCTTCATCCACCATGAAATGGCACTTTTCCCAATTTAGGACTAGGTTGGTCTCCTCACACCTAGCCAAGACCTGTCCTAAATTCTCTAGACAGTTTGTAAATGAATCCCCAAAGACTGAGAAATCATCCATGAATATCTCTATCATGGACTCATCCAAATCAGAGAAGATTGCCAACATGCACCTTTGGAAAGTTGCCGGTGCATTGCATAAGCCAAAAGGCATTCTGCGAAAGGCAAAAGTTCCAAAAGGGCAAGTGAAGGTGGTCTTCTCTTGATCCTTAGGGTCTATAGTGATCTGGTTATAACCTGAATAACCGTCTAAGAAACAGTAGTAGGCTCTACCAGCTATTCTGTCTAGCATTTGGTCAATAAATGGTAGAGGGAAATGGTCTTTCTTGGTCTCTTTATTTAGCTTCCTATAATCCATACATACTCTCCACCCTGTGATAGTCCTAGTTGGAATCAGTTCGTTGTTCTCATTGACTACCAGCTATAGGGAAGATCACACCAGCATCTAACCATTTAATTATTTCTTTCTTAACTACCTTTTTCATAGAGGGATTCAGCCTACGTTGGTGGTCTACTCTAGGGGTATGTTCTTCCTCTAGTATAATCTTATGCATGCAATAAGAAGGGCTAATGCCTCTAATATCAGCAATAGTCCATGCAATAGCCTTCCTATGTTGCTTAAGCAGTAATATCAGTTCAACCTCATGCTTTTCACTTAACTTAGAAGAAATGATAACATGCATAGTTTCATTACTCCCTAAATATGCATACTTGAGGTGAGTGGGGAGAGGTTTTAATTCTAGGACAGGTGGATGCTCAATGGATGGCTTTAAAGGATTTAAGGATCTATCAGTTAGTTCTATATTCATACATACAGGTTGTGGTTTATCTACAGGCATATCCATTATCTCAGATACATTTAAGTCAGCTACATCTAAGTGTATATAATCATTAGCATGCTTGGTTAATAATACATGCTCCAATTGTTCTTCCATTAAAGAATCTACAACGTCCATGCTAGCACAGGATTCAAGGTCAGAGGGGTACCTTAAAGCTTTATACACACTAAATTTCACCTCTTCATCATGAACCCTCATAGTGAGCTCACCTTTTTGGACGTCTATCAGTGCCCTACCTGTGGCTAGAAATGGTCTGCCTAACAGGATGGGGACCTCCTTGTCTGCTTCATAATCCAGGATAATGAAATCTGCAAGGAAAATAAATTTGTCAACTTTCACTAGAATATCCTCAATCTTACCTTCAGGGTATGCAATGGATCTGTCTGCTAGTTGTAAAGTGACAGTGGTTGGACGTGCTTCGCCTATTCCAAGCTGGCGGAATAGTGATAAGGGCATGAGGTTTATGCTGGCGCCCAGGTCACAAAGCGCTCTGCCCACGTGCTTGCCTCCTAGCTCTACAGGTAAGGTGAAGGAACCAGGATCCTTCTCCTTCTTGGGTAGCTTGTTCTGGAGTATGGCACTGCACTCCTCAGTGAGGTTTACTGTTTCAAACTCACCAATTATTCTCTTGTTAGTAATAATATCTTTCAAAAACTTTACATAGGAAGGCATAGACTGTAAAACTTCTACAAAAGGAATGTTGACATGCACTTGCTTAAGAATTTCTAAGAATTTATTAAAATGCACTTCCTGTTCCTGCTTCTTCTTAAGCCTTCGAGGATATGGAGGTGGTGGCACATATGCAGGCACTTCAGGTCGCCTTAGGATAGGTGGAGGCCTTGGAATTTCTTCTATCTCCTCAATAATTGGCTCTAGCCTGGCTCCTGATGTGCTAGTTGGTGGTGGACCTTGGTTAGGCAGAGACTCCAGTGGAGCACTAGACTCAGTGTTCTCTACTCTCTTTGGTGTGTCCTTTGTGTTGCTCACCAATGGTCTACCACTTCTAAGTTCAATTGCTTGAACTTGCTCTTTACCATCTCTCCTTGGCACCTCGGTGTCAGCAGGGAGTCTACCTTGGGGTCTACTCTTGAGTTCATTGGCTAATTGGCCTATTTGGTTCTCTAGGCTCCTAAGAGTAGCTTGCTGGCTTTGAAGAGTAGCATCATTCTTAGCTATGTATTCCTTGAGTAAGTTTTCTACAGAAGATCCTACAGGCTGGTTGTAAGGTTTTTGATACATTGATTGGTTATGTTGGGGAGTGAAACCAGGTGTTCCACTCGGTCTAGGTTGGTTAGGATTTTGGTTAGTATTCTGTTGGCCACCCCATGACAGGTTTGGGTGGTTCCTCCAACCATGGTTGTAAGTATTGGAATAGGGGTTGTTCCTAGGCTGCTGCTGGCTTCCAATATAGCAGACTGAGGCTGGATTCCCAGGGCAGTATTCATACAGATGCCCTTCCCCACAGAATCCACAGATAAGTGTCTCACCTTGACTTGGTTGGGTGCCCATTGACATGGCGGTAGCGGTGTTAACACTTGTTTGGAGGTTGGCTTGAGCCATTTGCTTAACTAGGTTGGTCAGGGCATTTATTTGGCTGCTCATTGCACTTAGAGCATCCTTGTCTTGAGCTCTAGTTGGCTCAACAGGATCATCTGACCACCTACAGTGAGATGCTGAGATCTTCTCCAAGATCTCATAGGCCTCGTTGTAACTCTTGGACAACATGGAGCCTCTAGCGGATGAATTTAAGACTTGTCTAGTGCTGGGATTGCATCCTTTGAAGAAGACCTCTATTTGGATACACCATGGGATGCCATGGTGTGGACATTTAAGAAGAAGGTCTTTGAACCTTGTCCAAGCTTCGTGAAGAGATTCATTATCAGCTTGCTTGAACTTAACTATGTCATCACGAAAGGTAGAATTCCTATCAGGTGGGAAGTATTTAACTAGGAATTTCTCTGCTAAGTCTGTCCAATTAAGGGCAGATCCAGAGGGTAATGAGTTTAACCACGTTTTGGCTTTGTCCCTCAAAGAGTAAGGGAACAAGTATAGCCTCAAGGCTTCTTGGGAAACTCCAGGGATGATGAATGTATCACTCACTCCTAAGAAGTTTCTAAGATGGTTGTGGGGGTCCTCATTTTCCACTCCAAAGAATTGTCCCACAGTGGACAACATTTGGAACATCACTGGCTTTAACTCGAATGAGTTGGCAGTGATTTCAGGACGAATTATGCTGGGGTTCAGCTCCCCAGGCATAGGTACTAGGTATGAAAGAATGGCACTATTCTTGTCATTCGCTATTTCGATGGGATTGCGAGTGACAGACACCGGATTTGGAACTATTCCATTCATTTCTTCTTGAGACAATTGCGGAGGAATTGCGGTTCCCGCAATTACTTGAGGTAAAGGGGGTTGTTTAAAAAGACGTTTCTTGGCTCTATTTCTGGCCCTAAGTAATCTCTCAGGCTCAGGATTGAACTCCAGATCACTACTTGAAGGCTCACTCATAAACTAACCCAATAGTACCTGCAAAAGAAATGAAACAGATCAGCTTCAATAGGCAATAAACTTGGTGTTTCAAACTTAACAAACTTCGTTTTCACTTAAATAAATCCCCGGCAGCGGCGCCAAAAACTTGTTGCGTGCTCAATGTGTTAAAATAAATAAGCAATAAGGTAGAGAGAGCACTCAGAACATGCAAGCATACATGGTCTTATAGCAAGTAGTAAGTATATTTCATTCGTTTTCCCACAGAGATTTATTATAAGCTATTCATGAAGTGTAAAGTTAAGAAAGAAGGGGTGGATTTGATGGGGTAGAATTGGTTTTAAATTGTCTATTTCCTACTGAATACGTAGAGGGTAGCAACATAAACGAGAACAAGTCAAAGCTAAACTCAAATGAAAAGAGACGAGATTAATAATTGAAGGCAAAGACAGCTAGACAGAATGGTAACTTAAGCAGAATTGCGGAGACAGCAATTTTACCGCAATTATAATAACAGCGAAAGTGTGTAAAATGATGAATTGAGGGCTACTAACGACTATGCTATAGGCTTTTTCATACGATTCTCAAGCACTGGATCAACTCACTATGCATCAAACTATCTCATTCTCATGTATCTTCCGATTTCATGCATTAGATTCTTTAGTTTACTCATGTCCAAGTAAGGTCTTAAGCATCTTGTTAAGGCAGAAAATTATGGTTTGTACTAGGGAAACGCCTATTCCTAGGTCGTTTCCTGGTTACCTTGAAAGGCTAGCATGATAGTATGACTCTGAACTCTTACTCCTTCCAGAGGTTAGGAGTTCTTTGGACAAAATGGATGGCCAATCGAAATTGCCCGTGGGATGAAGCTTACATACAATCAATGCTTCGAGAGCTATCCTACATGCTTGGTTCACGTTTTTTAGCCTAAAGTGTTGTCATTAGCATGCCCCTAAGTGATTTAGCTACTCATGGATGTAAACAGAAAAGAAGTAAGAGAAGAAGTAGACATGCTTAGAAGGAATTTAACGACAAAACAGTAAGGGAAAGCAGTAGAATGTAAAGGCAAGAAACTGTGAAATAAAGAATTGAGATTTGATTACTTGATTGTTTGATTGACAAAGAAAAGCTTTAAAGCAAATAACAGGAAGACAGAACACAACGAAATAGTCTAATCTAGCTACTAGAAAAGAAACAGCAACAAGACAAAGCTGGAAAATGGAAATGAAGAGCAGAAAGCAGTAAAACAAGCTTGAATGTCTCGTTGCAGCCGCCTCGAATGAAGGATGAGAAAGGTCAGCCTTGCTTGGATGAATCCAATCGGGAGAGAAGAAGAATCTCCTCTCCTTCCTATCAGATTATCGATTCCAACAGCTGAGCTTCGCAAACCAGCAGACGGCAAAGGAAAACAGGAGAAAAGATGGACTGCGAGAAGACTTCTACGCTTTCGGATGATGTTTGAACCCTCGACTTTGACCCCTATTTATAGTAATCTGCAGGTGCATTTGGGCCAAGGAGAACCATCAATCTTCAACGTCGTACTTCAGAATGGATGGAGGAGAAAGAACGAATCCCTGAAATAACGGAAATTAACAGAAAAAGATCAGTCAACTTACGGTTTTCACTTGAAACATTGCGGTGTCCGCAATGTTTTCGCAATGCTGTCTCAATGCAGTTTTTTCATTCTTTTCCTTCGGTTTTCAACCCTTTCCTTTCCTATTGTACATAAGTCCTAATTTAGCTACCTTCTTCTAAATCTCATGTTTAAGCATAGGTTTAGGCTAAATGCTATCAAAAACACCTAAGAGTGAACATCTTTCTAAGATAATTAAGTCCTAAAAAGGTCACTTTTGGAGACGTAACAACAACCCTCAGCATGTTTGTATGACTAATGACTTGTCTGAAAGATCCATGAATCCATTAAAACCATCAATTGAGCATCCACCTCT
Organism: Herpetospermum pedunculosum; assembly: GCA_028017165.1. Classification (NCBI taxonomy): domain Eukaryota; kingdom Viridiplantae; phylum Streptophyta; class Magnoliopsida; order Cucurbitales; family Cucurbitaceae; genus Herpetospermum; species Herpetospermum pedunculosum. The sequence continues at coordinate 49,086,823 of CM051529.1, forward strand.
ATTAGAATTAAAACCATTGCCTGATCATCTTAAGTATGCATATCTAGGAGAGCATGATACTTTGTCTGTTATCATTTCATCCAAGTTAAGTGAAAAGCATGAAATTGCGCTAATATTGCTGCTTAAGCAACATAAAAAAGCTATTGCATGGACGATTGCTGATATAAGAGGTATTAGTCCTTCCTATTGCATGCATAAGATATTGTTGGAAGAGAAACATACACCTAGGGTAGATCACCAACGTAGGTTGAACCCCTCCATGAAGGAGGTAGTAAAGAAAGAAATCATCAAATGGTTAGATGCAAGTGTAATTTTCCCTATAGCCAATAGTCAATGGGTGAGCCCAATTCAATGTGTACCTAAGAAGGGTGGGATGACTGTAATAGTTAATGAGAGTAATGAACTAATTCCAACTAGAACTGTTACAGGATGGAGAGTCTGTATGGACTATAGAAAATTAAACAAAGAAATGAAAAAAGATCATTTTCCTTTACCATTTATAGATCAGATGTTAGATAAAATAGCTGGCCGAGCCTATTACTGCTTTCTAGATGGTTATTCTGGTTATAACCAAATCACCATAGACCCTGTGGACCAGAAGAAAACAACCTTTACATGTCCTTTTGGAACATTTGCTTTTCGTAGAATGCCTTTTGGCTTATGCAATGCACCAGCAACATTCCAAAGGTGCATGTTGGCCATTTTCTCTGACTTAGATGAATCCATGATAGAAATATTCATGGATGACTTCTCAGTCTTTGGTGATTCTTTTAATAATTGCTTAGAAAATTTAGGACAAGTCCTAGCTAGGTGTGAGGAGACCAACCTAGTCCTAAATTGGGAGAAATGCCACTTTATGATGGAAGAAGGAATAGTCCTAGGTCATAGAGTGTCTAGAGCAGGAGTAGAGGGCGATAGTGTTGGGATTTATGCCCTAAAGCCTCGTAATTAATTAATAATTATTTGATAATTATTTTATTATTAATATTTGCAATTTATAATATTCATTATATAAATAAAATCCAAGGTTATTAGTGTAATCTTGAACTGTCTGTAGTTGACATACGGGAGGATCATGTTCAAGTAATAACCTAAAGGGTCTATAGTATATGGATAAGGTTGGGTGCCTTATCCTGGTAACACTATTGATACGGCCCACTTTGTAATTGTTACAAATGATTTGATCCAAATCATTCATGTAGAGACATGTGAGTGGGGGTATCCTATACAATGAGTTTGTATAAGACTGGACCACGAAATATATAATCTCTCTTTATAAATCCGTTATTTGAGAAGATTAATATTTCACAGGATGATCATATGTGACTCGATCTTAATCCTGAGTGAGTTATGAACTCCTGCCTGTGAGGGCTCGTCCTTTGATTTGTATGGGTGAGAATGGCCTTTATAGCCGATTCAATAAGCCTACCATTTTGGGGACTTGACCAAATAGGGAGTTGGGAACATAAGTTTCACAAGATGGAATTCACTTCTTCCCATATAGGGAAAGTAGATGAGTAGTTCCCTTAAGTGCTGATTTCGGGACTTGAACAATGGGGCCCACCCTCTCACTGGCCCGAGAGGGACTTGGTTTATGGTTGGATCATAAACAAGTTGTTCATTAGAGAATCAGTGGTACTTAAGGTGTAAGATGTAATTACAGGGGTAAAACGGACTTTTGACCCAGCTGTAATTACGAACAACTCGTGAAGGATCGACTTGCATGTAATGGTTATATCCATGGACACAACTTGTCTTACAGTGCATAAGAGTGCAACTCTAGGCCTATAGTGGAGTGACCTAGAGTTAATGAATGAAAGTCAATTAATTAATGAGTTTAATTAATTAATTTTGTATCATTGGAGCTTATAAATCTGTAGGTCCATAAGGTCCCCTTGCTAGCTCATAGTAACACTAAAATGATCAATTTAGTTGAAAGAAAATTTGAAATATTCAAATTAATATTTAATATATTTGATATATTAAATGTAGAAGAGTAAAATATATTTATTGTATTTGATACATTAAATATTAGAGAAAATAGTTTATGTATATGATACATTAATATTAAAAACTATATACTTATGTTATTTGAATGTGATTCAAATTGGTTTAAAGTATATTATAAAAGATTAATTTTATAATATTTGAATAAGATTCAAATAAATATAAAATACATATTTTAATATATTAGATATTAAAATGTATTTTATAAAATAAAATTAATTGATAAAAGCCTTATTATAAATAAGACATTTAGGTTTAGCCAAAGGGTTGGCCAAACACACCACTCACCTTCTGCAGAGAGAATTGTTCTCTCATTCTTTCAAAGAGCTCCCACAAGCCTTGATCCCGTGTTCGAGTCATAGCGAGGAAGATCTCGTGGAAAAAGGAACACAAGAAGATGATTCATCAAAGGTAAAACATAATATGCTTAAACTTGTTTTAGTTTAATTCTAAATAAACCAAAGTAACGACTCCAAACGCTTCCGCTGCGGGGAATGAAGAGTTCATTCCCTTCAGATAGGGCCAAGATAGAAATAATAGAGAAGCTAGTGGAACCTCAAAATGTAAAAGCTATTAGAAGTTTCCTAGGGCATGCAGGTTTCTATAGGAGATTCATTAAGAACTTTTCAAAAATCTCTAAACCTTTGTGTGAGCTTCTAGAGCTTAACAAGCCATTTGTCTTCTCAAAAGAATGTTTCCTAGCATGGACAACACTTAAGGAAGCATTAGTCAAGGCACCAATTATAGTAGGTCCAAATTGGGACTTACTGTTTGAGATGATGTGTGATGCGAGTGACTATGCAGTAGGGGTCATGCTAGGACAAAAAATAGATAAACTAACACATCCTGTATATTATGCGAGTAAGACTTTGAATGAAGCACAATGTAATTACACAACCACGGAGAAGGAAATGCTAGCTGTAGTATTTGTCTGTGAGAAGTTTAGTAATTACATTGTAGGAACTAGGACCATTGTGTACACTGATCACTCTGCACTCAAATACCTAATGAGGAAGGCTGATGCTAAGCCGAGGTTAATTAGATGGGTATTATTGTTGCAAGAATTTGACTTAGACATTAGAGATAAGAAAGGAAGCGAAAATGTAGTTGCTGACCATTTATCTAGATTGCGGCATAATTGCGAAAAAATTGTTGAGCCAACAATTTCTGATGCCTTTGTTGATGAGCATGTCTTTGTGTTAGCACATCGTGTTAACAATGAGGAACCTTGATTTGCGGATATTGCTAACTACCTTGCCTCGCAGGTACTACCAACCTTTGTGTGAGCTTCTAGAGCTTAACAAGCCATTTGTCTTCTCAAAAGAATGTTTCCTAGCATGGACAACACTTAAGGAAGCATTAGTCAAGGCACCAATTATAGTAGGTCCAAATTGGGACTTACTGTTTGAGATGATGTGTGATGCGAGTGACTATGCAGTAGGGGTCATGCTAGGACAAAAAATAGATAAACTAACACATCCTGTATATTATGCGAGTAAGACTTTGAATGAAGCACAATGTAATTACACAACCACGGAGAAGGAAATGCTAGCTGTAGTATTTGTCTGTGAGAAGTTTAGTAATTACATTGTAGGAACTAGGACCATTGTGTACACTGATCACTCTGCACTCAAATACCTAATGAGGAAGGCTGATGCTAAGCCGAGGTTAATTAGATGGGTATTATTGTTGCAAGAATTTGACTTAGACATTAGAGATAAGAAAGGAAGCGAAAATGTAGTTGCTGACCATTTATCTAGATTGCGGCATAATTGCGAAAAAATTGTTGAGCCAACAATTTCTGATGCCTTTGTTGATGAGCATGTCTTTGTGTTAGCACATCGTGTTAACAATGAGGAACCTTGATTTGCGGATATTGCTAACTACCTTGCCTCGCAGGTACTACCAACTTTCGAAGGGGGGCAAGAAAAGAAGAGGTTTCTACATGAAGCTAGGAAGTTCATCTGGGATGATCCTACACTTTACAAGACTTGTGCAGATGGTTTGCTGAGGAAGTGTGTATCGGCTGCTGAGGCGAAGTCAGTGTTGCAGCACTGCCATACGTCTCCCTATGGTGGACATTTTGGTGGCCAAAGGACGGCTGCAAAGGTGTTCCAGAGTGGCTACTACTGGCCCACGATATTCAAGGATGCACACGACCATGCGCACAGCTGCAATGAATGTCAAAGAACAGGTAACCTTCGTCGGAAAGATGAGATGCCTCTCACCTACATCCTCGAGTTGGAACTCTTTGATGTGTGGGGCATCGACTTCATGGGACCATTCCCTCCTTCTGCAGGTAATCTCTATATACTTGTAGCTGTAGACTATGTGTCTAAATGGGTGGAAGTGATAGCTCCATTTTGGAGCTATAATTATGTCCCTAATTCACGATTATTACTTGCTTAATCTTGCTTTTATGTGTTAATTGCAGGTGTTCTCGGTAATTCGCCCTCTGGAGCGTTCCGGCGCTTTTCGGGGCTTATATCGCAATTTAAAGACCTAAGAACACTTCCGGGGAAGAACCATGCAAAGGCATGAAGATTGGGCGTTTTGGGGAAATTGAAGGCAAAATACCATGCAAAAACCCGAGAGCTAGCGTCGAGCGACAGCGTCGCGATGCTAGCTCGACGCTGCCCAAGCGTCTCGACGCTGCCAGAGCGTCTCGACGCTCCGAAGTCTGAGGCGTGAAATTGAAAATCCACCCGAGAGCAAGCGTCGAGTGACAGCGTCTCGACGCTCGCTCGACGCCGCGCGAGCGTCTCGACGCCACCCCGACTGCGCGCGCGGATTATTTAGGGCGCAGCGTCGAGACGCTACCCTAGCGTCTCGACGCTCCGACGGATTACTTAAGTTTTTGTCCGATTTTTAGCCGCCATCTTCATCTCCTACCTCGGGCTCCGCACCTGATTAGACGTTCCAGCAGCCATTTTCACCATGGGAGAGGCTAGGAAGCTTGGATTTGAGCCATCCCACATCACACACAACAAGAGTGAGTAGTTATAGCGTTTTTGGCTCGGGATTGTGTAGGAATAATGTAGTTTGAACTCTTGGTGAGGTTGTTGAATTAAATTCTGATTTGGCTTGAATGGTTTATTGAATTGAGTTCTATTTCTTTGCTTATTCCATGAATGTGCTTGAATGATTTAGGACTAGGCACCCTTGATTTTGAGCATGCTTCATTCGTTAAAGGTTTTGATGCCGTGCCTCTCTAAACCGCTAAGTAACAAAGATTTACGACACCTTTGAGTGTATTGGCGTCCTTGCGTTCTTGGTGTTCGTTCTTCTCGAATTAGAATCCGAAATCGACACACTAGTTTCGCGTCCAAATTAGATAGTCGTCGTAGTTAGCTCGTTGCTATCGATTGGTCTTGGGAGAGCGTTGGCCGCCAATGTCCAATCGATATGCTTGATTAGCATGATTTATTGTGTCTAATCAATTTCCATGGAGCATGTCTGAGTTAATTTATTAATTTGAGACGAGCTGCGTATTCGTTAAATTGTTTAGCCATTATACTCGTCAACCTATGACCAAGAGGCATGCTAATTTTATTCTCGATCGTCCCGAGTCGAAAGCCCCGTTAGTTAAATTTTTCCCGTTTGTATTGTTCCCTCTTAGTCAATTAAAAACCAACAAATCCCCCATATTTCATTTATTTTCATAGTTTGCAAATTTAATTGAGATTAAGTCAAATTAGCTTAATTCCCTGTGGATCGACCCCGTTGCCGCTACTCTACCAATAGTTTAGTGAATTCGGGTAAATATAAATTCATTTTGGCGGGTCTCGACAACCCGATGATTGGCGATAGTTCGAAAATATCGTTACCAAAATTGGCGCCGTTGCCGGGGAACTAAGTGTAATTCTGCCTAATTTAAATTTGATTTGTAGACTTTTGACTTTCATTTTAAAAATTTGTTTATTCTTTTGTTATTTGCAAGATTTGATCTGTTTGTTTAAGTGTGCTAGAAGTGCCTAATTTTTTATTGAGAAAATGGAGATTGACGATGAGGCTGGAGCCCCAAAAACACTCAGGCAGTGGACATCGGTTGCTATGGGCCACCAACCTTCTTGTATTTCCTACCCAGAAATCTCAGGTGAGTTTGTACTTAAGTCGGGCTTAATTGACCATTTGCCTTCCTTTTGTGATGAAACAGATGAAGATCCCTTTAAACATCTCAAAGCTTTTCAAATGACAAGTTCCGCGATGAAGCCAGGCGACATAACTGAAGATCAACTCTACCTGAGAGCTTTTCCATTCACCTTGAGAGGTGAAGCTCGAGATTGGCTACATTACTTGCCATCGGGAACCATTTTCACTTGGGAGAAGTTAAAGAGTCTATTCTTGGAAAGGTATTTCCCAGCTTCAAAAGCCAGAGCCGTGAAAAAAGATATCTATAGTTTCAAGCAAGAAGAGAAAGAGGCATTTCACGAATGCTGGGAGAGATTCATTAAGCTCTGCGAGAAATGCCCGAACCATCTGATAGCAGAGGCCGCGCTTATCGAATTCTTCTATGATGGTTTGCTTCCGCATGATTGTCAGATGCTCGATGCATCGAGTGGTGGAGCCCTTTGGGAGAAAACGCCTGCGGAAGCCAGACAGTTGATCAACAACATGGCTGAGAACCGTCGCCAATACGGGGGAAGAAACGAGCAAGCCAAAATGTCCACCGACATAGAAGAGCTCAAAGAAAAAGTGTCTCAGGTATTTGGTTTATTTCATACGTTGCAAGAAAACTCATTGTTGCGTGCTCAATGTGTAAAGATAATTATGCAAAAGTGTAGAGAGAGCACTTAGAACATGCAAGCATACATGGTCTCACAGCAAGTAGTAAGTATATTTCATTCGTTTTTTCCACAGAGACTCATTTTTAGCTATTCGCGAAGTGTGTTTGTTAAGAAAGATGGGATGAATTTGATGGGGTAAAATTGGTTTTTAATTATCTACTTTTTGCTGAATGTATAAAGGGATATAACATAAACAAATGCAAGTTGAAATTAGATGCAAAGGACAAGAGATGGAATTAATAAACGAGGAAGAAAACAGCTAAACAGAATGCAACTTAGCAGAATTGCGAGAACCGCAATTAATCCGCAATTAACTCAACAGCAAAAGTATGTAAATGGGCGAATTAAGGGCTACTAATGACTATCCTATAGGCAGTTTATTACGATTATCAAGCTTTGGATCAACTCTCTATACATCAAACTCACTCTATCTCAAGTATCGTCCGATTCCATGCATTAGAGTCTTAAGTTTACTCGACTTCAAAGTAAGGTCTCAAGCATCTTATTTAAGCAGGAGTGTTTAGTTTGTACTAGGGAAACGCCTATTCCTAGGCCGTTTCCTGATTACCATGAAAGGCTAGCATGATTATATGACTCTGAACTCTTACTCCTTCCAGAGGTTAGGAGTTCTTTGGACAAAATGGATGGCCAATCGAAATTGCCCGTGGGATGAAGCTTACATACAATCAATGTTCGAGTGTTAATCTGCCTACTTGATTCACGTTTTTTAGCCTATAGTTCTGTCATTAGCATGCCCCTAAGTGACTTAGCTACTCATGGATATATAGAGAACAGAAATGGTAGATAAGATAGACATGCTTAGAAGGGAAATGTGCTTAAAACAGTAAGCCAAACCCGTAGCAGAAGATGGGAAATGAGAAATGCAGAAATGAACTTTGATTACTGAAATTGTTTGTTGAACAGATAAAAGCTGTAAAGTAAATAGCAACAAGACAGAAAGCAACGAAATAAACTAATCTAGCTACTTAGGAAAAGAACAGCACGAAGCAGAATGTAAAACAGAAGAGAAAGACAGAAAAACAGTAAAGAGTTGCTGGAAAGCTTCGTGGCAGTCGCCTCGAATGAAGGGGATGAAAGATCAGCCTTGCTTGGATGAATCCAATCGAGAGAGAAGAAGAATCTTCTCTCCTTCCTATCAGATTATCGATTCCAACAGCTGAGACTCTCACTCCAACAGACGGCAAAGGAAAACAGATGGAAATGGTGGACTGCGAGAAGACTTCTGCGCTTCGAGTGATGACTGAACCTCCGACTTTGACCCCCTTTTATAGTAGTTTGCAGGTGCGTTTGGGCCAAGGAGAACCATCAATCTTCAACGTCATATATCAGAATGGATGGAGGAGAAAGAACGAATCCCTGAAAAGTCGGATCTAAACAGAAAAAGATCAGCCAACTTACGGTTTTAACTTGAATAATTGCGGTCACCGCAATGTTTTCGCAATTCATTCGCAATGTTTATTTTTTCATTCTTTTCCTTCGGTTTTCAACCCTTTTTCTACCTATTGTGCATAAGTCCTAAATTAGCTACCTTCTTCTAATTCTCATATTAAAGCATAGGTTTAGGCTAAATGCTAACAAAAACACCTAAATGTGTACATCTTCTTAAGCTAAATGGGTCCTAAATAAGTCACTTTCAGAGACTTAACACACCCCCAAACTTAAGGCTTTGCTTGTCCTCAAGCATACTAAGGACTTACCTAGGCTGTTATTTTATCTTCTTTAACTACTTACCGACTCCCCTATATCCCTATCTCTAGCAGTGCTGTCCTGTGACACACTTCTAAGTTTAGAATTAACCTCTTATCAAGCTTCTTCTGACTTCACCTGCCTACTATACCTGCTGGTTTTGTTAACCCCCTACTACTGATCTAGCTACTTTTATGATGTCATGCCACTATCCCTCGGGTTTCAAATTCTACCAAGCTTTACTCCAGACTCAGTACATGCTTCTAGCTTATTTTTACTGTGTCTAGGATTCCTTAGAGTCATGCCAGTCTTAGTATAAACAGTGACAGTGGTACTTTTAGAGAACAACCTAAACCCTGGCATCACTACATTGGATATACATTCATCTCCCTAGACAAACCTAAAAGCTACAACCTTGTGCTTAGCTCATTAAGGATCAGAGTTCTTTTTACATAGGACATCTAAGCCACAAGATTATAACTCCCAAGCATACATTCTTCTTCCCTATTTCTCCCTTTTTCCTTTTTTACTTAGGTGGGGTCTCCCCTTGGTTTGCCTTTTGATGCAATGCCACTTGTGGTTTACACACTTGGCACTGATTACTCAGCAACTTGAGAAAGACTCCCCTCTTTACTCTATTTTTCAATTTTTCTATTTATCACAAAAATTTTTTTTTTTTAGGAGAAGAAGAATGCTTATGTCCTAAGGAAGAGAGGAATGTTCCTAGGCCTAGGGTGGCCTCCCCCAAACTTCAACTACTCATTGTCCCCAATGAGTGTCTGAGGTGGCACACCCCCAAACTATCCTAGAAGCATCTAGTCCAAAGTAAAACAAAGAGAATTTGAAAATCCGAGGCATAGGCAAAACATTCTAAAAGCAACTATCCCAGCAGCAGAAAATTTGAACATAACAGAAAGTCTTAAGGACTTATGGTTTATGCATGCTGAGCACTATTCAGAGGCAAATTTAAACTATCAAAGGGTGTCCTATGACACTCATCCAGCATGCTTCAAGATCAGCTATATAAGGTAGTCATGCTAGCAGCAAAAGATAGAATTTCACAGCCTAACTAAACAGACAGTCCAAAACATGCAATCAGTCACAAAAATTGCGGGAACCGCAATTATTTCGCAATTCAATCCGGGCAGATATAACATTGATTCAGGCCCCTAGCATGCTTTTTCCTGTAACTCATGCATCCTAAAAATAAAACTAAACTATCCTACCTATTCAGCTAACATCAGACTAAACTAAGCAAAAGAAAAAGCATAAAACTAAACATTAAAAACAGATCAAAAATTGAACACAAAACAGCATAATTCACAATATCCTATCAGAAAGCAGAAAAATTGTCCTTTGTTTCTTAAGGGAACAACAATACTCCCTTTTGTGCACTTCAAACCAGCACTCAATTCTCGTCATCCTCATCTGGTTGCCTTGGTCGTGGGGGCACCCATGGAGTTAGGAGATTGGTAGGGAAGTCCGGGAAGATGCACCCCAACTGGTCTGCAACTTCCTTGTCCCTTGCCTGCGCATAGTTGGCCCATTGAGCCATTCTCCTCTGCATGTCCATCAAGCAGGCCATGGATAGGGACTGTTCAGCAGCCAGCCTATCCAATTCAAACTCCATATTCCCCTTTCTTCTCAGCCTCAGGTTAGCAGGCAACTCCAAATGGCCTGTGTAAGGCAGCTGCTGCTCCAAGCGCTCGGTGGGGACTCCTGCAAGCAAACACAATTTGGTTATAGTGTTGGGGAAAAATAATGGCCCCTTACCTTTTCTGGCGCATTCAGCAATGGCAGCTGACATGATCTCCCCCACATTGACCGTGAGACCGCGCATGATGGCATAAACCAGCAGTGATCTACTCTGGTTGATTGTCGTCTCGTGAGTCACAGGGGACAGCTTTCTCCTCACAAAGGCAAACCAAACAGCTGCCTTTGCTGTCAGATTGGCACTCATTAAGGTGTGCCTCCCATTGCGTGAGACAGTCCACGCTGCTTCAGGCTGGCCAATTGTGCGAATGGCCTCTTCCAGCACTGCCTCAGTCGGCTCATCAACTATCCGTGCATAATCTGTGTGCGTTTGGCCCTTAAGACCAAAGGCGTCATTGATGGCCTTGGCTGAGAAATCCACTTCCACCCCTCTGACCATAGATAGGCCATCCTCAGGGCTGAGCACATTGGCGTAGAAATCGTACACCATGCTCGTGTAGGCTGGATTAGGCGGTCTGCAGAATTCCTCCCAGCCATGGTTGAGCACTCCTGCGCGCAAGAACTGCGGCAGGTCAGCGAGTCGGTCGAGGAAACCTTTCTCGTGCAACAGGTCTCTCTTCCTCAACTCAGCACCCCTGGATTCAGCGTCAGACGAGACATACCTCACTGACTGAGGTTCGTCTTCAGGGTAGAGTTTAGCCTTCCCCTTGTCTGCTGGTTTGGATGATTCGGCAGCCTCCACCTTGAGGCGTTTGAGCGAAGGCTCAGTACTCTCTTTATCCGTTGATGGCACCTTCTTGGCCTTCTTCTTCTTCAACTTCTTGGCCTTAACAATCTTGGCCTTCTTCTTCTTCTTGAGCCTGGCCTTGATATTGATCTGCTGGAGGCATGCCCCCAACGTTTCTTCCATAGAATCGTCCTGCTGTGCAGGCTCGACAGGGCTGTCTTCCCTCATAGGAGAGAAGACTTCTTCTTCCCCAGCATCTCCACTGCCTTGCGTGGATTCTTGATAATCTCCATAAGGAAATTCCGGATCAGGCCGTGGAGAATTATGCTCTGCTGATGGTGTCTGCGCAGAACTCAGTGGCGAAGATTGCAGCTCAGGGCTCTGCGCTGCTGCAGGTGTCGGATCAGAACTCTGAGGTGCTGGAGACAACTCAGGGCTCTGTGCAGGCGGTGACGACTCTGCGCTTGGCACTGGTTCAGATGGAAGAGGGCTGCGCGCAGGTGATGCAGACGGCGACGAACCTTCTTTGGCTGACTCGTGGGATGCACGATCAGTTTCTTGACTCTCCACAGAGGGAGTCCTTGCGGTGCTTGGTTCGGCGGCTGTCTTGACACTCCACCGGCGTTTCTTGGGCGTGCCCACTGGCTCAGATGGTCCAGCAGGGATCTCAGTGACCACCCTCCACTTCTTCCTACGAATAGGAAGCTTGGGAAGAGGACCGGTGCGAACGGCACCATCGTCTGCAAGGGTGAGAAGCGCTTCCCTCGCAGCCGCTTCAGCTGCGTCATCAGCCTTCTTCTTGGCTGCAGATCTTTCCGCTCGTGTGAACACCATTGCTGATTCTTGAAGATCTTGAGAGAAGAATCAAAGATGGAGAGAATCGCTGAATTCTTGGAGAGCAAAGAGAGAGATAATCGTAACATTCGAGCGCCTTCCAACGGATATAAAGGCAACGGATAAAATCCCAACGGCTCTTTTTGCGGATCCAGCAATTTTAGCGCAATTCCAGGGATATTATTTCATTGAAATCTCCAACTTTGCCCGTCCGTATCTTTTATTTGGCTCAACCGTTTCTTGATTTTTAAAGTGGGATTTACTCTCCTTGATCCCCTCTTTCGAATCCTTGCAAAAACAAACAAAACAAACATTAAATACGCAATTAAAATTACACCACAAAACATACAAATGATAACCGGAAAAACAGAAAAAATAAACTAAGGCATTGGCCTTGACTAAACGAGCACAGTAACCACTCGTTCTCTCTCGTTCTTTTGTCATGCTTCAGTCAAGAGGAAAGCCGAGAGAGTCTTCACATCCCCTTCCTCATAGTAGTGCTTCAACCTAGCACCATTGACCATAAATGGCTGACCTTGCTGCAAGTTCTTTATCTCTATTGCACCATGAACAAAGACATTAGTAACAACAAATGGACCCGACCATCTAGACTTTAGTTTACCTGGAAATATCTTTAAACGTGAGTTAAATAATAGGACAAGTTGGCCTTTCCTAAAGTCTTTGATCCTAAGTCTACTGTCGTGCCATATTTTGGTCTTTTCTTTATACATTTTGGCATTCTCATAGGCCATATGCCTAAGCTCATCAAGTTCATGTAGCTGCAAAGATCTCAATGTCCCCGCATCCTTTACACAGAAATTTAATTCCTTCATGGCCCAAAATGCTTTGTTTTCTAACTCGAGTGGCAAGTGGCAAGCCTTGCCATACACCAACCTATAGGGAGACATGCCTAGGGGTGTCTTATATGCTGTTCTATAAGCCCAAAGTGCATCCTCAAGCTTAAATGACCAGTCTTTCCTATTAGGTTTGACTACCTTTTCTAGGATGTTCTTTATCTCCCTATTGGAAATTTCAGCTTGACCATTTGAGTGTGGGTGATAGGGAGTAGCTACCCTATGTCTAATGTTATATTTAGCCAATATCTTCTCCATAGCCTTATTAATGAAATGTGACCCCTCATCACTAATGATAGCACGAGGAGTCCCAAATCTAGTGAAAATGTGCCTATGCAAGAAGTTAGTGACTGTTTTAGCATCATTATTAGGACATGCTTTGGCTTCTACCCACTTGGACACGTAGTCTACTGCTACTAATATATAGAGGTTACCTGATGATGGAGGGAATGGTCCCATGAAATCAATGCCCCACACATCGAAGAGCTCCAACTCTAAGATGTAGGTGAGGGGCATCTCATCCTTGCGACTGAGATTACCTGTCCTTTGGCACTCATCACAGCTGTGGGCATAGTCGTGTGCGTCCTTGAAGATTGTTGGCCAGTAGTAGCCACTCTGAAATACCTTCGCAGCTGTCCTTTGGCCACCAAAGTGTCCACCATAAGGAGATGAGTGACAGTGCTGCAGCACAGACTTTGCTTCAGCAGCTGAAACACATTTTCTCAGCAAGCCATCAGCACAGGTTCTGTAAAGTGTGGGGTCATCCCAGATGAATTTCCTTGCTTCATGCAGGAACCGCTTCTTCTCTTGTCCTCCCTTGAACACTGGTAATACCTGTGATGCACGGAAGTTAGCAATGTCAGCGAACCACGGTTCCTCATCGTTATCACGATGAGCCAAAGCAAAAATATGTTCATCTATGAATGCATCAGAAATTGCGGTCTCCGCAATTTTTTCGCAATTATGCTGCAATCGAGACAGGTGATCTGCAACCACATTTTCACAACCTTTCTTGTCCCGAATGTCCAAATCAAATTCCTGCAGCAATAACACCCATCTAATCAGTCTAGGCTTAGCACCAGCCTTTCTCATAAGATATTTTAAAGCAGAATGGTCAGTATATACAATGGTCCTAGTTCCTACAATATAGTTTCTAAATTTTTCACAAGCAAAGACTACAGCAAGCATCTCTTTCTCTGTAGTTGTATAATTACATTGAGCCTCATTCAAGGTCTTACTAGCATAATAGACAGGATGTGTGAGCTTGTCAATCTTCTGTCCTAACATGACTCCTACAGCATAGTCACTGGCGTCACATAGCATCTCAAATGGGAGATCCCAATTTGGTCCTACTATGATTGGTGCTGTGACCAGTGCTTCCTTAAGGGTTTTCCAAGCTACTACACATTCCTTAGAGAAGATAAATGGTCTATTTAGCTCTAGAAGCTCGCACAGAGGCTTGGCTATCTTAGAAAAGTCCTTGATGAACCTTCTGTAGAAGCCAGCATGCCCTAAGAAGCTTCTAATAGCCTTGACATTCTGGGGCTCTACCAACTTCTCTATGATCTCTATTTTTGCCCTATCCACTTCTACACCTGCCCTTGACACTCTATGTCCTAAGACAATCCCTTCATCTACCATAAAATGGCACTTCTCCCAATTTAGGACTAGGTTGGTCTCTTCACACCTAGCCAGGACTTGCCCTAGGTTTTCTAGACAGGTTTTAAATGAATCCCCAAAGACTGAGAAGTCATCCATAAATATTTCTATCATGGACTCATCCAACTCAGAGAAGATTGCCATCATACACCTTTGGAAAGTTGCCGGTGCATTGCATAAGCCAAAAGGCATTCTGCGGAAGGCAAACGTTCCAAAAGGGCAAGTGAAGGTAGTCTTCTCTTGATCCTTAGGGTCTATAGTAATTTGATTATAGCCCGAGTACCCATCTAAAAAACAATAGTAGGCTCTACCAGCTATTCTGTCTAGCATCTGGTCAATAAACGGTATAGGGAAATGGTCTTTTTTAGTTTCTTTATTTAATTTTCTGTAATCCATACATACCCTCCACCCTGTGACAGTCCTTGTTGGAATTAGTTCGTTATTCTCATTGACTACCACAGTTATTCCCCCCTTTTCAGGTACACATTGGATGGGGCTCACCCACTGGCTACTAGCTATGGGGAAAATTACTCCTGCATCTAACCACTTGATTATTTCCTTCTTCACTACCTCTTTCATAGAGGGGTTCAACCTACGTTGGTGATCTACCCTAGGTGTGTGCTCTTCCTCTAGTATAATTTTGTGCATGCAATAAGAAGGGCTAATGCCTCGAATATCAGCAATCGTCCATGCTATAGCCTTCCTATGTTGCTTAAGCAGTAAAATTAAATCAACCTCATGCTGTTCACTTAGTTTAGAAGAAATAATTACAGGCAGCGTATCATTATCTCCTAAATATGCATATTTGAGGTGAGTAGGTAGTGGTTTCAGTTCTAACACAGGTGGATGCTCAATGGAGGGCTTTAACGGATTTATAGTTCTATCAGTTAAATCTATATTCATACATACATGTTGAGGTTTATCTACAGGCATATTCATTATGTCAGATACATTTAAGTCAGCTACATCTACTTGTACATATTCACTAGCATGCTTGGTTAACAGTACATGCTCTAATTGTTCTTCCATTAGTGAGTCAACAACATCCATGCTAGCACAGGATTCAAGGTCAGAGGGATACCTTAAAGCTTTATAAACACTAAATTTTACCTCTTCATCATGAACCCTCATAGTTAACTCACCTTTCTGAACATCTATTAGTGCCCTACCTGTGGCTAGAAATGGTCTACCTAGCAGGATGGGGACCTCCTTGTCTGCCTCATAGTCCAGGACAATGAAATCTGCAAGGAAAATGAACTTGTCAACTTTAACTAGAATATCCTCGATCTTACCTTCTGGATATGCGATGGATCTGTCTGCTAGTTGTAAAGTGACTGTGGTTGGACGTGCTTCTCCCATTCCCAACTGGCGGAATAGGGACAGGGGCATGAGGTTTATGCTGGCGCCCAGGTCACAAAGCGCTCTGCCCACGTGCTTGCCTCCAAGTTCTACAGGTAAGGTGAAGGAACCAGGATCCTTCTCCTTCTTGGGCAGCTTGTTCTGGAGGATGGCACTGCACTCCTCGGTGAGGTTTACTGTTTCAAACTCACCAATTATTTTTTTGTTAGTAATAATGTCCTTCAAAAACTTTACATATGAAGGCATAGACTGTAAAACCTCTACAAAAGGAATGTTAACATGCACTTGCTTAAGTATTTCTAAAAATTTATTAAAATGAACTTCCTGTTCCTGCTTCTTTTTAAGCCTTCGAGGGTATGGAGGTGGTGGCACATATGCAGGCACGTCAGGACGCCTTAAGATAGGTGGAGGCCTTGGAATTTCTTCTACGTCCTCAACAATTGGCTCTAGCCTGGCTCCTGATGTGCTAGTTGGTGGTGGACCTTGGCTTGGCAGAGACTCCAGTGGAGCACTAGACTCAGTGTTCTCTACTCTCTTTGGTGTGTCCTTTGTGTTGTTCACCAAGGGTCTACCACTTCTAAGTTCAATTGCTTGAACTTGTTCTTTGCCATCTCTCCTTGGTACCTCGGTATCAGCAGGGAGTCTACCTTGGGGCCTACTTTTAAGTTCATTGGCTAATTGGCCTATTTGGTTCTCTAGGCTCCTAAGAGTAGCTTGCTGGCTCTGAAGAGTAGCATCATTCTTAGCTATATATTCCTTGAGTAGGTTTTCTACAGAAGATCCTACAGGTTGATTGTAAGGCTTTTGGTACATTGACTGGTTATGTTGGGGAGTGAAACCAGGTGTTCCACTCGGCCTTGGTTGGTTAGAATTTTGGTTAGTGTTTTCTTGGCCACCCCATGACAGGTTAGGGTGGTTTCTCCAACCAGGATTGTAAGTTTGTGAGTAGGGGTTGTTCCTTGGCTGCTGCTGGCTTCCTACATAGCAGACTGAGGATGGATTCCCAGGGCAGTATTCATATGGGTGCCCTTCCCCACAGAATCCACAGATAGGTGCCTCGCCTTGATTTGGTTGAGTGCCCATTGACATGGCTGTGGCGGTATTGGCACTGGTTTGGAGATTGGCCTGAGCCATTTGCTTAACTAGGTTGGTCAGGGCATTTATTTGGGTGCTCATGGCGCTTAGAGCATCCTTGTCTTGAGCCCTAGTTGGCTCTACTGGATCGTCTGACCACCTACAATGAGATGTTGAGATCTTCTCCAAGATCTCATAAGCTTCGTTGTAACTCTTGGACAACATGGAACCTCCAGCAGATGAATTTAGAACTTGTCTGGTGCTGGGGTTGCATCCTTTAAAGAAGACTTCTATTTGGATACACCATGGAATGCCATGGTGTGGACATTTAATGAGAAGGTCTTTGAATCTTGTCCAAGCTTCGTGAAGAGACTCACTTGGAGCTTGTTTGAATTTTATGATATCATCACGAAAAGTCGAATTCCTATCAGGTGGGAAGTATTTGACTAGGAATTTTTCTGCTAAATCTGTCCAATTGCGGACAGATCCTGAGGGTAAAGAATTTAACCATGTTTTGGCTTTGTCCCTCAAAGAGTAAGGGAAAAGATATAGCCTCAGGGCTTCTTGGGAAACTCCAGGGATTAGGAAGGTGTCACTAACTCCTAGGAAGTTCCTAAGGTGGTTATGGGGGTCCTCATTTTCTATTCCAAAGAATTGTCCCACAGTGGACAACATTTGGAACATCACTGGCTTTAACTCGAATGAGTTGGCAGTGATTTCAGGACGGATTATGCTGGGGTTCAGCTCCCCAGGCATAGGTACTAAATATGAGAGGATGGCGCTATCCTTGTCATTCGCTATTTCAATGGGATTGCGAGTGACAGGCACCAGGTTTTGATTTATTCCAGCCATTTCTTCTTGAGGTAATTGCGGAGGAATTGTAGTCTCTGCAATGATTGGAGGTAAAAGGGTTTGTTTAAAGAGACGTTTCTTGGCTCTATTCCTAGCTCTAAGTAATCTCTCGGGCTCAGGATTGAACTCTAGATCACTACTTGGAGTCTCATTCATAAACTACCCTAAATGGTACCTGAAAAAGAAATGAAGATGGATCAAATTCAATGGAAAATAATTTGATGTTTCAGACTTAACAACTTCGTTTTCACTTAAAATAAGTCCCCGGCAGCGGCGCCAAAAACTTGTTGCGTGCTCAATGTGTAAAGATAATTATGCAAAAGTGTAGAGAGAGCACTTAGAACATGCAAGCATACATGGTCTCACAGCAAGTAGTAAGTATATTTCATTCGTTTTTTCCACAGAGACTCATTTTTAGCTATTCGCGAAGTGTGATTGTTAAGAAAGATGGGATGAATTTGATGGGGTAAAATTGGTTTTTAATTATCTACTTTTTGCTGAATGTATAAAGGGATATAACATAAACAAATGCAAGTTGAAATTAGATGCAAAGGACAAGAGATGGAATTAATAAACGAGGAAGAAAACAGCTAAACAGAATGCAACTTAGCAGAATTGCGAGAACCGCAATTAATCCGCAATTAACTCAACAGCAAAAGTATGTAAATGGGCGAATTAAGGGCTACTAATGACTATCCTATAGGCAGTTTATTACGATTATCAAGCTTTGGATCAACTCTCTATACATCAAACTCACTCTATCTCAAGTATCGTCCGATTCCATGCATTAGAGTCTTAAGTTTACTCGACTTCAAAGTAAGGTCTCAAGCATCTTATTTAAGCAGGAGTGTTTAGTTTGTACTAGGGAAACGCCTATTCCTAGGCCGTTTCCTGATTACCATGAAAGGCTAGCATGATTATATGACTCTGAACTCTTACTCCTTCCAGAGGTTAGGAGTTCTTTGGACAAAATGGATGGCCAATCGAAATTGCCCGTGGGATGAAGCTTACATACAATCAATGTTCGAGTGTTAATCTGCCTACTTGATTCACGTTTTTTAGCCTATAGTTCTGTCATTAGCATGCCCCTAAGTGACTTAGCTACTCATGGATATATAGAGAACAGAAATGGTAGATAAGATAGACATGCTTAGAAGGGAAATGTGCTTAAAACAGTAAGCCAAACCCGTAGCAGAAGATGGGAAATGAGAAATGCAGAAATGAACTTTGATTACTGAAATTGTTTGTTGAACAGATAAAAGCTGTAAAGTAAATAGCAACAAGACAGAAAGCAACGAAATAAACTAATCTAGCTACTTAGGAAAAGAACAGCACGAAGCAGAATGTAAAACAGAAGAGAAAGACAGAAAAACAGTAAAGAGTTGCTGGAAAGCTTCGTGGCAGTCGCCTCGAATGAAGGGGATGAAAGATCAGCCTTGCTTGGATGAATCCAATCGAGAGAGAAGAAGAATCTTCTCTCCTTCCTATCAGATTATCGATTCCAACAGCTGAGACTCTCACTCCAACAGACGGCAAAGGAAAACAGATGGAAATGGTGGACTGCGAGAAGACTTCTGCGCTTCGAGTGATGACTGAACCTCCGACTTTGACCCCCTTTTATAGTAGTTTGCAGGTGCGTTTGGGCCAAGGAGAACCATCAATCTTCAACGTCATATATCAGAATGGATGGAGGAGAAAGAACGAATCCCTGAAAAGTCGGATCTAAACAGAAAAAGATCAGCCAACTTACGGTTTTAACTTGAATAATTGCGGTCACCGCAATGTTTTCGCAATTCATTCGCAATGTTTATTTTTTCATTCTTTTCCTTCGGTTTTCAACCCTTTTTCTACCTATTGTGCATAAGTCCTAAATTAGCTACCTTCTTCTAATTCTCATATTAAAGCATAGGTTTAGGCTAAATGCTAACAAAAACACCTAAATGTGTACATCTTCTTAAGCTAAATGGGTCCTAAATAAGTCACTTTCAGAGACTTAACACTCATCTCAGGGTGTTTCTTCTATTTCAGGTCAAGCCATTGAAGGAATGTTCAAGTCCCTCATGGAAACCAACAAGGAGACCAGGTCAGAGATACGATCGCTAAGAGATGGGTTCACGGAGATGAAGGACAGGATGAGTAAGATGGAATCCGAAGCGGAAAGCGTTAGTGCGATAAATCTCAGAAGTGGTAAAGAAGTACCATCTCGACCCACTCCCGAGGACTCTAACAAGGATACAGAGATAACTCCAGATAAGTGTCTTCAAACACCCTCTGAAACGGTTGTAGCTTCTCCTTATATTTCTATGAAGTCTTACACTCCCGTTGCTCCTTTTCCGAGTAGGTTGGCGAGACCACCTAAGGAG
This sequence comes from Herpetospermum pedunculosum, assembly GCA_028017165.1. NCBI lineage: Eukaryota > Viridiplantae > Streptophyta > Magnoliopsida > Cucurbitales > Cucurbitaceae > Herpetospermum > Herpetospermum pedunculosum. Next base: position 49,106,759 of record CM051529.1, read on the forward strand.
GTCGAAGACGCGGACGTCCTTGAGACGCTGAAAAAGGTTGGGATCAATATGCCGCTGCTTGATGCAATTCAGCAAATCCCAAGGTACGCGAAATTTCTAAAGGAGATGTGCACCATGAAGAGGAAGACTAAAGGTGCTGAGAGAGTCGTGGTAAGCAAGAATGTTTCTGCCCTGATAACACAAGGTATTCCAAGCAAATGCCAGGACCCAGGTATGTTCCTCTTGCCATGTACTATAGGAGATAGAGAAATCGAGCATGCCATGCTAGACTTAGGAGCCTCAATTAATGTTATGCCATACTCAGTCTATAAGAGTCTCGATTTAGAAGGTATGCAGGAAACAAGTTTAATTATCCAGTTAGCTAATAGGTCTTCTATTCGTCCTTTAGGGGTGATTGAGGATGTGTTGGTTAGAGTTAAGGACCTGATCTTTCCTGCTGATTTTTATGTGATAAATATGGAAGAAAACGCATCACCTGCTACTTCAGTCTTGCTAGGTAGACCATTCATGAAAACCGCTAAGACAAAAATTAATGTGCATGATGGTACCTTGTCAGTTGAGTATGAAGGAGATGTGTTCGAATTTAATGTATTTGATGCCATGAAACACCATGCTGATGTGCATTCTGTCTGTAAAATTGATCTTATCGATACTTTAGAACAAGAAGAATGCATGACTATTGTTGATGGGGATGACCCACTCGTTTTTACTGAAATTGTTGGCGAGGTTGAAAGTAGCATTCCCATATTGTCTGACCCATCTGAACAAGCTACTTTTGCTTTAGAGGCGTGTGAAAAGCCAACTAAAATATTACCATCTCTTTTGCAGGCTCCCAAGTTGGAACTTAACGAGTTGTTGGGTCATCTCAAGTACGTATACTTGGGTGAGGTGGAGACACTCCCGGTAATTATCTCCAAGGAGCTTACATCGGAGCAAGAAGGCAAGTTAGTGAAGGTCTTGAAAAAGAACAGAAGAGCGATAGGATGGACGTTGGCAGACTTGCACGGGTTGAGTCCAGTTCTGTGCATGCACAAGATTCGGCTGAACGAGGGAGCAAAGCCATCCCGAGAGCCTCAGCGGAGACTGAACCCAGCAATGAAAGAGGTAGTGTTGTCTGAGATACACAAACTCCTTGATGCAGGTATTATCTTTCCCATTTCTGATAGCGAGTGGGTTAGCCCTATTCATGTTGTACCTAAAAAGACGGGCATAACTGTTATTAGAAATGAGCGGGGTGAGTTAGTGCCTAAGAGAGTGCAAAATGGGTGGAGAATGTGTATAGATTTTAGAAAACTGAATGATGTGACTAAGAAGGACCACTTTCCTATTCCCTTCATAGATCAAATGGTGGAGCGTTTAGTTGGGAAGCCATACTTCTGTTTTCTAGATGGTTTTTCTGGGTTTTATCAAATTCCCATAGCCCAGGAAGACCAAGAAAAGACTACTTTTACCTGTCCATTCGGAACTTACGCATATAGGAGAATGCCCTTCGGGCTTTGTAATGCTCCGGGGACTTTTCAGCGATGCATGATGAGGATATTTACTGAATTCGTAGAAAAATGCATCGAAGTCTTTATGGATGATTTCACTGTATATGGGAGTTTGTTTGAGGATTGCCTGTTTAACTTGTCTAGAGTCATGGAAAGATGCATCGAAACTAATCTTGTTTTAAATTTTGAAAAGTGTCATTTCATGGCCAGTCAGGGCATTGTCTTAGGTCACGTCGTGTCAGCTAAGGGGATAGAGGTCGATAAAGCTAAAATAGATGTTATATCTGATTTACCTTACCCCACGAATCTTCGGGAAGTGCGTTCTTTTCTTGGTCATGCAGGTTTCTACCGCAGGTTCATCAAAGACTTCTCGAAGATAGTGACTCCGATGACGAGCTTGCTGAAAAAAGATGTCCCATTCTGCTTTGACAAGGAGTGCAAGCTGGCTTTCGATGTTCTGAAGAAGTGCTTGACCAACGCACCCATCATCCACCCACCGCAGTGGGGGACTCCCTTCGAGATCATGTGCGACGCAAGCAATTATGCCGTGGGCGCTGTATTGGGCCAGAGGATAGACAAGAAAAGCCACGTAATTTATTATGCCTCCAGGACGCTCAACCCCGCGCAGATCGATTACACAACAACAGAAAAGGAGCTGCTTTCCATTGTTTTCGCTCTTGATAAATTTCGGCCTTATATTCTTGGATCTAAAGTGATTGTTTTTTCTGATCATGCAGCAGTTCGTTACTTGATGAACAAGAAGGACTCGAAGCCTAGACTGCTCAGATGGGTATTACTATTCCAGGAGTTCGACGTCTCGGTCTAGGACAGAAAAGGATCAGAAAACACAGTTGCTGACCACTTGAGCCGCATTGTGCGTAATGAGGATGACTTGCCTCTGAATGATGAGTTCCCTGATGAAGTCCTCGGCCAGGTGAGTGTGGAGACACCATGGTACGCAGACATTGTCAATTACTTGGTCACAGGTACGTTCCCATTCGACTTTTCATATAACAAAAGAGCTAAGCTGAAAAGCGAAGCCAAGTCTTATGTCTGGGAAGAGCCAGTTTTATGGAAATTTTGCGCTGACCAGGTAATTAGGAAGTGTGTCCCTAAGTCTGAGCATAGGTCCATACTTACATTTTGCCATGAATTTGCATGTGGGGGACACTTTGGGCAAAATTGGACGGCGAGGAAAATATTAGATTGTGGGTTCTTCTGGCCATCACTGTTTAAGGATTGTTATGAATTTTGCAAATCATGTGATCAGTGTCAGAGAAAAGGGTCCATAACAAGTAGGAATGAAATGCTCCAAAACCCCATTTTAACTTGCGAAATTTTTTAGGTTTGGGGTATGGCTTTTATGGGGCCCTTTCCCCCTTCATTTGGTTTTGTCTATATACTGTTGGCTGTGGACTACTGTTAAGTCTCTGAAAGTGACTTATTTAGAACCCATTTAGCTTAGGAAGATGTACACTTTTAGGTGTTTTTGTTAGCATTTAGCCTAAACCTATGCTTTAATATGAGAATTAGAAGAAGGTAGCTAATATAGGACTTATGTACAATAGGTAGAAAAAGGGTTGAAAACCGAAGGAAAAGAATGAAAAAATGAGCATTGCGAATGAATTGCGAAAACATTGCGGTGACCGCAATTATTCAAGTGAAAACCGTAAGTTGACTGATCTTTTTCTGTTAATTTCCGTATTTTCAGGGATTCGTTCTTTCTCCTCCATCCATTCTGATATATGACGTTGAAGATTGATGGTTCTCCTTGGCCCAAACGCACCTGCAAACTACTATAAAAGGGGGCCAAAGTCGGAGGTTTGATCATCATCCGAAAGCGTGAAGTCGTTTAGCAGTCCATCTGTTCCACTGTTTTTCCTTTGCCGTCTGTTGGTTTGCGAAGCTCAGCTGCTGGAGTCGATAATCTGATAGGAAGGAGAGTAGATTCTTCTTCTCTCCCGATTGGATTCATCCACGCAAGGCTGTCTTTTTGATCCTTCATTCGAGGCGATTGCGACGAGGCTTCAAGCACCATTTTACAAGCTTTCTGTCTTTCTTTTCTGTTTTACATTTCTGCTTCGTGCTGTCCTTTTCTTAAGTAGCTAGATTAGTTTATTTCGTTGCTTTCTGCCTTGTTGCTATTTACTTTAAAGCTTTCATCTGTTCGTCAAACAATTTCAGTAATCGAAGTACGTTTCTGCATTTCTCACTTCCCATTTCCTGCTACGGTTTTACTTCCTGTTCTAAGTTTATTCCTCTTCTAAGCATGTCTGTTTTATCGTCCATTTCTGTTCACCTTGCATCCATGAGTAGCTAAATCACCTAGGGGCATGCTAATGACAGAACTATAGGCTAAAAAATGTGCATCAAGTATGTAGGATAGCTCTCGAATCATTGATTGTATGTAAGCTTCATCCCACGGGCAATTTCGATTGGCCATCCATTTTGTCCAAAGAACTCCTAACCTCTGGAAGGAGTAAGAGTTCAGAGTCATATAAGCATGCTAGCCTTTCATGGTAATCAGGAAACGGCCTAGGAATAGGCGTTTCCCTAGTACAAACTAAACACTCCTGCTTAAACAAGATGCTTAAGTCCTTACTTTGAAGTCGAGTAAACTTAAGACTCTAATGCATGGAATCGGACGATACTTGAGATAGAGTGAGTTTGATGTATAGAGAGTTGATCCAATGCTTGAGAATCGTAATAAAATGCCTATAGGATAGTCATTAGTAGCCCTTAATTCACCCATTTACTCAGTTTCGCTGTTATTTAATTGCGGTAACATTGCGGTCCTCGCAATTCTGCCAGATTTTCATTCTGTTTAGCTGTTTTCTTCTTCGTTTATCAATTCCATCTCTTGTCCTTTGAGTCTGATTTCAACTTTAATTTGTTTATGTTATATCCCTTTTTACATTCAGCAAAAAGTAGATAATTAAAAACCAATTTTACCCCATCAAATTCATCCCATCTTTCTTAACAATCACACTTCGCGAATAGCTAAAAATGAGTCTCTGTGGAAAAAAACGAATGAAATATACTTACTACTTGCTGTGAGACCATGTATGCTTGCATGTTCTAAGTGCTCTCTCTACCCTTTTGCATATTTATCTTTACACATTGAGCACGCAACAAGTTTTTGGCGCCGCTGCCGGGGACTTATTTTAAGTGAAAACGAAGTTTGTTAAGTCTGAAACATCAAAGTATTTTCCATTGAATTTGATCCATTTTCATTTCTTTTTCAGGTACCATTTAGGGTAGTTTATGAATGAGACTCCATCTAGTGATCTAGAGTTCAACCCTGAGCCCGAGAGATTACTTAGAGCTAGGAATAGAGCCAAGAAACGTCTTTTCAAACAAACCCTTTTACCTCCAATCATTGCAGAGACTACAATTCCTCCGCAATTACCTCAAGAAGAAATGGCTGGAGTAAATCAAAACCTGGTGCCTGTCACTCGCAATCCCATTGAAATAGCGAATGACAAGGATAGCGCCATCCTTTCATATTTAGTACCTATGCCTGGGGAGCTGAACCCCAGCATAATCCGTCCTGAAATCACTGCCAACTCATTCGAGTTAAAGCCAGTGATGTTCCAAATGTTGTCCACTGTGGGACAATTCTTTGGAATAGAAAATGAGGACCCCCATAACCACCTTAGGAACTTCCTAGGAGTTAGTGACACATTCCTAATCCCTGGAGTTTCCCAAGAAGCCCTGAGGCTATATCTTTTCCCTTACTCTTTGAGGGACAAAGCCAAAACTTGGTTAAATTCTTTACCCTCAGGCTCTGTCCTCAATTGGACAGATTTAGCAGAAAAATTCCTAGTCAAATATTTCCCACCAGATAGGAATTCGACCTTTCGTGATGATATCATAAAATTCAAACAAGCTCCAAGTGAGTCTCTTCACGAAGCTTGGACAAGATTTAAAGACCTTCTCATTAAATGTCCACACCATGGCATTCCATGGTGTATCCAAATAGAAGTCTTCTTTAAAGGATGCAACCCCAGCACCAGACAAGTTCTAAATTCATCTGCTGGTGGTTCCATGTTGTCCAAGAGTTACAACGAAGCTTATGAGATCTTGGAGAAGATCTCAACATCTCATTGTAGGTGGTCAGACGATCCAGTAGAGCCAACTAGGGCTCAAGACAAGGATGCTCTAAGCGCCATGAGCACCCAAATAAACGCCCTGACCAACCTAGTTAAGCAAATGGCTCAGGCCAATCTCCAAACCAGTGCCAATACCGCCACAGCCATGTCAATGGGCACCCAACCAAATCAAGGCGAGGCACCTATCTGTGGATTCTGTGGGGAAGGGCACCCATATGAATACTGCCCTGGGAATCCATCCTCAGTCTGCTATGTAGGAAGCCAGCAGCAGCCAAGGAACAACCCCTACTCACAAACTTACAACCCTGGTTGGAGAAACCACCCTAACCTGTCATGGGGTGGCAAACAGAACACTAACCAAAATCCTAACCAACCAAGGCCGAGTGGAACACCTGGTTTCACTCCCCAACATAACCAATCAATGTACCAAAAACCATACAATCAACCTGTAGGATCTTCTGTAGAAAACCTACTCAAGGAATATATAGCTAAGAATGATGCTACTCTTCAGAGCCAGCAAGCTACTCTTAGGAGCCTAGAGAACCAAATAGGCCAATTAGCCAATGAACTTAAAAGTAGGCCCCAAGGTAGACTCCCTGCTGACACCGAGGTACCAAGGAGAGATGGCAAAGAACAAGTTCAAGCAATTGAACTTAGGAGTGGAAGACCATTGGTGAGCAACACAAAGGACACACCAAAGAGAGTAGAGAACACTGAGTCTAGTGCTCCACTGGAGTCTCTGCCAAGCCAAGGTCCACCACCAACCAGCACACCAGGGCTAGAGCCAATTGTTGAGGAGATAGAAGAAATTCCAAGGCCTCCACCTATCATAAGGCGACCTGACGTGCCTGCCTATGTGCCACCACCTCCATATCCTCGAAGGCTGAAGAAGAAGCAGGAACAGGAAGTTCATTTTAATAAATTCTTAGAAATACTTAAGCAAGTGCATGTTAACATTCCTTTTGTAGAGGTTTTACAATCGATGCCTTCATATGTAAAGTTTTTGAAGGACATTATTACTAACAAAAAAATAATTGGTGAGTTTGAAACAGTAAACCTCACCGAGGAGTGCAGTGCCATCCTCCAGAACAAGCTGCCCAAGAAGGAGAAGGATCCTGGTTCCTTCACCTTACCTGTAGAACTTGGAGGCAAGCACGTGGGCAGAGCGCTTTGTGACCTGGGCGCCAGCATAAACCTCATGCCCCTGTCCCTATTCCGCCAGTTGGGAATGGGAGAAGCACGTCCAACCACAGTCACTTTACAACTAGCAGACAGATCCATCGCATATCCAGAAGGTAAGATCGAGGATATTCTAGTTTAAGTTGACAAATTCATTTTCCTTGCAGATTTCATTGTCCTGGACTATGAGGCAGACAAGGAGGTCCCCATCCTGCTAGGTAGACCATTTCTAGCCACAGGTAGGGCACTCATAGATGTTCAAAAAGGTGAGTTAACTATGAGGGTTCATGATGAAGAGGTAAAATTTAGTGTTTACAAAGCTTTAAGGTATCCCTCTGATTCTGAGTCTTGTGCTAGCATGGATGTTGTTGACTCACTAATGGAAGAACAATTAGAGCATGTACTGTTAACCAAGCATGCTAGTGAATATGTACAAGTAGATGTAGCTGACTTAAATGTATCTGACATAATGAATATGCCTGTAGATAAACCACAGCATGTATGTATGAATATAGATTTAACCGATAGAACTATAAATCCGTTAAAACCCTCCATTGAGCATCCACCTATTTTAGAACTGAAACCACTACCCACTCACCTCAAATATGCATATCTAGGAGATAATGATACGCTGCCTGTAATTATTTCTTCTAAGCTAAGTGAACAGCATGAGGTTGATTTAATTTTACTGCTTAAGCAACATAGGAAGGCTATAGCATGGACTATTGCTGATATTCGAGGCATTAGCCCTTCTTATTGCATGCACAAAATTATACTAGAGGAAGAGCACACCCCTAGGGTAGATCATCAGCGTAGGCTAAACCCCTCTATGAAAGAGGTAGTGAAGAAGGAAATAATAAAGTGGTTGGATGCAGGAGTGATTTTCCCCATAGCTAGTAGCCAGTGGGTGAGCCCCATCCAATGTGTACCTAAAAAGGGGGGAATAACTGTGGTAGTCAATGAGAACAACGAACTGATTCCAACAAGGACTGTCACAGGGTGGAGGGTATGTATGGATTACAGAAAACTAAATAAAGAAACTAAAAAAGACCATTTCCCTATACCGTTCATTGACCAGATGCTAGACAGAATAGCTGGTAGAGCCTACTATTGTTTCTTAGATGGCTATTCAGGCTATAATCAAATTACTATAGACCCTAAGGATCAAGAGAAGACCACTTTCACTTGCCCTTTTGGAACGTTCGCCTTCCGCAGAATGCCTTTTGGCTTATGCAATGCACCGGCAACTTTCCAAAGGTGCATGATGGCAATCTTCTCTGAGTTGGATGAGTCCATGATAGAAATATTCATGGATGACTTCTCAGTCTTTGGGGACTCATTTAAAACCTGTCTAGACAACCTAGGACAAGTCCTGGCTAGGTGTGAAGAGACCAACCTAGTCCTAAATTGGGAAAAGTGCCATTTTATGGTAGATGAAGGGATTGTCTTAGGACATAGAGTGTCGAGGGCAGGTGTAGAAGTGGATAGGGCAAAAATAGAGATCATAGAGAAGTTGGTAGAGCCCCAGAATGTCAAAGCCATTAGAAGCTTCTTAGGGCACGCTGGCTTCTACAGAAGGTTCATTAAGGACTTTTCTAAGATAGCCAAGCCTCTGTGCGAGCTTCTAGAGCTAAATAGACCATTTATCTTCTCTAAAGAATGTGTAGTAGCTTGGAAAACCCTTAAGGAAGCACTAGTCACAGCACCTATCATAGTCGGACCAAATTGGGATCTCCCATTTGAGATGCTATGTGATGCCAGTGACTATGCTGTAGGAGTCATGTTAGGACAGAAGATTGACAAGCTGACACACCCTGTCTATTATGCTAGTAAGACCTTGAATGAGGCTCAATGTAATTATACAACTACTGAGAAAGAGATGCTTGCTGTAGTATTTGCTTGTGAAAAATTTAGAAATTACATTGTAGGCACTAGGACAATTGTATACACTGACCATTCTGCTTTAAAATATCTTATGAGGAAGGCTGATGCTAAGCCTAGATTGATTAGATGGGTGTTATTGCTGCAGGAATTTGATTTGGACATTCGGGACAAGAAAGGTTGTGAAAATGTGGTTGCAGATCACCTGTCTCGATTGCAGCACAATTGCGAAAAAATTGCGGAGACCGCAATTTCTGATGCTTTTATAGATGAACATGTCTTTGCTTTGGCTCATCGTGATAACGATGAGGAACCGTGGTTCGCTGACATTGCTAACTTCCGTGCATCACAGGTATTACCAGTGTTCAAGGGAGGACAAGAGAAGAAGAGGTTCCTTCATGAAGCAAGGAAATTCATCTGGGATGACCCCACACTTTACAGAACCTGTGCTGATGGGTTGTTGAGGAAGTGTGTTTCAGCTGCTGAAGCGAAGTCTGTGCTGCAGCACTGTCACTCATCTCCTTACGGTGGACACTTTGGTGGTCAAAGAACAGCTGCGAAGGTATTTCAGAGTGGCTACTATTGGCCAACAATCTTCAAGGATGCCCACAACTATGCCCACAACTGTGATGAATGCCAAAGGACAGGTAACCTCAGTCGCAAGGATGAGATGCCCCTCACCTACATCTTAGAGTTGGAGCTCTTTGATGTGTGGGGCATTGATTTCATGGGACCATTCCCTCCATCATCAGGTAACCTATACATATTAGTGGCAGTGGACTACGTGTCCAAGTGGGTAGAAGCAAAAGCATGTCCTAATAATGATGCTAAAACAGTCACTAACTTCTTGCATAGGCACATTTTCACTAGATTTGGGACTCCTCGTGCTATCATTAGTGATGAGGGGTCACATTTCATTAATAAGGCTATGGAAAAGATATTGGCTAAATATAACATTAGACATAGGGTAGCTACTCCCTATCACCCACACTCGAATGGCCAAGCTGAAATTTCCAATAGGGAGATAAAGAACATCCTAGAAAAGGTAGTCAAACCTAATAGAAAAGACTGGTCATTTAAGCTTGAGGATGCACTTTGGGCTTATAGAACAGCATATAAGACACCCCTAGGCATGTCTCCCTATAGGTTGGTGTATGGCAAGGCTTGCCACTTGCCACTTGAGTTAGAAAACAAAGCATTTTGGGCCATGAAGGAATTGAATTTTTGTGTAAAGGATGCGGGGACATTGAGATCTTTGCAGCTACATGAACTTGATGAGCTTAGGCATATGGCCTACGAGAATGCCAAAATGTATAAAGAAAAGACCAAAATATGGCACGACAGTAGACTCAGAATCAAAGACTTTAGGAAAGGCCAACTTGTACTCTTATTTAACTCACGATTAAAGTTATTTCCAGGCAAATTAAAGTCTAGATGGTCGGGTCCATTTGTTATTACTAATGTCTTTGTTCATGGTGCAATAGAGATAAAGAACTTGCAGCAAGGCCAGCCATTTATGGTCAATGGTGCTAGGTTGAAGCACTACTATGAGGAAGGAGATGTGAAGACTCTCTCGGCTTTCCTCTTGACTGAAGCATGACAAAGGGAACGAGAGAGAACGAGTGGTTACTGTGCTCGTTTAGTCAAGGCCAATGCCTTAGTTTATTTTTACTGTTTTTTCGATTATCGTTTGTATGTTTTGTGGTGTGTTTTTAATTGCGTATTTAATGTTTGTTTTATTTGTTTTTGTAGGGAATCGAAAGAGGGAATCAAGGAGAGTAAATCAAGCTTTAAAAATCAAGAAACGATCGAGCCAAATAAAAGATACGGACGAGCAAAGTTTGAGATTTTGATGATAAAATATCCCTACAATTGCGCTAAAATTGCTGGATCCGCAAAAAAAGAGCCGTTGGGATTTTTCCGTTGCATTTATAGCCGTTAGAACGCGCTCGTTCGATACGATCCTCTCATTTTCTGATTTTCAAGAAATCTGCGATTCTCTCCATCTCTGATCCTTCTCTCCAAACCTCCAAGATTCGACAATGGTGTCCACACGTGCTGAAAGATCCGCAGCCAAGAAGAAGGCTGATGACGCAGCTGAAGCGGCTCCGAGGGAAGCGCTTCTCACCCTTGCAGACGATGGTGCCGTTCGCACCGGTCCTCTTCCCAAGCTTCCTATTCGTAGGAAGAAGTGGAGGGTGGTCACTGAGATCCCTGCTGGACCATCTGAGCCAGTGGGCACGCCCAAGAAACGCCGGTGGAGTGTCAAGACGGCCGCCGAACCAAGCACAGCAAAGACTCCCTCTGTGGAGAGTCAAGAAACTGATCGTGCATCCCACGAGTCAGCCAAAGAAGGTTCGTCGCCGTCTGCATCACCTGCGCGCAGCCCTCTCCCATCTGAACCAGTGCCAAGCGCAGAGTCGTCACCGCCTGCACAGAGCCCCGAGTTGTCTTCAGCACCTCAGAGTTCTGATCCGACACCTGCAGCAGCGCAGAGTCCTGAGCTGCCATCTTCGCCACTGAGTTCTGCGCAGACACCATCAGCAGAGCACAATTATCCACGGCCTGATCCTGAATTCCCTTATGGGGATTATCAAGAGTCCACGCAAGGCAGTGGAGATGCTGGGGAAGACGAAGTCTTCTCTCCTATGAGGGAAGATAGCCCTGCCGAGCCTGCACAGCAGGACGATTCTATGGAAGAAACGTTGGGGGCATGCCTCCAGCAGATCAACATCAAGGCCAGGCTCAAGAAGAAGAAGAAGGCCAAGATTGTCAAGGCCAAGAAGTTGAAGAAAAAGAAGGCCAAGAAGGTGCCGTCAACGGACAAGGAGAGTACTGAGCCTTCGCTCAAACGCCTCAAGGTGGAGGCTGCTGCATCATCCAAACCAGCAGATAAGGGAAGGCTAAACTCTACCCTGAAGACGAACCTCCGTCAGTGAGGTATGTCTCATCTGATGCTGAGTCCAGGGGTGCTGAGCTGAGGAAGAGGGACCTGTTGCACGAGAAAGGATTCCTCGACCGACTTGCTGACCTGCCGCAGTTCTTGCGCGCAGGGGTGATCAACCACGGCTGGGAGGAATTCTGCAGACCGCCTAATCCAGCATACACGAGCATGGTGTATGATTTCTACGCTAATGTGCTCAGCCCTGAGGATGGCCTGTCTGTGGTCAGAGGGGTAGAAGTAGATTTCTCCGCCAAGGCCATCAATGAAGCATTTGGTCTCAAGGGCCAACCTCATACAGATTATGCACGGATAGTTGATGAGCCGACTGAGGCAGTGCTGGAAGAGGCCATTCGCACAATTGGCCAGCCTGAAGCAGCGTGGACTGTCTCACGCAATGGGAGGCACACCTTAATGAGTGCCAATCTGACAGCAAAGGCAGCTGTTTGGTTTGCCTTTGTGAGGAGGAAGCTGTCCCCTGTGACCCACGAGACGACAATCAACCAGAGTAGATCACTGCTGGTCTATGCCATCATGCGCGGTCTCACGGTCAATGTGGGGGAAATCATGTCAGCTGCCATTGCTGAATGCGCAAAGAAAGGTAAGGGACCCTTGTTTTTCCCTAATACCATAACCAAGCTATGTTTGCTTGCAGGAGTCCCCACCGAGCGCTTGGAGCAGCAGCTGCCTTACACAGGCCATTTGGAGCTGCCTGCTAACCTGAGGCTGAGAAGAAAGGGGAATATGGAGTTTGAATTGGATAGGCTGGCTGCTGAACAGTCCCTATCCATGGCCTGCTTGATGGACATGCAGAGGAGAATGGCTCAATGGGCCAACTATGCGCAGGCAAGGGATAAGGAAGTTGCAGACCAGCTGGGGTGCATCTTCCCGGACTTCCCTACCAATCTCCTAACTCCATGGGTGCCCCCACGACCAAGGCAACCAGATGAGGATGAAGAAGTTTAAAGTGCTGGTTTGAAGTGCACTAAAGGGAGTACTGCTGTTCCCTTAGAAAAAAAACAATTTTTCTGCTTTCTGATAGGATCATGTGCAGTATGCTGTTTTGTGTTCAACTTTTGTTCTGTTTTTAATGTTTAGTGTTATGTTTTTTCTTTTGCTTAGTCTAGTCTAATGTTAGCTGAATAGGTAGGATAGTTTAGATTTATTTTTAGGATGCGTGAGTAACAGGAAAAAGCATGCTAGGGGCCTGACTCAATGTTAAATCTGCCCGGATTGAATTGCGAAATAATTGCGGTTCCCGCAATTTTTGTGACTGATTGCATGTTTTGGACTGTCTGTTTAGTTAGGCTGTGATCAGTTATATTCTATCTTTTGCTGCTAGCATGACTACCTTATATAGCTGATCTTCAAGCATGCTGGATGAGTGTCATAGGACACCCTTTGCTAGTTTAAATTAGCCTCTGAATAGGGCTCAGCATGCATAAACCATCAGTCCTTAAACTGTCTGTTTTGTCAAAATTTCTGCTGCTGGAATAATTGCTTTTAGAATGTTTTGCCTATGCCTAGGATTTTTAGATTCTCTTTGTTTTACTTTAGACTAGATGCTTCGAGGACAAGTTTGGGGGTGTGCCACCTCAAACACTCATTGGGGACAATGAGTAGTTGAAGTTTGGGGGAGGCCACCCTAGGCCTAGGAACATTCCTCTCTCCCTTAGAAACATAAGCATTCTTCTTCTCCTTTAAAAAAAAAATGATGATGAACTGAAAAACAATGAAAAAAGAATAAAGGGGGGGAGTTTCTCTTAGGTTGCTGAGTAATCAGTGCCAAGTGTGTAACCCACAAGTGGCGTTGCATCAAAAGGCAACCAAAGGAGAGGCTCCACCTAAGTAAGAAAAAGGAAAGAATAGGGAAGAAGAATGTATACCTAGGAGTTATAACTTTGTGGCTTAGATGTCGTATTTAAAAAGAACTCTGATCCTCAATTAGCTAAAGCACAAAGTTGTAACTTGTAGGGTTGTTTAGGGAGATGAGTGTTTATCCAATGAAGTGATGCCAGGGTTTAGGTTGTTCTCTAAAAGTACTACTGTCACTGTTAATACTAAGACTGGCATGACTCTAAGGAATCCTAGACACATTAAAAATAAAGCTAGAAGCATGTACTGAGTCTGGAGTAAAGCTTGGTAGAATTTGAAACCTTAGGGATAGTGGCATGATGTCATAAAAGAAGCTAGATCAGTAGTAGGGGGTTAATAAAAACAGCAGGTATAGTAGGCAGGTGAAGTCAGAAGAAGCTTGATAAAGAGGTTAGTTCTAAACTTAGAAGTGTGTCATAGGACAGCACTGCTAGAGATATAGGGGAGTCGGTAAGTAGTTAAAGAAGATAAAACAGCAGCCTAAGTAAGTCCTTAGTATGCTTGAGGACAAGCAAAGCCTTAAGTTTGGGGGTGTGTTAAGTCTCTGAAAGTGACTTATTTAGAACCCATTTAGCTTAGGAAGATGTACACTTTTAGGTGTTTTTGTTAGCATTTAGCCTAAACCTATGCTTTAATATGAGAATTAGAAGAAGGTAGCTAATATAGGACTTATGTACAATAGGTAGAAAAAGGGTTGAAAACCGAAGGAAAAGAATGAAAAAATGAGCATTGCGAATGAATTGCGAAAACATTGCGGTGACCGCAATTATTCAAGTGAAAACCGTAAGTTGACTGATCTTTTTCTGTTAATTTCCGTATTTTCAGGGATTCGTTCTTTCTCCTCCATCCATTCTGATATATGACGTTGAAGATTGATGGTTCTCCTTGGCCCAAACGCACCTGCAAACTACTATAAAAGGGGGCCAAAGTCGGAGGTTTGATCATCATCCGAAAGCGTGAAGTCGTTTAGCAGTCCATCTGTTCCACTGTTTTTCCTTTGCCGTCTGTTGGTTTGCGAAGCTCAGCTGCTGGAGTCGATAATCTGATAGGAAGGAGAGTAGATTCTTCTTCTCTCCCGATTGGATTCATCCACGCAAGGCTGTCTTTTTGATCCTTCATTCGAGGCGATTGCGACGAGGCTTCAAGCACCATTTTACAAGCTTTCTGTCTTTCTTTTCTGTTTTACATTTCTGCTTCGTGCTGTCCTTTTCTTAAGTAGCTAGATTAGTTTATTTCGTTGCTTTCTGCCTTGTTGCTATTTACTTTAAAGCTTTCATCTGTTCGTCAAACAATTTCAGTAATCGAAGTACGTTTCTGCATTTCTCACTTCCCATTTCCTGCTACGGTTTTACTTCCTGTTCTAAGTTTATTCCTCTTCTAAGCATGTCTGTTTTATCGTCCATTTCTGTTCACCTTGCATCCATGAGTAGCTAAATCACCTAGGGGCATGCTAATGACAGAACTATAGGCTAAAAAATGTGCATCAAGTATGTAGGATAGCTCTCGAATCATTGATTGTATGTAAGCTTCATCCCACGGGCAATTTCGATTGGCCATCCATTTTGTCCAAAGAACTCCTAACCTCTGGAAGGAGTAAGAGTTCAGAGTCATATAAGCATGCTAGCCTTTCATGGTAATCAGGAAACGGCCTAGGAATAGGCGTTTCCCTAGTACAAACTAAACACTCCTGCTTAAACAAGATGCTTAAGTCCTTACTTTGAAGTCGAGTAAACTTAAGACTCTAATGCATGGAATCGGACGATACTTGAGATAGAGTGAGTTTGATGTATAGAGAGTTGATCCAATGCTTGAGAATCGTAATAAAATGCCTATAGGATAGTCATTAGTAGCCCTTAATTCACCCATTTACTCAGTTTCGCTGTTATTTAATTGCGGTAACATTGCGGTCCTCGCAATTCTGCCAGATTTTCATTCTGTTTAGCTGTTTTCTTCTTCGTTTATCAATTCCATCTCTTGTCCTTTGAGTCTGATTTCAACTTTAATTTGTTTATGTTATATCCCTTTTTACATTCAGCAAAAAGTAGATAATTAAAAACCAATTTTACCCCATCAAATTCATCCCATCTTTCTTAACAATCACACTTCGCGAATAGCTAAAAATGAGTCTCTGTGGAAAAAAACGAATGAAATATACTTACTACTTGCTGTGAGACCATGTATGCTTGCATGTTCTAAGTGCTCTCTCTACCCTTTTGCATATTTATCTTTACACATTGAGCACGCAACAACTACGTGTCTAAATGGGTGGAGGCTAAAGCCACCAAAGTTGACACTGCTAATGTTGTTTCCAGTTTTGTCAAATCCAATATTTTTAGCAGGTATGGAGTTCCGCGAGCCATCATAAGCGACCAGGGGAGCCACTTCTGCAACAAGACGATCCAGGCCTTGATGAGGAAGTATGGGGTAAATCACAAAATCTCAACCCCGTACCATCCTCAAACCAACGGCCAAGCAGAAATCTCCAATCGAGAGGTGAAGAGCATCCTCGAGAAAACAGTAAGTCCAGGAAGGAAAGATTGGAGTCTCAGGCTGGACGATGCTTTATGGGCCTATCGTACGGCTTACAAAACCCCCATAGGGATGTCTCCCTACCAGATGGTTTTTGGGAAAGCCTGTTATCTCCCTGTGGAGATCGAGCACAAAGCTTACTGGGCCGTGAAGAAGTGTAACATGGACTTTGACAAGGCTGGCGAAGAAAGACTCCTCAAATTGCAATAACTAGAGGAGCTTCGCCTGGATGCATATGAGAACTCGAAGACCTACAAGGAAAAGACCAAGATGTTCCACGACAGACGAGTCATCAGAAAACACTTCGAAGTTGGTCAGAAGGTCCTCTTGTTCAACTCCCGCCTGAAGTTCATGCCAGGTAAACTTCGTTCCCGGTGGCTTGGTCCTTTTATTATAACCGATGTCCATCACTATGGTGCAGTCAAGATTCAGAGCCTAGATACGGAGAAGGAATACACGGTGAATGGCCAGCGATTGAAGATCTTTCATGAGGGAATGTCAGAGGACTTCGACGACCATGCCTACTTGAAAGAGCCCGATTATGAGAAAGGATGAAATGAGTTTTGGTAAAGTCGAGCAATCGACTCTAAAAATTTGCGCTACTCGGAGGCACCCGAGCTTGAACTGTACATGCTTTTTGTTTACTTTACTGTCTTTAGGATATGCTTAGGTTCTTACTCTGATGTTGTGAGTTTTCAGGTGAAACAATGGCTCGTCCTTGAGGTTTATTTGCTAAAGATAAAGCTCACTCTCCAACTCTCTAAGTCACAATTCAGGGAAGGTTTTCTTTCCTTAGAATTTTGACTGTGCATATTTAGTCCAATGAGGACATTGTCCATTTTTAAGTTGGGGGTGGTGGGTTGTGCCTTATAGTGATTGCCGAGCTTAGTTGTGGAATCCTGATAAACTTGTTGAGTTATGGTGAATGCATGCTAGTCTGACTATGAAATTCTGTGATGTACTGTTGAGGTCTTCGTATTTGTATTTGTTGTGAAATTCAGCATGATTGCATTTGTTAAGGCCATTTTGAAAATTTTTTCAAGTTATTTCCCTGTTTAAGCTTCGCATGTTAGCACTCTATCTTGGATCTGTGGGTTTAGGGTAATTCTATTTGTCTTGAAATTCGTTGTCACCTCGAAAGGCAACCTTAGGATGGGCTAAGATTCGCTCTTGTTTGTAATCCATGCGCTTAAAATTTTAACATGATTGTTAGGCTAAAAAGAAAATGAATGCATATTTTATAAAATCACAAAATCTCCTGAGGTGTTCCTCCTTCTTGAGTTGCCTTAGTAGCCAGGGGCAGTCGTGTAACCCACGGTCGCCACTGCATGAAAAGGAAGCACAAAGAAGTGAACGCTAGTCCTTAAAAATGTGAATTTTGCCCGTAGTCAGATGCACTGTGCAATGAAATTGCAGGCAAGCTGAAACGAAAGCAAAATTGACATGTCAGGCGCTCATAGAGATAAAAAAAAAGAGAGAAAAGATGCCTTGCGATCTATTACTTGCTTAGACGATGAATAGCCCTTAGACTGTTCTGTTTAGCCATAAGTAGGGGAAGGCGAAGTTTTGGGGCGGGTAGAGCTGTTCTAAGCCTGTTAAATTCTAAGATCGAGGAGCTAGGTCCGAAGCGTAAATAGGGAGGCATCTTTAAATTTTTCGAATTGTTCTTAACCAATGTATGCATGCAGCTGTTTCTTTCGAAAGCAAGTGCCTTGTCGTTTCCAGTACTGAGAATTGAGTCCCTAGCATGCATATCGTTTTATTTTGGTTAATCAGAATTCCACCTTGCTCGAGGACTAGCAAGATTTAAGTTGGGGGTGTTTGATAGCTCCATTTTGGAGCTATAATTATGTCCCTAATTCACGATTATTACTTGCTTAATCTTGCTTTTATGTGTTAATTGCACGTGTTCTCGGTAATTCGCCCCCGGGAGCGTTCCGACGCTTTTCGGGGCTTAATATCGCAATTTAAAGACCTAAGAACACTTCCGGGGAAGAACCAAGCAAAGGCATGAAGATTGGGCGTTTTGGGAAAATTGAAGGCAAAATATGTTACGTCTCCAAAAGTGACCTTTTTAGGACTTATTTATCTTAGAAAGATGTACACTCTTAGGTGTTTTTGATAGGATTTAGCTTAATCCTATGCTTATATATGAGAATTAGAAGAAGGTAGCTAAATTAGGACTTGTGTGCAAAAGGAAAGAAAAGGAATGAAAACCGAAGTAAAAGAAGGAAAAATGCACATTGCGGCAGCATTGCGGAAACATTGCTAAAACCGCAAAGTTTCAAGTGAAATTCGTAAATTGACTGATCTTTTTCTGTTATTTTCCGTTATTTCAGGGATTCGTTCTTTCTCCTCCATCCATTTTGAAGTACGACGTTGAGGATGGATGGTTCTCCTTGGCCCAAACACACCTGCAGATTAAAGGGGGTCAAAGTAGAGGGTTTGAGCATCATCCGAAAGCGTAGAAGTCTCTTCGCAGCTCCATCTTTTCTCCTGTTTTTCTTCTCCGTCTGTTGGCTTGAGAGGTTCAGCTGTTGGAGTCGACAATCTGATAGGAAGGAGAGAAGATTGATCTTCTCTCCTGATTGGATTCATCCAAGCAAGGCTACCCTTTCTCTTCCTTCAGCCGAGGCGTTTGCGACGAGGCGTTCAAGCTCAACTACTGTTTTCTGTCTTTTATTTCTCATTTCCAGCACTGTTTAGTTGTTGTTTCTTTTCTATTACCTAGTTCATTTCATTTCGTTGCTTTCTGTCTTTAAGTTATTCACGTTAAGTTTCCTTTTGTTCAGTCAACCAATCGATTAATCAAAGCACAATTCATTATTTCACAGTACTTGTCTTTGCTGTTTACTGTTTTGCTTTGTTGTTTTAAGTTTATTTCTCTTCTGAGCATGCCTATTTTATCTAGCATTTCTGTTCTCTCTATATCCATGAGTAACTAAGTCACATAGGGGCATGCTAATGACAATACTATAGGCTAAAAAAACGTGAACCAAGCATGTAGGATAGCTCTCGAAGCATTGAGTGTATGTAAGCTTCATCCCACGGGCAATTTCGATTGGCCATCCATTTTGTCCAAAGAACTCCTAACCTCTGGAAGGAGTAAGAGTTCAGAGTCATACACTCATACTAGCCTTTCAAGGTAGCCAGAAAACGACCTAGGAATAGGCGTTTTCCTAGTACAAACCATAACTTTCTGCTTTAACAAGATGCTTAAGACCTTACTTGGACATGAGTAAACTAAAGAATCTAATGCATGAAATCGGAAGATACATGAGATTGAGTTAGTTTGATGCATAGTGAGTTGATCCAATGCTTGAGAATCGTGAGAGAATGCCTATAGAGGAGTCGTTAGTAGCCCTTGTTTCTCCATTTTACACACTTTCGCTGTTAGTAACATTGCGGTAAAATTGATGTTCTCGCAATTCTGCTAAGTTAAAAATTCTGTTTAGCTATTTTCCTCTTCGTTTATTAATCTCTTCTCCTTACATTTGCATTTACCATTGACTTGCACTTGTTCATGTTGCTATCCTTTATTGATTCAGCAGTAGATAGGAATTTTAAAACCAAATCTACCCCTTCAAATCCACCCATTCTTACTTAACAATACACTTCACGAGTAGCTAATAATAAATCTCTGTGGGAAAACGAATGAAAAAATACTTACTACTTGCTATAAGATCATGTATGCTTGCATGTTCTGAGTGCTCTCTCTCTCTTATTGCTTATTTATTTTACACATTGAGCACGCAACAAGTTTTTGGCGCCGCTGCCGGGGATTTAGTTTAGTGAAAACGAAGTTTGTTAAGTTAGAAAACCAACTCTTAATATCTATTGAAGCTGATCTATTTTCATTTCTTTTTTCAGGTACTATTTGGGTTAGTTTATGAATGAGCCTTCAAGTAGTGATCTAGAGTTCAACCCTGAGCCTGAGAGATTATTTAAGGCTAGAAATAGAGCCAAGAAACGTCTCTTTAACCAACCCCCTTTACCTCAAATAATTGCTGAAACCGCAGAGTCTCCGCAATCCTCTCAAGAAGAAATGGATAGATTAGTTCCAAATCCGGTACCTATCACTCGCAATCCCATCGAAATAGCGAATGATAAGAATAGTGCCATTCTCTCATACTTAGTTCCCATGCCTGGGGAGCTAAATCCAAGCATCATCCGCCCTGAAATTACTGCCAACTCATTCGAGTTAAAGCCAGTAATGTTCCAAATGTTGTCCACTGTGGGACAATTCTTTGGAGTGGAAAATGAGGATCCCCACAACCATCTTAGAAACTTCCTAGGAGTCAGTGATACATTCATCATCCCTGGAGTTTCCCAAGAAGCCTTGAGGCTCTACCTCTTCCCTTACTCTTTGAGGGACAAAGCAAAGACGTGGTTAAACTCATTACCCTCTGGATCAGTCCTCAATTGGACAGACTTGGCGGAGAAATTCCTAGTTAAATACTTCCCACCTGATAGGAATTCTACCTTTCGTGATGACATAGTTAAGTTCAAACAAGCTGAGAATGAGTCTCTTCACGAAGCTTGGACAAGGTTCAAGGACCTTCTTCTTAAATGTCCACACCATGGCATCCCTGGTGTATCCAAATAGAGGTCTTTTTCAAAGGATGCAACCCCAGCACCAGACAAGTTCTAAATTCATCTGCTGGAGGTTCCATGTTGTCCAAAAGTTATAATGAAGCCTATGAGATCTTGGAGAAGATCTCAGCATCTCACTGTAGGTGGTCAGATGATCCAATATAGCCAACTAGAGCTCAAGATAAGGACACACTCAATGCTATGAGTAGTCAAATAAGCGCCCTGACCAACCTAGTTAAACAAATGGCTCAAGCCAATTGTTGCGTGCTCAATGTGTTAAAATAAATAAGCAATAAGAGAGAGAGAGCACTCAGAACATGCAAGCATACATGATCTTATAGCAAGTAGTAAGTATTTTTTCATTCGTTTTCCCACAGAGATTTATTATGAGCTACTCGTGAAGTGTATTGTTAAGAAAGAATGGGTGGATTTGATGGGGTAGAATTGGTTTTAAATTGTCTAATTTCTAAGGAATGTGTAAAGGATAGCAGCATAAACAAGTGTAAGTCAAAGATAAACTCAAATGAAAAGAGGAAGAATTAATAAACGAAGAGAAAAGTAGCTAAACAAAATTTTAAACTTAGCAGAATTGCGAGAACAGCAATTCTACCGCAATGTTACTGACAGCGAAAGTGTGTAAAATGGAGAAACAAGGGCTACTAACGACTCCTCTATAGACATTTTTATACGATTCTCAAGCACTGGATCAACTCACTATGCATCAAACTAACTCAATCTCATGTATCTTCCGATTCCATGCATTAGATTCTTTAGTTTACTCATGTCCAAGTAAGGTCTTAAGCATCTTATTAAAGCAGAAAGATATGGTTTGTACTAGGAAAACGCCTATTCCTAGGTCGTTTTCTGGCTACCTTGAAAGGCTAGCATGAGTGTATGACTCTGAACTCTTACTCCTTCCAGAGGTTAGGAGTTCTTTGGACAAAATGGATGGCCAATCGAAATTGCCCGTGGGATGAAGCTTACATACAATCAATGCTTCGAGAGCTATCCTACATGCTTGGTTCACGTTTTTTAGCCTATAGTATTGTCATTAGCATGCCCCTATGTGACTTAGTTACTCATGGATATAGGGAGAACAGAAATAAGAGATGAAGAAGACATGCTTAGAAGAGAAATAAGCTTAAAATAGCAAGGTAAAACAGTAGCAACAAAAGAGAAGAAACTGTGAAATGAAGAATTGTGCTTTGATTACTTGATTGTTTGAATGAACAGAAGGAAGTTTAAAGTAAATAACATAAAGACAGAAAGCAACGAAATGCAAGGAACTAGCTACTAGAAGGGAAACAACAACAAATCAGAACTGGAAATTAGAAATGAAAGACAGAAAGCAGTAAATGAGCTTGAACGCCTCGTTGCAAACGCCTCGGCTGAAGGGAGAGAAAGGGTAGCCTTGCTTGGATGAATCCAATCAGGAGAGAAGAGGAATCTTCTCTCCTTCCTATCAGATTGTCGATTCCAACAGCTGAACCTCTCACACCAATAGACGGAGAAGAAAAACAGGAGAAAAGATGGAGCTGCGAAGAGGCTTCTACGCTTTCGGATGATGATCGAACCCTCTACTTTGACCCCCTTTTATAGTAATCTGCAGGTGCGTTTGGGCCAAGGAGAACCATCCATCTTCAACGTCATACTTCAAAATGGATGGAGGAGAAAGAACGAATCCCTGTAATAACGGAAATTAACAGAAACAGATCAGTCAACTTACGAATTTCACTTGAAACATTGCGGTTTCAGCAATGTTTCCGCAATGCTGCCGCAATGCTTATTTTTCATTCTTTTACTTCGTTTTTCAACCCTTTTCTTTCCTTTTGCACACAAGTCCTAATTTAGCTACCTTCTTCTAATTCTCATATATAAGCATAGGTTTAAGCTAAATCCTATCAAAAACACCTAAGAGTGTACATCTTTCTAAGCTAAATAAGTCCTAAAAAGGTCACTTTTGGAGACGTAACACCAATCTCCAAACAAGTGTCAACACCGCCACAGCCATGTCAATGGGCACCCAACCAAGTCAAGGTGAGACACTTATCTGTGGATTCTGTGGGGAAGGGCACCTGTATGAATACTGCCCTGGGAATCCAGGCTCAGTCTGCTATATTGGAAGCCAACAGCAGCCTAGGAACAACCCCTATTCTAATACTTACAACCCTGGTTGGAGGAACCACCCAAACCTGTCATGGGGTGGCCAACAAAATGCTAACCAAGCTCCTAACCAACCAAGGCCGAGTGGAACACCTGGTTTCATTCCCCAACATAACCAATCCATGTATCAAAAACCATACAACCAACCTGTAGGATCTTCTGTAGAAAATTTACTTAAGGAATACATAGCCAAGAATGATGCCACTCTACAGAGTCAGCAAGCTACTCTCAGGAGCCTAGAGAACCAAATAGGGCAACTAGCCAATGAACTCAAGAGCAGGCCCCAAGGTAGACTACCTGCTGACACTAAAGTGCCAAGGAGAGATGGTAAGGAGCAAGTTCAAGCAATTGAACTTAGGAGTGGGAGACGATTGGTGAGCAACACAAAAGAAACACCAAAGAGAGTAGAGAACAAAGAGTCTAGTGCTCCACTGGAGTCTCTGCCAAACCAAGGTCCACCACCAACAAGCACATCAGGACCAAGGCTGGAGCCAATCATAGAAGAGATAGAAGAAATCCCAAGGCCTCCACCTATCCTGAGGCGACCTGAAGTGCCTGCACATGTGCCACCACCTCCATTTCCTCGAAGGCTTAAGAAAAAACAAGAACAGGAAGTGCACTTTAACAAATTTTTAGAAATTCTTAAGCAAGTGCATGTTAATATTCCTTTTGTAGAAGTTTTACAGTTTATGCCCTCTTATGTAAAGTTTTTGAAGGATATTATCACTAACAAGAAAATAATTGGTGAGTTTGAAACAGTAAATCTCACTGAGGAGTGCAGTGCCATACTCCAGAACAAGCTACCCAAGAAGGAGAAGGATCCTGGTTCCTTCACCTTACCTGTAGAGCTAGGAGGCAAACACGTGGGCAGAGCTCTTTGTGACCTGGGAGCCAGCATAAACCTCATGCCCCTATCACTATTCCGCCAGCTAGGAATAGGAGAAGCACGTCCAACCACTGTCACTTTACAACTAGCAGACAGATCCATAGCCTACCCTGAGGGTAAGATTGAGGATATTCTTGTAAAGGTTGACAAGTTTATTTTCCTTGCAGATTTCATTATCCTGGATTATGAAGCAGACAAGGAGGTCCCCATCCTATTAGGCAGACCTTTTCTAGCCACAGGTAGGGCCCTGATAGATGTCCAGAAAGGTGAGCTCACCATGAGGGTTCATGATGAGGAGGTCAAATTTAGTGTTTATAAAGCCTTAAGGTACCCCTCTGACTCTGAATCTTGTGCTAGCATGGACATTGTAGACTCACTAATGGAAGAACAGCTGGAGCATGAACTATTAACTAAGCATGCTAATAATTATGTAGAATTAGATTTAACTGATTTGAATGTATCTGAAATAATGGATGTACCTGTAGATAGGATACAGCATGTTTGTATGACTAATGACTTAACTGACAGATCCTTGAATCCTTTAAAACCATCCATTGAGCATCCACCTGTCTTAGAATTAAAACCACTGCCCACACATCTTAAGTATGCATATTTAGGAAGTAATGAGACTCTGCCTGTAATTATTTCATCTAAACTAAGTGAGAAGCATGAGGTTGAGCTGATTTTATTACTTAAACAACATAGGAAGGCTATTGCATGGACTATTGCTGATATTAGAGGCATTAGCCCTTCCTATTGCATGCATAAGATTATACTAGAGGAAGAGCATACACCCCGAGTAGATCACCAACGTAGGTTGAACCCCTCTATGAAAGAGGTAGTTAAAAAGGAAATAATAAAATGGTTAGATGCTGGTGTGATCTTCCCTATAGCTAGTAGTCAGTGGGTTAGCCCTATACAATGTGTACCTAAGAAGGGGGGGATGACTGTGGTAGTCAATGAGAGCAATGAACTGATTCCAACTAGGACTATCACAAGATGGAGAGTTTGCATGGATTATAGGAAATTAAACAAGGAAACCAAAAAAGACCACTTCCCTCTACCATTCATTGACCAAATGTTAGATAGGATAGCTGGTAGAGCCTACTACTGCTTCTTAGATGGTTATTCAGGATATAACCAGATCACTATAGACCCTAAGGACCAGGAGAAGACAACCTTCACTTGCCCTTTTGGAACTTTTGCCTTTCGCAGAATGCCTTTTGGCTTATGCAATGCACCGGCAACATTCCAAAGGTGCATGTTGGCAATCTTCTCTGATTTGGATGAGTCCATGATAGAGATATTCATGGATGATTTCTCAGTCTTTGGGGATTCATTCACAAACTGTCTAGAGAACTTAGGACAAGTCCTGGCTAGGTGTGAGGAGACCAACCTAGTCCTTAATTGGGAGAAGTGCCACTTCATGGTGGACGAAGGGATTGTCTTAGGTCATAGAGTGTCTAGGGCAGGTGTAGAGGTCGATAGGGCCAAAATTGAAATAATAGAGAAATTGGTAGAACCTTAGAATGTCAAAGCCATTAGAAGTTTCTTAGGGCATGCTGGCTTCTATAGAAGGTTCATTAAGGACTTTTCTAAGATCTCCAAGCCTTTATGTGAGCTTCTAGAGCTGAACAAACCATTCATCTTCTCTAAAGAATGTTTCCTAGCCTAGAAAACCCTTAAGGAAGCACTAGTCACAGCACCTATTATAGTAGGGCCTAATTGGGATCTCCCATTTGAAATGTTATGTGATGCAAGTGACTATGCTGTAGGGGTTATGCTAGACAAAAGATTGACAAGCTAACACACCCTGTATACTATGCTAGTAAGACACTTAATGAGGCACAATGTAACTACACAACTACTGAGAAGGAGATGCTAGCTGTAGTGTTTGCTTGTGAGAAATTTAGGAATTACATTGTAGGCACTAGGACAATCGTGTACACTGACCATTCTGCTTTGAAATACCTCATGAGGAAGGCTGATGCTAAGCCTAGGTTGATTAGATGGGTGTTATTGCTGCAGGAATTTGATTTAGACATTAGAGATAAGAAAGGATGTGAAAATGTGGTTGCGGATCATCTTTCCAGATTGCAGCATAATTGCGAAAAAATTGCGGAAACCGCAATTTCTGATGCTTTTATTGATGAACATGTCTTTGTATTGACTCATCGTGATAACAATGAGGAACCTTGGTTTGCTGACATTGCTAACTTCCTTGCATCGCAGGTACTACCAACTTTCAAGGGAGGACAAGAGAAGAAGAGGTTCCTTCATGAAGCTAGGAAGTTCGTATGGGATGATCCCACACTTTACAAGACATGTGCTGATGGTCTGCTAAGGAAGTGTGTTTCAGCTGCTGAAGCGAAGTCTGTGCTGCAGCACTGCCATACAGCCCCCTATGGTGGACATTTTGGTGGTCAAAGGACAGCTGCAAAGGTGTTCCAGAGTGGCTACTATTGGCCAACGATCTTCAAGGATGCCCACAACTATGCACACAGCTGTGATGAATGCCAGAGAACAGGTAACCTTAGTCGAAAGGATGAGATGCCTCTCACTTACATCTTAGAGTTGGAGCTCTTTGATGTGTGGGGCATTGACTTCATGGGACCATTCCCCCCATCATCAGGTAACCTTTACATATTGGTAGCAGTAGACTATGTATCTAAGTGGGTAGAGGCGATAACATGTCCAAATAATGATGCCAAGACAGTCATTAAGTTCCTTCATAGACATATCTTTACTAGGTTTGGAACACCTCGTGCTATAATTAGTGATGAAGGGACACATTTCATTAATAGAGCTATGGAGAGAGTGTTGGCTAAATATAATATTAGACATAGAGTAGCCACCCCTTATCACCCACATTCGAATGGACAAGCTGAAATTTCAAATAGGGAGATTAAAAACATACTAGAAAAAGTGGTCAAACCCAATAGAAAAGATTGGTCGTTTAAACTCGAGGATGCACTTTGGGCATATAGAACTGCATATAAGACACCCCTAGGTATGTCTCCTTATAGACTTGTGTATGGCAAAGCATGTCACTTACCATTCGAGTTAGAAATTAAAGCATTTTGGGCCTTAAAAGAACTGAATTATTGCGTGACCGATGCGGGAACATTGCGGTCTTTGCAATTACATGAGCTTGATGAGCTTAGACATATGTCCTATGAAAATGCTAAAATGTATAAGGAAAAGACCAAGATTTGGCACGACAGTAGACTTAGGATTAAGGACTTTAAGAAAGGCCAGCTTGTCTTATTATTTAACTCACGATTGAAATTATTTCCAGGCAAACTTAAGTCCAGATGGTCAGGTCCTTTTGTAATAACTAATGTGTTTGTTCATGGTGCAATCGAGATTAAGAACCTGCAGCAAGGGCAACCGTTCATGGTTAATGGTGCAAGATTGAAGCATTACTATGAGGAAGGAGATGTGAAGACTCTCTCGGCCTTCCTCTTGACTGAAACGTGAAAATAAGAACGAGAGAGGACGAGTGATTACTGTGCTCGTCCATGCGAGGCTAATGCCTTAGTTTATTTTTTGCTATTTTTCCGGTTACCGTTTGTGTATATTTTTATGCGATTTTAATTACGAATTTGATGTTGATTTTATTTATTTTGATAGGGAATCGATAGAGGGAATCAAGGAGATGAAATCAAGATAAAAAATCAAGGGAGATATTGGGCCAAATCGAAGATTCAGTTGAGAAGATATTAGCATTTGAAACGGCGAAATCTCCAACGGTCACTAAAATTGCGCTAGATTTGCAGAATCCGCAACGAAAATAGCCGTTGGGATTTCCATCATTACTTCTAGCCGTTAGAAGCGCGCTGATCCGTACGCTTCTCCCATTATCTGAACTCCAAGAAATCTCTCCCCCTCTTCATCTGCAATTCCTCTTTCCAGATCCCTACGATTCCACAATGGTGCTAACGAGAGCTGAAAGATCTGCGTCCAAGAAGAAGGCTGAAGACGCTGAAATTGCTGCGAGGGAAGCACTTCTTGCCCTTGCAGATGCTGAGGCTGCGCGCACTGAACGACTCCCCAAGCTGCCTATCCGCAAGAAGAAGTGGAAGGTGGTTACGGAGATCCCTGCTGGACCCTCTGAACCAGCAGGAACGCCCAAGAAACGCAAGTGGAGTATGGCGGTGGCCGAAGAAGCGAGCAAGAAAAAGACTCCCTCTGTGGAGAGTCAAGAAAGTGGCCGTCGGTCACACGAGTCAGCCAAGCAGAGCTCTTCGCCATCGCCACCAGCGCGAAGCCCTGAGCTTTCGCCATCGCCACAGAGCTCTGAACACACTCCACCGACGCAGAGCCCTGAAGCATCACCCATCTCCCCGCAGCCTGATCCCGAATTTCCATATGGAGAGCGTCAAGAATCGACGCAGGGTAGCGAGGAAGCTGAAGAAGAAGAGGTCTTCTCTCCTTTGAGGGAAGCCAGCCCTGAGAGCCCTGCACAGAGGGATGATTCAATGGACGAGACACTGGGGGATTGCCTCCAGCAGATCACAACCAAGGCTAGATTGAAAAAGAAGGCCACCAAGGTTGCCAAGGCCAAACGGCCAAAGGCCTCAAAGAAGTCCAAGAAAAAGAAAGCCAGGGGAGAGCCTTCATCAAAGAAAGGGAGTGATGAGCCGTCTCTGAAGAAGCTCAAGATCGAGGCTGCTGAATCAGCCAAACCAAAAGACAAGGGGAAAGCCAAGCTGTACCCCGAAGATGAGCCTCAATCAGTGAGGTATGTGTCCTCTGATGCAGAATCGAGGGGCACAGAGCTGAGGAAGAGGGACCTGTTGCACGAGAAAGGCTTCCTCGACGCGCTCGCTGACCTGCCGCAATTCTTGCGCGCCGGGATCACGAATCATGGCTGGGAAGAACTGTGCAGACCACCCAACCCCGCCTACTCCAGTATGGTGTATGACTTTTACGCCAATTTGATGAATCCTGAGGATGGCCTGTCTGTGGTCAGAGGGGTCGAGGTGGACTTCTCAGCGAAGGCAATCAACGAAGCCTATGGCCTCAAGGGTCAAAAACACACTGACTATGCAAGGATAGTTGATGAGCCAACAGAAGCTGTCCTGGACGAAGCAATCCGAGTCATTGGCCAACCTGAGGCATCGTGGACAGTCTCGCGCAATGGGAAGCACACCCTGATGAGTGCTACCCTCACAGCCAAGGCGGCTGTCTGGTTTTCCTTCGTGCGGAGGAAGCTGTCCCCAGTGACCCACGAGACGACCATCAACCAAGGCAGATCGCTGCTGGTCTACGCGATCATGAGAGGCCTCACAATCAACGTTGGCGAGGTCATTGCAGCCTCAATCGCTGACTGCGCCAAAAAGGGTAAGGGTCCACTTTTCTTTCCTAATACAATTACTAAGCTTTGCTTACGTGCAGGGGTCCCAATTGAGCGAATGGAAAGGCAGCTGGCCTACACGGGCTACCTGGAGTTGCCTACTGCCTTGAGGTTGCGAAGGAAGGGAAACATGGAGTTCGAGCTGGATGGTCTGGCTGCTGCTCAGTCTCTGACCATGGCGTGCCTGATGGATCTGCAGAAGAAGATGGTTCAATGGGCCACATATGCGCAGGCAAGGGATAAAGATGTGGCAGACCAATTGGGCTGCATCTTCCCTGAATTCCCCACGGACCTGCTGACACCATGGGCGCCTCCAAGGCCACGAAGGAATGACGATGATGAGGAAGACATCTGAGTGCGAGATTGAGAAGCACTCCAGGGAGTATTGCTGTTCCCTTAAAAGAAAGAAAAAAAACAAACTGCTTTTCGTTGAACCATGAGATTTTGGCTGTTTTGAGTTAATATTTTGATCTGTTTTAGTTCTTTAGTTTTAGTATTTAAATTTGTTTAGTGTAGTCTGATGATAGCTGAATAGGTAGATTAGGTTAGTTTCCTTTTTGTATAGCTTACATGACTGGAAAAAGCATGCATAGGGGCCTTAATCACTGGTATATCTGCCCTGTATCCATTGCGGAAGCCGCAATTTTTATTAGTAAATGCATGTTTTTGACTGACTGTTTAGCTAGGCTGGTGCTGTTTAAATTTTGTCTTTTGCTGCTATCATGACTGCCTTATATAGCCTATCTAAAAGCATGCTGGATGAGTGTCATAGGACACCTTTGATAGTTTAAATTAACCTCTTAAAAGTGCTCAGCATGCATAGCTTTAAGTCCTGACCTCACTGTTTTTTATAAATTTCTGCTGCTGTGATATTTGCTTTTAGAATGTTCTGTCTATGCCTAGGGCTTTTAGATTCTCTTTGTTTTACCTTGGACTAGATGCTTCTAGGACAAGTTTGGGGGTGTGCCACCTCAGACACTCATTGGGGACAATGCGTAGTTTAAGTTTGGGGGAGGCCACCCTAGGCCTAGGAACATTCCTCTCTCCCTTAAAGCATAAGCATTCTTCTTCTCCTTTACAAAAAAATGATGAGCTAAAAAAAAAAAAAAAAAAAAAAATAGAATAAAGAGGGGTGTCTCTCTTAAAGTTGTTGAGTAATCAGTGCCAAGTGTGTAACCCACAAGTGGCATTGCATCAAAAGGCAACCAAAGGAGAGGCTCCACCTAAAGTAAAAAAGGAAGAAATAGGGAAGAAGAATGTATACCTAGGAGTTGCAACTTTGTGGCTTAGATGTCCTAAATAAAAAGAACTCTGATCCTCAATTAGCTGAGCACAAAGTTGTAACTTGTAAGGTTGTTTAGGGAGATGAATGTATGTCCAATGTAGTGATGCCAGGGTTTGGGTTGTTCTCTAAAAGTACTACTGTCACTGTTAATACTAAGACTGGCATGACTCTAAGGAATCCTAGGTAGCTCAAAAGTAAAAACTAGAAGCATGTACTGAGTCTGGGGTAAAACTAGGTAGAATTTGAAACCTTAGGGATAGATGCACGATGTGACAGAAGCAAGTAGATCAGTCGTAGGGAGTTAATTAAACAGCAGGAGTATTAGGCGTGCAAAGTCAGAAGAAGCAATATAAAAGGTTAGTTGTAAACTTAGAAGTGTGTCACAGGTGTTAAGTCTCTGAAAGTGACTTATTTAGGGCCCATTTAGCTTAAGAAGATGTACACATTTAGGTGTTTTTGTGAGCATTTAGCCTAAACCTATGCTTTAATATGAGAATTAGAAGAAGGTAGCTAATATAGGACTTATGCACAATAGGTAGGAAAAGGGGTGAAAACCGAAGAAAAGAATGAAAAAATAACCCTCGCGAATGCATTGCGGAATAATTGCGGTGGCCGCAATTATTCAAGTTAAAACCGTAAGTTGGCTGACATTTTTCTGTTTAGATCCGACTTTTCAGGGATTCGTTCTTTCTCCTCCACCCATTCTGATATACGACGTTGAAGATTGATGGTTCTCCTTGGCCCAATCGCACCTGCAAACGACTATAAGAGGGGGCCAAAGTCGGAGGTTCAGTCATCATTCAACGTGCAGAAGTCTTCTCACAGTCCACCATTTCTCTCGATTTTCCCTTGCCGTCTGTTGGAGTGAGGTTCTCAGCTTTTGGAGTCGATAATCTGATAGGAAGGAGGGAAGATTCTTCTTCTCTCTCGATTGGATTCATCCAAGCACGGCTGAATTCTCATCACCATCATTCGAGGCGACTGCCACGAAGATTTCCAGCACACCTTTACTGTTTTCTGCTCTTTCCTTCTCAATTCCATTTCTGTTCAATGTTGTTCTTAGCTTAGTCATTTACTTATTGCATTTCGTTGTTGTCTGCCTTGAATTCATTCTGTTTAAGCTTTCCTTTGTCATTCAAACACTTTAAGTAATCAAAGTAAGTTTTTGCATTTCACAGTTATTCCTTATTCTGCTACGAGTTTGGCTTGCTGTTTTACACACTTTTCCCTTCTAAGCATGTCTACTTTATCTTATATTTCTGTTCTTCATATATCCATGAGTAACTAAATTCACTTAGGGGCATGCTAATGACAGAACTATAGGCTAAAAAACGTAAGTCAAGTAGGTAGATCAACACTCGAACATTGATTGTATGTAAGCTTCATCCCACGGGCAATTTCGATTGGCCATCCATTTTGTCCAAAGAACTCCTAACCTCTGGAAGGAGTAAGAGTTCAGAGTCGTATAATCATGCTAGCCTTTCATGGTAATCAGGAAACGGCCTAGGAATAGGCGTTTCCCTAGTATAAACTGAACACTCCTGTTTTAACAAGATGCTTAAGACCTTACTTTGAAGTCGAGTAAACTTGAGTCTCTCATGCATGGAATCGGACGATACTTGAGATAGAGTGAGTTTAATGTGTAGAGAGTTGATCCAAAGCTTGATAATCGTAATAAAATGCCTATAGGACAGTCATTAGTAGCCCTTAATTCACCCATTTAACCAGTTTTTCGCTGCCAATTAATTGCGGATTAATTGCGGTTCTCGCAATTCTGCTAAATTGCTTTCTGTCTAGCTGTTTTCTTCTTCGTTTATTGATTTCATCTCTTGACCTTTAAGCCTGATTTTCACTTTAATTTGTTTATGGCATGTTCCTTTATACATTCAGCAAAAAGTAGTTAATTAAAAACCAATTTTACCCCATCAAATCCATCCCATCTTTCTTAACAAACACACTTCGCGAATAGCTAAAATTAAGTCTCTGTGGAAAAAACGAATTAAATATACTTACTACTTGCTGTGAGACCATGTATGCTTGCATGTTCTAAGTGCTCTCTCCATCCTTTTGTTTATTTATCTTTACACACTGAGCACGCAACAAGTTTTTGGCGCCGCTGCCGGGGACTTATTTTAAGTGAAAACGAAGTTGTTAAGTTTAAGAAAACCAAGTTTATCATTGAGTGAAACTAATCTGTTTCATTTCTTTTGCAGGTACTGTTAAGGTAGTTTATGAGTGAGCGTTCACATAGTAATTTAGAGTTCGATCCTGAACCTGAAAGATCACTTCGAGCTAGAAATAAAGCAAAGAAACGCCTCTTTAAACAACCTCCTATACCTCAAATCTTACCTGAAATCAAAGAAATGGGCGATTTAGTTCCAAATCCGGCACCTGCCATTCGCAACCCCATAGAAATAGCGAATGACAAGAATAGTGCCATTCTTTCATATCTAGTACCTATGCCTGGGGAGCTGAACCCCAGCATAATCCGTCCTGAAATCACTGCCCACTCTTTCGAGTTAAAGCCAGTGATGTTCCAAATGTTGTCCACTGTGGGACAATTCTTTGGAATAGAAAATGAGGACCCCCATAATCACCTTAGGAACTTCCTAGGAGTTAGTGACACCTTCCTAATCCCTGGAGTTTCCCAAGAGGCCCTTAGGCTATATCTTTTCCCTTATTCTTTGAGGGACAAAGCCAAAACGTGGCTAAATTCTTTACCCTCAGGATCTGTCCGCAATTGGACAGATCTAGCAGAAAAATTCCTAGTCAAATACTTCCCACCTGATAGGAATTCTACTTTCCGTGATGACATAGTCAAATTCAAACAAGCTCCAAGTGAATCTCTTCACGAAGCTTGGACTAGATTTAAAGATCTTCTCGTTAAATGTCCACACCATGGCATTCCATGGTGTATTCAAATAGAAGTTTTCTTTAAAGGATGCAACCCCAGCACCAGACAAGTCTTAAATTCATCTGCTGGAGGTTCCATGTTGTCCAAGAGTTACAACGAAGCTTATGAGATCTTGGAGAAGATCTCAGCATCTCACTGCAGATGGTCAGACGATCCAGTAGAGCCAACTAGGGCTCAAGACAAGGATGCTCTAAGCGCCATGAGCACCCAAATAAATGCCCTGACCAACTTAGTCAAGCAAATGGCTCAGGCCAATCTCCAAACCAGTGCCAATACCGCCACAGCCATGTCAATGGGCGTACAACCAAATCAAGGCGAGGCACCTATCTGTGGATTCTGTGGGGAAGGGCACCCTTATGAATACTGCCCTGGGAATCCATCCTCAGTCTGCTATGTAGGTAGTCAGCAGCAGCCTAGGAATAACCCCTACTCACAAACTTACAATCCTGGTTGGAGAAACCACCCTAACCTATCATGGGGTGGCCAGCAAAACACTAACCAAAATTCTAACCAACCAAGGCCGAGTGGAACACCTGGTTTCACTCCCCAACATAACCAGTCAATGTACCAAAAACCGTATAATCAACCTGTAGGATCTTCTGTAGAGAACCTACTCAAGGAATATATAGCTAAGAATGATGCTACTCTTCAGAGCCAGCAAGTTACCCTTAGGAGCCTGGAAAACCAAATAGGCCAGTTAGCCAATGAACTTAAAAGTAGGCCCCAAGGTAGACTCCCTGCTGATACCGAGGTACCAAGGAGAGATGGCAAGGAACAAGTTCAAGCCATTGAACTTAGGAGTGGAAGACCATTGGTGAGCATTACAAAAGACACACCAAAGAGAGTAGAGAACACTGAGTCTAGTGCTCCACTGGAGTCTCTGCCAAGCCAAGGTCCACCACCAACTAGCACATCAGGAGCCAGGTTAGAGCCAATTGTAGAGGACGTAGAAGAAATTCCAAGGCCTCCACCTATCTTAAGGCGTCCTGACGTGCCTGCTTATGTGCCACCACCTCCTTATCCTCGAAGACTGAAGAAGAAGCAAGAACAGGAAGTTCATTTTAATAAATTCTTAGAAATACTTAAGCAAGTGCATGTGAACATTCCTTTTGTAGAGGTTTTACAGTCTATGCCTTCATATGTAAAATTTTTGAAGGATATCATTACTAACAAAAAGATAATTGGTGAGTTTGAAACAGTAAACCTCACCGAGGAGTGCAGTGCCATCCTCCAGAACAAGCTGCCCAAGAAGGAGAAGGATCCTGGTTCCTTCACCTTACCTGTAGAACTTGGAGGCAAGCATGTGGGCAGAGCGCTTTGTGACCTGGGCGCCAGCATAAATCTCATGCCCCTGTCCCTATTCCGTCAGTTGGGAATAGGAGAAGCACGTCCAACTACTGTCACTTTACAGCTAGCAGACAGATCCATCGCATATCCAGAAGGTAAGATTGAGGATATTCTAGTTAAAGTTGACAAATTCATTTTCCTTGCAGATTTCATTGTCCTGGACTATGAAGCAGACAAGGAGGTACCCATCCTGCTAGGTAGGCCATTTCTAGCCACAGGTAGGGCACTAATAGATGTGCAAAAAGGTGAGTTAACTATGAGAGTTCATGATGAAGAGGTAAAATTTAGTGTTTACAAAGCTTTAAAATACCCCTCTGATTCTGAGTCTTGTGCTAGCATGGATGTTGTTGACTCACTAATGGAAGAACAAGTAGAGCATGTATTATTAACCAAGCATGCTAGTGAATATGTACAAATAGATATAGATGATCTAAATGTAGCTGACATAATGAACATGCCTGTAAATAACCCTCAGCATGTATGTATGACTATAGATTTAACTGATAGAATTATTAACCCTCTGAAGCCCTCCATTGAGCATCCACCTGTTCTAGAACTGAAACCACTACCAACTCACCTCAAATATGCATATCTAGGAGATAATGACACACTGCCTGTAATTATTTCTTCTAAGCTAAGTGAACAGCATGAGGTTGATTTAATTTTAATGCTTAAGCAACATAGGAAGGCTATAGCATGGTCTATTGCTGATATTCGAGGCATTAGCCCTTCTTATTGTATGCACAAAATTATTCTAGAGGAAGAACACACACCTAGGGTAGATCACCAGCGTAGGTTAAACCCCTCTATGAAAGAGGTAGTGAAGAAAGAAATAATAAAGTGGTTAGATGCAGGAGTAATTTTCCCCATAGCTAGTAGCCAGTGGGTGAGCCCCATCCAATGTGTGCCTAAAAAGGGGGGAATAACTGTGGTAGTCAATGAGAACAACGAACTGATTCCAACAAGGACTGTCACAGGGTGGAGGGTATGTATGGATTATAGGAAGTTAAACAAAGAAACTAAGAAAGACCATTTCCCCATACCATTTATTGACCAGATGCTAGACAGAATAGCTGGTAGAGCCTATTACTGTTTCCTAGATGGCTATTCGGGTTACAATCAAATAACTATAGACCCTAAGGATCAAGAGAAGACCACCTTCACTTGCCCTTTTGGAACGTTTGCCTTCCGCAGAATGCCTTTTGGCTTATGCAATGCACCGGCAACTTTCCAGAGGTGCATGATGGCAATCTTCTCTGAGTTGGATGAGTCCATGATAGAAATATTCATGGATGACTTCTCAGTCTTTGGGGACTCATTTAAAACCTGTCTAGAAAACTTAGGACAAGTCCTGACTAGGTGTGAAGAGACCAACCTAGTCCTAAATTGGGAAAAATGCCATTTCATGGTAGATGAAGGGATTGTCTTAGGACATCGAGTGTCAAGGGCAGGTGTGGAAGTGGATAGGGCAAAAATCGAGGTAATAGAGAAGTTGGTAGAGCCTCAAAATGTCAAGGCTATTAGGAGTTTCTTAGGGCATGCTGGCTTCTATAGAAGGTTCATCAAGGACTTTTCTAAGATAGCCAAGCCTCTATGTGAGCTACTAGAGCTAGGTAGGCCATTCATCTTCTCTACGGAATGTGTAGTAGCTTGGAAAACCCTTAAAGAAGCACTGGTCACAGCACCAATCATAGTAGGACCAAATTGGGATCTCCCATTTGAGATGCTATGTGATGCCAGTGACTATGCTGTAGGAGTCATGTTAGGACAGAAGATTGACAAGCTCACACATCCTGTCTATTATGCTAGTAAGACCTTGAATGAGGCCCAATGTAACTATACAACTACAGAGAAAGAGATGCTTGCTGTAGTATTTGCTTGTGAAAAATTTAGGAACTATATTGTAGGAACTAGGACCATTGTATATACTGACCATTCTGCTTTAAAATATCTAATGAGAAAGGCTGATGCTAAGCCTAGACTAATTAGATGGGTGTTATTGTTGCAGGAATTTGATTTGGACATTCGGGACAAGAAGGGTTGTGAAAATGTGGTTGCAGATCACCTGTCTCGATTGCAGCACAATTGCGAAAAAATTGCGGACCCCGCAA
The DNA here is from genome assembly GCA_028017165.1 of Herpetospermum pedunculosum. NCBI lineage: Eukaryota > Viridiplantae > Streptophyta > Magnoliopsida > Cucurbitales > Cucurbitaceae > Herpetospermum > Herpetospermum pedunculosum. The sequence continues at coordinate 49,143,424 of CM051529.1, forward strand.
TTTCTGATGCTTTTATAGATGAACATATCTTTGCTTTAACTCATCGTGATAACGATGAGGAACCTTGGTTCGCTGACATTGCTAACTTCCGTGCAGCACAGGTATTACCAGTGTTCAAGGGAGGACAAGAGAAGAAGAGGTTCCTCCATGAAGCAAGGAAATTCATCTGGGATGACCCCATACTTTACAGGACCTGTGCTGATGGGTTGTTGAGGAAATGTGTTTCAGCTGCTGAAGCGAAGTCTGTGCTGCAGCACTGTCATTCATCTCCTTACGGTGGACACTTTGGTGGACAAAGGACAGCTGCGAAGGTATTTCAGAGTGGCTACTATTGGCCAACAATCTTCAAGGACGCACACGCCTTTGCCCACAGCTGTGATGAGTGCCAAAGGACAGGTAACCTCAGTCGTAAGGATGAGATGCCCCTCACCTACATCTTGGAGTTAGAGCTCTTTGATGTATGGGGCATTGATTTCATGGGACCCTTCCCTCCATCATCAGGTAACTTGTACATTCTAGTAGCAGTAGACTACGTGTCAAAGTGGGTAGAAGCTAAGGCATGTCCTAATAATGATGCTAAGACAGTCACTAATTTCTTGCATAGACACATTTTCACTAGATTTGGGACTCCTCGTGCTATCATTAGTGAAGAGGGGTCACATTTCATTAATAAGGCTATGGAGAAACTATTGGCTAAGTATAACATTAGGCATAGAGTAGCTACTCCCTATCACCCACACTCAAATGGTCAAGCTGAAATTTCAAATAGGGAAATTAAGAACATCTTAGAGAAGGTAGTCAAACCAAATAGACAAGACTGGTCTTTCAAGCTTGAGGATGCACTTTGGGCTTATAGAACAGCATATAAGACACCTCTAGGAATGTCTCCCTATAGGTTGGTATATGGCAAGGCTTGTCACTTGCCACTTGAGTTAGAAAACAAGGCATTTTGGGCCATGAAAGAATTAAATTTTTGTGTGAAGGATGCAGGGACACTAAGATCTTTACAGCTACATGAACTTGATGAGCTTAGGCACATGGCCTATGAGAATGCCAAGATGTATAAAGAAAAGACAAAAATATGGCATGACAGTAGACTTAGGGTCAAAGACTTTAAGAAGGGCCAACTTGTATTGCTATTTAATTCACGTTTAAAGCTATTTCCAGGCAAACTAAAGTCTAGATGGTCAGGTCCCTTTATTATTACTAATGTCTTTGTTCATGGTGCCATAGAGATTAAAAACTTGCAGCAAGGACAGCCGTTTATGGTAAATGGTGCTAGGTTGAAGCACTACTATGAGGAAGGGGATGTAAAGACTCTCTCAGCCTTCCTCCTACATGAAGCATGAAGTTAGAAACGAGAGAGAACGAGTGGTTCCTGTGCTCGTTTAGTCAAGGCCAATGCCTTAGTTTATTTTTTCTGTTTTTATCGATGAGCGTTTGTATGTTTTGTGGTGTAATTTTAATTGCGTATTTAATGTTTGTTTTGTTTGTTTTTGTAGGGAATCGAAAGAGGGGATCAAGGGGAGTAAATCGCACTTTAAAAATCAAGATTCGGTTGGGCCAAATGAAAGATACGGGCGATCAAAGTTGGGATTTATTATGAAATATTGTCCCTAGAATTGCGCAGGAATTGCTGACTCCGCAAAAAGAGCCGTTGGGATTTCATCCGTTGCTTTTATAGCCGTTAGAAGGCGCCCGTTTGATACGATCTTCTCATTCTTTGCTCTCCAAGATTTCTGCGATTCTCTCCACCTTTGATCTCTCTCTCCAAACCTCCAAGATTCGACCATGGTTTCCACTAGGGCTGAGAGATCCGCCGCCAAGAAGAAGGCCGACGACGCAGCTGAAGCGGCTGCGAGGGAAGCGCTTCTCACCCTTGCTGATCAGGGTGCTGTACGCACTGGCCGTCTTGGCAAGCTTCCTATTCGTAGGAAGAAGTGGAGAGTGGTCACTGAGATTCCTGCTGGCCCATCTGAACCAATGGGCACGCCCACGAAGCGCCGGTGGACTGTCAAGACTGCCGCCGGACCAAGCAAATCCAAGACTCCCTCTGTGGCGAGTCAAGAATCTGATCGTGCATCCCACGAGTCAGCTAAAGAAGGTGCGACGCCGTCTGCGTCACCTGTGCGCAGCCCTCTGCCGTCCGAATCACCTGTGCGCAGCCCCCTGCCATCTGAACCAGTGCCAAGCACCGAATCATCACCGCCTGCGCAGAGCGCCGAGTCATCTCCAGCGCCTCAGAGTGCTGATCTACCACCTGCGGCTGTGCAGAGTCCTGAGTTGCCGTCTTCGCCATGGAGTTCTGCGCATACCCCGTCAGCAGAGCACAACTCTCCACGGCCTGATCCGGAATTCCCTTATGGGGATTACCAAGAATCCACGCAAGGCAGTGGAGAGGCAGAAGAAGAAGAAGTCTTCTCTCCCATGAGAGAAGACAGCCCTGTTGAGCCTGCACAGCAAACGCCTGCTGATGATTCTATGGAGGAGACGTTGGGGGCCTGTTTCCCACAACTCCAGGCGAGGCAGAAGGCCAAGAAGAAGGCCAACAAGGAGGCCAAGAAAGCCAAGAAACTGAAGAAGAAGAAGGCCAAGCGAGTGCCTTCAGCAGAAGAAGACAGTACTGAGCCTTCGCTCAAACGCCTCAAGGTGGAGGCTGCTGCATCTTCCAAGCCAGCTGATAAGGGGAAGGCTAAACTCTACCCCGAAGATGAACCTCCATCAGTGAGATATGTCTCGTCTGATGCTGAATCAAGGGGCGTGGAGCTGAGGAAAAGGGACCTGTTGCACGAGAAGGGGTTCCTTGATCGCCTAGCTGACCTGCCGCAGTTCTTGCGCGCAGGGGTGATCAACCATGGCTGGGAGGAATTCTGCCGACCTCCCAATCCAGCATACACGAGCATGGTGTATGACTTCTATGCCAACGTGCTCAGCCCTGAGGATGGCCTATCTGTGGTCAGAGGGGTGGAGGTTGATTTCTCAGCCAAAGCCATTAATGAAGCATTCGGTCTAAGGGGCCAGCCTCACACAGACTATGCACGGATAGTTGATGAGCCAACTGAGGCTGTGCTAGAAGAAGCCATCCGCACCATTGGCCAGCCTGAGGCCTCCTGGACAGTCTCACGCAATGGGCGGCACACGCTCATGAGTGCCAACCTCACGGCTAAGGCAGCTGTGTGGTTCTCTTTCGTCAGAAGAAGACTCTCCCCAGTGACTCATGAGACTACAATTAACCAGAGCCGTTCGCTGCTGGTTTATGCTATCATGAGAGGTCTCACGATCAACGTGGGAGAAGTCATCAATGCTGCCATAGCCGAGTGTGCTAAAAAGGGTAAGGGGCCATTATTTTTCCCCAACATCATAACGAAGTTATGCTTGCTTGCAGGAGTTCCTACCGAGCGCTTGGAGCAGCAGCTGCCCTACACAGGCCATCTGGAGTTGCCTGCACACCTACGGCTGAGAAGGAAGGGCAATATGGAGTTTGAGTTGGATAGGTTGGCTGCTGAGCAGTCCCTATCCATGGCCTGTTTGATGGACCTGCAGAGAAGAATGGCTCAATGGGCCAACTATGCGCAGACGAGGGACAAAGAAGTTGCGGACCAGTTGGGGTGCATCTTCCCGGACTTCCCCACCAACCTCCTGACTCCATGGGTGGCCCCACGACCAAGGCAACCAGATGAAGATGATGAGAGTTGAGTGCTGGTTTGAAGAGCACTAGAGGGAGTATTACTGATCCCTAAAGAAACAAAAGACAATTTTCCTGCTTTTTGATAGATTCATGTATATTATGCTGTTTTTTTTGGTTAAGTTTTGATCTGTTTTGGATGTTTAGTTTTATGTTTTTCCTTTTGCTTAGGATAGTCTGATGTTAGTTGATTAGGTAGGATAGTTTAGTTTTATTTTTAGGATGCATGAGTATCGGGAAAAAGCATGCTAGGGGCCTGAGTTAATGTTAAATCTGCCCAGATTGTATTGCGAAATAATTGCGGTTCCCGCAATTTTTGTGACTGATTGCATGTTTTTGACTGCCCGTTTAATTAGGCTGTGATCTGTTCAACTCTATCTTTTGCTGCTAGCATGACTACCTTATATAGCTAATCTTGAAGCATGCTGGATGAGTGTCATAGGACACCTTTTGATAGTTTAAATTTGCCTCTGAATAGTACTCAGCATGCATAAACCATAAGTCCTTAAACCTGTCTGTTAGGTTCAAATTTTCTGCTGCTGGGATAGTAGTTTCTAGAATGTTTCGCCTATGCCTAGGATGTTTAGATTCTCTTTGTTTTACTTTAGACTAGATGCTTCTAGGACAAGTTTGGGGGTGTGCCACCTCAAACACTCATTGGGGACAATGAGTAGTTCAAGTTTGGGGGAGGCCACCCTAGGCCTAGGAACATTCCTCTCTTCCTTAAGACATAAGCATTCTTCTTCTCCTAAAAAAATTTTTGTGATAAATAGAAAAAGTGAAAAATAGAATAAAGAGGGGAGTCTTTCTCAAGTTGCTGAGTAATCAGTGCCAAGTGTGTAAACCACAAGTGGCATTGCATCAAAAGGCAAACCAAGGGGAGACTCCACCTAAGTAAAAAAAGAAAGAAAAAAGAGAAATAGGGGAAGAAGAATGTGTGCTTGGGAGTTATAATCTTGTGGCTTAGATGTCCTATGAAAAAAAAAAAGAACTCTGATCCTTAATGAGCTAAGCACAAGGTTGTAGCTTTTAGGTTTGTCTAGGGAGATGAATGTTTATCCAATGTAGTGATGCCAGGGTTTAGGTTGTTCTCTATAAAGTACCACTGTCACTGTTAATACTAAGACTGGCATGACTCTAAGGAATCCTAGACACATTAAAAATAAGCTAGAAGCATGTACTGAGTCTAGAGTAAAGCTTGGTAGAATTTGAAACCTTAGGGATAGTAGCATGATGTCATAGAAATAGCTAGATCAGTAGTAGGGGGTTAACAAAAGCAGTGGGTATAGTAGGCAGGTGAAGTCAGAAGAGGCTAGACAAGAGGCTAGTTCTAAACTTGGAAGTGTGTCACAGGACAGCACTGCTAGAGACAAGAATATAAGGGAGTTAGTGAGTAGATAAAAGAAGAAGAAACAGCGGCCTAAGTAAGTCCTTAGTATGCTTGAGGACAAGCAAAGCCTTAAGTTTGGGGGTGTGTTAAGTCTCTGAAAGTGACTTATTTAGGGCCCATTTAGCTTAAGAAGATGTACACATTTAGGTGTTTTTGTGAGCATTTAGCCTAAACCTATGCTTTAATATGAGAATTAGAAGAAGGTAGCTAATATAGGACTTATGCACAATAGGTAGGAAAAGGGGTGAAAACCGAAGAAAAGAATGAAAAAATAACCCTCGCGAATGCATTGCGGAATAATTGCGGTGGCCGCAATTATTCAAGTTAAAACCGTAAGTTGGCTGACATTTTTCTGTTTAGATCCGACTTTTCAGGGATTCGTTCTTTCTCCTCCACCCATTCTGATATACGACGTTGAAGATTGATGGTTCTCCTTGGCCCAATCGCACCTGCAAACGACTATAAGAGGGGGCCAAAGTCGGAGGTTCAGTCATCATTCAACGTGCAGAAGTCTTCTCACAGTCCACCATTTCTCTCGATTTTCCCTTGCCGTCTGTTGGAGTGAGGTTCTCAGCTTTTGGAGTCGATAATCTGATAGGAAGGAGGGAAGATTCTTCTTCTCTCTCGATTGGATTCATCCAAGCACGGCTGAATTCTCATCACCATCATTCGAGGCGACTGCCACGAAGATTTCCAGCACACCTTTACTGTTTTCTGCTCTTTCCTTCTCAATTCCATTTCTGTTCAATGTTGTTCTTAGCTTAGTCATTTACTTATTGCATTTCGTTGTTGTCTGCCTTGAATTCATTCTGTTTAAGCTTTCCTTTGTCATTCAAACACTTTAAGTAATCAAAGTAAGTTTTTGCATTTCACAGTTATTCCTTATTCTGCTACGAGTTTGGCTTGCTGTTTTACACACTTTTCCCTTCTAAGCATGTCTACTTTATCTTATATTTCTGTTCTTCATATATCCATGAGTAACTAAATTCACTTAGGGGCATGCTAATGACAGAACTATAGGCTAAAAAACGTAAGTCAAGTAGGTAGATCAACACTCGAACATTGATTGTATGTAAGCTTCATCCCACGGGCAATTTCGATTGGCCATCCATTTTGTCCAAAGAACTCCTAACCTCTGGAAGGAGTAAGAGTTCAGAGTCGTATAATCATGCTAGCCTTTCATGGTAATCAGGAAACGGCCTAGGAATAGGCGTTTCCCTAGTATAAACTGAACACTCCTGTTTTAACAAGATGCTTAAGACCTTACTTTGAAGTCGAGTAAACTTGAGTCTCTCATGCATGGAATCGGACGATACTTGAGATAGAGTGAGTTTAATGTGTAGAGAGTTGATCCAAAGCTTGATAATCGTAATAAAATGCCTATAGGACAGTCATTAGTAGCCCTTAATTCACCCATTTAACCAGTTTTTCGCTGCCAATTAATTGCGGATTAATTGCGGTTCTCGCAATTCTGCTAAATTGCTTTCTGTCTAGCTGTTTTCTTCTTCGTTTATTGATTTCATCTCTTGACCTTTAAGCCTGATTTTCACTTTAATTTGTTTATGGCATGTTCCTTTATACATTCAGCAAAAAGTAGTTAATTAAAAACCAATTTTACCCCATCAAATCCATCCCATCTTTCTTAACAAACACACTTCGCGAATAGCTAAAATTAAGTCTCTGTGGAAAAAACGAATTAAATATACTTACTACTTGCTGTGAGACCATGTATGCTTGCATGTTCTAAGTGCTCTCTCCATCCTTTTGTTTATTTATCTTTACACACTGAGCACGCAACAACAGGACAGCACTGCTATAGATAGGAATGTAGGGGAGTCAGTAAGTGGTTAAAGAGGATGAAACAGCAGCCTAAACAAGTCCTTAGACTGCTCGAGGACGAGCAAAACCTTAAGTTTGGGGGTGTGTTACGTCTCCAAAAGTGACCTTTTTAGGACTTATTTATCTTAGAAAGATGTACCCTCTTAGGTGTTTTTGATAGGATTTAGCTTAAACCTATGCTTATATATGAGAATTAGAAGAAGGTAGCTAAATTAGGACTTGTGTGCAAAAGGAAAGAAAAGGAATGAAAACTGAAGTAAAAGAAGGAAAAATGCGCATTGCGGCAGCATTGCGGAAACATTGCTAAAACCGCAAAGTTTCAAGTGAAATCCGTAAATTGACTGATCTTTTTCTGTTATTTTCCGTTATTTCAGGGATTCGTTCTTTCTCCTCCATCCATTTTGAAGTACGACGTTGAGGATGGATGGTTCTCCTTGGCCCAAACACACCTGCAGATTACTATAAAAGGGGGTCAAAGTAGAGGGTTTGAGCATCATCCGAAAGCGTAGAAGTCTCTTCGCAGCTCCATCTTTTCTCCTGTTTTTCTTCTCCGTCTGTTGGTTTGAGAGGTTCAGCTGTTGGAGTCGACAATCTGATAGGAAGGAGAGAAGATTCATCTTCTCTCCTGATTGGATTCATCCAAGCAAGGCTACCCTTTCTCTTCCTTCAGCCGAGGCGTTTGCGACGAGGCGTTCAAGCTCAACTACTGTTTTCTGTCTTTTATTTCTCATTTCCAGCACTGTTTAGTTGTTGTTTCTTTTCTATTAGCTAGTTCATTTCATTTCGTTGCTTTTTGTCTTTAAGTTATTCACGTTAAGTTTCCTTTTGTTCATTCAACCAATCGATTAATCAAAGCACAATTCATTATTTCACAGTACTTGTCTTTGCTGTTTACTGTTTTGCTTTGCTGTTTTAAGTTTATTTCTCTTCTGAGCATGCCTATTTTATCTAGCATTTTTGTTCTCTCTATATCCATGAGTAACTAAGTCACATAGGGGCATGCTAATGACAATACTATAGGCTAAAAAAACGTGAACCAAGCATGTAGGATAGCTCTCGAAGCATTGATTGTATGTAAGCTTCATCCCACGGGCAATTTCGATTGGCCATCCATTTTGTCCAAAGAACTCCTAACCTCTGGAAGGAGTAAGAGTTCAGAGTCATACACTCATACTAGCCTTTCAAGGTAGCCAGAAAACGACCTAGGAATAGGCGTTTTCCTAGTACAAACCATAACTTTCTGCTTTAACAAGATGCTTAAGACCTTACTTGGACATGAGTAAACTAAAGAATCTAATGCATGAAATCGGAAGATACATGAGATTGAGTTAGTTTGATGCATAGTGAGTTGATCCAATGCTTGAGAATCGTGAGAGAATGCCTATAGAGGAGTCGTTAGTAGCCCTTGTTTCTCCATTTTACACACTTTCGCTGTTAGTAACATTGCGGTAGAATTGTTGTTCTCGCAATTCTGCTAAGTTAAAAATTCTGTTTAGCTATTTTCCTCTTCGTTTATTAATCTCTTCTCCTTACATTTGCATTTACCATTGACTTGCACTTGTTCATGTTGCTATCCTTTATTGATTCAGCAGTAGATAGGAATTTTAAAACCAAATCTACCCCTTCAAATCCACCCATTCTTACTTAACAATACACTTCACGAGTAGCTAATAATAAATCTCTGTGGGAAAACGAATGAAAAAATACTTACTACTTGCTATAAGATCATGTATGCTTGCATGTTCTGAGTGCTCTCTCTCTCTTATTGCTTATTTATTTTACACATTGAGCACGCAACAAAATACCATGCAAAAACCCGAGAGCTAGCGTCGAGCGACAGCGTCGCGACGCTAGCTCGACGCTGCCCAAGCGTCTCGACGCTGCCAGAGCGTCTCGACGCTCCGAAGTCTGAGGCGTGAAATTGAAAATTCACCCGAGAGCAAGCGTCGAGTGACAGCGTCTCGACGCTCGCTCGACGCCGCGCAAGCATCTCGACGCTGCGCGAGCGTCTCGACGCCACTCCGACTGCGCGCGCGGATTATTTAGGGCGCAGCGTCGAGACGCTGCCCTAGCGTCTCGACGCTTCGACGGATTACTTAAGTTTTCGTCCGATTTTTAGCCGCCATCTTCATCTCCTACCTCGGGCTCCGCACCTGATTAGACGTTCGAGCAGCCATTTTCACCATGGGAGAGGCTAGGAAGCTTGGATTTGAGCCATCCCACATCACACACAACATGAGTGAGTAGTTATAGCGTTTTTGGCTCGGGACTGTATAGGAATAATGTAGTTTGAACTCTTGGTGAGGTTGTTGAATTAAATTCTGATTTGGCTTGAATGGTTTATTGAATTGAGTTCTATTTCTTTGCTTATTCCATGAATGTGCTTGAATGATTTAGGACTAGGCACCCTTGATTTTGAGCATGCTTCATTCGTTAAAGGTTTTGATGCCGTGCCTCTCTAAACCGCCAAGTAACAAAGATTTACGACACCTTTGAGCGTATTGGTGTCCTTGCGTTCTTGGTGTTCGTTCTTCTCGAATTAGAATCTGAAATCGACACACTAGTTTCGCGTCCAAATTAGATAGTCGTCGTAGTTAGCTCGTTGCTATCAATTGGTCTTGGGAGAGCGTTGGCCGCCAATGTCCAATCGATATGCTTGATTAGCATGATTTATTGTGTCTAATCAATTTCCATGGAGCATGTCTGAGTTAATTTATTAATTTGAGACGAGCTGCATATTCGTTAAATTGTTTAGCCATTATACTCGTCAACCTATGACCCAAGAGGCATGCTAATTTTATTCCCGATCGTCCCGAGTCGAAAGCCCCGTTAGTTAAATTTTTCCCGTTTGTATTGTTCCCTCTTATTCAATTAAAAACCAACAAATCCCCCATATTTCATTTATTTTCATAGTTTGCAAATTTAATTGAGATTAAGTCAAATTAGCTTAATTCCCTGTGGATCGACCTCGTTGCCGCTACTCTACCAATAGTTTAGTGAATTCGGGTAAATATAAATTCATTTTGGCGGGTCTCGACAACCCGATGATTGGCGATAGTTCGAAAATATCGTTACCAGGAAGCCATAGCATGTCCATCAAATGATGCCAAAACGGTCATTAAGTTCCTTAATAGGCATATTTTTACAAGGTTTGGTACACCACGTGCCATAATTAGTGATGAGGGGACCCACTTTATAAATAAAGCTATGGAAAAGGTATTAGCTAAATACAATGTTAGACATAGAGTTGCAACCCCCTATCACCCACACTCGAATGGCCAAGCTGAGATATCCAATAGGGAGATCAAGAACATACTTGAAAAAGTGGTCAAACCTAATAGAAAAGACTGGTCTTTTAAGTTAGACGATGCACTTTGGGCATATAGGACTGCATATAAAACACCCTTAGGTATGTCTCCTTATAGGCTAGTGTATGGAAAAGCATGTCACTTACCATTTGAATTGGAAATCAAAGCCTTTTGGGCCTTAAAAGAACTAAATTATTGCGTGACCGATGCTGGAACATTGCGGTCTCTGCAATTACATGAGTTAGATGAGCTGAGACATATGTCCTATGAAAATGCTAAAATGTATAAGGAAAAAACTAAAATTTGGCATGATAGTAGACTTAGGATCAAGGACTTTAAAAAAGGCCAGTATGTCTTATTATTCAACTCAAGGTTAAGGTTATTTCCAGGCAAACTTAAGTCCAGATGGTCAGGTCCTTTTGTGATAACTAACGTGTTTGTTCATGGTGCTATTGAGATTCACAACCTCAACCACGGGCAGCCGTTTATGGTCAATGGTGTACGATTGAAGCATTACTACGAGGAAGGAGATGTGAAGACACTCTCGGCCTTCCTCTTATCCGAAGCTTGAGAATCAAATCGAGAGGGGATGAGTGACCACTGTGCTCATCCATCAGAAGGCTATGCCTTAGTTTTTTCTTTCCAGTATTATCGATTTGTGTTGTGTGTTTATTTTTTATTTTAATTACGAATTTTTGTTTTATTTAGGTGGATTTTTATAGGAGATCTCCAAGAGGAGATCAAGGAGATGAATCAAGGGGAAAAGATCCACGAAGAAGATCGGGCTAAATCAAAGATTTGGATGTTGAATCTTGCAACTTAAATCAAGAAATATCCCAACGGCTAGGCGAATTAATTGCGGTAGATTTGCTGAATCCGCAACAGAATATAGCCGTTGGACTGCACTCGAGTACAAATAACCAACTTCGATCCTTGCCCTTTACGTTTTCTCAATCCGTTGGACCTCAAGATTTCAGTCTTCTTCTTCATTTGCATCTCCTACCTTCAGATCCTCAAAACACGACAATGGTATCCACACGGGTCGATCGTTCCACACCCAAAAAGAAGTCGCCTGACGCAGAAGAAGCTGCGAGAGAGGCGCTGCTTGCCTTAGTAGATGCCGATGCTGCGCAGCCCTCACGACCTCCGAAGCTACCAGTGCGGAGGAAGAAGTGGAAGGTGGTGACTGAGATCCCTGCTGGTCCTTCTGAACCAGTCGGTACACCAAAGAAACGAAAGTGGACGGTTGCGGTGGAGGATCCACCGACCCAAGAAAAGAATCCCAGCGAGGAGAGTCGTGGGAGTGGCCATCCATCCTATGAGACGGCCAGGCAAAGCCCTGAACCTTCCCCACAGACACCCGAGCATGAAGCCCCACCTGAAGAGCACCAAGACTCGGTGACAAGTGAAGAGCCGGGTAAGGACAAGGAGGTCTTCTCCCCCTTGAGGGAAGTCAGTCTTGACAGCCCTGCGGAGGGGGGAAGCAAAGACTCCATGGACGAAACATTGGGGGATTGCCTCCAGCAGATCACCACCAAGGTACGCCTGAAGAAGAGGGTCCCTGTGATCGTGAAAGCCAAACGGCCGAAGGCCTCTAAGCGAGCCAAGAAGAAGAAGGTTAGTGGTGAACCTTCTTTAAAGAAATTGAAGGTTGAGGCTGCTGAATCGGCCTAGGAAAAAGAGAAGGGGAAGAAGAAGATGTACCCCGAGGACGAACCTTCAGCTGTGCGGTTTGTCTCTCAGGAAGCAGAGGCTCGGGACCTCGAATTGAGGAAGAGAGACCTTCTCCATGAGCGGGGCTTTCTTGATGCGTTGGCGGACCTGCCACAATTCTTGCGCGCACGGATCATCAACCATGGTTGGGAAGAGCTGTGCAGACCGCACATTCCCGCCTACTCCGACATGGTGTATGACTTCTACGCCAACCTTACGCACCCCGAAGATGGTCGGTCCATGGTGAGGGGAATTGAGGCCGACTTCTCGGCCAAGGCCATCAATGAAGCTTATGCTCTCAAAGGGCATAAGTACACTGACTATGCGAGAATCGTCGAGTCACCCTCTGCGGCTGTCCTAGAAGAAGCCTTGCAAATCATAGGCAAACCGGAGGCGGCCTGGACAGTTTCAAGGAATGGGAAGCACACCCTGATGAGTGCAACCCTCAAGGATAAGGCAGCTGTCTGGTTCTCTTTTGTGCGCAGACGCATCTCCCCTGTGACCCACGAAACAACTATCAACCAGGGGCGATCGCTGCTGCTGTATGCCATCATGAGGAGCCTCACCATAGATGTTGGTGAAGTCATTGCCGCCTCCATCACCGATTGTTAAAAGAAAGGTAAAGGTCCTCTCTTTTTCCCAAACACCATTATTAAACTTTGCTTACGTGCAGGTGTGCCTATAGAGAGGAAAGAGAGGCAGCTGGCTTACACCGGTCATCTGGAGCTGCCCACAGTCTTAAGGATGCGAAGGAGGGGCAACATGGAATTTGAGCTGGACGGCCTGGCTGCTGCACAATCACTATCCATGGCATGCCTAATGGACCTGCAGCACAAGATGGCTCAGTGGGCGGAGTATGCTGAAGCAAGGGACAAGGATGTGGCTGATCAGCTGAGATGCATCTTCCCTGCCTTCCCCACTGACCTGTTGAAGCCATGGGCGCCTCCTAGAGAAAGGAGAAATGAAGATGAGGAGGATTGAATGCCAGCTTGAACGACATTCGAGGGAGTTTTCTGATCCCTCTTGAAAATTTAAAAAAAAAAACACAAAACCCTGCTTTTCTGTGACTTTTGGATTCTGTTATTAATCAATTGTTTGACCTGTTTTAATTGATCTTTTGTTTGTTTAGGGTAGTGTAGTTAGTTTGATGGTTTCTGAGTAGTTAGCTTAGTTAGTTTACCTGTTTTGTGTAGTGAATGATGACTGAAAATAGCATGCCAGGAGCCTTGATCACTGATAAATATGCTCTGTAGGTTTATTGCGGATTCTTCGCGGAGTCCGCAATTATTTTTTTGTTAGTTTCCACATGTTATTGGATGACTGTTGGATGGGCTGCGTCTGTGTAATTTTGATATCTTGCTGCTTGATTGACTTCAATATGTGATCTATCTGTGAGCATACTGGATGAGTGTCTTCGTACACCTTTGATAGTTTAAATTAGCTTCCTTAACTTGCTCAGCATGCACATCTATAAGCCCTTAACATGTTGTTTTTACAAAAAATTTGCTGCTGTGTTATCTGCTTTAGGAAAGTCATTCTATGCCTGCGAGTTTTAGATTTTACTTGTTTTGCCTTAGACTAGATGCTTCTAGGATAAGTTTGGGGGTGTGCCACCTCAGACTCTCATTGGGGACAATGAGAAGTTTAAGTTTGGGGGAGGCAGCCCTAGGCCTAGGAACATTCCTCTCTCCCTCTTAAACATAAGCATTCTTCTTCTTCTTTGAGAAAAAATGATGAAACGAAAAAAAATGGAAAGAATAAAGAGTAGTGTCTCTCTTGAGGTTGCTGAGTAATCAGTGCCATGTGTGTAACCCACAAGTGGCATTGCATCAAAAGGCAACCAAAGGAAGAGACCCTACCAAAGAAGGAAAGAAAAAGGAAAAAGGAAAAACCAAGGAAGAAGAATGTGTGCCTATGAGTTATAGCTTATGTGCTTAGGTGTCCTGTATGAATGAACTCTGATCCTTAATTAGCTAAGCACAGGGTTGTAGCTTGTAGGTTTGTTAAGGGAGATGAATGTATATCCAATGTAGTGATGCCAGGGTTTAGGTTGTTCTATGAAATGTACTACTGTTACTTGTGTGTACTAAGACTGGCATGACTCTAAGGAATCCTAGGTAGCTCAAAAGAAAGACATTAAAAGCATGTACTGAGTCTGGGGTAAAGCTAGGAAAAATTTGAAAACTTAGGGATAGTTGCACAATGAACTTAATGACATAAGGCAGATAGATCAGTGGTAGGAAATTTATAAAGGCAGTAGGTTTTTCAAGGCAAGAGAAGTCAGAAGGAGCAGGATGGGAAGATAGTTTAACTTAGAAGGGTGTCACAGGACAGCCATGCCTTAGATAGTGAACTTAGGGAAGTCAGCAAGTAGTTAGATAGAGTGATAACAGCCTAAGTAAGTCCTTATATTGGTCGAGGACGAGCAATAACTTAAGTTTGGGGGTGTGTTACGTCTCCAAAAGTGCATATTTTAGGGACTTATTTGCTATAGAATGGTGTAAACTCTTAAGCGTTTTTGATAGAATTTAGTCTAAACATGTGCTTATATATATGAATTTATAGAATGAAGCTAAATCAGGACTTATGTGTAAAAGAAAGGAAAAAGAATCGAAAACAAAGCTAAAGAGTTGAATTTTCTGTATTGCAGGAACATTGCGAAAACATTGCTGTCTCCGCAATGTTTTAAGTGAAAGTGGTTAAGTTGTCTAACCGTCCGCCGTTCTGTTGCGATGTTTCAGCCGCCCATCTTTTCTCCTGCTGCCACGTGGAAGGTCGTCGTTCAGAATAGATGGTTCTCCTTGGCCGAATCGTACCTGCAAAACACTATAAAAGGAGGTCAAGGGGGAAGGAGAACAATAAGCTTGGAAGCGTAGAACTCCCATCTCAACGCAGTTTCTTCCCCATTTCTTCTCCCGTTTGTTGGCGTGAAGGATTCAGTTGTTGGCATCGATAATCTGAGAGGAAGAAGAGAAGATCCTTCTTCTCTTCTGATTGGATTCATCCCCAAACAAAGCTCCCCTTCTCCCTTCATCCGAGGCGCTTGCGGCGAGGGTTCACGCACACATTTACCTGCTTTCTGCTGCTTTCGGTTTCCTTTTTGCTACTGTCTGTTGCCATTTACTTCTGTTAGATACATTGTTTCATTTCGTCTTTGTCTGTTTAGTCTTTATCGTTTTAAAGTTGTTGATTGTTAAACTTTGAATCTTGTTTAATCGAAGAATTGGTTGACTACTTCGCAAGTTCTCCATTGCTTTCTTTTTCTGTTGTTTCCATTTGATTACTGCCAAGCATGTTTAATCCATCGAGTCTTTCCACTCCATCATCATCCATGAGTAACTAAACCACATAAGGGTCTGCTAATGATGAATCTATAGGTAGAAATACGTGAATTCAGCATGTAGGATAGCTCAAATGCATTGAATGTATGTATGCTTCATCCCACGGGCAATTTCGATTGGCCATCCATTTTGTCCAAATAACTCCTAACCTCTGGAAGGAGTAAGAGTTCAGAGTCATCCATTCATGCTAGCCTTTCATGGTAGCCAAAAAACGACCTAGGAATAGGCGTTTTCCTAGCACAATTCATTAACTTGCTTTTATAAATAGATGCTTAAGTCTTACTTGGACATGAGTGAACTAAAGGATCTAATGCATGAAATCGAGAGATACATGAGAATGAGTTAATTTGATGCATGATAAGTTGATCTACTGCTGAAGAATCGTATGAAAAAGCCTATAGAAGAGTCGTTAGCTGCCCTTCTTTCCACACTTTACCCTCAAAACGTTGTTAGTACAATTGCTAGAAAATTGCTGTCTGCGCAATTTTCTTAGTTTTATTTTTGCCTTAGCCATTTTTTCAGTTTTCTGTTTTGCGATTTTATTGCTAGATAATTGCTTTCTCCGCAATTCTTTTTCTTCTACATTCAAGTTAACCTCTTTACTTGTCTTTGTTTATGCTTGCATATCTCGCACGTTCTTTATTAGTTAGGCACATTAATCCCAATTCTACCCCATTTAAACGACCCTTTCTAATTTAACATCTCACTTCGCTAGTAACTAAGAATAAATCTCTGTGGGAAATCGAATGAAAAAATACTTATTACTTGCTACAAGACCATGTATGCTTGCATGTTCTGAGTGCTCTCACATTGCATTTTAATTTACACATTGAGCACGCAACAATAAGCCCACAAAGCATCCGACAAACGAACGCTCCAATCCTTCCGGCTCGGTCTCACAGTTTTCTCAAGAATTGACTTCACCTCTCTGTTGGAGACCTCAGCTTGCCCATTGGCTTGAGGATGGTAGGCAGTGGACACTCGATGATGCACACCATACTTCCTCAGCAAAGCCTCTACAGATCGGTTGCAGAAATGAATTCCCTGGTCACTGATTATGGCTCGTGGGATTCCAAACCTGGTAAAAATATTAGACTGAATGAACCTAACAACAGAATTAGCATCGTTAGTCATCGTGGCGTTCGCCTCAACCCACTTCGAAACATAATCAACAGCCAACAATATGTAAGAAAAACCATAAGAAGAAGGGAAGGGTCCCATAAAGTCCATGCCCCAAACGTCGAAGATTTCACAGACTAAAGCAGAGGTTTGAGGCATTTCATTTCTACCAGATATTGACCCTACTCTTTGACATCTATCGCAGGCTTTACAAAATTCATACGAATCTTTAAACAGAGAAGCCCAATAAAACCCGCTATCTAAAATTTTCCTAGTTGTCCTCCTAGGCCCAAAGTGTCCCCCACATGCATAATTATGACATAAAGTAAGAATAGATGCATGCTCATGCTCAGGGACACATCTCCTAATTATCTGATCAGAACATAACTTCCATAAATGAGGATCCTCCCAAACATAGGATTTAGCGTCGCTTTTCAGCTTAGCTTTCTTAGCAGAAGAGAAATCAGATGGAAAATTACTTGTAACCAAGTAATTCACCATATCAGCATACCAGGGAAGAACTGCATCAACTCTGAAGAGTGTCTCATCGGGGAAATCTTCATTAAGAGGCAGGAGGTCTTCCTTTCTGACCAAGCGGCTCAGATGATCGGCTACCGGGTTCTCTGCTCCTCTCCTATCCTTGATTTTCACGTCGAAGTCCTGGAGAAGCAAAATCCACCGAAGTAGCCTCGGTTTCGAATCATTCTTGGTCATCAGGTACCGAACAGCTGCATGATCAGAGAAAACAGTTACTTGAGAGCCTATAATATAAGGACGAAATTTATCTAGCGCAAATACAATAGAAAGAAGTTCTTTTTCTGTTGTCGTATAATTGCACTGCGCTGGATTGAGTGTCTTGGAGGCAAAGTAAATGACACGGCTCTTGTTCTCGATCCTCTGATCAAGCACTGCTCCCAAGGCATAGTTGCTGGCGTCGCACATTATCTCGAAAGGCAAGTCCCACTTGGGTGGGTGTATGATGGGCGCGCTCGTCAAACTATCCTTAAGCAAATCGAAGGCTTTTCTGCACTCCTCCCCAAAATCGAACGTGACATCCTTCTGAAGGAGGTACGTCATAGGCATGGCAACCTTGGAGAAGTCTTTGATAAACCTGCGATAAAACCCTGCATGGCCAAGAAAAGATTGAACCTCCCTAACATTCGTTGGGTATGGCAGATTAAAGATAACATCAATTTTAGCCTTATCTACCTCTATACCCTTAGCAGAAACCACATGACCTAAAACGATACCTTGACTAGCCATAAAATTACATTTTTCAAAATTCAGAACAAGGTTCATTTCAATACATCTTTTCAGGACATGCGATAAATTAATTAAACAGTCATCGAAGGAATTGCCATATACTGTAAAATCATCCATGAACACTTCAATGCATTTTTCTACAAACTCAGAAAAAAATACTCATCATGCATCTCTGAAATGTACCAGGTGCGTTACAAAACCCAAAAGGCATCCTTCTAAATGCAAATGTGCCAAAAGGGCACATGAACGTTGTTTTCTCTTGGTCTTCTTTGGCTATGGGGATTTGGTAAAAGCCAGAGAAACCATCGAGAAAACAAAAGAATGGCTTCCCAGCTAAACGCTCCACCATCTGATCAATAAAA